>CM060399.1:144335653-145585653 GCA_030545235.1 Helianthus tuberosus
TATCGCCTTAATTTTTCATGTCGTTACCCTAATTCGGTCATCTCCTGCTATCAACGTAATTGTTCGTGCAATATGATCATCGCCTCGTCAGCCACAACATTGTTATTCATAAGAAAAATATTATGCCATGAAATGTGCATGTTTTTAAAGACATAAAAACTTGAGACCCAACATTGTCACCATCTCTCTCAGCAAATTTAAATTGGGCGACACGGTTGTCCAAATCGCTCGAACTTCGCTCGACGCTCGCTCGGAATTTTTACTGCTCGAAAAATGTTCGCTTGATTTGATGATCGGTTTTAAATGAGCCGCTCCGCTCGGTTCGGTTTGTAAACGAGCCAAGCACGAGCAAAGGTCCGCTCGGTTCGGCTCGGCTCGTGAACAGGTGCATGGATATCGTAGTAAGTTCTAATGGTGCCATAATGTTAAAAGCATGGTTAAGCGTGGTGGATACGCCACTGGTAACCATGTCGACAAAGTGTGACATCTATTCACGGGACGGAGGAGGTGTGGTCGTGGCATGGTGGATACGTAGCATGGTGGTTAAGCGTGGTGGATACGCCACTTTTCCCTCTCGACGCATTAATGCTTATCGCACCTATCATTCATACTGCTTCGATGTTTCAATCGCTGGACCATTCGCGCATGCTCTTATCACTACTAAATTTGCAAACAACTTCACCACTCAGTCTATCTAATCTTCCTCTCGAACTTGGTCCAACCACTTATCGCTTGGACCGAGGATACTAAAACCTATCCATACCATGTCGACACACATGACATCGCTCCACAGGATGGAGGCAATATGGCTAAAACATGGTGGATACGCTGCTGGTACTTCCTATATATAAGTGTTTTAGCTATATTAACAAACTTCCATGGAAAGATGCCATGTGGGGCTCGACGCTAATAAAACCTTTGGTACAGTTTTTGCAAACAAAATTTTTCTCACAAACAAACTTTTGAAATAAATGGAAAATCTTCTGAAAATTTTTGTTCAAAATTTAAAACCTTTGTACAAACAAAACTTTTTCCTACCACGTTGGTTTAAACATCGACCCAGTTTAACACCACGTCATAAGAAAATTTCGTAAATCAGGTGTTCCTTAAAACCTTTTTTGTAATAACTTAAAAAACTTTTAAAGGACTTAAAACATGTATGGATCATCGACTCGTGAGTTAGTATTCCCTAGTCAAGCAAGTCGTTTTTTCTCATCGATTTTCCCTCGCCACCGAGACGCTCTCACTCGTCAAACCTTGATCGATCGCTTGTTCATCCTCAGCTTACCCTAACGCTTGTATCACTACTTATTCGTGTCAATTCTCACAGTCTTCCTTTCAAATAAATTTCGGGACGAAATTTCCTAAAGCAGGGGAGACTGTAACAACCCGCATTTTCGCGCTCATTACTCTCGTTACGCCTAGCACCAGAGATTTGGATCATAATGTAAACTATATCGCTTACTACGCTACATCGCATATTTTTGCACTACATCGCTTATTACACACGCTACATCGCACTTCACAACGCATACGCTTACACTACTACATCACGTGAGTATCTAAACTACTCGCTCGCTTTCGCATAGATGCAACGCAAACTCGAGATGAAGTTACTTACAGTTGTTATATTATAGTATTAGTTATATATATATATTATCTACGTGAATCAAGATAATAAAACGCAACGCAACACTTAAAGTTGGGAAACAAACCAATGCGAACTCAGCCGTCCGAATGGGCCATCCGCCCGGATGGAGCTATCCTCCGAATGGACTAAGCCCATTCGCCGGATGGACTAAGCCCATCCGCCGAATGGAGCTCATCCGTTCGGATGGTGCCATCCGGATATTGGTCGTCCGAACACGCGCAAGCCTTTACCCCTCTCCTATAAATAGAAGCCTTGTGTCTCCATTTCAACACTTTTAGTTCTCTCATCCACTCTTAAGTTTTTAGTTGCGATTCAAGACCTTTTTCTAAGCTTTTTCCTTCAATCTTCTTCGATCTCTATCTCTATTTTACTTCTACTCCATCTTCTTTCATCAAAATCACACACACACACATTAACTTTCTCTCAAAACCCTTGATTCCAAGCACCTCGAAGATGGTTTCCACTCGTTTTGCCTAGGCAAACTGCTGTGGAGCATCATTCAATCGAGATTGGATCAAGATCTAAAGGATTTTCACGTTTTACAACTTCTCTACAAACTCCTTCTTGCTTTTTATGCAATAATTGTGGAATCGGAGGCCCGTCAGACTCTTGACACCTCTCATTGTCGAAGAGCCGACTCTAGGGTTGATTTCCACCAAGGAGATGGTCCGATTTACGGGTCAGACAAGGATTTCCATCAAGAACAACACATCCGGCCGAATGGGCTATACCCATCCACCCGAATGGACTTGACCCGATCTTCACTATTGTTTTGTTTTCGTTATCGTACCCGTCTCCGTTAATTAAAAATATTTTTAACAAACTTTAACGGTTCCCAAACATATCCAATCCATCCGTCTGAATGGACTATGTCCATTCGTCCGGATAGACTCTGTTACTACTTCGAAACTTTCCCTTTCTGTTTTAAAACATCGATTATACTTCAAATCATTTCACTCCAACAAGATAGCCCATCCGCCATTTGGACTAAGCCCATCCTCCGAATGGACTAAGCCCATCCGCCGAATGGACAATGTCCATCCGTCCGAAGGGACTCGGCCCATCCGTCCGTATGGACTATGTCCATCTGTCCGAATGGACTGTGGAACACCTAATTCCACCCGACACTCTGATTTCGACCGTGTCAGCACTTGGAAGACTTATGCTTCTGTTCCCGTACGCAGGCTGATCCGGCGCTCCCTTCAATCCAACCAAACCGTGTTTATCTGTTAAACACCCACTGTGAGTATACTCGAACCCTTTTTCGCTTAACACACTTTTGGGTGTTACATACGTTCTCTATCAAAACACAACACATAAAGCAAACACTTTTAACGCTAACCGCTCCCGCATGCTATACGTGATTACTTGAATGCTTGTTACTATGCTTATACAGTGATTACTTGCCCGACCGCCTTTATCAACGTTAGTACTATAGTTTGGACTCAGCACCTGATTTGTCAGGGGTTTCTAAGGATCACATACTTTACTTCACGTGTTCGCTTCGGTGAACATGTGTTGCGCATACTCTACTCGCAGTCACGTGGTTAAGATGTATCATTGTTGGTAGTTTACATGCTTCGCCCGTTACGTGTTACATGTTGGTTATGCGTAAACACTTTTTATACTATATCTATGCAAACTTGTATACTCACCTTTACTTTATGTATTGACTTTTATTTTAACGTATGTGACAGGTTGATGGATTGTTATGCTGCAAAATGGATAGGAAGTCTAGAAACTCACCAAATAAAATCTAGGTTGTTGGATTGGAACTTGTTTGAGAGATTTTGATATCTGTATGACCATTTGTGAATTATTTTGTTTGATAGTATAGGATATTAAACGTATTAAAAATATTGTCACATAATAGTGTTATGGATTCTCTTGAGCAATCTGATTCGCCTAGTGCCGCGCCCCGATGATTCTGCCATCGGTTGGGGTGTGACAACTAGCAGGTTCTTGTTTCAGCGCCTTGCAATATGGGTTTTCGACGTGGTTTCTCAAAGTGGAGTTTGAGGATTCCACGTATTTGTTACAATAGTTGCAATGAGCCTTTTTTGGTCCCTTCATCATCTCACACAAATCGTAATGGTCCCAAATATCTTGGTTCCGCTTCGTGGGATTAAACCGAACAACATGTTGGTTGAAGAATCACCAACGTTAACCAAATCTTGAGCACTAAAGGTTACCATTTGAGAGTTTTTGAGATTATTGAAGAAATTAGTGAGCGTTTTTTAGAAGATTGAAGAAATTAGTGCGCGTTTTTTTTTTTTTTTTGATTTTAGTGAGTAGAGAGTGTTTTAGTGTTGGGTAATTGAACCAAATGAAGCACAATGTGTTTATAGGTGTTTGGGGTGGCAAATTATGGTGAAACAACAAAAAAGGCTCTTTTTGGCCTGCAACGGTCACAAGACCATTATGTATAGTGCAATGATTTCGATTTTATTCCCGTTTAACCCGACCAGTTTTTCAACGGTCACAATCTGATTTTTTTAAACTGGTTTTTCAATCGGGTTTTAAATTGATATCTGGAAGTGGTTTGCGACCCACTAGTTCGGTTCTAATCAAAATCAGTTTTCATTAAACTGGTTAAAAAAAGGGTTTCGTTTTTTTTTTTTCACAAACCGGGTTTTTTACACGTCTAGTAGGAACACAACCCAAATACAAATTTTTATTCGTTTTTGTTTTGTTATTAAAATCAAATTAATTTAATAACGGTTTAGTTCCTATATTGGTTGGCTCCTAATTGCAATATTCCACTCAACCCAAAAGATGAGTCTGGTGGGTGAGAGATCCCATTTGGTATATAAACACCACATCAATTGCCCATACATGTGGGACAAGACCCATACCTTGCAATGGTTGGAGTCTAGTGTGTGAGAGAGCCCATTTGGTAAATAAACCCCACATCATTTGCCCATACAATCGATGTGAGACAAGTCCTATACATTGCAATGGTTTCAGACCATAACAATCGACCCACCTTAAGGGCTAACGTCCTCGTTGGTCACGGCATGCTCTTTCTAGGCCACCACTCTGAGCCTCGTTGGTCACAGCTGGTTCTCTCCAGGCCATCACTCCGAGTTCTGGCTCGAATACCAATGTAATATACCAAACAAGAGAACTCAATCCAAAAGACTAGTCTGGTGGGTGAGAGATGTGACAACTGTCAAAATTCCAGGTATCCGTACAACTATTAAACCATAATTAGTGCTTAATGACTGTGCTACATTACAATTAATGACTTGAACTGCTTTCTGATTATTGCATTATACATACATGTGCATCACATATTGCAAATGATATATCATTATTGCATGAGAACTTTATTGACTCAAATGATGTACGAAACACAGTTAGCATAGTTATCAGACAAATTAGGAAAACGCTGACGGAGTTCAGTACATAGACAGACAATGTGTTGAGACACAGAATCAGCCAGAAACCAAGTATTACACTAGTATAGTGTGTAGGAAAGTAAGGATCACAAAACTGCCTTCCTAGAGATAGTTTAGGTGCCGGAAAGTGCCTAAAACTCACATAAACTGCAGAATTATGCAGGAAATCAGCAAATTCAGCATTTAAACACATTTATATCATGCAGAAATTTGGTTAAATGGTCCTAAATGCTTTCCTAAGTGTCGGGAATCAAAAGTGTCACAAAAGGGTACATAAAGCACACTAAGCTGCATAGTTTAGCACCTTAACGAACCGGTAACCAACCGAACAACCGGACACTACCCGAAACACCAAATTTACACTAGAAGCACTGTTTTAACCTTACCAAGCTAGTTATGGTCCCCGAACATCAAAACACACTATATAAATATCTAATCACTAGATCCTTAACCGAATACTTGAATTCTAACTAAGTAACTAACTATATGGTTTAAACCTAGTCTACTACCCCCCCACCCAGTAATCGGCCAACATGGCCCCCACCTTAAGATTTTATAAGATTATTTAATTTGATCTTGTTTCTTCTTTATTAAACATAGTAACCAATGGAAAATGTGTTGGTTGTGGATATAAGTTTAACCTCTTAGCATCATAACCTTTCATTACATTCACAAACACTTCACACACTCCTCTCCCTCTCCCTTGCTTGCACTCGGCCGAAACCCAACAACAATACCACCACCATCATCACTCATTCCTCATACATTCTACATATAAACCAAGGTGCTAGAAGACATACAAAGGAGCTAGGAGCTTGTAGAAGTTGAAGGACCTTCTTCATTTTCTTTTATCCACTCTATTTCTTCTCTTGATCATCCCTAGCCTTGAGCTAGTGGTAAGAACACTAATCTCTTCATTTTACATCTTATTAAAGTGGTTAAAAGATGATACATAATGTTAATCTTGAAGAACACTAAGAATCAAAAGAATGAAACTTGAACATAAGCTTAAATCATGAAGAAATCTTGATGTATATGAGTTGTTATGCTTGTTGATTGATGTTTATTCATGTATTTGATGTTGATCATCATATAATCTTGCTAGATCATGGTTAAAAACATAATCTAGCAAGATTAGAGGATGAAAGTGTTAAAGATTAATGGATCATCCTCACAAAAGTCATGAACTTGAATGAATGAATTGTTTTCTTGTTAATTGATGAACAAAGTAAGTTTAAAGTCTTGTAAATCTAAATATTTCACGAATGATTTTTCAAGAAACCAAGTTAAAAATACAAGATTTACTTAATCTCGGTTCTTAAATAAATAGCCCTCATTTTTTGTGGTTAAACAAGTGTAGAAACTTATGTGTAACAAGAAAAATCCCTGAAGAAACATTTTTAGAAAATATGATTACAAGTTGTAAAGATCTAAATTCTTTAAAAATGATGTTTTTAAAGAATTAACCACACTTTAAAGGGTAACAAGACTTACTAAATACACTAGTAAGTTGCTACAAATTTTTATAAATTTTTAAGTTCATGAAGTGGTAGTTTATGCTTGTTTTTGGCAAAAATTGGTAAGTGTAGATTGTTTATTGTTGATTGATTGTGTTGATTTACAAAAGAAAATGACATACCTTCAAGGTATGGAAGCCTCCATTTTTAGGGGAAACAATGGCAAAATTTTTCTAAAAATTAAACAATTAGAAAAATATTTCTAAACGAATATTTACAAGTATATTTCAAACCATGGATTTTTACATAAAGTTTGCCATAATTTTTGTTACAAAAATTACAAATATTGGAAGTTGGTTTTTACAAATAAAAGTGACTAAATATGTATTTAGGAAATATATATTTAGAAGACACCATGTATGTGATTATTTGTATATTATGTGTATTAGTTATATTATTTTAGGACTTGAAATAATATATCTCATCAAAATACCAAGAAATCACAATCCAAAATATTACCAAAATTTCAAGGAATAAATATACAAAGAATACACAAAATATTGGTGAAACCGAACAAAGGAATATAACTTAAAAAATATTCCGGAAATATTATTCATGAGTATATTTTGGTAAATAATATTTTGGACACCAAGTGAATGAAAATGTGATTTTCACAATTATTACAAATTTATATCATATTTTGATAAGAAGAAAATATATTATTTTTGGTGAATAAAAAATATATATATATTTTCTTGGAATTAATAGAAGATATATTATTTTTGGAAGAAATATATATTTTCTCAAACAAACATCAAATATATTATTTTTGGGAGAAAAAAAAGCATATATATATTTTCCAAGTTAGACTTGAAAATATATTGTTTTGGAACTTATATGAAAATACAAATATTTTTGCCAAGGGAAAAATTACAAATAATTTTTCTAAGTAAATATTTCTTAAAATATATATTTTGGAAATATATATGGATTTTTATTAAGGATATTATTCCGGAAAAATTTATACAAAATTAAGTATAAGGATACTTAACAATTACAAGAAAATACGTATTCTCGTACGCATAAATACACTCCGGAATACGACACCGATGCATGGCAAAAATATACAAGTATACGAATACGAATACAAATACACCCATCCTTGGGAAGGAAATACATGTATAAATTCTTGAAAGGTATCAAGTTAAAATATATTATTTTAACAATTATTCCAAAATTTAATAAATGTAATTTAAGTTAAAATATTTATTATTTTAATAAATAATTATATAACTTGGAATAATATTGAAGACACAAAGATCGTAACTCAAAGACACTAATCTATACTAAGTCAAGGCACGACCCGCTCGTCTAATAGACCTTAGTACGTTGTAGGTAGTCGTGTACGCCAGGCGAAGCTTTGAGTTACTGTGATTACGAAGAACACAAGACTGTGAGTTCATGTCCCCCTTTTCTTTTAATTGTTTTCTGATTTATAACTTCGGGGGTGAAGTACCTGTTACAAACTGTTTACAAAATGTTTATATGTGGTATGGTTAGCTAAGGAAGGGTACTGCTAGATCATGTGAGTGGTGGGTATAACGCTTAAGACCATTAATCCTCGTTGTAGGACCGAGGGACATGAGTGATAGATCTATTTGGGTGTAGCGAGCCCCGCCCATGTTGGACCGGGGTTTGGCCCATGGGATGACTATGTCTTACAGCCGGAAGCCCGGTGCAAAGTCTGCTAGGTTTGATCCTTCCTGCATCACGTCACACATATTAATGGCCTTGCAAACCATTAATGATTTGTTTTCCTTGTTGCTTTCATACCGGGATTTACAAAACATACATACATACAATGATTACAAAGGTTATTCGCGTACACAAACAAACACATGAACTCGCTCAACTTTTGTTGATGTTTTCAAACAACATGTATTTCAGGGAATTAAAAGTGGATCTGGCGGGCGTTTGGATGTTTCAAGTTATGTTGAGAATAAAAGATGCCATCTGACGTTTAAGGGTTTGAGTAGTGTGTCTGATCCTAGATGAGACACATCTCTCAAAGCCTGGTTTTATTCGATGTCTTTTGTCGAGTCCATGTAAACTCTTAAACAAGTTGTATGGTTTGTACTCGGGTTTGAAGTCTATGTTTAAAACAATGTTGATGTTATGTTTTTAAACTATTCAATGGATGGACGTCTTTGGTTTTATCATATAGTTGTTGTTATGATTGAATGCAATGATATTAAGCAAGTCACACATAATCACGCTTCCGCAAAAGTCAGGGTGTGACAGTTTGATATCAGAGCTTCGATTGTAGCGAACTAGGATTCCTTCTCATGTCTAGACTACAATCATTAGGGCTCTCACGAAAATATTTTTACAACATGTTTTCATTGCATACACAAAACGCCCAGATCCAGGGAACAAACATTTTTACAAACGGAAAGACAAGAAACACGATTGCCAGGTTTACATGTGTGGTTTAGTCTGGGAGACTAGGTGGTTTAGTCTGAGAGACTAGGTAGTTTAGCCTGGGAGACTAGATGGTCTAGTCTGGGAGACTAGGAAGGATAGAAAGGGTTCGTGGGGAATCACGAGGATACATGAATTTCATGATACATTGACTTTGCTTGCATACTTAATGTTAGTGGTTAATATATGTGCATATGTTGTGATTATTATGTTACAGACACTATGTTTTCATCCGAGAGTGGATTTTCCAACGACCATGACCCCATGGCTATTGTTTCTGATGATGAGATCGCCCCAGAGCCAGAGGTCTTTACATCCGATACAGAGAGTGACCCGGAGATGATGTCCGATGACGAGGACGATTTTCATCCATTTGCGCTGCCTGATTTTGGAGACGACTTACCGTTTGCTGCTGGTATCCCGGACGAGGATCCTTTTGTTGTTCCCATTCCAGTCCACGATCATCTTTTCATCGGTCATCCCGATGGTGAGCATATTGTGGTACCGATCCTCGCTCCTTTTCCTTTAGTGGCCATTCCTCTCGAGGATTTGCCTTTTGACGATCTGTTTGACGATGATTTTGATCTGTTTGTTGATGGACCTCCCGATGACGCTCATGGTGATGGAGAGCTAGATGAGGACGTTGTTGCTAGTCCACTTTCTGAGATCCCTGTTATTGAGATTTCCTCTGACTCTAGTTTGCACTCTGTCTCAGATTCCTTTGAGTCTGTGACTTCTTCCGCCTTACAGGCAGTTGGATTACGACGCTATGCCACTGATTCTGATGATAATACAGCCATGTCAGCTGCACCGTCCCCTCCACATGATCCCGAATTTGATTTTGGGCTAGATTTTGTTCCTGTTGATCAGCCCGATGTTGCACCTGCTGATCCTGAGCCCTTACCCGATCATGACCCTATCCCATTTGGCTTACCTGACATTGCACCCCTCATACCTGATCCAGTCCCTGCACCCGTTGATCCTCCTGTTATTGAGCCACTCATTCCTCCACTTGCACTTGCACCTGCACCCGCTGACGTTGCTCCTTTTCACCCAGTGGAGTCTGATGTTCACCGTGTTGATCTCCCTATTGTTTTCTTGCAGGACATACCCGCACCCCGTCCAGGGGAGGGTACTTCAGGCCAGCAGTCTATTCATGATCCTCATGTTTTAGCAGCTTTTCCACACATACCCCAGTCTGCACCATTTACTTCTTCACCACTTGATGAGCCACTCAGATGGTTCCAACCATACACCATGCCGATTTCAGATCCCTACCATCCCTATCAGTTTGTTGGTTATACACGGGATGAGCTACTACTATCACTTCAGCTCCAGTATGAGATCATGAGTCGCAGGATTTTGGAGCTTGAGATGATACCGCGTCCTTTGCCATGTCCTTGTCAGCCTACTTTCGTTCCCCCTCATTCATAACCATCTCAGTTTTCACATCCACCTGCACCCCTCACTCCATTTCCATAGTTTGATGCTCGATTTCTCACCATCGAGCAGCTGATCAGTTATCTGCTGCGTCATGTTTATGAGCTTGAGGAGGAGCTTGCGCATGTGCGCATCTTGCTTTTCTTTCCTCCACCTCCTCCTCCGCCACTACCATCAGCATAGCCGGTTTTTGGTTTTATGTAGGTAGCTTTGCCTTTGATGAGAGCACCACTATTGAGCTGAGCTTGTGAAGCCTTTCGGAGATCACTTTTTGATTGTATGACTTTTGTAGACTGATAAACTTGTTGGATAAGGGTAGTGTGACCCTGTGTTCTTTTGATATGATACATTTTGTAGAACATGTAACAATATTTGTGGTCGATGATTAATGAAAGCCCAATTGTTATGTTCTCATTAAACATGTGATTCAACAACGTACTTGCTTGTTATGTTCCCATTAAATATGCTTTGAACTACATGTTATGCTATGATTAAGATGTTATATGGTTGCTTGCTATGATATATGCTATTATATACATACTATATAATCATTATACAACTAAGACCTGACCTATACAATCTTCTTTTTAGAAGATGCCTCCTCGAAGGAACACTCAGTTGCCCACAACAGAGGCAGAACTGCAATAGCGGATTTCACAGGCAATCGCACAACATGAGGCCCTACGCTATGAACACAACGGAGGTACCTCAGGAAATAACCCACCTCACGGTAATGTTTAAGTCCCCTAAGACACATTACAATACGTTTGGACATTCCATGTGCGTTTGCTAATGCTTTCTGTGAATGATGTTGCCTGTACAGGCTGTACTTACAAGCAGTTCCTTGAATGCAAGCCTCTGAACTTTGACGGCACTGGAGGTGTTGTAGCTTTTGTAAGATGGGCTGAGAAGATAGATTTTGTGCTGCTAATGAGCAAATGTGCGCCAGAGCACCAAGTCACTTACATTTCTAGACTATTCCTTGATGGAGCCCTGTTGTGGTGGAACCTTCAGGTTCAGACTCTAGGAGAGGCCGCAACGTATGCTATGACGTGGGATGAGATGAAAGAGCTGATGCGCAAGAAGTACCGTTCAAGGGCTGAGATTTAGAAGTTGGAAACCGAGTTTTGGAATCTTAAAATGGATGGTCCTAAGATAGCAGAATAGGTGCAGAGATTCCATGATTTGTCTCGAGTTGTCCCCTACATGGTAGAGCCAGAGTTCAAGCGAGTTAAATGATTCATTTGGGGATTAGCACCCCAAATACTGAGCATGGTGACTACTTCGAAGCCTCCAACGATCACTGAAGCCATTGACTTGAGCGTGGCATTGACTGAAGAAGCCGTTAGATTGGGCAAGTTTTCAATCTCCGAGCAAAAGAGGAAGGAGACTCATGTCGAGTCGTCAGGAGAGAACAAGAGGAAGTTCTAGAATTTCAAGAAGGGTACCCAAGGAAACAACAACAGTGCTAGTAAGCGGAGAGATGCGAACCCACCAGCCGAGGTTAGGACTGGTGCTGCAGGTTCAGAAAACAAGGGGAAGGGATACATGGGCACCCTGCCCAAGTGTGATGTATGCCAGTTTCATCATGCCGGCCAGTGTAGATATAGGAAATGTGAATCCTGTGGAAAGTATGGTCATTCGAAGGAAACATGTTGGGCTGGTATTGGTCGTGGGAATGGTGGTCAGAGAGGAAATAGTAATGGCAATGGAAACCATGGTGGAAACGGTTATGGGAACAGAAACCAAGGTGGAAACAATAATCAGGGAGGTAATGGAAATCGTGGTGGTTCTGGAAATCAAGCTGGTAACGGAAACCGTGGAGCAAACAACAACCAGGGAGGAAATGGAAACGGAAATGGTCGCGGCCAAGGTTGTTTTGGTTGTGGTGATTTAGGGCATTTCAAGCGAGATTGCCCGAAGAACAACCAAGCCCAGGGAAGAGTTATCAACATTGGAGCTAGGGAAGCTCGTCAAGATCCGAACGTAGTCACTGGTACGTTCCCTATCAACCAACATTTTGCATCTGTGCTATTTGATACTGGTGCCGACTATAGTTTCGAATCCCTAGAGTTTAAGAATATACTTGGGTTAGTGGCAAGTAAGTTAGATATCCCGTACTCGATAGAACTAGCTAAAGGGAAGCTAGTGGAAGCTAGTGAAGTGATTAGAGGTTGTGTGAAAGAGCTTGGAGAGCGTGAGTTTACGCTTGATCTTCTACCAGTTGAGTTGGGAAGTTTTGACGTGGTAGTTGGAATAGATTGGTTGTCAAGTAATCGAGCTGAGATAGTATGCCATGAGAAGATTATCCGTATCCCGATGGTGAATGAAGAGACGATCGTGATTCATGCAGAGAAGCAGGATACGCCTCTACGGATTATCAGTTGCTTGAAGGCACAGAAGTTTATGCGAAAAGGATGCGTTGCCTTCTTGGCTCACGTTGTTGATAAAGAAGCCGAAGAGCCGAAGCTGGAAAATATCCCTGTGGTAAGGAAATATCCTCAAGTCTTCCCCGAAGACTTGCCAGGATTACCGCCGCAACGACAACTCGAATTCCATATTGACTTGGTTCTAGGCGCCGCGCCTGTAGCCAAAGCACCTTATCGACTTGCGCCTTCAGAGATGCAAGAGTTGTCAATGCAGTTTCAGGAACTACTGGACAAGGGATTCATTAGACCAAGCTTCTCGCCTTGGTCAGCTCCGGTACTATTTGTCAAGAAGAAGGACGGTAGTTTCCGTATGTGCATTGACTACCGAGAGCTGAACAAGTTAACCATCAAGAATCGGTATCCTTTGCCGAGGATTGATGATTTATTCGATCAACTTCAAGGTTCGAGTTACTACTCCAAGATCAATCTTCGATCAGGTTATCACCAGCTGTGGATTCAAGAAGAGAGTATACCAAAGGCTGCCTTTAGACCTCGTTATGGACATTACGAGTTTCTAGTGATGCCATTTGGTTTGACAAACGCGCCAGCAGTATTTATGGATTTGATGAATCGGGTTTGCAAGCCATATCTCGATAAATTCGTGATTGTATTTATTGATGATATTTTGATCTATTCACGGACAAAAGAAGAGCATGAGCAACACCTTTGAGCCATTTTAGAGCTGCTAAAGAAGGAGACGCTCTATGCTAAGTTTTCGAAGTGCGAGTTTTGGTTGCGTGAGGTACAGTTCCTTGGTCACGTGGTGAATGAAAATGGAATTCATGTGGATCCCACCAAGATCGAGGCGATTAAGAATTGGGAAACTCCGAAGACGCCAACCGAGATCCGACAATTTTTGGGTTTAGCAGGGTATTATTGCAGATTCATTGAGGATTTTTCAAAAATCGCTCAACCGCTGACCTCCCTTACTCAAAAGGATTAGAAGTATGAATGGGGAGATAAACAAGAAGAAGCTTTTCAGCTGCTAAAGAACAAGCTTTGCGATGCACCTATTTTATCCCTACCCGAAGGCACCGATGACTTCGTGGTATACTGTGATGCCTCGCGTCAGGGATTGGGTTGTGTGCTAATGCAGCGACAAAAGGTTATCGCATATGCTTCATGCCAATTGAAGGTTCATGAGAAGTACACCACGCATGATTTGGAATTAGGTGCAGTGGTGTTTGCTTTGAAGATTTGGCGGCATTACCTTTATGGTACCCGATGCACGATCTTTACAGATCACAAGAGCCTACAACACATATTCGATCAGAAAGAGCTTAATATGAGACAGCGGCGATGGGTAGAGCTGTTAAATGATTATGATTGCGAAATCAAATATCATCCAGGAAATGCGAATGTGGTGGCAGACGCCTTAAGTCAGAAAGAGAGGATTAAGCGCATCAGGGTTAGGGCTTTGGAGATGATTATACAGACAGGCCTCTCGTTGCGCATTCGTGCTGCACAGAGAGAAGCTCTTAAGAAGGAAAACATTAAGGCTGAATATCTCTGTGGGATGGAGAAAAAGCTGGTACCCAACAAGGAAGGAACCTTGTATTTCATGGGACGAATTTGGGTTCCGCTTTTTGGAGGTCTTAGAGACATTATTTTTTACGAAGCTCATAAATCGAGGTACTCGATCCATCCAGGATTAGACAAAATGTACCAAGATTTGAAGGATTATTATTGGTGGCCAAGACTTAAGGGTGATGTGGCTACCTATGTTGGAAAGTGTTTGACTTGTGCCAAGGTAAAGGCCGAGTATCAGAAGCCTTCAGGTCTTCTACAGCAACCCGAGATACCCATGTGGAAATGGGAACAGATCTCAATGGATTTCATAACGAAGTTTCCCAAGACTCCCAGAGGTCATGATACGATTTGGATAATCGTGGACCGTTTGACAAAGTCTGCGCACTTTTTGCCAATCAGAGAAAAGGATAACACAGGTAAGCTAGCTGAGTTGTACCTAAGGGAGATAGTAGCACGTCATGGAGTGCCTATCTCGATTATATATGATAGAGACGGAAGATTTGTGTCAAGGATTTGGCAATCTTTTCAAGAAGCGTTTGGTTCTCAGTTGAATCTGAGTACTGCTTTTCATCCACAGACGGACGGTCAAAGTGAGAGAACAATTCAGATGCTTAAAGATATGCTACGTGCTTGCGTAATGGACTTGGGTGGCAGTTGGGACACTCACCTACCTTTGGTTGAGTTCTCCTATAACAACAGCTACCACACAAGCATTCAAGCTGCACCGTTCGAGGCTCTCTATGGACGCAAGTGTCGATCACCGTTATGCTGGGCAGATACAGGTGATAGACAGCTGGTTGGTCCCAAACTGGTCCAAGAAATAATGGATAAGATCATGCAGATCCGAGAGCGCATCAAGGTGGCTCGTGATCGATAAAAGTGCTACGCGGACCAAAGACGAAAACCTTTGGAATTTGAAGTGGGTGATATGGTTCTGTTAAAAGTCTTACCTTGGAAAGGTGTGGCACGCTTTGGGAAGCGTGGAAAGTTAAACCCACGATATATCGGACCGTTCAGAATCCTGGAAAGAGTTGGTACGGTAGCATACAAGTTGGAGCTACCAGCAGAACTTAACGGTGTTCATGATACATTTCATGTATCTAATCTAAAGAAAAGTCCAACTCAAGAGACAGTGGTTATCCCTGCTAACGAAGTTCACATTGACGACAGACTCCACTTTACCGAAGAACCAGTTGAAGTTACTGACTGGAAAGTTAATAAGACTCGGAGGAGTAGTGTTAAACTCGTCAAGGTTCGATGGAATGCGTGTCGCGGCCCAGAGTTTACTTGGGAGCGTGAAGACCGCATGAAAGCTAAATACCCGCATTTATTCCCCAACTCCCCTGCAGCTAGTAGTAAAGCTTAAAATTTCAGGACGAAATTTTCTTAACAGGGGCAGAATGTGACAACTGTCAAAATTCCAGGTATCCGTACAACTATTCAACCATAATTAGTGCTTAATGACTATGCTGCATTACAGTTAATGACTTGAATTGCTTTCTGATTATTGCATTATACATACATGTGCATCACATATTGCAAATGATATATCATTATTGCATGAGAACTTTATTGACTCAAATGATGTACGAAACACAGTTAGCATAGTTATCAGACAAATTAGGAAAATGCTGACGGAGTTCAGTACATAGACAGACAATGTGTTGAGACACAGAATGAGCCAGAAACCAAGTATTACACTAGTATAGTGTGTAGGAAAGTAAGGATCACAAAACTGCCTTCCTAGAGATAGTTTAGGTGCCGGAAAGTGCCTAAAACTCACATAAACTGTAGAATTCTACAGAAAATCAGCAAATTCAGCATTTAAACACATTTATATCATGCAGAAATGTGGTTAACTGGCCCTGAATGCTTTCCTAAGTGTCGGGAATCAAAAGTGTCACAAAAGGGTACATAAAGCACACTAAGCTGCATAGTTTAGCACCTTAACGAACCGGTAACCAACCGAACAACCAGACACTACCCGAAACACCAAATTTACACTAGAAGCACTGTTTTAACCTTACCAAGCTAGTTATGGTCCCCAAACATCATAACACACTATATAAATATCTAATAACTAGATCCTTAACCGAATACTTGAATTCTAACTAAGTAACTAACTATATGGTTTAAACCTAGTCTACTACCCCCCCCCCCCACCTAGTAATCGGCCTACATGGCCCCCACCTCAAGATTTTATAAGATTATTTAATTTGAACTTGTTTCTTCTTTATTAAACATAGTAACCAATGGAAAATGTGTTGGTTGTGGATATAAGTTTAACCTCTTAGCATCATAACCTTTCATTACATTCACAAACACTTCACACACTCCACTCCCTCTCCCTTGCTTGCTCTCGGCTGAAACCCAACAATAATACCACCATCATCACTCATTCCTCATACATTCTACATATAAATCAAGGTGCTAGAAGACATACAAAGGAGCTAGGAGCTTGTAGAAGTTGAAGGACCTTCTTCATTTGCTTTTATCCACTCTATTTCTTCTCTTGATCATCCCTAGCCTTGAGCTAGTGGTAAGAACACTAATCTCTTCATTTTACATCTTATTAAAGTGGTTAAAAGATGATACATAATGTTAATCTTGAAGAACACTAAGAATCAAGAGAATGAAACTTGAACATAAGCTTAAATCATGAAGAAATCTTGATGTATATGAGTTGTTATGCTTGTTGATTGATGTTTATTCATGTATTTGGTGTAGATCATCATATGATCTTGCTAGATCATGGTTAAAAACATAATCTAGCAAGATGAGAGGACGAAAGTGTTAAAGATTAATGGATCATCCTCACAAAAGTCATGAACTTGAATGAATGAATTGTTTTCTTGTTAAGTGATGAACAAAGTAAGTTTAAAGTCTTGTAAATCGAAAGATTTCAAGAATGATTTTTCAAGAAACCAAGTTAAAAATACGAGATTTACTTAATCTTGGTTCTTAAATAAATAACCCTCATTTTTTGTGGTTAAACAAGTGTAGAAATTTATATGCAACAAGAAAAATGCATGAAGAAACGTTTTTAGAAAATATGATTACAAGTTGTAAAGATCTAAATTCTTTAAAAATGATGTTTTTAAAGAATCAACCACACTTTAAAGGGTAACAAGACTTACTAAATACACTAGTAAGTTGCTACAAATTTTTATAAATTTTCAAGTTCATGAAGTGGTAGTTTATGCTTGTTTTTGGCAAAAATTGGTAAGTGTAGATTGTTTATTGTTGATTGTTGTTTGATTGTGTTCATTTACAAAAGAAAATGATATACCTTCAAGGTATGGAAGCCTCCATTTTTAGGGGAAACTATGACAAAATTTTTCAAAAAATTAAACACTTAGAAAAATATTTCTAAACGAATATTTACAAGTATATTTCAAACCATGGATTTTTACATAAAGTTTGCCATAATTTTTGTTACAAAAATTACAAATATTGGAGGTTGGTTTTTACAAATAAAAGTGACTAAATATGTATTTAGGAAATATATATTTAGAAGACACCATGTGTGTGATTATTTGTATATTATGTGTATTAGTTATATTATTTTAGGACTTGAAATAATATATCTCATCAAAATACCAAGAAATCACAATCCAAAATATTACCAAAATTCTAATGAATAAATATACAAAGAATACACAAAATATTGGTGAAACCGAACAAAGGAATATAACTTACAAAATATTCCGGAAATATTATTCATGAGTATATTTTGGTAAATAATCTTTTGGACACCAAGTGAATGAAAATGTGATTTTCACAATTATTACAAATTAATATCATATTTTGACAAGAAGAAAATATATTATTTTTGGTGAATAAAATATATATATATATATATATATATATATTCTTGGAATTAATAAAAGATATATTATTTTGGGAAGAAATATATATTTTCTCAAACAAACATCAAATATATTATTTTTGGGAGAAAAAAAAGCATATATATATTTTCCAAGTTAGACTTGAAAATATATTGTTTTTGGAACTTATATGAAAATACAAATATTTTTGCCAAGGGAAAAATTACAAATAATTTTTTTAAGTAAATATTTCTTAAAATATATATTTTGGAAATATATATGGATTTTTATTAAGAATATTATTCCGGAAAAATTTTTACAAAATTAAGTATAAGGATACTTAACAAATACAAGAAAATACGTATTCTCGTACGCATAAATACACTCCGGAATACGACACCAATGCATGGCAAAAATATACAAGTATACGAATACAAATACACCCATCCTTGGGAAGGAAATACATGTATAAATGCTTGAAAGGTATCAAGTTAAAATATATTATTTTAACAATTAATCCAAAATTTAATTAATATAATTTAAGTTAAAATATTTATTATTTTAACAAATAATTATATAACTTGGAATAATATTGAAGAAACAAAGAGCGTAACTCAAAGACACTAATCTATACTAAGTCAAGGCACGACCCGCTCGTCTAATAGACCTTAGTACGTTGTAGGTAGTCGTGTACGCTAGGCGAAGCTTTGAGTTACTGTGATTACGAAGACTGTCAGTTCATGTCCCCCTTTTCTTTTAATTGTTTTCAGATTTATAACTTCGGGGGTGAAGTACATGTTACAAACTGTTTACAAAACGTTTATATGTGTGGTTAGCTAAGGAAGGGTACTGCTAGATCATGTGAGTGGTGGGTATAACGCTTAAGACCATTAATCCTCGTTGTAGGACCGAGAGACATGAGTGATAGATCTATTTGGGTGTAGCGAGCTCCGCCAATGTTGGACCAGGGTTTGGCCCATGGGATGACCATGTCTTACAGCCGGAAGCCAGGTGCAAAGTCTGCTAGGTTTGAGCCTTCCTGCATCACGTCACACATATTAATGGCCTTGCAAACAATTAATGATCTGTTTTCCTTGTTGCTTTCATACCGGGATTTACCAAACATACTGAAGAGGTATGACCCGGATCGGCTAACCCGACCCGGTCATTACCTATTATTTTATTATAAATATTAAATTATATATGTTTATTCTAGAATGTTCTATTCTGCATGGATAAACTACGTAACCGAATCCCCAATCTTTTGGGAAGATCATGCAAATCCCTAACTTATCGGAGCTCATCCTTAGTTGGGGGAAACCCTAATGGTAAACTATAAATAGAGGTAAACATCAAAGGTATGATCATCTTGCTCTTGTTTACTCTCTCTCTCTCTACATACATATTTACTTTCTCCTAAACCGAGACTGATTCTCACGCCAGAGGGTGGTTACAGGAATAACCCCATTCTTGTAATGAGTCCTAACGGTGTTCTGTTTTGCAGCTAAGCCGTTCGGATCACCAAGAGTTGAAATCCTAGTCGGATACTACCGTGAAGGACAGTGTTTCTTCATTGGCGCCATCCGTGGGACCTTTCGGTAACAACAGTAAGACTGAACCCAATGGCAAGCAATCAGAACATGACAATAACACCGAGTAAGGCAATGACAACCAGCAACCCCTTGCTGGAAACAAATCCTGTTACCACCATGCCGGCCTCACCAGCCGTAACTAGGTCTCTCGACCTGGAATTCGAAGCGGAAGCCCCACCGGGTTTCCCGGGTACCTCTGCTGTTTCTTCTGGGACGGCAGCACCCGACCCCTTTGCATACGCATCTTTGCAGTTTCGGTCGGTTATGCCAACCACAGCAGGCATCAACGCCCCCACCTCGGCATCAACTATAAGTGCACAGACTGTACGTCATAGCACTATGCCGATCATCACATCTGCAAGTCCGAGTATTATCACACCAACAAAGAGCATGGCTCAATATTACCAGCCCTCAGTCACATACGCCATGCCACCTCTCTACTCGGCAGCATTGACAACGGCGTTGTCCACTCCACCGCACCAGCCAGTCGTCGTGCCTGCAGGTGTCATGAATGCCCCGGTTACGCCGGGGAATCAAGCCTACTTCCCGGGGTATTACTATGCGCCCCCATACGGGTATTTAACCCCATACAATACTCATTCGTACACTCCCCAGATGGCGGCACAAGGTTATGCTCAGCAGTCACCGTACGCGGCTTATATGTCACCTTGGTGGACTTTTCCAACATCCCAGCCGGTTTACAGCCAGTCTCCGCCTATAGCGGAACCGGTTTACGACAGAGGAAATGCATCCAGGCCTCGTTTCTCTCTAAGCGGAGGCCCCAGCTCTACATTAAACATCACGCCAGCTCAACCCCTATCGCCCAGGGCACCAGCCAGGGCGGGGTAACCCCTCCAGTGCAACCCATTAACGTTGGAGAGGATGATCTCACCAGGCCTTACAAACCAGTGGATGCCACTTTCAAGTCCAAATTCACCAGAAGGATAGCTGAAACCCCAATCAAGGAAAAACCCAAGATGCCTCAAACTATGGGCAAATACGATGGTCTAAGCGACCCTGATGACCATCTCAACCTGTTCAAGAGTGCTGGGGAAGTAGCCTGTTGGCCCATGCCCCTCTGGTGTAAGATGTTTGTCCAAACATTGGTAGGAGCAGCACGGGTTTGGTGGGATACTCTTCCCATTGGGGAAATTGACAGTTTTGAAGATCTAGAGGCCAAGTTCACGTTGCAATTCAGCCAACAGAGAAGGCACACCAAAGATCGAAACGAGCTCCTTCACATTCGTCGGCGAGACAATGAAACAGTGGAAAGTTTCATTGTTAGATTCAACAAAGAAAGCCTGGCAATCCCAGGTGTCACAAACGATCTAGCATGTGGAGCTTTCCTGAAAGGGGTAAACGATGACGAGTTGTTAAGAACACTCTATGGGAGGGATGGTGTGCCTCCCACCATAGACGAAATCTTAAGGATAGCCAAGGTGTACGTTACACAAGAATAAACCGTTGCCGCCAGTCACGCGGCTAACAAAAAGAAAGAGGCCCAGAAAAGCCAGGATGACAGAGAGCAGCGGAGTTCTAAAGGTAAAGGTAGAGGAGACCGATACCAGAAAAGTGACAGGACGGACTCGCGGTACGATCGGTCTAGAAGCACCTACTCAAGGAACGAGTCCTCTTCTAAACCGCGGTCCGATTACCCTAACTTGAGCAAAACGCCAGCAGAAATCCTAGCCTCTGAAAACCTCAAGTTCAACCCTCCAAAGCCCTTGAAGGACGCTCCCAACAAAGACACCAGTAAGTATTGTGAATACCACAAGGGGAGCAGCCACGATACTAACGACTGTTTTCAATTAAAGAAGCATATCGAATATTTCGTAAAGGCGGGTAAGTTGGCTCACCTGGTTCGAGACATAAAACAGGGTCCGCCTCCTATCAAAGAAGAAAATGATAAAGGGGCGGGTAAGAGACAGCGGGAGCTAAACATGGTGTACGCCGATAAGGGAAAGGGGGCAAAATGGAGTTTCTCCACGCTTGAACCCTAGATGCTGGCAACCATGACGATCGAACCACGCATAGAGGATTTACACCTCACCACAGACCCCATAGTCATATCCGCCGCAGTAGGCGATTACAACATGAGAAGAATCCTGGTAGACACCGGGAGTTCTGAAGACATCATTTACGAGCATTGCTTTAACAGAATGCAACCAGAAGACAGAAAATTGCTCAAGTCAGTGCACGCCCCTATTAAAGGCGTCACCGGAGAAAATATCGATCCGATCGGCCAGATCACTTTTCCAGTTACATTCGGACAAACCCCCCGGGAGAGAACAATACTCCTTACGTTCCTTGTGGTACGTGCTGAGTCCTACCACAATGTGATCATTGGAAGGTTCACACTGGGGAAGCTGGACACTATAGTCTCCACGCCGCGTGGGTTCATGAAGGTCCCCACCCCGCGGGGTATTGCAACAGTATTTCGAGACAAGCTGGGAGAAGTATTGGACACCGAAAGATGCCGTCAAGGGCCTACCAGGCGCCATCAGTCCGGAAAGGTGGGTTTTAAGCACATGCCATCCAGAGCAAACAGTGACAATAGGGGACAGTCTCTCCCCTGAGGTTAAAAACAACCTGAAACAATTGCTGAGAAGGAATGCCGATATCTTCGCTTTTAAACACTCTGACATGACTGGGATACCCCGGGACAAGGCAGAACACAAGCTGGCAACACTCCCGGGCATTAAACCAGTCGTACAGGGTAAACGCAGGATGGCCCCTGATCGAAAAGCAGCGGTAATCAAAGAAGTACGAAAGCTGGTTGAAGCTGGAATTCTTAGAGAAACAAAGTATCACACATGGGTATCAAACCCTGTGATGGTCAAGAAACCAGACGGTACATGGCGGATGTGCATTGACTTTAAAGATTTGAATAAAGCATGTTCCAAAGACGCCTACCCGCTGCCTGAGATGGATTTCAAAGTTGACTCTCTGGTCCCTTATAGGTACAAGTGCTTCTTAGACGCTTATAAGGGTTATCACCAGATCAAAATGTCCAGAGAAGACAAAGAAAAAACGGCGTTTCATACTGATGTGGGCATTTTTTGTTACACCAAAATTCCTTTTGGCCTACGAAACGCCAGAGCCACTTATCAGCGGCTTATGGACAAGGCTTTCGAAAAACAAATCGGTAGAAACTTGGAAGTATGTGTCAACGATTTGGTGATCAAGAGCAGAGAGGAAAAGTAAATGCTCGAAGACATCGAGGAGACTTTCTAGAAGCTAAGAGAGTACAATATCAAGCTCAACCCCAAAAAGTGTTCGTTTGGGGTGGAAGAAGGTAAATTCTTGGGGGTCGTGGTCACCCGGGATGGTTTTAAAGCCAACCCGGAAAAAGTAGCCATTATAACACGAATGCCCTCCCCCATAACTTTAAAAGAGGCACAAGCACTGAACGGACATCTAGTGGCGTTGAACAGATTCTTGGCAAGACACGCCGAGCGATCCCTGCCATTCATAAAGACGTTAAAAGACTGCCTTAACAAGAAGAACTTCAAATGGACCAGCGAGGCGGAAGAAGCTTTGCAAGATATGAAGCGGTTCATCAAAAAACTACCCATGTGGACAGCGCCATACCCAGAAGAACTACTAAAAATGTACCTGGCAGCGGCTCATAACGCGGTAAGCGCGGTACTCATGGTAGAGAGAGATGGAAAACAAACGCCCATCTATTACATTAGCCGAGTTCTGGCGGGACCCGAAACGCGGTACCCAACACTTGAAAAGTTGGTGCTAGCATTAGTCCATGCCACCCGGCGCCTCAGAAGATATTTTCAAGGACATCACGTACAGGTCCTAACGAATTACCCGCTACAACAAATTTTGCACAAGCCAGAGATCTTCGGAAGATTGGCTAAATGGGCAATCGAGTTGGGAGCCCTGGATATCGAATATCGAAAGCGAACAGCAATCAAGGGGCAAGTGATCGTCGACTTCTTGGCTGAAATTCCTGATGGTGAAACAATACAGGATCCCGCAATCCAAGACATCCTGGAATCCAGCACAGCTAGGCAAACCTGGAAGCTCTACACCAACGGATCATCCAACATAAAAGGTTCTGGGGCAAGTCTTATGTTGATAAGCCCAGATGAAATAAGGCTGATGTACGCCTTATGGTTTGATTTTGAGTGCTCCAACAATGAAGCAGAATATGAGGCGTTACTCGCAAGCTTGAGGATGACCCAATCTATGGGAGCCACACGAGTCGACGCGTATGTTGACTCTTTGCTGGTCAATAATCAAGTAAACGAAACTTACGAGGCCAAAGACGAATCAATGGAAAAGTATTTGGCTAAAACCAAGGAGCTCATAGCTTCCTTTGACAGTGTTACGCTTAACCACGTCCACAGAGGAAAAAACCAGATAGCAGACGCCTTGATCAAACTTGCTACCTCGGGTATGGAAAGAGAAGTAAAGGTAGAAACATTGCAAACACCTTCCATTGAACCCCGGGAAGTCTCCACTATCACGGCGGAGGAACCCTGTTGGTATACTCCAATGCTAAAATTCCTCACAAAGGGGGAATTACCTCCTGCCAGATGCGAAGCCCGAAAAATCCAAACAAAGGCATTGCAATATGAAGTAAACAATGGCGTCCTATACAGGAAGTCATACCTGGGACCACTACTGCGGTGTGTATCCCCAGCAGAAGCAAAATACCTAATCCAAGAAATACACTCTGGCACATGTGGCATTCACGCTGGACCCCGGGCAGTGGTTTCCAAAAATTAACAACGCCGGGTACTATTAGCCCGGGATGCATGAGGATGCGGTAGAAGAACTCAGAAGGTGCCGCAGTTGCCAAAAATTTGCTCCTCAAACACTCCGTCCCAAGAACAATTTAATCCCTGTCACGACAGCCTGGCCTTTCCAGAAATGGGCTGTCGACATCGTGGGTCCATTCCCGCTGGCCCCCGGGAAGCTAAAATACCTTATCATGGCAATCGGCTATTTCACCAAGTGGGTCAAAGCCAAAACTCTAGC
This sequence comes from Helianthus tuberosus, assembly GCA_030545235.1. Lineage (NCBI taxonomy): Eukaryota > Viridiplantae > Streptophyta > Magnoliopsida > Asterales > Asteraceae > Helianthus > Helianthus tuberosus. The sequence continues at coordinate 144,360,460 of CM060399.1, forward strand.
TAAAATAACGGCTAAAAACGCAAAAAAGTTCCTATAGGAGCACATAGTGTGCCGATTTGGACTGCCGCCATACTTGGTGAGTGATAATGGAACATAATTCACCGGTAGGGTCTTGCAAGATTGGTGTGCAGAACTTCAGATTCAACAAATCTTCACATCAGTAGCACACCCCCAGGGAAACGGCCATGTGGAGCGGGCAAACAGGAGTTTGTTGGATGGAATAAAAAGAAGGTTAGGTTATGAAGGAAGCTCTTGGGTGGAAGAACTGCCGAATGTTCTCTGGGCACAACGAACAATGCCCAAAACAAGTAACAATGAAACCCCCTTCAGCCTAACCTATGGCGCGAAAGCAATGATACCCGCGGAGGTTGGATTACCCTCGCTACAGCGTCTCACCACCAATGATGACAACGACTGGCTTCTAAGGGAAGGTCTCGATCTACTAGAAGAACGGCGTGAGGCAGCCGCCATCAGTGAGGCCAAGTACAAGAAAACTTTGGAAAAATATTATAATCAGCGCGTGGCCCAGCATACTTTCAAGGAAGACGAGTACGTCATGCGTGATAACGAAGCCAGTAGAGCGGAACCCTCGGGCAAACTGGGACCCAACTGGGAAGGTCCCTACGTTATCCAAGAGGACTTAGGCAAAGGGGCCTACCGCCTATCTAGGCTAGATGGAATCGCAATTCCACGTAGCTGGAACGCGGCTCAATTGAAAAAATGTTACATGTAAAGCCCTACCCCTAACGGTGGGTTTGATTGTTTTTCCTTTTTTACAAACAAGTGTAATCCATCTCTAACGATGTCTCCTTTTAAGTGTTAAGTTAGTAAAAGTTCTTTCCTTTTTTATTATTATCTCTCATTACTTACATGCACAATAGCATTTACCATCGCATCCATATTGCACTTTACGGTACAAATAATTACCGTCGCATTTAAACTACACATAACGGTAAAAAAGCATCCATGACACGAAACATTTTTCATACATAAGTTAAAGGATAAAAAATATACAGCGCTAAGAGTGGGTATCTTGGTAATAGATACATTAACCACTACAAAAAGATAGGTATTTTGGTAATAAATACATACAACTATCTTGCAAAAAACCAATTACTTGTCCCTATTGCTAAATACCAACATACGGGAACTAAAAAATGAAGATGTTCTAAAATATATACTTCTTGGAAAGCATTGCCCTCACCTCTGCAGGGGTGTACAGTGCCACACCATAGTATTCCAATGGATGAGGATCAACGATCAGGTCATCAACATTCTCCTCATCCACCGGAAGAGCCACTACCTCCGGATCATCAACCGCATTTGTGTAGGAACGGCTACGACGGCGACGCTCGTACACCAGTCTGCATCTTTGAACACGGTCAGGAGGAAAGGTTTCCATCAAATTGTCAGCTGATAGTGAAATCACACCTGCGTCAGCTTTTGAAGGATCCTCATATATGACACTCTCGCAAGACCGGCTAACCCGGGGTAAGACATCATCAGATGTCACTTCTTTTCCTTTAATCATCTCCTCCGTCACCGGAATTTGGAGATGAACTAAACCGTCAGCCGCATCCAGTCGTCGGAAAATTTCAGAAAGTCATTGTTTATAGCACTTCCGGCTCATCTTGTCGAATTACCAAATTTGGAAAAAAGAGACTTAATATATATATATATATATAGGTCTAAGAGGTCTGACAGTGATGACGATGGCATAATTAATAAAAAGTCATCATTACACGTCAAATCGCCACATTTCAGGCAAACGACAGCATCATTCATCATGATATTAGCATTAAATGTCTGACAGCAAATCAAGTGTTTGCATAAAACCCAAGCAAAACAGTGTTTAAACAAAATATCTAAGGAATAGTGTACAGCACAAACAAAGCAAAACACTCATTCCTCACCGGATTCCTCCACCGGATCCAACATCATGCGTAAGGAGTCCACGCCATCTTCGTTTACCTTATCCATCAGATCAGCATACGCAGGAAGCGGCTCGTTGCACGCCGCTTCAAGAGCATCAGCCATATCCCCCAGAAGTTTGCCTCTTGTGGTGTGAAAGGGGGGAGTGATTTTTCCTGATTGTTGGCATTCAAAGTTGCCCTTGTAAACACCATCATAATGGCCAGACTGATAAGCTGCGGCAGAAAGGCGGTCCAACAAAGCGGTAAAAGACTTCGATTATCGAAGGTACTCAAACGCCCCAAACAGGCCATTGGTTATTAACTAATTCCTATCACCTCACAGCCCAGCCAGCTGGCTGGTCAAGCTATCAACTTCAGCATTCGATTGCTCTAGGGCACTTTCCGCCTCCTTAAGGCGCGCCTGTTAGGTGGCGGAAGACTGAGCAAGCTTATTTTTCTCGGAAACAAGGGAATCACATTGCTGCTGAAGCTTCCTAAGTTGATCCTCCCGCTCCTCCAACTCAGCTTGTTTGGCTCGGGCCTTGGCATTAGACGTTTCCACCTCAACAGTTAAAGCCTGGTACCGCTCCTGTACCTGAGACACAAAATTAGTGTCAATTCAGAACTTTTCCATCTTAGTAGACATCTCAGATCTCACCTTCTGAGCTTCAGTGACAGCTTTACACTCTAGCTCCTCTTGAACTGTTTTGGCGTCAGTAAGGACCCGATCCTTTTCCGCTATATTACGGGCCCACAATATTCTCTCTTCAGCAAGATGGGCAGTCATTGGCTTCAAGTCATCTTCTGCCTTATTCTTCTCCGATACAAACCTGCTCTCCCTCATGCCAGCGGCTTGGATCTGACTCTCCAAGCGATATTTTTCATCTTTCAGCTCCTGAATAGCAGCCCGCGCACGGTGGAGCTCATTGTTATCATGCATCCACCTACGCCGGATCTCTGCAATCCTCCGAGGCTGACTAACGGAATCCACCATAGTGGCATTCATCAAGTTTTCATTGTTTAAACCCTCAACATACGCTGACTCAGCTGGGGGGTATGCACGTTCCACCCAATGATGCACTACTGGGGGGAAGATTAACCTTGATGACTCTGCTATTTTCCACTTGGGTTGATAACGCTTATCCTGCACACTTGGATCCCAGTTAATAGTAGGCAGATAAAGATCATCACCCAACCGGGCCCCATCGTCAGCAATCCCGCTATTGGATCCTCCAGCATCGCTCACGGCAGTATCTCCGGCACTGGTTGCCTCGTGAGCAGCAAACACCATAGGCATCTCCTTTCCAGTTGCAGAAAAAACGCTGAAAGGAGAGTCGAACAAAGAGGTGGGAGTAACACTTGAAGGCAAGGGTGTAGACATCGGACTAGTTGTCACAGCCATAGCAGTTGTGGGCATAGGAGGTGGCATAGGACAACTAACAGCAGCGGCGGCACTTGCCTGTGATATAAGGGCCGAAAGGCTCGGTTCGCCAGCAGCGGACGGTGTAACGTCCACTGATGTTAACGGGGCAGAGGACACACCCTCGACTTGAACCCCAGAAGTAGAACCTGCGTAAAATCGGACTTTCAGAAATATGGAATGCAGAGTTCACAATGCGTATAAATAAAATTACTCACTAGTGGGCATGGCATAGGCGACTTGAATGGCCTCAAACGCAGTCAGGGCAGGGACAATTTTTCGTTTTTTCAAAACACGAGTCGGACTTGCCAACTCAGCAGCAGTAACAGCAACGCCCTCAACGGGTACAGAAATGCCACCCGTAACAGCGGAAGTAGCGGCCCCCCTGGCCATGTACTTCCTCCCGGTGACTCTCACCCGGATTGTTTTCTTCGCCTCTGCGGCAGAAACACTACTCCCTCCGCTGGGGGGAGGCTGAGAAATATAAGCAGCCGGGTCCGCCGGCACAGATGACAGCAAAAACTGCTCCAAGTTGATTTTTAGTACATCAGGTTCCTGTTCACCAATCATGCGGTCCGCGGATTTCAACGCAGCATGCCGCGGAGGATCAACAAAATCAAACAAACTCCATTTCCCTGTGACGATTACACATGTTAATTCACATACAATTAACAGAGTTTGTTCAAAAAAAAAAAGAGACACATACCTTCATCATCCCTCTGGAAGGAAGGATACAGCTTGATGTCGCGCCATAGCAGACTCATTCCAGCCATCACCAGGGCTCCCTCCGGGATCACCATGCACTCGGAGGGGCACTCGCATAACCTCTTATAAAGGGCTTTTGCCACGTAAGCATCTTGTGGGGGACCATCGTCTTTCACTTTATCCTTGGGTCCCATCTCCCTCCATTGCATTTCTCCTGGAATGACACCGGCATCTATGTAGAAGATTTTTTTTTTCCAATCCTTATCTTTGGAACTGGTAGGAATGTCTCTTAGGCAAGACACATCGACATCTCGCCTATCGAAGGTGAAAAAAGGGGACTTCCACACAAGAACGAAAAAAGCCCTAAAAACGGTGAGTTCAGGGATATGACCTAGGGCTGTACAAGAAAATTCGAACTGTCGGAGTTTAACCAACCCCAACGGATGTAGTTGGGAAATGTGGATGAGATAATGATCAAGAACCAACTTACAAAACTTGGCGATCCGCAATAGGAAGTTGCAAAACTTGAAAAAATCACTAAACATAGTGATTTTACCCTTCTTCAACGGAAACGCCGTCTCTGTCTTGGACGGTAGTACAGGATTCCACTCTACCCTAATACCATAAACTTGAATAAGATTGTTGTACGATACAAGCCCCCATTTGCAATAAAGGGCATCAGCACCAGTTTGGGCAGAGGAAGATGATTCGCCGGTTTTGGAAGCCATTTTTTGGATTCAAGAAGTTGAAGAAAGTGGTCGTGACGAAGGAAGGAAATGAAACTCAAAACCCTAAACATGAACTCTATTTATAAGAAATGGCAACTTTTCGAATTCGAAAAGACAAACAGACGGGAACACGTGTCAGAACAGGGTAGGTACAGTTGTCATCCTAATGATGATTCAACTGTCATATCCTTTCCCATCGCCGCCATTTTTTCAAAAAGCACAACAGTACCCCACTCGAGAAACTTACACTCAAAGGGGGAAATTTTGACTTTTCCTTTTTTAGTCCGATTTCATGAATTTCATTTCATAACTTCGGACTGGGGGGACATGACGAGGTATGACCCGGATCGGCTAAACCGACCCGGTCATTACCTATTATTTTATTATAAATATTAAATTATATATGTTTATTCTAGAATGTTCTATTCTGCATGGATAAACTACGTAACCGAATCCCTAATCTTTTGGGAAGATCATGCAAATCCCTAACTTATCGGAGCTCATCCTAAGTTGGGGGAAACCCTAATGGTAAACTATAAATAGAGGTAAACATCAAAGGTATGATCATCTTGCTCTCGTTTACTCTCTCTCTACATACATATTTACTTTCTCCCAAACCGAGACTGATTCTCACGCCGGAGGGTGGTTACAGGAATAACCCCATTCCTGTAACGAGTCCTAACGGTGTTCTGTTTTGCAGCTAAGCAGTTCGGATCGCCAATAGTTGAAGTTCTAGTCGGATACTACCGTGAAGGTCAGTGTTTCTTCACATAGATACATACAATGATTACAAAGGTTATTCGCGCACACAAACAAACACATGAACTCGCTCAACTTTTGTTGATTTTTCAAACTACATGTATTTCAGGGAATTAAAAGTGGATCTGGCGGGCGTTTGGATGTTTTAAGTTATGTTGAGAATAAAAGATGCCATCTGACGTTTAAGGGTTTGAGTAGTGTGTCTGATCCTAGATGAGACACGTCTCTCAAAACCTGGTTTTATTCGATGTCTTTTGTCGAGTCCTTGTGAACTCTTAAACAAGTTGTATGGTTTGTACTCGGGTTTGAAGTCTATGTTTAAAACAATGTTGATGTTATGTTTTTAAACTATTCAATGGATGGACGTCTTTGGTTTTATCATATAGTTGTTGTTATGATTGAATGCAATGATATTAAGCAAGTCACACATAATCACGCTTCCGCAAAAGTCAGGGTGTGGCAAGAGAGCTCCATTTGGTATATAAATCCCATATTAGTTGCCCATACAAAAAATGTGGGACAAGTCCCATACCTTGATTTTGTTTCAGTCCATAACATGTGGGCGCTGTTGTCGCAAAAGCGAAACTAACCTATTGGCCTAGGGGTGAGCAAATTTACCACTATAACCGATAACCGAACCATAACCGACACAACCGAACCACTATTAACCGATCACCAATGTAACCGATGGTCATGGTTATGAAACTTTGATTAACCGACCAATCAATTATGGTTATGGATATGAAGTTTTGGTTAACTGATATAACCATAACCGAACCAAACTTGTGATATTAAGTCTATATGATGGATTTATGTTGTACGTGAACCATATAGAGGTTTTTTTTTACTAAGATAAAAGCATGTTAGTAGAGTGATCTTGAAGCAGATGCCGTTTATTTTGATGAACTAAGGTGTTATAATCATATTTTTTTTTTGTTGGGAGTTACCGTATTATAAGGAATCCCATATTAGTAGTTTAACCAAAAAGTGTAGTATTGGTTATCCCACGTCAAGCCCCTAATGCACTCCCTTATTTATTTCAAAACTTGCTTGGTTAATTAACTGAAATTAACCAAAACCGAACCATAACCGATTAACCATAGCCGAAGTTTGGTTATGGTTATGGTAATGGGCGAAGCTTTAAGGGGCGGGAGGGGGCGACCGACCCCCCAAACTTTTCGCTCAGTAGTGGAGAGTATGTAGTTTTCGTATAGAAATTTTTCGGTATATACGTTTTCGACCCCCCAGTCCGGTGACTTCCTCCCCTCGGGTCGAAAATTTTAAGCTTCGCCACTGGTTATGGTTAAGGAATCTCATAACCAAAGCTAGCGGTAATGGTTATGGTTAATAGTAAAAACCGAACCAAATCGACCCTTACACACCCCTGCTATTGAGGTACCGAGCCCCGATGACCTTTTCCTAATTATGGTTGTTTAACAGAATGTAACATAAGGATAGAAAACTATAATTTACACTAAAATATTTCTCGACGAGAGAGAGATAGGGGGTCGTCATCACCGAAGATGCCCATTTATAACACCTTAAACCCTGATCAAAGATTCTTGCAAAAGTCGGTGATATGGAATATGCCCATAAGCTGTTCGACAAAATGCTCCATAGAACTGTGATATCATGTACTGAAGTTGTTTAGAAAGATGGTTAGGACATGTGTTAGAATGAGTGATGCCTGATGTTGCTCAGGTTATCTTTATTAGAATCTCATTCAAGAATTTGGTAAGTTGAAATGCTTGGAATGCAATGATTTCAGGGCAATTAGTTAATGAAAACCCAAAACATGAGCTTCAACACTGTTCTTGCATTGAAGATTTAAGCTGCTGGATGCTTTTGTTGTCTTTCAGGTATTACATCATACATACAATTCAAGAAACTACAACTGTTGTTCAAATATGAAGTTGTTTATCATTGGGGGTGTTTGGGATTCCTTTTAAAAGTGACTTCTGGAGCTCAGAAGGACTTTTGAGATGAAAAGGAATCCCAAACATCATTTGAGAAGTGCTTTTGATGTCAAAAGGAATCCCAAACACCATAAAAAAAGGACTTCTGGTGCTGATTATCCCTTCAAAAAGGAGTTTTTGAGAAGTGAAGATTTCTTACTTATTGATGTTGAGAAGGACTTCTTGAGAAGGAGAAGTTGAAAAGGAATCCCAAACACCCCATAATATGAATGAGTAAAATGACAATGTGGTCTTATTAAGTCATTTTTAATGCTATTCTCAGTTGCTTGTTATCAAATAATAAAATGGTTAAAAACTTAAAATTAAAATAAGATATATTTTAGTTCCCTACACATAGTTAAAGTACATGTCAAGTAGAATACAGTTAATCCTATATTAAACAACTAAAATTGTTTGTTGGTCACTAGGTCAACTGCAAACATTTTCAAATTCATCATCCACAAATACAAACCAGCTAACCATCATCAAACCAATGTAAGGCATGAAAGAATCAAGAACACAATAATCCGAAACCACAAACCGGGTTGTTGAGAAGATGAAAGAATTCCATGAATGAATATGTCATATGGTCACATTAGGATTCCATGTATTGGCAGGAAGGAGGGCTTGTTTTTGTCTTTAATGGACCTGCAAATGGTGATACGCAATCCACATTGATCACGTAATGATCGGTTACAACTGAAAATAATTTATGTTTATGCAAAAAAGGAAAAATCGTTGCTTTAGACGATGCATATGTGGAGAGCCCCTTTTTCTAGTATTTACCAGCAAATTTGATCTTTCCGTAATTTTTTTCTTTATATAGTGAAGATAGTCGCATGTAATGACATATCACAACCATATTATTAAAAGCTTGTGGATAGAATAGGTTTTGTTTGAGGGCTCGAAAACAATATTGCAAGAATTGCTAGGCACTAGTCGGCCGGTGGGGTAAGGACTAGCGATTAAAAGGGATTAATCGGGATTAAGCGGATTGTGATTTTTATATGTAATCTTCAGTTCTATATATATACGCACACATTCTTAGGTGTCATTTTTTTAGCAAGACAAGATTTAACCCCTCATCAGCTCATTTTTTTAAGTAGAGAAGATTAATCGCCGAAATTTACAAGGTTTGACCGGAAAATGGCCGGTAATTGGCCGCAATTTGTCCGGAACCGCCAATTTTTGGCCGATTAGGACTGCCTAGGGCCGCCGTTGACCATCTAGCGATTAGTTGGATGCTAGTCGGGATTTTTACAACCATGCTCGAAACTAATATGCCAAACTATATATCCTTCAAGGGGTTGATGCAGTGGTAGGTGCCTGATTCCCGCTGGTAGAGGTCTGAGGTTTGAATTCACCTTCCTACGTTCAACCCCTTGTAGGCCACCTACCCAGTGCAAACTGCATTTTATCTGTCTCCCATTGGTTAGCAAGGTATCGGTAGGGCTCATGGGTTCTTCGGTGACTAGTTTTCACTGTTATAAAAAAAACCTATATAGGACGTACCATGAATTCCTCGTATCTCAATTTCGCGCAATTCTTGGACTAAGGCACAACAACAGCAGCAAAAATGCAATAAGAAATCATTACACCACCCTCCCTGTGAAACAAAGTAGGTTATAATAAGGAATGATACAGAGGAATGAAGATGCAACTAACTTATGTAAATAAATGCAAAATTTCAGTTAAATTAACTGGTAATCAAGTTGTTATTTAAAGATTATTACCCTGATGTTTAATGCATTCCGAAGCTTCGTTCTGATACAACAAGTATAGCAACAGCATGATGCAATAAGAGAGTAAGCCAACAGCTCATTGCAGGCATCTGCAGAAGCTGATGCAAACACCGATTTTGGTGTGAGCTTCTAATGCATTATAGAAAAATAATAAAGATAGCAAAATGTCCACCCTTAGTTACATGATGACATAAACTTAAAGAGTTGGCATTTTCGTTACTTTTGAATTTGTCTATTTGGGTAGTGTCGGATCTCAAAATGGGTCAAATATAAAACTATCTAAACGGGTCAAAGATGTTGAAAGCCGTCAAAAGGCAACTTTAATGCCTAAAATCTCCTAAATCGTTTAAACTTTTATCCTCAGGAATTAAGTACTCTCATCGACATTGAAATAATAAATTTCTATCACTGTATGTTTCAGGAATGAACGGTCTCATATTCATCAACACATATGATCCCATTGAGTAGAAGACCATATTAAAGCTGATATTCAAATGAAAAGTGAAGATCTAAGGTGCCAAATTGAATTGATAAATACAGAATCTTACTCATGTGCCTGTTTGTGGCTGCAGTAGCTATTTTTGAGAGTGTTCCACAGGGGAAAAGTAAGGTTTTTAAGCCTACACAAAGAAGTATAACTTGTTAGTTCACATAAAGCTTTTAAATGGCTAACAACTTCAAGAATGATTTAGAGTATTTTTGGCAGCAGATATTTGGTTTTAGATTATGAAACTTACCCGTATTTATATACAATATTGGGTATGTTTTATCTCTACCAGATCAACAACAAGTAAATCCCACAAATAGCAAAGCTATTGGTAGGGTCTGCGGGGAGCGGAATGTGCTAAATCAAGAAGTTAGGTTAAAAGGAAACATGTCGGATGGGTCAGAGTTAGTCCAAAGTGTTTTTTTTAATGCATAAAACTTCCTAAATCATTTTATTAATAACAATATTATTTTGAATAAAACAAATTTTGTAATCATATTTGACACATTAGTTATTTTAATAATATGTTGATATTTTGGACGAAAAGGGTTTAAGGTCAACCCAACCAAAAATGACCTGATCCGTTTCAATGCATATGTTTTGACACGGACCTTTTTTAATCCAACCCCTCCGGCCCATCCATCTTGCAAACTCTACTTAGAAGTAGAAGGCATGAATGTTTTGATGTCAAGCTAATGAAAAACTAGATAAAAAAACAGCTATACTTAAAAAAAGTAGTAGTAATAAAAAGAAGGTGATACTGAAGTATGTAGGACATACACATCATCGGCTCGGAACAACAGCCAAGTGGGCCCGAATGCCATTCTTCATGTCGATGGATTCTTCTAGAAGAAAGTAAATCTTGTCTAGATGAAGTGGAAGAAGTGCTTCTGCCATATCATCACATAACAGTACTGTTAAACATCACACATACATAATATGTACTACATATACTAGATTCTTGTATGCATAAGATAAATACCGACCTTAACGCTGAATGAACACCTATTTGCAGATCATTACTGTTTTCATGTTCTTGTTTGCTGCTGACATCTGGATAATATGGAATTGCCTTCTCAAACTTAGAATTTGAAGCTGAATGAACAATTATTTGCGAATCGTTACTCTTTTCATGTTCTTGATTGCTGCTGACATACGGATAATATGGTATAGCCTTCTCAAATTGTGTATTTGAAGCTGAATGAACAATTATTTGCAGATCATTTCTATTTTCATCTTCTTGATGGCTGCTGACATACGGATAATACGGTATAGCCCTCTCAAATTGAGAATTTGAATCCGAATGAACAATTATTTGCATATCATTACTATTTTCATGTTCTTGATTGCTGCTGACATATGAATAATATGGCATATCATAATCATTCTGATCTTGAGAATGTGAAGCTGAATGAACAACTATTTGCATATCATTACTATTTTCATGTTCTTGATTGCTGCTGACATATGAATAATATGGCATATCATAATCATTCTGATCTTGAGAATATGAAGCTGAATGAACAACTATTTGCATATCATTACTATTTTCATGTTCTTCATTGCTGCTGACATATGAATAATATGGCATATCATTCTGATATTGAGAATTTGAAGCTGAATGTATAACCATTTGCAGATCATTACTACTTTCATGTACTAGATTTCTGCTGGCATATGGATAATTTGGCATATCCTCACATTGATGATCTGAAGCAAAAACTTGTGCGATTTCCATAAAATTTTGAATTATTTCACTCTGGCTAGCATCCAGGCAAGATTGTGATCTTTGCAGTTCAAAATGCAGATTTTCATTTTCTTTCTTGATAACCTCATTGAAAGGCAAGTCTGGGTAGCTATAAGAAAATGATCTCCTCAAAACCGAAACATCGGTATTGAATGGGTCAGGGTTCATGATAACTTCTTGCACCTTTCTGTCTTCATCATCCAATGTGTATTCGTGCCGGTCCATTTCTATATATTCTAATCTTTCCTGCTTAGAAGATTTCTATATAAATCTCTTTATGACTATTGTTGAAACGGGTCATTTATAGTACAAGCGGGTTGACCAGCAAACACTTTTAGTCTTGACGTGACATGAAAATAATCAGGTTTTAATTGTCATTTTTAAACCCTTGAATAAATAGGGCCTGTTTAACATGTTTCATTAAAAGGTTCGTGTTTGGGTTGACCTATTCAACTTGTTTAATTAAACAAGTCTAGCGTTCAAATCGTTTATAAAATAGAATAAAAAATATTTTTTTATAAGGTTGATTCTTTTATGGGCCTTTTAAGTGTGTTAACCGTTTAACCAGTTTAAAACATGCCAACCTGTTTCACGGGTCATGTTCCGGTTAACACGCTTCAAATTGTGTGCGGATTAGGGATAATGTTTTGCCACAACTAAATATATGGTCGTGTTCGGGTTCATCAATTTATACTAGTTAACCCGACACAATTGACATCCCTAGTTGAGAAGGCTATAGGAAATGTACCCTAACTCGAGCATTATTCACGAGACTGATGAGCGGGATGATCTTCAAATACCGATCAATCTCATCTTGAGCCTTCCTGAACTGGTAAACAATGGTCCACCCCATGGCAAGCAGGTACAAATAGCTACGAACTTGACACGAATTGACCAAAATGTAAGACCTCCTCAACGCATCCTCGAGCTGCTCCAATGGCTCCCGTGTTTCAGGATACTTCTTTAGCTCACTAATTTTCAGTTGATCCAAAAGATTTCCAATTAACCTCAAATGCATTGCAAATTGCTTGCAGTTGTTCTTGTGCAAACGCGCTGTGCTAGCAGCTTGTATGATCATCCCTATTAACCGCACCGCATCAATCCCTGATAGCTGAGCCACATTTGCAATCTCCCCCAAGTGATCCCAAGCTGTTGCCATTGTTGAACCTCCTTCAATCCTTTTATGTGCAATCTCTTCACAGGATCTTCAAAAAATGGAGCAAAATTCTGGGATTTTCAGCTGCATTTTCTGAACAAACTCTAAATAATTGCAGGAAACAGAATCAGTGATGAATAAATGAGTTTAACCTTTGAATAAAGATGCCATGAACTTGAAATACTTACAGGAATATTATGCATTCAACCTATGATTTTTTGGAGTTTGGTGAAGAGTCAGCAAATCTGTTGCAGGCTCTATGCATTTTTCAGGTGAAAATATGGATCAAGAATTTGAATGCTTCTTCTTGAAGACATATTTTGAAACCATTTATGAGAAGGGTGGTGTGTCTCTTTTGTCTATGTTCTAAGTCTACTTCATGTACTTTCCATGGACATAGACACAATGGAAGTAATTATGTAAACTTTCTTAATAATTTATGTTTTAACTAGAATTAGATCTAAACCATCTCCAACGCGAGAGGCTCATATACATCCGTGAGAGTTGACAGACCACTATTGCAGTTGCTCTTACAATATCTAGATTAAGATAATAATACAAGTTTTCTAATAAAGGATCTTGTAAAATTTTATGATTTTAAAGTACACTTATTTATGTTAGGTAAAGTGTTTATTTATTAATTAATTTTGCATGTTAAAAATAAGAAAAAAAAAATGATTATGTAGATAGCAAGTTGTATTTGTTTTCATAAAAAAAGAATGAATAGAAGGTTAAATTTATGTTATGTTTAATTATGGTAGCTAACTTCCACTCTACTCCCTCCCAATGGTTCCTTAATAATAACAAGAACATTGCACCTAACACTCTATATGTGCTTTGGATTCTAATCAAATCCTTTTAATAACTTTTTCCCCCTAAAGTATAATCTTTTTCAAATGATTTTAGGACTAGTAAATAAATGCTTAAAAAAGACTTGTATATTTAATAACAATTTGGATAACTGATTAGAAAAGTTCATGTTAGATTACTCGCATTGGTGACCTAGAATTGGGTTAGTCATCAATAAGACAAAAGTTTGAGTAATTAAAAAAAAAAAGAAATTCACACCAACCTAAGAGTAGTGGGTATAGGTCGGGAAAGGCAGTCGGGGGAGATGATGTGGCAGGTGACCCCGACGGGGAACACCCCCCTTCTATCTCTCTCTTAATATTATTGAAAGGAATGGATGATGGATGGGGAGATCATTTCATGTTGATGGAGGAAGATGAAGGTGGTGAGGTGGAGGTCATGTGGAGGTGAGGGGCGGGGAACCACACCCCAGAGTCTAAGTTGGTAAATGGGTTAGTGGAGTAACCTAGGTTGCAACCCAAACTTGGGTGGTTTGCATGTCAGATGTCATAATATAATTGCAACCTAAACTAATTTCCTAATAATTTAATAACTCAAATAACTTGTAATATTCAAAGTTAAAAAAAAACTAAATACATGGTATTTTTTAGAGTTAATTGCCATTTTAGTTCCTGTGGTTTGGGCTATTTTACCAGTTTAGTCCAAATGTTTCATTTTTAACATCTGGATCCAAAAAGGTTTCATCGTTGCCATTTTGGTCCAATTGACTTAACCCCATCCATATCTGTTAGTTAGTCAAGGGGTATTTTTGTCATTTCAATTGTGCTTTTTTTTAAATTAAAGCTTTACCCTAACCCCCATTTTTCTCAAACCCATAAACACAACTTGAGAAGGAGAGATCGAATCAAACTGGTACTCCACCGCTAGAGAGAGAACCGTTCACCACCACCATTATCTTTCTGATATGTGGTCTGTCCGATCTGTCGGTTCCGATTTGTTGTCTTCCTGAATTGTTCCGGCTAGGGTGGTAGTGGTGGAGGTGTGCCGAAGGCCGGTGGAGGTTGAGGTGGAGGTGATAGTTGTGGTGGAGGTGATGGTTTGTTGTCTTCCTCATACCAGATATATGTATGAGGTGACTGTTATTTATAGCAAGACAATAAACAATAAAGTTTTAATTAAAAGAAAAAACAATAAAGAATAAAGGGTTAATAAAAAGAAAAATCAAATGACTAAAATGCCCTTGGCAGACTTAACAGATATGGATGGAGTTAAGTCAGTTGGACCAAAATGGCAACGATGAAACCTTTTTGGATCCAAATGTTAAAAATTAAACATTTGGACTAAAGTGGCAAAATGGCCCAAACCACAGGGACTAAAATGGCAATTAACTCTATTTTTTTTTGTGAGGATCCCGATCTAAATTTTATTAAAAAACAGAGTTCGATTAAAAATATGTCTTTACGTTGAGATGGGTTGTGAATGTGTGTTAAAAAATAATAGGATTTGATTGTGTAGGTGGAAGAAAGAGATATTAGTTTTTTAAAATTTTTTTTTTGAATGGCCAACAAAATTTTTTTATTCATTCAAACTAGCCAGCAGCTAGACACCATATGTACAGGAAGATTACACCAGAAATAAATGGCCACATCAAGCCAACACCAAACTACATTACATTACATTACAATATTAAAGCTTCGCCAATCACTCCACGACCAACATGATGATCTCATCCGATTCTTTATCCAGAGATAAGTCATAGACTTTGTTTCTTCCACAACCTTTAAAACACTTGGGTTAGCCTGATTGAATATTACCTCATTTCGCATTCTCCAAACGCTCCAAACGACAACCTGAGTAATTGGGTTAGCCTGATTGATATTAGTTTTTTTAATAAAAGCTTAAGTTGAGTTTGGCCCGGGTAAGTAATGGGGATAGTCTTAGATAAAGAGAAATTAAGAAGAGAGAAAATGCATAAAACATGTGTCGCTAGATATATATCTAAGTTATCTACGTTGACTAATTTGACATATATATCATTACTTTTGATTGTTAATCCATGTTTGGATGTTGCTTTAGAGGGTGTTTGGGGTTGAGTTTTGAAAATAGATTATGCGTTTTGAATAAGCAAAATAAGATAATTAACAGTAACAAAACGTGATGTTGAAAGATAGTGTTTGGATTTGATTATGTTGCTTGATATCACAATAATAAGATAATCAACTATTTGAGTGTTTGGCAAATATATATTTAAAAAAATAAACAAGTGAAAATTCTTTTCTAAACGCAAATAATCAATTTTTGGAAAATTGTGTTTTGTTGTAGTAGGGGAGGGAGCTGCTTTTGGAAAACTGCATTTTGTAACTTTCTAAATGCAAAAAATCAATTTTTTAATTTTTTTTTACCCAAACATTCAAAACTGATTATTTACGATTTCAAAACTTAATAATCTAAAGATCTCCTTCAAAACTCAACCCCAAACACCCTCTTAGTAGGTAGTTAGTTTATATGTAATACGTGATAAGATGTAAATTTAATTCTTTATAATCATCATTGCACTTGAGAATGCGAGCATATTTGTTTGGATTACATTACATTAATGGGCGAGACTCCTAATGGTTCAGACCTCTTACTAGTTCAACACTTAATGGTTCAGACTGTTTGTTTCACGAGCAGATGTCTGAATGGTTCAGACATTTGCCTCTGAATGGTTAAGATTTATACAGAGTCTGAATGGTTAAGACCTCTAATCTGAATTGGTCAGACATTTGCCTCTGAACGGTTAAGCATTATACAGGCTCTTAATGGTTGAGACATCTTACTGGTTCAACACTTAATAGTTCAGATCTCTTACTGATTTAGTACTTAACCATTCAGATGTTGTCAAACAGCCCCTAATAAATATAAAATCAAAACTATAATATGGAATATGTTAGTGTTATCAAGTTAATTTTAATTTAGTTGGGTTTATTTCAAGAAAAGAGAAATAATAATAAATACGATTAAAAGTTAGGAGGTGTGGAGTATATACTTATACAAAAGACTATTCTCGTTTATAGCATTTTCGAACCCAAATAACTGCCAACAGTTATAATTGCCAATTCATATACTCTTTCACAAAGAGTTGTATTCTTCTGACTTAAAAGTTGTGATGATTCCCCATTATATAAGCCAAGTCTTTGGCCATTTCTGGTACATGTTCTTCAGAACAAAAATTGCATATTTGTTCTTATATCTCTTTCAATTATCCAACTAAATTTTCAAAAGTACTAGCGAAATATTTCAATGATCTTTACACTATCTAGCAAGATGCTACATACCTTACATAATCTTTGCTTTTGATTCGCTTGCTTAGCGGCACCTATTCTATCTATTAACAAGTCTCTTGAAAGTTTTTCCTTTTGATCTTTATATAATAATCATCGTCTCTTTTGGCACCATCTCTCTGTGTATGATGAATGATCAACATTTCTGCTTTAGGTCACAAGTGTTTTATATCTATTTGACACAATATCTATGTGTAAACTACTAGAAAAATGGAACTTTTCAACATGTTTTTCCGTCACAAATGCGTTGCAAATCTGAATTTGCGACGCATTTGCCACAACAACCTAACGTTGGAAAAAGCCCGGTGGAAAACTTTTTGCAACACATTTACTACACAAATTATCTATTCTTATGTTCCCGTTAATTGTAATTACCTATTAAATGCATTTCAACCCTTGGATTAAGCTGAGAACAAATCGTGACCGTAATAATTCATCATAACCTTCTAGAAGGAGAAGTTGTAAGGCAGTTTTTCATTCCACTAATTTCTCCCACGTCTCTACGATCACAAGTTCACAACTACCCTAATACCCCACACCAGTCATTAATGGATGGAAACCCACTTCTACACTCCCAATTCCTTCTTCCTCTCTGAATCCCTATTCTATCGTTCGTAGTTCGTTGAGTTACATACTCCTTAGGAAGAAGAAATCGAGGATCAAAAAGGTAAGAACGATGGAGGCTTGTCTACCGCCAATAGGAAAGGAAAGTCAGCAAGGCAAGAATCCTATATATTCCAGTCGTCATCAATTTAGGATTTTTGTTTTCTATTCTAGTGTTATTTTTTAGTTTATGTAATACTATGATGTGTGATTATAGGTTTGTACGAGAATGGGTTATCAAGAAGCTGAACACATTAATTTCCCCATGAAGCCATGTTTCTGTTAGATATTTTAGTGTAATCGGGGATTGACTTAGTGATCAAAGCGAATAATAATATACATCAAGTAAGTTAGGAGGTGCGGGAGTGCACGCTTGTTTGAGTTATTATAATTCGAAGTGTACGGGTGGAACCCGTACTCTACGGGGGTTCCAAGGGGGCAGCGCCCCCTTGGCGGGGGTCCGGGGGCAGCGCCCCTGGGAGCAGGGTCCAAGGGAAGGCAGCCCCTGGCGGGGTCCAAGGGGCGGCAGCCCCTGGCGGGGTCCAAGGGGCAGCCCCTGGCTGGGGTCGAGCTCCGAGTTGTATCCGATTGAATTATTCGGGTTCAAAATTCGCACACACAAAAAACATACACTGGTTCTATTCTCGAAATCAGAGTTGTATCCGATTGAATTATTCGGGTGAACCACCGAAATAATTTGATCTGAGAGTGACTACACGCCTCTTTGATCATCCGGCAAACTAAAATTCCCCAACAAAGATCAAATTAATTTCTGTGAAGATGGCAAGCGGATCGATGAAGGATATGATGACAAGGAAGGCTGACAAACTGGAGAAGTTCGAAGGGGTGGATTTCCGAAGATGGCAAAAGAAGATTCATTTTCTTCTGACTTCGTTGAAGGTTGTGTACGTGTTGACTACTCCAATCCCGGTGATACAGGAGGAGGGAAATCTGGAGCAAATCAGGAAGAGGTCGAAGTGGGAGAACGACAATTATATATGTCTTGGCCACATCCTGAACGGTATGTCTGATCCCTTATTTGATGTTTATCAAAATGTTGAAACTGCAAAGTTACTGTGGGACACGTTGGAAGCCAAATACATGGCAGAAGATTCTTCTAGTAAGAAGTTTCTTGTTAGTAATTTCAATAATTACAGAATGGTTGATGAAAGGCCTGTGATGGAACAATATCATGAATTGTTACGAATTCTGGGGCAATTTTCCCAACATGATATGAAGATGGATGAATCCATCTCTGTTTCGAGTATCATTGACAAGTTACCTCCTTCCTGGAGAGATGTTAAACATAATCTGAAACATCAGAAAGGAGAGTTAACTTTGGTTGAACTTGGAAGCCACTTCAGAATTGAAGAAGGCTTGAGAGCACAGGAAAATGTGTTGGTCAATGATGATAAGAAACGGGCTGGATCAAGTTCTGTGAACATGGTTGAAACGGGTGAATCATCCAAAGGAAACAGTAAGTTCAAAGGGAAACGCAAGTTTCAAGGAAACAACAATTCGGGTTCAAACAAAAAGCCGAATTACCCTTGCTGGAAATGTGGTAAGGTTGGTCACTTTAAGAGGGACTGTAAAATGAAGAAGAATAACAATAAGTCTGGTTCAAAGAACAAGAATGAGGCTGGTTCTAGCGGGTCCAAGGACCCGGGCAAGCAAGGTCAGAATTTAGTACAAGTTAATAATTCGGTTCAGAATTATGTGTCACTAATTTCTGAGGCATTTTATGTGCAGGATGATGACATTGCTTGGTGGGTTGATTCAGGTGCAACAAGTCATGTATGCCAGGATCTTCGTTGGTTTAAAGACTTTCAACCAATCGAAGACGGATCTATCATTAAGATGGGGAACGTTGCAACTGAACCAATCAAGGGAATAGGAACTGTGAATCTTGTTTTTACTTCTGGAAAATGTTTACTTTTGAACAATGTTTTGTATGTGCCCGGAATTCGAAAGAATCTGTTAAGTGGCATTGTGTTGAATAATTGTGGGTACAAACAAGTATTGGAAAGTGACAAGTATATCTTGCAAGACATGGTACCTTTGTTGGTTTTGGTTATCTATGTAATGGTATGTTTATGTTGAATGTTGATGTCTCGTTTATGAATGATTCTGTTTGTATTGCTTCAACTAGTAATGTTAATGATGTACCTTCAACTAGTAATGCAAAGTGCATAGCTTCAACTAGTAGTAGAAACAACTTGACTGAATCGGAATTATAGTATACGGGACCTATACTACGTTATACGATACAATATCACACTTATAGGCTTATACGGGGTCAATACGTGACCTATACTACATCTATACGATACGATATCACACTTATAGGCCTATACGGGACATATACTACGCTATACGATACGATATCACACTTATAGGCTTATACGAGGTCAATATGTTATTCTTTATCTAATTAAATCATTGTTTTCCTTCACAACAACAGGTAGGTTCGCTGAAAAAATTCCATTCGTCTTCGACAATGCTTTGCAACTTTGGTGCAAGACCTGAGTTCGTGCAAAAAGTAATGGTGTATTGTTTAATGGGGGTTTTAAGCACAGAAACAAAAACTTCTGTGTAAAATATGTTGTGAAAGAAGGTCCATTAAACCACCCTAATTGTGTTATTTTCCCGCTAATCATTCCCACGGAAAAGTTGGCTGCAAATATTTATTGGGGAGAAACTAGGGATGAGAATTTTTACCGAAATACCGGTACCATACCGGTACCGTACCGAATAATCATAAACGGTACCGGTATCGGTATTAGAATTTTCAAAATTCGGTATCGGTAAATAACGGTATCGGTACCGGTAATTTTTCGGTAAAATGCGGTATTAATACCGAATTTTACTAAGGGTTTTTTTGGCAAATATAATTAATTTATCATATTCTTGTACTAATATAAAACATAGCCTAAATGATATTCGCTAATTTACACATATTTTAGTCCCCCATTTTATGCGTTTTCGGCCGTAAAACCGTCATTCGGATACTTAATAATGTATACTTTTGTCTACAGGCCTAAAACAGCATATCAGACAAGATGATAGCAGAAACGAGGACTTTCCGGACGAAATGACAAAGCTGCGAACCTTCTGTTGGAATTCTGACCTAGGCAAGTGGAACGGTCGTGCGACCAAATGAACGACCGTGCATCTCCGACTAATGCAGTCCAGTCCGGCAATGAACGAGGGTGCGACTTGGCGTGCAAGGCAATCCCGGTGACGCACGGTCGTGCGTCTGATTGCACCCCGTGCGGATTCGATTACCAGCCAAACCCCGGAACTGAACGACCAGTGCAGTTGTCCGTGCAACAAAAACCCGGAAACGAACGGTCATGCCTCAGGAAGAACGGTCGTGCGGGACCGAAGACCGGTCAAGATCTGGTGACGTCATGTAGTATGGTGCACCATACCTCCAATAATGCATAAAGTGAACGGTCGTGCAACAAGACGCACGACCGTGCGACATCAAAATTATATAAAAACTTGCAGAAACATTTTGCTCGTAACTCTGCACATTTTGGAAGCGATTTTCAGGCTCCGGAGGCTTCTGCTTTCACCCGGATTCAAGCCACATTGTGCCGATTAGCTTCGTTATCTTCCAGATTCTTAATCTTATGCTTGTTTATGGTTTGGTTTTCTAATATTTCCATGATTTTGTTAATCTTTCAAGCATTTAGATTAATGTTTATGTATTATTGTAGCCTTTGGGCAAAAACACAACAATCCCTTGCTTGATTATAACCATTAGTATGTTAATGTTTGTTTGTAATGACATTTGGAAGTATTTTCTATGTTAATCTTTGATGATTAGTTTGCAACCTTGTTATTGATATTGATTTCTTGATTATAAGTAATTGTGTTGGATGATTAATGTATGGTTAGTTGAGATAATTGAAAGATGAAGCTTAATTAATCATGTATTAGTAAACTTTAAACTTGGTTAACTAGTTTAGCTTGGTTAAAATGTGTGCATCATGATACTAGAAATGGTTAGTGATTTAATAAAATGTAATTATTGTTAATCAAGAAAGCTTTCCGTCACGTAAGGACCTTAACGGGTTAAATGGTGTCGTTATAAATTCTTACCATGATTTGTTATCTTAGTTAGTAGTTTAGGCCAAAATTGCTATCTTGGTGAATTTATGTGTAAGATTTGTAAAATGAACTCGGTTGTGATTTAATCTAGTTTATGCTTGTCTCGGTGGTTCCATTGTGTTTATCGGTGTCGCTTTCCTTGATTAAGTGCGGTTAGAAACCTCCTAACGGATGACTAACTTATTTTTAAGAGATTTTCATAGACATTTATCAATTGCACGTTAAAGAACAATTTTAGGTGGTTAAAGTGTGTTTATCGTTTTAGCTTTCCGAATGATTGTCATGTTAGGATTCCCGAAAGGGATACTAATTGTCTTGAAATTGGAGAATTAATCGAATGCTTCTAGTGCCAAAACCGACTTAGTTGACATGCTTTGGTTGTGTATTAAGCAAGGCTATTTATCTATTTTCATATTTGAAATCTATTATGTTTTTACAGTAGTTGTTTATGCTTACTTTAGTTTTTTAAAAAATCACAAAACTTATCTTTCTTCCGTTACTTTAATGACAAAGGTCTAGTATTATTCCTCCGCCCATTTCCTTGGATCGATACTTGGTTCTTACCGATACTTTACTACATGTGTGTTTTGATGTTAAAGTAATAATCACTTTATAAATTTAAAACCAAATCGTGTGTAATTTCATTGTAAAAATTATGTATATTTGCGCACACGTCAAGTTTTTGGCGTCGTTTCCGGGGACATGGCGAGCTTTAGGAACGACCCGAGTCATTGTTTTATCGGTGTATATACTTGTTAATATTTGTGAATATTTTCTTGATTATTTATTTGTTTATTTATTTGTTAATATTTCTTGCTTTTAATTCATTTTATTCATTTTCGTGATTATTTTGTACACTTGTAAATTTTTGTTCCATTTATTTGTTCGAATCCGGATTTATTTATTTATTTATTCTTTGAGTTTTCGGCTTTGAAAAATCATTTTTATACTAGCCGATTCTTTTATTTTTATTGTGTTGATTTTTATAAAATTTCGGGTCCATTTTCGGATTTTTATAAAATTTTCAGCCCATTTTAAATATTATTCTGTTTCTTTTCAGTAAAAAAAATAAAATAAAATAAAATAAAAATAAAAAAACAACATTATTATATTAATAAAATATTCATTGTGTCAAATTTTTGTTTGCAGGTTGATGTTCTCAACACCCGTTCCCGATCCTGTTGAGCCGTCAGACGAACCCGAGCGTGATCTGAGAAGACGTCTTCGTGCGAGAGGGCGTGCGGTTGGGCTGCTGCTTGCAGCTGGTGAGCAGGAGCAGGTAGTACCCGCTGAAGCCGAGGGCTCAGGGGCAGCAGGAGACAGAACCATGGCGGACGATGAGCGACCTTTGAATGAGACAAATCAGCCCGGAAGGGCAGGCCTGGAGCCGAGTATCCTTCAGCCTACTATTGATGCACCTACTTTTGAAATTAGATCTAGTATTATTAATATGGTGCAGAATTCAGTACAGTTTGACGGGCGTGAGCATGAGGATCCCGGGAGGCATATCGCTGCTTTTCTTGCTATTTGTTCGACATTTAGGATTACAGGTGTTTCGGAGGATGCAATTCGGTTGAGGTTGTTTCCTTTCTCGTTGCGTGACAAAGCTAGAGCTTGGCTTATGTCACTTCCAGCCGGGTCCATCAGGACCTGGAATCAGTTGGCGGAGCAGTTTATGCAGAAATATTTTCCACCTGAGAAAACAAACAAGCTACGGAACCGGATTGTTTCCTTTCGCCAGGACGAGGGAGAATCGTTGCACGCGGCCTGGGAGAGATTTAAAGATTTGTTGATAGATGTTCCACATCATGGCTTCTCCAAGAGACAGCTGGTCTTGACGTTTTATCAGGGGCTCAGTTACAACACGCAGGAGCGATTAGACGTGAACGCAGGAGGCGATCTAGGAACTAAGACGCCGACTGAAGCGTATTATATCATAGAAAAAGCTGCGTTGAAATCCAGCTCGCGTCGGGAAGGAGATAGAGGCTGGGCAACATCATCATCATCATCTCGCGCAGGAGTACACGCGGTGGACGACTACACGGCCATTACTGCACAAATCTCGGCTCTTGCAGCGAAATTCAATAAGTCTCAGATGATCGCACAAGCTGGTTCGGGATGTGACCAGTGTGGAGTGTCACATGAGCCTGGTGCGTGCTTTCAGGGAGTCGTATATGAGGGCCACGAAGAAGTAAATTTCGTGAGTAAACAGGTGAGGCCGCAGAACAACCCGTACAGCAACACCTATAATCCCGGATGGAGAAATCACCCGAATTTTGGGTGGCGAGCGAATACTAGTAATCAAAATGTCGCAACCCCCGATCCCTTATCTATCCCGGGAACGGGCGGACGCGAACCTAGAGTTTTTGGTGGTATCAGCTATTTAATCTTGCAGCGGAAATTACATCAGGACCGTAGTTAGGAAATGTTTATCAGAGTAAAACCACCTCATTTAATATTAATTATCACATGGGTAAAACCCAAGTTTCTTATTACAATACATTTATAGGGATAAACCCTATTTTTATTGAATTTAAAACATTGTTTATTAGGTAACTTTTATAGCCACATTTTCCCCAAGCCTTTAGTGCTCTCCAGCTGGCTTTCTACTAATTGGCTGTCACATTGGGTTACCTGGAACGCGTTTTAAAAACATTTGTCAGTGGGAAATACTGGTGAGTGAATCCCAGTTTAATCAAGTTTAAATAAAAAGTCACAGTGAACAGTATTGAGAGCGATCACATTGTTTATTTCTACACAATTACTCCATTAGTACTGTCAATCCATTGACTTGTGGGTCATATTACACATTGGCTAACTCATTGTCCAATGGTAACGTATTGTCATCCACGACTTACTACTCACAGTGTAGTAAATTTTGTATACAAAACCCCAACATACCGGCAGTAATTGAAGAACTACAAAGACTCAATCACCGCTTAATCACATTGTAAAACAATTAAGGTTTTGTAAAACATTCCAAAAAGGTTAACAAAAAGAGGATAAACTCACATTGTTATCATAGATTTCTCGTAAGGGTTTCCTGGATATAATCTATAATTTATACAAATGTACATTGGTTAGTATCATAACCCTTTGAAAATATTAATGATACCCTCCGCGAGACGGCATTCCAACAACTACATCGGGCAGAACCACGACAGTTGTTAAGGAACCCTAAATCAATCGGGCAGCGTAACTATTACGAAACTGGGGTTATAATACTTACAACGGAGCAGAGCCTCGCTAATTAGGGGTATAATAACAGACTATAATGCCTCTAATTCAGAAAGTGAGATTGAGAATGAAATTGTGAGCGACGGAAAGTGAAACCCGATGGCCTGCTTATATAGTTGCTGAAACTGGTCTCCACGCGGCCCGCGTAAAGAACAGACTAGGGTTACGCGGCCCGCGTCAACCCTGGTCAACTGACTAGCTTGTCCCGGTCATGATCTAGACCCGCCACGATGTCGACACGTGTCAGCTCAGGGTGTCTCTGCGTTGTTAATCTCTCGCGGCCCGCGTTAACTTAAACGGGATCTTACGCGGCCAAATTTGAACTAAAGAAACAAACTAAGTCAGATTCTAGTCTTGATACCGCCCGCGTAAGTGGTTGGGGTGGGTCTACGCGGCCCGCCTCAATTTAATTTTTATTGTTTTTAATTTATTTTAAACACTATAACATATTTTGGGCTCGGTTTACACATACGGGGTGTATTTAAGAACATATTAGGGTATAATAGGGTGTCGAACATATTATGAGGGTGTTGGTTTTACCGAGGGTTGTTACATTCTCCTCACCTTGTTTTAGAGCTCGTCCTCGAGATCTACTGGAACAAATGCGGATATTTCTTTTGCATTTCTGATTCAAGCTCCCATGTATACTCAGGTCCTCTTTTGGAGTCCCACTTCACTTTAACCAGAACTAATCTCTTATGCTTGAGATTCTTGACTTTCCTGTCTTCAATTTGTAGAGGCCTTTCTACAAACTTGAGTTGTTCATTTACCTCTATATCCTTAAGAGGCACTATTAGTGATTCATCAGCTAAATACTTTTTTAGATTAGATACATGAAATACATCATGTATTCTTGCCATTTCATCTGGCAGTTGTAGCTGATAGGGTATAGGTCCTATTCTTCTAATAATCTCAAAAGGTCCAATATACCTGGGACTTAGTTTTCCCCGTTTGATGAATCTTACTATTCCTTTCCAAGGAGAGACCTTCAATAATACTTTATCTCCTACTCGAAATTCCAATGGTTTTCACCTGTTATCAGCATAACTTTTCTGTCGATCACGTGCTGCTTTTAGTCGTTCCTTGACTTGAATAATGTTGTCAGTTGTTTCTTGCACAATCTCAGGTCCAGATAGTTGTTTTTCCCCAATTTCTGCCCAACAGACTGGGGTTCGACACTTTCGTCCATAAAGTGCTTCGAATGGTGCAGCATTGATATTTGTGTGATAACTATTATTATAAGAAAATTCTATTAAAGGTAAGTGATCATCCCAATTACCTCCAAAATCAATTACACAAGCTCTAAGCATATCCTCCATTGTCTGAATTGTCATTTCGCTCTGTCCGTCCGTTTGAGGATGATAAGCTGTGCTTAATTTTAACTTAGTTCTCATTGCTTTTTGGAAACTTGACCAAAAATGAGAGGTAAAGCGACTATCCCTATCAGAAACGATTGATAAAGGAATGCCATGTAAAGAAACAATTTCATTTACATATAATTTAGCTAATTGTTCCATACTGAAAGTTTCTTTCATTGGTAGGAAATGAGCTGACTTGGTTAGTCTATCTACAATCACCCAGATTGTATCATTTCCTTTCTTTGTTTTGGGTAATTTAGTAACAAAATCCATTGTTATCAATTCCCATTTCCACACTGGCATTTCTAATTGTTGTAGAAATCCTGAGGGTTTCTGGTGTTCAGCCTTAACTTGTGAACAAGTTAAACATTTAAAAACATAGGCTGATATGTCCTTCTTCATTCCTATCCACCAGAAATTTTTCCTTAAATCCTGGTACATTTTATCACTCCCTGGATGCATCGTATATTTAGACTTATGGGCCTCTTCTAGTATACGATTACGCAGGTTTCCTGATTTAGGTATCCACATTCTCTTTTTATGAAATCTCCAAATTCCATCTATTCCTTGTTCCAATTCTTTTAGCATGCCTTTTAATTTTTCAGAATCATCCTTGATTACTGATTCTTGTGCTTCTCTTATCTGATCATTTAAATCTACTTGCAGATTTAATTTTAAGAGAACGTACCCTTTTTGGCTTTTCATGATACTTTCGGCTTAAAGCATCTGCCACTACATTTGCCTTTCCTTAATGATACTGGATATCACAATCATAATCACTAAGCATCTCCATCCAGTGTCTTTGTCTCATATTCAACTCCTTTTGCTTGAAGATATACCTTAAACTCTTATGATCAGTGAATATGGTAAACTTACTACCATAAAGGTAATGTCTCCAAATCTTAAGAGCAAATATTATAGCTCCTAATTCTAGATCATGAGTTGAATAATTCTCTTCATGATTCTTAAGTTGTCTAGATGCGTAAGCTATAACCTTTTGTCGTTGCATTAATACACATCCATAACCTAACTTAGAAGCATCACAGTAGACTACAAAGTCTTCAGTTCCTTCTGGTAATGCTAGTATAGGTGTATGGGTTAATCTTTGCTTAAGGATTCTAAAAGCTTCTTCTTGTTTGAATCCCCATTCAAACTTAACAGACTTACAGGTTAGCTTAGTTAAGGGAATAGCTATTCTAGAAAAATCTTTAATAAATCTTCTATAATAACCGGCCAATCCTAAGAAACTTCTAACCTCAGTTGGTGATTCAGGGGTTTTCCATTTGGTAATCGCCTCAATCTTTGTTGGATCTACATGAATTCCTTCATGATTGACTAGGTGTCCAAGGAATTGTACCTGTTCTAACCAAAATTCGCACTTAGAAAACTTAGCATAAAGCTTTTCCTTTCTTAACAAACTTAAAAGTGCGTGCAAATGCTTTGCATGATCCTCTTTACTCTTAGAGTAAATTAGAATGTAATCTATAAAAGCAATTATGAATTTATCCAAATATGGCTTACATATTCGGTTCATCATGTCCATAAATGCAGCTGGGGCATTGGTTAAACCAAATGGCATGACAGTAAATTCATAATGACCATACCTTGTTCTAAATGCGGTCTTAGGAATGTCCTCTTCCTGTACCTTTAATTGATGATATCCTGATCTTAAATAGATTTTATAGAAAAATCGAGCTCCTTGTAGTTGATCAAACAGATCATCGATTCTCGGTAATGGATACCGATTCTTAATCGTGACCTTGTTTAATTCATGGTAATCAATGCACATACGCATTGATCCGTCTTTCTTTTTAACAAACAGTATCGGCGCTCCCCATGGCGACGAACTTGGCTGTATAAATCCTTTCTCCAACAATTCATCTAATTGTTTCTTTAATTCTTGCATTTCTGCAGGCGCCAAACGGTAAGGTGCTTTGGCAATCGATGCTGTTCCTGGTATTAGATGAATTCTGAATTCAACTTCTCTATCTGGAGGTTGCCCTGGTAATTCTTCTAGAAATACATCTGAAAACTGAGATACTACTGGAATATCTTTTAAATCCTTTCCTTTAGTGTTAGTGATTATGGAAATCAAATACACTATAGAACCTTTTCTTATATAACTTGCAGTTTTCATCATAGAGATAAATTTAGTGGACCTAGAAGGTTTATCTCCTTTAATTGTGATCGTTTTACCTTTTGGTGAATTTACTTGGATTAACTTTTGATCACATAAAATACTGGCTTTATTGGCTATTAACCAATCCATTCCTAAAACAACATCGAATCCTGCCAGATTCATGGGATATAGATTTGCAATAAACTTCTGATTTAAAATTTCTATGCTTGCTCCCTGCAAGATTTCAGAAATCCTAACGGTTTCTCCATTAGCTGTCTCTACTAAGCATTCTTATGGTAGTTTAGTTAATGACTGATTTAGAAATTTGCAAAATGATGTATTAATAAAACTTTGGTTTGCACCAGAGTCAAATAATACTTTAGCAAAGACATCATTAACTAAAAACGTACCAGCTATAACATCTGGAATCATTTTGGCTTCATCTGCAGTCAGCACAAATGCTCTAGCATTTTTAGTATTCTTGTTGTTTGTAGCTGGAGCCAATTTCGGACAGTTTGGCCTGATATGACCTTTTTCTCCACAATTGTGGCATAATCCATTACTGGATTTCTTCTTGCAATTTTCTTCCTTGTGTCCTGGCATCTTGCAATAATTGCAGAGAGTGGAGCATTTTCCCGAATGCTTTTTCTTGCAGACCTTGCAGTATGGTGCAGAGGTAGAACCCATATTCCTACGATTGTAATTTCCAGAACGGAATTCTTGAGTAAGCCTTTGGGTTAGGTTTCTCCTCTAGTCTTCTTCTCGGGTACGGACTAATTCATCTGTCAAGGTATTTGCTAATTCTACAGCTTCTTCTATAGTTTGAGGTCTAGCTGCCTTGACTACATGTCTAATCTCTCCAATTAATCCCCAGATATAACGGGAGATTAATACTGGTTCGGGTGAAGCAAGGGTTGGCACTATTCTAGTATATTCGAAGAATATTTTAGTATATCCCTTACTATTCACACCAGTCATTCTAAGGTTTAGGAATTTGTTTGCTATTTGTTCCTTTTCATTAGGAGGGCAGAATTTCCTTTCTACCATATTCCTAAATTCTTCCCAATCCATACTATAAACCTTATAACTTCCTCTAGACTGAAGGATAGTGTTCCACCATTCTAAGGCTGAATTCTTAAATAGATTGGAAGAAAACATTATCTTGTCCTCTTCCGCACATTTACTTATTTTCAGAATAGCCTCAGTCTTTTCTATCCAGCGTAGAGCTGCAATGGGTTCTTCATTGCCCGAAAATTCTATTGGTTTACAAGACCAAAATTCTTTGTAAGAACAACTGTAAGGCACTGTTCTTCTTCTTTTGGGAATGGGCATTTGAAGTAAAGGTCCATTGTTTACGCTGTGTTCCGGTTCAATTGGTCGCTTACTGCTATGTTTACTTTTATTATTCGCTTCTTGAACCGTTTGAAGAATAAATGGCATTGCATCTATAATTCCCTGTGCCACTATGTCTTGAACGGCACTATTATCCATTTGGTTCCCATTGTTATTGATGCTCGGATTCTCATTAACCACGTTAATGTTACTCTGATTATCGTTATTCAGATTATCTTGATTTCCTTCGTCGGCCATCTTAATTTTAAACATTTTCCCCATATTAATATCATAAATAATATTTAATATAGATATGACACGCAATCTAGCCAAAAGCGTCGATCATTGCGACTTTTACTCTATTTTTATATTCTATTATGCATCTATTACACTAGTACTGAAATAAAATTACAATACCAACTGAAATAGAATCACACTAATAGTAATATGCATCCGTACACACATATTTTATTTTTATTATATTATTATTATTACTACTACTGTTTCCTCCATTCTCAAATTCACGGATATGGATTTATCCAAAAATCCATATTGCGCTCATCGTATTTCCATACGAGACGCTCTCCTACCTGACGCATTATCTCACTACTTTCTAAAATTTCCTCCCCGAAAGTCCTAAGTTCTTGCACGTTTTCTGCACTCATTGGGGGTGCAGGTTCTCGGACTGGGTTTGGAATCTGGGGTACGGGTTCCTGATATGGGGGTGAAAGTGCCTGAAATCGGTAAGGATCTTCTAAGATTTCCCTAATATATTCATCGTGGTAATAGGGATCTAAAGGGTCCATACCTGGATAGGCTCCTATGTTTTGTATGGGTGTGTCTTCATTGATAAGGTAACGTTGCACAAAGTCCCTATTATCGTCCCACCAGGGGTCGTAATTTGGGTCTGGGGGGTTTTGAGCAGGTACCCTAGGGATTTCCTCTGGGTTGAAGTCATGCATCTCCACTTGGTTTTCAAAATTTTCTATCTCCATGGGTTGATCTGGGATTGGTGGTTGTGGTTGGGGTGCTACTAATTGTTCCAGAGTTGGGTCAGCAGCAGTTGTAGCTAAATATGGAAATTAGCTAGGCTTCTATTAAGCATATCCTGTATATGGGCATCTGTTTTTCGCTTAGTAGCTGCTAGAACTCTTTGCTGTTGCAACTTTCGCATTCTCTTCCTACGAGCAAAGGCTTCCTTACTGAATC
Organism: Helianthus tuberosus; assembly: GCA_030545235.1. NCBI lineage: Eukaryota > Viridiplantae > Streptophyta > Magnoliopsida > Asterales > Asteraceae > Helianthus > Helianthus tuberosus. The sequence continues at coordinate 144,391,179 of CM060399.1, forward strand.
ATCCTCGTTTCTTATGAGGGAATGGCTCTTCTGACTGAGCTTTAAAAGCAAACACTCCTTCTTCCTGATCAGCAGAATACCCAGAAAGGGCAGGCTGTGAAGAAGTACCTTCACTCCTAGGAGAATCAGACAAGTGATGACTCATGTCTGAGGGTCCTTGATCACTCATACTGTAAACTAACAGATAGTCAAATAACACATAACAAATAATTACAGTTATGCACGTATTTCCGTAATTTATTTCCTAACACAAAATTTAGAATTTAAGTGTCAGCAAAACACTTCTTTGGCTCAGACCAGTGGCTAGGCTCTGATACCACCTTCTGTCGCAACCCCCGATCCCTTATCTATCCCGGGAACGGGCGGACGCGAACCCAGAGTTTTTGGTGGTATCAGCTATTTAATCTTGCAGCGGAAATTACATCAGGACCGTAGTTAGGAAATGTTTATCAGAGTAAAACCACCTCATTTAATATTAATTATCACATGGGTAAAACCCAAGTTTCTTATTACAATACATTTATAGGGATAAACCCTATTTTTATTGAATTTAAAACATTGTTTATTAGGTAACTTTTATAGCCACATTTTCCCTAAGCCTTTAGTGCTCTCCAGCTGGCTTTCTACTAATTGGCTGTCACATTGGGTTACCTGAAACGCGTTTTAAAAACATTTGTCAGTGGGAAATACTGGTGAGTGAATCCCAGTTTAATCAAGTTTAAATAAAAAGTCACAGTGAACAATATTGAGAGCGATCACATTGTTTATTTCTACACAATTACTCCATTAGTACTGTCAATCCACTGACTTGTGGGTCATATTACACATTGGCTAACTCATTGTCCAATGGTAACGTACTGTCATCCACGACTTACTACTCACAGTGTAGTAAATTTTGTATACAAAACCCCAACATACCGGCAGTAATTGAAGAACTACAAAGACTCAATCACCGCTTAATCACATTGTAAAACAATTAAGGTTTTGTAAAACATTCCAAAAAGGTTAACAAAAAGAGGATAAACTCACATTGTTATCTTAGATTTCTCATAAGGGTTTCCTGGATATAATCTATAATTTATACAAATGTACATTGGTTAGTATCATAACCCTTTGAAAATATTAATGATACCCTCCCCGAGACGGCATTCCAACAACTACGTCGGGCAGAACCACAACAGTTGTTACGGAACCCTAAATCAATCGGGCAGCGTAACTATTACGAAACTGGGGTTATAATACTTACAACGGAGCAGAGCCTCACTAATTAGGGGTATAATACCAGACTATAATGCCTCTAATTCAGAAAGTGAGATTGAGAATGAAATTGTGAGCGACGGAAAGTGAAACCCCATGGCCTGCTTATATAGTTGCTGAAACTGGTCTCCACGCGGCCCGTTTAAAGAACAGACTAGGGTTACGCGGCCCGCGTCAACCCTGGTCAACTGACTAGCTTGCCCCGGTCATGATCTAGACCCGCCACGATGTCGACACGTGTCAGCTCAGGGTGTCTCCGCATTGTTAATCTCTCGCGGCCCGCGTCAACTTAAACAGGATCTTACGCGGCCCGTTTGAACTAAAGAAACAAACTAAGTCAGATTCTAGTCTTAATACCGCCCGCGTAAGTGGTTGGGGTGGGTCTACGCGGCCTGCCTCAACTTAATTTTTATTGTTTTTAATTTATTTTAAACACTATAACATATTTTGGGCTCGGTTTACACATACGGGGTGTATTTAAGAACATATTAGGGTATAATAGGGTGTCGAACATATTATGAGGGTGTTGGTTTTACCGAGGGTTGTTACACAAAACCCATTGGGGTTCACTCAGTGCGCTCCAGCGCCGCAGCAGGGTCAGGGTCAACAGTTCCAGCAATACAACCAACCTTACCAGCAGCGTCCATATTCGTATCAGAATCAGGGCACTGGGAGTAGTTCATAGCAGCAGGCCCCTCAGTCTAGTTCCAAGCTGGAGGATATGATGACTCAGCTTCTTACTAGCTCCTCGAGTGCGAATCAGTTGGCTGAAAAACGCTACCAGCAGAGCGAGGATCGTTTTCTTTCCCACGAGGGGGAAATAGGGAGTCACAAGGCCTCGATTCAAAATATCGAGAATCAGGTTGGTCAGCTGGCACAGATGATGTCTAAAAGACCCCCGGGTGGTCTTCCGGGAAATACAGAACCAAACCCGGGTGGGCATGTGAATGCGATCATGACCAGGAGTGGAAAAACTACCGGACCCGTCATATCGGACTCATCACCGATCACTGAAGCGGTCCCGACTGACACACCGGACGAGGTGCAGGCCAGGCTACGCCCAACAAGTACAGCACAAGTCTAGTAGCCGGTTAAAGATTACACTCCCACAGTACCTTATCCAGGCAGGCTGAAGAAGCAGAAGAATGACGAACAATACGGAAAGTTCCTTGAGTTGTTTAAGCAACTACACATTAATATACCGCTTGTTGAAGCCTTGGCCCAGATGCCAAAGTATGCGAAATTCCTTAAGGACATCCTCTCGAATAAACAGAAGCTCGAGGATATATCATGTGTGGTGATGAATGAAACTTGTTCTACCATTCTACAAAACCGTCTGCCCATGAAAATGGGAGATCCGAGTAGTTTTACGCTTCCTTGTTTGATTGGAAACATGTCTGTTAGCCATACATTGGCTGATTTGGGAGCGAGTATCAACCTTATGCCTTATAAGGTTTTTACTAAGCTGGATCTGGGTGAGCCGTCACCCACTAGGATGAGCATTCGGTTGGCAGACCGTTCAATCAAGTATCCGCGTGGATTTGTGGAAAACATGCTTGTAAAATCCGATAAATTTGTTTTCCCGGTGGATTTTGTTATTCTTGACATGGACGAAGATTCAAGAGTACCTTTGATACTTGGACGCCCGTTCCTCAATACTGCGAGGACGATTGTTGATGTGGCAGCTGGCCAAATCACGCTCCGAGTGAATGATGAGCACGTGACATTTGATATCAAAAGATCGATGCAGCATCCAAATCACTTCCCGCTTCCATTCATCGACCAAATGTTGGAACGTCTGTCGGGGAAGTTGTATTACTATTTTTTGGACGGGTTCTATGGGTACTTCCAAATTCCCATTGCTCCTGAGGATCAGGAGAAGACTACCTTTACCTGCCCCTTCGGCACATTCGCCTACAGGCGTATGCCTTTTGGGTTATGTAATGCACCAGCGACCTTCCAGAGATGCATGGTTGCAATTTTTCATGATATGATCGAGGATTCTATGGAGGTTTTCATGGATGATTTTTCGGTATTTGGGGATTCCTTCGATCATTGCTTGGAAAATTTGAAGAAGATGTTGATGAGGTGTGAAGAGACTAATCTGGTCCTGAACTGGGAGAAGTGCCACTTCATGGTGAAGGAGGGCATAGTTCTGGGACATAAGATTTCTCGGGCTGGTATGGAGGTCGATCCAGCTAAAGTCGACGTTATTTCATGACTTCCGCCTCCCACCTCTGTGAGAGCGATACGGAGCTTTCTTGGTTATGCGGGGTTCTATAGGCAATTCTTCAAAGATTTCTCAAAAATCGCTGGGCCCATGACCCGTTTGTTGTAGAAAGACGCTCCGTTTATCTTTGGAGATGATTGCTTGAGGGTTTTTGACCTTCTCAAGCAAAAGTTGATTGAGGCCCCTATTTTAGTTGCACCAGACTGGAGTCTGCCATTTGAAATTATGTGCGACGCGAGCGATTACGCTATAGGGGCCGTTCTGGGTCAAAAGAAAGAAAAGCACTTTCACCCGATCTATTATGCGAGCAAGACTCTTCACGACGCTTAGGAGCACTACACCATGACTGAAAAAGAGCTCTTGGCAGTCGTTTTTGCATTTGACAAATTTAGATTGTATTTGGTGCTTTCGAAAACCGTTGTGTATACTGATCACGCAGCCATCAGATATCTTTTCAGCAAACAGGACGCTAAACCACGTCTAATCAGATGGATCTTGTTGCTGCAAGAGTTTGATATTGAAATTCAAGACAAAAAGGGTGCGTTGAATGTAGCGGCTGACCATCTATCTCGGTTAGAGCATGGAGACATCGAGGACTCGCGTAGGGATTCCATCAATGACAATTTCCCACACGAGTCGTTGATGAGTGTTGAGATATGCGATGAGTCACCTTGGTTCACCGACTATGCGAACTATCTTGCTTGCGGGATTCTGATAAAAGGGTTGACTCACCAACAAAAGAGGAAATTCTTTTCGGATGCCAAGTACTACATTTGGGACGATCCTTTCTTATTCAGGGTGGGTGCTGATCATGTGATCAGAAGATGTGTTTCTGGGAGAGAGGCGACCGATATTCTGCGCCATTGTCATGAGGGACCTACCGGAGGCCACCATGGAGCCAACTTCACCGCCAAGAAGGTGTTGGATTCCGGGTTTTATTGGCCTACTATTTTTCGTGACGCGCAGAGTTGGGTGAAAGCGTGCGATGCCTATCAGAGGGCGACGAATATATCGGCACGCGACGAAATGCCCCAGAACTGGATACAAGTTTGTGAAGTCTTTGACATTTGGGGGATAGACTTCATGGGACCGTTTCCCCCCTCACGAGGTAACAAGTACATCCTGGTCGCAGTTGACTATGTATCAAAGTGGGCGAAGGCACAGGCTTTACCCACAAATGACACCAGGGTGGTCGCGAGATTCTTGAAAAGTTTGTTCACCCGATTTGGCGCTCCGAAAGCGCTTATTAGTGACAGAGGGACTCATTTCTGTAACACCCAGCTTGAAAAATCTTTGTCCCATTACGGTGTGCATCACCGTTTGTCCACGCCTTATCATCCGCAGACGAGCGGGCAGGTGGAAGTTACTAACCGAGGGCTAAAGCGCATCCTTGAGCGGTCTGTTGGTGCAAACCGCAAGGAGTGGTCAGACAAACTCGATGAGGCATTGTGGGCATTCTGTACAGCTTATAAGACCCCTATTGGGACCACTCCCTTTAGGTTGGTATACGGAAAAGCATGCCATTTACTGGTAGAGTTGGAGCATAAAGCTATGTGGGCTTTGAAAACCGCGAATCTGGACTTGAAAACCGGAGGTGAAGCCCGATTTCTCCAGATCCATGAATTGGAGGAGCTGCGACAACAAGCTTATGAGAGCTCCGTCCTCTACAAAGAGCGCACAAAGAGGTTGCACGATAAACGCTTGAAGGACCACAAAGAATTCCAAGCGGGTGATCTTGTTCTTCTTTACAATTCACGATTGCGCTTATTTCCAGGGAAGCTTCATTCACATTGGACAGGACCATACACAGTTAAGGAGGTATTTCCGTATGGTATTGTTGCAATAGAGAACGCAGATGGTGTTGCATTCAAGGTGAATGGTCACCGGTTGAAGTTGTACGTTGCCGGGCCGATAGAGTCGGCGGTGGAGGTCATCGAGCTCCAAACCCCGCACACATCATAAGTGTGGGGAGGAGAGAATCTACGCTACTGACTCGTGGACTAAAAATGTAGCAAGAGAGTCTTTGACTCTTTAGGGGTAATATAGTCTTTTTATGTGTTTTTTTAGTTTTAGCGTAATTTAGATGCGTTTGTTAGTTTTCGTCAGTTTGTACAATTTTTAGACGTGTCGGGCGAAGGTTCTATGTTGCGATATTGATTAAACAGTTTGCGTGTTGAAAAAAATGGTGAAAAACGGCCAAAACAGTTGCTGGAAATGGCTTCTGCAGAAAAAAACTGATCTGCAGCTGTTGCACGACCGTGCCCGAGTCGCACGACCGTGCGTTTCCGGGCTGGCTTGCACGATGAGTCGCGCACCCCCGGTGCATCTCCGAGAACATCGTACTGGGTTTGAGCGATGTCGGTGACGCACGACCGTGCGATAGGTCGAACGACCGTGCGTCAGGCTGAGGGCAGACCGTTTTTGCCTCAAATCGCACGGTTTCTTCGCATGGTTTCACACACTTCTTCGCACGGTATGTTGTTTTTGTAGATTTACTATTTCTTTCGCTTTCTAGGTTAGATTCATCCGATTCTTCAAGGCTTTTTAGGGCCCCCTTCATAAATACAATCGAAACCCTAACCCTTGTTTGAATCGTACATATCGTGAACACCCTGTTGACTTTCCGACCCCTGTTGGCCCAAAACTTGTTGAAATTTTGCAAAAATCAGGCTGTTCAAAGTTCAGGGGTTTGAAATCTGCAGAATCGAGGTTGCACGGACGTTCCTTGGATGGAATGGTCGTGCAATTCCGGCTGTTCACGATGTTTGCTGTTGGTATCGGTGATGCACGGTTGTGCCGTTGGTTGCACGCCGTGCAGATCCGACATATGTTGGCCACCGTTGCTTGTTCTCAGCAACGCACGACCGTGCGTCTCGTCGCACGTACGTGCGACAGGCCCAGATCAGAATAACAGAATCTTCATAACTACGTGTTCTGCTGTTTTTGAGTGAAATTTTTCCTGTTCCTGCTTTTCTAACGATATTCCTCTTACAGATGGACCATCCTTTCTTGCAATTTAACCCCGATGATGAGAAAGAAGCTCTTTGTATCCCAAGACGTGACGCCTTATGGAGAAGGCGAGGGCAATTCGGAGTCCCCCGGAGGCTGGATTGGGAAGTTATGAGGGAGTTAAATCAGTATGAAAGGCTTGAAAACATGCTCACTATCCCACTTGCGCGTTTAGTATCTATCAACCGCCCCATCTATCGTGAACTAACGATAGAGTTCTTCTCCACATATGCCTACGAAAAACCAATTGCTCATAGAAGGCCAAAATTCCGCTACAAGGAGCGGATAACTTTCAGGTTGGGTGGACAATGGCACACTTGGTCAGTGGGTCGATTGGGTAGGAGGCTTGGAATTTACACAAGAGAAGACATGGATTCCGAATTCTTCACGGAATAGTTTAGCTTTCCAACTGATGAAGCACGGGCCGCATTTTGGGCTGAAAATGCAATTGGCGACCCTTACGACCCAAGAATGTCTAAAGCTTCACGGTTGAAAGACCCTTTGGTTCGAGTGATGCATCATGTATTTAGCCACACCATTTGCGGCCGCATGGACAGTTTAGGGAACTGTCTAACGCCTGATTTGATATTTCTGTACGCGCTGGTTGATGGGGTACACATCAACCTAGCCGCAAGGATGGCTAAATATTTTGTGAAGTGCTCAGGGAGGACGCCTAACAGTCAGATTCACGGCGGTCAGTATGTGACCGAAATTTCCTACAACTTAGGCTTGATGACTGACGAGGTACTTGCGAGTCTCACTCTGGTGACCGAAGGGGTATATGTTGATATTCGGTCTTTAAAAGCGATGGGGTTGATAGCTGAGTTGGATCGGGGGGATAGATTGAGGGGTCTAAACAACGAGGTCTGGGACCCGTTGCCCCCAGCTGAGGAGGAACATGAGGATGAGGAGATGCATGATCAGGTGCATCAGGAGCAGCACGTACCACAGACACCACCACATTCACCACAACACCACGATTTCCACCAGCACCAGGATTGGCCTGAGTTTTACCAGCAGTTCCAACAGATGCGAGTTAGCCAAGAGCAACATGGGATTTATATTGACCAGATTAGGACTAGTCAGGACCAGATCAGGGCTAGTCAGGATCAGCTCAGGGCTACTCAGGATCAGCTTAGGGCGAACCAGGACAGTTTGTACCAGGGGGTGAGTGCTGGGTTCTCATACCTGTTCGGGGAGATTCATCATGCCTATCCAGACTACTTTCAGCATCCTCCGCAGTTCCCACCCTGGAACCCATTTGGTTATGGAGATGCGGGCCCGTCCTCACGAGAGATGACGATGGTGACGACGAGTAGGAGACAGTGGTGTTGGTCGTTGGTGGTTTTTATTATTTCGGTACTTTATATTTTGGGTGTTCATTTTGGTTGTATTTCAAACACCCTCGGATTGTACTTTATTTTTAGACACTTTACTTTATGTCTTCTCTTTGTTTGGATTTTAGTACTAATATTTATGTACATTATGGTTTATTTGGGTTTATTTTGTTTCTGTTCTGTTTTGCTGCACCATATGACATACTTGCAGATCTTAGCTATCAAATCTTTGACCGGAGCACATGACAGATACAGCATTGGAAGTCTTGTTTCATCAGAAATCATCTTGAGGGGAGTACTTTTATCCTTTTTCTCTATATTTCGGGTTTCGCATTGGGGACAATGCGAAGTTCAAGTGTGGGGAGGGGGTTAACTTTGTTTGTCCTCTAAAAAAAATTAGAAAATCATTCAAAAATACCTGTATTTTGTATATATTTTAGTAAATAAACCGGTTAGTTGTGTTTTAGAAAGCTTCGGACTTAATAAAAACTCGACAAGCAAAATAAATTTTGAAAAAGGAAACCGGAAAGCATGACAAACAAAGAAAGACTTGCATGATAGTTTTCACACTTTTACCTATTCCTTCCGTTATGTGAGCATATTTGAGCCTTGAAATTGTTATATACTTGTTCATTTCGGATGTAGGAGTGAGCCGCTAGTATGCTTGTTAAGACCATGAACTTGCGGAATTGTGTAGAAGTGATAGAGGCACTTAGATTATCCCTTTGTTGTTAGCCTTGTTCTTTGTGTTGTGTTTCCCGTATACCCTACGTTACCCTTTAGGATTAACCATGTCGAGCCTTCCCGTTTACCTTTGTCTACCCAATATTATCGCCCACTTAGCCATATTTAGCCATTTTATGTTTTAAACCTTTTAGTGTTGAAACTCGGTCAAAATAATCGTTTAACTAGCGCTTGTTATTGTTTATGTTTCATTGTATAAATCCTTTAGTTTATATGTTTGCAAAAAAAAAAAAAAACGAAAATAAAACACCCTAAAATAGGGTGAAGTAGACAAAATTCGAGCAATTTTGTTTGATAAAATGATGAAATCTTGTTTATGAGCTCGTTGTCGCGTAAGTAGCCTTTTTAAGGCGTTTGTATGTATAGTTTTGTTGTATTGCGCTTGTTAAACGTAGCTACCGAGTTTTAACCATTTCGCCACTTTAAATATCCATTTCCATACCCTTCGCCCAAGCCTAACGTTACAACCCGTAAAGACCTCTTGATTTACACTTTTTCGCATGTTAGTTGGTGGAGACGAGATCTTATGACAAGTGTTGATACATATTATGTGGATACGGCTTGGCTCGGTTCGACTTGGCTACGAAGTGAAGGCCGTAGTCCAGACAACCTCCTGTCTTGACTCGGTATGCGTTTTACTTTGTAACAAATCATGTACATGTAACTGCGTGTGTGCAGTATAGATGTTAGTATTGTTTAGGTGTTATGTTGTCTGTTAGTTTGTTTGTGGCCAAATGTCAAAGCCCAAGTAGAACTCCAACATGAAGAAGCCAAGGCCCATATGAGACGAAATAAGGTGATTTCATCCAAGTCCCATGTGTTGAAATCACTAATGGATGAAAACACCTCCTGTGTGATGAAAACACATCATGGACGAAAACACATGGGACGAAATCAAGGGATTTCGTCCAGTTCTTGTTTTCGTCAACTTGTTGGTATAAATACACAGACACAGAACAGAAACACTAGAGAAGTCTGAATAGATTTCGGAGAGAACACACACACGAGAGAACCAGAGAGAGTTTACAGAGATTGTTTTGTAAACCTTGTATTGTAACCGTTTCAAGTATTAATACATTGCGTGTTAATCATTGAATCTTTGTGTCTTGCGTGTTCGTCACTTGGTTTAACTTACCCGTTTGGATTCCGCACTCTCGGGTTTGTCAGAAAACAGGGAATAGAGGTTACTCGATCCTCCGGGTGGACCTACAATTGGTATCAGAGCATTGGCTCGATTCCTTGTTAAAACCAAGTAGATTTTCATGTGTTTCCAGATTTGTTCTTGATTTTTGAAACAGAAAGTTTATATTTTCAGAAAAATCAGTTTTAAATCTTTGAAAATCTTGTGTTTTTGCTGGTTGTTCTTATAAAAATCTTGTTAGTTTTCATTTATACATGTTAAGAAAGGATTTTTATTGAAACATTGTGCAAAACTTGTGCTCGGAAATTTTCAAGGTCACCGGTAAACTCATAATTTCACCGGAAAACTCATCAAGTTCGTAAGATATTCCAAGTGTTCTTGAGTTGTTCTTGACATATATCTGAGTTTGATCCATTTGTTGGTAAATTATTGTGTTGTTATTAATATAATAGAATTGTTTGAAAAAGGTGTACAAAAATCATGATGAAAGGTTGAAAATAAGAAGCTTCGAAATCAGGAAAGTATGGTGGTTTGACAAAAGAAGTCTTTGTTGTCAGTAACAGATAAGGTTCGGTTTGCAAAATATCTAAATTGTCTCCTGGTCCTTTGGTCAACAACATCAGCCAGACGAAATCACTTGTATTTTCATGATCTGGGCGAAATCTCTTTCACAAGAAATCACCTTATATCCTTATTGTTCAGTCAACGAAAATACTCAGTCAACAATATCAAGCCCCACGAAATCACCATTGTTTTGATCTTGGCCGAAAACAGTTTCATCTTTCACGAAATCCCTCTTGGCCGAAAACAGTTTCATCTTTCACAAAATCACCTTCTGGGCCGAACTCCCACCTGGGCCGAAATCACTCTACAAATCAGTTCTGGGCCGAAATCACCATACATCACAACCTTTCATCTTGTTGATTGGCCGAAATCCCTTATCAGCTCCTGGACGAAATCAAGTTGAAATTAACCTGGCCGAAATCCCTTCTCATCGAAAACACTGTGTTGCTGGACGAAAACACACTTGCCAACTTGTTGCCGAAATCACTTTAAGTCTCTCTCAGCCTAAATCACCCATTTTCATTACCCACCCCACGAAAACCCAACCCCTGGACGAAAACCCACCCTCAACAATATCACCTTGTCGAAATCACCTGGTGCAACCTATTGTCAAAATCACTTATAAATATCTTGCAACCTATTGGACGAAATCAGTTGCTGTATTCAACCTATTGGTCGAAATCACATGTGCTGAAATCAACTTCTGGACGAAATCACATACTTGTGTTATTTTTTTTAACAGTAGACTTGTAAAACATTGTTAACTGTTTAATTTGTGTGATTTGTTCAGGTATTAGTCATTAAACATCAAAAATGAGTTCGAACTGGTGGGGTAATCCGTCACGTTTATCTCCCTCATGGGCCGAAAATCCCGCACCCACTTCTGCAATACCAGTGCGACAAAATACTGATATGTATTATGGAACTCCTAGCACTTCTGCAATACCAGTGCGACAAAATAATGATATGTATTATGGAACTCCTAGCACTTCTGCAAGACCTGCTTCACACGCTCCACTTCAAACGGCGTTTGTCACAAGCACAGATTTATATGGAAATCCGATACAAGTTCGTGTAAAGCCAGCTCCAACTACAGACTTGTATGGAAGTCCATTACCACCAGTTGCTTCACAGTGCCATCGTTCTACGGTAGCACCATCATCTCTTGATCCAAGGAACTGTAGTCAAACAAAAACGGCGTTTTATGCTAAAGTTTTCAAAGATGCCAGCAATGGAGAATCATCGGGAAACAATGACAGTTCTGAACATGAAAATAGTTCAGTTGAAGATGTTACAACTTCAAGCTCAAGTTCAAGTGAGGATGGATCTGAATGTGAATCATCAAGGGAGGTTATTGATTCTGATGCAGATAGGTCAACATCTGAGAGTGATTCCCATCAGGTATGTGTCGATGAACCAATTGTTGTTAATTGTGATAATTGTGCTAGCTTAAGTGTTAAATGTGCTGATTTGGATGCTAATATGTCTGAGTTGCAAAACAAACGTGATGCTTTAAATGCTAAATTGTTTGACTTGCAAAACAAACATGTTTCATTAGATACTAAGTGGTGTGATTTGCAAAGCAAACATGAGGATTTGCAAAACATTTGAAGTGACAAATATGCACAATCAAAAGTTGATAGTGGATCTTTCAAAATGCAAAGAGGCTAACATGTTTTATGAAAACCATGAAAAGGAATTTAAAACGATGGTTGAAACTTTAAGAAAAGATAAAACCAAACTGACAAAAATGGTTTCAAGAAAACAAACTGACATAAACCTTTATATCAATCGTCTTGAAAGCATGCAAAAAGAGTTAGCCTGCACAAAGTGTGAAAGTGAGGCGATCCGGCTTAAACTAGACAGTTATTCTAACTCTAGATATGTGTTGGATCACATCATTGGCACACAAAAAGAGAAAAAGGATGTCACGTGCATTGGATATAAGAAATGTCCACCACCTGTTAGACAAAATTATGATGCACTGTCTGATGAGGAGTATAGAACTCATTATGAAGAATCTGTTCCTTTAGACATTGCGGAATTTGCAACGGGACTTGGATATAAACCAGAAGTATCATCAGATTCGGATGTGTCAGCAGATACTTTTGTAACTGCTGAACAAAATCAGGATCCTCCAATCATTGTTGAGGATGCTGATTCTTCAGATGATGAATCTAATGATACTGACTCAGCACAGTCAGATGCGGTAATCAAAGAAGAGGACATACCTCTCGAGAATCATATTCTATGTGATCCTCCCGCAAAACCTGCTACGACTGTTCTGATCGAGTCCACGTCTACTTCCTCACAAGAGTCTGAGAGTGTGAATTTGTTGTACACTCTTGTTGGTGATGATAAAATCTACTCTGACAAAGATTTTCCTATTAAGAATGTTAATCAATCTTTAATTAGTAAAATTTTTGAAGATTCAACAAGTAAGTTCTTGGGAAAGACAGGATCACACGTTGTGGTAACACAGTGTCCTCCGATTCCAAGAGCTGAAATTCGCAAACAAAATGGCAATAAAAAATTACCAACTGAGAAAGTTCAGCAAAATCGCACCAAACCAAAGGGTAAATCACCGACTTAAGGTCAAAAGAAACAGACTTAGAAAAAGGACAAGAAGATAAACTTTGTGAAATCAAAGGGAACGGATAAAATTGACACATTTGAAAACAAATCTAATCTAGATTTTGTTAAACAAGTTAAAATTTTGAAAAGAAACAGGCAAAACAACTACACACAACACACAAACGGTTGTGATGTAGGACCAAGTACCTCAAGATCACGAAGTTCATCATCAAGCTCCTACAGTTATGATACTCCGAGGTTTGTTGAGCGGAGATCATGCTTTGAATGTGGTGAGTATGGGCACATTGTCAGAAATTGTCCATATCTCACGAAAGGAAAGGCAAAGGTTGATGCCCCCCATGGTAACAAATACCATAAAAGATCTATTTCACCAAAACAGGACCCCCGTCTTGTTAAACAACAAGAAGTGAAACAGATAAAGAAACAACGGAAAAATGTTGAAAAGCTTTTAAAACCGGAGGTTGTCCAAACAAAATCTGTTGAATCAAATGTTAAAAATGAAAAACAAAAACAGATTTGGAAACCAAAACCAGTAACTGTTTCAGGGGGAGCTACATCAATTCCGAATCATCGGGAAATGGATGTCACAATCCTCGATGATGACGGACGACCCAAGTCTGTGAAGGCTTGGGTCCCCCTCTCCAACTAATCTCTGAATGAGAGTGCAGGATGTTCCAGGAGGAACTATTGATAGTCTTAGGATTGTTGATAGTGGAGCGTCCATGCACAAGATCGGTGACATAAGGCTCCAAAATATTGTTACATCTAGAAGAATATTGTTGCCATTGATGGAGAGGAAAAAGGAATGAAGTTGAAAAAAAATCCGACCAGATGAAATATGTGCCAAAATTTGGTTGTTATGGTTTTTGATCGGTTCAACATGAAAGATTCCAATGAAAAGTACGGGACTGCAGCACGTCTGAAGCTTTTTGAAGATTCATGGATTTTTCTTCCACAAGAAGTTCAAAGTCCACAAGATGAACGTGTAGGGTACTTTTCTCTACGGTGTGATTGAAGAAAATGTGTTTGTTGAACAAACCAACCGGGTGTGCGGATGCCTTGGCATGGATTGAACAACCGCACACTACTTTTGAAAGAGAAAGACAAAGACCTTCGCTGGTGCAATGTGGAAGACCAGCCGGACCCAGAGGTTTATGATCTTGTTGCTGTGAAGAGATTTCTCAGTAGCTACAAAATCGACTTTCAAATCCACACCTGGTGGATATCCAGCTTGGGAGAGCGCTCAGATTCCTGGCAATGCACGAAGCAGTTGCAGGATACGGTTTTAAATTTCTAATCTCTCCTATTCTTGTCGATATTTAAGCTGCTTTATAAATTATTATCTTCTCATACAGCACTATTTGACCAGACAGATTGATCTCGAATATCACTTCACACGTGATTGTTTCAATATGAAACTCGTTAATGTTGTCATCGTCCGCACCGCTTACCGACGTGCCAACTCATTTTTCCAAAATTCGATAAATCATTTCTGATTAAATTAATTTTGGTAAACAGCTTCGAGGTAAAACATGAGTTAACTGACATCGGAAAAACGTTTTTGTAAATATCTTTGTGTTTTTAAAATTATTATAAGTTTGTTGATTTTAGGGGGAGTAATTCCAAATTTGAAAAATTCAAAAACATCGAAAAATTTCAAAACTAAAAAACAATAGAAAAACAAAAATGAGTTTCCTGGCGAGCAAAAGAGAAAATGATAGTACATCAGTGGTCTGTTGAAACCTTTTTAAACTGAAATGCAAAATGAAAAATGTTAAGCAGCTCTATATAAGATGTATCGGTAGGCTCACAATCATCTTAAAGTGTGCAGGGTGATATAAACTTAAATCGACTGAAGACCAGGTGGGAACCACTCATTGGCATATGGTCTTAGTACCGAAATTTTGTTTGAGAGATTGCCGAGGTTCTGAGATATGTGGTCTTTATGCTGTTTATCATCTGGGTATCATGGTTGTTTCTTTTACCGAAACAAACGGAGACGAAGTCTAGATCTTCCATGATATCATACATACATGTACATACTGCATACGACCTCAATAAGTGATCAACAATCACATGTCCCACAAAACAAGTGATAATATATCACATTTATCCGGGAGTCAAGTTCGTCTCTTTGTTGTACGAAAGTACTGACCTGTTCACGGACTTGCTCCTGTGCCCTCATGCATCTAAAAATCAAGTTCCTCATCAATAAGTGATTCTATCACATAGGGCTTGTTTTCAATCAAAATAAGTGAGTTTCTCACATCTTTTTATACGGCAAAACAGATGATAAATGGTATACTCACCAGTAAGATGAACTCTCGTGCATACCTTGATACGGGAATGTGTCGTGTGTGGATGAACACCGATCGGTAAGTATAAATCATACCTTAACGTATCCCCTCGCCATGATTACATCTGATAAGTTGAGCTTATGTGGATAATAATACCGATAATCGTTATAGGATGTTTATCTAAATGTTAACAAAAAGAACAACAAGAGCGTTTTGGCATGACCGTACACTGATATGATTCTTTTACCCTCGAAACTCGCAAAAAGAATGTTTGTATATATTTACTTTTCTTAGTTTCTGCAACTCTGTATATATTTATTTACTGCTTTCAGTCTTTAAGTTTGAAATATTCAAAATGCCAAAAAGATTTTAGGTGTGTTTTAATATAAACTTTATAAAAGTTAAAAAGATTTTATTTCTGCTTTAGTTTTGATTAACCGATGTTGGAACTCGAATCTTCGTTACCTGAAATCTGATTGAAAACCAAAATGACTGAATCTTCATAAACGGTCAGAGTTTGCAAGTTTTGAAAGTTAATAATCAAAATTGAAAAATCTGTTAACTTTTCAAACTAACTGTTGGACGGTAGTTGAAAACTTGGTCACATGTGTGTTATTTGTTTAATGTTAACTATATTCCAAGCAGTTGTTCTCATTACGCGTTTAGATTTCTTGCATGTGCAGATGCTAAAGGCGAGGAGAACATGTTCGATGACAAGCTTTGGAACGAAGACACGACGTGAAGGCACTCAAATGATAAAGATGATCGAGTTGCCGCTGATCAATCACCAACACCACAAGGATCTAAAGTATCGAAAATCAAAAGATTCACGAGCATAATCAAAGGGGGAGTTTATTGATACACTTCCTAAATGAAAGCGGGAGTTTGTTGATACACTTTCTACTTACGACGCGTGAAGACTTTGAAGATCCTACGATAAGAATGAATGAACCATCAAGAGATGGAGAACGAGATTACGAACCTCGCGAGCAGCATCCAAGGGGGAGTTTGTTGATACATATTATGTGGATACGGCTCGGCTCGGTTCGACTCGGCTACGAAGTGAAGGCCGTAGTCCAGACAACCTCCTGTCTTGACTCGGTATGCGTTTTACTTTGTAACAAATCATGTACATGTAACTGCGTGTGTGCAGTATACATGTTAGTATTGTTTAGGTGTTATGTTGTCTGTTAGTTTGTTTGTGGAAAAATGTCAAAGCCCAAGTAGAAGTCCAACATGAAGAAGCCAAGGCCCATATGAGACGAAATAAGGTGATTTCGTCCAAGTCCCATGTGTTGAAATCACTAATGGATGAAAACACCTCCTGTGTGACGAAAACACATCATGGACGAAAACACATGGGACGAAATCAAGGGATTTCGTCCAGTTCTTGTTTTCGTCAACTTGTTGGTATAAATACACAGACACAGAACAGAAACACTAGAGAAGTCTGAATAGATTTCGGAGAGAACACACACATGAGAGAACCAGAGAGAGTTTACAGAGATTGTTTTGTAAACCTTGTATTATAACCGTTTCAAGTATTAATACATTGTGTGTTAATCATTGAATCTTTGTGTCTTGCGTGTTCGTCATTTGGTTTAACTTACCCGTTTGGATTCCGCACTCTCGGGTTTGTCAGAAAACAAGGAATAGAGGTTACTCGATCCTCCGGGTGGACCTACAACAAGCTTATGATATTACACATTTCATTGACGAGGCATTGAGTGTTTGCACATACGCATTTTATGTATGTTTCATAAATAAAACCGAGTGTGTGTGAACATTGTGAGTTGTGTGAACATTAGCATGTTAAGTCAATTGAAAGTGAGTCACGGCTTTTTGGTTATCGCTATATATTTGCATATGCTTGTTGGGTTTGATTCTTTTGATGTTGTCTTTCGAAAAACCGGCTAACCGTTTGTAGTTATTTCAATAAAATAGTGTGTAAATTATCGTTCTTGTTTGATTCTTTCTTTTATTGCATTTTAGTTTTGCTTGCTTGAGGACAAGCAAGGTTCAAGTGTGGGGAGATTTGATATTCGCTAATTTACACATATTTTAGTCCCCCATTTTATGCGTTTTCGGCCGTAAAACCGTCATTCGGATACTTAATAATGTATACTTTTGTCTACAGGCCTAAAACAGCATACCAGACAAGATGATAGCGAAAACGAGGACTTTCCGGACGAAATGACAAAGCTGCGAACCTTCTGTTGGAATTCTGACCTGGGCAAGTGGAACGGTCGTGCGACCTAATGAACGACCGTGCATCTCCGACTAATGCAGTCCAGTCCGGAAATGAACGAGGGTGCGACTTGGCGTGCAAGGCAATCCCGGTGACGCACGGTCGTGCGTCTGATTGCACCCCGTGCTGATTCGATTACCAGCCAAACTCCGGAACTGAACGACCAGTGCAGTTGTCCGTGCAACAAGAACCCGGAAACGAACGGTCGTGCCTCAGGAAGAACGGTCGTGCGGGACCGAAGAACGGTCAAGAATTGGTGACGTCATGCAGTATGGTGCACCATACCTCCAATAATGCATAAAGTGAACGGTCGTGCAACAGGACGCACGACCGTGCGACATCGAAATTATATAAAAACTTGTAGAAACATTCTGCTCGTAACTCTGGACATTTTGGAAGCGATTCTGGCGATTTTCAGGCTCCGGAGGCTTCTGCTTTCACCCGGATTCAAGCCACATTGTGCCGATTAGCTTCGTTATCTTCCAGATTCTTAATCTTATGCTTGTTTATGGTTTGGTTTTCTAATCTTTCCATGATTTTGTTAATCTTTCAAGCATTTAGATTAATGTTTATGTATTATTGTAGCCTTTGGGCAAAAACACAACAATCCCTTGCTTGATTATAACCATTAGTATGTTAATCTTTGTTTGTAATGACATTTGGAAGTATTTTCTATGTTAATCTTTGATGATTAGTTTGCAACCTTGTTATTGATATTGATTTCTTGTTTATAAGTAATTGTGTTGGATGATTAATGTATGGTTAGTTGAGATAATTGAAAGATGAAGCTTAATTAATCATGTATTAGTAAACTTTAAACTTGGTTAACTAGTTTAGCTTGGTTAAAATGTGTGCATCATGATACTAGAAATGGTTAGTGATTTAATAAAATGTAATTATTGTTAATCAAGAAAGCTTGCCGTCACGTAAGGACCTTAACGGGTTAAATGGTGTCGTTATAAATTCTTACCATGATTTGTTATCTTAGTTAGTAGTTTAGGCCAAAATTGCTATCTTGGTGAATTTATGTGTAAGATTTGTAAAATGAACTCGGTTGTGATTTAATCTAGTTTATGCTTGTCTCGGTGGTTGCATTGGGTTTATCGGTGTCGCTTTCCTTGATTAAGTGCGGTTCAGGAGGGTCCACGACGGAGACGGCGGCCGCCTCTGGATACGCTGCAGGGTTGTCCGTATCTAGAGTTTCCCGCGGGCACCGATGCCGCCCGCCATTGCCAGAAGCTTCGGAGGATGTACATTGGATCACATGCATCGATCGACTGGGATGCGATGGACCAGCTTGCTGAGACGGATAGAGTGCGTCGGTTTGTACCTCCCGATTCGCCGTGGCATCGACTTTTCGATTTGGCGCACACGCCGACCTACAGGGAGCTGCTGGTCGAGTTCCTTTCGTCATTCACATTTCACCCTCCTGGGGTCCCAGTGCCGCTGCCGTACCCAGGTGCTCCCCCTCCGCCTGAGATTTCTTTCAGGCTCGCTGGCGTTTTGCGTACGATGACGCTAGCAGACTTTGCGGTGCGTTCTGGTTTATACATGCAGGGGGAGATCGAGACTGAGGTTTACACAGCGGGGCTAGTGGTGGTTGATAAACCCATTCTTCTAGGGTTTTGGCAGGTGATTGCGGGGCCAGATCATTGGGAGCAAAGTCGAAGGGGAGGGTGTCGTTTGTTGCGGACCCACTGTACAGGTACGTACGTTTATTAAGGCAATTATTGTGATTATGTGCATTGTTTATTCTCTGTTTCTGTATTTCGCTAACACTAACACTATCTGCAGGTATCTGCACCATTTGCTCGCTACTTCTATCTCAGCGCGCGGGTACAGCCGTGAGTGGTGTACGACCACAGATCTTTTTTTCCTTTACTGTTTGTTGTATAGGAGGCCGTGCGCGCTAGCACACGGTCTAGCCCAGTACTACGCCTCCGCCCATCACCGGCAGGAGCGCGGATTTTTGTATGGCGGGGTGTACGTGACCGTCATTGCCCGTTCATTTGGCCTCGTGCTGCACGAGGACCCACATCTACGGACGCCGCCAGTCATGCCGACGCGGATGGGCATGCAGTCGCTCTGGGGGATGAAGGTAATCAGGAGGTTTCCAGTTGGCCCGCGGTTTAAAAACCGCGCGACCGGGGCCATATGGACAGAGGAGGCACTACCAGAGCATTTCGAGCCCGTTTATCCTCCTGTAGATCCTGCTGATATAGTGCATGTGGAGGAGCCTCCGGAGGATGTAGACGGTGCAGCGGTGCCACAGCCACCGCCACCTGCCGGGGCGCCTCAGTTTCCACGTCACGCTATTCCAGGTCATGCCCCAGGACCTGCGCCGATACATCCGGAGGTACGAGCAGAGCTTGACAGGCTCAGCGATTTGATAGGTTGGGTGGTTCGGGAGCTGCAGGATAGACGCGAGAGAGATGGGTTACCCGCGATACCGCTCCCACCACCTCGAGCACCACATCAGCAGCAGCAGCCACAGCAGCCAGATTCGGATTCGGATGCATAGACCTGTTGTTGTTTTTATTTTTATTATGGATGTACAAACTTATCTTATATATTTTTGTTATGGATGTACAAAGTTATCTTATCTATGTCATATTTATGTTTGTTTTCAATTATTCGGTTACTTAATGATTGTTGTCTTAAATTGAGATAATACGGAAACAAAATATGTTTTGAATATTTGAACGAGATAAAATTTTAATCGGAAGAATAATATTTAAAAAAGTAAAATGTAAAAAACATTATAATATTTTATCGATATTATATATTTAAAGAGCCGATTTTTAAAATAGTTCATTTTTAAAAAACAAAAACTTTTTTATAGTGTAAAAAACAAAAAAAAATAACTTTTTTTAAAAACAAAAAAATTTTCAACAAAAAACACATCTTCAAAAACTATCCAAAAACCATACCAAAACCCACCAAAACACCCCTCATTTCAGCCAAAAAAAAAACCCAATCCTAGACGCCTCGTATAGCTCTGTACGAGGCGTCTAGGGTTCCTTAAACTTTGTGCCTGACACCCTCTCAGACCCCCTTGAATTCAGTGCATAGACGCCTCGTATAGGTCTATACGAGAAGTCTAGGGCACCAAAGGTGTGAAAATAGGCGCGATGGGTGTCCAAATATCTCCAGCCTTATTTAATTTGAAGTTATGCAAGCCTGCATCATGTTTCTAATTTTGTTTGCCTTTAAAATACTTGTTGGATTTTGCATGATATGCCAACGTTGATTCAGGACCCTGTATGTATTGACCTAGCCATACACTAGGGCAGTTTGACCAATGCAGTGAGTAAAATCGATGCTACTAGGCATCCTAGGAATCGTGTTTGGCTTCATGCAGCCATTCCACGTCAGTTTTCGAAAGATATCTCTGGCTGTAGAGATTAATTACACCTTTACAGAACTTGTAAATGCTGACCTATGAAGTTTTTCCAGACACCCTCAACTATTTGTCCCGTTAGTCGGGGGAAGTCTCGTACACCATTTGATCGCGAATGTGCACTTTTGTAAAGGGGTAAAACCCTGTCTACCTCTCGCATCATATTTTTCCAGACACCCTCAACTATTTGTCCCGTTAGTCGGGGGAAGTGTCGTACACCATTTGATCGCAAATGTGCACTTTTGTAAAGAGGTAAAACCCCGTCTACCTCTTGCATCATATTTTTGCAGAAGAGTCGTCTACTTCTCTCTCTAAATTGGCAACTATTCGTAAGAATAGTTGTTGACACATTCGAAAATGATGGCAAAACATTTCACTAGTATTAAGCGACCATTAGCAACTTCATTGATAGCAATCGTTTCGGTAACGGCTATAAAATTAAAACTCTAAATAAAACGGATAGATCTAATGGTGTCTTGTGATACAGACACACCACACAAGAAATCGATTAGGGCAAACTAAACGAGAATCAAGATACATATACACCACTTGATTCTAATCTAAGCTCCAAGAACACCATTCAAGTTGCCACACTTGAACTAGCCACTACAAGAAATTACCACTTTTAGCGGCGACACTTTTAGCGGCGACATCTAAAAAGTCGCCGCTAAAAGTCTTGATCCGGGACAAGGGATTTGCAATTGATCTGGGCCCTTCTTTGCACAACTAATCGAAGGGCTAGGGTTTATCCCTGCATAAAACATGTGTAAAAAGGCTCACATTTGTTTTAGCGGCATTTTTCCCTCTTCCCTCCAAGATGAAATCTGCTCACATCGCTGGAGCACAACCTTGAGTTTGCCGGAGAGCCTCACCGCCTTCAACTCTGCCGTAGCACCTCCATCTCGCCTGATTCTCCGACGCCCTTTGAAAACGGTACGAATATTCCAAATTGCTTTGTAATTTCAGTTGTTATGTTAGTAATTTGAGTAGATCTGTTGTTGATTTCATGATGTTTGACTGTTTATACAAGTATGGTTAGGGTTGCAGGTCTTGGTGCGGGTTGGGTTGGGCTTTTTTTCAGAACACAAGGGTTGGGTTAAGCTATTTATACATGGCAGTAGATGTATTTCCAGTAGGTACCTAAGAGAAGTTTAGATTAGGAGAAGTAGAGGTGCACAAATGGGGTTTTTGGCTCAAACTGGTTCAATTGAAACCTTGTGGGGTTAGCTCAAAGAAAAAGTCAAAACCCAGTTTTTGGTGAAATAGGTTCGGGTTCTGACCTGGCTTTTTAGGGGAAAGGCTCGGGTTTGACCGGTTTGAAATCGGGTACTGGTTTGGTTTGGGTTTGGGTTTGACCGGCTTGAAATTGGGTAATGTTTTTTACCGAATCTACGTGAAACATAATGTTCATTTGATATTTTGACATACAATAAAGAAAACAGTAATGAAATTGGGTAATGTTTTAACCGGTTTGTTTTGTTTTCATTTTTTCAACCTTTCATACTCATAGCCAATTAACCCGAACAAAAGTGATACTTTTTGAAACGTTTTTTTTTACCCAGCTCATTTTCACTCAGAGCTGTTCCAAACCTAGTGTGATCCAATTCCATTTAACATGACATCCAATCCAACCCCATTGGAATAGACGTAGATGTCGCGCTTCGACGACTATATCTTTTCTCATTACATTTGCATCGAATAATTTTTTTTTTTGTAACTGGTTTAGGTTCTATCTTTTCGATTTGGTAAAACTTGGGGTACTAAGGGCATTGGACGTTAATTTTTCTGTTAAATCTAGGTAAAATGACCAATATACCCTTTTAAAACCACAAGGACCATCTATATAATTAGAACACATTTTTTAGTTACAGGGACTGTTTTTGTAAATTTATTTTATAACCAGATCAACCAGTTGAGTTACAGGGACTGTTTTTGTAAACCCTTATTATATAATACTTTTTGAAACGTTTTTTTTTTACCCAGCTCATTTTCACTCAGACTTGTTCCAAACCTAGTGTGATCCAGTTCCATTTAACATGACATCCAACCCAACCCGACTTGGCTAGTCAGTTTTGGCACCACAAAAGACCCCATTGGAATAGACGTAGATGTCGTGCTTCGACGACTATATCTTTTCTCATTACATTTGCATCGAATAACTTTTTTTTTTGTAACTGGTTTAGGTTCTATCATTTCGATTTGGTAAAACTTGGGGTACTAAGGGCAATAGACGTTAATTTTTCTGTTAAATCTAGGTAAAATGACCAATATACCCTTTTAAAACCACAAGGACCATCTATATAATTAGAACACTTTTTAATCACTAGGCTAGATAAGAAAATTGGAAGAATCCAATACAAGGATGACTGTTGTGATTTTCTCGAATCACATTTGTCACGAGTGCTAACACGTTCTTAGGTGTTAACAAGGATCTGAATCTCTTTTAAACAGGTTTTACCACCATAGCTAGGTCTTTAATGACAATCAAGCTAGGTTTTACCCCTTTAAGATTCTTTTTAATATTAAGCTCAGAACAATCCTAAATTGAGATGTTAATAAGGATCTGAATCTAATTGAGGAACTACCATCTTGGCCTTGTCTTAAAATGACACGTGGCTAGGTCTTGTCCTTTTTTAGATTTTGTCATTTTATTATAATGGTAGATCTTATAAAAGGAATGTTATTTTTTTTATTTATTTCATTTTGGAATGAAAATTTAAATTTAAACATTCCACTACAAAAATTAAGAATACGAGTTTGCCCTAAACGGGACTTGAAAGGTATAATGTTGTCCTTGGAGGGACTGAAATATAAATATGTCCTTATAAGGACTACTAAGGAAACGGTCTTCAGCAAAAGGGTTCACTTTATTTCTGAATGTTTTCTCCCTGGATGCACGTTTCATCCTAGCCGCGGTATGAAGCTCAGCATTTCAAGGCTTCGGTTGTAGAGGATTTCCAATACGGCTTCTTCGCTTGGTGACATATTCAAAATATATAAAAATTGGAAGCAATAATTTTCCAGATTAGGATTGAGAGTATTCCTATGTTAAGTCTAGACTCAGAAGGTCGATGAATGTGCTACTGTGTCATTGAGATTAAACACAAAAGGCTAGTGTTTAATTCACTCAATGTTGGCTCTGATACCAACCTGTCACACCCCGATATTTCCACGTATTACCGGTGGGCCCGGTGGGGAGTATCGTGACGTAGTTGATATCATCATAGTCAAACAACACAATTTAAATGCACAGCGGAAGCAAAAGATAATTATATTACAACCGAATGAGAATATCAAAGTATTACAAACAGTATGTAAAGGATCCATAGGCGGATCAAATAAAAGAAAGCTGTTCAACAGACTTTAGGCATCTAGAACTTGCAAGATTCCTTATTAACGCCCTGAGCTCCCAGCCAATTACGTACAGTACCTGCCACTTAACCTTTTTTTGGAAAATACGCCAGTTTACACTGGTAAATACAATTAACTGACTCATTTTGAAAATGTTTAAGAAAATTGATTTGAATGCACAAGGCACAAATACTTTTTATAACTTGGGACAATTTTATTAATAAAAATCTTGTATCTGATTTACATGTTTGTCCAACATTTAGGGCCGGTGATTATACAAACCGATCAAGATTAATAGACACACCACAAATATAATGTCACAAAAAGACACCCTTACGAGTGAGTATATCTTTTACATACGCAACAGGAGGTGTTATGCCTACACCTTGTGCTTAAATTGTGGCCATTCACTTTTTAAATGAGCCAAGGATATCCAGGACACGGTCATTAACCCCTAATGTTATTTGTTATCAATCAATACAGATTAAAACAGGATTATGCAATTTAATCATCTCCGATTAAAAGGTTTCTACACCCGACCAAGCGGTACTTTTATAATACAGTATCCCAAGCCCGTATAGGGAAAATAAGTTAAAAGTATTTACCTGAGCTAGCAATGCAATTTATACTCAGCCATATATTCTAATCAGCAAGCACAAGTACTTCTACTGGAGCTCTTAATCTGGAACGAAGGTTTTATTAACCTATTAGATTCCTAACGGGTCTTGTTTAAGTTGAAACTTTAGACCGGTTAGTTTTAAGGAAGGGTTTACGGTTCAAAACGCATGATTAAGCGAAGACCGGAATAGAATCTGATTTAGACTCGACAAGTTTGGAGACTTGTATAATATGGGTACACTAAACACATTCTGGATTCTGAGGCAAAAATGATAAGGTATGACCCGTTTCGGTTATTTTATGCAAACTAGTTACATAAACTGATCCGAACGCGAAACATGCGTAACGGGTAACCATAAGAGTCATGAACATGTTCCACAAGTTAATATGTCTTTAATATGTTGTGATATCAGTAGGATATCTTCCATTATGCCCAAAACGAATTTAAAACCAATTTATGCCCCGTAGGGGTATTTTGGTCATTTTTAAAGGTTATAAGAGAGGTTAAATGATAATCTGAGGTTCTGGTCTAAAATGATCAGTAAATATATTTATTTTAATAAGTTATATCAGTAGGCTATCTCACATATGTGAAATTTATCATTTATGGCCAAACTATGCACTGTAGGTGCATTTTGGTCATTTCACATATGCTTTAAAGGTCAATTTTGGAAATCTGAGTTCAAAACTTTTATTTACTGTTAAAGTATAAAAATTTATTCATAACATCAGTAGGTATCAAGCTTTAGGTGCCCAAAATGGTTTTAACCCATACTATGCGCCTAAATCGCAAAAAAGTCGGTATTTGACGATATTTGGGTTAATTAAAGAAATCTGAGATTTTGATCAGCCTTTACTGTTTAAAATAACTTATTTAATATATAAAATCAGTAGAAAAAGGTTTGGTATGCAAAGGATGTGTAAAACTTATTTTATTAGCGAAAAGGGCATTATCGTCAATTACCGAGCCTATGCGATAACTCTATGTTATGATCAGATTAAAATTTTATAAAAATTTCCAAAAATCCCTAAATATTATATTATATCAGTAGGTAAAAGGTTTGATGGCAAAATTTGAGTTTAAATAGGCTTTATGCCGAAAATGCCATTTTATTAATAAAAAAGCTTTCAATTTACGCTATTGCGCAAAACTCCTATTTTAGACCACAGACTGATGTGAAATTTTATGGACATGTCTATAATTCAGTAATAAAGGTTTTAGTCCTTTCACATTTTTAAAAATCTTGTTTTAATATTAAAAGGACATAATAGTCAACTTTAAGGCATATAACGGAAGCATGCATATGAACTCTAATTCTAAAGGACCAAGTAGTATAACTTCAGGAGGTTATACTAACATATATCATGGTCACAAAGGAACCCTATGGCATAATTAAACTAAGCTAATTCGGGTCAGAACTGAAAGTCAAAGCAAAGGTCAAACTTTGCGACTTTCGGTTGTGAACCAAGCCTATACTTAGAATTGTCGGGTTGAACACGTTTAGACATGTTCAACTAATATTTACCAAGTTATTAAAGTGACAAAACTGATTTTATAGCTTCTTTATTATTAGTTATGAATTTTATTTAAAAACTAACCCGTTTGACTTTTATTTAAATTACTTTGACCCGACAATTAACTAAGTAAACATGGTAATTAGGAGGTGCCCTTTTGAGGGTTTAATACCTACCTAATTACGATCACGTAGCCACGTTTGTTGTGAACCATGGCTTGACCATACAAGGTCTAGCTAAAAGTCAAAGCGTTTATCGAAACGTTTGATTTTTCGGCTTTAAGAGCCAAATAAAATGAACTAGCCAAGATAGGATACTTACAAAAGGTCCAAGGGACAGAAGATAGTTCAATGGTTTGCTCCTTATAGCTCAGGAGCTCCCAATGAGAGCATAATAGGAGATTATGATAAAGGTGCAAGTTTTCAACAAAGAACTCACCCCTATTTATAGTGTTTGAGGGATCCAAGGATGATCAACAAGTGTTGGAATGGGTTAACAAGATCATTACAGGTGTAAAACCATATTTCCCAAACCATCAAAGCCCCTAGAATCAAACATGTGAGACATAGAAGCAAAACCAAAGCTGGTTTTCAGTTTCTGGTACTGGGCATGGCTTACGGACCGCAGGGGTCCAGCCATACGGTCCGTAAGGACTAGGCCAGCTCACCAGAACTTTCAAATGTTGACATATTTGGCCCCTGCACTTGTTAATTGCCATTTCTGACACATGTAAGGCCCGCTAAACCATTTTTAAGGCTCTATAATGATGCCTCAACGTAGGGAACATGAAACATGCTCAAAATATGCCAGATGTCGGTTCATTTGGTCGTACGGTCACGTTGTTCGGCTAATTACGACGAAACAGGGACGGGCGCGAAAAACGATCCAAATTATGCGACGAATGGAATTTTATCAAGCCAAACACTAAAATAAAATATTTTAATGCTTACATAAATTTTTGGGTGCCCGGGTATATTCAGAATGTGAGATATGCGCGAAAGTGCAAACTTGTGCACTTTTTGACACTTTTAGTCCCTGCATGACTTAAAAGTTTATTTTTGCGCACCAAACCCCTCTAAGCCTATATCTAAGCTATGTAAAGGATAATTAGGGTATGTTTAACTCATGGTCATATTCCGGAAGGTCCGTTACCATACAAATCAGCATACTTTAGCAGTTTGACGCAATTAGTCCTTTAATCGCACAAAGTAGCGCGAAATGTCGTTTACTGACATCCAAGCCTTCCATGGCCCATAATGGGCATTCCCAAGCCTATAATTAAATATTACTACACTCCTGATTGCTTAAATGGTTACCGAAAGGCGTAGATGTCACGACCCCCGACCCGGTTTGACCCGTTTCAGGAGCCGAGGGACAGAAAATCCCGTGGTATTTATTTAACAGCGGAAGTTTTTATCAGGATCTTTTTAAAACTGCAATTTCCCGATTTATTTTATTTCACAACTCGGGATATAACCCCGGTAATTTACATTCATATGATTTCACGGAGAAATCTTTATTTTACAAAACATGTTTCTTTATTTTATACTGAGCCACTTTCTTTAAGCTGTTAGTGCTTCACGGCACTTTTCCTGGATCACAACAGATTACCTGAAACATGTTTGAAAAAGGTTTTATCAGCGGGAAATACTGGTGAATCATTCTTTTTAATAAAATGACACATTTGTTATAATTTACAGTATTAAGAGCGATTACAATGTTTCCCGATTTCAACCAACTACCCACAGTATTTGTCACTCGACCACACATTGGCTATCTCGTTGTCTAATGGTGTCTGTGACTATGGTCATATCACCCCTTGGCTAACCCGTTGTCCAAGTGTGACGATTATCAAGTATTGTATACAAAACCCCACATACCGGCTGTAATTTGGTGATTACAAAGACTTAATCCCTGTAATTATAACTTTGAAAATAACTATGATTTCGAAAGTAATTTGATAAAAGAGAATGACTCACATTGCAGATTTAATTTGAGCAGAGCCTAGCCTACTGATTAGTCTTTTAACCTAAATTTAATAACATGCACACAATTCGGTTAGTAACTTAATACAACATTTACGATAACTCACGAGATTAAACCCTCACATCGAATGACAAAGTGCGATACTTAAACATCCATTGAATTAACAACGAATGACAAAGCATAAAACCTAATGTGGGCAGCACTTAAACATCCATTGGATAGTTTAATCGATCGGACATTGAATCGTATCAGCGATCGAGTTATTACCCTGTTTTGCGGCAGCAATTAGTGATCGTGTGTGTTTTGATAGTAATTCTACGATATCTCAGTGTCTGATTGGAATTTTTACGTCGTTCCCAAATTCCAGTCCCAAAGTCTACTATTTATAGGTAAATTTTGACCCCCCTCGCGTGACGCGAAGGGTCACCTATTTCCATAGAGTAGCCACGTCCCTAACTAGGCTTGCTGAGTTGACGAAATCTTAAAATTCGATACTGACAACAAGTTATTTAGATAATCGTAACTAGGGTTTACCCCCCCCCCTTAGTTTTAGGGCCCTGATCCTGATTCTGATTATTCTAAAAATTTTAGGGTTTATACAGAAACACTTGGGTGTCTTAATTAGGGTTTCCTATTGGATAAAATAAAATAAATAGGACTTTTGATGAGAGTTATTACATCCTCCCCACCTTAATAAAAATCTCATCCTCGAGATTTACTGGAATAAGTAAGGATATTTTTTCTTCATTTCAGATTCCAGCTCCCAAGTGTATTCAGCTCCTCTCTTTGAATCCCACTTGACTTTAACTAGAACTAGTCGTTTGTGTTTGAGAAACTTCACTTTTCTGTCTTCTATCTGAAGAGGTTTCTCAACGAATTTTAACTTTTCTTTTACCTCTATATCTTGGAGAGGTACTACCAAAGATTCGTCAGATAGACATTTCTTGAGATTAGATACATGAAATACATCATGTACTCCAGCTAACTCTTCTGGTAGTTGTAAACGATAAGCAACTGGTCCTATCCGTTGAATTACTGGAAATGGTCCTACATATCTTGGACTTAGCTTTCCTTTCTTACCGAATCGAACAACTCCTTTCCAAGGAGAAACTTTCAACAGTACTTTTTCTCCAACTTGAAATTCTAACGGCTTACGTCGATTATCGGCATAACTCTTTTGACGATCTCGAGCTGTCTTCAGTCTTTCCTTGATTTGAGTAATCTTGTCGGTCGTCTCTTGCACTATTTCAGGACCTGACAATTGACTTTCTCCTATTTCTGCCCAACAAACTGGAGTTCTGCACTTTTTTCCATATAGTGCTTCGAATGAGGCAGTTTCAATACTTGAATGATAACTATTGTTATAGGAGAATTCGATAAGAGGTAAATGCTCGTCCTAATTTCCACCAAAATCTATCACACATGCTCGAAGCATGTCTTCTAGAGTTTGGATCGTCCTTTCACTTTGCCCGTCTGTTTGAGGATGATATGCAGTGCTTAGGTTTAGTCGAGTTCCCATTGCTTTTTGGAAACTAGTCCAGAAATGAGAAGTAAAACGACTATCCCTATCCGAAACAATGGAGAGTGGAACTCCATGTAAGGATACAACTTCATCTACATACAACTTTGCCAATCTTTCCATGCTAAAGGTTTCCTTCATGGATAGAAAATGAGCTGATTTGGTTAATCGATCCACAATTACCCAAATTGCGTCATTACCTTTTCTGGTTTTGGGTAACTTAGTAACAACATCCATTGTTATGAGTTCCCATTTCCATACAGGCATTTCTAGTTGTTGTAGTAGACCTTAAGGTTTCTGGTGTTCTGCCTTAACTTGTGAACAAGTAAGACACTTAGAAACATATCTAGCTATATCCTTTTTCATGCCTATCCACCAAAAATTCTTTCTTAAATCTTGGTACATTTTATTGTTTCCAGGGTGCATGGTATACCTAGATTTATGAGCTTCTTCTAA
Source organism: Helianthus tuberosus (assembly GCA_030545235.1). Classification (NCBI taxonomy): domain Eukaryota; kingdom Viridiplantae; phylum Streptophyta; class Magnoliopsida; order Asterales; family Asteraceae; genus Helianthus; species Helianthus tuberosus. The sequence goes on from CM060399.1 coordinate 144,421,446, forward strand.
AATCTTATTTCTTAATTCTCCCTGCTTAGGTACCCAAATTCTGCTTTTGTGGAATCTCCAAATTCCATCAGCTCCTTGTTCTAATTCTTTTATTCGTCCTTTCATTCCTTCAGCATCTTCCTTGATTGCTGTTTCCTGAACATTCTTTATTTGTTCCATTAAATCTAACTGTAGATTTAATCTGAGAGCACGAACTCTTCGTTGTTTTTCATGGTACTTACGACTTAAGGCATCTGCAACTACATTTGCCTTTCCTTCGTGATACTGAATATCATAGTCGTAATCACTTAGGATTTCCATCCATCTTCTTTGTCTCATGTTTAACTCTTTTTGCCCAAATATATATCTTAAACTCTTATGATCTGTATAGACAGTAAATTTACTTCCATACAGATAATGTCTCCAAATATTAAGGGCAAAAATTACGGCTCCTAATTCTAAGTCATGAGTCGTATAGTTTTCTTCGTGCTTTTTCAATTGTCTTGAAGCATACGCAATTACTTTCTTGCGTTGCATAAGCACACATCCTAATCCTAGTTTTGAAGCATCACAATATACTTCAAAATCTTCAGTTCCTTCTGGTAAGGCTAAGATTGGAGCATTGGTTAATTTCTGTTTCAAGATTCTAAAGGCTTCTTCTTGTTTAGTTCCCCATTCAAACTTAACTGCTTTACAGGTTAGCTTAGTTAATGGTACAGCTATTTTGGAGAAATCCTTAATAAACCGTCTATAATATCCATCTAAACCTATGAAACTTCTAATTTCCATTGCTGACTGTGGAACCTTCCATTTGGTAATTGCCTCTATCTTAGAAGGATCGACATGAATACCTTCATGATTTACCATGTGTCCTAGGAATTGCACTTCTTGAAACCAAAATTCACACTTCGAGAATTTGGCGTACAGTTTTTCTTTTCTTAACAAAGTTAAGAGTGCATGCAAGTGCTGACAATGTTCCTCCTGACTTTTTGAATAAATAAGTATATCGTCTATGAAGACAATTACAAATTTATCCAAATAAGGTTTACAGATCCTATTCATCATGTCCATGAATGCTGCAGGTGCATTCGTTAACCCAAAGGGCATGACTGTAAACTCGTAATGACCATACCTAGTTCTGAAAGCAGTCTTAGGTATGTCTTCTTCTTGTACTTTCAATTGATGATATCCGAAGCGTAAGTCAATCTTAGAAAAATATCTAGCTCCTTGAAGTTGATCGAAAAGATCATCAATCCTAGGTAATGGGTATCGATTCTTAATTGTAACCTTATTCAATTCTCTATAATCAATACACATTCTCATCGAACCATCCTTCTTCTTCACAAACAACACTGGTGCTCCCCACGGGGAAGAACTAGGTTGTATGAATCCTTTACTTAATAATTCATCTAATTGCTTTTTCAGTTGTAACATTTCTGTGGGGGCTAACCGATAAGGTGCCTTGGCTATCGGTATAGTTCCTGGAATTAGATGAATTCTAAATTCTACCTCCCTATCTGGTGGTAATCCTGGTAATTCTTCTGGGAATATATCTGAGTATTCTGAGACTACAGGAATCTCCTTAAGTTCTTTACCCTTAGTACTAATGATTACTGAAATCATATATACTATTCCTTGCTTTCGTTCATAACTAGCAACTTTCATTACTGATATGAACTTCATGGGCTTACGTGATTTATCTCCTGTAATCATAATGACTTCTCCGGTGGGTGTCTGAATTTCTATGGAATTCTTATCACAAAGAATTCGAGCATGGTTGGCTACTAACCAATCCATTCCTAACACAACATCAAATTTGGCTAATTTCATAGGTAATAGGTTTGCAAAGAATTTATGACCTGAAAGTTCTATATTTTCCTTTTGCAAAACTTTATCTATGCTAACAGAATTTCCGTCTGCCGTTTCGACTGTAAAAATCTGCCTAAGGTTGGTTAAAGGTAAGTTAAGAGCTTGGCAGAATGAAGTATTTATAAAACTTTGGTTTGCACCAGAGTCAAATAATACTTTTGCGTAAATGTTATGAACTAAGAACGTACCAGCTATCACATCTGGAATGAGTTCTGCTTCCTGAGTAGTCAATTGAAAAGCCCTGGCGTTTCTTTTGGTAGCTCCTTCTGCAGCTTTAGCTTTATTGTTATCAGCTGGTTTAACTAGTTTCGGGCAATCTGGCCTGAAATGTCCAGTTTCTCCACAATTGTAACAAATTGTGGATTTCTTCCTGCAATTTTCTTCACTATGTCCTACAACTTTAGAAAAGTTGCAGGTTACATTGCATCTTCCAAAATGTTTCCTTCTGCAATTCTTGCAGAAAGGCGGAATTGAGGATTGTCCCGTTCCTCTTTTCCTAAAACTGCTATTATTACCCGTACGAAGTCCTTGGGTAATTTTCGGAGCCAGTTCCTTTTTCCTATTTTCATCTCTTGTGCGTACCAGCTCATCAGTTAGGGTATTAGCTAATTCCACAGCATCGTCAATCGTACGAGGTCTCGCAGCTTTAACGATATTGCGGATTTCATTAATCAATCCCCAAATATTGCGAGAAATGAGTACCGATTCTGGCGAAGCCAGCGTTGGTACCACTCTAGCATATTCAAAGAATGTCGAAGTATAACTGCGACAATCTACACCCATCATCCGATGGTTTAGGAACTTATTTGCTATTTGTTCTTTTTCATATTCGGGACAGAATTTTCTTTCTATAAGACTTTTAAATTCGTCCCAGTTCATGGCATAGGCCATATTTCTTCCTTTAGCTTGTAACACCGTGTTCCACCATTCTAGCGCCCCTTCTTTAAAAAGATTTGACGCGTACATAACTTGATCGTCTTTGTCACATTTACTTATTGTGATTACTGCCTCGGTTTTCTCTAACCAACGCAGTGCCGCAGTCGCTCCTTCATTGCCTGCAAACTCAGTGGCTTTGCAAGCAAGAAATTCTTTGTAAGTGCAACCAGGCGTTGCAGCTTTCATTTTCTTAGGGAGCGGAGCCTGCCGTGGATTATTATCATGATTAGTATGATTACCGCCTCCATTTAAGCTATTACTGAAGTTATCTTCAGAAATACGTTTGCTAGGAATGATTTGTTGAGGTTCAGCAGGTTTCTGGACAGCAGCGACTATTGCTGGAATAGCATTGGCTATCCCTTGAGCAACGATATTTTCTATATCTTGTCTAGTCATATATTGATCTCCCGGGTGTTGTTCAGATTGATTAACCTCATTTACTGGTTCATTATTAGCGTTTTCCATCTGATAATTATAATTTTATTAGTATTGAATAAATAACAATTATACACAAAACAATCATATAAATTTCACAAAACACATATAGCCAAAACTATCGATTTCTCGATTCCCATTTTATATATTTTATAGTATGCTTCAATACACACAATTTATTTTACAAAGTTTTATTTTAAGTTATTTCACAAGATTATATTATTTATTGCTATTATACAACCACAGTCTCATAAACCCCTTATCCCTCGTCAGCTAATATTTTAATAACGGCGCTCCCTCTCATCATATTTCCAGGAGATCTGTTCTCCTACTTCCCTGATCCTATTTCCTGCATCCACCAGCTCCTTACCAAAGTGGCGGAGTTCAGCTAAATTCTCATTACTCATAGGTGGATTAGGTATAGGTTCTGGGTCAAATTGAGGAAGAAAGGAATAAGGGCTGTTGAGCAGGTTTTGGAATTGCCAATCATTCGTCCACCATTCGTCCATTCCTAAAGGCTGGGTGTGAATTATAGGTTCTGGGATTGCTGGTTCTAAATTGATTGGAAGTTGAGTTTCAATAGGATGAGTAAAAGCATTTTTATTGACAGGCTGTATAGTATCACAGTTTGCCAATATAAAATCTAGCTCTTCCTGTAATGTCATTTCCTGGGTTTGTTTAGAGCTTTCTCCCATTTCTATTTGGGTTTGTTTAGATCCTCCTCCAATCTCCATTTCTATTTGTTTAGAATATTCTTCAAACCGCATTCCCATCTGCTTAGACTCTTCCCTAACTTCATTTCCCTTCCCCTTGTCTAAGGGATTTTCTATTTTGGGAATCTTTCTATTGACAGGTTTCCTCCTACGCACACGTCTCCATCCTACGAATCTCCTCCTTTTCTTGGGCTTGGGTTTCTCTGGAGGTGGAGCATTGAATTCAATAGGTTCTTCTATGTCAGGTGTATACCTATTGAAATCTCTGGAAACCTCTATTTTTACCGGATAGAGATTTAGGTTCTGAAGGGCGTCAGACAAGTCGCTCATGCTGTTATGAAAAATATACACAAAAAAATTATAACAAAATTTCATAGAAACCTTTAAATATTAATTCAGACTGGGTAATTATAAAACAACCGAAAATCAAAACACACTAGGTTTTTTATTGTAAATTTATTTATTTACTGAAATAAGGTTTCTGGACTTTAGTTGATAAGGGTGCTAAGACTTGAATCAAATATTTAAAGATTTGCATTAACTGTTACAGTAGCTAGCATATAAAGATCTGCCCATTTTTCATCTAACTTGTCCTCCCAAGGTGTTTTACTGGTAAATTCCTGGGTTTCCCGTTTAACTTTCTTTTCTCGGTTTTTCTTTATTTTCTCTTGACTTTTCCTAATAATCAGACTTCTTTTATTAGGAGAAAGTGGTTCCTCATATTGTGCCTTTCGCACAAATATTCCTTCGTCAGGAATTTCAGAGTGATTTGAGGATTTGGTTTGGGATGAACTTCCCTTCTCATTGGATGACCTATCTAATTTAAGATAGATGTTTGACAACTTTTGCTTACCCATACTGTACACAAATATTCAATTAATAAAACACATAATCACATAATTGGCAATCAGTAAAAAAAATTAAGTATTTCTAAATACTTAATTGGCTTAAATCAGTGGCTCTGATACCACCTTTTTCTGTCACGGCCCCCGACCCGGTTTGACCCGTTTCAGGAGCCGAGGGACAGAAAATCCCATGGTATTTATTTAACAGCGGAAGTTTTCATCAGGATCTTTTTAAAACTGCAATTTCCCGATTTATTTTATTTCACAACTCGGGATATAACCCCGGTAATTTACATTCATATGATTTCACGGAGAAATCTTTATTTTACAAAACATGTTTCTTTATTTTATACTGAGCCACTTTCTTTAAGCTGTTAGTGCTTCACGGCACTTTTCCTGGATCACAACAGATTACCTGAAACATGTTTGAAAAAGGTTTTGTCAGCGGGAAATACTGGTGAATCATTCTTTTTAATAAAATGACACATTTGTTATAATTTACAGTATTAAGAGCGATTACAATGTTTCCCAATTTCAACCAACTACCCACAGTATTTGTCACTCGACCACACATTGGCTATCTCGTTGTCCAATGGTGTCTGTGACTATGGTCATATCACCCCTTGGCTAATCCGTTGTCCAAGTGTGACGATTATCAAGTATTGTATACAAAACCCCACATACCGGCTGTAATTTGGTGATTACAAAGACTTAATCCCTGTAATTATAACTTTGAAAATAACTATGATTTCGAAAGTAATTTGATAAAAGAGAATGACTCACATTGCAGATTTAATTTGAGCAGAGCCTAGCGTACTGATTAGTCTTTTAACCTAAATTTAATAACATGCACACAATTCGGTTAGTAACTTAATACAGCATTTACGATAACTCATGAGATTAAACCCTCACATTGAATGACAAAGTGCGATACTTAAACATCCATTGAATTAACAACGAATGACAAAGCATAAACCCTAATGTGGACAGCACTTAAACATCCATTGGATAGTTTAATCGATCGGACATTGAATCGTATCAGCGATCGAGTTATTACCCTGTTTTGCGGCAGCAATTAGTGATCGTGTGTGTTTTGATAGTAATTCTACGATATCTCAGTGTGTGATTGGAATTTCTACGTCGTTCAAGTGCCCAAATTCCAGTCCCAAAGTCTACTATTTATAGGTAAATTTTGACCCCCCTCGTTTACTGACATCCAAGCCTTCCATGGCCCATACTGGGCATTCCCAAGCCTATACTTAAATATTACTACACTCCTGATTGCTTAAATGGTTACCGAAAGGCGTAGATTCAAAAGTTGACGCTTTAGGTCCCTCTATTGCGCAAACTTGCGCATCTCATCATTTAATAGTATTGAAGCCTCATCTAATCCATATTAGGCATTCTTGAAAGTATTATTAAACATCACGATGCTTCGGGTTCGCTAAAAGGTCATTCAGAGGTATAATTAAACATATTGACACTTTTAGCCCCTCTGACTTGCAAAGTTACGCGTAACTTTACTTATAGGCATAAAAACCTTAGACGGCCAATAGTTGGCATTCCCGATAGTATAATCAAATATCATGAAGCTCCCGATTTGTTAAAAGGTCACTCAGAGGTAAGAATTAACAAGTTGACGCTTTTAACCCTTCATTGCGCAAACTTTCAATTAATTACGCAAACGGCTACACTCGATCGACGAGTGGCTCATTTGTGAATATAATCATCGTGAGAGGTTATTCAAAAAAAAAATTTTGGTATGATAACACTTCCAGTCCTTTCATAATCAAGGTTTTTGATTTTTCAAAAAATTAGTCCTTTAAATTCAACATTTGACTTCATTAGGGTCTATTACACGTGTCAATACATCATTGGACGTCATTTTATGAGGTGTTACATACTCACCCCCTTAAAAGAAATCTCGACCTCGAGATTTGCTAAAATGTTGGAAGTTCTTCTCGTCGCATAATGGACTTAATTTTTATAGCATATCTGGAGCCTTTCCAAGCTCCCAAGTTGACCCCTATAATAGGTACATGTATCCTTTTGGAGCTTCTTAATTTGCCGATCCTTAATCGATACGGGTTTCTTGTCCAATCATAAGGTTTCATTAATCTGCCTATCATTACGTGATAATGTGTTTCGACTTATTGGCGAAACCTATCCTTAAATCATCAGTGTGGGTCGCATTGCGAGCTCCACTAAGCTCCTTATATAGGTTTTAGCTTATAGGCTATTGACCTTTGTTGCATTCGATTTCCAAATGCTCCTATAGATCCAGGACTTAACTTACCCTGCGAAATTTAAAATTTAGCATACCCTTCTTAGGGCGATACCTTCGATTGAACCTTATTCCTTATTAAGAACTTAAGAAGGTTGCGACTTTTATCAATCCTTAATTTTTCTGCCGATTACTGGCAACTTTAAGATGGTTATAAATTCGAATGATCTTATTTGTTGTTTCCAATGCAACTTTCAGATCCTGATAATTGGACTTACCACTCTATTGTTCTAACAATAGATGTTTAACATTCCATCTATACAAGGTCCTCAAAGGAGTAGCCTTGATACTTACATAATAATTGTTATAGAAAAACTTATTTATGGTGAGATGGTTATTCCAACAACTGCTTAAAACTAATCTTAAGGAATAGCTAATCCTTACAGCTAGTCGAATAAATCGACGATCCTGGGCAGCTGATGGTGACTCTTAATTGTTGCCTAAATAGGGTTGCGGTAATCAATGCATAAGCAAAATGAGCCGTCTTTCTTATTTAACAATATCAAACTCTCGGAATATTGAGTTAGGCTATATGAATCTTTTATCTTAAAATCCACTTAATCAGGGTCCCGATTCTTCCAATGATGGTACTAGTTATCATGGAGATTTCACTATAATGCAGCCCTATGCGGGATGTAAATCTTAACTCTACTTGCCTTTCAGGAGGTAAACAGGGTAATCTTAGGAGAAGATAATCAAGATACAAGGAGGTTACAGAGATTTTCCAAATCTCAGGCTCCAGTTCATCCATCCTTGCTTGTGTTAAATGAGTGACACATTTATGTTACGAGTCCACGAATTTCTTAATCGAAGACCTTTACTTGGACAATTCCATTCTGGATATCTTCTTTGAATACCGTTAGCTGACTTTAGTACCATATGACCATCGGAATATCTTTGTGGTCCCATGCATTAAACCTCCATACTGATCAGGCATGGAAGCAATCTATGGAACATATTAAGATACACCAAATCCTCATATGGCGCTTTTATCATACCGTCTGGTATTCGCAATATATAGAGATCAAAGAGATATCAACTATGTGCTGACGCACTTCTTCTAGAGAGAGGATACTTCTAGGATTTTTACAATTGGAGGTTTCTGATAAGAACAGAAGAAATGGTTCCTATGGTTTTGCCTGTAAGTTTTACCTTACGCTTAATATCTAGGGTTCTTATGAAAGGTTTTAAAAGCTTTCCATACTTATAGTTTATGAAGGATTTATTGGTATCCGAACCAAAATAAAAACGCTTAGCATTTATATCACTGATAAATGTCAAGGAATGTACCTGATGCCATTATTTATGAACTAGCTCAGGCATTTTAGGCGCTTTCATTCTTAGGCTTTCCTTCCTTAGCCGCATTTCCTTTGACAGATTTAGGGCACGTAGTCTTGATGTGGCCTTTCTCATTACAGCCGAAGCAGACTGCATTCTTCATGTCCTTGCAATCCAACGTTTTATGTCCTTTAGACTTGCAGATCCCACAATGTAGAGGTTGAGACTCAAATCTGCATTTCCCGTAATGGCGCTTCTTGCAAGTCTTGCATACAGGTTTCTGGTTGGACTTTTGTTTGTTCTTTTTCTTAGAACACTGGGAGTTATCTTCCTCCCTTTTCCTTTTTAGTTCATCCTTTGCATTAGAGGCATGAACGAGATCCTTATTGTGAGTAAGGAAGTGTGGTCTTGGATGAGATTTAGAGCAAGTAGCATTGGGCTCCTTGAACTTTTTCACGGCCTTCTTCACAGCTTTTCCAACAGCTGCGTCTATCATAGTTTGAAGAACATCATTGGAAATTCTAAGGTTCACAATTGTAGCATCATTGGCATGTGTCGCATCATCCATAACACGATCAACGGCTATCTTATCTGAGTTTGCCATACTCGATATTGGCTCCTAACACCAATAAAACAATTACTTAGTTGCAATCCAACAACCGCTATTCATCATCCTGATGACTCAACATATACTATCCATGGTACCATTAAACCATATAGGCCAATATAGTACGAACATTCTTAATGAACGTTATTTAGATATGTATATATATTAATTATACTTAGCCTAGGCCATAAAAGACCATTAATGGCAATTAAGGTTTAGATTTAGAACGTCACCTTTTTGACAGGGAATCAAACGTCACATTTGTCTTGAGCATATTGATGATTTTGGATAGCTTGAAAGCTTGACATAAGGATGTTTGATAAGAGTGATTCCTAGTATAAAATATCTATCTAAGGTTGTTGAAGCAGTCTCTAGAGTATCATCGGCCAATTCCACCTTGCGTTATATGCCTAAGGTCCTACTAAGCAGATACAACCGCTTACAACATTTATTGTCCATAATAGACTTATCTATGCCAGAATCAAATAAACTTCTGCATAAACTCTTGATAAGGAAAGGTACCTGCTATATTGTCATCATTCTGCACCATCTCCTGGGCGTTCCTCTGGAAGACTCACGCGTTTGTTTCCCTGGCCTCTCCATGCTTCTTTATAAGTTTTGGGCAGTTGGTTTTGATGTGCCCCTCCTCGTTATAATTGTAACATGTCGTGTTCTTCAACTCCTTTCAATCTAAAGTCTTGTGACCCTTGGTCTTGCAAATTCCACACAGTTTAGCACGTGGGTTAATCGTACATTTTCCGGAACGTTGCTTTCTGCAGTTACTGCATTTGGGTCTGTTATTAGACTGACTTGAGTTTTTCCTAAACTCGAAATCTTTCTTGCGCTTAAAACTTCCCTTTTTTCTTCTTGCCAGATCGGTGAGAGTTCTCCTCCTCTCTTTCCCTTTTTCCCTCGCTAGAAGCCTTAACAGACTTATTTCTGATTGCATCTAAGGTGAGAGATAAGGATAAGTCCACCACGGACCTATATGTGGTAGGCCTTGATGCCTTGACATTTCCCTTAATCTCTGGTGCTAGGCCTCCAATAAAACGCGCTATGCGTTTAGGTTCAGGGGTGACTAAATAGGGAACTAGGCGGGACATAGTGTTGAAACTTGTCACGTATGCCTGGCAATCTAAATCCTTCATGACCAGAGTCAAGAAGTCTGTTTCTATCTTTTCTACCTCATGCTGAGGACAAAAGTTTTCCTTGATTAATGCGACAAATTGATCCCAAGATAAGTTGTAAAGTAGGGTCTTTCCCATGGCTTGGAGCAATGATCTCCACCATGCCAACGCTTCTCCTTTGAATGATTGTGAAACAAATTTCACAACATCCTTTTCTGCACAACCGCTGATGTCAACAACAGTGTCCATCTCATCGAGCCATGTCATGCAATCGATGGCTCCTTTCTCTCCTGTAAAGTCTCTGGGCTTGCAGGAGACAAAATATTTATATGAGCAGGTCTTAACTGGTGCCTCTTGATGAAGCACAACCTGTCTAGACGGAACACTCCTCTGATTTGATGAGTGATGAACATCGTCCTCCCTTGACTCATGTGTTTTAGAAGGGGGCTTACTACGAGCCACAGATAGAGTCTTAGAGTGGGTATCATTTGATTCATTATACCGTCTGTCAAGAGCTCGAGTAACAGCATTATCTATTAATGCCTGCAGTTCCGCTTCAGTTATATTAATTCTGGTAGTATCATTGTTCTCCTTCGGGTGGCTGTTGACCTCCTCTGATCCAGCCATGTAGCTTGATTGCTACATAAATATTGACAATGATTTATTCAGAGGTTATTATGGAATCATCATTTTTGACCATTCATTAACCATGGTAATATGAACTATATTGGTTAATTTGTCAATTATATTTAATTAGTATTTTCATTATAATTTATCCTAGTTATAAAACATTAAGGATATTAAAGTGGCACAAAAGGCTAATCACAAGGATAGTTTTGAATTTATAAGCCATGATCGTATGGGATCGAGGCATTTAAGGTTTAAACATAGTTGGTTACTTTTCTTGACAGAGAGTCGAAGACTACAATGTCTTTTGTCTTTTAGGATAATAGATATAGCCCATAGGCATTTCCTTACAAAGGGATGTTTTTAAAATGATCATCTTATAGGATGATATAAGCCATGATTTCTGGATCATTAGGCTAAATCAGGAAATTTGAAAAATTCCAATATAGTGATGACTATTGTGATTTTCTCAAATCACTTTTGTCAAGAGTGCTAACACGTTCTTAGGTGTTAACAATATGATCATCTTTATTTGATGATTTAAGCCATGATTTCTAAATCACTAGGCTAGATAAGAAAATTGGAAGAATCCAATACAAGGATGACTGTTGTGATTTTCTCGAATCACATTTGTCAGGAGTGCTAACACGTTCTTAGGTGTTAACAAGGATCTAAATCTCTTTTAAACAGGTTTTACCACCATAGCTAGGTATTTAATGACAATCAAGCTAGGTTTTACCCCTTTAAGATTCTTTTTAATATTAAGCGCAGAACAATCCTAAATTGAGATGTTAATACGGATCTGAATATAATTGAGGAACTACCATCTTGGCCTTATCTTAAAATGACACGTGGCTAGGTCTTGTCCTTTTTTAGATTTTGTCATTTTATTATAATGGTAGATCTTATAAAAGGAATGTTATTTTTTTATTTATTTCATTTTGGAATGAAAAATTAAATTTAAACATTCTACTACAAAAATTAAGAATACGGGTTTGCCCTAAACGGGACTTGAAAGGTATAATGTTGTCCTTGGAGGGACTGAAATATAAATATGTCCTTATAAGGACTACTAAGGAAACGGTCTTCAGCAAAAGGGTTCACTTTATTTCTGAATGTTTTCTCCCTGGATGCACGTTTCATCCTAGCCGCGGTACGATGCTCAGCATTTCAAGGCTTCGGTTGTAGAGGATTTCCAATACGGCTTCTTCGCTTGGCGACATATTCAAAATATATAAAAATTGGAAGCAATAATTTTCCAGATTAGGATTGAGAGTATTCCTATGTTAAGTCTAGACTCAGAAGGTCGAGGAATGTGCTACTGTGTCATTGAGATTAAACACAAAAGGCTAGTGTTTAATTCACTCAATGTTGGCTCTGATACCAACCTGTCACACCCCGTTATTTCCACGTATTACCGGTGGGCACAGTGGGGAGTATCGTGACGTAGTTGATATCATCATAGTCAAACAACTCAATTTAAATACACAGCGGAAGCAAAAGATAATTATATTACAACCGAATGAGAATATCAAAGTATTACAAACGGTATGTAAAGGATCCATAGGCGGATCAAATAAAAGAAAACTGTTCAACAGACTTTAGGCATCTAGAACTTGCAAGATTCCCTATTAACGCCCTGAGCTCCCAGCCAATTACGTACAGTACCTGCCACTTAACCTTTTTTTGGAAAAAACGTCAGTTTACACTGGTAAATACAATTAACTGGGACAATTTTATTAATAAAAATCTTGTATCTGATTTACATGTTTGTCCAACATTTAGGGCCGGTGATTATACAAACCGATCAAGATTAATAGACACACCACAAATATAATCTCACAAGAAGACACCCTTACGAGTGAGTATATCTTTTACATACACAACAGGAGGTGTTATGCCTACACCTTGTGCTTAAGTTGTGGCCATTCACTTTTTAAATGAGCCAAGGATATCCAGGACACGGTCATTAACCCCTAATGTTATTTGTTGTCAATCAATACAGATTAAAACGGGATTATGCAATTTAATCATCTCCGATTAAAAGGTTTCTACACCCGACCAAGCGGTACTTTTATAATACCGTATCCCAAGCCCGTATAGGGAAAATAAGTTAAAAGTATTTACCTGAGCTAGAAATGCAATTTATACTCAGCCGTATATTCTAATCAGCAAGCACAAGTACTTCTACTAGGGCTCTTAATCTGGAACGAATGTTTTATTAACCTATTAGATTCCTAACGGGTCTTGTTTAAGTTGTAACTTTAGACCGGTTAGTTTTAAGGAAGGGTTTACGGTTCAAAACGCATGATTAAGCGAAGACCGGAATAGAATGTGATTTAGACCCGACAAGTTTGGAGACTTGTATAATATGGGTACACTAAACACATTCTGGAGTTTGAGGCAAAAATGATAAGGTTTGACCCGTTTCGGTTATTTTATGCAAACTAGTTACATAAACCGATCCGAACGCGAAACATGCGTAACGGGTAACCATAAGAGTCATGAACATGTTCCACAAGTTAATATGCCTTTAATATATTGTGATATCAGTAGGATATCTTCCATTATGCCCAAAACGAATTTAAAACCAATTTATGCCCCGTAGGGGTATTTTGATCATTTTTAAAGGTTATAAGAGAGGTTAAATGATAATCTGAGGTTCTAGTCTAAATGATCAGTAAATATATTTATTTTAATAAGTTATATCAGTAGGCTATCTCACATATGTGAAATTTATCATTTATGGCCAAACTATGCACTGTAGGGGCATTTTGGTCATTTCACATATGCTTTAAAGGTCAATTTTGGAAATCTGAGTTCAAAACTTGTATTTACTATTAAAGTATAAAAATTTATTCATAACATCAATAGGTATCAAGCTTTAGGTGCCCAATATGGTTTTAACCCATACTATGCGCCTAAATCGCATAAAAGTCGGTATTTGACGATATTTGGGTTAATTAAAGAAATCTGAGATTTTGATCAGCCTTTACTGTTTAAAATAACTTATTTAACATATAAAATTAGTAGAAAAAGGTTTGGTATGCAAAGGATGTGTCAAACTTATTTTATTAGCGAAAAGGGCATTATCATCAATTACCGAGCCTATGCGATAACTCTATGTTATGATCAGATTAAAATTTTATAAAAATTTCCAAAAATCCCTAAATATTATATTATATCAGTAGGTAAAAGGTTTGATGGCAAAATTTGAGTTTAAATAGGCTTTAGCCGAAAATGCCACTTTATTAATAAAAAGGCTTTCAATTTACGCTATTGCGCATAACTCCTATTTTAGACCACGGTGTGATGTGAAATTTTATGGACATGTTTATAATTCAGTAATAAAGGTTTTAGTACTTTCACATTTTCAAAAATCTTGTTTTAATATTAAAAGGGCATAATAGTCAACTTTAAGGCATATAACGGAAGCATGCATATGAACTCTAATTCTAAAGGGCCAAGTAGTATAACTTCAGGAGGTTATACTAACATATATCATGGTCATAAAGGAACCCTAAGTCATAATTAAACTAAGCTAATTCGGGTCAGAACTGAAAGTCAAAGCAAAGGTCAAACTTTACGACTTTCGGTTGTGAACCGAGCCTATACTTAGAATTGTCGGGTTGAACATGTTTAGACATGTTCAACTAATATTTACCAAGTTATTAAAGTGACAAAACTGATTTTATAGCTTCTTTATTATTAGTTATGAATTTTATTTAAAAACTAACCCGTTTGACTTTTATTTTAATTACTTTGACCCGACAATTAACTAAGTAAACGTGGTAATTAGGAGGTGCCCTTTTGAGGGTTTAATACCTACCTAATTACGATCACGTAGCCACGTTCGTTGCGAACCATGGCTTGACCATACAAGGTCTAGCTAAAAGTCAAAGCGTTTATCGAAACGTTTGACTTTTCGACTTTAAGAGCCAAATAAAATGAACTAGCCAAGATAGGATACTTACAAAAGGTCCAAGGGACAGAAGATAGTTCAATGGTTTGCTCCTTATAGCTCAGGAGCTCCCAATGAGAGCATAATAGGAGATTATGAGAAAGGTGCAAGTTTTCAACAAAGAACACACCCCTATTTATAGTGTTTGAGGGATCCAAGGATGATCAACAAGTGTTGGAATGGGTTAACAAGATCATTATAGGTGTAAAACCATATTTCCCAAACCATCAAAGCCCCTAGAATCAAACATGTGAGACATAGAAGCAAAACCAAAGCTGGTTTTCAGTTTCTGGTACTGGGCATGGCTTACGGACCGCATGGGTCCAACCATACGGTCCGTAAGGACCAGGCCAGCTCACCAGAACTTTCAAAAGTTGTCATATTTGGCCCCTGCACTTGTTAATTGCCATTTCCGACACATGTAAGGCCCGTTAAACCATTTTTAAGGCTCTATAATGATGCCTCAACATAGGGAACATGAAACATGCTCAAAATATGCCGGATGTCGGTTCGTTTGGTCGTACGGTCACGTTGTTCGGCTAATTACGACGAAACACGGACGGACGCGAAAAACGATCCAAATTACGCGACGAATGGAATTTTATCAAGCCAAACACTAAAATAAAATATTTTAATGCTTATATAAATTTTTGGGTGCCCGGGTATATTCAGAATGTGAGATATGCGCGAAAGTGCAAACTTGTGCACTTTTTGACACTTTTAGTCCCTGCATGACTTAAAAGTTATTTTTGCGCACCAAACACCTCTAAGCCTATATCTAAGCTATGTAAAGGATAATTAAGGTATGTTTAACTCATGGTCATATTCCGGAAGGTCCGTTACCATACAAATCAGCATACTTTAGCAGTTTGACGCAATTAGTCCTTTAATCGCACAAAGTAGCGTGAAATGTCGTTTACTGACATCCAAGCCTTCCATGGCCCATACTGGGCATTCCCAAGCCTATACTTAAATATTACTACACTCCTAATTGCTTAAATGGTTACCGAAAGGCGTAGATTCAAAAGTTGACGCTTTAGGTCCCTCTATTGCGCAAACTTGCGCATCTTATCATTTAATAGTATTGAAGCCTCATCTAATCCATATTAGGCATTCTTGAAAGTATTATTAAACATCACGATGCTTCGGGTTCGCTAAAAGGTCATTCAGAGGTATAATTAAACATATTGACACGTTTAGCCCCTCTGACTTGCAAAGTTGCGTGTAACTTTACTTATAGGCATAAAAACCTTAGACGGCCAATAGTTGGCATTCCCGAGAGTATAATAAAATATCATGAAGCTCCCGATTTGTTAAAAGGTCACTCAGAGGTAAGAATTAACAAGTTGACGCTTTTAACCCTTCATTGCGCAAACTTTCAATTAATTACGCAAACGACTACACTCGATCGACAAGTGGCTCATTTGTGAATATAATCATCGTGAGAGGTTATTCAAAAACTTATTTTTCGTATGATAACACTTCCAGTCCTTTCATAATCAAGGTTTTTGATTTTTCAAAAAATTAGTCCTTTAAATTCAACATTTGACTTCATTAGGGTTTATTACACGTGTCAATACATCATTGGACGTGATTTTACGAGGTGTTACATTCCAGCCGAAAAAGAGACGGGAAAAATTCTTTGAGGGGCACATTGGCTAGCCAATGATCAAGCCAAAAAAGGATGTCGGTTCCCGACCCAACCTCTCCTTTGAATAAACAGCGGATAGGCTTATTGTCCCCCTGCGGTTATTTAATACGTTACAAATATTGACCCAAACACCCCTAACCGATTTGTTGCACGGCAAAAAAGACCACTTCGAGCCACCCGAATGGATAGCACTAATGATTTTGACCCAAAGACTCTCCGGATCCTTCTTAAACCTCCACCCCCATTTGCTAAGTAACGCCACATTGACGTCCGATAACTTACAAAGCCCCAAACCTCCCGCTTTCTTAGGTAAGGAAACCCTATCCCATGCCACCCAATGTGTTTTTCGAACATTATTAGACCCACCCCATAAGAATTTCTTTATGATACTATCCAAATCTTTAATAACTTTAACGGGAGCCTTGTAAAGAGACATGAAATAAGTGGGTAAACTTTCAAGCACCGATCGAATAAGAGTTACCCTACCTCCAATTGAAAGTAACGCCGCTTTCTAAAGAGAAAGTCGTTTATCGAAAATATCATAAACCGGTCTCCAGTTGTTAATACGATTCATATTGGCACCGACTGTCAATCCTAAATACTTAAACGGGATGGAATCAACCTTGCACCCGATCCAGTTGGCCATCTCCTCGATCTCGTCGTTCGATATCCCGAAGCCAAAAATACTAGACTTATTAAGATTGATTTTAAGGCCCGAGCATACATGAAAACACCGGAGGATCCTGATAACATTAATAATATTCTCTTTGTTCCACTCCCCCATGATCATAGCATCATCAACGAAAAATAAATGAGACACACAGAAATTAATATTAGGAATATCAATACCCTTGAAAACGTTTGTGTCACAAGCCTTCTTAAGTAAACACGACAACGCCTCCATAACCACTACAAATAAAAACGGAGATATCGGGTTTCCTTGTCTCATACCTTTGCTACAACCAAACTCGAATGTGGGTGATCCATTCACTAAAACAGAAGCCCGAGCCGACGCCAGAATGCATGAAATCCAGTTGCACCACTTGTCTCCAAAACCCATCTGATGAAGAATATCCGAAATAAAACCCCAATTCACATTGTCATAAGCTTTCTCGAAATCAACTTTAAGAAAAAACACCTGTTTCTTGGATTTTTTTAGCCCACGAGAGCAATTCATTAATGATCAACGGGCCATCCAAAATGAACCTCCCCCCAAGAAAGGCCGATTGAGAGTTAGAAACCACCCCGTTGAGCACCGGTTTCAACCTATTTGCAAGGATTTTGGAAACTACTTTATTAATAACTCCCACCAGACTTATGGGACGATAATCGCTCAATCCCAACGGATCACTGACCTTAGGGATTAAAGTAATAAAAGCCGATCCACACCCATAGCTCAACTTCCTCGTCTGATGAAAGGAGTCCATAATATTAACAAAATCTGCCTAAAAAAGATCCCAAAAGTGAGTGAAAAATCTGAAGTTAAAACCGTCCGGACCCGGATCCCTATCTCTACCACACTCGAACACTACCGCTTTTATCTCCTCCTTAGAAAAACGCACTTCTAATCTAGCGGCATCATGTGGAGAAATCTGCTTAAGCTGGGGACAAATGAGGCTCGGTCGAGCCACACACTCCTCCACGAATTTATCTCTGAAGAAGCGAAACACCTCCTTTTTAACAAGAGACGGTTTGGAAATCAAAACCCCATTCACCACAAGGCCGTGAATCGAATTACTCGCTTTTCTACAATTAATCATGGTATGGAAAAATTTCGAATTTTCATCACCTTCTTTCGCCCACCTGATACGGGATCTTTGCCTAAGATCCATAACTTTGGATTCCTCAGCGACACGGATCACCTTTTTATTTTCGTAAAAAATCCACTCCTCTTCCTCGGTTAGCTCTCTAACCAAAAGGCTAGCTTCAAGAGCTTCGTACTCAATTCTAGCGACCTCCTCCTCACCCGCTCTACGAATCATTTCGTCTTTCCAATCTCTCAGACGGTCCCTAATAAAGCCCAAATTTTTAATGAAAAAAGCATCAGGAAAGCTCTCCTCCGAAGCGAAATCACCAGAAGCATTATACACAACCTCCTCGAATCCTGGTTGACTAAACCAAGAATTAAAGATGCGAAAGGGTCGAGGTCCAAAGTTTTTTGGAAGACAAGTCAAGATAATGGGGTTATGATCGGACCAACGTCTGGAAAGGACCCGACAGCAAGCAGCTGGCCACGAATTAAAGAACCCAGCTTTGACTAAGAAGCGATCGAGCTTACTAAGCTTATTACCATTATCGGAACAATAAGTGAATCTTCTGCCACTCATATTATATTCAATCAAGCTCGAATTGAAAATAAAGTCATTAAAATTGCCAGCACACCTCTGTTTAAAAGCGCAATTCCTCTTCTCCTCTCTAAATCTGACCGCATTAAAATCACCCGAGATAACCCAAAGACCATCATTAGAATCAATAAGATTATTCAAATCATCCCATAAGTTCTTTTTAGCCGAAATCCCCTGAGGCGCATAAACATTAAGGACATTAACAGTCGACGAACAGCCAACCAAAGTTCCTTTGAGATGCAAATAATGCCTATTCTTAGAACCTCCTGTCTGTTTAAACATATTTTCATTCCAAACAGAAATCAAACCCCCCTAAAATCCGACAGACTCGACAAAATCCATCCCAAAGTTTCCTTTACCCCAAAAAGAAGCAACATCACATCGAGAAACACTGGCAACTTTAGATTCTTGAAGAGATAAAAACGAAATCTCATGTTCAGCAATCAAACCCCTCACCCAGCCTGATTTAAACGAGCCCCCAATTCCCTTAATATTTAAAGACATAAAATTCATATCTGAACCGCATTAATTCCTGAAGAAATGGAATTCCTGATAAGCTCCTGATGACCCGAAATATCGATCCTGATCTTAGAGCCTAAGTCGATAGTCTTCCTAATTTCATCCTCCACATCTGGCATAACAACCGGTTTTGACCCCACAGTCCTACTGCCGCCTTCGCCCCCCTCAGAAGGAAGCTCCATATCTCCTAGATTTAGGTTCGAGTCGGTACCGGTATTGTTCTCAGCAGCAGCTAATTTATTCAAGTCCAAGAAAAATTCTTCGAAACCTTTGTCAAAACCTTTATCCCCAGATCCCCCTGAGTTCAACTGTTCGCCTGATTTTCCTTCACCTTCCAAACATGACCGAGATCTTTTCTTGGGTCTGTGCTCTTGACTACCGGGTTCGACCCCAATGTTACTAGAACTGGGCCTCATATTTTTATGAAAACACCTTTTAGTAATTTTGGGCTTGACAGTGTTGGGCCTCCCCATAATAAAAGATAACCGGTCACAATTTTCCAACTCTCTTTCTTGATGTTGGCTAGACCCCAGAGGAGAATTAAAAAGGGAGCATCCATTCCTCTTCCCAAAAGCATGCGTATTATTAACCTTGGAATCAGCACCGTCACTATTATTCCCACTCTGCATGGGAACCTGCAAGACGCTTGGATTCTCAAAGTTGACCGGAGAAGCTGCAGGCGATTCGACTTCAATGGTTTCCATAACACGACCATTACCGACCGTCAGAGACGGAGGAGCTTCACCCAGTTCCGATGAGACGGCCACCGAATCCGAATCATTATCTAAAAAATCAGGAATCCAATTATCATAATCCTCAAAAACCCACACCTTGTAGCGTTTATCTTGCCAACTAAGGTTGATGACATCGTTAATCCTTTTACCCGAATCGATCAGAACCCCCATACGGTCTAAAGAGAGATCCCCGTCCGATTCTAGAAACTGAGAAGGCTGCACGACCTTCTGATATTCGTTAATTTACACATATTTTAGTTCCCCGTTTTACCCCTATTTTATGCGTTTTTGGCCGTAAAACCGTCATTCGGATACTTATTTATCTACATTTATGTTTACAGGCCTAAAACAGCATACCAAACAAGATGATAGCGAAAACGAGGACTTTCCGGACAAAACGACAAAGCTGCGGACATTCTGTTAAGGATTCTGAACTGGGCGTGTGGAACGACTGTTCCACCTGATGCACGGTCGTTCATCTCCGACAAAGTTGATCAACCCGGAAATGAACGAGAGGTGCGACTGGGCGTTCTAGGAAAACAAGGCGGCTCGGTGAAGAACGGGCGTTCCATCTGAGGAACGACCGTGCGTATCCGATGAACCAACAGAGTCTCGGTGATGAACGACCTGTGCGACTCGGCGTGCAACAACAACCCAGAACTGAACGACCGTTCCATCTGAAGAACGGTCGTGCGATATCGTATCCGGTCAAAGATCTGATGACGTATGCAGCATGGTGACCCATCCCAAATAATTGCATAAAGTGCACGGTCGTGCCATATGGAGAACGACCGTGCGACAGCGAAAATTATAAAAACAGAACAGAAACATTCTGTTCGACATTCTGGATTTTTGGAGAGCTTCACAGGCGATTTTCAGGCTCCGGAGGCATTAGCTTTCACCCGGATTCAAGCCACATTGTCCCGTTTAGCTCGATTACTACCCGGATCCTTAGTCTAGTACTTGTTTATGGTTTGATTTTCTAATCTTTCCATGTTTTTGTTAATCTTTCAAGTACTTAGATTATTGTTTATGTATTATTGTAGCCTTTGGGCAAAAACACAAACAATCCCTTGCTAGATTATTGCCATTAGTATGTTAAGCTTTGTTTGTAATGACACTTGAAGTATTTTCTATGTTAATCTTTGATGATTAGTTTGCAACCTTGTTATTGATATTGATTTCTTGATTATAAGTAATTATGTTGGATGATTGATGCTTGGTTAGTTAAGATAGTTGAAAAATGAAGCTTAATTAATCTTGTATTAGTAAACTTTGAACTTGGTTAACTAGATTAGCTTGGTTTAAATGTATGCATCATGATACTAGAAATGGTTAGTGATTTAATAAAATGTAATTATTGTTAATCAAGAGAGCTTGCCGTCACGTAAGGACCTTAACGGGTTAGATGGTGTCGTTATAAATTCTTGCTATGATTTGTTAGTTTAGTTAGTAGTTTAGGCCAAAATTGCTATCTTAGTGAATTATTGTGCAAGATTTGTAAAATGAACTCGGTTGTCATTTAATCTAGTTTATGCTTGTCTCGGTGGTTGCATTGTGTTTATCGGTGTCGCTTTCCTTGTTTAAGTGAGGTTAGAATAATCCTAACGGCTGACTAACTTATTTTTAAGAGATTTTCATAGACATTTATCAATTGCAAGTTAAAGAACAATTTTAGGTGGTTAAAGTGTGTTTATCGTTTTAGCTTTCCGAATGATTGTCATGTTAGGATTCCCGAAAGGGATACTAATTGTCTTAAATTGGAAAATTGACCGAATGCTTCTAGTGCCAAAACCGACTTAGTTGACATGCTGTGGTTGTGTATTTAGCAAGGCTTTTTATCTATATTCTATTATGTTTTTATTATGTATTTATTTATGCTTACTTTAGTCTAGTTAAAATCAACCAAACTTATGTTTTTACCGGTAGTTTAGTGACAAAGGTCTAGTACTATTTCTCCGCCCATTTCCTTGGATCGATACTTGGTTCTTACCGATACTTTATTACATATATGACGGGGTACACTTGCCTCTTTCGTGTGTGTTTTGATGTAAAAGTAATAATAACTTTTATAAATTTAAAACCCAATCGTGTGTAAATTCATTGCAAAATTATGTATATATACGCACACGTCACCTTCCCATACTTACTGCCAATCAAGTCAAAAACCGTACTAAAGACCAGATGAGGAGGGACGCCAAGGATGTTAATCCATGCTAGGCGTTCATACGGAAGCGCTTGACCAATCCAGGGAGATAATGACGAAAACCACCGGCTCTATGAATCCTTCTCCTGAAAAAAATTGTTGGATAAATCCTCATTCTCAAACGAGACCAACACAGAAAGCCCACCAAGATACTGAATCGAAGCTCCCGCAAAACCCGCTAAGGTAATGGATGATTTGATAGACCTGAGCTCTTGGATACCCAGAACACGACCAACGACGGCTCTCCCGGTGAAACCGGCTAGGGAGGATATAGCAGGGTCCAGAACCAGGACGTCGTCATCACTACAAACACGAGTCCTGTTGGTGAGAATATCCAGAAAAGAAGCCCCATTCCGAACAGCTTGGGATCCCCTAGTCTGAAGACCACCCCCCTGAGACCTGCCCGGCCCAGACCCCGACGATTTGGCCCCACCTCCATTAGCAACATTTGGCTTAACATTAGCATTTTCCTTCGCAAAAAGGGCCACATTAACCAATAACTTATTGCCTCCTAACTTCACATTGGATAAGCTTCACTTGAAGTCGTCTAGATCCCTGACACCCCTGAAACTTATGAAACCAAAAATTCTACCCTCCTTGTCTTTCTTTTTGGCAATAAAAGCTCCCGATAAATCCCCGAACCCTTTGAACGCGTTGGCCAAATCCCATGGCTGGCATCCGTTAGGGATATTAGTGACAAAGAACTTGGTGACCCCTGAGATAACCCCAGCATTAAAACCACTGCCTTTTTTCTTTCTGTTTTACACCTCCCAAGGTTCAACATCGGGTTCCATGACAGAAAACAAGGGGAAACAAAGTGGATCCTACTTCCGGCCAGCGAATGGAGGGACCAGAAACCAGTATAGAAGAGAAGGAACACAGGATATGCAGCCGCAGCGAGAAGCCAGATGTCCTTACCGCCTATACCGGACTCCAACCCGTCGTCGAGCCTCCGAACAGAAGGATACCACGAACACGAAAACTGAGAACAAATACCAATCACTTTCTCATATCCTATTTTTACCGACGTAACAGTTTTGAATCAAAATAAGAAATCCACAATGAAAATCATGCTAATTATTACAATAACATAAAATAAGTGATATATTCCAAACGCATTTACTATACATACATTTTCAAGATGGGGGAATAGGCACTCTCCCATTGGACCAACGAGTTTACTATTTTATATCCATTTTAAAATTACGTTTTTGCTCCTCTTTAAAATTATCGTTTTGCCCCCCAGCTCAAAATAAATTACGCTTTTGTCCCCATCTCAAAATTACCATTTTTCCCTCAATTCAAAATTACGCTTTTGCCGGGCCCTCACTCATTGGACCAACCAGTTTATTATTTTATATCCATTTTAAAATTGCGTTTTTGCCCCCAGCGCAAAATAAAATTACGCTTTTGTCCCCAGCTCTGAATTACCTTTTCGCCCCCCATTTCAAAATAAAATTATGTTTTTGCCATCAGCTAAAAATTACGATTTTGCCCTCTGTTCAAAAATGTGCGTAATTTGTAAAACTTGCAAAGCTTCGAGTTTACCCCTTTCGTTCCTTTACTCTAAAAAACTAAGTTTTTACGTGCGTAATTTTATGTACACATCGTTATAAATTTGAGTTGGCTTAAATTTAGACGTAAACTTTTTTTTTTTGAAATGAGTCCGCTCAAATATAATACGTTTTCGTGCTTATTTTATGTACGTTTCAGTTGCTCCACGTTTCGCGTAAATGTACCAAACCGAGCATGGTTAAATATGATACATTTTCATTCATTCGATGGTAAAAATTCGAGTTACTCTATATTTCGACCATTAACAATGCAAGACAGATAAAATTACAATTATATTGTTATTATATATCTATACTAAAACCATAATACTTATAGTTGCCCCGTGATGTGAATGTGTTTTCTTTTTTTCTTTTGTGGTTTCTGTTTTTTGAAAGCTATAATAAGCCCCTTCTAATTACACATGTCGGTTATTTCTCTATACACACTTTTTTTTTTTTGGCACATTACGTTATAACTGTACAATATAATTTCAATAAATTTGATTGTTATAACTGTACACTATAAATTCTATAAACTCGATTACTTAACGTTTTGATTCAATATATGTTACATTGAGCTGAACCGAGTACGTAAAAACATGAATTTTCATATGGTTAACGCATTACATAAAGTTTAGGCTAATCCATTTGTTGTTTGCAACGGGCCCGCGGCGCATCGCCCGCGGGTCATATTACTAGTTCTATACAATTCTTCAACTTATTGTTCATTTCAATTTCAATATGAAGAAATCCAAGAACGAACACTGCCCCTCTAAAAAAATCAAATCCCTATCTCTTAACACTGATAAAGTTGGAAATGCTAAATACCATGACCAAGCCAAAACATTGATTGCACATGCGACGATAATTATATCTATAGGTTGTTTGAAAATATATCTTTGTATGAGGAAGCTTCCAAAAAGCTCGCCATTGTACAAAAGGATCTTGTCGCTCCAAATTTGTTGCATATTAACTCTGTTTATATGTATAATAAAATATTAGAAAACCCAAACATAAATACTTAAAACAATGTATAATAGCAGAAATTCAAACTACATTATGAACCACACCTTGTGCACCGGAACTTAGGCGAACCACAAAGACTAACAATCCTGTGGGCTAAAAGGAAATCAAGAATTGTTATAGTATTTTCAAAGTTGAAGAACTTCCTTTGACCCGTCTTCTACTAATCCAACCTATTTAACATTTTGTTTATTTTAGATACTAAAATCCTTTCCCATTTGTTGGTCCACCAATTACATGTTTCCAGGTTTATGGTTTTCGTTTTATTATTGTTATTTTTATTGTTATTATTATTTATTTTTATCGTTTCCATCAAACGCACAACACGTAGTATCGTTAGCAATCAGATTTAAAAAGCAAAAAACCATGTATTGAAGACTGTAATGTAGCATCAGAAACCTTACAGGAAAGCTGAGATGCATAATCTAGATCATAACATAGTGTTCCAATAAGATGTTTGGTGTCGTGGCAGAGATGTCGCCCAAATGGGGACGTTAGATGAGGCGATATATGGATTGACATGACCAAGATGCCTCCGTTTTGCTTGGAGTTGGGCTGCCAAGAGGATGTGCCCTTATTAGAGAAGGCATAAAAAACGATAGATAGAACAAAAAGACACTTTTAAACACACAAAACGAATCCTTCAACCCTGTCACTAACTTCTCTACTAAATCTCAAACACAACAATTTACATTAAATAGCGCAACAAAGATTGAGAAGAAAATATATTAAGATCGGTATCATAATTTATAACGCATTCCCCTAAAAACCCCATACATACCTTTCTCGATGTTGTAATCTGCATGAGAATATCCAAAGATGTTTCTTTTGTCGAGTCTTCTAAGTAGTTTCTTTTGTGAACAACTAACGCCACCTATTTATGAAATCGAACAGCAAAAGGTAAATCCTACAAACCAAATTAAATACAGATTAATAGCGCGAAGAGGCGATAAGCATAACTACCTACGGAAAACAGCAATAAAGCATCAGGAACTTTCGGACTAATATTACGAACGCTGGTTGACCATGAAACACACCAAAAACCAAAATGCCCACAATGATATGTGTTTATATACTACGGAATAAGCCTACAAATACAACTAAACCCCAATTCACAACAAAAAAACTTACCATACGCATACCAGATCCATCAAAAAGCATCTTCTATGCGTGATTGGGAAGCTTCTTTAAGACTTTACATATCTCACTAACAATTCCTCATCAAATCCCATCACAACCGCCGTCATATACCACCACCACAGTGAACAGAGAAACAAAAATCCACCATAAACAAACCAAAAAACCATAGTTCCACTGTAGCGGTCTGACGGTGGATACACCTTAGAGAGAAAAAGAGATGATAAAAATGGTCGTAGATAATAACGCGTGTTAAGGTTTAAGCGCACGTAATAACACGTTGTCGGGATTGGAACTCAAACCCAACCAAGCAATTTAACGGTGTTAACCTAACTGTTAAAAAACTATTCATGACCATAGAACAACATCTCAATCAATCATTAACCACCATGATCTTATTTTCTTAGCAATTTTCCTTGTATCAGATCCATCTCTATGAGTAATCAAACTCCTTCCATAATAGTCAGCATCATCAAAACTACAAATAACAATCATTATCATCCACATTTGTTATTGATTAGATTTGCTGGAAAGTAAGAAATCGAGGAACATGAAATTTACCTTCTCTCTAGGTACTCACCGGTGAACACTAACTCGTAACCGACACATGTTAAACCCTAACCATCGTCACCGTCTCCGACTACATCCACCACTATCGCTGCTCACCGCCGACAACCACCATTACCCCTTATTCGGAACCACCACCATCAACACCATTAATAAAAAACACCACCATTAACAACATCAGTGACAATCACCGACGGCGCCCGGCCGAACCTCAATGTCACCGTCACTAATAACCACCTCCGCAACCACCAATCGATCATACTCAGAACAGGATGACCGAACGGTCGGAGACCATGGCAGGCCTTCTTCCAACGGTTCCGATTGTTTGAAATTGGCGCTGGTGGTGCCAATCATGTTGAACCACCATCAGGACCATCCACACCTGTAGGGCCAGCCGCTGCTTGGTCGTCGGCGTTGTTCACTAATACCGCCGCGGTCGTTGTCGCTGTTCACCACTACCTCCGTCGCCGTACTTAACCACTGTCTGGGACCCACATCCATCCCCATGTACGACGAAACCCTAAAAACATTGAGGATAAAGCAAGGTGGGAGGTATGTGAAGCGGTGGAGGTATTGAGAGTAACAAACATGTCATTTACTAAAACGCCCTTAGTTACTGTTCAAAACCTTCAATTATTAATATGTATGTATATATGTATATATGTATATGTAGGTAGAGGTTCCTGTAAAAAAGGGGGTTTTTTGTGAGAAAGGTAAGAAAGAATCTACACCATTAGATCTTTGATCTAATGGTTGAGATCATAATGACAAAATTGTAAATAATGTTTACTATTAAACATATTAATTTTCTAGATTAAGGGTATATAGGTAAATTTAACATTTTAAATTAAGAAACTAACATTAATGCACATGCAACTTTCCCTCGTCTTTTTTAAACGTGAATAACTTTTTATACGTAACCTTTTTTTTTAAATTACATCATAATAACGAACATTTTTTTATCTTTAATATGAGTACCCTATTGCTATACTTATATAGAGAAAAAAATATGTTTCAATCAGATGTTTAGTCCATGATATTTTGTCTATGTTCAAAGCGTGGTGTTTTAATTGTATTGTGATTCAAAGCGTGGTGTTTTAAACACATACCGGAAAGAATGTGTTTTTTATCTACTGGAATGTAGGTTTTAATACACCATGGTGTTTTAACATATGGAATCTGGTACATCTACTAGCATGCAGATGTAAAACACCATGCATGCAGGTTTAAAACACCATGTACTTATTGAATGGTACTATGAACATTATACTAAGAACACATTCTGGAAATGGAGGTAGTGTCTTTAATAGTGTTATATACTTATTGAATGGTGTTATATACTTATTGAATGGTGTTATATAATTAATGAATGGTGTTATATATGTGTTGAATGGTGATTTTGCAGTGTTATTCGTAGTGTTTTTATAGAGATCTTTAAAATGGTGTTATATACTTATTGAATAGTGTTATACTATTATCGAATGGTATTATATACGTGCTGAATGGTTATTGCAGTGTTATTCGTAGTGTTTTTATATAGATCTTTAAAAAAATCTTGTTCCTATAAATAAGGGTGTCGGTTATGGAAGGTTTTGAATTAATTAAATCAATGATAAAATTACTTGTTTACCCTTTTAAATTAATTTAGATTTAGAACACATGTCACCTCTACAATATTTCTCACACTTCTTACATTTTCAACCTTTTTTACAATAATCTTACCCTGTATATGTATATAATATGAATATTAAATTCTTAATTTGAAAAAATGAAAAAAAAATCTAAAATATTTATTATCACAAAAAAGACATGTAATGTAATCAACTCACAAAAAAGAGGCACTTCACATAGTGCCATCAAGTGACGTGGATAAGTGATAAACCAAGAAGCTTCCAACACCTGGTGGATGTTTCGAGAGGCCATTGCCCCACGTGGCGAACACAGACCCACCTCACTAGCCACCACCACCTTATTACCACCGCCTTTCAAGTTTGAACCCCACAAATTCCACCATTGAAAGTTTCAACTTCACTAGTTACGTTACACACAAAACTCATGGGTGTTGCAGCTTGTCTTTCCGACCTTTACGAGTCATGTCACCATGGCCATGCCTCCAGGAACAAACTTAAGAAACGCAACCAGCTCCAGGTCACTCTTCCTATCTCATTTAAACTATAGTGTTATTGGGACCGCCTTTTAGAATATTAAGTCTGAATACTACAAAACAAATGACTATCACCGATGGCTAATTACATAATAGCAGCCGTCGCTATTCACGATTATTTCCGCGAAAAAAAATCGCCAAGAGTCTAGATTTCGTTGGATTTTTCGACGAACAATCCTTCGGTAATACATTGTTAAACAAGTTTCCAGAATTTTATATAAATTTCCAAAAAAAAAAAATAATATGTATTTATATAATATGTTTTAAATTTAAAAAGTTAAAGAAATTAAATCATAATTTTATTGTTTTAATAAAAATAAACTTACCTACAGAGTATCGAGATATAACTGTCGGTAATGTTTCAAAGTAGTACAACGTTATATCCGTCGTTGATCTGTTGGTAATAGTGTCCAAGTGCAACTAGAGAAGAGTTGTGGGTAATCCCTTACTATTTTTTCGTCGGTAATACCTCTTGAAACCAAATTTATTACCCATTCCCATATTCCGAGACAGAGTATCACCGACGCAACCACTTTAATAGACCTATTTTCATGATACTCATTTGTTTAGTAGTGTTCTATATTAAAAATTTAGCACATAATCACATTTCAGCCCTGTTCTGTGGGTTCACATGAATTCACTCGGTGGAAAAAAAAAAGTAGAAATAATCAGTGAGAACCTTATATAATTTGAAAAAAATATTAGTGAAAATCTAACAAAAGAAACCCACTAAAAAATTTTCTTAGATCCATAACTAAAAACACAACACAGTCTCATGGACTCGTGTTTTTGTGGGCAGACGGTGGAGATAAAGGTAAAGATGGACTGTGAAGGGTGCGAGAGAAGAGTCCGGAAGTCGGTTGAAGGCATGAAAGGGGTGACTTCAGTAGAAGTTGACCCGAAGAAAAGCAAGCTAACGGTGGTAGGGTACGTGGATCCAGACAAGGTGTTGCACAGAGTCCGCCACCGGACCGGAAAAAAAGCCGAAATGTGGCCGTACGTGCCTTACGACGTCGTGGACCATCCTTACGTGCCCGGGGTCTATGACAAGAAGGCGCCGCCGGGGTTCGTGAGGAACACGGCGGATGTTGATCCTCAGGCCGGGAGTTTGGCTCGGGCCAGTTCTACTGAAATTAGGTATACGACCGCATTTAGTGACGAAAACCCTACGGCTTGTACGGTTATGTAGTGGGTTAAGTTGTTGCTCTTTTACGTAAATAAGTTTGATAGTTTTGAATGATGTTTTTTCTGTCAATTTTTGTATTTGTATTAATGGTTTGTTCAAGTCTTAAATGCCATTTTTATTTTGTTTTAAGATGTTAGATAAATGTTTCTACGGATAACAACTAAAACTAAACTAATATTTTTGCATGTACTTTGTAAAAGATTTTTTTAATAGAAGGTGTGATTTTATAGAAGTATTTTTTTTCTATAAATGTTATGTCATTTTTTTAAAGTTTTACTAATTTTAAATTTAAAAAAGAGTTGATTTCTTGGAGAACAATATACTTAAAAACTCTTTCAGTGTAAATTTTGGTATTGCCAAAGTGTTCAATGTAATTTGGATGTGAAAAGATGAAAAAGTTTTCCAGCTCCATTTTACATTTGTTTAGAACTAGGTGTTGCCTCGGGGCGATGGCCGAATAATGAGCGAGTGTTAGTTAGCTTATTGACACGAATAACAATTAAATCGAGTCAACCAATTAAAACAAAACATTTTTATAATTTTGATAAAAAAAACTAAAACAATGGCAATATTGTAATTTTAAACTGAGAGAAAGTTGTATTTTTTGACTGAGGTAAAATCGTAATTTGCCAAAAGCTAAAGTAATGGCAGTACTGTAAATTTGAACCAGGGGCAAAATTGTAAATTTTCACATGGGCAAATTCGTAATTTTGAACTTGAGGTAACAACGTAATATAAATTTGAACTAAGGGCACAAGCGTAATTTTAAGCTGGAGGCAAAAACACAATTTTATTTTGAACCGAGGGCAAAATCGTAATTTTGAATTGGGGGCAAAAACATAATTTTATTTTTAACTGGGAAAAAACGTAATTTTGAATTGAGGGCGAAATTATAGTTTTTTCAACGGGAAAAATCACATTTTTGAACAGAGGGCAAAATCGTAATTTTTAGTTGTGGGCAAAAACAAAATTTTATTTTGAACTAGGGGCGAAAAGGTAATTCTGAGCTGAGGCCAAAACCACAATTTTATTTTGAATGGAGGGAAAAATCATAATTTTGAGCTGGGGACAAAAGCGTAATTTTATTTTGAGCTGGGGACAAAACCGTAATTTTATAGAGAGAAAAAACGTGATTTTAGAATGGATATAAAATAATAAACTGGTTGGTCAAATGGGAGAGTGCCAGGCAAATTCGTAATTTTGAATTGAGGGCAAGATCGTAATATTGAGATGGGGACAAAAAACGTAATTTTATTTTGAGCTGGGGGCTAAAACGTAATTTTAGAATGGATATAAAATAGTAAACGTGTTGGTTCAATAGGGGAGTGCCAGGTAGCTGCCTGACACTATTCCCCTAACTTATTAAATGTATATGTAGGATAATACATTTAGAATACACTTATTTGTGACAATATATTTAAAATAGTTTGGTTACCTTTTATGTTGGTTAAAATTTGATAAAATGACATCAAACTATAAGAATAATAGCCATATCTGATAAATCTCACAAGTAACAAAGCTATTGATTGGGTCTAGGGAAATGAGATGTGTAAGAAAATCTTGTCTCTAACCTGTGGATAGAGAGATTGCTTCCAGAGAGACCTTCGGCTTCAAAACAAACAACAGACAGATAGACGAAAGATAAACAAGTAGAAAGCATAGCAGTAGTAAAATATATCATCAAAAAACATGTATGCATAAATACAAGAAATCATCGTAACAAAGCTAGGACACATCCATACTCTCCCTTAAAAGTCGTTAACCTTAATCGTACGTCTCCACGAACTGTTATCCTGAACAACGTTCTTGGAGAGGTACACCCTTACCAAACATTGCCTAATTCGCTCATCCAAATTCAAGTTCGGCCTGCCTCTACTCCTTCTTCCTTCCACTGTCATGGATTCACTATCCTAAATGGCTCTGTTGACTGCCTTCTCTTCACATGCCCAAACCATCTCAATCTTTCCTCTTTTAACTTGTTCGATATATTAGATACTCCTAACCATTCCCTAAAAACCTCACTTCTTATTCGGTCTAACCTTGTGTGACCACACATCCACTTCAACATCTTCATATCTGCTACCTCCATCTTGGGCGTTTGTGTCTTCTTGATTGCCCAACAATATGTCCCGTATAGCATAGCAGATCTAACTGCGACTCTATAAAAGTTCCCCTTTAATTTTGTTGGAAACCTCCTATCGCACAAAAACAAAATTGAGTGGTTGCTCTCCATCTACAACAACCAACTTGGATGCGGCGAGACACGCCACTATCTATCTCTCTGTCCCTTTGCACAAACGATCCTAAGTACTTGAACTTAGTTGTTTGTGGGACCACTTGACGGTAACGCCCTGCGTTTCGATACTTCCGAAATTATAGGCAGGCCTTGTTGTACTTCCTATTTTGTTATGCTTTTACGCTTAAGACGATCGATCACAATGGGGAAGGAACTATTTGAATCTTAATTACGTTAAACTATGTGAAACTTTTACTCTATGTGATTCTTTTGTGATACTTTTATATGTGAACAATATGATTCTTGACTCTTGATTCTTGTGTCACACCCCGACCACGTAGAACATACAAAACGTGGCGGAAATGTCGGGGAGTGTTGTAACAGAATTAATTGTTTCAAATCCATGGCAATTGAAGCTTCGTTTTATTGATTAAAAGTGTTACAATGTCTTAACAAACAAAGAAATCAACATAATTAACTAGTCTTGCATCTTTTATTGTCACTAAAGCCCAAGTCCGCCTAAGTGTATCTTGATCAATCCTATGCTTCATTTCCTGAAACACATGTGAAAATAGGTACGTCAGCATAAAAATGTCGGCGAGTACACAGGTTTTGTGAAAATAAGATTCATGACTTCTGTTTAAGAAAATGTTTAGTCATGAACCTTGTAATTTGATTTGTCTTTGTAAATCATTTGAAAAACAATAAGTTCAGATGATACGTATAAGTAAGAGAATAATGCATGGTTAAATGAATAACCATGTAAAATGAGTTTGTATAAGTTAAGTTGTTTGTAAAACAATGTATTGTGAAAAGTATGTTATTTGTATAAAATGTTATATGTCATAAACTGAAATGATTCAAATAACGCTACGATATGTAATACCATACAAACACTTATATATAGGAAGTACCAGCGGCGTATCCACCATGCTTGTATCATATTACACACGCATCGTTACTTAATCACTTACTCAAACCAAACCATCAATGTAAAATGTTCATGTCTAATGTAAATCATGTAATGTATAACCAATGTCAAAAGTGTTTATGTGTCAAATGTAAACCATGTAATATGTAACCAAAATAATATGTATGGCTAGTGAAAATGTATCAACTAAACCATAGATGAAATGCACAAGAACATAGTATTGAAGTAAAACTTGGTTTAAATCAAAGCTATGTTTTGTGGAAATGCATGATCAATGTAAATCATGTAATATGTAACCAAAATGATATGTATGTCTAGTGAAATGTATCAACTAAACTATATGCACAAGAACATAGTATTGAAGTAAAACTTGGTTTAAATCAAAGCTATGTTTTGTGGAAATGCATGATCAATGTAAATCATGTAATATGTAACCAAAATGATATGTATGGCTAGTGAAATGTATCAACTAAACCATATGCACAAGAACATAGTATTGAAGTAAAACTTAGTTTAAATCAAAGCTATGTTTTGTGGAAATGCATGATCAATGTAAATCATGTAATGTGTAAATGCATGATCAATGTAAATCATGTAATGTGTAAATGCATGATCAATGTAAATCATGTAATGTGTAACCAAACTGATCTGTATGGCTAGTGATAAATATCACTAAACCATATGCACAAGAACATAGTATTGAAGTAAAACTTGGTTTAAATCAAAGTTATGTTTTGTGTAAATGCATGATCAATGTAAATCATGTAATATGTAAATGCATGATCAATGTAAATCATGTAATGTGTAAATGCATGCTATACTGATACGAACATCTATGCGGTATTGTTATAATGCATACATCCAAGCCTTGAGACTGCGGTGATAAACCCTTAAACCACTTAAAGGTTTATCTAAATTATGTATATCGAATTCGGTCATTCCTTTCATCCCCTTTCCCTGGGATGTCCGGAACGGGAGTTGTCAATTCCTATGGTACCACTACCTACTAACGAACGGCGTAGCTAATGTTAATGAATGTATTGTTCCATTGTAAACAACCCAAATGTCATAACAAAATGTAAGCATGTGATGAAAACGATGTACTAAGTATGCACGCAATGGACATACATAGCATAAAATGTAAATGTAAAACGATGTACTAAGTAATGCACACAGTGGGCACACCTATCATGAAATGTAATGTAAAACGATGTACTAAGTAATGCACACAATGGGCACACCTAGCATAAAATGTAATGAAATCATGTACTATAATGTACTAACGAACATAGCAGGTATATGATGTGAAAACGGGAAAGCATGAAAGTAACAAGTAGGCACATGTGTTCCACCCCAAAACGTTTGGAAAACAGTAAAAGAGGGGTCTATGTACTCACTTGAGATTGTTCAGTAGTCCTAAGATAACCACCATGCAATGCTAGAGATCTCGGAATCAAACGGCACCTAATATAGGTAACTATGTTAATAAACCGGACCTAGATCGGAAGATCGGGTAGCATGAGGGTTTGTAAACCAAACGAGTATGGAGACTCGTGTAGTATGGTTCAACAAAACCTACATACTAAATGAAACCTAACCTAAGTGTTTACGACCCATTACGACCCGTTTAGGTAGCTTATGCTACTTTAACGCGTCGTTCGCGTGAAACGCGTTCGGACCGCCTAACTAGCCCTATGACAAGTGTTATATGCCTAAACATGTTACATAATCAGTTATGTGACAAAAGTTTAGGTTACATATGCTTAATTACCATTTATACATGAAAAGGGTATTCTGGTAATTTACCTAAGGCATATAAACTACCTATCATACAACTACTTAAACGATGTGACCATAGGGTATAACCTCGGAAGGTTATTCCCTACCTACTATGGTCACCTAATGTATTTGGTCGGATCCTAATGATCGACCAAACTGGGTCGGGTTCGAAGGTATAAGCGATTTATTAGATCGCTTACCCTACGACCCTAGACAACGTGGTAATCAGTAGGCATAGTCCCAAGGGACTATAACCAACGTGATTACACTCACGTTGCGAAGTTCAAACGAACTTCGCATTGACCATAAGCTGGTCAACGCTGAAAGTCAAACAAAGTTTGACTTTCTGACTCTAAAAGAAATAAAATAAAGAAAAGAACGAAAGAATACTTACGAAGGGTCCCCGAATGCTAATCTCGATCCAGGAACTCAGGTATGAAACAATGGTTTCAACTTAGAGCTCTCAAATCCAGATTCTTGTGAGAAATGAGGTTGGGGTGAATGGGTATTTATAGGAATACCCGAACCGTTAGGATCGTTTCATGGAAAACATGCCTTAATCCCACTCGTACAAGTGTCGGGACCTTATGGTAGCTCAAATTGATCCTTATCAGCTGACTAAGCATTTTAGAATGTGTGGTGGAGGATTAAACAGCTGCAAACTGATGTTAAATGCAGTTAACCTGGTCAGAAGGACTGACGCGGGCCGCGTGAGGATGTTAAGATCTTGAGGCGGGCCGCCTAGCAGTCACAGATCAGAACAAAGTTTCAGAAATGACAGTTTCAGTCCCTGCACGTGTTTAAGCCCATTTCCGGCACTTCTAAGGCCCGTAAAGCCAACTTTAAGGCCCTAAAATGAAGCCTAAACATTGTGGACATGAAACATGCTCAAAAATATGTCGGATGTTGGTTCGTTTGGTCGTACGAACGCGATGTTCGCTTAATTACGACGGAATGCGCATAAGCGCGAAAAAACGATCCAAATGACGTGACGAATGGATTTTTCTTATGCCGAACACTAAAATAAAATATTTTAGTGCTTACATAAATTTTTGGATGTCCGGATGTATTCAGAACGTAAGTTATGCGCGAAAATGCAAACTTGTGCACTTTTTGACACTTTTAGTCCCTGAATGACACAAAAGTTTATTTTAGCATACCGAACACCTCAAAGCCTATTTCTAAGCTATGTGAAGGATATTTATGGTATGTTTAACTTATGGTCATGCTCTGGAATGTCTGTTACAGTTCAAATTGGCATACTTTCGCAGTTTGTCAAGTTTAGTCCCTGTAAGCGAATTAGCTTGTTTTTGCCATACCAAAGCCTTCAAAACTTATTTCTAAGTTATGTAAAGGTTATTTAAGGTATGTTAAGCCTATGTCACTATTACGGAGTGTTTGTTGTGTTAAACTGGTTATATTTACGCATCGGTGCGCGTATAACCTTCCAGAAAGCGATTTAGAGTTTAAAATCGAACAAGAGTTGATATGTGTAAACGATACACATATTTTTACAAATCCCAAGTATGAAATACAATATTTCATTGGTTTGGAATTTGTTTGATGGCCGTGGAGGCACAGGTGTTACACTTGACCCTTGTGAGACTTATGCACGAATGATGTGAATCTTGATTCTTGTGATACTAGAAACTTGACACTTGTTATGCTTGATACTGCTTTTTGAACAAGAAACTAGTTTAAACGCAAACTTGAAACATGGTCCTTGTGCAAACTTATGATGCCCTATGTAATGACTACTCACAATAACACGCAACGTAACACTTAACCTCGCTAGCAAAACGAACCAAAGTCGGAAAACTAGCAAACGAGAGTCGGCTGTCCGAATGGACATCCAATCGGATGACCATCCGACCGGATGGCCATTCGACCGGAAGGCCATCCGACCGCCTGCACACTTCTACCGACTTAACCCCATTCGATTGGAGCTGTCACTGTCACCTATAAATAGGACACTTGACCTCTCATTCTCACCTTTCACTCTCCCATTCGGCCACACACACTCTCAGTCACTTAAATCGAGATTCAGGGCCATCCGTAAGTATTTCTCCTCAATCCTTGTACAACTTTCATCTTTAATCACTTCTACACCATATTCTTCACCAAAATCACACGAAAACTTCGACTTTTTCTTGAAAACCAACTGATTTGGACCTCTTGAAAGTGGTTTCCACTCGGCTGTTTATGCAAACTGTGGTGGAACACCGTTTAACCAAAATTGGTGCTAGATCTAGTGGATTTTTACGACTTTTACACAAAATCTAAAGGACTATCACACTTTTATATCAGATCTGACGGAATTTCACCAGTTTCCAGCTCGGATCTGATAAACTTCACATTTTGCCACTGATTTCCGAACTTTCCTTCAACTTTATACAATACGTTGGTGAAATCAGACTCAAAACGGACTCTTGACTCGATCATTAGTCAAGAGTCGGCTTGAAAACTGAATTCCACCAGAAAACGGGCCGATTGAAGGGTCCAAACTTGAAATCCCATCAGTAACAGCTCGTCGGTTCGAAAAGGTGTGATACCCATCCGATCGAACGAGATGGGTTTGGTGTGTTTCAGTTGTTTGGCGCGTCATCACACCGTCTCCATTAACCCGAAACTTAGAAATTTCACAAAACTTCACTCCCTGACCATCTGTCGGAGTGGCCATCCGATCGGATGACCATTTGTCCAGATGATCTGATTATGATAACACTTGTTGTTTGTTTTACAGGACACTATGATCACAACATTGAAAACTTTAACAGTTCACAAACACCCATTGTTCGAATGGCCATTCGTTCGAATGGTCATCCGCTCAGATGACCATCCGATCGGATGGATCCCATCTGTTCGAATGGTCATCCGTCCGGATGACCATCCGCTCAGGTAGTCTGTCTGATACTTTAACTCGATTTTCGCACCATTCAACACTCTGATCCCGACCGGGTCAACACTTAGAAGACTCATGCTCTGTTCCCCGCACACAGGCTGATCCAGCGCTCCCTTCGATCCAATTAGGCAGTGTTTGGTTCTAAGTACCCACTGTGAGTATACTCGATCCCTTTTTGCTTTAACACTTTTGGGATGCAACATGTATTCTATATAAAAAACACTTGACACTTGAAACTTATTTGAAACATGCTCTATCCGCATTAAACATGAAAACATGATACTTGTAAAACTTGAGACTTTTATGCTATGTGAACGTTTGATTCTTATGTGTAACTCACCTTAACAATTGTAGCGCTATCGGGGTAACACACCGCTCCTTGAGTCTTGGGAGTTTTGTTAAGTTTTGATTCTTGATTCTTTTACCTCATCTTCGATGCTTCGAATAGAGCTGGCAATACGTAACCTGTAGGTAACCTGCTAAGACACGATAACAGAAAAGTACACCATGTGATTTTTTACGTTTTTAAAAATAATCAACATTTGAAAGTTAGGATCCATTATTTCTCCTTCTAGGTTCATAAAATATACATTTTTCTTATAGATATTGGATATAAAGTAGTTAAACGAATCGTATTCATGTTTAAATTTTTTGTTGTTCGCGTTATCAGATACCTGTTAAGACACGATTTGCCAGCCCTAGCGTCGAAGTAGGAAAGGCATTTTAACGCGTTGGAGACTTGGGTTATCATTTGAATCACGTAAACTAGCATGTTGAAACTTGTGATATGTATTCATGTTGGATATGAGTTTTATACGTATAAACTACTATGCTATATATTCAAAATTGTATACTCGCCAACATGTTGCAGGTTGATAGTAGCTGGAATCGAGAAAACAAGCTAGGATGATGCTTAGAAACTCATCTTAGACAACTAGACAATTCTGAACAATATTTGAATCTTTAGGTTATTTTGATACTTTATGTTGGTTGAGAAATGTGGTTGACATTTTAGACTTATTTATGAAATTTTGATTAATCTGTATCGAAACAATTAGTGTTGTGGATTCTCTTGAGCAATCTGATTCGCTTAGTGTCGCGCCCCGATGTTTCCGCCATCGGTTGGGGTGTGACATTGACCCTCAAAGGTGACTTGAGTGTTCTCGTTGTGACAACTGTCAAATTTCAGGTATCCGTACAATTATTAAACCATGATTAGTGCTTAATGACTATGCTGAATTGCAATTAACTGCTTAGTGATTATTGCCATATATATACATGTGCATCATATATTGCTTAATGCCATACCATTATTGCATGAAAGCTTATTTGACTCAAATGATGCACGAAACACAGTTAGCACAGTTATCAGACAAATCAGAAAAATGCTGACAGAACTCAGAACATAGACAGACAGTGTGTTGAGACACAGAATGAGCCAGAAACCAAGTCTTACACTAGTATAGTGTGTAGGAAAGTAAGGATCATAAAACTGTCTTTTTAGAGATAGTTTAAGTGCCGGAAAGTGCCTAAAACTCACATAAAGTGCTGAATTCAGCAAAAATCAGCCTTTAAACAATCTAATATTATGCAGAAATATGGTTAAATGGTCCTGAATGCTTTCCTAAGTGTCGGGAATCAAAAGTGTCACAAAAGGTAACATAAAGCACACTAAACTGCATAGTTTAGCACCTTAACGAACCAGTAACCAACCGAATAACCAGACACTACCCGAAACACCAAATTTTCACTAGAAGCACTATTTTAACATTACCAAGCTAGTTATGGTCCCCGAACATCATAACACGTCATAAATATCTAGTAACTAATGTAACTAACTAATACTTACAATTTTACCATTATCTAACCAACTTAGTTACAAACCTATGTCTAGACCCCCCCCCCCCCCCATGTCTACGGCCCCAACAAGGGCCCCACAAAATGATTTGTTTCAATATTAAAATAGATCATGTTTATGCTTTTCTAAACATAATATACAAGGGTTAAAATGTAGAATTGGATTATAAGAAGGCACATAAGGATTCTAACTTCATTTCCACACACACAAACTCTCTCTTCTTCTCCTTGCTTGTTCTCGGCCAACCTCAACCCCACATACCACCACCATCATTCATCCATTCTCATACAATCCAAGCATATACAAGTGTGTTAGAGGTCACATAAAGGAGCTAGGAGCTTACGGAAGTTCAAGGACCTTGTTCATTTGCTTTTACCCACTTGTTTTCTTCACTTGATCATCCCTAGCCTTGTGCTAGTGGTAAGAACCTTGATCTTGCTATTTTACTTCTATTTTAAGTGGTTAAAAGAAGAATCATTATCATAATCTTGAAGAACACTAAGAATCACAAGAAGTAAACTTGAACATAAGCTTGATTAATGAAGAAACTAAGTTGTTTTGATCATTGGTTGCTTGTGAAAATGATGTTGATCATCATATGATCTTGCTAGATCATGATTAAAAACATAATGTAGCAAGATGAGAGGATGAACATGATAGAAGTAAATGGACCATCCTCATGAGAAGCATGAACTTGAATGAATATGTGGTTTTCTTGAAAAATAATGTTCAAAGTAAGTTGTTACTCATGTAGATCTAAAATTTCATGGATGATTTCTCAAGAAACCAAGTTAAAAATATAAGTTTTACTAAATTTTGGTTCTTACATAAATAAACCCTATTTTTTAAGGATTAACAAGTGTAGAAGTATGTGTGTAACAAGAAGAATTCATAAAGAAATATTTTTAGAAAACATGATCATAAGTTGTAAAGATCAATCTTCTTTAAAAATGAAGTTTTTAAAGAATCAATCACACTTTAGAAGGTAAAAAGGCTTACTAAGAACACTAGTAAGCTACTAAAATTTTTTACAAATATTCAAGTTCATGGAGTATTAGATTATGCTTGTTTGTGGCAAGATTGGTAAGTGTAGATTGGTTATTGTTGATTATTGGTTGATTGTGTTGATTTTTACAAAAGAAAATGATATGCTTGAAAGCATGGAAACCTCCATTTTTAGGGGAAACTATGGCAAAATTTTTCTAAAAATTAAACACTTAGAAAAAATATTTCTAAACAAATATTTACAAATGTATTTTAAACCATGAATTTCTCACATAAACTTTGCCATAATTTTTGTTACAAAAAATATAAAAATTGGAGGTTGGTTTTCATAAATAAAAGTGACTAAATATGTATTTAGGAAAATATATATTTAGAAGTCACCATGTGTGTGATTATTTGTATATTATTGTTATGGGTGAATTTCTGCTTATATATCCTGACTAATATTCTGGCTTTGATTGTTTATTTGTGATCAAGATACCGGATCAGGATATTGGTAACATCCTGATACGATATCCTGGTACTAACCAATTAGCTCACGTGTAGATTATTGTAACAAGCCTCTAACGGTCAGAAGGACTTCTTCCCCTCGAGACTTGGGCAAATCAGTTAGCTTGTAGACATTGAACCTGGAAGAAGTGGACTACAACGTTTACTTGAGGAATATTCGAAGCATCCCGGTTTAATAGGGTAGTTTGTTATTTTCTTTTACTATAAATAGGTTGATCGGATCAGGTTAAGGCACACACTCCTACGCACACTTTTTCTCTCATGTTGCAAACAATCACTACACACAAACACTTGTACTCGAATTACATTGTAACACCTAGTTGATCCGCATCATATCCTGCACTGTATCCTGATATTTGAAGTAATAGAAGAACAAGGCAGCTGCGATTGTCAGCTCCCGAGGTTTTGTGCCGGCGATCTAGATTGATCAAGGGCTTTCCTCGTACATCCTGTGTCACCCTTTACATTTTCGCTCATTGTTTGATCATAGATACAACTCTATATCCTGAGCCGTATCCTGAAACTGTTTTTGCAAATAACTTAACTAGCATATTTTCAACACACATTTCTAGCACATTACCTCACTTAACTAATTTGATCACTTAATTTCTTCGGTAATTTTTGACCAAAACAATTTGGCGCCCACCATGGGGCAAGTGGTGCTATTTCTACTAAAAGCTTTTGCAAAATCGTTACTTGGTTTTCTATTTTCAAAACTTTTTGCTACACTATTTTCAATGGCCTTGAGATCAAACATGAGCTCTTCCACCTTGTCTGCTACAACCTCTGCAACAATTGGTTCGGTGCTTCCACCACCTCCTCCGAGAATGCAAGCCTCTTCACAGGGAACTGAAAGTCATGTGGCTCGGGATGTTATCCCCGCTCACAATATCCAGGGATCTGGTCCTCTTTTGGCTTCTAACGAAGAAATTCTAAATTTATTTGGTAGTGTACGGGAACAGATGAGGCAGCAGCAGGAAACTAATCAGATGCTAATGAGAGAGATACAACTCTTGAAATCCGGCCCAAGTAGGTCTGCTGAAGATACTGTCACACCCTTGCAACCCAGGGCTTTGAACTTCAGTTCTGCAGTTTATACTGAGGATAACCGGGGGAATATTGTGCCTAGCCATTCCCAGAATCATACTCCTGAGATACCCTCTTCAGTAAGAGTATCAACTGTGAGAAGCTCAGGATATGCTTTAGGATATGGCCAGAATCCCCAAGCTGGTAATGTATCTAATAATAATAATACTCTTGCTACTAATGGTGTTGGATCTTTGCAGGATGCAGGTATGACATCAGCATTTTCCAGGGAGCTTCAAAAACTGAAGGACATGATATCCAGTGTACCTCGGGTGGTTCAGCCAATTCCTAAGTATCCCAGGACAGCCACAGGATATCCCGGTTTGCGTATCCCATTTGTGATGCTGAAATCCCAAAAAGATTTCAAACCCCCAACATGAAACTCTATGACGGAACTACGGATCCTGAGGAGCATATTGCCCAGTATAGGGAAAGGATGGAAATAAACCCTATCCCTCCAGATCTCAAAGAAGCATGCTTGTGCAAGGGTTTTGGTTCTACCTTAACTGGATCAGCCTTAAAATGGCTCTTAAACGTTCCTCCTCACTCAATTACTTCATTTGCTCATTTAGTTAATTTATTTAATAGTCAATTTTCTTGCAGCCGGAGTTTTGAGAAATTAACCAGTGACCTTTACAGGATAACTCAAGGATCTCAGGAATCCTTGAGGGATTATGTGAACAAGTATAGTCGGGAATCCTTGGATATCCCACATCTTGATGTTGCAACGGCCGTGCAAGCCTTCAAGATGGGGTTGCAAAAGGATTCTCAATTTTATCAGGATCTTATAATGAATCCCTGTAGGAATCTGAACGAAGCTCGTAATAGGGCTTTAAGATACATTTGGCTGGAGGATGATAAAAAGATGCAAGAGAGAATGAATTCATCCACGACCTATGAGTCAACCAACAGGAAATCAGAGTCCTCATATAAACCATATCGCTCAAAGCCATATGGCAGAAATGATAGCAAAAAAGTGAATGCTGTTGAAGACGAGGATCCTGAGGAGTATCCTGAGTTGTCTGAATATTGTTTTTCTGTTAACATACCTGAACTAATGTATGCTATGCAG
Organism: Helianthus tuberosus; assembly: GCA_030545235.1. Classification (NCBI taxonomy): domain Eukaryota; kingdom Viridiplantae; phylum Streptophyta; class Magnoliopsida; order Asterales; family Asteraceae; genus Helianthus; species Helianthus tuberosus. The sequence goes on from CM060399.1 coordinate 144,464,571, forward strand.
GGTTAAGGAGACAAAGCAAGATGGCCCCGAAAGAATCAACAAAAGGCTGATTGGAAGGACAAGTCCAAATGGTGTGCCTTCCACGAAGATTTTGTACATGTTACTGAGGATTGCATTGCTTTAAAAAAGGAAATAAGCTATCTCTTGAGTAAGGGGTATCTAAAGGACCTCTTGGGAAGAAAGAAGAATAAGGGCCATGATCCTGAGAAGGATCCTGAACGTGCAGCATCACCTACCGCGGATGCAAAAATAATTAACTTTATTTCAGGAGGATCCGACATCTGCGGTACATCATATTATGCGGCGAAGAGACACGCGAAGGAAGCCAAAGCAGAGAGGGGAGATAAGCCAACCAGGATGTCAACCCTCACAACTGATAAAGTGATCACGTTCGATAATGATGACAGGGATACTGTCCAAGATCCTCATCATGATGCTCTAGTAATAACGTTATATGTTGCTAACCATTTTTTGCGCAGGATATTGGTGGATAATGGCAGCTCAGTTAACATAATTCAGCTGGAAACGTTGAAGAGGATGAATGTATCCCCGATGGATATTACTTCGAAGTCCACTGTGCTCGTTGGTTTCAGTGGAGAAGCTAGAAATACCGTAGGAGAGATAAAGTTGCCCGTATATATTCAAGGGGTCAACTCAATGCAGCGCTTTTGTATCATGGACTCCTTATCCTGCTATAATATTATATTAGGTAGGCCTTGGATCCATGATATGAAAGCTGTTCCATCAACCTACCATCAATGCATCAAGATCCCTACTCCTTGGGGAGTTGTCAAGGTGGAAAGTGATCAACATGAAGCAAATAAGTGTTATTCTTCTTCGATGAAATCATCAACAAAGCCTAGTGCAGCATATCAATTAAAGATTCGAGGCCAGGATATCATGGAGGCTTCCGAGCATGATGTAAAGAAAGTTATCCTGGATCAGAATAATCCGGATATCTCGGTGCTCGTGGGAACCAATATCCCTCGGGATATTGAAGATCAATTGACTAACTTTTTGAAATGCAGGATGTCGACGTTCGCGTGGAAGCACGAGGATATGATAGGCATTTCCAAGGATATTATAACTCATAAGCTCGGTATCGACAAGTCATTCAAGCCTGTCCAACAAAAGAGAAGGAAATTTGATCCGGAGCGAAATCTGATCATCCAATAGGAAGTTGAAAGATTACTAAGGAGCAAGATGATTAGGGAAGTGAAGTTTCCTAAATGGCTGGAAAATGTAGTTGTGGTGTAAAAGAAAAATGGGAAGTGGAGAGTTTGTGTAGATTACACAGACTTAAACAAAGCTTGTCCCAAAGACCCATTTCCTCTTCCTCATATTGACTCAATGGTAGATGCTACTGCCGGCCATGAGATGTTAACCTTCATGGATGCATCCTCAGGATTCCAGCAGATAAAAATGGAACCTTCAGACCAGGAGGATACTGCCTTCATGAAACCAACATGTATCTATTGCTACACTGCTATGCCCTTTGGTTTGAAAAATGCAGGTGCAACATATCAAAGCTTGGTGAACACGATGTTCAAAGACAAGCTGGGGGACACTATGGAGGTGTACATCGACGACATGGTAGTGAAATCTAAAAAGGCTGAGGATCTCCTCTAGGATATTAAGGGAGCATTTGATATCCTGGATCAGTATAACATGAAGCTAAATCCTGCTAAGTGCCATTTCAGAGTGGGGGCAGGAAAGTTTCTAGGATATATGGTGACTAAAAGAGGGATAGAAGCAAGCCCAGAACAGATCAAAGCCATCTTGGATATCAAATCACCCTCTAACATGAAGGATGTTCAACGGTTAACAGGGCGAGTAGCAGCATTAAACAGATTTATTTCAAGATCCTTCGAAAAATGCAAGGAATTTTATGATATCCTGAAGAAGAATAAGTTCGAATGGGGAGTGAAGCATGAAGCAGCCTTTCAGGATTTGAAGCAATATCTTTCAACTGCACCCCTATTGATGAAGCCTGAGCATGGTGAACCATTATCCCTATATCTTGTAGTATCAGGGAATGCAGTAAGTGTTGTCCTTGTAAAGGATCGTGAAGGTCAGCAGTATCCTGTTTATTATGTTAGTAAAAGTTTATTAGATGCTGAAACTAGGTATTCTCACTTAGAGAAATTGATATTAGCCCTAGTTATGGCATCAAAAAAACTTAGACATTATTTCGAAACACATAGGATTCACGTTAAAACCAACTATCCTGTTAAAAATGTGCTTAGGAAACCCGAGATGTCAGGTAGGATGGCTAAATGGTCAGTGAAATTAAGTGCCTTTGATCTAGTGTGTGAGCCTAGAAATGCCATAAAGTCTCAGGCTTTAGCTGACTTTGTGGCTGATTTCAGTAGTGATATTCAAAATGAAGTAGACCTAGAAGTACAACAGCTAGGAGAAAACTTAGAATCCTGGACATTATATACTGATGGTGCGTCTAATGTAAGAGGTGTAGGTTTGGGTATACTACTAAAATCGCCACAGGGGGACATATTACCCCAGGCTATTAGATGTGAGTTTCCTGCCACTAATAATGAAGCAGAATATGAAGCTTTAATTGCAGGATTAGAATTGGCTAAAAGTATGAATATCAAGAGTTTGCAAGTATATGTCGATTCTTTGTTAATTACTAATCATTTTAATGGATCATATGCAGTTAAAGGTGAGAAGTTAATCGAGTATCTCGAAATTCTAAAAAAATTAGCAGGATATTTCGATATTTTCACACTTGAACAGGTACCAAGAGAGGATAATGCTGAAGCTGATGCCTTGGAAAATCTAGGATCATCAGTCAGGATACTGGAAGGAACCCGAATACCGATATTACATATCCTATATCCTGCGACGGATCCTCAGGATAAGGAAGTAGTAAGTGTTCAGGATCCTGATGATGAATATCCTGAGGAGGATCCTAAGTCTTGGATGGCTCCAATCATGAGATATATCAAGGAAGGACACATCCCAAAGGATGAGAATCCTAAGGCCTTTAGAATGAAGGTATCACGATTCACTATTATAAATAATGTCTTGTATAAGAAATCCCTTGCAGGACCATATCTGAGGTGCTTGGAGGATCCCGAAATCAAAGAGGTGCTTCAGGATATACACGAAGGGGATTGTGGTAACCATACTGGGGGCATGTCGTTATTCTCAAAGGTATTAAGAACAGGGTATTATTGGCCGACGATGAGAAAAGATGCTGCGGAGTATGCTCGAAGCTGTGATGCATGTCAAAGACACAGTAATATATTACATCAGCCTGCTGAACCACTTTATCCTATCGCTTCCCCTTGGCCATTCATGAAATGGGGAATGGATATAGTAGGAAAATTGCCAAAAGCACCAGGAGGAAAAGTCTTCATGCTGGCAATGACTGATTATTTCTCTAAGTGGGTCGAAGCTGAAGCATTTGTTCAAGTTAGAGATCAAGAAGTAGTATCATTCAAAAAAAGGAATATCCTAACTAGGTTTGGAGTACCAGCTGAGATAATTTGTGACAATGGATCTCAATTTATAAGTAAGAGGACTACTGACTTTTGCAAGAGTTGGGGAATCAAAATGATCACATCCACACCAGTACATCCTCAAGACAAGCAGAATCCTCAAACAAGATAATTGTTAACAATTTAAAGAAAAGGCTTGGAGCTAAGAAGGGAAGATGGGCAGAAGAATTACCCTTTGTTTTATGGGCTGATAGGAAGACGGTGAAAAGTGCAACCGGCCAAACCCCATTTTCCTTGGTATTTGGAGAAGAAGCGGTGATCCCGACAGAAATGGTAATACCTACAGCAAGATCCAACCTCCGGGATCCTGAGCAAAATCCTGAAGTCCTATGCCAGGAATTGGATACTATTGATGAGACAAGAGACGCAGCAAGGCTAAGGATGGCAGCATATCAACAGAGGATATCTAAAGCATATAACAAGAATATAAGGACTAGAAGGTTCCAGGTTGAAGATTGGGTATTGAAAAAGGTTTTTCAGAATACTACTAATCCTGCTGATGGAAAGTTGGCTCCGAAATAGGAAGGACCCTATGAGATTGAATCGGAATCAGGAAAAGGAGCATATCGACTCAAGAATATGGAGGGGGATATGCTACCAAGATCCTGGAATGTTATACATCTAAAGCTCTATTTCAAGTGAGTTTGGAATTTAAATTCTAACTCAGGATGGTATGGATTCTATCTCTCTTAGTATATTTTAATATTATTTATTGTTTTGAACCCATTACTGACTTAAGCATCGGAGGGGTGTTAGCCAGGCTAACACCCACCTTAGCTTACAGTTGTTTTTTACAGTACATGCTTCGGGATATAGCTCCAGGATACACACTCAGGATACTTCGAAAGATTAGAGGATTGGCCCCCTCTCTCACGTTTAAGGGATCCTGATCCCTTCACGGGTTTAAAGGTATTCACCTTTCTCTTGAATTGGGTTTAAACACCCCGCCTGGAGCGCAAGTTATCTAGGGATAGTTCAAGGTGGCGGGACCAGTTTATGTAAAAGTGGCTGACAATTTTGTCATTATTGGCTACATCCTGGATCCTAAAGGTATATGAGGATTGATCACCCTCTCTCACGGAAGGGTATTTTCATACTCTCTAAGGTTTAAAGGTTATCACCTTTCTAAATCTTGGAGTTTATACACTCCCGCCTGTAGCGCATGAAAATTTGGGATTTTCCCCAGGATACCTGTGGGTTTATCCCCATGATACTAAGGAAATATCTCCAGTATATTTTTGGGTTTTACCCCTGTAACACAAGAACTGTCCAAACGGTTGGAACTGAAATTCAAAAATTTCTAAGTGTTCGAAGACTTTATGCACAGGGGACATTCCTCCTAAGGCGATTGTGTAAGGCTCAAAGAATCAAATTCGAACCTAGTGTACTAAGTATCTCGGACTGGGGACATCTTAGTTGAAGAAGTTGCAAAAGGATTGAAGTTCGATACTAGGGTTACACTCTATTCCTGTTATGATCTTTCCTTTGTGAACCTTACATAAGTTGTTTGAACTTTTGAAACTATGTTTAAGGCTTAAATATCCTGATGAGGATATATATTTAAGATATACTCTCAAAATGTGTTTTCGGGATATGTTTCAGGATATTTGATTGGAATATTTGGGAAATAGTACTTGGGTTGAAAACTAGTACTCTGGTCAAACAAGTGTTATCAAAACGGATTTTGAAAAATAAACTATCTTTTATTCTTTAAAGACTTTATCTAAATTGTTTGAATTTTGAAAAACCCTATTTGACAAAAGTCTTCGTAGGATACCGCCGAGTATGTTGATCAGGATATTTTCAAAAAATAATTTTGCAAAGTTGAAATCTAAACTGAGCAATGCATGACAAAAAATTAAAAGAGAACAACAAATAAGTCAAAAGGTGGTTATATTATTAACATGTCGAAAGTTGTGCTTTTGGTTTCACCTCAAACCAAGGCCCATTCGCCAAAAGCACGATTAGTTTTTTACCATATTTACGTAACGGTTGAAGGTTTCATCTCAAAACGAGACCCATCCGCCTCCAACCGTTGCATCATTCAAAACAGATTATACTAATTGATGACCAAGGGCTTCATCCTGAAACCCAGGACCCATCCACCTTTGGTCATTATATTGTTCTAGTGCAGGAAATGTAAATTGTTCAAAGACAGGAAAAGTAAATTGTTCAAACAGACCACAACCATTGAATTTAAAAAAGTGGGCTCCGGCCTTGGCACGTATATCCTTCATCGCCCACTTCGCTGCCTCTAAGGGGCAGCTCCTCCTTCCATCATGACCTCGTCAGCAGCATCCTTCCCAGCATTTCCTCCAGCATCGCCTTCAGCATCACCTCCAGCATCACCATCAGCATCCTTCGGAACGCCAGCACCATCCACCTTCTTGGCCACCTCGGCAGGCTCCTCCGCTGTGGGCTTCACAGTAGGTTCTACAGGATTACCACTAAGATCTTTCAGCTTCATCTCCCAAGCCTTGATATTCCATGAAGGGCATTCAACACCCAAAGCCATGGCCTTGTAAGCCATTTTCAGTCTGGCCTGGAGGTGGGAGATGATAACTGAATTCTTAAGGCTCTCCCGATACGAAGCCATATCTTGCTCATGTTGAACTTGGGCAGCGTCGGACTTAGCTTGAGCCTCCCGGGTGATCTTCTGGATGGCAGACTGGTGCTCTTGAGTCATTTCCTTGTACTTAGCTTCGTTGTGTTCCGATTTGGCGGTGGAAATTGCTGCTTGATCTGCAATGGTGGCCTCGGCCTTCTTCAGTTTGCTCTCTAACATGGTGTTCAGGCCACATGCGTCTTCATAGAGGAATACCAGGCGTTCAAGACCCTGCAAAATAAAGAAACAGGTATTAACTTTAGTTAACTTTTATGACCAGCATATGGTGAAGGATATAGGTCCAGGATACTAACCTGGTTGAGGAAGCCGGTCATGAATTTTCTGGATTCCGTAAACCCGTGGTTCTCAAATGGGAATACGTGGGGTGTAGCAGGATGCTCTACTTCCTTCCTCTTCTGGGAGCTGGAGGCCCGGGTCCTGGATGCTGGAGGAGCTTTAGGAGCAGTAGCGGTCTTCGTACTGGTAGGCTTTGGTGTGGCAGCTGGCTTCGGGTTGGTCTCTTGCTGGGCAGGTGCAAGGCTGGAATAACTGTCCAACTCGTCAAGCTGGAAGCCTTCGAGGTTAATGACCGGCACTGAACAAAGGAAGAAATGTTTAGTTTATAACACTTATGCTTTATAATTAATCTAATCATATGCTTACCAGACATCTCTGAGCTTGATTTTTACTTGAGTTTGTGAGAGACAGGGAGAAGGTTCTTTCACTAGCAGGAAGTCGGTAGATCCCTTTGATCCTGGGTTCCGATTCCGCGCTTGGGGGTGCTAGGTCTCTGAAATTCGCTGCACAAAATATCAGGATATCTGTCAAGGATATAGTTTAAGGATACATTTGGGGATATTCCTAAAACCCTAAATCATACCCTTGGTTAACCATCTAACTGGCAGATCAAAACCCTTGTCAATAGAGTCCTTTTTAACAAAAAAGAACTTTCGTTACCACTGATCTTCGTTCTTGGTGGCCTTAAGGATTAGGGGGTTCTTGGAAGTGGAGAACAAAAGAAAGCGGCCGTTGCCATGCGATCTCAGTCGGTATGCTATTGGAAGGTCTTCGATGCATAGGTCAGGGCAATGGCGAGATTTAATTTGGTTTAACACCATTAAAACTCGCCACACCATTAGCATAGTCTGGGCATAACTGAGGCCGGTAAGCTCGAAGAAACGAGAGATGAAGGGTGGAAATGGGTATCGGAGTCCCAAAGAAAAGGGATAGGCGAGAAAGCAGACCCATTCGTTTGATGACGCATCTGATCGGACCTCCCGATCAAAAGGGCGAATAACCACTCCGGCAGTTCAAAGCGGCGATATCGGTGTTGTTGAAAGAGCATATCTCATTTTGTGGTTCTCGGATGACGTTTTGACTCGTGAGGGTTGTGGCCGGCTCGTTTGACTGTGATCTTGTTCGAGATGCCATAAGGGGTATCGACCAATAAACAAAAAATTCAAAGAAAAGAAAAACATAGAAGAAAAGAGTAGAGAAGTACCTGAGATTTGCTTGAGGAGTAATGATCACAATGCAAAATATTTCGGCTAATTATAGGCTGAGTATAGGGGGTAAAGAGTAAATATCGCATTGGAAGTTGCACATAGTCATTTCTAGAGTCTAGTCGTATTGATTGCCTAGATCCAGGTGATAAAGTTTAAAATATATCCGTTTGAATTCAGAATTCCAACATATATATTTTGGGGACAATTGTTATGGGTGAATTTCTGCTTATATATCCTGACTAATATTCTGGCTTTGATTGTTTATTTGTGATCAGGATACCGGATCAGGATATTGGTAACATCCTAATACGATATCATGGTACTAACCAATTAGCTCACGTGCAGATTATTGTAACAAGCCTCTAACGGTCAGAAGGACTTCTTCCCCTCGAGACTCGGGCAAATCAGTTAGCTTGTAGACGTTGAACCCGGAAGAAGTGGACTACAACGTTTACTTGAGGAATATTAGAAGCATCCCGGTTTAATAGGGTAGTTTGTTATTTTCTTATACTATAAATAGGTTGATCGCATCAGGTTAAGGCACACACTCTTACGCACACTTTTTCTCTCCTGTTGCAAACAATCACTACACACAAACACTTGTACTCGAATTACATTGTAACACCTAGTTGATCCGCATCATATCCTGCACTGTATCCTGATATTTGAAGTAATAGAAGAACAAGGCAGCTACGATTGTCAGCTCCTGAGGTTTTGTGCCGGCGATCTAGATTGATCAAGGGCTTTCCTCGTACATCCTGTGTCACCATTTACATTTTCGCTCATTGTTTGATCATAGATACAGCTCTATATCCTGAGCCGTATCCTGAAACTGTCTTTGCAAAAAACTTAACTAGCATATTTTCAACACACATTTCTAGCACACTACCTCACTTAACTAATTTGATCACTTAATTGCTTCGGTAATTTTTGACCAAAACAATTATGTGTATTAGTTATATTATTTTAGGACTTGAAATAATATAACTCACTAAAAATACCAAAAATTACAATCCAAAATATTAACAAAATTCCAAGAATATGAATATACACATTTACACAAAATATTGGTGAAACCGAACTATGGAATAAGACTTACAAAATATTTCGGAAAATTGATTCACATGTATATTTTGATAAATAATATTTTGGACACCAAGGGAATAAAAATATGATTTTTACAATTATTACAAAGTTATATCATATTTTTGACAAGAAGAAAATATATTATTTTGGGTGAATAAAAATATGTATTTTCTTGGAACTATTAGAAGATATATTATTTTGAAAGAAATATATGTTTTCTCAAACAAAAACGGAATATATCTTTTTGGACAAAAATAAGTTTATATATATTTTATAAGTTAGACTTGAAAATATAATATTTTTGGAACTTATATGAAAATACAAATATTTTTGCTAAAGGAAAATTGTAAATAATATTTCTTAAAGTATATATTTTGGAAATATATATTGGTGAACTTTTATTAAAGATAATATTCCGGAAAAATTAATACGAAATTAAGTATAAGAATACTTAATGAATACAATAAAATACGTATTCTCATACGTATAGCTATACACCGGAATACGACCCCTATACATGGCAATAATATACATATACAAGAATACGAATACACCCATCCTTGGGAAGGATATACAAGTATAAATACGTAAAAGGTGTCAAGTTAATATATATATTGTTTTAATAATTATTCCAAAATTTAATAAATATAATTTAAGTTAAAATATTTATTATTTTAACAAATAATTATATAACTTGGAATAATATCGAAGACACAAAGAACGTAACTCAAAGACACTAACTAATACTAAATCAAGGCACGGCCCGTTCATCTAATAGATCATAGTACGTTGTAGGTAGTCGTGTTTTATCCGAAGAAGCTTGAGTTACGGTGATTAAAGACGCAAGACTGTGAGTTCATGTCTCTCTTTTCTTTAAACTGTTTTGTTTTATAACTTCGAGGGTGAAGTACATGTTACAAAATGATTACAAACGATTACAATTGGTATGGTTAGCTATTGAAAGTACAGTAGATCATGTGAATGGGTAGGCGCACTCCTAAGACCATTAATCCTCGTGTTAGAACCGATGGGCATGAGTGATAGATCTATTTGGGTGTAGCGAGCCCACACCCATGTGGACCGGGGATTGGCCCATGAGGTGACTGTGTCTTACAGCCGGAGGCCCGGTACAAAATCTGCTAGGTTTGAGCCTTCCTACGCCGTTTCACGCATGTTAATGGCCTTACAAACCATTAATCGATCTGTTTCCTTGTTTTGCTTTCATACCGGGATTTACAAAACACACATACATACAATGATTACAAGGTTTTATTCATACACACAAACAAACACATGAACTCGCTCAACTTTTGTTGATGTTTTCAAAATATATGTATTTCAGGGAATTAGAAGTGGATATGGCGGGCGTTTGGATGTTTCAAGTTGTGTTAAGAATAAAGGATGTCATCCGTTGTCTTAGGGTTTGGTTAGTGTGTCTTATTCCTGTACGAGACACATCTTCCAAAGCCTGATTTTATTTAGAGTCTTTTGATGAGTCCCCAGGGAACTCTAAACAATTCGTTTGGTTTGTAAAATTTGAATTTGAAGTCTATGTTTAAACAATGATGTTTGTGATGTTTTTAAACTTAATTAATGGATGACCATCCATGGTTTTATCATATAGTTGTTATTATGATTGAATGCAATGATATTAAGCAAGTCACACATAATCACGCTTCCGCAAAAGTCAGGGTGTGACACTCGTTGTCACCTGAACCGTTGAAATCACAATAAATATATTCAGTCTTAAAGCGACTAATACTTAAACCTTTGCCCTCTAAAGTTGGTCAACATTCCTCTAGCCTTGCATTCAAGCTTTGTCTAGTTTCAGCAACTAGCACTATATCGTCTGCAAAAACCATTCACCACAAAACGTCTCTTGAATCGACTTGGACAACCCATCCAAGACAATTGCAACAAAAAACGGACCCAACGCAGACCCTTGATGGAGTCCTACTTCCACCGGGAAAGACTTTGTATCTTCTACGGGCGCACGAACCCTAGTTATAGTCCTATCATACATATCCCTAATTAAGTTTATATACTTCCAACGAATCACCTACCCTCCAAACTTTCCCAAATCAGTCTACGTGGCACACTGTCATATGCCTTTACAAGGTCAATGAACTTCACACGTAGATCCCGCTTCTTCTCCCTGTACTTTTCCATTAATCTTCGTAAATGTGAATCGCTTCCATAGTTGAGTGCCCTGGCATGAAAGCAAACTGGTTTACGATAACCTAAGTTTCTCTGCTAATCCTAGTCTCAATTACGTGCTCTCATAATTTCATAGTGTGACTTAGTAGATTAATCCCTCTGTAGTTCCCACAATATTATACGTCTCCTTTTTTTTCTTATAGAAGGGCACTACAAACTGTGTTGCTTAAAATTTTTATATGATTTTATTTTATTTTATTATTATACATATTAATTTGAATTGCCGATGAATAGTGTTTTGAGTTTTTAAATATTCTTTTTAGGTGTTTTAATAAAAGATTATTAATCATTTAGTATATTTTTTAATAACTTGCTCATGTTAGTTTTTTTAATCTAACTCTTTAACTATACTTTCTAAACAATGTGATATAAATTTTCATGAAATGGATATTGTGCCGCTATCATACCAAATAGAACCGGAACCGACGATATATAGTATTTACATTTTTTGTATTCAAAACAACGTTTTTTAATTGTATATTAAATGAGTGACGATAACAATATTAAAATGCATTTTTTTATTGTAAACTATACGAATCTCGATATGTGACGAATCTAACCGATTTTGACCAAATAACATCGATACTGATATCGGCAATATCAGAAACCGGTATTTATTTTTAAGTTTTTTGCTTGATGTAAAAGATGCGTTGATATCCTTTTGAGCTTATCACGACTATATTTCTTTAGTTTTCATTTTCAGTTACTGTAGCGGATGCCGGTATTAAAACGAACACAGCCGAACTGATACTAACTGAGTTAGCGCCGCATAGGCGCGGGGGAAACCCACTAGTTTTGATAAATTAAAGTGTAATGAATAGTTATTTGAAATTTTATTTTGATAAATTTGAAGTGTAATGAAAATAATTTTTAATTTTTTTTGTAAACAGATGCATTCTAAGCGAGTCAAGTACAAAGCGTTATGTGATACGTTAACCATATGATTGTGTGTTTCAACATATTTGATATATCTCCATGTAACCTATATAAGCATTGTTGTTAGAACAAAACGTAAAGTAAATTAAATTTATATTGTACAATCATATTTTATATATGTAATCTGACTCATACATGGGAAAAGTAAAAAAAAAAACATAAAATGTGTATTGATAAAAACCAAAGAGAATTAGGGATAAAACTAAACTCTTCATTATTCAACATTACAATATATAGATGAACATAGCTATAAACCCTAAAGCCCATAGGCAATGGGTTGGGCCTAAAATGTCTGGTTTATAACACCCCCCCTCAGACATTTAGAATTATACACAGTTTAACAACGTACTTCAGGATGATGTTAAATAGGTACTTCAGGACCTGAATAAATAAACTGATACTACTGGATCAGCTATGCTGCCTCATTAAAAACCTTACTAAGAAAACCCAGTGGGACAAAACTTAGTTAAGGGAAAAAGAGTACAGCGTGTATAATTCTCCCCCTGAATTCAACAAACATCTTTCAATCTACGAAGACCGATCTTGTGTGATAGCTGCTCGAAACTGCTTCTAGGTAAAGATTTCGTGAACAGGTCAGCTAGATTTTCACTTGACTTAATCTGGCGAACATCAATTTCCCCTTCCTTTTGCAAGTCATATGTTGAGAAGAACTTTGGTGAGATGTGCTTTGTTCGATCACCCTTGATATAACCTTCTCTGATCTGAGCTATGCAAGCAGCATTGTCTTCATAAATAATTGTCGGCTCCTTCTTGATCTGTTCTAATCCGCATGCTTCTTGTATGTGATTAATCATTGATCTCAACCATACGCATTCTCGACCAGCATCATATAGTGCTATCAATTCGGCATGGTTTGATGATGTTGCTGTAAGTGTTTGCTTAGTTGACTTCCAAGAAATTGCTGTGCCACCGTATGTGAATACGTAACCTGTCTGAGATTTTGCTTTGTGAGGATCTGATAGATATCCGGCATCAGCATACCCAACAAGCTGGGACTTTTGATCTCTCTGATAGAAAAGACCTAAGTCTTGTGTCCCGCAAATATACCGGAATATATGTTTTACGCCATTCCAGTGTCTACGTGTTGGATTCGAACTGTATCTCGCTAGTACATGTACTGCAAATGCAATGTCAGGTCTTGTGTTATTTGCGAGATACATAAGGGCACCGATCGCGCTTAAGTACGGTACTTCTGGACCAAGTACTTCTTCGCCTTCTTCTTGAGGGCGATAAGGATCCTTGTGTGGATCTAGCGGTCGGACAACCATAGGTATGCTAAACGGATGTGCTTTATCCATATTGAAACGTACTAACATCTTCTGGATGTAGTTTGATTGATGGACAAATGTGCCATTACACAGATACTCAAATTGTAGTCCGATGTATACTTTTGTCATACCAAGATCTTTCATCTCAAATTCCTTCTTTAACAACTGAGCAGCTTTCTCTATCTCTTCAGGAGATCCGATGATGTTGATATCGTCAACATAGACTGCTATTATAGTGAAATTTGAGAGTGATCGTTTTATAAAGACACATGGACTGATTATATCAGACTTGTATCCTTCCTTTTCGAGATATTCACTAAGTCGATTGTACCACATACGACCAGATTGTTTGAGACCATATAAAGATCTTTGGAGCTTTATAGAACACATATCTCGAGGTGTTGATTTTAATGCTTCAGGCAATTTTAATCCTTTAGGGATTTTCATGTAGATGTCATTTTCAAGTGTCCCGTATAAGTATGCGGTGACGACATCCATTAGTCTCATATGAAGTCCTTCAGAGATTGTGAGGCCGATTAGGAACCTAAGGGTTATCGCATCCACTACAGGGGAATACGTTTCCTCATAATCAACTCCTGGGATTTGGGAAAACCTTTGTGCTACAAGTCGAGCCTTATATCGCACAATCTCATTCATTTCATTTCTCTTTATTGCAAACACCCATTTATAACCTACTGGTTTGACGTCTATGGGCGTTCGGACTACAGGTCCGAAAACATGTCGTTTTTCGAGCGAATTTAATTCGGCATTTATGGCTTCTTGCCATCTTGGCCAATCATTTCTGTGCATGCACTCTTCTAAAGTTTTAGGTACGTAATCATTTTCATTGATTACATCCGTTGCTATAGCATATGTGAATATATCGTCAACACGTGTTTTATTCCGGTTCCACATTGTACTATCTTGTACATAATTAATAGAGATCTCATTTTCGTTCGGTACCGGTGTTTCTTCTGAAACTTCATTTTCCTCTGGAATTATTGTTGTCTCTTCTGGGGCATTTACCTCTACTGGGGTTTCATTTATAATCTTTTGTGAGTTTTCACCAACTGCGTTACTTTGCTCTTTTCGTTTTCGTGGGTTTTTGTCTTTGGAACCGATTGGTCTCCCACGCTTTCTTTGTATAGTAATCGCTTCTGGGATTACTTCAATTCGAGCAGGTGCATTTGATGCTGGTACATGTGACTTTGTCACTCTATTCGTGTCTGTGAATGCATCTGGTAATTCATTCGCTATTCTTTGCAAATGTATGATCTTTTGGACTTCATATTCACATTGACCACTTCGGGGGTCGAGATTTGATAGCGATGATGCATTCCACGTTATTTCTTGTGTTACCAGTCTTTCTTTGTCCTTATCTCCCCCTAAGACTGGGAACATCGTTTCATCAAAATGACAGTCAGCATACCGTGCTGTAAACATGTCTCCCGTCATTGGTTCTAAGTATCTAATAATGGATGGGGAGTTAAAACCAATATAGATACCCAGTCTTCTTTGGGGTCCCATTGTAGTACGTTGTGGTGGCGGTATTGGTACATATACCGCACAACCAAAAATTCTAAGGTGGGACAAACTTGGTTCTCTTCCGGAGACCAGTTGCAATGGGGAGTATTCGTGATCAGCAGTTGGTCTCATTCTAATCAGTGCAGCGGCATGCAAAATAGCATGACCCCATGCAGAAGATGGTAATTTACATCTCATTAAGAGTGGTCTAGCGATTATTTGTAATCGTTTAATCAGAGATTCAGCTAAACCGTTTTGTGTGTGAACATGAGGTACTGAATGTTCAACATTGATCCCAATTGACATACAATAGTCATTAAAAGCTTGAGATGTGAACTCTCCCGCATTATCCATCCGGATGTTTTTAATTTGATTATCGGGGAAATTGGCTCTCAATTGTATGATTTGAGCTAAAAGTCGGGCAAATGCTACATTTCGAGTAGCTAAAAGGCTCACATGTGACCACCTTGAGGATGCGTCTATTAAGACCAAGAAATAACGGAATGGTCCACACGGAGGATGAATAGGCCCACAAATATCCCCTTGGATTCTTTCTAAAAATGATGGGGTTTCATGTATCAATTTAGTTTGTGAGGGCCGAGTTATAAGTTTGCCCAGAGAGCATGCTGCACATGATAAGTCTTGTGGTAGCAAAACTTTTAAGTTTTTGAGAGGGTGCCCGGTTGCACTTTTGATTATTCGTCTCATCATTATGCTACCAGGGTGACCTAGACGGTCATGCCATATATTGAATGTGTCTTTATCTAATAGCTTTTGGTTACTCACCATGTATGATTCGATAGGATTGATATTAGTACAATATAATCCAGAGGATAAGGCTTCTAATTGTTCAACAATTGTTTCTTTGCCATTTTTGTTTGAAGTAATTTGAAGATATTCGATATTATGTTTAGATATTGTTTTTAGGTGGTAACCGTTTTTTCGAATATCTTTAAAACTAAGTAAATTTCTTCTGGATTTACTAGAATATAATGCATTATCAATAGTTAATTTGGTACCCGAAGATAATGTTATGTGTGCTCTGCCGGGGCATTCGATAAGGTTACTGACACCAGATATAGTACAAATCGGTGTCTCTGCCGGAGACAACTCAGAGAAAAATTTCATATCTTTGAGAATAGTGTTAGTACTACCACTATCTACCAAACATTGATCACCAATAATAGCTCTACTGGAGCTAGCATGCATATTTCTTAAGGAAATAAAAAAATAAAAAAAAATAAAAGTTAATGCAAAGAAGTAAAAATAAAATATTGCAAGAGTTTCAAACCAAAACAAATACCAAAGGTCACAGTGTGAAAAGTAAAACATAAAAGGTACGTTAAATATGTTTAAACATCACGGACATTTTCAATGAAATCACATGCATCCAAATGAACGTCTGATATCGTGGCTGAAGGTGCATTCTCAATCAGATTAGTTTCAGCATTCTTTCCTTTTTTCTTTCATCATTCGTTGATATGCCTCAACGAGGTGTTTAGGGGTGTGACATGTGCGGGACCAATGATTTGACATCCCACATTTATAACAAATATTGTTTTGGTTCCCGCTACTTTTCTTTTTCGAATGTCGCCCCGTATTGTGTCGACTCGATTCACCACCGCTATGTTTAGTGTTCTGGGACTCTCGACGCCATGTATATCCCCGTCCTCGACCACGACCACGACCTCTACTGGGGCCGCGGCCTCTACCTCTACCTCGTCCGCTTTGATAATTGGCCACATTTGCTTCAGGGAATGGGCTTGCACCGGCAGGTCGCGATTGATGATTTTGTAGTAGGAGCTTGTTGTTTTGCTCCGCGACAAGAAGACATGATATCAATTCAGAATACTTAGTAAATTGACGTTCCCTGTATTGCTGCGACAGGAGCATATTTGAGGCATGGAACGTTGAGAAAGTTTTTTCAAGCATGTCTTCGTCGGTAATTTTCTCACCACATAATTTAAGTTCAGAGGTAATGCGGAACAGAGCAGAATTATACTCACTGACGGTCTTAAAATCCTGTAGTCGTAAATGAAGCCATTCATAGCGGGCTTTGGGGAGTAAGACCAACTTCTGGTGGTCAAAACGTTCTTTGATGTTTGTCCATAATTCAAGAGGGTCCTCAACAGTTAGATATTCCCGCTTTAGATCTTCGTGAAGATGATGGCGAAGGAATATCATAGCTTTCGCTTTATTTTGAGGTGAGGTCTGATTATCAACATTAATTGTCTCTCCCAAATTATTTGCCGTCAAATGGATTTTAGCATCAAGAGTCCACGGGAGGTAGTTATTGCCCGAGATGTCAAGTGCGGTGAATTCAAGCTTTGATAAGTTTGACATATTTTCTACAAATGAAAGAATAAGTCTTTTATAAACAAGTCTTCAAATGGAATGTATAATGTATGAGAACTTCGGGTTCTCTTTTGCTAGAACTGCAGGTTCTAAACTTTAAGTATATTTATAAAATAGAGAAGTGAAACAATTTTTTTTTTATCATGTAATGTGGTTCTCTGGTAACATTATAATTGTGGGTTAAAATTAGAATTCAAAATCGTTATACTCCATGTATGGAGATAATACTAACATAATATATATATTATTAATGTACAATTTTAATGATATCTTTCTTCACACGCATAAAGTCACCGTCTTAATTATTATTAAATTTAGATTTTGAGTATAAGTTATTGTTTTGTTAGCATATGCTGATAACGTGATAAATACCAAAGAGAATTAGGGATAAAACTAAACTCTTCATTATTCAACATTACAATATATAGATGAACATAGCTATAAACCCTAAAGCCCATAGGCAATGGGTTGGGCCTAAAATGTCGGGTTTATAACATGTATAAGGAAAAAATTGACGTGTAGTCAAAAGAGGTAAAATAGAGCTTTAAAAAAACAACAAAATGACCAAAAAAAAAAAACACATTATCAACTACTACAAAGAGAAGCTTGTGACGTCATAATTCAATAGTTGAATTCTTCAATGGCCAAAAAGGGCGGCAGGCTCACCAGTGCCAGGCTGCCTGGCACTCCCCTATTGGCCCAACAAATTTACGTTTTTATCCCCTTTAAAATTACGATTTTGCCATCAGTTAAAAATTATGTTTTCGCCCCCGCTTAAAAATAAGTTTACGCTTATGCTCCCAGCTAAATATTTCAATTTTGCCCCCCGGTAAAAAATTACGAATTTGACCCGTTTCAGTTTACATTTTGCCATTAGTTTTTTTCCCTTAAATATACGATTTTGCCATCAGTTCAAAGTTATGTTTTTGCCCACGCTTAAAAATAAATTTACGCTTTTACTCCTGGCTAAAAATTCTAATTTTCCCATCGGCTAAAAATTACGATTTTGCCCCGTATAAATTGATACTTTCGCCATTAGTTTTTTTTTTCTCACAGCCAGGTTACGATTTTGCCCTCAACTTAAATTAACATTTTGCCTTCCTGGTGACATTACAAGTTTTCCCCCCAGTGCAAAATCACAGTCGTGCCGGCAACTTCCTGGCACTCGCCCGTTAGTCCATTTAGTTTACGATTTATCCCTGAATTAAAATTATGATTTGGCCCTCAGTTAAAAATCACGTTCTTCCCATCGTTTTAGTTTTTTTTTTACCAAAACTATAAAGGTTTTTTGTTTTAATTGGTTTAGTCGATTTTATTTTTTTTCGTGTCAAGGTGATGCCTAACATTGGCTCATTACTCCTGAAAAATTATAGTTTTGCCCTGAGCTCAAAATTACGGTCTTATCATCGTTTTTGTTTTTTTTCCCCTAGCAAAATTTTAGTGGTCTTTTTTAATTGGTTGAAAATTATTCGGCCATCGCCCCGCAACGCGGGCGGGGCATCTACTAGTTTTGTGACAAAAACTAACATATCACATCATACGAACGTCAGATCTAAACAGGGGATATGTGAAGCCCGTCTCATTTATTAAACGAGCCCTAATTTACGTACATATTTTTATGTACATTTCGGTGTAAATTCGAGTTGGTGTATGTTTTGACGTAAACTTTTTAGGAAACGAGTCAGGTTAAATATAATATGTTTTCGTGATTTTTATTTTTATGAATGTTTTGTAGATTTTGTTTCGATCCAAGTGGAGTCAAATTGCGGTTTCTTTTTTTTTTTCTTCCTTTTCTAAAGCTCTAATTAATCTCTTTTGATTATACATGGCAGCATTTCCGTTATACATGTTACATTTTCTATGTATGACTCGGGCCCAATGTAATACGTTATAATTGTACGATATATAAATTGATTTCTTTATGTTTTGATCCAATCGCAATGCTTATATAGCTTGCATTGAGTTCAATAAGATACATCGAAACACGTGTTTTCATATGACTAACGCATCACATAACGTTTGGGCTAATCCATTCGACGTTTGTGATGTACCCGCGCCGCAACGCGTGCGAATCTGATTACTAGTTGGGTATACATAAGTATTTTGCAGTTTTGCAAAGTGAAAGAATCAAAATCATGAGGTTTAATATATAATATAATATTACTGTTACCTGTCGCGTGTTGCTATGAGGTCGAAACATAAAGCAACTTTAATTTATACCTTCGAATGAAACGTATTATGTTTGACCTCACTCAGTTTGGAGCAAAATTCACGTCAAAATGTGGAACATCTGAACACGTACATAAAAAAGTATTTAAATGTATTATATTTGATCTGACTTGTTTACAAAAAAAAAAAAGTTTACGTCAAAATGTAGAGCTGGAATTTATACCCACATGTAGATAAAAACACGCACATAAAAATAGTACTTTTAAAGTAAATAAACGGAATGAGTAAACTTGAAACAATAGAAACTTGAGGGGTCAAAATGATATTTCACAAAGTTTTAAACACTACGATAAATTAGTTTTTGAAAAAAAAAGAGAAATTATCGAACTACTAAAGTTAATGAAAAAAATTAATAGGTTAAAAAGTATATTATATGTGGTTACCGGGCTAAACTGAATGGGTTAATATATAAAACTTGAAAATGAAGTAGGGGTTATAAATGACAATTTGAAAAGTGAAAGGGTAGCAAAGCCCACCAATTTGCGAATTGGAGGGGCTATAGATTCTATTTGACGGGTTTTAAGTGAGAAATACATTTTGGTGGGCAAAAATATACTCAAAAGTAGTAAAATCCAAAAAAGAGAACGGCCGCATATGAATAAATCACCGACATTTAACTATTGGTTAAAAAATATATTATATGTGATTATAAGGCTAAAATTCAAACATTAAAAACTGAATGAGTTAATATGTAAAACTTATAAAATGAAGTAGGAGTTATAAATGACAATTTGAAAAGTGAAAAGGTAGCAAAGCCCACCAATTTGCGAATTGGAGGGGCTATAGATTCTATTTAAGATAATATACAATACAATTGGATGTGCTCTACATGGGTTTTAAGTGAAAAATGCATTTTGGTGGGCAAAAATATACTCAGAAGTAGTAAAATCCAAAAAAGAGAAGGGCCACATATGAATAATTCACCGACATTTAACTTTAAGAATATGTACTAATAATATAACCCGGGGGCGATGCACCGCTGGTCTATTGCAAAAATTAAATGGATCAGTTCAGCGTTATGTCATGCATTAACCATATGAAAATGCATGTTTCAACATACTTGGTTCAACTCAATGTAACCTATAAAAGCATTTCGGTTGAATAAAAAAGGTAAAGTAAATAGAATTTATACCGATAGTTATAACATAGCGTATTAAGTAAACATAGAGTACGTATAGAGAAATAACTAACACGTGTAATCAATTGGGCTTATTACAGCTTTAAAAATAGGGTTATTAGATTTTATCACTCTCAACTATTGGCCTTTTGCCGTTGCCACACGCAACTAACACTTTAACACCCGGCACCCCCAACTTACTTTTTGTTTGTGCTGGCACCACTCAGTTAAACCTCCACTAAGTGGGTTTGTTTTTTATCCGACGTGGCACAAGTATGATGAGTTGGAGCTCATTACGTGGCGATGATGTGTCTTTAACCTTCATCTCCTCCTTTATAAACACCAGACAAGTCCAAAAAACCCCTAATTTTCTCATAATCATCTGGCTTCTCATCAATTCATGGCCAATTGTCTACCCTCCACCGACACGTCATCACGACCTCCAACAACCTCCTCTTATTCTCCTCAACCTATATCTCTGGTTATCGATCAAAACGTCGCCGTTGAGAACGTCAACGACCACTTGAACGCGTCCATCGTTGATTCGAATTTCTTCGAGGAGGAGTTTCAGATGCAGCTTGGGCTTGCGATTCGTGTTTCGTCGGGATCGGTTACGGCCGGTGAGCCGGACGCTGAAACGGCGCAGATTAAGACTGCTAAGGAGCGGAGCTTGGGGTGTTCATATCCATGATTTCAAAACGTCACTCAATTTTGTTTACATTCTTTGTAACACCAAAATGGAGGCATATCATCGAGATAGGAGTGATTTCCTTACATTGACGATTAGCTCCACTCCTTCTTTTCTTAAAATGACCTCACTGACGAGTTAGGGGTGATTCCCTTACCTAGGTGATCATTACCAAAATTTTCTTTTAAAAGAGACTTCATCATACAACACAATCATATTTTATACCTAAATCCTTTATCAGTAAAAATCCCTACTTATGCGAATTTCAAAATTTATTATTTTATCAAACGTATTCTTTATCTATTTCACATAAATCATATACACGAAAATTCTTAATCACGCCTTAAAACGTTTTATCACCTGAATTTCAAAACCATGTGAAAGGCTACCCAACAACTTAACCGGTCCAATGGATCTCTTGTCTATGAATTTCATATTCTACCTAATCACTAAAACACGCTCACGTTATATCATCATACTAAAGACTTTCATTCTCAATCGGAAATCAAACGAACCTTCTCATATATTTATAAGATCTTATAGATATTATATGATCGTTTTACCAAAAAAAAAAACCTCTTTTCAAAACCAACAAATCATTTGTTAAAAAAAAAAATTCAACGAACATTAAGTTCGTTTGCTAAACTCCATTTAAGAATCAACGTTTACACAAGCACCTCCAAATTTCAAATTTCATATTTTAATGCAAGATTCTTTGAAATAATACGAACTTATTATTTAGAACGAATTTTTTATAAACTGTAACACCCTTTTTATGATAATGAGATTACTTAATATATTACATGAGTTTATACTAAAATCCCAATTTACAAAAGATTTTCAATTCGAAATACCAAACATGATCATGTTAAGTACAAAACGAAAGTTTAAAGTAACTTCTACTAGTCAGCTACCGACTAGTTTAAACCTTAGGACATGGTTAACAATTCATTTACATCAAAATCATTGTCTAAACAAAGTTAAGTTAACGCGGAAGCTACAAAATACGTGTTCGGTTCTTCGACATTGCTTGACCGTCATCCGGAAGCCCACCATAGTCACCTAAGGTCAAAACCACTAAAAACATTAGTTTTGGCATTGACATAATACTTATAAACAGGTTCCAGCATTAATTCAATAAAAGAAAATAAAAATTTTGACTTTGATCCTCCCGCGTGTCGCGGCAGGAAACGATAAATCTGTCGCGACTCGCGACGGCTTCCGTGTGTCGCGGGGGTATTCATGTGTTCCTTCGCGTGGCGCGGGGGAACGCTTTTTCCAGCAGGTGCAGGTTTAAATCCTGCATTTTTGCCCAGCTCCGAAAATCATCAAAATTCTAACTTTAACCGGTCATAACTTTTCACTCGCTAGTCCGTTTTAACCGATTCTTTTTCCTATGAGTCCGTAATAAAATTTCGGATTCAACCATGTAAATTTCACATCGCGGAAACCGAGATACCGACAATCGGTTCACAATTTCCTTATTTCAATTATCCAACCCATTAGTGTAAGTGCATAGCACCTCTTTTCCATTCTTAAGACCTTTTAGACATAATTACCCAAATTTCCCGGGCTCATATATTTGGTGTATACGCGCCATTCTATGGCTTTGCGTTCCCTTAGGGCTAAATACTTGTTTCTTCGGAATTCAAGCATTCCGTTTCAAACGACCCTTTTTCATTTAACTTCTATTGTTTGACCCAAATCCCGGGTTCTTATACTTAGATTAATATAACCAAATCATTGGTATGGTACAATTCATCATTTAACGAAGTATGAGACTTTCAAGTCTCTACTCTCGTGATTCTTTAAAAACATCATTTTGACCCGTTTGGCTGTTTAGTGAAAACCATCACTTCATCGACTAGCCAAACTAAATTCCAAGTCTTTACTTTGACCCGTTTGATGGTCGAGTGTACTTCGCCACTTTAACGACGCATCAAACGCATCCATTACACTACAACATCATTCACACAACAAAACTAAACATTTGCACATAATTTAACGGGGCTTAAGCCACGTACCTTTAAAGCACACCTTTTCCGCGGGTATCACCTCCGTCGTGTCCACTTGACGTTCCGGATTCCTTGCCTAAATAGTTCAATTCATAACAAGATTAGAACTCTTTCATAAGCTTTAACGCATTATTTCTTAACATATTCAAATCTGCGTTTTACCCAACTTTTAACATTTTAACCCTCTTTTAGGCATTTTATCAAACACCTAGCGGGTCAGATTTTTTTACATGATCTAAACCAAATTCATGACTTGAGTTTATCACCCTAATTAACTTCAATTAGACTACATGTCTATATGTTAACATCAACAACTTAGAGTTTTCCTCATAATTTCAATTTACACTAGAACAAAAGTTTTAATCCTAGTGTTCATCAAGTTCTACTAACACACTAATCACCCACTATGGTGATTTTGATCTATACAATTATCATGCAAGAATTTGACAAGAAATCGTCTAGGGTTTGTCCCTAAACCTTATATCACTTCCAATTTCATGTTTACAACACATATTCAAGCTCTACACTCGATTTCAATCACATGCATGAACTTTGAATCGAATGAAAATGACCTAATTCGACATACCTTATGACCCCTTTAACAAGGTGATCATGATTCCATGATCAGATTTCGATTTGGACTTGATTTATGCCTTGAATTTGTGATTTCTAGGGTTTTTGGAGGGTGGGGGTCGCCCTTCTCTTTCTCTGATCGACCAGACCTCCTGAATGGAGTGTTTGGTTTTGTTTTTTTATTAAATTTGATAATACAAGTTTAAATTTTGACAACCTAGGTCCCTCCACTCTTATTTAGTTTATATCTTTGGCTTTTTAACTCATTCATGTGTTACTACAAGACTCCTAACTAACTGGGTTATTTATCCTAGTTAGCTTATTCTTGTTTATTTTACACTTTATAATTCTAATATAAAGTTTTGTATTTTCGGGATGTTACATACACCGCTCAATACGTCATTCAAATTTCTAAACATGTGGGCAAGAAGACTTCATGGGGACCGACAACCCTCAACTTACGTAAATCTTCTTTTAAAACAGAAGTAACATTTCCATTACTTACAAAATACGTTATGTATAACCAATAAGTACCTTATATTCTTCTTACATTTACAAACTATAATCTACATTACTAGTCAAACTCAATCTATTTCGATTCAATAAACTCAACGTTTCGCTTAAACAACTATACATGCATATCATCGTACATGTTTTAGTCACTATCTCACGACAACTTCACTTAAACCGTTCGTTTTTACATACTTAACCTTTTGATCGTTTCACATGCTTAAATTCGTTATGTTTCAATTTATACTATTTACGCAATCTTTATTATTCATACCTACACTCATACTCATACGTTTTATATTTATACTTACACCCACATGCGTATTTATACTTACACTTGTACTTATGCTCATACTTTCCTTCATACTCATGATCTATACATTCGTACCCGTACGCGAGCGGAATCTGATGGATTCGTTTACGTGGGTCCCATACATGCTTATATACTACATTCGTACCCGTACGCGAGCGGAATCCGAGGGATTCGCTTACGTGGGTCCCATACATGCTTAAACGTAAACATGCTTATACACTACATCCGTATACGTACTCATTTTTTTTCAAATTTATGTATACCCTAATTCATACGCAACTAGTACAAGATATGTGGATCATACGACGATCAGTATAATCACGGGTGCACACGGGATTATAGTGATAGGCGCATGAGAATCATAGAGTGTACTACTGTTTATGGTAAGACAGGGAACGTAACATGACACGAATAACGAAACGGACGTAACATGGTCAAAACATGGTGGATACGCCGCTGGTACTTCCTATATATAAGTGTTTTCACCATGTTACCAAATTTTTGTAGAACGTAGCATGAGAAATTCGGTGTTTTGCAGACCTTTTGGACCCGATACGCAAACTTTAATAACTCACAAGCGCACTGCTAAACACGCGATATCCGATTATCCACGACGAGACCTCATTCTTAACACATCGTTTACGTTTATTATCCAACACACATAACATTCCTATCCTTGCATTCCTCTACTATACCGTTCGTCCACTCTCATACATCCATTATCCTCAGTTATTCTTGTCTTTTATGCAAACCTCATTCACAATCAACCGGTTTAAACGTTCGAATCCTAAAATACTTTCTTCTTTTTTAAAACTATCTTTCCATTCTTTATTTATGCGTAAACACAATTAGTTGGCCGTTACCTTGAAACCCGTTTTATTAAAATACCAACTTTCTCGTTCCACACCAGTAAATGATTTTCTATAAACACGTGATTTAAGGATACCCTTTAAAACCAATGAAACTTTTCATACAACCTACTGTGCGGCCACACTTTTAATCAAAATACATACCGTTTTATACGAAAACTTTTCTTAAGATATATTTTAAAATACCTCTCCATCTCGAGTTATTCAAACTTGTTTTGAGCACACTTTGCCCAGACACACACATGTACGTTTTTACTTATGATTAATGCCTCCAGTCATCTTAGTCAAACGAACTCTTTTACCAACCCATCATTTCCTTCCTCAAAGTTTCATACATTTACAACGCTCTTCAAATTTCAAAATTTCGATTTTTAGTCAACCATTTCAGCCAACATGCTATTTCAAAGTCTTCCTTTTCAATAAATTTCAGGACGAAATTTCATAAAGGATGGGAGACTGTAACGCCTCGCCTTCGAAACTTACTTTAATTAGAAAATTTTTCGTGTACCTATTTTTTTTGAAACTTACATCCGTATCGTATTCGTAGTTCGCTTCCGTTTTCGTTATTCTCGTATACACATGCATAATTCATGTACAAACAATCGTAAATACGAGTTTTGTTATACACTTTAAACATACCAATACTTGATTTACATGTCACAATACATAGCCTACGTTTTATTTGATTTCAATACAAGTTTAATACCTAATATCATATCTTATATGAAAACTATACATTGTTTCACCCATTATACTAAACCAAAGAACTAGAGTTACCTAGAAAAAAAAAAGGTCTTAAAAATGGCCTTGTGGCCGATCACCTTACACAGGCAAGGCATGGCTGGATTCAACTTTGAATCCTTTTATTTTATTACTACATATGTGAACCATAATCTTATGCTTAGGAAATTTCCTAATTTTATCCTAATATTTTATATAATACACCTATTTTAAATGCCTAGAGTCCAACATAAAGTGGCTCATGTGGGGGAAATGTGCGGTTGATAAAGGCTCGCTGCCCAACTCGAGCAGCCCACATATGAGTCCAATTTTTGACTCTTTTCCCCAACCAACCCTATTAATTACACACTAACCCAAACCCGTCCCCTTCCCTCGTTCACTAATTTCACCGGCGACTAGCCGGTGTCGGCACAACTCAGGCCGTTTTCCGGCACCTCACTCTCCCACAACCAGACCGACTACATCCCGCCACCCCCACCTGCGCACACTTGCCGTTCATCTGAGGTGGAAACGGCTGGCCAGCCACCGTCAAGGCGGCGACACACAGTAGCGGGGAACGGAGAGAGAGAGAGACGTGGCGAAGAGAGAGAGATAGTCTCGGCGGCGGCGACGGGTTACACGGACGGCAGTGGTGGCTGCCTCGTTCCAGCTTGGTTCAAGTTTCGATCGACTCGGTTTCGACTTTCGACTAGCATCGGATCAGTCAGGTTCGATTTGGTTCTAATTCCGGTGGTTCGGGTCGAGTCACACCAGTGGTTGGTTTTGTTTCGGGTTCCGTTCCAGTTCGAGTCTCGGTTCAGGCTCGGAGATGACGACCGGAAAACTCGCGGCCCTTATATCGTTCGGTATATATTATCTCATTTCTTTTGCTCCTCGTTTAATATTCTGTTGATGTATGTTAAATTCTGACATAGTACTCAAACATCTGAATGATATAGTTTAACAGTTATGTATGTTCTCCTCCTTTACACTACACCCTTTTTAATCAATGGTTAAGTTTTCTTGCAAACCCAGTTAGTTAGGCTTTTGTGTCTATTCATTTAGCTCATGTCTTCTTGCAAATTATTATTCTTGATTATGATTAAGTTATGTAAATTTTGATTTAGTGTTTTCCTGTAAATCATGATCATCTATCTTCCTTATGGATGCATTAAGACATTTTGGTAAAAAAGATGATTGTTTTTTTCTTTTGTTCAAAGCCTTTAAGACTGCGGGGTATGGGGCGGGAGTTTGGGCGTGGGTAGGGGGGAAACGCCCAAGCCACCACCCCGGGTGGGCATGGGTTTCGGCATGGCCCTTGGGGCATGGGTTTCAAGCCGGGCGTGGGGCGGTCTGGCCAAGCTGACATGGCGGGCTCTAATTGGACAAACCAAAGAAGCCGTTGGGCTAGCCGTTGGCCAACGGCCATCTTAAAAAAAAAAAAAACTAATAAAATTTTATTTTTCCACTATAAAACCTCACAATTTCTTCCATTTTTTTACCACATTCATCTTCAATTCTCCATCTACAAAACGAAAAAATGCATCCTCATAACCGTCCTTTTGACCCGAACAACCCGTATGCATTCCAAGAAAATAATCCTAGCCCACCACCCAATCGTCCAATGCCTCGTCCATTTTTCATACACTCTTCTATGCCCCAAGAAGCGAGTTATGCATCGTATATTGGGAATCGTGTGTTTACTAACTTCTCACACACCGATGATTCGATACCTACCCCGTTTACACAAACGGCCATCAACCTTTCACCAACCTCCATCGACCTTTCACCAAACGAAACCGTCCCCGAAACTCAACCACCCAACGATGGTCCTTCCGCACCCCAACCCATAAAAAAGAGAAGCCATAAGAAAAAAACCGAGGCGGATAAAACACTTGAAACCATCAAGCGAAAACAACTAAAATGGACCGTTCCTGAAGAACTTGCATTGGCGAGGGGTTGGTTTCAACAATCTCAACATTCAACTTTAGGTATTCTTAAACTTTGTTTTTATTAATGTTTTTTTTTTATATAACTTTGTAATATATTAAATTTTGTTTTTATAAAAACAGGAAATTCTCAACATCGAACCTATTTGTGGCAAGGGGTTAGTAGAATATTCCATGAAGAATTGGGAAAAGAGGTTTATCGTGAAAACGATAGCTTATCCTCGAAGTGGACCGAGATAAGCGGCCAACTTACAAAATATAGTGGTTTTTTAAATAAAGCAAAACAAAACCCAAAAAGTGGTGAAACCGAAGCCGACATTGTGACGAATGCATTGGTTCAATTCAAGACAAATGTGGGGACCGACTTCCGTTTCATGCATTGTTGGGAGATTTGTAAGTTTCATCCAAAGTGGGCGAATATCCCCAGTGGCAGCGAAAGCAACACGTCTTCCAAAAGGTCGAGGGCCTCGTCCCAATCTGATGCACGAGATCAAGAGATTGAGGACCTTTTTGATGATTCGCCAAGCCCAAACCGGCCTGAGTATGGAAGAGATGCCACAAAAAGGCGTGCTCAAAAATCAAGATCTACTACGGCATCACCTTCAGCTGGGAGTTCGCTCTTGCATAGAGGAATATACAGCGACCAGTTGGATGACATTTCATCCAAAATGGATACATTCAACGTCTTCCAACAACAGAGGGCCGAAATTCGGAATAGAAAAGAAGCTAGAGATGCCGCTAGAGAAGCCGAGAGACAAAGACGGGAGGATTTGAAAATTCTATCCCAGCCGATTGATCACCTAAAGGGTGACGAGTTGGAAATAGTCTTGGAGATGAGAGAAGAGATAAAAAACAAATATAAACGTTAGGAAATTTTTTTATGTAATTTTTTTTATGTATTTTTTTTTTAATTTTTATGTAATTTTCTTTGAGCCCAGCCGGGTCAGCCCAGCGAAGCCCACCAAACCCACGCCCCCAACCCCCGCCCCACCATACCCTGTTTAATGTGGGTCGCCCCATGTCTGCCACCCCAAGCCACGTGTCAACAAATGCCCCAACCCAAGCCCAACCCCCGCCCCACCATACCCCGCAGTCTAAGCCTTTTCATTTAATTATTGTATTTTTCAAGATCTACTTTTAGTTTATGATGTATTGGGTGAGAATCAGGAGACGCGGGTTCGACCCGGCTTCAGGACTGGCCGTTTTTTTTAGTATTTAAAATTTTGAGATTTCTTTCTTTTTAAAACCTTAAATTTAATAATAAAACTTTATAATTAGCCGTTTTTATTTTGTTCTTCTTTTCCTTATACCACCACCCTTAAACCAATAATACCATATATAAACTTTAGTTTTTTTTTTTAATTATTTCCTTCTTTTGTTGTAATTAAACATTTTAAATTTAATAATAAACAAATAATAAATAACTTTAATAGAATTCTTTTATGTCATTAAAGGTATTATGAGACAAATTAAAATACGCAAAATGATTAAATTGTAAACCATAAAATATTAGGAGTAATATTTAACCTATAAATATTAATTAGATCATTATTGAGTTATTCCATATCTAGGATAATCGATCTTGTACGTTCTCTTGGAATTCCCAATCTTTACTTGTGCGCTTATTCACAAGGAATTCTTATACGCAACCAATGTGAGTATACTTGACCCATTTTACCGTTTTCACACTTTTTGGGTGTAACATGTTTATTTATACAAAACACACTTATTATACATATTCTTATGCAAAAACATAAACCAACAATCCAATACATGCTTACTATTTGTTATGCTTGATTCGTGTTTTATGGACCATACTTATGTGATGAACTTGTCATTAGCTTCGTACGAGCCTCCATTTAACATGTATAGCGCTATAGGAGTAACGCACCGCCCGTAGACTAGTGGTCATGTTAAATTTTCATTCATACTTGCGTAAATAGAGGGTTGACTTGTAAATCGCATGCCAGTTTAATACGTTAATCTTGATAACTAGGTTTGCTATGTGGATTGTTCCTTATCATTTTTATACTTATATACTACGCACCAAACTTGTATGCTCGCGAATACTTTTTGTATTGAACTACACTTTTAAAACATGTTGCAGGTTTAGAGATGATGTTGGTGATGCATGGAATCTAGTAGGATGTTTAGATACACATTTTAAATTTGTATTCTTATTGTATTGTATTTTGTTACTCATGTTGTATTTATTTCAAATCTTTGTAATTGACTCTTTAGAAACGAAATGGAAATTTATTATTTAAATACTTGTCACAAATAGTGTCATGAAGTCTTTTGCAATCTATTTCGTCTCACTCCGATGTTTCCGCCATCGGTTGGGGTGTGACAGATTGGTATCAAAGCCATAACTATAGGGAATTAGGAAAATTGCCATGATTTTGACCTAGTCTATAGTTAAGCACCAAATTTGACCATACTTGCTTCACATGCTATTTTTATGAAACATCTTTACGTGCTATTCTTGAAATGTCTCTTACGTGTTATTTTCTTGAAATGCTTTATGTGCTCATACATGTTATTTCTATTTCAAACATACGTCTTTTTACTCGTTTATACTAAACTCGAAAACAGTCGTATTTCATAAAGAAGGCGACTTCACCAAAATAGGCTTGAAACCCACAATTTGGTGAAAGACTCTCAATCCACCTATTCTTTTTACACGAAATTCGCCACCAAGTTAGGAGTGAGACCCTCACCTTGATGGAGAATTTTCATTTCAATTTCTAGTGGACCCTCGTCAAAGTGTCGAAATTAAATTTTGATCCGACGAGTACCAACCACACTTAGGATACGAAATCGTCAAGTTAGGGGTGAAACCCGCACCTTGTCGACTAGTTCCACTCCTTGACTTTTCATAAATCCCTCCAAGTCTCAAAATTTCGATTGATTTGGGACATGTAGTAACCGGAAGGGTGAATACCGTTAACCGACATGTCGGCGAGAGTATTCCACCTATTAGGCCACAACATGCTTCTCAATTTCAAAAGACTTTTCGACCACTTTGGTTAGTCAAAGTTCCGTTTTGGAACCATCCGAATTTTAATCAAGCGTGTGTTTCTATTATTTATCTTATACGATGCAATCTTTTATAATTCAAATTTATTTCCGATATTTTCTTCTCACACACACAACATACTAGATCTTTTTTTCCTACATTTATACATATCCATGATTTCAAAACGTCACTCAATTTTGTTTACATTCTTTGTAACACCAAAATGGAGGCATATCATCGAGATAGGAGTGATTTCCTTACCTTGATGATTAGCTCCACTCCTTCTTTTCTTAAAATGACCTCACTGACGAGTTAGGGGTGATTCCCTTACCTAGGTGATCATTACCAAAATTTTCTTTTAAAAGAGACTTCATCATACAACACAATCATATTTTACACCTAAATCGTTTATCGGTCAAAATCCCTACTTATACGAATTTCAAAATTTGTTATTTTATCAAACGTATTCTTTATCTATTTCACATAAATCATATACACGAAAATTCTTAATCACGCCTTAAAATGTTTTATCACCCGAATTTCAAAACCATGTGAAAGGCTACCCAACAACTTAATCGGTCCAATGGATATCTTGCCCATGAACTTCACATTCTACCTAATCACTAAAACACGCTCACGTTATATCATCATACTAAAGACTTTCATTCTCAATCGGAAATCAAACGAACATTCTCATATATTTATAAGATCTTATAGATATTATATGATCGTTTTACCAAAAAAAAAAAACCTCTTTTCAAAACCAACAAATCATTTGTTAAAAAAAAAATTCAACGAACATTAAGTTCGTTTGCTAAACTCCTTTTAAGAATCAACGTTTACACAAGCACCTCCAAATTTCAAATTTCATATTTTAATGCAAGATTCTTTGAAATAATACGAACTTATTATTTACAACGAACTTTTTATACACCGCTCAATACGTCATTCAAATTTCTAAACATGTTGGCAAGAAGACTTCAATGCGACCGACAACACCCAACTTACGTAAATCTTCTTTTAAAACAGAAGTAACATTTCCATTCCTTACAAAATACGTTATGTATAACCAATAAGTACCTTATATTCTTCTTACATTTACAAACTTCGTTCGTAGCTAGTATTACTCTATTATGAAAATATTCATATTTTTTGAAATATTGAAGAATCATAGTGGTGGTATGGTATTTTATAGTATGTTAATAGAAAAGGTAAACCGCTATGCTTTGGTATACTTAAAATTGTTATTAGCGGTGCTGTTTATAGATTGCCATTTAGATGAAAATGGATAGCTTGAGATTAACTATTTATTAAATTTTGAAATCCTGATATGCATTTTGATGACAGATATGAATGTTAGAGTCATAAATTCAAAGGTAGAGATGTTCTCTGATTGGATTGATCGAACCCGTGAATGACCAAAATTAGGGACATGAGAACCTAATTATCTTCACATCATTTAAATATTGATGTTTATTACAATACAATACATAATTTTATATAAATATTAATAATATTAGATATTAAAATAATAAATAATATATTAATAATATTACTAATATAATTCATAACACATCTTAAAAAAAATGTACTACGGTTAATAATTATCATATTAGATACCCATTAAAAATATTGTAGAAGTAATTATTATATTAAGTATATTTAACTAATATTATTATTAAATTAAAGGAGAGAATCCTATTCGGATAAATATTTGAAGAAATAAAAAACTATATAATTAATATTTATAAGGTTTAAATATTTTGCATTTACAATTGCAATAATATAATTTATATTAATTGTTTTTAACGCTAATACTAATTTAGAATATTTTGTTATCCGTTCTTTGCGAAAATCTATAATATTTTGAGTATTCAAATAAAACTAATCAATAATATATATGTTCATTGTTATAAATCATTGAAATAAGTGGATGACAGAAATCTATCCTACCACCTTGTACATAACAATTACAAACTTTGGGGGCTTGACTTTTTACCTTCACTTCCAATATTTAGTCTATTCATCTAGATTGCTCAATATATTATTATACCCACTGTTGTTATATTTAGAATAAATGTACTCACCCTCTGGTATATATAATCATGTACCCATCAGCTGTTAGTGTGTGCAAAATATAATTAAGCATATTGTTACTTCTATTATTCTCATTATTTTCAAGCTTTGTAGTTACAATTTTATAACACGTTATCAGCACGAAGGTTCTCTACCAAGCATATCAACAAAGGCAAAGGAGTTATTATCATACTCAATGTAAGAATTTTATACATTTAAATATATATACATATGTGTACATATTATATAGGTTGAAAGCCTAAGGGTGCACCAGTGGATTGTAAAACCACACATCTTTAGGATGATTTTTTATATCCCGTTTCTCCTTTATATATATGTATATTTATAATATAGTTCTTTGATAAATAAAAATGAGTACAGGGTACCTATTACTATGGAAATATAATAATAATAATAATAATAATAATAATAATGGGACTACTAACCATTTAACATTTATTTATGAATTTAACATTTACGCATCTAACATTTATTTATACAGCTAACATTTATTTATGCAACTAACATTTATTTATGCTACTAACATTTTAATTATGTGTATTGTTATATTTAGTCTCATTTTAATAAGTATGTAATCCTAATATTTATATATATTTGTATTTAGTAACAAAATGGCAAATATTGCGAAACTGGAATTTCCAGCATTGAATATCTCCGGAGAAAATTATATGACTTGGACAGCAAATGTCAAAAGACACCTAAAAGCAATGGGTGTGATATAAGTCATAAATGAAGAGAATAATTGTTCGAATCAGGAAAAGGCAAAAGCTGATGTGTTTATTCATAAACACATTGATAATTTACTACAGCATGAATATTTCAATTCTGATGATCCATATGAATTATGGACGGATTTAAAGAACAGATTTGATAATCAAAAGGAAGTTTTACTTCCCACAGCTAAAAATGAATGGAACAGTCTGAGGTTCCAAGATTTTACAAAAGTAAATGATTAACATCTGCTCTATTTAAAATATGTTCAAAATTAGAATTTTGTGGGCACCCTGTTACTGAGGAAGAAAAATTGGAGAAAACTTACTCCACATTTCATGCGTCACGTATAAGTTTAGCACAACAATATCGATTGTTGAGATTTTACAGATACTCTGATTTGAATGCGCATCTCCTCGTAGCAGAACAACATAACATACTTCTGATGAAAAATCATGAAGCCCGTCCCACAGGATCATTAACTATACCTGAAGCGAACATTGTTAATAATTATCAAAATAAAAAGGAACAAGGCCGTGGGCAAGGCCAAGGACAAGGCCGTGGGCAAGGCCAAGGACGAGGTCGTGGCCGCGGTCGTGGGTATTTTGGTAAAGGTCATTATAATGGTCACAATCATACTTTCAAAAATAATAAATATTACCGAGGTCGTGGGCGCGGTCGTGGCCGTGGCCGAAATCAAAGAACTACAAATTATCATGCTCCACAAGATAATACTTCCAATTTTCATAATCAAAGAAATGAAGCCGGTGTGTCTGGAAAAATTGATAATTCTTGTTATAGATGTGGAAGTATAGATCACTGGGCAAAAACTTGTAGAACAGCTCCACATCTATGTGAGCTTTACAAAGCCTCGCTTAAAGGAAAGGAGAAGGAAGTAAACTATTTGGATAAATTCAGTATTCAGCTAAATGCCACGGATTTTAATGAAGACATTTATAAACAAAATGATGATTGATCTCAATGATTTTATGTAACAATTAAATATGTATTTTTATTATGTCTTTCCTTCATATAAAGTTTTTTTTATAAAGTTATTATCAATAATTATAATATATTAATCATACTCTTTTCGTTTTTTTTTTTTATAATTGTAAGATTAAAATGGATATCATTGAAGCTCAAGATCGAATGAATGATACTGATATATGTATAGCTGACAGTGGAGCTACACATACTATACTTAAATCCGAGAAATATTTTTATGAGTTGAAACCAACAAAAGGAACCATTGATACAATATCAGGTCCTACAAAATTAATAGAAGGAGTGGGAAAAGCAAGTTTAATATTACCAAATGGTACAAAGCTTTTAATAGAGAATGCTTTATTTTCCCCAAGGTCATCAAGAAACTTGTTAAGTTTCAAAAGCATATATCATAATGGATATGATACTCAGTCAAAGACTGTTGATAAAGAAAAATATTTGTATATCATAAGCAAAGGTCAGATATTGGAAAAACTGCCAATGTTTCAATCTGGTTTGCATTATACATATATTGATGTTCCTCAAGCACATATGGCAGTAAAAGAAAATTTTTGTGATCCTGAAACATTTAACTTATGGCATGACAGATTAGGCCATCCAGGTTCAACAATGATGAAAAGAGTGATTGAAAATACTCATGGACATCCATTGAAGTATAAAAAGATCCCAAAATCTGATAAAATTCCTTTATGTGTATCTTGTTCTCTGGGAAATTAATTACAAGACCTTCGTTTATAAAAGTTGAAAAGGAAATTCCAATGTTCCTTGAAAGAATTCAAGGAGATATATGTGGACCAATCCATCCACCATGTGGACCATTTAGATACTTCATGGTTCTAATAGATGCATCAAGTAGATGGTCTCATGTGTCTTTGTTATCAACTCGCAATATGGCTTTTGCAAAATTTCTTGCACAAATTATTAAATTGCGAACACATTTCCCAGATCATAGTATTAAAAGGGTGAGACTCGACAATGCTGGTGAATTTACATCACATGCTTTTAATGATTATTGCATGTCTGGTGGAATTATTGTTGAACACCCTGTTGCTCATGTGCATACACAAAATGGTTTAGCTGAATTATTAATTAAACGTCTACAACTAATAGCTCGACCATTAATAATGAGGACAAAACTTCCTGTATCCATTTGGGGTCATGCGATATTACATGCTGAATCATTAATTCGCATAAGACCAAGTGCAAATCATGAATTCTCTCCCCAACAAATTGCATCTGGCCAACAGCCAAATATTTCCCATATTAGAATTTTTGGATGTGCAGTTTATGTCCCAATTGCACCACCACAACGCACAAAAATGGGACCTCAAAGAAGGTTGGGAATATATGTTGGATATGATTCACCTTCTATAATAAGATATCTTGAACCTTTAACAGGTGATGTCTTTACAGCACGGTTGGCTGATTGTAAATTTAATGAAACAACTTTCCCTGTATTAGGGGGAGAGAATAAAGATAAAAATAAGGAAAAGGATGTCACATGGTGTGAACCTTCATTATTATATCTGGATCCAAGGATTAAACAATGTGAGACAGAGGTTCAAAAGATAATACATTTGCAAGAAATTGCAAATCAATTGCCTGATGCATTTGCTGATATAAATAGGGTTACTAAATCTCATATACCAGCCGCTAATGCTCCAGCTCGAGTTGAGATCCCTAATAAGGCAATAGATAATAATATGACTCATGAATCTCAGAAACGTTTAAAACGTGGAAGGCCAATTGGTTCGAAGGATAAAAATCCTCGAAAAAGAAAAGCGCTTATAAATGAAATTGACCAAAAGGATAAAAATCTTGATCAAGCGGTAAATACCGAAACCTCTCATGAGGAAGATGTTGATGATACTAACAAAGAGATATCAATCAACTACGGTCATACACATATCATATGGAACCGATATGAAATGGAAAATATTGATGAGATATTTTCTTATTCTATAGCAAGTGACATCATGGGTGGAGATGATGATCCTGAACCAAAATCTGTCAATAATTGTCAAAATAGACATGATTGGGATAAATGGAAAGGCGCTATGCAAGCTGAATTAGATTCACTCAACAAACGAAAGGTTTTTGGGTCTATTGTTGTTACACCTAAGGCTGTAAAGCCTGTAGGATATAAATGGGTTTTTATACGAAAACGAAATGAGAAAAATGAGGTTACAAGATATAAAGCGAGACTTGTAGCTCAAGGTTTTTCACAAAGGCCAGGGATTGAATATGAAGAAACATATTCTCCAGTTATGGATGCAATAACCTTTAGATACTTAATCAGCTTAACAGTTTCTAAAAAGTTAGAAATGCGTCTTATGGATGTCGTTACAGCTTACTTGTATGGATCACTTGATAGTGACATCTATATGAAAGTTCCTGAAGGATTTAAACTTCCTGAAGCGTTAAGTTCAAAACCCAAAGAAATGTATTCGATAAAATTACAAAGATCTTTATATGGGTTGAAACAATCTGGAAGGATGTGGTACAATCGTTTGAGTGACTATTTGACAAGTAAAGGTTATATAAATAATCTTATATGTCCATGTGTCTTTATTAAGAAGACAACATCAGGATATGTGATCATAGCTGTATATGTTGATGACCTAAATATAATTGGGACGCAAAAAGAAATTCTTGAAGCAATGATTCTTTTAAAGAAAGAATTTGAAATGAAAGATCTTGGTAAAACCAAATATTGTCTTGGTTTACAAATTGAACATATGTGCAATGGAATACTTATGCATCAAACGAATTATACTGAAAAGTTGTTGAAACGTTTCAATATGGATAAGTCAAATCCTTTAAGCACTCCAATGGTCGTTAGGTCACTTAATGTCAATAATGATCCATTTCGTCCTTGTGAGGACAACGAAGAAGTTCTTGGTCCAGAAGTACCATACCTCAGCGCAATTGGAGCACTTATGTATCTTACGAATTGTACGAGACCTGACATTTCTTTTGCAGTGAACTTGTTAGCAAGATTTAGTTCAGCTCCCACTAGAAGACACTGGAATGGAATTAAACACATTTTTCGATATCTTCGAGGTACCGTTGATTTAGGCTTGTTTTATCCTAACGATTCAAAAGAAGGGTTAGTTGGTTATGCAGATGCAGGTTATTTATCTGATCCTCATAAAGAAAAATCTCAAACTGGATATGTATTTATGAACGGAGGAACTGCGATTTCATGGCGTTCTCAGAAACAAACACTTGTCGCAACATCCTCAAATCATGCTGAAGTCATTGCACTACATGAAGCTTCAAGAGAATGTGTATGGCTAAGATCTATGTCACAACACATAGTGACTTCTTGTGGCCTAGAGAAAGATCGAAATCCAACTCCTATCCATGAAGATAATGCCGCCTTTGTCTCTCAGATGAAAGAAGGGTATATCAAAAGTGACAGAACAAAACATATACCACCAAGATTCTTTGCATATACTAGGGACCTTATTAAAGACAATCAAGTCGAGATGAGATATGTCCAATCCAGCAACAATTCAGCCGATCTTTTCACAAAAGCACTACCTACAGCAACTTTCAGGAAACATGTTCATGACATTGGCATGCGTCACGTACGGAGAATGTGATGCCTTACAAATTGCAACTTGAGGGGGAGCATTATACACGTTGCACTCTTTTTCCCTTAGCTATGGTTTTGTCCCACTGGGTTTTCCTAGCAAGGTTTTTAATGAGGCAACATATCTGATTCACTGTGTATAATGCAAGCTGCACTCTTTTTCCCTTAGCTATGGTTTTGTCCCACTGGGTTTTCCTAGTAAGGTTTTTAACGAGGCAGTACTTAAAGACCCAGGAGTTTACAAAGTGTCATCCAAGGGGGAGTGTTATAAATCATTGAAATAAGTGGATGACAGAAATCTATCCTACCACCTTGTACATAACAATTTCAAACTTTGGGGGCTTGACTTTTTACCTTCACTTCCAATATTTAGTCCATTCATCTAGATTGCTCAATATATTATTATACCCACCGTTGTTATATTTAGAATAAATGTACTCACCCTCTGGTATATATAATCATGTACCCATCAGCTGTTAGTGTGTGCAAAATATAATTAAGCATATTGTTACTTCTATTATTCTCAATATTTTCAAGCTTTGTAGTTACAATTTTATAACATTCATAATATATATTATGATGAAGAGATTTATATTTAATATTAATATTAGAAGAAGAGATTTGATGATATTTTTTTAAAACATTTATTATCTTAGTGACTAAGATAAAGTTAAATGCTATTTATTATAAATTAAATTAAATAAAAATTTTAGATTGAAGGAACAAATGCCATATGGCATTATTGTTACTAAATAAGTGAAAAAAATGTCATGTGACATTAAAATGATTTCTTTATTAGTATTAGATATACATACTAAAATTATACAGTAAGACTTTTTTTTATTCAAAATAAGAAAGTGTCTTGGTTTTTATTAGGGGTGAGCAAGTTTAGGTCCGGATCGAAAATAACCGAGAACCGAAAATATACCCAACCCGACCCGAACCCAAGTACCTAGGAATTTAGATCGGTTCCAATATATCTATACTTTCTATAAAAGGAGAAATCCAAGTGACATAAGAAAAGCTGATGTGTCAGCTAGAGAGCATGTCCAACAAGGCTTTCCTTATGTCATCAACGATGAGGTGGCAGCCATAGAAAAGCTTATGTGACATCATAATTCAAAGATCTACCCCACTTATGGCATCAAACCACTGCCCCACTTTTCAATTTCAAAGGTCTGGCCCACATTCAATTATGAAACCATTGATGTTCATTCAAAATTCAAACCACTGATGTTTCGTTAAAATGGGAGGGTAATTTGAAATTTAAAACTTTATAGGGATATGTAATTTGCATTTAATGTCATCAGAGCTTCAATTCTTCTCTCTCTCAAATATAAATTCAAACCCAAATCCAAACTCGATCATAATTTCAAAAACCCATTTCAATCTCTCTATCTACTCTCTCTCAACTCTCTATCTCTAAAACTGTAGATACAAAAAAGAGGATGAAGACGACAGAGGCGTTGCATTTAACATCGATTTGAATATTATGCAGACCGACGGTAGTTTAAAAATATATATATTTTATTTTTTGAAATTATCACAAACTGAAGGTTTGTATGCTAAATGTTCTTCAGGTAGATCTTGTTGGATTTGTTATTTGGTGTTGAAGTCTTGAGTTCGTTGGCCGAGCTTTCGAATGTGATCAAGGTTATAAAATGGATCTCAACTTTATTGATGAAGAGGTAATGTCTCTTTGTGTTTAACAATAGATGTATATGTGTTTAAAATAAATCAGGTAATTGTTATTTTTTTGGTAATTGTTAATACACTTTGAAATCAGTTCTTCTTCTTCATCGTGGTTTCTTGAGCTTTGTTACATGGTTGACATATTGAAGTTTCTTCAAATCGTCATCTTCTCCAATGCTTCCATCGATTCTTCTCTCGCTAAATCTGGTAACAATCCGTGACCTAATTTCTCATGAATGTATGAAATTTGATTCATATGTTTGTAGCTTTTGATTTTGTCTTTGATTTTTTATTGTTTATTCAGATGCTTGCATTGGTGTACTATGTGATTACGAGTAGATTGATTTTGATATGTTTGTAAAATGAGAGATCCCAATGACATAAGAAAAGCTGGTGATGTCTGTTTATTAATCATGTTTAATATCGATTTGAATATTATGCAGACCAACGGTAGTTTAAAAATAGATATTTTTTTTATTTTTTCTTTTTATCACACGCTGAAGGTTTGTATGCTAAATGTTCTTCATCTTGCTGGATTTGTTATTTGGTATTGAAGTCTTGAGTTCGTTGGCCGAGCTTCCGAATGTAATCAAGGTTATAAAATGGATCTCAACTTTATTGATGAAGAGGTAATGTCTGTTTGTGTTTAAAAATAGATGTATATGTGTTTAAAATAAATCATGATTCTATGAAATTTGTTTGATATGTTTGTAGCTTTTGATTTTGTCTTTGATTTGTTATTGTTTATTCAGATGCTTGCATTGGTGTACCATGTGATTATGAGTAGATTGATTTTCAGTTAGTATATTGGGATTAAATACTCAACTGGTGGAATGACAGCAAGTCCAGGTTATGCTTCAAGCTGTCTCGATTTCTTTGGAGGCAGATAGGTGGCTTTGGGAGGTCTGAAAAACAGAATTGATAAATTTATGGAAAATGGGGTTGAAAGATGATAACCCAACAGTTGAGGATCTCATTCTACATCTTCGATAAATTCAAGGTTATTCTCAAATATCTAGGAAGCATTATTTGAGAATACCATTGAATTTATCGGAGCTGTCGAATGAGATCCTGCACTGTTGGGTTATCATCTTTCAAACCCATTTTCCCTAAATTTATTGATTCTGCTTTTCAACAGGGATGTAATGTAATGATTCCTCTCAATTGAATAGACGGACGCATGCTTCCTCTCAAAGGGTTATTGAGTGGTTATAACAGCTGATCCTAAAGCCAAGGACTGTTATAACTAACCACTGCTCGGAATAAAGACTGATGGACTTAAAGACTAATTAGACCTATCCACTGTTGAAGACAAAGCTGTTAAAGACAGGAACTTATGTACCTAAGGCCTGATCAACCAAAGGAAAACCACTGCTCAGTAACAGTAGTGGTTCAGTATCTGCAGCGGATTCAACATCAGTAGTTATGTATCAGCTTTTCTTATGTAACAGTGTTTAGTGTATCGGTGTTTAGATTTTGTTACAGCTTCGATGATGGTTGATAGATTTATGAAAATGTCTAACAATTTCGGATTGGGTATATTCGTTCACATGTTTATGATACTTCAGTGTCTATGATGAAAATTATGTTGCTTCCATGATTGACTGGTCCCCATGTTGATTCGATTAATGTTATGTTATGTATATATACAATCTCTCGAGACAAACCCTAGAGTTTATGTATTACAATCTCCCCATGTTGATTCGATTAATGGTATGTTGATTCGATTAATGGTATAGTACAGTTTGAATATTATTGTTATTATATTATCATCTGTTGATCATGGTCTGTTAAAAGCATAGAGGGAGCATAGTGACATCATAATTCAAAGATCTGCCATCGAAACAACTGCCCCACTTTTCAATTTCAAAGGTCTGGCCCACATTCAATTATGAAACCACTGATGTTCATTTAAAATTCAAACCACTGATGTTTCATTAAAATGGGAGGGTAATTTGAAATTTAAAACTTTATAGGGATATGTAATTTATATTTAATGTTATCAGAGCTTCAGTTTGAATATTATTGTTATTATATTATCATCTATTGATCATGGTCTGTTAAAGCACTACTGTTAAACATTCTCTGTTGAACTGCATCATCTGTTAGTCCATAGCAGAGGTTCTCTTTGGCAGACCTTTGCTTGAACCGTGTCGGTGTTTATCAGCAGATGTTCATCATGAGGCGTGTGTAAACAGATGTTTGAAATCCTCTGTTGAACTGCATCATCTGTTAAGTCACAGGAGATGTTAGCAATCTATACTGTGGAATGATCAGCAGATGTTATGTTTGGCAGACCTTTGTTTCAACAGCAGATATTAGCTTTATGATGCTTTTGTATTCATATTCAGCAGCAGAGGTTGTTTTATCAGCAGAGGTTATTTGCTATAACAGTCTTTGTGTTTATCAGCAGAGGTTATTTGCTATAACAGTCTTTGTGTTTATCAGCAGACTTTATCTGAATAGAGGTTGAGTGCATAAATTTGTTTGTAGTCAGAGGTTTGTATCAGAGAGGTTATGACAATAATAACCCATAAATTTGTTGAAGCCTTTTAAGTGTCGATGACTGCCCATAAATTTGTTGAAGCCTTTTAAGTAACAGCAGATGTTAGCTTTATGATGCTTTTGTATTCATATTCGGCAGCAGAGGTTGTGTTTATCAGCAGAGGTTATTTGCTATAACAGTCTTTATGTTTATCAGCAGAGGTTGTTTGGAACAACAGACTTTGCTTGAACAGATTTTCTGTTTGACAGAGCTTTTGGTTTGTCAGACTTTATCTAAATAGAGGTTGAGTGCATAAATTTGTTTGTAGTCAGAGGTTAATTCAAGTGACGTTATGACAATGATCACCCATAAATTTGAAATAGCCCTTTAAGTGTCGATGACTGTCCATAAATTTGTTGAAGCCTTTTAAGTATCCATCACTGCCCGTAAATTTACAGAGTATAATTGAAGTTGTAATGTATCATGAAGAGCCAATTAAAATATATGGAGACTGTACAACAAAGGTTTAAGTTAATATAAATAACAAGATAAGCATACACGATTATAATTTAAATATTCGTAAGTCGTAAGTTTTCAAAATATAGAAGTTTGATACATCACCATCCCATAATTTATCTCAAATGAGATAATACTAACAACCACAACTATCTGTAGACTTTCTTTAAGATCAACTTGGCTTTTTCTTGAGAGTAGACAAATTTGCATCTCATATTTCTATAGATACCGTTGGGCTTCGTGAACTTCTTGGTAAATTGACAAGCCGCGTATCTAAATCCCTTGCCATGCTTCTCCCGTCGAAAGTCAATTACAGTGTCAACTCCATTCAGATTTTCATCTGTCATCTTCAATGTTCTATGAATCCTTGATAAAGACGCTACTTTCACATTCAGACGCTTAAAAATAAATATAAAATACCAATAATTAATAAGAAATACATAATGTATTTAAGTAAAGTAACAAAAAAAAAAACAGCTTAATTGTAACAAACATTTAACATCTAAAGAATGAGGAATAATATATTAACAGAATAAACTTACAAAATGTTTGCTGCAGTACCATACGAATTGTAAGGGGTATACATCAGGATCAGCTTCATAATCTGAGACAGCGGCATCAAAATCTGTGTCGTCGATATCATCGGATGAATAATTCGATACAACATAATCACTATCAGAATCTGTGTCATTGGATTCTTCAACATCCGACTGGTGATGCAGATCCTCGGTAATTTGAGGAACTTCTAAATTGGGTGAGGAAGTATCGTCTATCGGACTGTCATTGGATTTTGGTGCAACAATCTCACATCCATTCAAATCAAAGGCAGTAAGCAGAAAGATGTAATCTGCTACATATCTTAAAACAAGTACAATTCCTGTTTGCATACCCATGTAGTGTACAACCTTTTCCCATCCATCGGTTATAAAGTAACAATTCCGAAGAGGATCATGTTGAAGTAGTACATCAAAAGAGTCCCCTTGATTCACATAGATCTTAAATCTCTCTTTAAGTTTAGCAACTCCAATACTGGCGTTGACTAACTCCTTGGGTATTAGCTGAACAAAAAAAATATAAAATTATGAAATCAACAAAGGTATAGTAAAATTAACAACTATATCACTAATTACTATAGTAACATTTATTTATTGGATTAAAATACCAAAACTTACCAACACGTCCTTACAAACATCAGTAAAACTATGGGATAATGAATCCATACATCCAAACTTCCTCTCAAACGATATTGATGTGAACATAGAAATCATTGGGAGTTTTGTTGGATAATGATGAACTTTTCCAAAAGGTGTCAGCAAATATGTATATTGTCACACCACCAAAATACCACATGCGGAAACACCGCGGACGTGTAACGTACCAGGATCTACCCACCAATCACATTGAACTTATAACAAGATTTTTAATAAAAACTTTCATTAATTAACATAAGGCATTACAAAACGTTAAATGTATTTCGACATATACAGCGGAAGCATAAATCATCTGTTTAGTGTTTCATAAACCACATGTACAAAAAACCATTAGACTTGACTTACGATTCCATGTATCTCGACCCATGACCACTCTAGCATCCCAGACAGCAAGTTCCA
The DNA here is from genome assembly GCA_030545235.1 of Helianthus tuberosus. Lineage (NCBI taxonomy): Eukaryota > Viridiplantae > Streptophyta > Magnoliopsida > Asterales > Asteraceae > Helianthus > Helianthus tuberosus. The sequence continues at coordinate 144,509,325 of CM060399.1, forward strand.
AATGATATCAACCTATAGATCTGCAAGCATGCAGACAAGTGTGTCAGACGACGCTGGTGAGTTCAAAGTTTTGTTAACGCGTTTAGTTACCAGATATGAGTATAAAACAGTTCAATCATTTGATTTGATGTTGTTATTAGCTCGATTACCGCAGATGGCAGCTAGATTTATTTGCCCAACCCCAATGTCTCTATCAAAACATTGGTCAAGTGGTTAAGGTAATTAGTTCACGCCCGTCCTCCCCGGTACGGTGTGAGGGTGCCAAACCTAATAGAGATATCAACTAATAACCTCGTTGCCTCCCCGACAACTAATCGGTAGATGCAAGGGGTCTTATCGATAGAAATGAGTGTAATAACCAACATCCCAATAACCTGACATTCCTCCTCGGAACGTTACCCGATATCCCTCCCCGGGATGCATGCTTGGAAAAAGAGCAGTGAACTCACCTTAGATTGCTCGGTATGATTAGTTACTTGTTCACACATAATCAGTCAATGCCTATGATGTTCATGTACATGGAATCAGTTTACGTTCACATTGTTCATGTATGTTCATAGTGTGTAATCGTAACAAGGATTATCGCACAAAAGATAACAATCATTCATAACACACACAACAGATAGGTTCGCTAGTCACATACATGTTTCATGATAGTGCTTAATAGTTAAGTGAGGTATCCATCACAAGCAAGTCATGTTTCCTCGTTCATAATTAACATCGTTAACAAGCAGACAATAATCATTCAACAACAAAATTAACTTCACAACTAAATGCACAAGGAATATGTAAGCAGTGGCCGACAAGGGTTAATGTGTGCAGTAGATCTTTACATGCAACCTTGATAAACTCTAAAGATATATGATTGGGCCGCTCATTACGTTGTCGCATGGGCCGATCAGTACTTTACATGCAATAATAGTATATTACCAATAGTTATTACCCTACACATCACCACAATCCACTGTTCTATCCACAACTATACATGGCGAAATACCTATGTTTCGTTGGAGCCCACATGTGACGAAACTCTCATGTTTCGTCGAACCCAACTTGTGATGAAACATCAATGTTTCATCATGACTGGTTTGTAACGAAATTCCACTAAGTTTCGTCGAGGAACAGTTATTATCTACATCATACAAACCCTACTCACGTTCTACAGCCGATAACAGTTCATCAATTTCCCAACAAATCTAAAAATAGATTAAACGATGATCATGTATGCTAGTTATGGATCATTACTCACACAGAAACGTAACAGTTCATCACACAACAGCCTTAATTCTTATGCATAACGGCTCACAAATAACATCATCAATTATCATGGATATTAACATCAATACCCATTGCGAATCTATAACACAACCCAGTTAATCCCATGTATGCCTTCATGAATATCTAACAATATTTACAAGACATACGATTCATCCGTATACATACACATACAATACCAATATCACTAATCATCACGTCAAACAACCCTATACTACCAGTTTCATCACAAGACAGAAACTCAGCCATAATTAACCCAGTAATTTACGAGATTTGACAACGATCGAACACTAACCGTGATATGGAAAGTGAGTAGAGAAGATCATGCTAGAACGAGGGAGAGCTTTAGAAGGGAAAAGGAGTCCTCCTTGCCGCCACTGACAATCCTCCTCGCTGCTGTCGATTGTCAAAGGGAAAAGAGAGGCTAGGGTTTTCAGATCAATCAGTTATGTGACATAATATATGCGAGTAAATGAATTGGGCCCCTACTGGGCTTCGAGTGATCCTGGGCTTGACGAAAGATCCTTTTGGCGAAACTCTATGTTTCGTCGAGTGGGGGTTAATGGACTATGTTTCGTCGAGGTTGAGTGCTTGACTTTTCTTTATTATGATAAACACATATTAGTAGTAAGCTATTTAATAAAAATCCATACATAAGGATTATATACAAAGATATTTCACTAATCCATGCACAAGCTACACACCAAACAAAATACAAAGACGTATTGCAAACCAGTAACGTGTAAAGGAAAGGCCTCGAAGACTCAGGTTGTCACATCATCCCCAACATGAAAGGAATTTCGTCCCGAAATTTGACAAGTAACCCAAACAACAAGGTGTTAGATCAGGATGACTGTGGATTTTTCGCGGGTACCACATCATCCCTAACTTGAAAGAGAATTTCGTCCCGAAATTTGCCAATGATATCAGAAGTTGATACAATCGTTTGAATTGCTGAGGGTACTAGGACTCACTCCGATCAGTGCGTTCCCACGTGAACTCCGGTCCACGTCTTGAGTTCCAACGAACTATCACGATTGAAATTCAACTATGCTTACAGACCTTGACTTCCTGGTTCATGCTTTCGATGGATTCCTCGACAAGCTGCAACTTGTTGTTAATCTATAGATTCGAAACGTAAATGACATCGTGAACGTTACCCAAATTGCAAGATAACTCGAGTTCATGAGCCATGCTACCGATTCATTCCAGAACTCCAAATGTCCTAGCGTATCGTAAACTAAGGTTGCCACGTTTTTCCATAGCGTACACCCTCCCAAGGTAAGATTTTCGATTACGACACGTTCGTCTACAGCGAACTCCCAGTGTTTCCTAAGCTCATCAGTTTTTCCTGACGGACACGCATTACAGCCAAACAATTTTTGATCTAAACAATCTTCCCAAGTGGTTTGAGTTCAAATCCTGAATCTGTGATTAGGTTGTCACCTACCTTAGTCCAATAAGGAAATCGGCTTTATCGTCCATGCAATGCCTCAAACAAAGCTGTCTAAATACTAAAACGGTGACTGTTACTGTAGAACTCAACCAAAGGTAGATGTCCTTCTAATTCTTACTAAAGTCAATCACTCACATGCTCGCAGCATGCCTTCGAGTGTCTGGATGGTTCGTTTACTTTGACTGTTTGTCCAATGCTCATGTCTAGACGTGAGCCAAGGGTGTTGTGTGTTGTCCGTTATAAATCAAACATAGATCAAAATCATAGGTATCAGGAGTTGGCACCTCGTGCCTTAAAGCCGCCTCCCTCAGAGGAAGATCCACAGCTGTGAAGACTCGTCCGTTTCCTTGGTTGTGAGAAAGTGTGTTAGTTACGTGGGACAATCATCGATCACTCAGGTGATATTGTTTCCGTTTCGAGTTGTAGGTAGACTAGCGACAAAATCCATGGTAGTCTGTTCTCATTTTCCATATGGGTGTTGCCAGTTGCTGATACTCCACCTTGACCTTCCCACAAGTCAAACATCATACACATACTTTGCGAAGTGGGTCTCCATGCCCGATCACCAGTACAAGATTTATAGGTCCTAATATCTCTCATCAAAATCCAGACATCTAGAATATCGAAGCCGGTGTGCTTTGCCCAACACAAGTTTCCTAAAGTTGCCATATAAATGAGATCCACACTCGTTCCTTGAGGTAGCGAATATCGTCCGTCCTGTCAAAGGTTGCTTCTCCATGCCCCGCATGGGTTCAAGTTGAAAATCCTCTTCCAGTTCGAACAGAGCGAGTCTGATCGGGTAACTTAGAGTCGATAGTGAGCTGCAAAGCGCATGCACGCTCAGGTTCCACAGTCGCAATCATTCGAGAGTTCCATCCAGCGATGTCATTGCATGATTTAGCTCCCTCAAAATAACGGTATACGGGAGGCCCTTGTGATCAGTCTAGGTAATGCATTTGGTACCGTCCAAGTAATGCCTCCAACTCAAATCCAAAGACCATGGGTTCCACCGCAGGTTGGGTCTCGTGTAACTCTTCTTGTAAATCCACTACATAAGTCATCACTTTCTCATGTTGCGTCGATGTGTAGTTGAGACTTTGATTCGAAACCTTAAGGTATACCAGTAGATCACTCACACCCTCGGGCGAAGACGATGCTCAGTGCATTGCAGAGTTGGGATTCGAAAGCTGAAAAGACGTTCTCCTGTTTTGTCTCCCACGAACACAGCACCCTGCTGTGCTAAAGGGAGATAAGCTGCGCGATCTTTGAAAATCCTGTGATGAATCTACAACAACATCCACCGAAACCAAGAAATTTATGTACCCCCGAAGGAATCTTTGGTGTCAATCAGTTTCTAACAAAATGGATCCTAGCACGATCCATGCGTATTCCCACTTCGTTGGTTACATGATCAAAATGCATCTCTGGAATCTAGATGTTACATTTAACAAGACTTCACACGTAATGACTCCTCCCTCAGGAGTTCTAAGATAAGATACAGATGTCGTCCATGATGTCCCTTCCTCCAGGAAATGGCCCAAAACGTCATCAATAAACACGGTCGATTCTTGTGGTCCATAAGCTGTTGGTGTGTTGATGATCTCGATGGTCATGGTGTACAAAAGTCGCACTGGCCGCATTGCATTTGATATGCCGTTCTAAGAGCATTCTCCGATTGGACTTCCATCTGATGATAGTTCGTTCGTTAGCCAATCCTCGAATGGAGTATCATGGTCGGGGCAAACGGTTCCTGACTGCCACTTTGTTGATAATCAGTATGCATACGAAAAGGCTTATTTTCACGGATATAAATGGGGCTCCCCGGAGCGAAAACTAGGTCCGACAAAACTTCTTCCCCACAGTCTCTGTAGTTGATTTGACAGTTCTTGCATCCCTCCTGGCGCAAGACGGTAAGAAGTATGGAGAATTAAGGCTGCATCTGGCGTGAGATCAAACTGAGATTCTGCCTAACAGTTGTGGAAGTAAACCTGAAAGTTCCTTGAGTAGCACGCCGAGGGGAATCACGAACAATTGGTGGATCCTCGATCCTCACCTCCTTAGTCTTAACATCAGTAACGTGTGCTAACATAGCGAGGTAATCCTTCCGTAGACACTTCAAAATATAAAGTGACGCAAAATTTCCTCCCCACAGGGTATATCTACGCGATATCCAGTTAACCAATCTACACAACTACTGCATCGAAACAATCAAAGATAGTAGGAGGAAAGTCTATGCCAAACACTTGTCCCACAAGGTCGAGTTCGCATCCCAATGAACATATGAGGTTTCAATTGACTTGCCGTCGGCCGGTTCCACAACAGGTTCGGTTTCGAGAAGCATCAGGGTTAAACAGATCCGAGACGAAGCGATTTGCTACCCATTCAAGCTACCATGTTGCTGTTATCCTGCCGTCGCCCATGTCAATCCTAAATGTCCTTCTGTGAGCACCACCACCGGTGTTGTTGTTATGATCACGTGGATTCCCAATACTGTCATTGTTCCCTTGGTTGTTGTCGTCTGGAATTATCAACGGCCAATCCATGTCGTAGGCACCTTCGTTTCCATACTGTAGGCTACTATTACAAGTACCTAGGTGTTGCCATGAGAGTTGCCTCTAATGTCATTGCTTGAAACAGAACCCTACGATCTTTCACAACCAAGTCCATCTTTCCACATTTTGTGCCACGCCCTAAAGCGCTAATCACTGTACTGGTAGTCACACATTCCACACTATAATCAGTTGTCACCGTTTACGCCCCGATTGATTTGTAAGAGTCGACTCCCATAAGTCGCTTACCAGGGTTAAAGATTCGATTGGCGTCAAATTGCTAATGTTCGTTGCTGGTAATCAGGGTCGTCCAAATACTAAGGTTGGTAAGGCACTATGCTCATCCTCTTCTCCATCGTTCTTACGAGTTGAGTGAGTAATACACGGTATGTTTCCAGAGCGTTGTAGAAGTGATCACACTTCAGGGTCTAAGACGTCAATGCGTTAAGTTCCAGCAAACGAAGAAGGGTGAGAAAGGTATATACCAATCATTCGACGCTGTGACATCCAACACAGAGACGTTCGTGCAAGCACCTAACATTCTACACAGTTCGCTAGGCGTTCAGATGGGTGTTCAGGTAATACTCGATAGCATCAAGATTTGAAAGGATTCAGAGAGAAGTGAAAGGATCATGTTCAGGTAGGAGACAATTACTGCTACGACACCTATAGACTTGTTACGTTTCACGTTGATCAAATAACAGAGCAGAACCCCTTTTTCACTTGTTAAGCCTCACCGGGACTCGCATGCACCCCGCATTATTATTATTATGTGTGAACCCACAACAATATTGTGATTTGCATGCTCATCTCAGTTCCTCCTAACTCATGTCAAATGGTTCCTCAAACTCAGATGTCAAACAAGGAATATCACAATACGTGAGTCGTGAATGTCTAGGGAAATACCACACTATCAATCACATAACACATGCAAGTAATACATGAATTCATACTGTTGTGCTAAATGTTCAATCCCATGCAATTTCATACGTAAGTGTTCACTAGTTATGCTGTGCAATAAGTAAACGAGAGACGAACCTTGCAGTCTGGTGCTGAGTGTCATGGTCGTATTCAGAACTCGTTCGGTTATAGTCTGGTTTTATGAAAACGTTTTTAAAACCAAGTTCACTATAACCAGTGGCTCTGATACCAAACTGTCACACCCCCAAAATACCACATGCGGAAACATCGCGGGCGTGTGACGTACCAGGATCTAGCCAGCAATCACATTGAACTTATAACAAGATTTTTAATAAAAACTTTAATTAATTAACATAAGGCATTACAAAACGTTAAATTTATTTCGACATATACAGCGGAAGCATAAATCATCTGTTTAGTGTTTCATAAACCACATGTACAAAAACCATTAGACTTGACTTGTGATTCCATGTATCTCGACCCATGATCACTCCAGCATCCTAGACAGCAAGTTCCAAATGACATCAACCTATAGACCTGCAAGCATGCAGACAAGTGTGTCAAACGAAGCTGGTGAGTTCAAAGTTTTGTTAACGCGTTTAGTTACCAGATATGAGTATAAAACAGTTCAATGATTTGATTTGATGTTGTTATTAACTCGATTACCGCAGATGGCAGCTAGATTTATTTGCCCAACCCCAATGTCTCTATCAAAACATTGGTCAAGTGGTTAAGGTAATTAGTTCACGCCCGTCCTCCCCGGTACGGTGTGAGGGTGCCAAACCTAATAGCGTTATCAACTAATAACCTCGTTGCCTCCCCGGCAACTAGTCGGTAGATGTAAGGGGTCTTATCGATAGAAATGAGTGTAATAACCAACATCCCAATAACCTGACATTCCTCCCCGGAACGTTACCCGATATCCCTCCCCGGGATGCATGCTTGGAAAAAGAGCAGTGAACTCACCTTAGATTGCTCGGTATGATTAGTTACTTGTTCACACATAATCAGTCAATGCCTATGATGTTCATGTACACGGAATCAGTTTACGTTCACGTTGTTCACGTATGTTCATAGTGTGTAATCGTAACAAGGATTATCGCACAACAGATAACAATCATTCATAACACACATAACAGATAGGTTCACTAGTCACATACATGTTTCATGATAGTGCTTAATAGTTAAGTGAGGTATCCATCACAAGCAAGTCATGTTTCCTCGTTCATAATTAACATCGTTAACAAGCAGACAATAATCATTCAACAACAAAATTAACTTCACAACTAAATGCACAAGGAATATGTATGCAGTAGCCGACAAGGGTTAATGTGTGCAGTAGATCTTTACATGCAACCTTGATAAACTCTAAAGATATATGATTGGGCTGCTCATTACGTTGTCACATGGGCCGATCATTACCTTCACATGCAATAACAGTATATTACCAATATTTATTACCCTACACATCACCACAATCCACTGTTCTATCCACAACTATACATGGCGAAATACCCATGTTTCGTTGGAGCCCACATGTGACGAAACTCTCATGTTTCGTCGAAGCCAACTTGTGACGAAACATCAATGTTTCGTCGTGACCGGTTTGTAACGAAATTCCACTAAGTTTCATCGAGGAACAGTTATCATCTACATCGTATAAACCCTACTCACGTTCTACAGCCGATAAGAGTTCATCAATTTCCCTACAGATCTAACAATAGATTAAACAATGATCATGTATGCTAGTTATGGATCATTACTCATACAGAAACGTAACAGTTCATCACACAACAGCCTTAATTCTTATGCATAACGACTCACAAATAACATCATCAATTATCATGGAAATTAACATCAATACCCATTGCGAATGTATAACACAAACCAGTTAATCTCATGTATGCCTTCATGAATATCTAACAATCTTTACAAGACATACGATTCATCCGTATACATACACATACAATACCAATATCACTAATCATCACGTCAAACAACCCTATACTACCAGTTTCATCACAAGACAGAAACGCAGCCATAATTCACATTAACCCAGTTATTTACGAGATTAGACAACGATCGAACACTAACCGTGATATGGAAAGTGAGTAGAGAATATCATGCTAGAACGAGGGAGAGCTTTAGAAGGGAAAAGGAGTCCTCCTTGCCGCCACCGACAATCCTCCTCACTGCCGTCGATTGTCAAAGGGAAAAGAGAGGCTAGGGTTTTCAGATCAATCAGTTATGTGACGTAATATATGCGAGTAAATGAATTGGGCCCCTACTGGGCTTCGAGTGATGCTGGGCTCGACGAAAGATCCTTTTGGCGAAACTCTATGTTTTGTCGAGTGGGGGTTAATGGACGAAACTCTATGTTTCGTCGAGGTTGAGTGCTTGACTTTTCTTTATTATGATAAACACATATTTGTAGTAAGCTATTTAATAAAAATCCATACATAAGGATTATATACAAAGATATTTCACTTATCCATCGGTTATAAAGTAACAATTCCGAAGAGGATCATGTTGAAGTAGTACATCATTTTCACACAAATAAATTAAAATAAGAGAATAGTGGTTTGTGTCATAACCACACGCTTATAGTAGTGGTTTTGGATGATGGATTAGAAGTGAGTGACATGACACTGATATAGAGGGTAATGGCACCCTATAGCCTTAACTGAGTTTCACTAAAAAAATATTTGCTGAAGTTTTAGTAAATATTATAATTACTGTCAACAAAATTAGTGGACATTGTTGTTTTTAAAAGTGATTGGCGAGTAACGATTTTGAATGGTGAAGTAGTTCAATCATCGCATCAACAAACTTGACATATATAACGTATGATCTCATTTTGATAGATTATTATAATGTGTATATCAAATATTTTTAATAATTGTGAATATTATATGTGTGTAGGGAATCAAAACTTGGTTTAGTGACATAGAAAAGAACACACTAAGAGAAATTACTTAAAAACATAGTCAGCAAACAAATAAACCACAACTCGCTTTATATAGGTTTACAATCAAATACTTATAATCACTAATCGGATGTTCACCTAATAATGGCTTATTAATCGCTAAGTGGTCAACGGTGGTTCTATCCCTACCAAATTTTGACCAAACCTTATAAATTCCCTAAACTTACTTATAAAATGGGTCAACGAGGGGTTAACACATGTCTACTTAAAAAATATGTATAAAAATGTGTGTATATAAACCTAAAAATTACATATACAAATCCCAATTTGAATAATTGTCGCAACCCCCGACCCCTGCCTCGGGAGGCGGGCGGCCGCGACCTACTCAGAGATGGTGGTATCGGTGTTTATCATTTATTTGGCAGCGGAAATTTCATCAGGACCATAGTTAGGAAATATTTTATCAGATTAAAACACCACATTTTTATAATAATAAAGATATTGGGATAAACCCAAGTTTCCATTACAAACATGTTTATAGGGATAAACCCTAATTTATTGAAATAAAACTTCTTCTTTATTTAGGTAACTTTTATAGCCACTTTTCCCAAGCCTTCAATGCTGTCCAGCTGGCTTCTACTTGGCTTTCACATTTTGTTACCTGAAACGCGTTTAAAAACATTTTATCAGCAAGAAATACTGGCGAGTGAATCTCAGTTTAATCAATACATGTTTTATCATTTTTACAGCATTGAGGGCAATCTAGCAATTACATTTGTTTATTTCTACTTTAATTACCACCCACGATACTGCCAATCCTGACTGGTGGTAATGTTACAACTCACAGTGTAGTAACAAATTTTGTATACAAAACCCCAACATACCGACGATAATTGTAGAATACAAATACTCAATCACTGTTAAATATACATTAAAACAATTGAGGTTTTGTAAAAACACTTTGTGAAAAGAGGAATCACTCACATTGTTATTTTAGGTATTTCCCTTGTGACTTCCTGGTTATAATCTAATAAATTAAAAATGCACACGCGTTAGTATAATAACCCAAATTTACATTAGTTATACCCTCCCCGAGACAGAACTCCAACAACTGAGTCAAGCAGAGCCTCGACATGCGTTACAGAGCACTAGATCAATCGGGCAGCGTATCTAATACGTAACCAGGGGTTATGATACTTACATCGAGGCATAGCTTCGCTAATTTAGTGGGTATAATACCTGATATTATTTTTGTTATTCAGATTGAAAGAGAGAGAGTGAAAGTTTTTGAACGATTTCGACTGAATGCTGATGATCCCTATTTATAGTGTTGATCTGACACTCTCTCGCGCCCAGCGACAGACACACAGAGGTGTGTCGCGCCCCGCGAGCTAGGTCTAGTAGGGCCTAGCCCTGGCCAGTCACGAGATAGCTTTGACACGAGTGGGGACACGTGTCAGCATAGGGTGCGGCCTAGTGTCATGGAGGTCGCGGTCCGCGACAGCCTTTATTGGCTCTGTCGCGCCCCGCCAGCGGTATATATATTTGTTTTTATTTAATTTTTATTAAAATATAATATTTAGGGCGTATAGGGGTGTTCTAATAATTTTTAGGAGGGTTGTTATAATAATCCTGATTAATCCCCTACTAATCCCCATTAATCGTTAGTCGGTACCTCCACCAACCTACTAGCGCCTACCGATTCATACAACACTGCGTATAATTGTCAACAATCCTTCATTAAATATAATTATCAACAATCTTAGTCTGAATAACAGGTATTATCAGATAAACATAAACTCGTTTAAACGATATTGATAATCTTCCTAGTCGCCGACTTGCGCTGGAAGGAAATAGACGCCAACAATCACCCCCTAATTTCTGACGCGTATTAGGGAGGTCTTCAACTCCAAGCAATTCTCGCATTTCCTTGAACTTGATTCTTGCGAGGCCCTTTGTTAAAATGCCCGCCTTTTGTTCATCGCGGCAAACATGCTGAACCATGACATGTTCTCTTTTAACACATTCTCTAATGAAGTGGCAACAGGTGTTAATGTGTTTACTTCGTCCATGAAATACCAGATTTTTAATGAGAGCAATAGCCGACATATTGTCTGCTTTTAAGATCACCTTCTGCATCGCTTCTGAGATTCACTTAACAATTGTCGAAGCCATAATACTTGGATAGCGGTCGCGGTAGCAACCATGGACTCTGCTTCGCAAGATGAAAGAGCCACAACTGCTTGCTTCTGAGAACACAACATAATCGGACGACTTCCATCATAATATAAGTGTCTTGTGGTGCTTCTTCCGTCATTTTAATCCACATTGTGGCTACTATCATTGAACCCGATTAAACTCTTGAATCCTCCATATTTGATCCCGTAGTTCATAGTCCCCTTTAAATACCGTAGAATGTGTTTTACAGCTAAAGCAAACGAGTCCTTTGGCTATTATATGTAACGACTCACAAATCCGACCTGAATAAGACAAATCCAGTCAAGTGTGTAACAAATACCTTAGACAACCCACTAGTTGTCTATAATATGTAGCGTCCATATCTTCTCCTTGTTTGTCCTTCGAGAGGTTTACACCCTGTTCCATTAGGCAATGAGCTAAATTACAAGTTAACATACCCGCCTCCTTTAGAATTCTCTTAGAGCAAGCTTCTTGCTTTATCATAACCCCTTCGGTATACTTTGACACACATCTATACCCAAATAATAAGTTAGCCTTCCCAAATTGCTCATCTCGAACTTGTTCACCATTTGTAGCTTGAATTCACCGATCTCATTGGATGAAGTTCCGATTATTATAAGATCATCGAAATAAAATCATTCAATTTGCGTAGAATGGTTTTTATTCTTGAGCTCTATCTTGGTGTAACGAGGGCCGGGTCAACTATTTTAGTGACCTAAAGCAAATTCAAAAACTCGAGACCTTTTTCCAAAAAAACAAACACTATTTGAGAAAAAACCCTCTTTTACCCGGGCTTGAGACTGGCAAAATAAACTAAAAGGTTTATTGTTGGCGAAGTTAACTTTTTTTTTTTTTTTTGTATTTTCATATATTTTTTGTATGTGTAAAGATAAGTTCAACCCATCCCAAATATCATACATTATTTTTTTTAAGTTAGAGGCCCTGTTAATTTGGAGGCCTAAAGCCCAAGCCTCAAAATACTTGGGCTTGGGCCGGCCCTGGGTGTAACAACATCATTGCTTTGATTTTCGATAACCTGTTCATCGTTCTAGATTGGGGGTATGCTGCCTAATTGCAGCGAACTACCATGTGCATTGCTTGCTGGACCAGGTTGCATTTGTAAGTGGGCTTCCAGGTGCGCCGCCTTGGTTCGTTTCAGCTCCTATCGGGCTGCCTTCGGTTCCATCAGAAGATCCGTGAGGTGTTGTGATGTCTTCCAGCCTTGTTTCAACCACAAAACTCAATCATGTTTTACTGATCTTTTGAATTTTCCTTCTAATCCCAGCCTTGAGTTTCATCAAAATCAACTTGATGCCTTGGTCGTGTAGCTTCTTCACCTTAAAGTTATGAGTCTTGTTATATGCTAAACACCCAAAGATTCTTAGGTGTCCAATATTTGGTGTCACATCTTGGTTTTTCGACACCCCGGATGTGCGACCAATCAGTTGGTACCTGTTTTGATTAAATTGCAGCGGAAACATTTGTCTTTCTTTTGTATTAAACAACTCGTAAGTTGAATAAAATATTTTTCATAAACGGAGAATTAGAACCCCTTGTCCATACAAAACGTTTCTTTTCAAAAGGTAACCTTTTTCATCTTTTCCTCCTTCTAACAGTTTTACCAAATTCATGACACAAGGTTTTATCGTGCCTAAGGAGTCGTAATCCCTTTAGCATCTACCGTTGCTAAATACATTCATTCATGGTTACCTGAAAACGTTTTGAAAATTATACGTCAGCGAAAAGCTGGTGAAATAACATTTAACAGACCGTATTTTCATACAAGGCATACTAGTAAGTTACACATTCAGTGAGTGTCATTACTCGTGTGTACCACCGTGAATAGATACCCGGTTTTAATACAATTTACCTATCGTCATTACTCGTGTGTACCACCGTGAATAGGTACTCGGGTTCGTCACAACTTCACTGGTTATTGCATCCCTTTACCACTGACAATAACAGAATAAACTCTTAGAACCCGCCGATGATTTTATAAATTACCGCCACCTAACTTTCGTTTATCTTTTGATTGGCACCAACGTCTACCAATTACCACCCTTGGTTGTGGGTGTTGTCAGTAACTAACCACCATCCGACCACTATTAATCACCACCTTTTTGCAAATAGGATCACTCTTTACTTGCACATACAAATTTATATATACAACTATTATAAATATGCGTTCAGATATGAAGGGTCATTGGGTCAAGGGTTATTTTGCATGTGGCAGCATGGTTCCTTGCCATCCAATTTACCTTGCTACGTAGAACAAGAAGAATTGTCTAATATATTTGATGTTATGTAGTATTGAAATTTAATATATCACATATTGTTATAATTATCCATATTAATCTATATTTACATACATAAAAATGTGCACAGTAATACTCACGGCTAACTCACAACATTATATAACTAGGACTAATATAAATCCTTAAATGACCATTTGACACTTTAATCTTAAGTTAAATGGTCGCTTATTTGTATTACTCCTTAAACGATGTTTGTTAATTTTTTATGTATGTTTAAATATCTCACAATTCATACAATTATTTCACTTAGTAAATGCTCTTAAAAATACTTGGAAAAAAAATATGACGATATAAATTTCAATATGATTAAATGGTACCTTAATACTTAACTCGTATAGGTACATCTTATTTCGGTTAGCCGTATTATTCGTTAGTTACTCGTTTCAAATATTTGGAATATAAATCCAAATAAATGATTTATACTCTAAAAAAAACAGGATGTTACATTTGGTGCTTATCCTTTATAGGCTTGTGAAGACTCTGTTTAAAACACAGGTTGCATGACTAATCCCTTCTCCCCACATATAAGCTGGTACACCTTTTGCTTTCATCATGGACCGAGTTGACTCCTTTTGCTTTACTAAGCCATCTTGTTGTGGGGTGTAGGGTGCAGTGAGTTGCCTTAAGATACCATTATCTTTGCAGAATTGCTATCTATTGGTGTGTCTTAATCGTCTTGCCACACTTTGTTTCCGCAGAAGCTTTGAAACCCTTGAATGTATTAAAAACTTGATCCTTTAACTTTAGCATAAACTTTCACATATACCTGCTATAGTCATCAATGAAAAGAAACATACAACGATTATCGGTTGGGGTAGGAGGGGATATAGTTCCACATAAATCATCGTGGAATAATTTAAGTAGATCTCTTGCTCGAAATTGTGCCTCTATAGGGAATGGTTTATTAGTTTGTTTTCCCAAAATGCAAAGTCACAAATCTGGTTAGGTTTATTAATCTTGGGCAATCCTCGAACCATACTTTTATTCCCCATCTCCTTTAGGGAATCGAAGTTCAGGTGCCAAAGTCTTGCATGCAAAATCCACGATTCATCTTCTAAGTTTGCATGCAGACAAACTGGTATACTGGCTTCAATGTGGATTTTATAAAGACGATTGCTAGTTCTTGGTACCTTCATGATAACGTTCCCATCTTTATCAAGTAACCATAGATACTCGTTTTTCGTCCAAATTCTACATCTTGTTTCGGTTGCATGTACTTGTACTTTAGGTTAGGTATGTAATAAACAGTGGAAACTAACCTTTGCTTGCCGTTTTTGCATTTAAGTGAAATGGTTCCTTTTCCCATGATTTCAGCATCAGAACCATCCCCAAACTTTGCTCGCCCTCTCAGACCTTCGTTGATATCTGTGAAGAAATTTCTATCACCAGTCATGTGATTACTAGCCTCGTTATCAAGATACGACGTTCCAGATTCTTTGGTATCTTCTTGATAGTTCTTGAGCTTAACCTTCTCTTCATTCAAATAAATTCTTCAACTAATTTGACCATAAACAACATTTTTGGTCCATCTTCTTTAGTTTCTACATAGTCTGCTTCGACTTTGTCCTTTTGTTTAGGGCAAGAAGATGTGAAGTGACCAAACTTATCACAATGAAAACATCGAATATTCGGTTTTGGGAGGATTTTTTAAACCCGTGTGCTTGGTTGTAACCCCGCCCCGCCCCGTCCCCTTCCTTGTTCGTCATTGTTTTTACCACCCCTACCCTTTCCCCGACTATTATCATTACTTCTAGTGGAGCAAGTAATATCAGTTTCTGTAGTAGTAACTTACCAAGGTCCTCGGATGTGGCTTCCACCCCTTTTAACCTTTCTTCAAACGTCTTAAGTCTCCCAATGGGCCTCATAGAAAGACATAGTGTTCAGGTGTGTGAATTGCTCGATTGAAGCAACCATGGATATATACTTGGGTGGTACGGAGACAAGTACCTTGCGAACCAGTTTCTTCTCCTAAAAATAAAACCAAGCGAAACTGTTTTCCAAACGAGTTGACTTACCCTCCTGAAAAATCATCCACCGTCTCTTCGTCTTTCATCTTATAAGAGCCCCTATATCCGCTTGCAGTGTTTCAAGTCTTGCCTCCCTTACTCATTCGGCTCCAACTTACTGTTGGAAAATTGTGAAAATAACATTTTTCACAAATATAGGAAAATGATTTTTTCCTATTTTGGACTAGAAATAAATATAATAAAATGAGCGGGTTTTATATATTTATTTGTGAGTTTGTGTTCTATGTTGTAAGAGCTTCGCAACGAACTAAACCATGTTCAAAACGGAGCTAAGATGAATGAGATATCGATGCTCAAAGTTTGGTGATTGAAACTTGAATGCTGAAAAAAGTGGGAAAATGACACCTTGTCCCACATCGGATGAGAGATGAAACTTAAAGGGGTATTTAAGTGGGAACTCTCCATCCTTATTGTTTTAATGGAATCACTCACTAAGTGTACTCGCGAAGGGTGCTGCGCACCCTAACTCCCACTCGTACGCGGGTGGCGTGGGCGATGAGGCGCAATGTGGCGCTTTGATGGCGCACTTTGCATTTGAGAGCCGCCTTTGTATTTTTGACCGCGTGCGCGTGGTGGAGCACAAGGGTTGCAAGGACCAAGTGGTTGGTGATGTGGCATGCAGGTGCATGACCCTGGTGGGTCCGCATGACGTGGCAGTCATGCGCATACGCGCGCGAGTACAGATGGCGTGATGGCGCGCACTAGCGCATGGAGAATGGGCACTGAGATGATGTGCGCGGCGCACCAAAGTGAGCCAAAACGGCGCGACTGTGTGGAGTGCTCGTAGAGGCTTACAGGTGATGTGGCGCACACGCGTAGGTGCGCATGGAACTGAGTCACTAAGGCGCATGCGCGCATGTCAGTGAGCCAAAAGAACGCAGCGCGCATGAGGGTGCAGACCTGCGCGCGCACCGGTGTGTCTTGCGCGCGCAGAAGCTTCCAACAGCAGTTAATGCTGTGCAGTTACTTTTCAGTATTCGAAACTGACGAAGTTAATGCGTTTGACTGAGAATTAAGTGACGAATTAAAGTGCATTAAAGACGTTTAATGCAGTTTAATTCGCCCATTTAATTCATTTTTCAGTTTCTTCAAGACCTGCAACTATAAATAGGAGCTTTCTATTGCAGAACAGACACACCGAATTTTCACCAACTCTTACAATCTCTCTCTACAGCAATCTTTCTTCTATCCTGCAGCAAGGTACACCTTCGGGTTGGAGTCAAGACTGGCGGTGCAACTGCTTTAGCTGTTGTATCCTGGAAACAAACGTGTTCTCTTGGGAGACACGAAATTTGTTTTAAGGGATCCATGTTCAACATGATCCTCAGCTGTGAACAAGTGTTTCTGTTCGAAATTTTTGTTCTTGTTTTTTCCATTTATTTCAGTTGTAACAGTAAAGTATTTTCTGTTTGATTTTGTTTTGTTCTTGTAATCAAGTTAATAAAAGAATTTATTTATTTTGCACGAACGGATTCCTAATCTTAAAACAAATTTTAAAACACCGTTCGTGTAGAATCACAAACTTCTCTGCTGTGATCTTCAATTTTTTTTTAATTCACAGCAGGTTGTGTTTTAAAAAGATATTTTTTTATGTTTTGATTCAAAGTAGCGACTTTGTCAAAACAGAACTCTGCTTCTACTCCTTTCTTTCGCTGAGTTCTAAAAATCCTACTGTTGTAGTCTTCAAAGTTGGACTTAGAAGCTATACGGCTGGTTTTTTCGCACTCATAAAATAATAAATTAGCGTATTTATTATTTTGAAAACAATTTATTAACTTGTTTTCTTGGACCTTTTCAGAATGTCGACTGAAAATGTGAACACGAGCAATACCAATGTTGTTGTCGGTACCCCTGCCAATACTGTGGGAGCGTCCACAGTGGCAATCATGCTGAAAGACCTGAGAAGTTCTCGGGTCTCCACTTCAAGAGGTGGCAACAGAAGATGTTCTTCTTTTTGACCACCATGAACCTTGCGAGGTTCTTGACTGAAACCACTCCCCAACCTGCGGAAGGGGAGACCGACGCTCAGGCCCTGAGCGCGGTAGAGGCTTGGAAGCACTCGGATTTCATATGTCGAGGCTATGTACTCAACGGTCTCTCGGATGCACTGTATAATGTGTACTATAATATCAAGACTTCCAAAGAATTATGGGAGTCCTTGGATAAAAAGTAAAAAACGGAGGATGCGGGAACAAAGAAATTTGTTGTTGCCCGTTTCTTGGACTTCAAAATGGTTGATAACAAGACTGTTATGAACCAAGTCCAAGAGTTGCAAATTATACTACATGACATCCATGCTGAGGGAATGGTACTTAGCAAAACGTTTCAACTGGCAACCATGATCGAAAAATTACCTCCTACTTGGTTGGATTTTAAGAATTATCTTAAACACAAGCGAAAGGAAATGACGATTGAGGAACTTGTCGTCCGTCTTCGTATAGAAGAAGACAACAGGGTGGCCCAAAAAGGCACCATTTTGCAAGCTTCGGCTAAGGAAAACATGGTGGAAGTTGGGGAGTCCTCAAAAGGTAATAAGGGCAAACGGGGTAAAAAGGACAACAAAGGGAAAGCAAAGGTTAACAACCTTGGACCGAAAAAGGGGGCTGTGAAAAAGAAGCCAGCGCCTTTCCAAGGTACTTGTTACAACTGTAACGAGACGGGGCACCGTGCTAACCAATGCAAGAAACCTAAACATGAGCGTGCGCATATGGTTGATGAGGATGGTATGCCTCTGATTGCAATGATAACCGAGGAAGCGGCTATGATTGAAGAAGTCAACGCGATGGGTGAAAACCCAAAAGGATGGTTCGTTGACACGGGTGCAACCCGCCTTGTTTGTGGAGGCAAGGCTCTTTTCTCTACATTCAAGGAAGTGTCGGGTGAAGAAAAGCTTTATATGGGAAATAAAGCTACCGCAAGCATCAAAGGGGAAGGCACAGTCATCCTGAAGATGACGTCTGGCAAGGAGCTTACCTTGACGAATGTGCTTTATGTTTCAGAGATACGGAAGAATCTCGTATCGGGATGGATGCTTAACAAGTTCGGATTTCGTCTAGTGTTTGAATCGGACAATTTTGTCTTGTCTAGACGTGGTACTTTTATCGGAAAGGGCTATGCCCTAAATGGAATGTTTAAAATGAATGTAATGGTTGTGAACCAAAACTAAAGTATGAATGAAATTTATACTTTTACTTACATGGTTGAGTCTTCAAATGTTTGGCATGGTAGACTAGGACATGTAAATTTTAATTCATTACGACGTTTAATTAAATTAAATTTAATACCAACATTCCATATCGAGTCCGATCACAAATGTGAGACATGTATCGAATCCAAACTTACGAGATCATCGTTTAAATCGGTTGAACGAATAACCGAACCCCTTGATTTAATTCATACCGATGTGTGTGATTTAAAAGCGGTTCCCACCCATGGAGGAAATAAGTACTTCATCACATTTATTGATGATTGTACTAAATATTGCTATGTGTATTTACTAAAGAGTAAAGACGAAGCAATAGAAAAGTTTATCTTGTACAAAAATGAAGTTGAGAATCAACTTAAAAAGAAGATAATAGCTGTGAGAAGCGATCGAGGAGGTGAATATGTTGCACCTTTTGCGGATTTATGCGCAAAAAGTGGCATTATATATGAGTGTACACCTCCTTATTCTCCACAATCAAATGGCGTGGCGGAACGAAAGAACCGCACATTGAAAGAAATGATGAACGCAAGGTTGATAAGCTCGGGAGTGAACCGAGAAATGTGGGGGGACGCCATTCTCTCAGCAAACTATCTTTTGAACAAGATACCTTTGAAAAATAGGGACGAAACTCCATATGAGTTATGGAGAAAAAGGAAGCCTTCATACAAATACTTGAAAGTGTGGGGGTGCCTAGCAAAGGTGATTGCACCACCTCCTAAGGCTCTTAGGATAGGACATAAAACTGTTGATTGCATTTTCATTGGATATACACATCAAAGTAGTGCACATCATTTTCTTGTACATGAGTCCAAGAATCCCGATGTACACATACACACTATCATAGAGGCAAATTCTAACGTCGTCTCATATTTTGAGAATGTGTTTCCTATGTTAGGACAAACACATGCACCTTCATCATGAGCGGTTGATGAAGCAGGTACAAGTTCATCTACATGGTTAGATGAAGCAGGACCAAGTTCATCTACGCGGTTAGATGAAAGACATGAACGACCTGAGGTCGAGGAGGGTGAGCTTAGACAAAGTAAACGACAAAGGGTTGAAAAATATTTTGGTCCAGACTTCATGAGCTATATGGTCGAGGGTGAGCCCAATACCTACCGCGAAGCGGTTACCTCCGCGGAAGGACCTCAATGGCAAGAAGAAATTAAGAATGAAATTGATTCTATATTGCAAAATCATACTTGGGAGTTAGTAGATCTTCCACCTGGTTGTAAACCACTTGGATATCGTTGGATATTCAAAAGGAAGATGAAAGCCGATGGAAGTATTGATAAATACAAGGCAAGGTTAGTGATCAAAGGATTTAGACAAAAGGAGGGTCTAGACTATTTTGATACTTACTCGCCTGTAACGCGAATAACCTCTATACGATTGGTTCTTGCAATTGCGGCTCTAAGAAATTTGGAAGTTCACCAAATGGATGTAAAGACCGCATTTCTAAATGGCGATTTAGAAGAAGAAATTTACATGGAACAACCTTACGGTTTTTCCGCCCCAGGAAAAGAGGGCAAAGTATGTAAATTGGTCAAGTCTTTGTATGGCTTGAAGCAAGCTCCAAAACAATGGCACCAAAAGTTTGATCATGTCATGATTGACAATGGTTTCAAAATAAATGACTGCGACAAGTGTGTTTATTTTAAAGACACACCAAGAGGTTATGTAATCTTATGTCTTTACGTAGATAATATGCTTATCATTGGGAGTGATGATAACATGATTAACTCAACAAAAGACATGTTGAAAGCGAGGTTTGACATGAAAGACATGGGTCTCGCGGATGTGATTCTTGGAGTAAAAATCACTAGAACCCAAAATGGTCTTGTGTTGAGTCAATCTCACTACGTGGATAAGATCCTTGGGAAATTCAATTCGGACGATACGAGTATAGCTCGCACTCCAATTGATAATACCCAATGCCTAAGGAAGAATAGAGGCGAGAGTGTTTCTCAGTTAGAGTACTCAAGGATCATTGGTAGTCTCATGTATCTAATGACATGTACTAGACCCGACTTAGCATATGCTGTGAGCAGGCTAAGTATATACACCAGTAATCCGTGCGCGGAACATTGGAAAGCTATCACGAGGGTGCTCAGATACATAAGATACACGAGAGACTATGGATTGCATTATACCCGTGATCCAGCAGTGATCGAAGGATACACTGACGCGAACTGGATATCGGATATAAAAGATCATAGATCGACAAGTGGATATGTGTTTACATTTGCGGGAGCAGCCATAGCTTGGAAGTCTTCCAAGCAAAAGGTTATAGCTAGATCCACGATGGAATCTGAATTCATCGCTTTAGATAAAAGCGGGGAAGAAGCGACGTCAATTTGTGGAAGATATTCCAAGATGGCCAAAGCCGTTGACGGCGATTTGCATACATTGTGACAATCAATCTGCGCTTGTTAGAGCACAAAGCGCGATGTACAATGGCAGATCAAGCCACATTCGACATAGACACAACACGGTAAGACAACTTATCTTAACGGGTGTTATCTCAGTTGACTATGTTAGGTCAAAGGAGAACATTGCGGACCCGTTATCAAAAGGCTTAAGCAAAGATAAGGTGTATAAGTCATCAAGAGGAATGGGACTAAAGCCCATAGAAGAAGGGAATATGAGGGAAACCTAACCTAGTTGACTGGAGATCCCAAGATCTAGGTTCAATAAGCCAACTTAATCATAAACCCAAAGGGAGTCACTGTGGGGATGCCCCAAAATTCATAAAGGGAGTTGTATACTTCCTAGTCCATTCCAATCAGTGACATGAAGTAAGGTTAAGCATGTTAAGGTTAAGGATTTTGAGTAAATCCAAATTAACCATGAAGCTTTTAATGATTCAGAGGAATCACCTATGTTAGAGGGAAGTGGGGTCGCTTCGAATGGATTTGTGGGGAGGCGCAAATCCTAGAGCTCTCGCAGAACCAGGAACGTGTTCCATGACCATAAACGGACACAACCATGAGGACTTGACTCGACTAGGGAGAGTATTGTGTGAATGTATATTGTCGCCTACATAAATGGGGGATTCTTCAAAGACACCGCGTCTACAAGACCCTAGGAGGCTAAGTATGCTTCACAAAAGAAGGTTCAAAGGTTACACCTACCTATCTTGCAATACTCAACTGTTGAACGTGTATCATTGAAACTTGATAGATCGATTTCTATTCATGTGGGGGATTGTTAGAAAATTGTGAAAATAACATTTTTCACAAATATAGGAAAATGATTTTTTTCCTATTTTGGACTAGAAATAAATATAACAAAATGAGCGGGTTTGATATAGTTATTTGTGCGTTTGTGTTCTATGTTGGAAGAGCTTCGCAACGAACTAAACCACGTCCAAGACGGAGCTAAGATGAATGAGATATCGATACTCAAAGTTTGGTGTTTGAAACTTGAATGCTGAAAAAAGTGGGAAAGTGGCACCTTGTCCCACATCGGATGAGAGATGAAACTTAAAGGGGTATTTAAGTGGGAACTCTCCATCCTTATTATTTCATGGAAGCACTCACTAAGTGTACTCGCGAAGGGTGCGGAGCACCACCCTAACTCGCACCCGCCCTCGCCCTCGCGCGCGCGCGTGGCGTGGGCGATGAGGCGCAATGTGGCGCTTTGATGGTGCACTTTGCACTTCGCACGCTTGCATCGCTGAGAGCCGCCTTTATATTTTTAACCGCGTGCGCGTGGTGGAGCACAAGGGTTGCAAGGACCAAGTGGTTGGTGATGTGGCATGCAGGTGCATGACCATGGTGGGTCCGCATGACGTGGCAGTCATGCGTATACGCGCGCGAGTTGTGACAACTCGTATTTCCAAACCTTTCCTTTCCTTTACTGATCTTTTCATGTTTCGCTGTGCGTTGTGTTTCGTTGTACGTTGTGATTTGATGGCTATTATGTAAACTAAATTGTATGTACTAGATATATGTTCGAATTGCTCGAATGACATAAGATCTTCGGGTCGCACACCCCTCCTCGACCACTCTCTCTCTCTTTGACGTAATCTATGTGAGCCCAAAGAAGGAAGGCGGGCCCATTGGTGGCGAGTCCAACTGCCTTCCCTTCTCGAGTCCAGGTGGGCTCGGCCCACTCCATTCTCTTGAACGCATATATGCATATTAGGGTGTGGATTTTGTTGGTTCTGTTCCCAATGGAGGCACAAACAAAAGAAAAAAAAAAGGAAAACAATTCTTCCCTTTTCAATATTGACGGCAGTGGTGGCCTTGGGAGTTACACTCCTTTTCAATTTAGTGTGCATGGATACTCATGTGGTATGATCTATATCTAAATTGTTTATGCTTTTATAATTATCGCTTATTAAATTGTATGTTATGAGTATGCCCATGATGTGGAATTTGAATATTTATTGTTCATGTTGTGAGTGTATTAACCTGTGTGAATAATTGTTTGGGTAATGATAGCATATTGAAGTGTTGTGTGATAATATGGATTGTATCGCAATGAATGTAGAAGGTTGTGTATGATGAGTAGTGGTCGATGAATTAGGGTTATGTATTATTAGATGCTGATGAGTTTACCTTGATGATAAGGAACTTGTCTATTAAATATGAATTGTAAATGATTGAAGCCTGAATACGTTACTGATTTGAATTGAATAATTGTTTAACATTTTAGTAAACTGCCAAATTATGAGTGACCGAAAATATGGAATGCTTGTCCACTAAATTCACAAAAAGTCAAGCAAACTGATTATGATATATCAATAGCCTATTGTGGTCCAATACATTTGAAGGAAAGTGGACTGACAAAGTTGATAAACTTGTATAAAAATGGCGGCCCATGTGTAGTCTTGACCTATTCAAATCAATTGAGTATTCCAATAATGTTGTCATTGAAAGTCAAGGGTATAATAAGTATTATGTTGGATAAACAACTAGTAATATGTGACATTGTAATTGTGAATTCAGTCTGCATGTAAAGTGATTGTTGGCCATAAATGAATGCATGTGAAGTGGCAGATTGCATGTGCTTTTTGATAAGACTAGAATACATATGCATTTTATAGATGGGCTAATTTATGTTATTATCATGTATGGATGGAACATAAGCACTTAGGGAAACTGTTAATACTTACGAGTTTAAGGATGACATTGCAGGATCATGTTGGTTGATTTGTTATTATGTTAGTAGATAATTCTGTGTTAATGTGCTGATCAGTTGGGCATAATCGTTGTGTATATTGTATGGCCATTGATGATGAAGTGGGTCCGAAACAAATCCAGTAGTTTGATCCGTTGGGTTTTGTTTAGCGGGCCGGTTGGTTTGGGAGCTACGGAATGGGTCGAGTCTAAATAATACATTGTGTTGTTAGTCAGTGATGTGGCAACACGAAACCCATATGATCCGAATGTGAATTGGTGTGTTATGTTAACTGGTATTGTGAATAAACTGTGATCAGAATACTTGCATGACATACGTGACAATATATGTTTCATGGTTACTGTTTGAGCATTACATGTGAATAAATGCGTGAATTCATGGAACTAACTGTCTCTGTTAACCCGGTAGGATTGATTGGTTAACTGTTAAACAAGCACTTAGTCTAACCGAGCAAACCGAAGGTGAGTTCACTACATTCGAGCATGCGTCCCAGTGGTTGGGGACAGTCAGTGGTCTGGGTAATAACGGGTATATTGGTTAATATTCTCACCTATCATTTTTGTAAGTCCCTTATTATGTTACCTGGAGGGTAACGGGTATTAGTTGGTAGCGCTACTTAGGTTTGGCACCCTCACACCGCTCCTAGATAGGACGGATGTGAACTAATGACCCAGTCGGGGCCCAGTACTAGATAGGAGTACGTGGGAAGGGCAGTCATGTATTTCAGGAGCCGTCTTGTTCGGAATTGAGATATTAACAATATTACTTGCATTTGTCAGTGAACTGTTTTACATACAACTGGTAACAAACGTTTTCTAAAACTGTGAACTCGCCAGCTTTGTCTGATACACTTGTTACATGCTCGCAGGTCGTTAGGTACTTGGGAACAGGAACTTGCTGGCTGGAGGGCGTGAGTGGTCATGGTTGCATTAATGGGTTTATCTATCAAACATTTATTTACTATGGTTGTTTGGAAAGTATTTACATTATGTTACGTTAACGCTTCCGCTGAACTTGATGGTTTTTGAATTACTTATGTTTGGATTTTATTACTATTAAATGATGAAACTTTATTTTAAGCTTATGGATTCAATGTAATTGGTGGCTCATTACTTGTGGTCACACGCCTAACAGGGACACTCCCTAGGTGGTAATTTGAGGGTGTGACAGTTTGGTATCAGAGCCACTGGTTATAGTGAACTTGGTTTTAAAACGTTTTCATAAAACCAGACTATAACCGAACAGTTCCGCGATCGACCATGACACTCAGCTCCAGACTGCAAGGTTCGTCTCTTGTATACTCATTGTACTGCATAACTAGTGAACACCTACAAATGATATTGCATGCGATTGCACGTTTAGCACAACAGTATGAATTCATGTATTGCTTGCCTGTGTTATGTGACTAATAGGGTGGTATTTCCCTAAACATTCATGACTCACGTTTCGTGATACTCTTTGTTTGCTACTCGAGTTGGAGGAACCATTTGACATGAGTTAAGAGGAACTGAGATGAGCATGCAAATCGCAGTATTATTGTGGGTGCACACATAATAATAATGTGGGGTGCATGTCAGTCCCAATGAGGCTTAACAAGTGAAATAGGGGTTCCGTCCCGTTAATTGATCAATGTGAAACATAACAATCTATAGGAGTCATAGTAGTGATTGTCTCCTACTCGAACGTGATCTTTTCACTCCTCTCTGAATCCTTACGAATCTCGATGTTATCGAGTATCACCTGAACACTCATCTGAACGCCTAGCGAACTGTGTAGAATGTTAGGTGCTTGTACGAACGCCCCTGAGTTGGATGTTGCAACATCGATGATTGGTCTATACCTCTCACACTCCTCCTTGTTTGCTGGAACTCACTGTACTAACGTCTTAGACCCCGAAGTGCGATCACTTCTGCAACACCCTGGAAACATGTCGTGTAGTACTCAGTCGACATGCAAGAACGATGGACAAGAGGATGAGCGTAGTGCCTTACCGACCTCAGTATTGGAACGACCTTGGTTACCTGCAACGAACACCAGCAAATTGACTTCAATCGAATCCTCAACCCTAGCCAGCGACTTATGGGAGTCAACTCCTACGAATCAATCGGGACATGGACGATGACAATTGACTATAGAGTGGAAGGTGTAACTTCCCACGCAGTGAGTAGTGCCTTAGTACGTGACACGGAAGGTGAAAGGATGGACCCTGTTGGTGAAAGGTCGCATGACCTCGTTACAAGCAGCGGCATTAGAGGCAACAAACACGGCGACATCAAGGTACTCATAATCGTAGCTTACAGTGTGGAATCAAAGGTGATTTCGACAAGGGTTGACTATTGTTAAGTCAAAATGTCAACAACCAAAGGAACAATGACAGTATTGGAAAATCCTATTAACTATAACAACAACACTAGTAGTGGTGTTCGTGGAAGGGCATTTAGGATTGGCGTAGGCAGCGCCAGGCATAAAAGCAACACGGTAACTTGTATGGATAGCTAATCGCTTCGTCTCTATTCTGCTTAACCCTGAAGCTTTTGGAAACCAACCCTGTTGTGGAACCGACTGATGGCAAGTCAATGGAAACCTCCTATGTTCGTTGGGATGCAAACTCGACCTTGTGGGACAATTGTTCGACATCTACCCTTGATAGTTTTGTTGTAGTAGTTAGTGTGGATTGGTTATCCAGATAATGCGCGGATGTATCTCGTGAAGGGAAAATATTGAGTATCCCTCTCTTTAGTGGCGAATTGTCGTCTGTCCTAAAGTATCAGTGTGGTGTAAAGGCTAGTATCATTTCAGCAAGGAAAGCCAGGAGCGTCTAAGGAGGGACTACCCCGCTATGTTGGCAACCGTTACTAACGTTTGGACTAAGGAAAGAGAATCGAGGATCCACCAATTGTTTGTGATTCCACTCAGCGTAGCGTGCTACTTGAGGAACTTTCAGGTTTACTTTCACATGTGATTAGGTAGGGTCTCAGCTTGATCTCACGACCAGAGGCAGCCTTGATTACTCGTACTCCTTATCGTCTGGCGCCTGGTAAGCTGCGAGAACTGTCCAGTCAACTTCAGGAAACTACAGGATGGGAGTATTATAGATCTAGTTCCTCGTTCTAGGGAAACGCGCTCTATTGCGGAAACGAAGGACGAGTCCTTTCGCACGTGTACAGCCTACCACCAGGTGGCTATCATAGACCGTCAACCCCCGTCTCGCATCGACAACCTGCTTGACCTGTTGCAATAATCAAGATTCTATCCGAAAACTGACGTAAGATCGGACTGACATCTGATGGAAAACCAAGGGAACGATGATCCCTAACACGGCGTTACAGATCCAGTATGGCCACAACGATTTTCTGTTCGAGATATTTAAGGTATCCAACACACCAGCAGCCTCAGGGATCACGTAAGTGACATGCGTCAACCTCGTTTCGCCAGATTCGTCGGCCGCATTTAGCGGTGGCGTTTTGAATCACTGCCAGGAGAAAGGAACACCATGAACGGCATTTATACCTGTATTTTTGTCCTAGAGCTCCTAGGGGAGGAGCAACTTCACGCGAAGTCTACCTAAGTGTGATTTCAGGATTTGGGAGATACACCTTTTTAGTCGCATAGTCCACAGAGTGGGGATACATGCAGATCTCGCTAAAGATCCCCTTCATCAGATATTAAACGACACCAAATGGTCCATCGGGGATACAGTAATTTCTTGGTTCAGTCAGATACTATCGTGGATTCATCGCAGGATTTTCGAGGATTTCGTAGCTTTAACTTCCTTGGCACAGCAGGGTGCTGTGTATTCGTGAGACATAAACAGAAGAACGTCTTTTCAGCTTTTGAAACTCAACGTTACAATGTACTGAGCATCGTCCTTACCCGAGAGTGCGGGTGATCTAACGGTATACCGTGATCAGAGTCCCAGTCACACACCGATACAACACGAGGAAGCGATGGCTTACGTGGTGGACTTACAGAAAGAACTGCACGAGTCACGACCCGCGGTGGAAGCCATGGTCTTTGGATTTAAGTTGGAGGCATTCCTTGGACGGTACCAAATGCACCACTTAGACCGATCACAAGGGCCTCCCGTGTACCCTTGTTTGAAGAGAGCTAAACATGTGATAGCAACGCTGGATGGAACCTTTGAATGAATACGACTATAAAACCTGGACGTGCACGAGCTTTGCAGCTCGCTATCGATTCTAACATACCTGATCAGACTCACCTTGTTCAAACTGAAGAACTGAAGGAATAGAGAGTTCTCAAGATTGACCCATGCGGGGCATGGGGAAGCAATCTTGGGCAGGTCGGACGATATTTGCTACTTTAGGGAATGAATATGGACCTCACTATACAACAACCATGGGAAACTAGTGCAGGCAAAGCACACGGGTCTCGATACCCTATCCATTTGAGTTTTGATAGGTCGTATTAAAACCCGAAGACCATGTATGGGTGGCCGGGCCTGAAGGCCCACATAGCAACGCATGAGAACGATGTTTGGCTGGTGGGAAAGTCAAGGTGGGATTTTAGCAACCATAAACGCATATATGGAAATGGGAACAGACTGCCATGGATTTTATCACTGGTCTACTTGCAACTCGAAATGGAAACATTATCACCTGGATGATCGTTGATGGACTCAAGTTACCAGCACACTTTCTTTCAATCAAGGAAACTGACGAGTCTTCATAGCTGTGAATGTTCCTCTGAGAGAGGCGGTTTCTAGGCATGGGGTGCCAACTCCTGTTACCTCTGATTTTGACCTATACCTGATTTATGGCAAACAATACACAAAACCCCTGGCTCACGTCTAGACATGAGCACTGCTTATCACCATAGGGCAGACGGTCAGCGTAAACGAACCATCCTGACACTCGAAGACATGCTGTGAGCATGTGTGTGATTGACTTTAGTGAAAGGTGGAAAGACACTTGTCTCTGGTTGAGTTCTGCTGCAACAGTTACCATCCTAGCATTCAGACAGCTCCGTTTGAGGCATTGTATGGACGATAATGCCAATCTCCTTGTTGGACAAAGGTGGGTGACAACTTAATCACAGGTCCAGGACTTGTACTCGAAACTCTTGGGAAGATTGTTAGATCGGAAATCGCGTGTCGATAACGCGGGACCACCAGGAAAACCGATAAGCTTAGAAGGCGCTGGGAGTTCGCTGCAGACGAACGCGTCATAATTGAAAGTCTCACCCTAGGAGGGTGCGGTGTGGTTTGGGAAACGCGGTAAGCTTAATCCGCGCTATGTTGGGCCATTCAAAATTCTAGAACGTATTGGCAAAGTGGCGTACAAGCTCGAGTTACCTGTCAAGTCGGGTAACGTTCGTGATGTTTTCATGTTTCGCAACTAAAGGAGCGTTTGCCCGATGAAACACTTGTTGTACCACTCCAAGAACTGAAAATTTACGACAAGTTGCAGTTGTCGAGGAATCTATCGCAAACAAGGACCAGGGAGTCAAGGTTCGTTGACTTAGTTGAATATCAAATTGTGAGAGTTCGTAGGAGCTCAAGTCGTGGACTGGAGTTCACGTGGGAACACAAAGATCAGTTGAAGCTCACATATCCTCAACTCTTCCCTATTGATCAAGCTAATTCGGGGATCACTGGTGAATTTCGGGACGAAATTCCTTTTCAAGTTGGGGATGATGTGGCACCCGGAGAAAATCTGTAGCAATCTTGATTTCTCACTTCTCTTCTCTGTGCTTACTTGTCAAATTTCGGGACGAAATTTCTTTCAAGTTGGGGATGATGTGACAACTCGTATTTCCAAACCTTTCCTTTCCTTTACTGATCTTTTCATGTTTCGCTGTGCGTTGTGTTTCGTTGTACGTTGTGATTTGATGGCTATTATGTAAACTAAATTGTATGTACTAGATATATGTTCGAATTGCTCGAATGACATAAGATCTTCGGGTCGCACACCCCTCCTCGACCACTCTCTCTCTCTTTGACGTAATCTATGTGAGCCCAAAGAAGGAAGGCGGGCCCATTGGTGGCGAGTCCAACTGCCTTCCCTTCTCGAGTCCAGGTGGGCTCGGCCCACTCCATTCTCTTGAACGCATATATGCATATTAGGGTGTGGATTTTGTTGGTTCTGTTCCCAATGGAGGCACAAACAAAAGAAAAAAAAAGGAAAACAATTCTTCCCTTTTCAATATTGACGGCAGTGGTGGCCTTGGGAGTTACACTCCTTTTCAATTTAGTGTGCATGGATACTCATGTGGTATGATCTATATCTAAATTGTTTATGCTTTTATAATTATCGCTTATTAAATTGTATGTTATGAGTATGCCCATGATGTGGAATTTGAATATTTATTGTTCATGTTGTGAGTGTATTAACCTGTGTGAATAATTGTTTGGGTAATGATAGCATATTGAAGTGTTGTGTGATAATATGGATTGTATCGCAATGAATGTAGAAGGTTGTGTATGATGAGTAGTGGTCGATGAATTAGGGTTATGTATTATTAGATGCTGATGAGTTTACCTTGATGATAAGGAACTTGTCTATTAAATATGAATTGTAAATGATTGAAGCCTGAATACGTTACTGATTTGAATTGAATAATTGTTTAACATTTTAGTAAACTGCCAAATTATGAGTGACCGAAAATATGGAATGCTTGTCCACTAAATTCACAAAAAGTCAAGCAAACTGATTATGATATATCAATAGCCTATTGTGGTCCAATACATTTGAAGGAAAGTGGACTGACAAAGTTGATAAACTTGTATAAAAATGGCGGCCCATGTGTAGTCTTGACCTATTCAAATCAATTGAGTATTCCAATAATGTTGTCATTGAAAGTCAAGGGTATAATAAGTATTATGTTGGATAAACAACTAGTAATATGTGACATTGTAATTGTGAATTCAGTCTGCATGTAAAGTGATTGTTGGCCATAAATGAATGCATGTGAAGTGGCAGATTGCATGTGCTTTTTGATAAGACTAGAATACATATGCATTTTATAGATGGGCTAATTTATGTTATTATCATGTATGGATGGAACATAAGCACTTAGGGAAACTGTTAATACTTACGAGTTTAAGGATGACATTGCAGGATCATGTTGGTTGATTTGTTATTATGTTAGTAGATAATTCTGTGTTAATGTGCTGATCAGTTGTGCATAATCGTTGTGTATATTGTATGGCCATTGATGATGAAGTGGGTCCGAAACAAATCCAGTAGTTTGATCCGTTGGGTTGGTTTAGCGGGCCGGTTGGTTTGGGAGCTACGGAATGGGTCGAGTCTAAATAATACATTGTGTTGTTAGTCAGTGATGTGGCAACACGAAACCCATATGATCCGAATGTGAATTGGTGTGTTATGTTAACTGGTATTGTGAATAAACTGTGATCAGAATACTTGCATGACATACGTGACAATATATGTTTCATGGTTACTGTTTGAGCATTACATGTGAATAAATGCGTGAATTCATGGAACTAACTGTCTCTGTTAACCCGGTAGGATTGATTGGTTAACTGTTAAACAAGCACTTAGTCTAACCGAGCAAACCGAAGGTGAGTTCACTACATTCGAGCATGCGTCCCAGTGGTTGGGGACAGTCAGTGGTCTGGGTAATAACGGGTATATTGGTTAATATTCTCACCTATCATTTTTGTAAGTCCCTTATTATGTTACCTGGAGGGTAACGGGTATTAGTTGGTAGCGCTACTTAGGTTTGGCACCCTCACACCGCTCCTAGATAGGACGGATGTGAACTAATGACCCAGTCGGGGCCCAGTACTAGATAGGAGTACGTGGGAAGGGCAGTCATGTATTTCAGGAGCCGTCTTGTTCGGAATTGAGATATTAACAATATTACTTGCATTTTTCAGTGAACTGTTTTACATACAACTGGTAACAAACGTTTTCTAAAACTGTGAACTCGCCAGCTTTGTCTGATACACTTGTTACATGCTCGCAGGTTGTTAGGTACTTGGGAACAGGAACTTGCTGGCTGGAGGGCGTGAGTGGTCATGGTTGCATTAATGGGTTTATCTATCAAACATTTATTTACTATGGTTGTTTGGAAAGTATTTACATTATGTTACGTTAACGCTTCCGCTGAACTTGATGGTTTTTGAATTACTTATGTTTGGATTTTATTACTATTAAATGATGAAACTTTATTTTAAGCTTATGGATTCAATGTAATTGGTGGCTCATTACTAGTGGTCACACGCCTAACAGGGACACTCCCTAGGTGGTAATTTGAGGGTGTGACACGAGTACACATGGCGTGATGGCGCGCACTGGCGC
This sequence comes from Helianthus tuberosus, assembly GCA_030545235.1. Lineage (NCBI taxonomy): Eukaryota > Viridiplantae > Streptophyta > Magnoliopsida > Asterales > Asteraceae > Helianthus > Helianthus tuberosus. The sequence continues at coordinate 144,541,631 of CM060399.1, forward strand.
ATGGAGCATGGGCACTGAGGTGACGTGCGCGACGCACCAAAGTGAGCCAAAACGGTGCGACTGTGTGGCGTGCTCGTAGAGGCTTACAGGTGATGTGGCGCACGCGCGCATGGAACTGAGCCACTAAGGCGCACACACGCATGGCAGTGAGCCAAAAGGACGCAACGCGCATGAGGGTGCAGACCTGCGCGCGCGCGTGCGCAGAAGCTTCCAGCAGTAGTTAATGCTGTGCAGTTACGTTTCAGCATTCGAAACTGAAGAAGTTAATACGTTTGACAGAGAATTAAGTGACGAATTAAAGTGCATTAAAGACGTGTAATGCAGTTTAATTCGCCCATTTAATTCATTTTTCAGTTTCTTCAAGACCTGCAACTATAAATAGGAGCTGCCTATTGCAGAACAGACACACCGAATTTTCACCGACTCTTACAATCTCTCTCTACAGCAATCTTTCTTCTATCCTGCAGCAAGGTACACCTTCGGGTTGGAGTCAAGACCGGCAGTGCAACTGCTTTAGCTGTTGTATCCTGGAAACAAACGTGTTCTCCTGGGAGACACGAAATTTGTTTTAAGGGACCCGTGTTCAACACGATCCTCAGCTGTGAACAAGTGTTTCTGTTCGAAATTTTTGTTCTTGTTTTTTCCATTTATTTCAGTTGTAACAGTAAAGTATTTTCTGTTTCATTTTGTTTTGTTCTTGTAATCAAGTTAATAAAAGAATTTATTTATTTTGCACGAACGGATTCCTACACTTACCAGGTCTTTAGAGCGTTCTAGATTTCTTTTGCAGTAGATAATTGAGAAACCTGGAGAACGAGTTCTTCTGGAATTGCTTGGAATAGAAGGGCCACCACCATGTGATCCTTCTTTGGTTCAACCTCCATTCCTTCGGCTGACTCTAGTGCTTCTAGTAATCCATGAACTTCGAATACTGCCTTGATTCTGATTCCTCGTATATTGTAATTCCTAGTACTCGGAATCTGGCACTAGACTCACCATCACCGCCTTCATCGTCACCTTCAATCCACCAACTCCATCGTCACCTTCAACCCACCATTACCACCTCCACTGTCACCTTCAATTGACCACCATCACCTCCTCCACCGTTAACCCACTGTAGCATCCCAAAAACGGATTTAGAAATCAAACCAAATTAACTCGGGATGAGCGGGTAAAATATCGTTAGTGGTAAAAGTTAACCTGATAAACATTAGGATTTAATTAAATAAACGTAATATTAAATAAAAGTTAAATGAGTGTTTTTTTAGAAAATAAAGTTTATAAAAAGGCCCAGGCTATCGGTACTTAATTTAAGTCAGGTGATAGCATCTCCAAACTTAGTAAATCGAATTATCATGTTCATTTAATAATCGGCATAAGTCAGGTGATAGCATCTCCAAACTTAGTAAATCGAATTATCATGTTCATTTAATAATCGGCATGAAACAAATAACTAGTAATATTAACTTAATTTATAGCGAGTAAAAACTACTCGTTGCAATAGTATCTGTTTGATGAAAAAGTATCCCTTTGAAAAAAAGCCGTTGTAAGAGCTAAATATTCTTTTTTACTATTTTTTTTAATTTATTATTAGATAAAAATATTAGATAATGAAAAAATGTAAAATAATTAATAAATTAATTATATTGTTACGAATTTTATTTTTTATATTTGTTTAGTAATAAAAATAATTATAATTATTAATTAAATAAATCTTAAATAGATTATATAAATTAGATATTGTTTAAATAAAATGAAAAGGAGAGGATGAGGTGAAAATTGAGATAGAGGTTTGGAGTGATTTAGAATTGTTTAGTGTTACGGGGAAAAAGTAAGGTTTGAAATGGACGAATGGTAATGGTTTGTAATGATTTGACATGCTGATTAAGTAGTCGGAATTTGGACCACGTATAATATTGTGGGTGTTCTTAGCATATCTGTAGCTATCTAACAGCATGGAATATTGGAATTTCTAAAAGACGTCAATAGAAGAGAAAAAACGTCTCCTTCGTTATTTTACAACTTTTGCGAAGCTCACTGGTACACTGTTTTTTCTTTCTTTTAAGAAGCTTTCATTTTTTATCACTTACGTTAACGCTACTCGGTGTGGGGGTTCGTCTAGGCCCGGCCTGGCCCGGCGACGCCCCCCAACACCATTTCTATATGGGCGGCGACGTCAAGAGTGGTAGCCAGAAAACGTTGAAGACGGGGAATGTGAGGGCAAAATATAGCCGTTGTAAATGGCTAGAAATTAAAAACAAATATTTTTTCTTTCCCACTTAATATATATATATATATATATATATATATATACCCTTTATTCCGCCACTTTTAACCCAAATCTTTCCAATCTCTCTCACTTTTTATACACCACCATAATGTCAAAAAATTACAGGCATGTCCTCTTCTTTTTCTTCATCGTGGTGTTCGTCATCTTCGGACGAGGGAGATTTGTTTTTTGAGAACTTCGTTATGCACGCAACACAAATGATCTAGGAGGAGGAGGAAGAGGAAGAAACGTCGTCACAATCGCAAACTAGGGCAGCCGCCTTAAACCGAGACCGAGAAGGTTATCTTTATTTTCCGGTGAAAATAATACATTTGATTTTTTTAGTGTCAATAATGTTTTTAATTTGTTTTTCGGTGTTAATATTTAGGTGGCCATGATAGTTTAGTGGCCGATTATTTTGCCGACGAACCTGTGTACACGGACGCGATGTTTAGACGTCTGTTCCGAATGAGTCTTCGACTGTTCTTTCGTAGAGCAGATGACTTGGCGCAGTCTGATCCGTTTTTCATACTTTGATACGACGCTAGGGGCCGTAGGGGATTTACCATTTTACAAAAATGTATGGCGGCCATTCGCCAACTAGCATACCGGACAACACCCGATTCGTTGGACGAGTATTTAAGGATGTCCAAAAGAACTTCACGTGAATGTTTGCACAAGTTTTGCGAATGGATCGTGAAGTTATATAGCAAGAAATATCTACGGAAACCAACGCAAATGACGTCCAAAAATTATATCAAGCGCACGAATAAAGGCATGGTTTTCCAGGAATGCTCGGAACATTGATTGCATGCACTGGTCGTGGCAGAACTGCCCTACTGCCTGGCAAGGTCAATATACTCGAGGTGATCATGGTCATCCAACTATAACACTAGAGGTTGTTGCGTCATAGGATATCTGGATTTGGCATGCTTTTTTTGGTCTGCCTGGTTCACATAACGACCTTAACATCATCTACCAATCACAGATATTTGACGATGTAATAGTAGGAACTGGTCCAGACACTAGTTTTACGGTTTTGAGGGTGGAATACAGGCATGGTTACTACCTTGCGGATGGAATATACCCATCGTACTCTACAATCGTTAAATCTATTCCGCACCCGACATACGATAAAAGAAAGAAATTTACCAAGTTTCAAGAGGGGGCGAGAAAAGACATTGAACGGTGTTTTGGGGTTCTAAAAAAATGGCATATCATTGAACATCCAACACGTTCTTTTACACCACAGAGGTTGCGATATGTTAAGTATGCTTGTATCTTGCTGCATAACATGATCATCGAAGATGAAGGTAGAGCGATTTGTGACTACGACAAAAACGCGCCTAACGGGAATTCAGTTCCGGTGAGTGTAGAACAACAAGATTTAAATGGATTCTCTCTATGTAACGAATACACACATCAAAACCTACAAGCGGACTTGGTGGAACACATTTGGAACAACGCACAAAACGAACCCAATGACGACATGCTGGAGAAGACTAGTAGTTTTTTTATTTTTTTTAAGATTAGGTTGTTTTTTTAATGTAATGTTGGAATTAATATTTATTTTAGAGTTTAAATTAATTTTAGTTTTATATATATATATATATATATATATTGCATATTTAATTTGCCAAAATTAAAAAATTAAATAAATTAAATAAGTGAGGTAGGGTCATTAACCATTTCTTTGTTTCCATCATTGGAGGGGTATCCTCCTTGGATAGTGACGTGACGCTCAGGTGAAGGGACATCCTCCAAGGACTTGCCTTATTTCACAACGAGTATCCTAGCAAATATTATTCTCATAGGATGCCTAATCAATCAGCATCGGTTATTTGTTTTAGTGTTACGTCAGTTATATATTCAACACACGATTAGATTAATGAGTATATCTTTTCTCAATTTGGTTGATATTTTTTCTTTCTCCCATTTTGTGAACAAAAAGCATTAAAGGAATGTCAAAAGCATATAACACATAAAGCATATAACCACATGTTCTCAATTTGGACCAGTTATAATATTGTCGGTGCTCTTAGCATATCTGTAGCTATCCAACAACATGGAATATTGGAATTTTTCTTCTAAATGACGTCAATAGAAGAAAAAAACGTCTCGTTCGTTAACAAATATTATTCTCATAGGATACCTAATCAGTCAGCATCGGTTATTTGTTTTAGTGCTACGTCAGTTATATATTCAGCACACAATTAGTTTATATCTTTTCTCAATTTAGTTGATATTTTTTCTTTTTCCCGTTTTGTGAACAAAAAGCAGGAATGTCACAAGCATTTAACCACATGTTTTCTAAATTTGGTTAAAAGCATATAACCACATGTTTTCTCAATTTGGTCGAGTATATCTTTTCTCAATTTAGTTGATATTTTTTCTTTCTCCCACATTTTTTTGAACAAAAAGCATGGAAGGAATGTCAAAAGCATATAACCACATAAAGCATGTAACCCACATGGCTACCAACCCATAAGACCACATGTAGTTAGAGGTTTTTACGCATTTCCCCCCAAAAAATAACGCCCCTTCACGCCCCATAACCGCCCACTGGGCGATTTTTTACAAAAAAATAAATAAAAAAATTGTTTGGCGTTCTTTTTTCAACGCCCTTGTTCATTCCTTTTGGCCAATGACTTCCCTAATGGTTTACCTTTGGCCAATAAGATTTTTTTGATAGTTTGTATTTAATTTTATTATATTACACCCCTTTTAGCATAATGCCCACATCACTACTACACCCATTTTAGAAGAAAAAAAAGCTCCATAATGCCCTATTGCTGACTGGACTGGCACATGACGCACAACACCCATGAGTGAGGACATTATTCATGTGTACCACTACAGATTGTCTAAGAACTCATATCATTGGCATGGTAGAATTCTATTACTTCATTTTTTTAATGGCAAAAATGTTATTCTCCCAGTTTATACCTTGCTCAAAATCTGATACATCCCTTTTAAGAGGCAAATGCTTCTACAGAGTGAGCTATCCCATATTGGCTTATGTTACTTTATTTAACCCACTACAACTCAATTTAACCAAAACTAGTAGGGTGCCCGCGCGATGCGGCGGGGACGACACTTTGGATTGCGGCACTCGTTGCTGGTAGTTTTCTTATTTGTATATGATAACATTATTGTGGTGGATATATGTCATAAGTGTTACACGTGGGAGCCTAACACCTATAATGTCTTGCAATGTTCGATCAACTGCCTCTATCGCCTGACGTTTCGCCATCGATGCCTCATCCCATATAATTAACTTGGAGGACCTAATTAGTTGACTTATAATTCCTAAAATTTTGGGACATAGTTTACTATTTATCTACTAAATATCGTAAATTAGTATTAAATAATTCATAAAATTTTGGGATATAGTTTACTATCTATCTACTAATATCGTAAATTAGTATTAAATAAATATCGTAAATTAGTATTAAATAATTCCTAAAATTTTGGGATATAGTTTACTATCTATCTACTAATATCGTAAATTAGTATTAAATAATTCCTAAAATTTTGGAACATAGTTTATCTTCTATCTACTAAATATCAAAGTTTTGTTTTGTTATAAAAATTAATAATAAATAAAGTATAGAAAAATTGTTTTAAACATGTAAAGATTCGTTTGTTAATAAAAAATACTAAACAAATGACAAAAGTATATTAGTTCAATCGAGATGTAAATTATAAGTGCAATAAAATAACACAAAACATAAAATTCAAATATAAAATAGACTTTATTATTCATGGGATAGTCTAGATCAAACAAAAACAACTGAAAATGAAAAAAACATAAAAACACTTGATATATTTCATCTAATTTCTCTTCTTTTTTGATCCGTTTTTTTTGTTTGTGCTCGAATCAGCAGTATCATCTAATTCATCTTCTTTCTCATCGTCCTCAGAATCATCTAAATTTATAACCTCGACCCATTTCCATTCAGAGAGTCTCTTAGATCTTTTCTTTTGATTCTCATACTTCCGATCCTTAAAAAATAAAAATTTAATAAAAAAAACAAATATTGAATAAAAAAAATTAAAAAAGATTAAATAAATTTTAAAATTACCTCTTTACTAAATTGACGTTGAAGATTAGACTTGCATGGACTGAACATTGCACCATAAGAAATAATTTCAACACTATTATCACCATCATCCTACAATAAAACACCAAATAATAACATAACGAACTTGTTAATATGAAAGATTATAAGCGAAAATATTACTTAAAAACTAACAAAAGCTTGTTCGACAACTGGGGTGTTTAAATTGGTGTGTTGAATCTGAAAAGTCAAATAAATTAGTATTCACATAAAAGTAAATAAAAGAAAACAATTATTCATTATTGCGATATAACAAAACTTATCATAGAACCGACCTTAGATTTTTCAATATCGCATGCTTGTTTTTCGCATCAAGTGAATTCAGAACTGGCTCCATATTTTAAATCTATTTAGCAATAGAAATGTAGAATTGTGAGTGTTTGCTACGTATTTATAGTAGTCCATTAGGGTTTAGTTTTAGATTGGTCATCCATTTATTTAGGAAGTTTGTTGTGAGTTTTAAGTTTTTAAAATAAGATGCACATATCATGTTTAGTTTCTTGTGGCATGTTTAATAGGAAGTTTGTTGTGAGTTTTATCTATACTATATTAAACATGCCACAACAAACTGACTCTGTACAAGTAAAATTAGGGAATATTTCAGTTTATTAATGTCGTTGAAAACAAAAAACTTGGGTAAAAAACAAATGTTAATGCACGGTAGCTAGGTAATGGTCAAAGCTGGCTTGGGTAAAAAACAAATGTTGGCTTTAATCAATTGTACATTTACGCATCGGCTATTTGTACTTTATGAACGCACGGCGAAACTAAAAAAGACAACTATCGAAACGTTTAAAAAAATGTGCCGATCATCATGGTACCTTCGGATTTTTTTAAAACATTACGGGTTGTAAGATATCGCAGGAATACATTAAAGAATTAAAGAGGGGGGGAAGTGTAACTAATTACCCATAATTATGTTAAATGTCAAGGATTTAAATGTAATAGATTGAGGGACTAAAAAATAATTATGGTTTAAAAGACCACTTTACCCTCATTCTAGGGGTTTATTTATAAATAATGGGGGAAGAAGTTCTTAACTTTTGGGAATCCTTCCCTCATGTATTATAATATAGTATAGATAAAAGGGGACGCTCACCTAGCTTAACTAACTAATAACTATCCACTCCCCATTTCAAGGTAACACACAACTCTATTTAGGGTTGTTCATCGAATCGAATCGAATATCGAATTTTTGAATTAGTCGAACAATTTTTATTTTCCCTTGAATTCGAATTCAATTAAAACTTACCCAATTCGATTCAAATTCCTATTCGAATAAAAAACCCAATTCGTAATTGATTAAAAATTCGAATTCAAATAAATTCGATTCGATTCTGATTCTGATTCTTTTAAAACATTTAAAAAACTATCAAAATGAAACATAAATTTTAAAGTACGATATCACATTGTAATCGAATAAAACAACCCAATTCATATTCGATTAAAAATTCGAATTCGAATAAATTTGATTTGATTCAGGTAAAAGAACTATTAAAATAAAACATAAATTTTAAAACAGTCATAAAGCATGATATCACATTAATAAGTTCCTAATAAAGTACCATAATTCTAAAATTCTAAATGAGAAGTAACCACTCCATATTGCAAGTTAATATTTTTAGGGTTAGAAATCTATTGATAGATTTATTATTTAGCATTTAGTTATGGGCCATGTTGTGGGTTTGCTAATGGGTAACTTTAACACTTGGAATAAATTTTGAAAATAATTTATTGTATAGCCCAATAAAAGTTATATATATGTATTATATAAAAATGTATAGTTTCTATTCGAATTTCGAATCGAATTTAAAATTATAAATTCGTATTCGATTTACTTGACTCGAATTGAATCGAATTCGGATTCTTATAATCGAAACGCATTCTTGATAATCGAATTTCGAATTTTTCGAATACAAAACAAATTCTGAACACCCCTAGCTCTACTCTCCTTACTTGCTGGTTGTACTCGCAAAACTTATCCACACCCTCAACTAGGGATGACAAAAATACCCGAGCCCGACAGATATACCCGAAACACGACACAAATGGGATGGGTTGTCACACCCCAACCGATGGCGGAAACATCGGGCTGTGGCACTAAGCGAAACAGATTGTCCAGAAGTTTCCATAACAACTATATTTACCAAATATTTAAAGCAACACGTCCCATACCATGTCATAAAGGATAATACAATTATTACAGAAAAGATCTAGTCAAATTGTTCTGTTCCGACAACTCAGATTTTTATTACAGACAATTGCTTATTGTTGACCTAGGTCTTTCCTAGCCTCGATTTCACAGCAAACAAAGCAAATAAGCATCCTAAGCACCTGTCACAAACGTTAAAGTAAAAGTCAATACACATAGTGTAAAGGTGAGCATACAAGTTTGATAATAGCATATAGAGTTCGAAAGCGTTACGCATAACCAGCACGTACACAGAGTGAAATGAGGCATGTTAGTTGTCGACATGAACCTATCGATACCAATGACTGCGGATTGACTGCCCAAGGCAGTTCGCGATACATACTCACCACTGTGAGCCATGTAGGTAATTGTCCTTAACAACCCCCGAGTGAACGGGTGCTGAGTCCAAACTAATAGTACTATCGTTGCTAAGGCAGGTAGACATCATTCCATGTGTAAACATAACAAACAAGCATTCATTAAGTCACGTATACATGCGATAACGGTTAGCGTTTAAAGTATTGCGTAGCGTGTTCGGTGTGATTTTGTATAAGTAACGTATGTAACACCCAAAAGTGCGTAAAGCAAAAAGGGATCGAGTATACTCACAGCGATTGATGGATTGAAGGGAGCGCTAGAGAGTAGGGTTAGCCTGAATAGATCAATAGCATAATGATAAGCGACGCGTAAGACGGTGTAGAGTGCAGGTGGGTAGGACAGCAGTTCGATCGGATGGTAATCCGATCGGACAGCCGGCCATGCGAGTGGTAGTCCGTTCGGACGGTCGTCCGGTCGAATGACCGTTCGAGTGGATTGTTACTTCCTTTGGGAAGGATGTGTTTGTGTATGATGGCTTGACTTTTGAAGTTTTCGTTGTAGTATTTAGGAAACATAGAAGTATCTCTACCTTTCAGGTCGATCGATCGAACGACCGTTCGATCGGGCGACAATCCGATAGGTTGGGCATTTCAGCGAGAACAAGTTCACAGCAGGTTGTCACTCGATCGGACGGTTGTTCGATCGGGTGGCATCCCTTGTGCATTGAACATGTTGAAAATTGTTTAAGTGTTTGGAATTTTGAAGCATCACATAGTCGGATAGTCGGTCGATCGAGTGGTAACTCGATCGGACGGCAATCTGTTCGGTGTTCCCAAATCTCTTGAGGGTTGATTTGAAAATTAAGGTGGGACCAAGGTGCAAGTCGTTTGGATTGGCTGTTCGATCGGACGGCAGTCCGATCGGACGGCACTCCGTCCTGGTCGTCCTGTTCGTCTTACACTTGGTTGTTTTGATTGTTTGTCGTTTTATCCAGACGTTTGGATAACGTATTAAGCAAGAGAAACCTTGTCAATACTTGGTGCCTCTGATCGGACAGGAATCACCCAAACCCGGTCAGTTAACGGTTCGAGACGATGTTCCATGTTTAACCCTGAATTGGTAGTCTCATGAATAGAATCCAGATCTTGAACCAACACAACCACAAGGATGAGTAGTAAGTCGGCACAAGCTCCGATTGTATCGGTTTTGAATGCATTGAGTGAAAAAGAGTTGAAAGAAAGTTGGAAAACCATCTTTCAATCCTTTTCATTGTGAATATGTTTAGATTCTTATGAAATATCTTTGTTTGTTTATGTGGAAATCGGTTAGATCTAAGTTGTTCTCGGTGGGTTGCGGTCCAAACATGAAGTTCTTCAAGAACACATGATGACGTCACCCTAGAACACCTTGAATCTTGATGATTTCACGGTTAAAAGTTATGATTCAAAAGATAGAAAGGTGTAGGAGTGCGTGTAGATTAAGGAAGTACAAGATTTAGGTTGAGATCTTACCGGAATCGCGAGAAATCGGAGGAAAAAGTGAGCAAGAGCGCTGGTCAGACGAGAGTTGCCAAAAGTAGTAAGTATGATGGTGACATGGGGTATTTATAGGGTTACCCAAAGTGGAAAGGAGCTGGTCGATCGGATGGCAGCCCGGTCGAACAGATGTCCGATCGAGCGGCAGCTCGATCGAACGGCTGGTCTATCGGCCAGTCACCTGATCGATCAGTCGCTTGGTTCGAGCGTTCGGTGCGACGAGTTTTGCCGTTTCGATTGCGATTGCGAGCGTTTCGATGCGTTAGAGTTTCCTAGTCAAATTACCTTTAATCCCAACTACTATATCAACATACAATCGTCCTTATTTCGTATTCGTTTAGCGTTGGCGATTCGATTGTGATTGTGTTTCGATTAATTACCACATATAACATAATTAAACATGCACAAGTAACACATAAGGCACACACACACGTATAACAATAGCCAAAAAGCGTAATTCGAGTTGCGAGTGCGATTGCGATAGCGATAAAGCGATCAAATATGCGACAAACAGCGATTACTATACGATTATTAATAGATACACCACATAATACAACTAAAGCGATAATAAAATAGACTAATTACAAGTCAAAGAAGTCAAAACAGGAGTTGAGCAAGGAGAGACAGATCGCAATTAGCAATCTTTTCTTCCTTTGACTTCAATCTTGACTTTGACTTTGACTTTCGAAACACGGGGTGTTACAGCCTCCCCTAGTTGAGGGAATTTCGTCCCGAAATTTGGCCGAAGCAGTAACAAACAACTGTGGGTACTTTGCCTTCATGTCTCTTTCAAGTTCCCAAGTGAACTCTGCGCCTCGTTTGCCTTCCCATCGGACTTTCACAATAGGAATGCGCGAGCGTCGGAGCTGCTTGGTTTTGCGGTCCATGATTTCGACAGGCTTTTCCACGAAGTGTAGTGTTTCGTTTACTTGGAGGTCATCGAGAGGTACAATTAAATCATGCTAAGCCAGGCACTTTCGGAGGTTTGACACATGGAAAGTCGGGTGGACATTACTAAGTTCCTCCGGTAGTTCGAGTTTGTAGGCGACTTTTCCGATCCTTTCCTGGATCTTAAAAGGTCCAACATATCGGGGCGCTAGTTTCCCTTTCTTGCCGAATCTGACCACACCCTTCCCAGGTGATACCTTTTGGAGTACGTAGTCGCCAACGTCAAATTCAAGGGGCGTGCGTCGTCTATCGGCGTAACTTTTATGTCGACTTTGAGCTTTCAACAAGTTGTCTCTTATTTGGGGACTTTGTCGGTCGTTTCTTGCAATAGCTCAGGACCGGTTAATTGCGAGTGACCGATCTCGTGCCACACAATAGGCGATCGACATTTTCTTCCATATAAAGTCTCGAATGGTGCCATTTGAATGCTGGAATGATAACTGTTGTTGTACGAGAATTCGACTAACGGCAGGTATGCATCCCAACTACCACCGAAATCTATGACACACGAATGGAGCATGTCTTCAAGAGTACGGATCGTTCTCTCAGTCTGACCGTCGGTTTGAGGGTGGAATGCGGTACTTAGGTTAAGTGTAGTCCCGAGAGCCGCTTGAAACGTTTCCCACAGCCGCGAGGTAAACTGAGCGTCACGGTCAGAGATGATGTCACGAGGCGTCCCATGTCGGACAAATGATCTCATTGGTGTAGATTCGGGCTAATCGTTCTACCTTGTAGTCTTCCTGTATTCGCAAAAAGTGGGCTGATTTGGTCAAACGGTCAACAACAACCCAGATGCTGTCATGACCTGTTGGCGTACGTGGGAGCTTTGTTATGAAATCCATAGCTATACTCTCCCACTTCTACATAGGGATTGGAGGTTGTTCGAGTAAGCTAGAGGGTCTTTGGTGTTCAGCCTTGACCTTTGAGCAAGTCAGGCACTTCCGAACGTAGAGAGCAATATCCCTTTTCATGCCCGGCCACCAGTACTTGTAGCGGAGGTCCTGGTACATTTTGTCGGCACCGGGATGAATGAAATATCGGGATTTGTGGGTTTCGTCCATCAATATCTATCGCAAATTGGTCCGTTTAGGGAACCAAATTCGGTCTAGGAAGTGGAATATCCCATTCGACTTATTCACAAGCTGAGCTCCATCGTGGTAGATTCTTTCCTTCTTCAAGGTGCGTTCATTAAAACAGGCATGCTGGGCTTCGCGGATGAGGGTTTCGAGGTCGAATTGGGCTTGGACATTACGAATGCTGAGCAAATAACTCCGTCTGCTGAGAGCATCGGCAACGACATTTGCTTTGCCTGGGTGATAACGGATCTCACAGTCGTAATCGTTGAGAAGTTCTACCCATCGGCGTTGACGCATATTAAGTTCTTTCTGATCAAAGATATGTTGTAGGCTCCTATGATCGGTGAAGATCGTACACTTGGTACCATACAGGTGGTGTCGCCAAATCTTTAACGCAAAAACAACCGCGCCTAGCTCGAGATCATGGGTTGTATAGTTCTTCTCGTGGATTTTGAGCTGACGAGATGCGTAAGCTATAACATTGTCCCGCTGCATAAGGACACAACCAAGACCAAGGTTTGAAGCATCACAATAGACAATGAAGTCGTCGTTTCCGTCGGGTAGAGTGAGAACAGGAGCATTGCAAAGCATGTGCTTGAGGGTTTGGAAGGCAGACTCTTGTTTAGTTCCCCAAAAAAAAGGCTTGTCTTTATGCGTAAGAGCGGTAAGCGGCACAGCGATCTTTGAGAATCCTTCGATAAAACGTCAATAATAGCCCGCCAATCCGAGGAAAGAACAGACTTCGGAAGGGTTCTTGGGTGTAATCCAACTCTTGACTGCTTCAATTTTCGCGGGATCGACATGAATACCTTGACTATTGACAATGTGTCCCAGAAACTGAACCTCCTCCAGCCAAAATTCACACTTGGAGAACTTGGCATAGAGTCGATTCCCCTGGAGTAACTCGAGAACCAAACGTAGATGTTGCGTGTGTTCGGCCTTCGATTTGGAATAGATCAAGACATCGTCGATGAACATGATGACGAAACGGTCGAGATATGGTTTACACACGCGATTCATCAGATCCATGAAAACCGCGGGTGCGTTGGTTAAACCAAAAGGCATAACAACGAACTCATAGTGGTCGTAACGAGTGCGAAAAGCGGTTTTGGGTATATCCTCCTCTTGGATGCGTAGCTGGTGATAGCCTGAACGCGGATCGATCTTCGAGAAACACGTAGCACCTTGTAGCTGATCAAACAAATCATCAATGCGAGGCAGGGGGTAGCGGTTCTTGATAGTCAACTTATTCAGTTCCCGATAGTCGATGCACATCCGGAACGACCCATCCTTCTTTTTGACGAAGAGGACTGACGCGCCCAAAGGAGAGGTGCTCGGGCGAATGAAGCCTTTCTCAAGTAATTCCTGGAGCTGATTCAAGAGTTCACGCATTTCGGACGGTGCGAGTCGGTAGGGAGCTTTGGCAACAGGGTTGGCTCTAGGAATGAGGTCGATACGAAAGTCGATATCACGACTTGGCGGTAGGCTGGGAAGATCGTCAGGAAACACATTAGGAAATTCACGAACCACAGGAACGTCTTTCACTTCTGTCTTTCCTTTCTTTTCTTTCTCCGCTACTACAATGTTAGCCAAGAAAGCTCTGTATTCCTTGCGGAGATACTTGCTAGCTTGGACACATGACATGAGCTTGAGACCTTTCGAAGCAGTTTCACCATAGACACACAATAAATCACCATTCGCGAGCGAGAATTGAATTATCTTATCGAAGCACACAACTTCAGCATGGTTTTCGCGAAGAAAGTTCATGCCTACTATGACGTCAAAACTTCCGAGTTGCATAGGGATAAGGTCGATTGGGAAGATGTGATTGTTGAGCTCAAGAGTACAATCACGAAGAATAGAATTAACGGCGACAGTTCTTCCGGTGGCGACTTCAACATCGAACGTCGAGGGGAGATGGGAGCGCTTACGACTAAGAAGCTTCTCGAATTCAAACGACACAAAGCAGTTATCGGCTCCAGTATCAAACAAACACGATGCATAAATACCATTCACAAGGAACGTACCATTGACCACTTTGTTGTCAGCCTGGGCTTGGCGCACATTGATGTTGAAAGTTCTGGTGCGTGCGGCTTGTTGCTGCTGCTGAGGCTGTTGCTGCTGGTGAGGCTGCTGCTGCTGGGGCTCTTGTTTCACAACCCTGTTCAGGCACATGTTCGCAAAGTGGTTGATATCACCACATGAGAAGCAGACTCAGGCGTTGACCGCGGGTGCCTGAGCCGCTTGTTGGCCTTGTGGGCTGAGAGCAGAGCTTGATGAGCAGTGGTTTGAGCTGGCGCTTGACGGGGACCAGTATGGCAGTTGGCAGTGAAGTGACCGTACATATTGCAGTGAGCGCAAAAACGACAAGCTAGACCCACCGGGTGATGATAAGTGCATGTTGGGCAGGCAGGGTGGGGGCCTGTGTATGCGCGCTTTGCAGGCGGTGCATAGATTGCTGGAGCTGAGCGGTGCTGAGACTGCTGCTGAGCCGGTACGGCTTGAAGTGGAGCAGCATTGGTAGTGGCAGCACAGTTCTTGTTGCTGGAGCTGCTGTTGTTCTTCTTCTTCTTTCGGCGTGAGGACTTTGACGATTGAGCGGCGGCAATTTCAGCGGTTGGTGCGGTGGTGACTTGGTGCAGGTTCTTTGGTGTTTTATCCCAGAAACCAGCTTTCACCCGCTTGTCATTGATTTCGGCGGCAAGCAAGTAAGTTTCTTCAATCGTTGCTGTCTTTGCGGCATGCACAAAATCCGCAACACAGTCGGGTAGAGCTCGGATGTACTTCTTGATTGCCATGTCGGGCGTCTTCACTTGATCGGGACAGATGATGCTGAGCTGCTTAAAGCGAGCAGTCAGGGCAGCGTTGTCACCTTCCTTCTGCTTAATGTGCCAGAATTCGTCCTCCAGCTTTTGGCGTTCATGGGGATGGCAGAATTCATCCATCATGATGGCCTTTAACTCTTCCCACGTCAACTCATAGGCTGCATCATTTCCGCGTTTGTTTCTCTCGGCCGTCCACCAGTCTAATGCGCGGGACTGGAAGACGCCGGTAGCGTTCTGAGTACGGAGATTTTTCGGACATCCACTCTGGCGCAGAGTGACTTCGACGGAATCGAACCATTGAAACATAGCCGTTGGGCCATCTTCTCCAGTGAATTCCTTTGGTCCGCAAGCCTTGAACTGCTTGAAGCTGAAAGCAGTCTTGGTAGCAACTTTAGGAGCCTTGGTTCTGGATTCCTTAGATGATTTGCTAACATTCTCATAAATTTCACTCACGATCTGAGGCACAACCTTGGCCACTTGTTTAGCGAGGATGGCAGCAAGGCATTTGTCCCTCTGTTCCTGGCGAGAAAGTCATGGGTGACGGGGTCCAGATGATGGTCCAGTTTACATTGTCTGCAACAGACATCGTCATAGGTCTCAGACGCGTCATAATCGAATCTCACCTCACACGTCTAATACTACTAAAGCTCAGTAACACAGTCACGTAATCATATATGCACATAACCATAGATTCACATAAACACAGAAGCACATAAGCATGTAGAGCACAGAGACACATAAGCATATAAGCACGTAATTCACTTTAGAGGCAGTGAGAATACAGAAACCTATCATTCAAAGCACGCGTTTGAGAGTAGCGATCGTAAGTAGCATAGCGAGTAGTATAGCATAAGCGAATAACATAGCATAAGGTCGTCCATAATTTAGCGATTTGTCAGCGTTTTGAGGTAGAAGTGCAGTGCGAGTCGTGTGTGTCGATCAAAGCGTTAGTGAAAATCGAGTAAATCTCAAAAATTAATACACATAGGCAGGTAAATACACCTACAAACACATAAAATCGACGAATTATCAGAGTCAGCAGTTGCGGGCTCAGAATCGAAACACATAAAAATCGAGAAATAGATCGTCTACGGCTATTAGACATTGACTATCCAAGGTGGTTCGACTATCTTCAAGGACTTGTTGCCCACACTTTGACCTTCAGGACCGTGCTTCTGCCTCGATTGTTGGGTGTTCTGCACGCGTCCCTTTAGTCATATCGTGACTTCAAGTCGTTGGAGTCCGTCGAGACCTTGGTGAGAGTTTTGTAAACCAAGTAAAGGTCGGAACAAGTCGTTAAGGTTAGGGTTTCACCCCTAGCTTAACAACTCCGTTCCTGTTTTGATAAAATAAGAGAAAATTATGCGTCAAAGTACGGATTTCACACCTATTCCAACGCAATTTCTCGTGTTTATAGATAAAAATTGTAGGTTGGTCAAGCAATTTAGTCGAGAGTTTGCGGTTTTCACACCTAATCTCGACTTAATCGCTCATTCATTATTGAAAATTCGAGTGCAGTGATAGAGTAGCGTAGGCGAGAATAGCGAGAAATAGCAGGTACGCTCACACATAATCCTTACTAGACATGCACGAGTCGGTCTATTGGTTCCTAACTATAGACTAGGTCTCTAAGACATCGACCCGGACTAGGTCGAGTCTTTCCTAATTCCCTATAGTTATGGCTCTGATACCAATCTGTCACACCCCAACCGATGGCGGAAACATCGGGGCGTGGCACTGAGCGAAACAGATTGTCCAGAAGTTTCCATAACAACTATATTTACCAAATATTTAAAGCAACACGTCCCATACCATGTCATAAAGGATAATACAATTATTACAGAAAAGATCTAGTCAAATTGTTCTGTTCCGACAACTCAGATTTTTATTACAGACAATTGCTTATTGTTGACCTAGGTCTTTCCTAGCCTCGATTTCACAGCAAACAAAGCAAATAAGCATCCTAAGCACCTGTCACATACGTTAAAGTAAAAGTCAATACACATAGTTTAAAGGTGAGCATACAAGTTTGATAATAGCATATAGAGTTCGAAAGCGTTACGCATAACCAGCACGTACACAGAGTTAAATGAGGCATGTTAGTTATCGACATGAACCTATCGATACCAATGACTGTGGATTGACTGCCCAAGGCAGTTCGCGATACATACTCACCACTGTGAGCCATGTAGGTAATTGTCCTTAACAACCCCCGAGTGAACGGGTGCTGAGTCCAAACTAATAGTACTATCGTTGCTAAGGCAGGTAGACAGCATTCCATGTGTAAACATAACAAACAAGCATTCATTAAGTCACGTATACATGCGATAACAGTTAGCGTTTAAAGTATTGCGTAGGGTGTTCGGTGTGATTTTGTATAAGTAACGTATGTAACACCCAAAAGTGCGTAAAGCAAAAAGGGATCGAGTATACTCACAGCGATTGATGGATTGAAGAGAGCGCTAGAGAGTAGGGTTAGCCTGAATAGATCGATAGCATAACGATAAGCGACGCGTAAAACGGTGTAGAGTGCAGGTGGGTAGGACAGCAGTTCAATCGGATGGTAATCCGATCGGACAGCCGGCCGTGCGAGTGGTAGTCTGTTCGGACGGTCGTCCGGTCGGATGACCGTTCGAGTGGATTGTTACTTCTTTTGGGAAGGATGTGTTTGTGTATGATGGTTTGACTTTTGAAGTTTTCGTTGTAGTATTTAGGAAACATAGAAGTATCTCTACCTTTCAGGTCGATCGATCGAACGACCGTTCGATCGGGAGACAATCCGATAGGTTGGGCATTTCAGCGAGAACAAGTTCACAGCAGGTTGTCACTCGATCGGACGGTTGTTCGATCGGGTGGCATCCCTTGTGCATTGAACATGTTGAAAATTGTTTAAGTGTTTGGAGTTTTGAAGCATCACATAGTCGGATAGTCGGTCGATCGAGTGGTAACTCGATCGGACGGCAATATGTTCGGTGTTCCCAAATCTCTTGAGGGTTGATTTGAAAATTAAGGTGGGACCAAGGTGCAAGTCGTTCGGATTGGCTGTTCGATCGGACAGTAGTCCGATCGGACGGCACTCCGTCCTGGTCGTCCTGTTCGTCTTACACTTGTTTGTTTTGATTATTTGTCGTTTTATCGAGACGTTTGGAGAACGTATTAAGCAAGAGAAACCTTGTCAATACTTGGTGCCCCTGATAGGATAGGAATCACCCAAACTCGGTCAGTTGACGGTTCGAGACGGTGTTCCATGTTTAACCCCGGAATCGGTAGTCTCGTGAATAGAATCCAGATCTTGAACCAACACAACCACAAGGATGAGTAGTAAGTCGGCACAAGCTCCGATTCTATCGGTTTTGAATGCATTGAGTGTAAAAGAGTTGAAAGAAAGTTGGAAAACCATCTTTCAATCCTTTTCATTGTGAATATGTTTAGATTCTTATGAAAGATCTTTGTTTGTTTATGTGGAAATCGGTTAGATCTAAGTTGTTCTCGGTGGGTTGCGGTCCAAACATGAAGTTCTTCAAGAACACATGATGACGTCACCCTAGAACACCTAGAATCTTGATGATTTCACGGTTAAAAGTTATGATTCAAAAGATAGAAAGGTATAGGAGTGCATGTAGATTAAGGAAGTACAAGATTTAGGTTGAGATCTTACCGGAATCGCGAGAAATCGGAGGAAAAAGCGAGCAAGAGCACTGGTCGGACGAGAGTTGCCAAAAGTAGTAAGTATGATGGTGAGATAGGGTATTTATAGGGTTACCCAAAGTGGAAAGGAGCTGGTCGATCGGATGGCAGCCCGGTCGAACAGCTGTCCGATCGAGCGGCAGCTCGATCGAATGGCTGGTCGATCGGCCAGTCACCTGATCGATCAGTCGCTTGGTTCGAGCGTTCGGTGCGACGAGTTTTGCCGTTCTGATTGCGATTGCGAGCGTTTCGATGCGTTAGAGTTTCCTAGTCAAATTACTTTTAATCCCAACCATGGTTGTAGAAATTAATCGCCGCCTAGGCGCTAGTCGGTAGTCTACTGACTAATTTTAACCTAGTCGGTCCAATTAATCGGTAATCGGTCAAAGTCGGTCGTAGGCGGTCGTAATCGGTGAAAATCAGTCCTAGGCGGTCAAAAATCGGATTAATCGGCCTATATTAATCGGTCAAAATCGGATAAAATCGGATAAAATCGGTCCTAGGCGGCCCTAGGCGGTCCTAGGCGGTCAGAATTGGTCAAAATCAGTCAAAATAGAACCATACTATCTGAAACTTGAAGTATTTATGTGAATTTTGAAGTATTATTTTTATATTATTGGGTATATATATATAATTTTGAAAAAATACATATAAAAATCCCATTCCGATTAATCCCGATTAATCCCTATTAATCCCGATTAATCCCTAGGATGTACCTCACCGCCCGACTAGCGCCTAGCGCCTTCTACAACAGTGATCCCAACTACTATATCAACATACAATCGTCCTTATTTCGTATTCGTTTAGCGTTGGCGATTCGATTGCGATTGCGTTTCGATTGATTACCACATATAACATAATTAAACATGCACAAGTAACACATAAGGCACACACACATGTATAACAATAGCCAAAAAGCGTAATTCGAGTTGCGAGTGCGATTGCGATAGCGATAAAGCGATCAAACATGCGACAAACAACGATTACTATACGATTATTAATAGATACTCCACATAATACAACTAAAGAGATAATAAAATAGACTAATTACAAGTCAAAGAAGTCAAAACAAGAGTTGAGCAAGGAGAGACAGATCGCAATTAGCAATCTTTTCTTCCTTTGACTTCAATCTTGACTTTGACTTTGACTTTCGAAATACGGGGTGTTACACGGGTGTACCCGATACCCGACGGGTAATGGGCCGGATATGTGATTAGTTTTAAAAATTTTCGCGGGTATGGGTCAGGTATGGGATTAGGTGATACCCGACCCGATTACCCAAAACTAGTTACCCATTTACCCGAACTATATACCCGAATTTTTTAATTTATATTTTTATTTTCTATGAACCCTTGTCTATTAGAGATTTGTTTTATTATTTTAATAATGTTAAAAAATAAATTTTCTTTTAGTATATGTATTTGTTTATATTTTGTATGTTGTGAACAGTGGCGAAGCTTGAGATTTCTGACCGGGGGGTCGGAAGTCACCGGACCTAAAATTATACCTTAAAAATTATAAAACCGGGGGGTCAAAAACGTATATATCTAAAAAAATTCTATACGAAACGTACATACATAACACTACTGAGCAAAAAGTTCGGTGGGTCGGGCGCCCCTCCTGGCCCCTTCAAAGTTACGCCCATGGTTGTGAAGTAAATATATATAAGTGTATAAGTATTATAAAGTTATTATCAATTTATGATAAAACTTAATTATGTAATGTACGTTTTTAATTTATAATTTTAAATTATAATAGTTGATGTATAAATAGAATATATAATAATTGTAATTGTAAAAAAATGTATTTGGAAACCCCAACGTAAATATTTTTACAAATTAATGGGTATACCCGATACCAGACCGGTAATTACCCGACATGTATTGGGTCGGGTATGGGACACGATTTTACAAGCGGGTATGAGTTTACCAATACCCGACCTAAACCCGACCCGTTGCCATCCTTACCCTCAACTTTCCTAGCTTGAGGCCATTTACCCCCAACCCACTACTACTCACCCTATCCCGCATGGTTGCGAGTTAGACGCCCCCTCCAGTCTTATAGGCGGATTTTTTGTAAAGTTGTTTTATGTATAACCAGTAGAATTCCTCGTGTGTTGCGGTAAGGATGAACATGGTACCGGACCGGTACGGGTCCAGTACCGAAAATAATGGATATGGTATGATATGGTACCAATAAATCAACCAAAATACCGGCACCGTATCGAATAGGTACCGGTCCCGAAAAACGAGAAGAATGGGTACCGGCACCGAAAATAATCGGTATGGTATGGTATTGGCTCGGTATCGGTACCAAATATTCATCCCTACGTTGCAGCATGAATTCGATCGGTGTTGGTTCGGTCAATTACAGTACTGGTACGGTACTGGACCCATTATAGCAATTGAAAGAGAAAACTCAAAAAATAAAGTCATGATATACCTTATATCGACATGTGTTTTACATTAGTCAAAAACCATAAAAGTGAATATGTTGTTCGAGTGGAATAGACGTGGTACCAACTACCAATATTGTTAAGATTGTATCAGTTTGGTTCGTCATGCTAACGTTAGGATACTTGACCCGTTTGATTTTGAACACCACATTTATCATAGCGTAGATAAAAATAAGCACATCATAATTGTATATTCAAAAGTTTATAAAGTATTACATTATATTAGAAAAAAAGTAAGCGACGTCAATTTATATAAAAAAAAACTGTGTGGCTGCTTTAATTAGGGGTGTTCATAATCGGTTATCCGAAAATTTCAGATAGTTATTTTCAATATCTGAATCCGTATCCGAAATTTCGGATACTGATTCGAATTTTAAAACAAATATCCACAGTTCTACAGAAAATAAAATCAAAATTGTGCAGGATCTCTAATAACAAAGATCTTGAGAATGCTTTATGGGTCCATGGTACTAAAACTCTATAGAATCCTTTATATTAATGATATCCAATATCCAATTATCCATGGCCACCAAATGAAGTTATACATCAGCTCACACATTAATTTCACTGAGACACTGAATATCTTTTGGTTTTCTTATCATTGAAGTCACTAGAAATCTGAATATTTTAACCGATTTACAAGTACAACATACATTAAGATTTCAAAAGATGTCACGATGTCGATTCATGATGTCAGGCAAATGATTTCGAAAGTTGTAAAGATTTCTTAAACGATGACCGTCGAACTCGGTAGATTCATCATTAGTGAAGGATGTCACATTTTTTTTAATAATGATTGTCAAACCGTTGTGGATTCAGGATTTCTCGAACGATTTCACAAACGATGTTGATGATGTCTTAAGAGGGTGAGAGGGCGCTGGAGTGGGAAATGGGGGTATAGATGCGGGGGAATGTAGAGGTAGGGTTTTCAAAAGAAACATCAACATCGGTTGATATATATTTTTAATAATCAATTAATATTATTTAATATTTCGGATTAGCATATAAAAGGTATCAGAAAATTTTCAATATTACTATGAGAATCTGAATCCGAATTTTCAGATATTCAAATTTTCGTATTATATGGATTCAGATTTTTGAATATTTCGGATTTGGATTTTTTGAACTCCACTAACTTTAATAAGATGTGCGTTTGTGCTTTGGTTACATTTAGATTAACACCAAGAACTCGGTTTCGGAAAGAAAGTTTATATCGGGACATAGATAAAAATAGACGTATCGCAACGATGTACTCAAATTTTATAAAATATTATATTTAAAAGTTATAAAAAATAAAATATGATTAAGATTAGTTATGATAATAAATAGTATAAAAAACTTATATTATAATTAAATGGTAATAAATAATAATCAATAATATAATAGTAAAACAAGAAAACAGTAAAAAAGATAGGCTACTGTAGAAACCTCTTTTAATACACTAATAATATAATTTCCATGTTAGTTTTTCTCTCTATTTTGGTCCTGTATAATAATATTATAAAAGAATATAACTCAGGATATAAGAACTTTCTTAGGGCGGATATATAAATATAAGTATTCAAATTGAATGAATGTTTTGTTTTTAAAAGACTTAGTTTTGTTATTCAAAAAGAGGTAGCAGCACAACTTGTTGCCCGTTTACCATCTATTTTGATGTAAATTCATTTCTCGCTTATTTTCATCAAATACGGGAGATTGTTAGGTATGTAATCTTGATTATGATCCAAAACATTGCTATAAGTAAAAAAAAAATATTTGTGTGTAAAAGATAAGTAATAAAAGACTAGTGGGAATGTCCGCGCGTTGCGGCAGGTGTCCCGACTCATATTAGATTCAGTTATGATGTCTATCACAAACCACAACCCATTCCGGGTTTGTAACACTTTGTTCCTTTGAACCAAAAATAACCTAAGTTTGTATTCTGGATATACATGTATTTCTAGTATAGACATAACGAGCATGAAGTTTTGATGAGTAGTAAAGTAATTAGACGATAGCCCACTTGGTAGATGCTTATGTCTCTTAGAGGTAAGGTCCTAGGTTAAAACCTAGGCAAATGTTTAATTTATATTAGGAGTAACATTTGCTATTAAAAAAAGTAAAGTAATTAGACTTTAGTATTTTATATTAGGAGTAACATTTGCCATTAAAAAAAGTAAAGTAATTAGACTTTAGTATTTTAAGATAAATAGGGTTTCAAAACTAAAAACGGCCACCTTGCAATTATTGCAATAAATTACAATTATTTTAACAAAGTATGGGCATTTAGTATTGTTTTATGGCGATGCTATTCTCTTTGTATAAACAACTCCTTGTAAGCCATGCTAGTAAACCAAAGGATAGTAGCATGTGTCACCATTCTCAACGTGGGGATCACAACACTTCGTTTGGTGATTTTAAGGGTGTGTACAAGTTCAGTTCGGTTTTGAGCCATAACCATAACCAAAACTTTCGATTAAGATATTTCAAAAACCGATGAGTTTAAATTATTTCTTATTGGTTAGTAACAAAACTAAAACAAACAATAAAAATAAAACTGAACACAGATCAATGCAACTTTTTATCTTCACTCTTCCTTACCAAAAAAAAAAAAAAACATTTTCATTGTCTTAAATTTACACTAATTACATATTTAATGAAACACCAAGCCTTCATGGTGCAACCTTAAGGCCACCTCAAGGAATATTCAAGATCAGAGCTCTCACCAACTTAAAATAAAAATGCAAAAAATAATTCTGGATTGATCATGCTAAGTTCAAGCTCAATATGGTTTGACCTGAACGGTCAACTACTTTGCAAACTATTGTGGATGTAAATGACATATTGGATATACCAACACATTACATTGGACTAAAAAGATCAGTAAGAATTTGAGTGAAGTTCTTATAAAAGCTCAAACTTGAGCTATTTTACGTTTCAAGCTCGTTGTTGGTACTCGATTTGTAACATCCGTAAAAAAAAAAAAAAAAAACGTTTCAAGCTCGTTGTTGGTACTCGATTTGTAACATCCGTAAAAAAAAACGTATATCTAAATCCGACCCATTTTAAGATTCGGATCCTAACCTCGAAATTCGAAAGCTTCGTGAAACAAGCAATCGTTGAACAATCCACATCCGTAAATTAATTCGTCATAGAAATGGTTACTCATTTGTTAATTAATTAAATTAACTAAATTTACAAATTAAAAAGCTTTATTCTTTTTATTTTTAATCTAGTTAGTCTCGTTAAGTTTGAAAGTTAGTTTAAGATAACACAAGTTAACCTAGTTAGTTTTGTTGTTAAGTTAGTTTTTTTTAAATAACATAACCTAACCTAATTAATAAAACCACAGGGACTGATTATGCAAATTTTAAAACTATTAAAACAGTTAGAGTAAACTGCAATTTTACCCCCTGAGGTTAGGGGCCATTGGCACTCTTACCCCCCCCCCCCTAAGGAAATAATTGCAATTTTACCCCCCACTGTTGACTCTTATGTCGCGATTTTACCCCCCGACTTCAATTTTGTTGACTGGTTTGTTGACTTGGGGGTGAAATGACTATTTTACCCTTTTATAGTTTTATTTTACCCCCAACGTTTGCTGTTATGTCGCATGTTTACCCCCTGCCACCACTGCCACCGCCATTCACCACCACAACCACCACTGCCACCTCCAGCCACCACCCTCAACCACCACTGCCACCGCCATTCACCACCACAACCACCACTGCCATCTTCTTCCTCCCCCTCTCTCTCTCTCTAAAAAAACCCACCACCCGCCTTCATCTTCAACAATCACCACCGTCATCTCCACACCCCAGCCCCCAATCATCCACATACATACAGCCAAACCACAACGATCACTACCACCCCTACACCACCCTTCAATCAACACCTGCAACTAGTGATTCATCTCAATTTTGTATTTCGAGCTGTAACTCTCCAAAACTTTGATGGATAAAACTTGCATATAGCTAATCTGAAATTTAAATTCCAAACTAATCACAAGAAAAAGAAAATAACATATCTGTCTTTGTGCAATTCTATAAAATAACGAAAGAATATAAGCATGATTTTGATCCTAGGAAACATCAGGAACGGGTTTCTGTTCTGAGACTTGGTACTATAAAAGCTCAAGACATAACAAATAGCCACCAAGGTCACGATCATCCAAGACAACAACAAGAAAACTGATGAATTCAATGACAAATATTAAGGTAATTGTATGACCTAAAACTCTAATTAAACAAACTTTCCTTCCATAAGTTCTACATTGTGTGCAGAACAAACACATACACAAACAATTATGTCCATGGATACAACCATAAACCCAACCCTCTACTCTCTGTCTCACATGACAAAAATAAATTCAGCAAACACTTGTCAGGTAGGTATATGACATTCGAATAAAAAACCTTAAATCTTCTGTTTCAGTGTAACCTCAATTATCCCAATTCGAGAATTAGGTCTGTAATGTTCATCTGTGTCCACCTCCTCAATTTCCTAGATAATTCAAATTCCAAAATAAGACCGATCAATGTCTACTAGTACTAAACAAGAAAAGGTTCAACGATTGTATATTTCTATTTTAACCAAAAAAAATGAATAAGCATGATAAATTGTAGCATTAAACTTACCTGAACAATATCTTCGCCCTTGATAACGCGTCCAAAGACATTAAGTTTTGCATTTAGATCTGGAATTGGAGCAGTTGTAATGGATAAAAAGCCATTCAGATATACTAGAAAATACCGATGGTTGTGGTGGTGGTTGTGTGGCGGCCATTGAACCTCCTCTGTCTCCGGCGACCATTGAACCTCTCCGGCGACCATTGAACCTCCTCTGTCTCCTTCCGGATGGTTGTGGTGGTGGTTGTGTGGCGGCGGCAGTTGTGGTGGTGAATGGCGGCGGCAGTGGCGGTGGTTGTGGTGGTGAATGGCGGTGGCATTGAACCTCCTCTATGTCCTTGAAGAAGAACTATGTATATTATATATATATAATAACAATTAATAATAAAAATAATAATAATAAATATAGGTTAAGATTACCAAAATACCCTCCCAAGTCAACAGACCAGTCAACAAAACTGAAGCTGGGGGGTAATGTTGCAACATAACATCAAACAGTGGGGGGTAAAATTGCAATTATTTCGTTAGGGGGGCAAGAGTGTCAATCACCCCTAACCTCAGGGGGTAAAATTGCAGTTTACTCAAACAGTTAAAACAAAAGGAATTGGACTTGCCCCAAACCCTAGCCGCATACGGTTTCCCCTTTTCCCTCCCAAAAACCATTCTCTGCAAATCCAAGGTTTTCACCCACAAAACTCCATCTCCTTCAAGACACCCACACACACACTACACCTTGTCACTTTCACAAACTTCTTACATGCAAACAACCAAGCCCCTGTCTCCTCTCTATGTTTCTGTATGGCGACCGGAGTTACTGGCGGAGCCGGTGGCTGCCGGCGGTTTGTTTCGTCGGGCAAGACGCCCCCCTCCATCTCTGTTTTGATTGAACGACAGAAGCCGCACCGGCGTACGGCGGCGTGTACACAGACGGGAAAGAGAGAGAGACGCGGAGAGAGAGAGGCGACGGAGAAGAGGAGGCCGACACCCCTCTTGGCGGCGGCGGCGGCAGAGCATCGGCAGAAGCCGCGTAGGCGACAGCCGTAGCGGTAGTCATTTTCCGTTCAGTTTAGGCTCGGTTCCGGTGGTTCGGGTTCGTGTCAATGTTTCTTCGTCGGTGGTGGTTACCTTTGGTGGTTCGTGTTTCGGCTCGGTCTTGGTTCGGGTCACTTTCGGTCTCGCCGGAACCGGAGTCACGACGGAACTCGTTCTTTTTCATATTCGGTATACTTTCTGTTCCTTATCGATTCACTCGTTTTATGTTACATATACAGAAACTACAGTGATGTTCATCATTTATATATTTTCTCATTCCATTTGCTTAACCTTCTGTTGAAATGTATATTATACATTATTCAAACTTAATATCTAGAATTAAATAAAGTTTTATTAAATAACGAAGGATGAATATTCCTAGTAACTTAACATAGCATGCCTGAGAGGGTGTTTATAGAAAATAATTTGAATGATAATGATGTCCAAAAATGTCACTTTGTCATACACTAAACTGTATGGGAAATACAGTTGTGATTTTCTGCAAATTCAATTTTATATTCTTGTTTTATATTTGGGAAAAATAAAATACCAAGAGTACCAAATTGAAAGCATGGGGAATCAAGAAGTGGGGGTTCTGTGGTTGTTTAGTTAAATATGAAGAAGAAGACATGATACAGATTTTACTATTTCTTTATTTTATTATTATTATTTTACATAGCCTACTAAGAAAAAGTTACTCCTTTTGCTCAAAGCATTTGTTACTCTAATTTCTAGTTTATCTATTATGATATTAAAATATATATTATTACTTTACCCAATATATTATAATTAAAATTGCATAAAGAAAACATCAACTGGCACAATATTGTTTACTAACTTCACCATTCACTGGTGGAACTAGAACATTAACTCAGAGGTATCCAAAAAAAAAAAAAAATTCACCGTGCAATCATACAATATTAAAAAAACGACAATAAATAAATAAAGTAAAACAAATACCTAATATATTTGTCCTCTTCTGTTTTTCAAAACTTGAAATTGTTCCATTACATCGTCGTCTTTTACTTCATGTAAAAAATCCTTTTCGACCGCACAAACCATAGCATTGTTCAAAATTTCCAGGCTCATTCGATTGCGTAAATCCGTCTTGACAAGCTTCAATTTCGAAAAACATCTTTCAACGGTTGCGGTTGCAACCGCTAAAAGAGCTAGCTTCACTACCCGATAAACTGATGGACAAGAACTATACGTTCCCGTTTCAACCATAACACTCGCAATATCACTTATTACATTCAAGTTTGCAAAATTATCATCGCTTATAGTGTAACGAAATGACTCAATATCACCAAAAAGAGTCCCTATTTCTTGTGTAGTAAAATAATCATGGTACATCTTAGCAAACGCCAATATCTTCGATGGGACAAACTTAGAAAAACCGTTACAAGGATTTAAACACGACATATTTTTTTAATCAAACCTGTTGTTACCTCACTAAATCGATTTCCCAATTCTTGAATCCGCATGTCCGAAACCTCATTAAACATGTCAACTTCAAAATTATGTCGATTTGTAATGACATTCTTTCGGTTTCTTGGATTACCATAATTTTCCATCATGTCCAATATTGTAATGTTGTATTATTTACAAAAGAAAGTCACTTTTTCCAACATCGGCTCAACCCATTTTGCCTTAAAGCATTTAATGCTCGTTTTGTACCATTTATCAAATTGGACGATTCTATTAAATTTTTACCTTTTTGTTGAAGGTGTTTTGAAAGAGCATTTGTGTGCTTAATATATCTCTCATCAAATAAATGCATATAAAAAACAAACTCGAGTTTTTTAACATATAACATTATAACTGGTTTGGGCTAACATATAACATTATAACTGGGCTTTAATAACACATGGTTGGGCTTATTATTTACAATCTTCATTATGGAATGTAAGCACTTCATAACTGGGCTTTAATAGCAATTGGTTGGGCTATATAAATTGATTCGGGCTTATTATTTACAACTGCAATTTGGGCTAAAAAAAATTTAAGGGTGTCCTCGTAGTTGTTTAGGGTTATCCTTTGTATAAAAAATCGAAAACAAAATGAAATTTTACACTACCGGTACAAAGTTGAGCCGTAGCCCGTGCTACGGCCGGTATTACATTAGGTCCGCCTCTGTCACCATTTGTGACATGTTTTATTAAACAAGACTTAATTGTTTATTATACTAAAATAAATTACACTAAATCTTTATAAGTTAAATATCACATGTAAGCTTTGTTAATTACATAAATCTTTAGTCATTTTTATAACACGTTTATATTGAATAATAATATATTACGTTACATATTACTTAGGTTATATTTTATTTCTCTCTCTTGTGTGATATTTAGTATTCTATTTTTTTTTTCTTATATATATATATGGTAAGGATAGTGTAAAAAGAGCCTAAAGTGTGAGAAGTGTATTATAACACTATATATAATACTATATAACACCATATAAACACCGTATAACAATATGTAAGACCATATAATACCATATAACACTATGTAACACTATATATCATTATATAACAAATATAACACTATAGGTTGTCTGATAGCATGTCTATGATAGATGTATAGTGTTATATTTGTCATATAATGATATATAGTGTTATATGGTATTATATGGTCTTACATATTGTTATACGGTGTTTATATGGTGTTATATAGTATTATATATAGTGTTATAATACACTTCTCACACTTTGAGCACTTTTTACAGGATCCTCTACCTATATATATATATTCGGGTGACTTCTCATCTTTCGATAAATTCCTAAGTCGTGCGGTGTTTTAGCAAGATTAAGTAAGAACGCAAACTGATAGTTGTTCCCGTTCGTTCGGTTTCCCAATCTTTCTTCGTGCGTTATTTTACAAGGAATCGCAAACGCAACCGCTCGTGATCTCGAGACTCCACCAACTTTCCTCGTGGTTTAAGTGTACTTTCTATGCAAAACTGTGAGCATACTCGATCCCTTTTTTACGCTTTATTACTTTTGGGATGCAATACATGTACTTTGAATCAAATACACATACATGCTAGAATTTTATACAAATAATCTCTATATATGCTCCTACTTGTTATACTTGCAATCATACGTGTTTAAATTTATATGCTTATACTTAGTTATTGCCATGAAAAATCTGTTTAAAACATTTTTATACTTATACTCAAACTTGTATGCCCGCCAATACTATTTGTATTGATCTATGCTTTAACATGTATTGCAGGATTTGGATGATGCAAGGAATCTTGTAGGATTGCCTAGAAACGCATTTAGACTCTAATACTTGTTGTACTGAACTTTATTTTCAAACATGTTGTATTCTGTTTCCAATACTTGTAATAATTAATTAGCAATGAAATGAAATTTAATTATTTGAATACTTATTGTGCATTATTTATTTTAATCTTGTGGTATTCTAGTTCAAACCATGTAAAATGTAATCATTAAATACTTGACACAAAATAGCGTTATAAGTCTCTTACAATCTCGTTTTCGTCTCACTCCGATGTTTCCGCCATCGGTTGGGGTGTGACACGATTAATGATCAAACCTCATAGAAGCAAGATCAATACAAAATGGGTAGACAATGATTGGTACGTGAATCGTGATCGGAGTACACGATTGATAACACTCATGGCGGTGGACGGAGGTGTGACGATGACCAGCATCCTTCTAATATGTTCTACCTTGGCAAAAGAAATAGATCATCTAGTTATATAAACAACTCATAGCAGTTGGTACATATGGAGGATATCAACTACAAAAACGACAAAACTGAGGTAAAATCTAAATAGCATATATAAAAGTATAATAACATTCACCATGGCTTCACACTGGTCCAAGTTGTATGCACTTCAATGGTTCCGTAATGCATTTTGTTTACATTTGTCAATCCTAGATGTCAGTAGCAAGGAAGTTTTCAGATAAGGTCACCTGCAAGAAAGAAAAAAAAAAACCATTAGAATGTTCACATTGTTATACATGTTATGAATGCAGACATTCAGGCCCATAGGCCAAGCCTGACCTAATGTTAATGGGCTTTAGGGTTGTTGTATTGATCTATATATATGATATATTTACATGAAATAAATATGAAGGAAATCTTTTCTTATGTTTTTGCTCTCTTGTTTATAACACGTTATCAGCACGAAAGTGCTCTGTTCAAAACGCTAATCATTTCCTTGCCGTTGTTTCTTTTCTCTTCTGGCCTCCAAACCGGATAAGGCAATTGTCCTGATCGATTCAAGAGAAAAACACTGTTGTAGTTGTGTTTTTGTGATCTTTAAACCTTCTAGTAGTGACGGAACAGGCGTGGGTGTTTATGTTGCAATTGGCAGTCAGTGGTTGATTCTACGTTACATGTATAAGAAATGAATTCCCATACTGTTGCGAACCAAAATTTGCGAAAGGTAATATATATTACTTGATTCTTTTATATTTATTGATCTAGAAAAATTATAATTGGGTTTTATTTGTATGGGTATAAAATTTACTGATGCCTAGGGTTAATAATATGAAAAGGATTTTGTAGGAATAATAGTTTCTTTTCCCCAAGATATATTACTCCATATTATTTCTTCTACAAACAATTTTCTAATATCCTCAATTGATTTACGGTTTTATTTGGAGACGAATTTAATAACCACAATGTAAAATTCTTAAAGAAAAGTGTTTATGCGTTGGTACATAAAATTAAATTTGTCAAAGTTTTTTTAGTGAATTTCATTAATCATCTAGCAATTAATGTTTTTTTTTATTGTATGCATGATAACTTAAACTCATTATAATATTCATATAATATTAAATAGCTTATGTGTTCAACTACGACATTTTCGTGAATCATGCTTATACTGCGATCATTGTTATTACTGCTACTGTAGTCTTATCATTTAGAAGTTTATTCTTTTTGGTGAATTTAATTGAATGCAACAATTTAGTATGATTAGTTTGATTTTGAAATTTGATTACAAATAAAATCATGTAACTTTGAAGGTTTGAAAAAAAAATAGTTATGGAATTTATACACCATAGTTCATAGGTACAAATTATTGATATAAGGCAAATTAATAGAAAATGATGATAATAAACTTGGAGAACCACATGAATATTTTGATATTATTTACTTGTTTTAAATCCTTTACTAAAATTGTTTTAGATTTCTTTAATTAAAAAACTATGCATTAATAGATGAGTATTCATTATTTATTATTTTTAATTCATTCTTATTAACATCTTTTAATGTTCATAAATTTGATTAATTCTTATTACTTTAAATAATCTTTAATATCCATTTAATTACAATCTTAAATTATATGAAGTTATGAAATGGATAGTCACAATATTCATAAATTTGATTAATTCTTATTACTTTAAATAATCTTTAATATCCATTTAATTACAATCTTAAATTATATGGAGTTATGAAATGGATAGTCACAATATTCATAAATTTGATTAATTCTTTTATTAATAAGTTAATTTCATAAAACAATGTAACTTACTAGCAAATAAATGACACATTTATCAATAAGTTAATTTTATAAAACAATGTAACTATACACAATTAATTAATTAATTAATCCATTTAATAAAGGTGGTTGACCCAAAACCGATAACACACCAGCCCGTTATAACAACCAAGTCCGCCATTCCTGCATCACCTAACTTGGTTAATATATAACGAGAATACCTATTCAACGAGTTAATCCAATACCACTACAAATGTTGATAATCACTAAAATTACCAACACTTTCTTCAATCCTCAGAAATTAAATTGTTTTTTTTAGACATGACAAGCAAATTAATATGAGCTTAATCTCTTTAACACTCACACACACATATATGTATACGTATAATGTCCTAGGATTGTGTGTGATTTATATATGTAATTGATATGCATACAAATTGTGAATAATTAACATGCATATAACTTGCTTATGGGTAGATATTACGGATTTCATTTGTTTAGCAATACTTCTGTTGGTGTCATTGTTTTAGATAGCATATATGTTATATGTATTGCCTTTTGACAAGTTAAATGTGCTAAACAAATTAATACAAATTTCATTGGTAGCTGGTTACCAAACAACTACGCTGAGATAAACATTGTTATGCTTTAGTGATTTGATATTTCAGCTTGTTACAATGCTATGCATAGTCAACATAATTGATTATATGGTTATTCTTCTAATTGCTTGTTGTTGCTAAACAAATATTAATAGACATTGATATAGTTATTAGAAATGTGCCCTCACATGAAAATGATGAAAAATAGCTATGAAAATAATTAGTGGACTTTAGCTTAAGTAAACTACTCTGATGTTAGTTACTTAAATTGATAGATAATAATTCATTTGAGTTAGTGTTGATGCTCATTTATACTAAATTTCACATGAATCCTAAATCAATGTTGAGAACCCGAAGTTCTCCTAAATGTATACAAAGTCCCGTTTGTTTTAGTAATGATTTTTCAAGTTCAACCCAAACTTTAGTTCATCGCACTTGGCGTTTTTGGCTAATATATAGCCTAGTGATGGAAAACCTTATGAATAGTACATGTTTTCCCTCTAAACAAAGGCTAAAACTATAATATTTATCATCCATGACGTATTCTAGACTTGTGAAGATACCCGATCGACATGTTTGACCACCAGAAGTTAGTCATCCTTTGAAAATCTTGCTATAAATCTTCTCGACATGCTCCTGATGCAGCAATACCGAGAATGTGATTTCACAAAACGCTCGGATGTAAATATTATAATTTGTTAATGTCACCAGAGGAGCAAAGGATTATCGGCCGCAGTATAGGCCTTATGTGTGGATGATCATGAAAAAAAAACTGACATCTATGGCCCAAACGAACATAATATGAGTCGCTTACTAAGAGGCAATTGCGAGAAGGGGAAATACAAACATTCACTTCGCTTCAAATGTGTATTGACCAACCAGTGATACACAAAGACCTTATCATACTCACGTGAATGCATGTATCATACATATGCAAATCTAGAAGCTCCAGTAGAGCGATCACAAATTGAGGTGGCAAATGTCTAACACACATCACAACTAACACTGTCACAAACATAAGTAATATAATTTTTAGTTGTCTTGGTAGAGACACTATTGATACTATGTCACGTGTTAATAGCATATTAAATGCTCCAGAAGAGCATCGATAGTTTACCCGCTGATATCGAATTTTGCAATTCATAATGCATCATATTCTAACGTATACCGAAGAAATTTATTAAAATTTTTATGCCCTTCCAAAGAATAAACTCGTACAAACAATCCCTCTTATATGGGACCATTGAAATGTACAGTTGTGTGGATTATGGCATTCATACATGGTTACATGTGAGTTTTTAGCTACCCGTATGTAGCATATGCCCAACACTATGGAACATTGTTTTTTTAACATGGTTTAACACTGTTCTTTGACAACCCAATTGTAGGGACCATTGTTGGGCACAATGTGAAATATAGTGAGAGGCATACGTAGTCGAGACGGAATTCTTCGATTGATTATATCAATTCAAAACCAACTGCTTATCACAAATACTCCCCATTACAACTGGTCTCCTGAAGAGAACCAAGTTTCCATTTTTTTTATATTTTGCTGTGCAGCCTATGTACCAATAGCACCACCATAACATATAAAATGGGATATGTACATCGTATTCCCAGTCTTAGGAGGAGACAAGAAAATGAAAGACTGGTAACAAAAAAAATGCATCATATTATATATCGACCCCTGAAGTGGTCAATGCAAATCTGAAGTCCAAAAGAAAGAGCGTGTATTTGCAAATAATAACAAATGAAATACAAGATGCATTCACTAACACAAATAAGGTGACAAAGTCACATATACCCGCTTAAACTTATATGCTCGAATGGAAGTACTCATAAAATGATTATCATATTAATAAATTGTGAGAGATAAATCGGTTCCAAAAAGATAAAACCTACAAACACAAAAAGAGCAGAGTAACGCAGTTGGTGTAACCCCAAAAGAGGTGGCACATAAAACACCATAAGTGGTTGCATACAAAACCCCAGAAGTGGTTGCATACTAAACCTTAAAGAAGGTTGTTGTCAAAACCCCAAAAGAGGCTAATGGAGTTCTAAAAGAAACTCTAGTACCAAACAAATGTGAGATCGCGATGAATTATGTACAAAATAAGAACAATATGGAATCATAATGAAACACGTGTAAAATGATATATTTGATTATGCTATAGCAATAGATGTAATCGATGAAAAAAAAAAGATTACGTATATAGAAAGTGTGCAAGAGTGTACGCACACAAATAACCAAAATGGCTACATGACTTAATGTTGAACTAAATTTGCTCGACAAACTAAACGTTTTTGAACCAGCAATTCGAACACCCATAGACGTCAAACCAGTAGGTTATAAATGGGTGTCTTTAAATAAAAGGAAACATAAATAATGAGTTTTTGCGATGTAAGGCACGCATTTTAACATAAAGATTTTTCCCAAATCCCAGCAGTTGATTACGAGGAAACGTATACCCCTGTAGTGGATGCGATAATCTTTAGATGTTTAAGCGGCCTCGCAATCTCAGAATGACTTCAGATAAAACAACTTATGGATGTCATCACCGTATACATGTACGAGAAAATTGCAAATGACATCTGTATGAAAACCCCTGAAGGATTAAAAATGCTCAAAGCATTATGAAACAATAACCCCATATGTGTTATATATATATATATATATATATATATATATGAATCTTAAAGGAAACTACTCGTATGTGGTACAGTCGACTATACTCTGAAAAGAGAGGTATAATTTTGATAAAATGAGCTACATCTATTTAACAAGATTTCACTCTTACAGTGATAATGTAAACATCATCGAGTGGGAACTCTCAAACTAAAGAGGAAAATTTTGAATGACCTTTACAAAGTGTAGTTATTCTCGACATGTAGTTCGAGTATATATGTACTATTTTTGCTCATCAATCTGACTACATCTAGAAGATGTTATATAGAAAAAGCTCATTCGTTGAGTACATGAACGATTGTCTGATCGCTTGACATAGAAAAAATATTCTTATCAACCCCAAGAAAAGGATGTTGAACTACTTAGTCATGAAGTACCATATTTAATTGCGATCAGAGCATTGACGTATCTTGCAAACAAGACGACATCTGATATTACGTTCTTGCTAGATGTATTGGTAAGATTATAGTTCTAATCTCAAATGTTGCACTCTTTTTCCCTTCACTAAGTTTTTCCCATTGGGTTTTCTTGGTAAGGTTTTTAACGAGACAACATAACTGATCCAGTAGTATCAGTTTATCTTATAGGTCACGAAGTACTAATTTAACATCATCATAAATCATGTTGTTAATTATGTATAATGCGTAGTGCACTCTTTTCCCTTAGTTACGGTTTTGTCCCATTGGGTTTTCCTGGCATGGTTTTTAACGAGGCATAATTATAAAGCGCATTAAATAATTATTTGACATATTCACAAACTCGAGACACGGGATAGTTCCACAAGAACAATATGGCATCCTGGGTTATGATTGATATATATTAGACTCGCATAGAGTTCGATCTCAATCCAGATACAAGTTATGAAGGTCGAAGATTTCAGCATATTTAAGAAGTATGTAGATTAGAGTTGATCAAGAGAAGCTCAAGCTATACTATATGAAGACAGTGTAGACAACAACACTCAAATCAAATAAGACTACACCAAATATCAAGTCAAGCAATTGTCACAGAAGATTGGATTCAACATCATCAAGATATACAAGTAAAATTGAGGGGGGGTAATGTACCCATAATATACACAATGTATGTACTCTTTTTCCTTGACAAAGTTTTGTCCCACTGGGTTTTTCTTAGTAAGGTTTTAATGAGGCAACATAACTGGTCCTGCAGTATCATTTAACATCGGTCCTGAAGAATCGTGTAAACATTATCTAGTAGTATAATGTTAACAGTGTATGTGTATTTCTAAATGTCTGAGGGGGAGTGTTATGAATGCAGACATTCAGGCCCATAGGCCAAGCCTGACCTAATGTTAATGGGCTTTAGGGTTGTTGTTGTAGGGGGAGGTTCATTTGAGAAGAAAATTTAATTGAGAAGAAAAAGAACAAAGGGTACAATTGTAAAATATTAAGTAGTTATTCTTTCATCTCATTTATTACAATCTTTAAGTAATTAATTACTCAAATAGACTATTATTCTCTACACTAATTTTCATTGCCTACACACATAAAAAGTTATCCTACACATTTCGAAAATTATCCTACACATACTTAAATTTATCCTACACAACTCGTAATTTATCCTAGACACCTATTAATTTGTCCTACACTCTAATTTTTTTTTTAATTTTTGAAAAAAAAATATATTTTTTAAAAATAAGTTACAAATTTAATGTAGTTAGCTATTAAAAAGGAAGACTAGATATTAATGATCTATGTAAGTTTACAAATATACCCTTACATTAAAATTAAATGCAAACATTAAATGAAGTAAAATGAAACATTCTTATTGGTTGAAACTTATTCTTTTTTCTTCTTACAAAAAATTTCTTCTCATTTGAACTTTCCACTGTTGTTGTATTGATCTATATATATGATACTAGGTTATCACCCGTGAATACTCACGGGTTGGATATTTATATTTTATTAAACAATTGTATATATACTTTTGAAAATGAATAATGTTTGAAACTTCCAATTTTATCACCCGCAATTGAACAAAAATTGTATATATTTTAAACAAACAACACCACATATCATATATTTTATAAAATGTACGATATGTGACGATAAAAGTTATCACCCGGAACTTCCGTTTTCGTAGTATACCAATAATTAGAGTAGCGTGTTAGACATTAGTCAACATTATTTTGAATTAATTTAAAAAATCTAAATACTATATTTAATTATTTATTTATGGATTGATAAGTATTTGAATATGAATTAGAATGTTATGATTATGATTCGTTTATAGATTTGAACATATACATTTAGATAATAAAAATCCTACAATAATATTCCAGCCACTAAGCCTACAATAACTAATCAAATTTCACGAAGCAATCAAATTGCAAAATGAATAAACTGAACCGGTTTTACGAAGTAAATAAAATGATCTTATCAAAAGTTTGCTGATGAAACTTTGGGGTGAATGAAAATCACTTTATCAATGTTATAGTTGGTTGTACCGTTTTCTTGAACTAAACAACGAATGTAAAATTTATTTAAAAATGTATTATGTGTGGGATGTAAAATCGTAAATTTTATTTAAAAAGGCGGATGGTCTTTGAAAATAAAGAAAAATAAAATGGAAAAAAAAGATTAACTTAATGTATACTTTGTCCAGAATTGAGTAAGATATTAATTTGGTTTACATAACAATTTAATTAATGTGTTTTTTTTTAATAAATTAAACTTGTAATTTCGAAGTGGGTATTTTATTATTCAATCAGTCACGAAGAACCACATGATGCCTATTAAAAAGTAAATTAAACCAAATGAAGTAGCACCACACAATATATACATTGGCCGTCTACACCTTGTTGATTATTTTAAATGTAAACATACATGTGAGAATCCATCCCGATTAGAGATAACACACATGCACTTTTAAGCCACGAAACCATGAATCTACTTGATTTTTATCCCTGCATATCTACATAATAAAACACGAAATCTCAGCTGAATCAATAACTTAACATAGATCAAGTTGAAAACCTATCGGATCAAAGGATGATTGAGTTTGATTGTTCGTGTAAAACATCAAAAACAAATGGTGTATTCTTTCAGATCGAAGCTTCCAATAAATTTGGAAACAATGAGTAACCAACAATAGATACAGGCTACCAAATTTTCCACTATATTTTCTACCAGCCATCTAACCATTCTCACACATT
Source organism: Helianthus tuberosus (assembly GCA_030545235.1). Lineage (NCBI taxonomy): Eukaryota > Viridiplantae > Streptophyta > Magnoliopsida > Asterales > Asteraceae > Helianthus > Helianthus tuberosus. The sequence continues at coordinate 144,580,639 of CM060399.1, forward strand.
TCATAGTCTTTGGTTGCTCGAAACACCTCTCTATTCTACCCATGTGACGATGTGACCCTGATTGAATCAACTGACATTGTAAAGCTTGTTTTCGAGCCACGTGCCTAAAAACGAAGCAAAGAAATCATATTGCTAATAAATATAGATAGTATTCATACCATTAATGTGTTTAGAACACTTCATAAAGTTTAATATCTTAACCTTTTGAATGTAATCCAAAACTTCCACATGAAGTAATTTTGTTCCCATCTTGATCATTAACCTTAAAAACAATCAAAGAAACACACAAACTTATTGAAAACTTAAAACTACTAAAAAACTCGACTCGGGTTAGAAAAAAAAAGATTACAAACTGAAATATATACCATCCATGAACCACCATTAGAACTTATGTAAGCTTTGTGAAGATGAAATTGGTATCGGTAAGAACTTGTACAACTTCCAAAAGTACACCATGTCTGTTAACATTATCCACCTGTTACACCAACACTGATTATACAACTAATTAACAACATAAACTTGAACATATATCATCCACTAAGTAAACAAATACCTGAATAATGGTGGTAACTTTGCAGGATTCTTGTAAACGTATATTCAATGTCGTATGATTAAAGATCATTGATATTATAAGATTAAGTTATAAATTAGAGAAATATATAATACTTGTTGTCCTTTATCAAGCTGCGATCTAACAACACGGTGAATGATATCCTTCCTAATGGGTACATTAAAAACACCACATGCCAACACAATCTTGTGTGACCCGTTGCTGCAGTAAAACATTGGACAGTTGTTCCAACTTGCCCGTCTCTTTGCCTGCTCGGAGTTCGCTGCAACTATATAAATTAAAGAAATTGAAATGAGCAACCCTAAATGTAAGAATGCCTAAAACTACTGTTACATCATAGAGTAACCTTCTTTGTTCGATACCCATAACCCTAAATGTTCAATATATTATACATATGTACCCGTATATGTGTGTGTGTATAACATTAACAAATCATGAAACTTTTTTTTGGTTACATTTTCCATGTAAAATTAAAATTAATAAAAAAAGATAAATTATCGATTTTTATTTTAAGCATTATTTATTATTTATTATAATAAAAGCTTATATGAAACATGGCTCGAATTGTAGGTATAACATTACATACCTCTGGTGCACACTTCTGTTCACCATTACTTCCAGCCAAGCCAAAATCCGTCGTGCACCCTCGCCCAACTCCGGCGACTCTCTTCGCCATCTTCTTAAGTTGTTTCCTCTTCGCTCCGGCTGCACAGATGCCAACTTGTAGCGACACCCTCAGAAATACAACTCTTTGTAATAGGAGTCGTCCCCATGGTTTAAAGCAACGATATGGAGGAGGATAAACATGTTAAATTTTATCCGTAGAGACAACCATCTTCCTCACGCATCATATGACTATCATTGTTAGGTAAGCACCACATCAATTGAAGCATGATGCTCAATTTACATATTAACTACAAAACCCACTTTAAGTAATAATACTGTTAAAATAGTGTTAAAACTTCTTATGAAATATAGTGTTTTGTTCCCAACCCCATAATACAGTAATCAACTATATAACTAAAAACTAAGAAATAAAAAAGTGAACTTACTCTTGCTGGTTGATTTTCAGCGCAAAGTTCAGGAGACAAAGTAAATGAACCTTTAATGCTTTATCCTTAAGAAAATTATCAACTTCATCAATCACAAACCACCTGTAAAGTTCAGAAATAATAGCAAGATCAAGAATTGCATTTTTAACATCCATCACAACGGTGTTTGGCATTGTTTTCTATAACCAGAAGCGGATATCTAGTTTTTTTTTTTTGAAACCATATGTCACGTTAAGAGTAAAATTGTTTCTTAGACCACCAAGAATAATCACTTGCAGATAAACATAAACACTTAAAAGTGTTCATATGCTTTTATAAATATGCAATACACAGATTAGTAGTTTAAATAAGCACAATCCTAAACATCCACTTATCTTGTTTAGAGTGTCCCATATTTGTTGCAATGGTTCCAAGTTCCTATGTTGTAGGGTTTCAAGGCTCAAGCAAATGAACACGACTTAAACAAATGAAAATATAAAAGCACTACTATGCATGACAATGATTAAAATTTTAGCCTTAAGTTTTAACTTGTTTTGCTCCAAACGACTTTTTAAAATAAGAACCTTAGCAAAATCTTGTTCAAGTGCCAACCCTTGTTCACGGCTTATTATTTCATTCAAACAAAACAAAGAGGGCTTATGAGTGTAGCAATCTCTTTTAACTATAGTAATCTACAAAACGCTTATAGTATTCCTTTTATTTAAGAAGCTTTAGTAGTTCTTAAACTTAACGTTATTAACTTGTTGGCCCTAATATGTGCCATCATCTATGTTGGGAGGCGTTGTCAGCTCGACCTCACACTCAGTAGAATTCTTCGCCCTTCCTTATCATCATAATATTAAAAGTAAAAGAGTTTAGCTAAATATAACTGTATTCAGTTACTATATCTGTACGTAATAAATAGTTCGCTACCACTTGCAGGTCGCGATTAATACATAAGCGTGAAAAGGATGTGAAAATATAATTTTGTTTAAAATATACCATTTTGTGTGGGCCACAATTAAGAACATAAGCAAGTTAAAAATCTGAAAAAAAAAGAACATCTAACTCTTGGTGGGCATTATCAAAAATAGGGAGTGTGAGCCTACATTTAGTAAAGAAGAGAAGTCTGAATGACTGAATACATGTTGGACCTCACCTCGATGTACCCCATTCAATTTTTTTTACAATTAGATATCTAAGTTCAAACATTGAAGCAACCAATAGTGGGTCGGATCATTAATGGGTCAAAACATGTAACCTTTGTGTGTCATGGGTAGGTTGACAAAACCTTTATTGTCGAATATGTTTAGATATTATAAATAATCATGGTGTTATATATTATCACAAAAAATGTGTTGTTTCAGTGGTTATTTAAATTGAATAAAATGATTCAAGAGGTTTTAGGGTTTAAAATACACTCTTGGCGACTTTTGACCCGTTTCCTTTTATGGTAAACTTTTTTTTATATTTCATCTGTTGGTGATACGGCATAAGCCAAATCGACCCATTCATAAGTAAAAACTTAATAAAAAATTTAAAAATAAATAAATTCTTTCATGGTTACTAAAACTATATCATAAGCTTACTTGTTAGCCAATAGCGAGAAGGGAGACTCGTTGTTGAGACTCATGTATAAATGCTCCCTAAAAGCAAATCTTCTTCTAAATTCTTCAGTATCAACTCCTAGTAGACATGATTAATAGGATCAATAGAGATCGACGTACTTAGACGAAAGACATTAAACATTCTTTATGTTCCACTTGTATGTGTGTAAATTTGACAATGTTAATATCATGTAGTTACAAAAGACTTTATTGTGACAACATTAAGAGTATCAAATGTATCCACTGCTATGACTTACTATTAGTCTGTTACAACTACTGATCATAAAGAGATAAGATTGAATTGTAAGATCATAAAATAGAATGGAAAAGGTGTTAGAGGACACACCATTTTAGTGAAGAAGGGGGCAGACCCTTGATACTGGCAAATAGATAAAAGGCGTTATTGACCAGATAATGCATCCCAATGAATATCAAACTCCAATCAATAAACAAAATATTAGCCCCAATCCCGGTTGACTATATTAATGAGACGCAGTTGCCCTAAATTATTAATATTCACAAAAAAGTCAATAACACACAAATTAAAAGTAAATAGCAGTGGAATTCACAATACCTTTACGGTTATTGCTTTGATGACGCCTGGTTGCATTGTCTCCAAACAAACGCTCATTTCAACTTGACACCTTTAATTAACCAACCATAAACATAAATTCACAAAAATTCATAACAAAACAGTTAAAAGTAACCTAATCAATGTACTCCCGAAACCTAACTCATCGAATAGGGAAAAACTCACCAAATCGAAACAGCGAGTGTTCCGGCACCGTCTCTGGTGTTCATCTCACATAATTGAAACATGAATCGCAAGTTCACGACATATAATCGGAAAATGAAGTTTTTAAAAATCTGAAACACAACTTTTTTAAAACCCTAAGCGATGAACAGATCGGAACAAATTGAACCAAGAGATTTTTTTAAAACCCTAAAACATGAATCCCGAGTTCACGACATATAATCAGCAAATCAAGTTTTTACAAATCATAAAAGATTTCGTACCTGCAAGTGAATCGGTGAATCAAGTTTTTACAAACCGATTCAAATTTGAATAAGATAAAAATATGATTTTGAATAAAGTTATATGAATATGTGTCTATTCGAATTAACCTAAGTAGCAAAGGAAAATATAAAGTTCGAAAAAATTATAAAAAAACATGTTCAAACACATCAGTTTGAAATAATGAATATCATTTTACCTATTGAACAACTTATTTCGCCTCTAAATAGAGAGCACTATTCTTCATCCAAGCACTCAAAAGTGATTATCTACTTATAATAGCCTCAATAATCATATAAGCTATTAACTAATCAGTTTCAAATCCCCTAACATGTCACTTTGCTAAATATCTTAGTGCATTTATGTAAAATTTAGGATTGTTGATGTATGTAGAGTCATTCTAATACTTCTTATTCATAAAACATAACATAAGAATTATCATTAATCCATAATTCCGGTGAAGGAGGTGATCGCTATTAACACAAAATCAATTGGAAACTTACACTTTAATGAAGATATACGCTTTCACATGCGTTGAAATATAGCCAAGGGTCCCAGTTTCACCAGTCAACTTGCCACCTCTTAACCAAATGGACCTAAAAATTTGTGTATGTAAAGGTAATCATTAATTAGAATGAAAAGAGCGAAAAATATTACTAACAATCATCTAAAAATTAAACATATATTATAATCATGCGTCTCGGCCTCTCAGGTATGAAAAGCCCACATGTCTCGGCCTCTCGGGTATGAAAAGCCCACATGAACTTACCTTGCAAGTGAGGAATTTACAAAAAGTTATAATCTTCATATACGATTATTGTTTTTTTAAATTCAGATAGTCCCAAAATTCTCCTTACCATGTTCTTGTGCAATTTTATTCCACTTGAACCGGTACCTTGCAGAGGGAATGCATTAAATTATGTTGTTGGTGTGAGTTTCAAAAGGTCTTCTAACTTGACACCAACTGAGAACCTGCTAATTGTAAATCAACAAATATTGAAGCAACAAATATTAAATATACATAAAATGAATTCAATTATTAACGATTTAGATATGTATTATAGTTATCTATTAAGAGCCAATTATGGTTGACTCGCAAAAGTCCGTGATGGAAATTTTAGGATATAAATTTACATATCTTTGGTGGTGAAATGCCAAACCAATAAATATGTTTTATATATATATTCTAATCTCGTTATCAATATTGTCTACACCAAGTAACCATTACTTCATAATTTGAGCTATAATTTTGAAGTAAAGTGTAATTACTTTGATTACCTAAAGTCAAATAAGATGTTTCTCAAGATATATTCTGCACTACATAGCTATGAGCTATAATTAAACCATAAAATAAGTATCATTAACACAATGCTTCAATTCAAATATGTTATTAACAGTTCAATTAGTTATCAATCTCATGTAAAGAAAGTAAATTATATTCTTGACAACATAGAAGCCAAACATAGCTACTTTGACTCTCAAAAGTCAAACAAACTTTTTTTTGTTGGTAAAAATCCAAAAATAATAAATATGTTTTAAATCATATCCGTGTCATAACTATTAACAATACCACCTACCTCTTACTTGTATGGTCATCAAAATCCCATTGCATGTAACCAGATCTTTCTCTTTCCCTATTTGCTTCACCACAATTATCATCTTCAGATGTCTCATTAGCACAATTGTGGTAAATGTAATGAATGAACTGCTCCTATTAAATAATACTCAAATTAAAATAAAGAGGCATGTAAATCAGTTCTAAAATCAGCTGTTGCAGAACCGAAGTCCGAAATTTGCATCAGATTCATCATCAAGCTCAGCGGATCAAGTGTCTCATGGCAAAATATTGAAATTAATTACATAACTACGATAATTCCAAATAGTAATATTATGTACGAAATAAGAAACAACATGATGAATATGGCTAAAATCCTAAATCACAAATTGTTAATATATAAAACAAAAGAAGAAGCAAGATTTTACCAAAGTGACCCAAGAGCTATCAAACATAAAATCTTAAGAAACAGAGTTGCCAATCAATCTCCATATATTCCAGTAACCCAACAAAATCTTGATCACTTCACATACATGTTCTTGATCTTGTTTCTGTCCTCTTTCAATTCATGATGAAAAACAAAATAAATAAAACATAAGAATATGAATCATGAAAGAATTTTAGGGTTAGAACATTACAGATCAAGAGTACAACAACCTGGTTGCTCTTAGGCTTCCAATAGTGATCCAAGAGATTAGGGCTCTTGAACTGAAACGGCTCCCAATTGTTAAACGATATGGGTTAAGTAAAATTAATATATAAATGATTTTGATAAAAGAATAAAAATTAATCACGATGATGAACCTGAGAAACAGCTCCAGACCACTAATTCTACCTTATCTTGTTCATCAAGCTCCAAACTGCCAATCACAAAAAATACGAAGAAACCTATCAAATGCCTATACAAAATTAATCACAAAATATTCACTGTATATCTTCAATCCAATCTATCATATGCTTTCAAAAACCATAACAATATTAAGAGCATCAATTGAGCAGCAACTAATGACGAAATGCAAAGAAAACCTCAAATCTGAAAACCCTAAAATCGATGGAAACTGACCTTCCTATTAGACAGTTGAGAAGATGAAGAATGATGGAGCCAGATTAATTGCAGTCTGAATCATAAGGTTTTGTAACATACCTATGATGAATCCCCTTCGTCTCTGACCACTACTCACATCGTCGTTTCACCAACCACCATCAGTTCCAGTCTTCGTGGCCGCCAAATCTAAACCAAGAAACGCAGTAGACAACTATTAGAAAGAATGAATCGAATTGAAAGAAGATTTGGTATTAGGAAGATTGAACATACCTGATGCTGAATCATTCGAACGGCTTGAATCAGGAATGCAAGTGAAGGTTGTGTCTAGGGTTTTGCAAACCTGATGCTGAATCGTTAATGTAGATGAGAAAGAATGCAGATGAAGGATGTGTCTAGGGTTTTGCAAAATAATATATAAGATCCATTTTAGAAGGCGGATGATTCAAAAGTCCGACCCAGTTGTTTCCGGATCCCGCGTCCCACTTGTTTTTTGGTTTGTGTTTTGAGAATTTTAGTTTGTGTATAGAAAATTGAGATGGATTCCTTCCTAAAATCAACCTTCACTAAACCAATGGATGCCACATAAGCAAAATGGCTCCACCATATAAAGACAAATGACCCACATCATCTCATTTATTAATATATATAGATATTTACATGAAATAAATATGAAGGAAATATTTTCTTATGTTTTTGCTCTCTTGTTTATAACAATACATACAATTTATCCTTAGTTTTTTTTATTCATGTTGAGCCTATATAGGAATATGAATTGAAACTGATGGTGATATGAGTCATGAATGTAATGAAGGAGCCCATGATTACAAATTTATGATGAGATTGAATTCAATTGATTGCATTGGTTTCAAATCCTTAAGACTTCCTCATTTTCTTTTGGTTTAGGTAGGTTACGGTTCACTCACCACTAAGGGTGAAGGGAGTGGTTAAACACTTGAAAGTGGCAAACTTTAAAATCAACCAATGAGAGGGTGCCATGTCAACACGTCTAAAGAGTTTAAACTTTGGTGAAAAGTGTTGGCATTGGTTAAACACTTGAAAGTGGTAAACTTTTTTTTTTCATTTAAAAAAAATATATATGTGTGTTAAAGTCAAAGATACACACACATAACACCTGCCATGTTTCTTGTCCCCCCAAGTTGTCGATCGGTGATGCCAAGCCGATTTCACAAGAAGGCCGCGCGACAAAGGTGGCCGGCGGCGGTGTTGCCGCGCGGCAAACACCTTTGCCGCTGTGTTTCCCGCACCACTCCCTTCACCCTAATAAATCATTTATGAGAATACTTATTTGTATTAATTAATGAAATTATTAGTGTCATTAATTAAAATTTGTATTTAATACATTTAATAGATATAGATATAGGTTATGGTGCTAAAATCTCTAAAATGCCCCTAAAGTGTCTTAAATTTATGGACAGTGTGCAAGTTTACCCCCTTTAAAATAGCTTAGCTCTCTTGTACATGTTGCTTCAAAGTGTGTACACAATATAAAATTACCATAAGGGTAGAAAACATACTTTGCTTAATAAAGTAGTATAGATATTTGTGTGTAAAAGTTGAGATAATAAATTCAGCTAAAAAGACATACTAGTTATAACAGTGTCATTTTATAACTCACTAACTTTATTTTGTGTTTGTAAGACTTTAATGTAATTTGATCTCCTATTATTCTTAACAATAATGTATCTTTAGTGCATATACTATAAACTACCGCAGCTCAGTGTGATGGCAGTCATGAGCGACCTGTAGTGGCGGCTAACCTACGACATTCTCACAATTATATCTTTTGCACGATTCTTGAAACGTCCTCTTAAACTACCATTTTCGCGCAAACGTTCAAGTTCCACAAGAAAGTGATAACTTTCATGCAGTTGTATCTTTTGCATAAATGTGAAACTTGATCACGAGATTGTTTGTAAACAACGGCTTTGTAGAGCAGCGCGTCAATCATAAATCGGCTGTTGTGGACAACGGCGATTTTGAGCGAGGACTAGGGTTAGAAGGAAGCTTATTTCTTAAAACCCTAGCGAGAGAAGGTTGAGACAACAGTTGTCAATGATAAGATGAGAGCAGTGGCTGCCTTTGGTGGTGATGACCCTAGGGTTAAGTGGTGGTTGTTGTGATGGTAGAGGCAACTACTAGAAATGATCTTGAAGAATATCAAGGAAAAGAAAGTTGTAACTAAAACAAGAAAGGAATTGAAAGGTTGGAGACAGGGTGGGGTAGACCGTCCTATCTAGGGTTTTTCGGTGGTTGATGGAGGTTGGCTCTGATACTAAATTAAACGAAGAATAATATTTTTGTATTTATAAATGTTGTTTTTAACTAGGGTTACAAGGGGTCTCTTGTTGGAAATATTAAAGAGGTAAACATACAAGTTGGTATGTTTCCTCCATCCCACATCGGTGGAGTGAGTGAAGTATGAGTGGTTTATAAGGGATTGCTCCTTATGGGCCTCCATAGTGTTAAATGGGTTGAGAAGTGGGTGAAGCCCACACGCGCGCCGAGCCGAGCCGAGCCGCGAGCTCGCGAATGGTCGCGTTTGAGGCGCACTTTGAGGCGCACTTCGCACGTACGCATCGTCGCTAGGAGCTGAGGAGCTTTTATTTTTAGCTAAGGTTCGGTTTCAGGTGGGTCAGATCTGTAAACCGAAGGAGATAGGGATGGATTCGAAAACAGTGGGGGTTATCCCATAGTAAATCGAATTCGTATAAGGATAATTATCTAGTAACCGAATTCGTATGAGATAAGTAATTCGAATTGGTTATGGATTGTTATCTCACTCCCTAATTTTCTCATTCTCTGGTATAACTAAACCTATAAATAAAAGCTTCCTGAAACCTATTCTACACACATCAAATTCGCAGCTCTCTCTCTCTATTGTGTGATTCTGTTTTCGTTCCAGCTTCTACGTTTTCTGGTTTACATTGCTGTTGGAATACCAGATCAGTTCTGCATTAAATCCTGGGAGTTTACGCTGCAGCTCACAGCAATACGAGCGCGTAAAATCCTTTAAGGACAGGAGTCATCCGTGCAGTTCAAGTTTCTAGTTTAAGAATCTTCGATCTCAATCGCCAGGTTGGTTTTAAATTTACATGTTCTTTAAATTCGTCCGACAACGGGACAATCTCCTTCTACCTTTCTTTAACCAGTTTGCTCAAGTTGGAACAAACTGGTTTGGCTGATAACTCGGTAATTAATAAATTAACTGTTGATAATTTATTTTTTCAACAATCTTAAAGGATTTTATCTTGTGTTTAATCAACATAATTAATGGACGCTGAACTACCAACAGCCAATCTGAGATTCATGAATCAAGAGTTTGTCAAGTTGGACAGATTCGATGGTCAGAACTATACCCGCTGGGCGGACAAGGTTAAGTTCATGCTAGTTGTGCTGAAACTCTACTATATCCTTGATCCTGATTTGCCTGCAATCCCTGATGACCCTCCTGGTGAAGCAGGAGAGCTCCCAAATGAAGATTTGGCAAAGCAAAGACTTATCCGTAAGGAAGCTGAAGATCTTTGCCTGGGTCACATCAAAAATTCCCTTTCGGATCGTCTCTATGACTTGTACGCTCCATTAAAAAGTGCTAGAGAATTGTGGAAAGCTTTGGAAGATAAGTACAAGGCTCATGAAGAAGGTACTAACAAATACCTTATTGCCAAGTACTTAGACTTCCAAATGGTCGATGACAAGTCAATCCTGGAGCAAGTGCATGAACTCCAAGTTCTTGTTAACAAATTGACCGCAGTTTCTATTCAGCTGCCAGAAATATTTCAAGTAGGGGTCATTATTGCAAAATTGCCTCCTAATTGGAAAGATTTCTCAAAGAGAATGATGCACAAGTCTGAGGACTATTCTTTGGATGAACTGTTGAAGCACCTTCGCATTGAGGAGGAAACGCGCAACAGGGACAAAAGAGGTAAAGTCGGATCGAGTGTGAATCATGTTGCTGGAGGATCTGGTCAAAAGGGAAAAGGGGCATCATCAAAGAATAAGAAGTTTACAGCACCAAAGAAAAAGGAATTCAAGAAGACACAACACACTAACAACCATCAACCAAAGAGGTCTGGTAAATGCCATGTTTGTGGAGAAATAGGGCATTATGCACGAGAGTGCTCTCAGAGGAAATCTGGATCTACGGTTGGTTCTACAAGTGCTGTTGATGTTGAGAAAGTCACCAATCTAGTGGCCAGTGTGGGTCTTGGTGAAGTTAATATGCTTTCTCAATATACACGCATTGTGGCATGTAGAGGATGGTTCTTGGATTCTGGAGCAACTGTTCATGTTTGTGGGAATCGTGGCTCGTTTATTACTTATGCTCCTGTTCCTCAAGGAACAGTGGTGGTGTGTGCTGATGGACATCGTGTAGAAGTACATGGTAAAGGCACGGTGCGACTAAACTTTAGAGATGGTCAAGTGGTTACTCTTCAGGACGTGTTGCATGTTCCTGGTATCACCAAGGGTCTGGTTTCTGCTGATAAGTTTGATCGGAATGGTTACAAGCTGGTTATCAAGAATCTTCGTGTGAAGTTTTCTCTAAATGACATCTATGTGGGTCAAGCAAAGAACACGGGTGGAATGTATCGTCTTGACTTAGCTGAAGATGGGATTGATGAAGAAGATTCGGATGAAGGGGGCGTTTCAGTGATTGATGGGTTTGGGAATGAAACTGATAGTGATAGTGGTGGTAGTGTTAGTTCTAGTATTGGTGAATGTAATGCAATTGGTTTTGATTTGAATGAAATTATGTCTTCTGATTATATCGCTTGTTCAATTTCTTTATGGCATAAACGTTTAGCTCATACAAATATTAAAAACATTGAAAAAATGCAAACTAAAGGTTTATTAAAATTAAAAGATAAAGACTTTGAAAAATGCGAAACTTGTGTTAAATCAAAATTCACAAAGAAACCTTTTCCAAGTGTTCATAAACGCAATACATCACTACTAGAACTAATTCATTCAGATATTTGTGAACTGAATGGAGTTCTTACTCGTGGGGGTAAGAGATATTTTATCACTTTCTGCGATGACTCGAGCCGATACTTATATGTTTATTTGTTGCATTCAAAAGACGAAGCTTTTGAGGCATTCAAAATATATAAGGCTGAGGTCGAAAAACAAAAGGAGAAACGCATTAAAATTCTTCGCTCGGACAGAGGCGGAGAATACTTTAACCGAAAGTTTGATGCATTCTGCGAAGAAGAAGGCATCATACATGAGAGAACTGCACCTTATACTCCCCAACAAAATGGTTTGGCTGAGAGAAAGAACCGAACCTTGGTAGAGATGGCTAACTGTATGTTAAACCAATCGGGTCTACCTCGTAATATGTGGGGGGAAGCTGTGTTAACCGCATGTTATGTTCACAATAGGATCACTAGTCGTGTGATACCTACGAGTCCATATGAGTTGTGGAAAGGAAGAAAACCAAACTTAGAGCATTTGAGGGTTTGGGGGCGTCTTGCCTACTATCGCGTACCTGATCCAAAGACACTCAAACTGGGAGAACGAGCTTTCAAGAGTGTATTTATTGGATATGCTTCGCATAGTAAATCTTACCGATTGTTGGATGACGAATCAGGTATAGTTGTAGAATCCAGAGATGTGGAATTCTTTGAGAACAAGTTTTCTAGAGATGATGAAAACTCAAATGGCACCACAACTTCTAGTACTTCTGAGAAAAGGGTTCAACCCTCACCAATAGTTGAAGAACCAAGGAAAAGTACTAGAGTTAGAAAAGAGAAAAGTTATGGAGATGATTTCTTTTCTTACCTGGTTGAAGGAACTCAAAAGAAAGTGACGAGAGAGGTCATTTTCGCTGTAAATTTGGATGATGATCCTAAAACTTTCAGCGAAGCAATGTCATCTAGAGATGCCCCTTTGTGGAAGGAGGCAGTCAATGATGAAATGGATTCCATTATGGGAAATGGAACTTGGGAGTTAGCTGATCTACCCAAGGGAAAAAGACCTATTGGATCCAAATGGATTTTCAAAAGGAAGTATCATCCAGATGGATCCATCTCTGCCTATAAAGCGAGATTAGTTGCTAAAGGGTATAGGCAGAGAGAAGGGATCGACTATTTTGATACCTATGCACATGTGGCTAGAATAAGTTCTATTAGAACTCTAATAGCGGTGTCTGCTTTGAAAGGGCTGTACATTCATCAAATGGATGTAAAGACAGCATTTCTAAATGGGTATCTAAATGAGGAAATTTATTTGGAGCAACCAGAAGGCTTTGTGATGCCTGGACAAGAGAACAAAGTGTGTAGACTTATTAAATCTCTGTATGGTTTGAAGCAAGCTCCTAAACAGTGGCATGAGAGATTTGACACCACTGTGACTGCTTTCGGGTTTCGACACAACAGTGCTGACAGATGTATTTATACTAAATGCGAACCCGGTTATACAGTCGTGATTTGTCTTTATGTTGATGATATGTTGATCATTAGCACTCATCTTGAAGGTATTTCTGAAACTAAGAAATATTTGTCCTCGAACTTTAAGATGAAAGATCTAGGAGAAGTTGATACCATTCTTGGGATCAAGGTGAAGAGAGCTGGAAGTCAGATTTCTCTAAGTCAATCTCATTACATAGAGAAAATTCTGACTAAGTTTCAACACTTAAATATTAAAGAGTTTAATACTCCGTTTGATCCAAGTGTGAAACTTAATGTGAACTCTGGAAGAGCTGTGGCTCAATTGGAGTATGCGAGTGCTATTGGAAGTATGATGTATGCAACGCATTGCACTCGTCCTGACATTGCTTTTGCTGTAAGCAAGCTGAGTCAGTATACTATTAATCCAGGGACAGAACACTGGAAGGCAGTGGGCAGAGTACTTGGATACCTGAAAAGGACCAGTAACTTAGAACTGACATACACGTCATCTTCCAGAATACTTGAAGGTTATTCTGATGCAAGCTGGATTGATCGCAACAATGATTCAAAATCTACAAGTGGGTGGATTTACACTCTAGCAGGAGGAGCTATTTCTTGGGCGAGCAAGAAACAGACGTGTATTGCCCACTCAACTATGGAAGCTGAGTTCATAGCGCTAGCTGCGGCTGGTAAGGAAGCGGAGTGGATTAGAGATCTACTTATTGACATCCGTCTGTGGGATGTTCCAATGCCGTCTATTCCCATGTATTGTGATAGTGAGGCCACACTATCTAAAGTATACAACGCAGTGTATAATGGGAGGTCAAGACACATAGGTCTTCGGCACAATTATGTGAGACAACTGCTTGAAAGTGGTACCATCAAGGTTGTCTATGTCAAGACAAGTAAGAACTTGGCAGATCCGTTTACTAAACCTCTGACGAGAGATTTGGTTGTGAATACCGCGAGAGACATGGGTCTAAAACCACAATAGAATCGTTAGTGATGGAAACCCAACTTGAACTTAGTGCTCCTATTTCTCAAGTTTAATGGGTAAAAACGAAGTCACTTAACGATAGAAGGTACTATCAAATTTGATAGATCCATGTGAGGTATGATAGTACGTCGTTGCCGAGAACAAGGGTGGGCTTATGCTCTTAACAAAGTTTTGGAGGCATCCAAGCAACGTGGATGATGTAAAACTTTGCCTATATGATCTAGGGGTGGTGCCGCCTCGAGTGAAGATTAGTGGTTTATCTTCTAAAGGGTCATGAAAAGGATTTATAGCGCACGACCATATTCGCGCTCAGTGAGAACGCAAAGTCAACTGGTGATGTGTGGGGGTAAACCGAAGGGGGCTATCAGGTTAATGGTTTAATTCCATAGGACACCATCTAATCTGTCTCTTCTTGTTTATCAACATAAACTGGGTTTAATCTTCGTGATACCTAGTGACATCATTAGTCTAAGTGAAAGGAAACATTCCAACTTGGTGGGGGATTGTTGGAAATATTAAAGAGGTAAACATACAAGTTGGTATGTTTCCTCCATCCCACATCGGTGGAGTGAGTGAAGTATGAGTGGTTTATAAGGGATTGCTCCTTATGGGCCTCCATAGTGTTAAATGGGTTGAGAAGTGGGTGAAGCCCACACGCGCGCCGAGCCGAGCTGAGCCGAGCCGCGAGCTCGCGAATGGTCGCGTTTGAGGCGCACTTTGCACTTCGCACGTAGGCATCGTCGCTAGGAGCTGAGGAGCTTTTATTTTTAGCTAAGGTTCGGTTTCAGGTGGGTCAGATCTGTAAACCGAATGAGATGAGATAAGAAGGAGATAGGGATGGATTCGAAAACAGTGGGGGTTATCCCATAGTAAATCGAATTCGTATAAGGATAATTATCTAGTAACCGAATTCGTATGAGATAAGTAATTCGAATTGGTTATGGATTGTTATCTCACTCCCTAATTTTCTCATTCTCTGGTATAACTAAACCTATAAATAAAAGCTTCCTGAAACCTATTCTACACACATCAAATTCGCAGCTCTCTCTCTCTATTGTGTGATTCTGTTTTCGTTCCAGCTTCTACGTTTTCTGGTTTCCATTGCTGTTGGAATACCAGATCAGTTCTGCATTAAATCCTGGGAGTTTACGCTGCAGCTCACAGCAATACGAGCGCGTAAAATCCTTTAAGGACAGGAGTCATCCGTGCAGTTCAAGTTTCTCGTTTAAGAATCTTCGATCTCAATCGCCAGGTTGGTTTTAAATTTACATGTTCTTTAAATTCGTCCGACAACGGGACAGTCTCCTTCTACCTTTCTTTAACCAGTTTGCTCAAGTTGGAACAAACTGGTTTGGCTGATAACTCGGTAATTAATAAATTAACTGTTTGATTGAATTATTTTCAACATCTCTTACTCTCTTTAGGTAGAGAGTAATTTTATAATTAAATACCCTCTAGTTTATTACAATAACATAACTTGTCTAATAATATGGAAAATAATAAAACTCAATATCTTCACTCATATTCACATATAAATATTAGCACTTTATGTGTTTGTGCTAAAACATTTATTTGCTAAAAACTGAGTGTTTTTCTTTCAGCTATATCTGAAAGTCTATTTTCTTGTAATCCAACACATTTATCGGGTATATTTACATTGAAAGTGTAATATACACGATGCAACAAATATTTTATTGATTATCTATCACCCTAGATATTTTGCCAAAATGTATATCTAAGTATACTTATGCTCCTTTACTCCGATTGTGATGGGCTCAATAATCACGGAGAAGACCCGATCTTTAGCTCGAGCGTCAGGAGCTCCATGTCCATCACCATATTGGTACGTACAACATGAAATTCGAGCTAGATTAATTGCCATATCAATGAACGGATTTGCCAAGTCTTGAGAACAAGCCACATACGCTTTGATTAGTCTCCTCCATGATTTGACAATTAAAGTCTTTATATATGCACGGGCAACTTCCTCACAGACACCATTCTCTTGCATGTAACACGAAATCGCATTTACATTTTTACCTCTTTCTATCTCATTCTACGTCAAAGGAAATTCAAAGTTAACAGAAAAGAACAACAATAAAACATTTAGTGAACAAAATGAACTATGAATCATACCGTTGAAGTAGCCAAATCATTGTAGAGTCGAAAAATCATTGATGACCATTTCATAAGATCACCATACCTCTCCAAGCTCTCAACTACATCTTTCTTGATTTCTTGATTGGTTAAAAAATATCCATGAGTAAGTATGACCACTCCTGAAACCGACCGCCATGCGTTATCAAGATAGTCTTCAAGTTTTGGAATGTATTTGGCTTGTGTCCATTTTGCTTCTACAAGGAACGCTTCTAGTAACTCTCCCCACTTCCAATCCCACAAAAATTAAAGATTAACTTTATAGGTACTGCATTAAAGTAGTATAAGAATTCTTTGCAATATACCAATTACTAACCACTTTTAAAAGGATTGGTGTGATGTCTTCGTGAGAGCCTATTTCAGTAATTGTATCGAAAAGAGCTTCAAAGCCTAGTTGTAAATATCTGGGCATATGTTCCATTGATCTAACATCCCACCTACAACAATTGGAAGATACAAAATTATGATTAAACAATAGTGACTTAATATAATTCATGTTCAGATCTGCAAACCTCTTGACAACGTCCGTGAAGATCACCAGTTCATCTAGAGAACCATAAACATCATAGATATCATCAATGACAGTAATCAGCGCACATACTTTCGTTAGGCCTACACGACAAGAATGATATTGAGGTTCATAAACCACTCCAACTGTCCAAAAGAAACATTCCATAAGTCGATCTCTAACGAAGCTTAACTCTTGAGCAAGGCCTATATTTTTCCACCACCTGTTATATATATATTCGGGAGAAAGATTGTTATCTTATTACGAGATTTATCATATTATAATCTATATATTTGTGTTTGATTTTAATTTTCAAGTGTTGATGAAAGGAAAGTTTTACTTTGATACTTCTTTAAGTTCTGTTTTGTATGCCGCTTGAATCCTGTTGAAATCCAATGTGGCAAGCTCTAGCAGATGTAGATTTGCATCTTTTCGTTTATTGTATGCATCAATGTAACACCTTGCTTGTAATCTAAGCATCCTATGATACAAGGGGACTTCCAATGCATGGTTTATCTGTTCAAGAGCTTGGGCATCATTTACTCGACCCTTAAGTTTCAACAAATGTTTGGTAGCAAATAACTTGGCCTCATGCAAATCACTTTCTTCCATAAACGCAAGATGCGAAGCTTCATATAGACTTAACAATCCCTTGACATCCGTCTGTAGATATTTAATGAAACCATGATGACTATCCTTGAATTTCCTTAGAAAATCTGTGTTCAGGCATTGCAATTATATCATGAATAACTTATCATTGCGAGGAGAATATATCCATGGAATGATTTATATCTTAGGACCTATAGTAAAATTTGTATGGTCATCCATAACCTAGGGCCATGGCGCTTATTGGTGATGTGGTAGATACTCACGATGTTCAATGGCAGGAGGCCAAATCCCGAGAATAAATCCAGAAAACACACACGTTGACCAACAAAATTACTAAAATAACTATTGACTTTTAACCTTCACAAAATTAGATATGTCCAATCCAGCTAGTCATTATTTGACAAATAAGCAATGCGGGCTAGGACAACTAGAATTTGGCTAGCACAACAACAAAACCTTGAAAAGTATAACGAGGTCCAGGAAAAAAAAAAAAACAATAAAAATAATACATGTTTAAATTGTGGGCTAAATATAGTTGGCTTATATGTCGAATCATGATTGACTAGTTTGAACATGATAAAAATCAATGATTATTTTAATAATTTCGTTGGTGATTATCCACAAATCCCATGGTGCGTGACTGTGGAGGCGGTCGGATTTAATAGGTGAGACGAGTTGGGTTTGTAATTTTTTAAACTAGGTGACATATCAGATGAGAACTCTAAAACATTGTGAGAAGTCGTGTGAAATCAATCAAAATCAGTATTTATTATAAAAGTTCTATATCATTGTAAGATATTAAATGATTATCTCTCCGGTTAATTAATTTCTCTTTGTGCAAAATTTAATAATATAGGACAAGTGTAAAAGATAAAATCTTACAACTATTTAAATACTAAACTTACACATGTGTAAATTTCTATAATATATGAATACACATAAATTAACACATATATAATAATGTTGTATTTAAATAGCAATGCTAATATAGTAGACAGAATAATGAATTTAATTGTTTCCCATGAGTGCCAATGATCTCTATCAAGTGGTGGAAGGCTTGCATTTCTTTTGAAAGATGCAAGTTCAACTCCTACTTGTTGCAGAGTGAGGCATCGGTGGGCAATGATAGGAGACCCAGGGAAACCTGGGTTCGATCCTTGAGCCAAACGAGTTTTTACCGGTAATTTCACCGTCGTGCCTACGGGCAGGTGGGTTATCGGGTTTTCCTCGGAATTGGTTGTGGACTCGGGTTACTCTCGGAGTACTCCGTTTGGTCCAGTGAGTGACCCGAGAGTGCTCGGGATTAATTCTGTTGGTCGTTCAAAAAATATTGTTTCCCATGAGTTGTCGTAACAACTTAAATATTAAGTTACTATATCAACCTAGATTTTAATTTTATTTTAATTTTAATTGTTTCTTCACTCTTATTTTGAAAAAAAAATTAATGAAAAAAAACTAAAAAAAATATATAGATTGACGAGCTATATATATACACACACATCTTGAGAAGGTGTGTGTATATATACATATATGTATAGCTATATAGCTGTACTTTACGAGCTACGTATATGTATCTCATTGATGTGTGTGTGTATATATATATATATATATATTCATAAATACTAGTAACATATAAATAGTTAAAAACACCCACACCCACATATGTACATACTAGTCGTTTACCCGCGCGATGCGGCGGGAAACATATCTCTTAGATTGGTGAGTTTAGGGCTATGTACTGGGCGGTTCGGTTTTGAGCCATAACCAAAACCAAATTCATGATGCAACGGAAAACACAACACTTGTTAGTAATTCTAAGGGTGTGCATGAGAAGGTTGATGTTCGTGTTTGAGCAAAAACATTGATTACGATAATGTTGATCCTTTTTGCCATGTACATTAGTATACCCATGGTTGGAGGAGTTTGATTTCACCATCATACAAAAGTGAACGCAACAAACGATACTATTTTTCCTACATTTAGTTCAAGAAAGTGTCAATATTTGTACAAAAGTTTGCTATTGTTTATATGTATAACGTTAAGGGAGCATTCAATTAGAAACCAATAGTGAAAGTGATAACTCGAAAACTTCTTATTAAAGAAGGGAATGGGACTTCTAAATTCTAATGAAGGAGGGGCAAAATTGGGAGAAAAAGTATATAAATTTTCAAACATCTTTATCTTCTTTGTATGTTATTATTTGAATTATATGTTATTATTTGAAACCCGTGCGATGCAGCATCGCCGACAATTCACAACACGGTACTCGTTTTCTATTATTTTGTTAATCCTCTCATGATATATTGTATAGTACGTTGGTAACCTGTTTACGTTACCACAATACATGTTTAGTGGATATGAAATGTGAAAGACCCACTATCTACGTCCTGCGTCTTTTTGTTCATAAATTACATTCACGTAACACATACATATAGTCTAAGATAATTAATTAGTTAGATTCAACTAAAGATGCCCATTATCTCTTATATCATTAAGAAAATCGATTAATGTATTAAAATCTTTTATGTGGATCCACCTTTATCTCTAAGTAGGGACGTATGACTATATTCATGTAGCCTGAGACCACAATCTTTTTTCAAGTTAAATAATCTTTTATGCTAACCCAACTTTATCTAGAAATCACCATTGCATTATACATTATAATACTAACAAGTTTTGTACTATAACAGTTTTGACAAATTTAAATAGATGGTACTTGGTTCCATGTATTACCAAATATATGTTTTTGGTTTCGACAAGGTTTAAAATCTTATCAAAATCAATCTCTTTAAAAATAAAACATGTGCATATTCTAAGCAATCAATGTTGTTAATAAACTTGTAATGCCAGCCTCATGTACAGATCAACAAACACAACTATATCAAAGAGACAGTAGTGCCAATTCACTTCAAGGCAGCGCCAGCAGAGCCACCAATGATGCATAGTCTTTCACCATCCGCCTTTCCACTTTCTGCTTGTAGGGATGAGCACGGTACCCGTCCTCCACGACCGTCTCTGCCACCACGACCACAACCACCAAACAACAGATTCAGTATAAAACAAACCGTACCCTTTAAGACTGCCAGACTCGTAATCTTTAGGAATATAAATCCTTGAGACCTCTCCGCATTGGGCAAAGACTTCCCCAAGAGTATGCTTAACCTGAAACAGGTATATAATAAAAATTTAAACATGTGAAATTCAATACATAAGAATGTAATATGCAGCCAGTCCTTACATCTAACGGAACCCGCACAATTTTAAGCTTTTCCACAAGACAATCAAGAGGATGGTCATCCTTTATTTCAGAAAGGAATATACGTTTGTCATCAATAAGATTAGAACAAGCCTGAATGACCTGAAATGGAAATAGGAATACGAATATCAGAACCAAAGTATTGAATATTAGAATCCCTAAGCTTGTTGAAATATAGATTACCTATGATCGACATCTTACTTATAGCATACGTCTTAGGTTTGAAAACAAGTACCATTGTTTCGAGTTTGTGTTGTCCGTATGCAGCATAAACATCTTCTATGTATTCCCCAAAACCGAGAACCTGAAGAAAAAAATTTAAGTTTATAAATAAAAAAAAGGTTAGACGGGTCAACACCAGGTTGGCCGACCCATTTAGACTAAACCCAAACCCATTAAGATTATAAATATAAATAAGGTTAAGAACACTTACTGAAAATTTTCGAAAATATAAAGCCTCACCTGAAGTTCTACAACAGTGAAGTAACCACCCAAAAGTGGGCCTTCAGAAGCAGCAAGATAACCCAGACCCGGGCCCTGTTAAGCATCGAATTTGGCCAGCTGATCAGACAGAATACTGAAGCCCAAGAGGCATTGTTGGGTTCCAGCCTTCAGTGTCCACAACAGTGACTTCACAACCACATATGCGGTCTTATGAAAAGCGCTATCCAGTCATGGATCCGGAACCATAACTACAGACCTTCTGTTTTCTGCGCCTCAGCACTGTTTTTTG
Source organism: Helianthus tuberosus (assembly GCA_030545235.1). Classification (NCBI taxonomy): domain Eukaryota; kingdom Viridiplantae; phylum Streptophyta; class Magnoliopsida; order Asterales; family Asteraceae; genus Helianthus; species Helianthus tuberosus. The sequence goes on from CM060399.1 coordinate 144,602,130, forward strand.
CGCCTAGCGCCTCAGCATCGTTTTTACAAAAAAAAAAAAAAAATACAACAATTTTGGAAATATATTTACGTCGAATCTTCTGGCAGCTGCAAGAAATATATCAGGTGATGGCTTGCCTTACTAACTTCTGGATCATCTCCCATGACAATATGATGCATCAAAGAAAATATTTCACCATGTCTTTGTGTTTTCAGTGCAAAGTGTCGTTTATGAGTGCTGAAATCACATATACAGTTGGGTTAATATAACCCAAAATTTACAACATATAACCTAGCTAACAAAATCAAAAATCAAGCATATAACCAACTTTCACCAACAACTAACATTATACACACAGATTTACAACAAAAATCATAACACTTGCAAAATCTCCAATTTACCAATTTACCAATTTACCCTCACTCAGCAACAATTAAAAATCATAAATCAAAACATATATATTATTTTAAACCTAGCTAACAACATCAAAAAGCAAGCATATAATCACCTTTCACCAACAGAAAAGGGCTTAGATCTCTTCAACTTTTGAAGCTAAAGAAAGACAAGCCGCATCAACCAACTAATTCATCCTTGCCTTATCCCTCTGAATGAATGGGTCAACAACCATCAAAATAATTAATAGCCAAAATAGTAGTTAGATCGTATCAAAAAATCCCAAATCACTGCACGAATTTCATGACCTACTACCACAATGGTGATTCAAAAAAAATACACACAACAAATCGAAATTAACCAAAAGAAACCGGATATTTGGGAGTAAAAAAAACTTACTTTTCTGCAAGCACTACTGATAACGCAGAACTCTTCTGTGATGGATCCATTTTTGTGTCCCTTGTGTGTGTGTTTTTGGCCAACATCGTGGTCATCGTTCTCCAAATAGAGAAAAGAATCAGCCTCGCAAAAAAGGAGATGAAAGTAAGAAAACAATCTCAATATCTCTGCAGATTTTCTTCTTCCTTCACTTTTGTTGCCTCAAATTAAAAACGTGATGCAGAGGAGGAAAATACATACATAACGCACCAGTACCTTGATAGTTCAAATGAAAAATCATATAAACAAAATTATGACAAATTTATAAAAATATTAGGAAGAGAGAAACAAAAAAGATCACTAATACCTTGATACACGAATTTGTTCAGCGATTTGACTCTTGTATAATGCTTCTAACCATAGATAAAGAAAAATCGTATTATTTACTTACCTGGTACCGAGATGAAAACTCCCATGATTCCTTAAAGATCCTCCATTACCGCTTGCTTAATAACAATAAGCTCATTCAAATCCATCTTTCTACAATCCTGGTTCTATTTCATAGCAAATCCAAACCCTAGAGGCACATTCGACATCAATAACCCCACCAAACCATCAGCAATCCACCCTAAAGCATACGAAAATAAACCATCATATGCATTAATTTTATCAGAAATCCACCCTAAATTAAAGGAAAATCAAACGAAGATTATGAAACCAGAGAAAATGGAGATGAGAGAGAGAGAGAGAGAAATGAGTTTGTGGACTGAAAGGTGGGTATAGCAGGCACTCGCAGGCTTTGCAGGACAGTTTTCTTTTCAAAAGCGACGGTGGAGATCATGATCCGTGTAAAGCAATGGACGGTGGGGATCATGATCCGTGTGAAGTAATGATCCGTGTGAAGGGTTGTATATGTGATGTGTGTTTTCTTGTGCTTAAATGGTTGTACAAGAAGCTTTAAAGGGTTGTAAAGGGTATAAGTGGAAAGTGATGTTTTCTGATGCTTAAAATACTTGTACAGCATGCTTTAGGGGTGTTTTAAGGAAATTTTTGTGGACATTAAGAAGTCCTTCCTATATGCTTTATAAAGTAGTATAGATAAGATTCTAAGAACAGTTTTATTATAAAATATATATTAGGTTCTGTATATACTATTTGCGAAATATATATGTACTTTAAAATTTAGAGTAAATTTATTGTTTTTCATAATACGAAATTAAAAATAACGGTTTGGTATAAAATATAATATATAACTTTTGGAATTTAAATGTAAAAGTGGTAATAGTATAAAAATGTAAAGATATCTATGGGCATTTGTAGGTTTGAAGACAAAATAAGTGTTTTTAATGAAACATGGAAATCTGGTATATCTTGGATATGCTATAATGAGTTCTAATGAAAAACTAAAGAAGGGTACCTTGTGACACATTATAACCATGTTGTCTGAGAATCCTAAATCTAAGAGATGCCTCATGAAGACTCTCCTCCTTTTCATCATGCTCATCATTAATTTCATATAATGATGTGATTACGTCGAGTAGTCTCTGTATATGGCTTTGAAACCGATATCCTAGACCCAACCTTTCGATATCATCTATGTGTTCAAGCAATTCCAACGTTCGGAAACAACCATTGTTTAAATAATCATTCACTACTTTCTTCTCTAGCTCTCTCACCCTGTCTTTGAAGTTGACCTGTATTAGGCATCAAAGGCAAATACAACTATTATATACATGATATATGTATACACACACCAAATATATATTTTGTGCACAAAAAGCTCAAAATGAAATAAAAATACGTCAAAATAACTATCACCACAAAATGTGTTACCGGGAAATTATTGTCTAAGACCTGGATAAGATCATGACTCCAGATTGTTGGCTGGTACATGGCTAACCGACTATCGGCTTGATAAACTTTAGACTTGGCTCCGCACCGGATCAAATGGTTCTGCCTAGTCTTCGCCTCCAAAATATGTTGGATGTTTCGCTTTGGTTTACATGCCTCAAAGAAACTTCTGGAGAAGGTTAGTTGAAGTGCCATTGGAAGGTTAAGATGTTTCTCTTTTTAGGATGGCAATATATATATATATATGGGAATGTTGAAATGAAAACCACTAGTTATTGTGAAAACTCGAAAACTAATTAAAAAAGCCAAAAAACATACCATTTTTTTTTTTTTTTTTTGCATATCATTTTTCGCCATTTTTATATACAAAAAAAAATTTCTAATAATTTTTTTTTTGTAGTGCACATGTGTATGTGTACTACAAATTTTTTTTTTCGAAAAAAAGTTTTTTTATATAAAAAAACCTGCGATTTTTATAAAAAAATTGAAAAAAAAAGATATTTTTTGTGTGTTTTTTAGGCTTTTTTTAGTTAGTTTTCACAATAAAAATGTTTTTCATTTGAACCATCCCCTATATATATAAAATTAAACCATACTAGCAAGTAGGTTGAGCATTGTATGGTTGGTTAAGCAATATATGATTTATTAATCAAGCTTTTTGTTTATATTTATGTACGAAGACATTTCTTGGTATGATGGTGACATAATTGCAAACTAAAAACGTGACATATGGACTTATGGTCTAAGGCTTTGCAGGGGTGGACCCAAGCCCACCCTAAGGTGGGCGGGCGCACCCCCGGGGAAAAAAAATTAGGGCTAAATGCCGTCGAAAATCCCGTCCGCACCCCTTGGAATTTTTCGTCCGCACCCCTTGGAATTTTCGACCGCACCCTTTGAAATTTTTCGTCCGCACCCCTTAGGTAAAAAGTGTTATCAATTTATATTTTAAATTTTTTTTAGTAAACTCTTATTTTGACTTTATTTATGGTTGTTTAGATGATTTTTAGGGTGATTATGTTGTTTATATATTTTTATGGTGATTACAACTTACGTTATGATTTCTAGGGCTTGAATAGTTGAAAATTAAAATTGAAACATTATGTTATGGAGCGATAAACTTATGTTATATAGAGAAAGAATTGTTTAAGAAATTAGCTTTAAATGATGTTTTGGATAGATTTCAAAAAATGAAAACCCGTAGGGCGTCGACGTTTTAATTATGTTTGTAACAAGGTTTGACATGTTTTTGTTGATTATATAAATTTAGTTTGATGTTCGTTTGTTTTACATGACCCGACCCGATACGAACCGATTTTTTTACTTATATACCTAAGGGCCTAAAATTTTTAAAAATGTTCCGCACCCCCATGGAAAAATTCCTAGGTCCGCCACTGAGGCTTTGTCTCGTGTCAATCCATCATGAGCATACATGAGTTTCATGATTTTGGACCTTAAAAAAGAATCTATATATGGTTATTATATTTTTGAACTTATTATATATATATAGGGTAGGGCTATATAGAAAACCCTATCTATATAACAAACCCTAGAAAACCCAACCTCCCGACATTTTTTTTTTTTTGAAAAAAATAACACATGTAATATACATGTTTTTAAGAGTTTTGGGCCAAAAAAATCAAAAAAGCGCCGAAGGGATTATTTAAAAAAAAAAATTCAGCAATTTTATGTCTTTTGTGCCTAACACATGTTAGGCGACCGGACATTGCTGAAATTTGTTTATTTTTTTTTTAAAAAATACCTTCGGCGCTTTTTTGTTTTTTTTGGCCCAAAACACTCTAAAACATGTATATTACATGTGTTATTTAAAAAAAAAAAAAATGTCGGGAGGTTGGGTAAAAATGGGGTGGAGATTTGGGTTTCCAGAGTTTTTAAAAAAAAAGAGGGTTTTCTATCTAGCATTGCCTTATATAACATATATATATATATATATAGGGTGAGGATCATTTCAGAACCAAAAATATATGCAGAATTTACAGAACTCTTTATAACCAATCATTTTTTTTTAGTTTTTTCATTTATTTTTTAATAAAGGACATAAACGTAAATTAACAATTCCATATTATCAATTTGAGTGTATTATGTTTAACATTAATGGTAATACATTAAATATATCCATGCTGGTGAATTTTTTTAGAGTTGATCGGATTTTTCCATTGATGATCAACGGTTATAAAATTAAAAGGTTTTTATGAGTTCATAAAAAGCAAGTCTTGTAAAGAACTTCATGCTCTTGATATTTTTTTAGAGTTGAAATGCTTTTTATTCATTATTTACTTTCAAATATACAGATAGTTTAAAATTTTAATTTTGAAGATTTACATAAACGTAACTAAGTGGTTGGCTTGAAGAAATTGATAACCAGTTTGAATATATGTGTAATTATTATACTTAAATGTATTTTACATAAATGTAATTTGGCATTCACCTTGAAGAAATTGGTGATGAATATGAATATTTACATATATGTAATGATTATACTTACATACATGTATATTAAACATTTACATAACTTGGTGATACTCAAATATTTATATGTGTAAATATGATACTTATACATATACATAAATGTAAATTAACATTCACTTTGAAGAAATTGGTGATGGATACCAATATTTATATATATGCAACTGTTAACCTCCATGTATAGTAAACATTTTACATAAATTGATGATTAGCTCGGATATTTACATATATGTAAATATTATATTTACATGTATGTTAACATTAGCATATAGGAATAAAGTATCCGTTTGATGAATATATATAGATAAAATATCATTTTTTTTAATCGAAGCAATAAAAAGCCTAAATAAATGGTGGCATGGAGTGATATTTGAAAAATAATCGTCTATAGGATGTTGGAGAAAAATATAGAACAAATTCTGGTTATTTCCATTTTAAATTAGTGTATGTTTACATTTATACCCTTATTTAATTTAAATATAACTCTTTATAGAACAAATTCTGGTTATTTCCATTTTAAATTAGTGTATGTTTACATTTATACCCTTATTTAATTTAAATATAACGCTTTTATTGTCCTTTTAATTACAAATATACCATCACTTATTTCAACCATTGATTAATAGATCAATGGCTATAAATGGTTCTTAAGAGTTCTGTATAAAAAGTAAGTACTGCAAAGAACCCAACCCTATATATATATATATATATATATATATATATATATATATATATATATATATATATATATATGGGCAAGAAGGGGTATAAATCTCAAGTGTGTGTATATATATATTAATTAGGTTCAACAGTGCACACTAGTGTATTTGTGAACCGAGCAAACTAATTCTGGCCATAAACGTGTGTAAATAAATGGTCAGGATTTGATTATGAAATAAACTAGTGTATTTTACGATTTGATAATAATCGCCATACACGTGTGTAAATTTATGGTCAGTATTTGTTCACTCAGTATGCAAATACATTAATGTTCACTCTAGAACCCCACCATATATATATATGGAGAAGATCATGCGAGAACCACCTCTTATTGCGAGAACCGCGAGAAACAATGTGAACACAACCAAAAATGCCTAAAAATAGCTAAAAATTTAGCAAATTTTTTTTTTTTGATTTTTTTTAATATTTTTTATATTAAAATCGCTACTTTTCGAAGCAAAAAATTTTTTTTTTAATTTTTTTTTGGATTCGAAAAGTAACGATTTTAACATAAAAAATATTAAAAAAATCAAAAAAAAAAATTTTAGATTTGTTTTAGATTTTTTTAGGTTTTTTTGGGGTTTAGTTTTTATCATTTTAGCTTGGGGGTGGGGGGGGGGGGGGGGGGTTAGGTTTTTGGGGGGGTGGGAGAGGGGGGTTTAGGTTTTTTTTGGGGGGGGGGGGGGGGGGTTAGGGGTTTTTTTAGGTTTTTTTGGGGTTTTAGTTTTTAGCATTTAGCTTGGGGGGGGGGGGGGTGGGGGTTAGGTGTTTTTAGGTTTTTTTAGCTATTTTAGGTTGTGTTCACATTGGTTCTCTTGGTTCTCACAATAAATGGAGTTCTCGCATGAGCCCCTCCCTATATATATATATATATATATATATATATATATATATATATATATATATATATATATATATATCGGCTGGGGTTCTAGAGTGAACACTAATGTATTTACGAACTGAGTGAACAAATCTTGGCTATTGATTTACAAACGTGGATGGCTGTGATTTAATCATCAAATCGTAAAATACACTGGTGTATTTCATCATCAAATCCTGACCATTGATCTACACACATGTATGGCCAGGATTAGTTCGCTCAGTTCGCCAACTACACTAGTGTTCATTCTTGAACCTAATCCTATATATATATATAGGAGAAGGATCCGTTAGAAACCACCATTTATTGCGAGAACCGCAAGATCCAATATGAACACGACCAAAAATATCTAAAAATAGCTAAAAAACACACAAATTTTTATTTTTTAGTATTTTTTTATAAAAAAATCGCTATGTTTCGTTACAAAAAAAAACTAATTTTTTTTGCTACTAAAAGTAGCGATTTTAATGTAAAAATATTAAAAAAAAATTGTGTGTTTTTTAGATTTTTTTGGAAGCATTTTAGCTTGGGTGAGGGGTGTGGGGGGGATTAGGTTTTTTTTTTTTTTGGGGGTGGGGGGAGGGGTTAGGTTTTTTTTAGGAGGGGGAGGTGAGGGTTAGGTTTTTTTAGTGTGTTCATATTGGTTCTCATGGTTCTCACAATAAATGTGGTTCACAAATGAACCTTACCCTATATATATATATATGTAGAGGATCCTGTAAAAAAGGCCTAAACTGTGAGAAGAGTAAGAAAACCTTACCCTATATATATATGTAGAGGATCCTGTAAAAAAGGCCTAAAGTGTGAGAAGGATAAGAAAGAATCTCAGCCATTAGATCTTTTGATCTAATGGTTGAGATCAATAGGGACCAAATTGTAAAATATTTTCATTAATTTGAACTGATTTGAAATATCTAGGGGCAATATAGTCTTTTAAACCCACTAGAAATTAGGTAATGCACATGTAACTTCCCCCCGTCTTTTTTAAACGTCAATAACTTTTTATACGTAACTTTTAAAAAAAAATTACACCATAATAACGAGCGTTTTTTTATCTTTAATATGAGTACCATATTGCTATACTTATATAGAGAAAAAATATGTTTCGATCAGATGTTTAGTCAATGAATGGTGTTATATACTTGCTGAATGGTTTATATACTTACTGAATGGTGTTATATACTTGCTGAATGGTGTTATATACTTGATGAATGCTGAATGGTGTTATATACTTACTGAATTGTGTTATATACTTGCTGAGTGGTATTATATATTTCCTATAATTAAGGTGGCGGTTATGGGAAGTTTTTAATTAATTGATTAATGATAAAATTACTTGTTTACCCTTTTCAATTAATTTAGATCTAATGGCTGAGATTCTTTCTTACCTTTCTCACACTTTTGGTCTTTTTTACAATAACCTTACCCTATATATATATATATATATGAGAAGTATCATTTAGGAACCACCCTTTATTGCGAGAACCGCGAGAACCAATGTGAACACAACAAAAAATACCTAAAAAAAATCTAAAAACACACACAATTTTTTTTTAAATATTTTTATGGAAAAATCGGTACTTTTCGTTATTAAAAAAAAATTTGGCTACTAAAAGTAGCGATTTAAATAAAAAAATATTAATTTTTTTCGTGTTTTTTAGATTTTTTAGGGGGTTTAGTTTTTAACATTTAGCTTGGGTGGGGGGTTTAGATTTTTGGACGGGGGTAGGGGTGGGGGGTTTAGGTTTCTTAGGGGTTTAGTTTTTAGCATTTAGCTTGGGTGGGGAGGGGGGGTTAGGTTTTTTTGGGGTGGGGGGAGGAGGGTGGTTAGGTTTTTTGTGGGTTTAGTTTTAGCATTTAGCTTTGGGGGGGGGGGGGGGGGAGGGTTAGGTTTTTGGTGGTGTAGTGAGTTTATTTTTTTGTGTTCACATTGGTTCTCGCATGAACCCTACCATATATATATATAGGGAGCCGCTAAAATAGAAATCATCCCTAGTTGTAAGAACCGTGAGAACCACTCTCAACCAATAAAAAAATGGGTAGTTTAGTCATTTCCCTTAAAAGTCTAATCTATCATCTCTCATCTCTCCTCTTTAAATGTCCAATATAAGTTGTAGACCTTCACTCCCTCAACCCTTCTTCTTCCATTATCTTTCACCCACAAATAAGGAGCTTCATCCTCTCAAACACACAACACAGACACCCACAACCTGTTACCCGTTCCCTCTCGATGGCTTGGCCGACGACCGGACTCCATCTCCGGCGCCGGGTTGATCCGAAAACCACACCACACCAGCTCCCCCTTTCTCATTTAAAATCAGCGGCATATCCGGTGACCAGCAGAGCATGGGCCGCCGACGGATGAAGACGACGCCGCCGCTGACGACGGCGGCTGTGGTGAATCTGAACAACGGAAAAAACGGCCCCCTTCCTTTTGCTCGTTTTTCCGATGATGGTGACAAGGTTAGATGAAGAGGATGATGGTTGGAGGAGCCGACGACCGGAGACGCCGCTCACGGCGGCGGTCTGTATTTTGGTCCGACAAATTTCCCGGTAAACAACCCCCCCCCCCCCCCGGTTCCTTTTATTTTCCTGAAAAATGAAAGTGATGTTGATCTTGTTGTTTAGCTCAAATCTGAGTTATGTTCGGTTCGTGAATTAGTTTCGGCTCGAGTTCAGGGTTTAAACTGATCAGCTCAGTTTCGTTCGGGTCTCGGTTCGGAAAGGCAGCGGCAGCGGTCAGCTCCGACGAGTGCCGCACACTTGTCCGTTCAAAACCCTTTGGTCAGTCTTTATGCCACTGTTTGTGTTTTTGTGTTTTTGATCTTGCATCATAGTTGACTGCTTGTTTGTTTCGGAAGTTGTTAAACAATTGTTGTATTTAATAAAAATGAGGTGGTATTGTTCCTGTCACACCCCAACCGATGGCGGAAACATCGGGGCATGGCACTGAGCGAAACAGATTGTCCAGAAGTTTCCATAACAATTATCATTACCAATTAATTTAAAATAACATGTCCCATACCATGTCTCAAAAGGTAAACAAATTATTACAGACAAAATCTAGGCAAATAGTCTGTTCCGACAACTCAGATTGTCAAATAGAGCAATTGTTTATCTGCTTCTAGAGACCCTTGATTAAATTTGTATAAACAACTATTTGTTGGCCTCTAGAGCCTTATTCTAGCTTCGATTTCCTAGCAGGTGTGCATCTTAAGCACCTGTCACATACGTTAAAATAAAGTCAATACATATAATGTAAATGTGAGCATACAAGTTTGATAATAGCATATAAAGTTCGAATTTCGTTTACGCATAACCAGCACGTACACATAGTGAAATGAAGCACGTTAGTTATCAACAAAGATCCATCGATACCAATGACTGCGGGTTGACTGCCTGAGGCAGTTCGCAATACATGATTACCACCGTAATCCATGCAAGTAATTGTCCTTAACAACCCCTGCGAACAGGTGCTGAGTCCAAACTATAGTACTATCGTTGCTAAGGCAGGTAGACAGCATTCCATGTGTAAACATAACAAACAAGCATTCATAAGCCACGTATAACATGCATTAACGGTTAGCGTTCAAATAGTATTGAGTAGTGTGTTTGTTGTGTTTTAAATATTCGTAACGTATGTAACACCCAAAAGTGCATAAAGCAAAAAGGGATCGAGTATACTCACAGCGATTGATGGATTGAAGGGAGCGTTTAGGGAGCAAGGTTAGCCTGAATAGTTTGATAGCATAACGATAAGTGGCTCGTAAAACGATGCAAAGTGTAAATGGCTCGGACAGTAGTCCGGTCGGATAGCACTCCGTCCCGGTTGCTCCGTCAGTCTTACACTTGGTCGTTTCGTTTGTTTGTAGTTTTATCGAGACGTTTTGACATGTGTTAACCAACAGAACCCCATCTGGACCCAAGTAACCTGATTAACCAGGAATCACCCTAGTTCGGCCAGTTAACCGGTTCAAGACGGTTGTTTTGTTTAACCCGAAATCGGTGGCCTCGTGAGTAGAATCCATATCTTGAGCTAGCACAACACTAATAATGAGCAGTGTAACAACTCTCATCAAAAGTCATAATTATTAAATTAATTAGTCCAAAAGGAAACCCTAATTGAGACACCCAAGTGATTCTGAACAAACCCTAAAATTTTCAGAATTTTCAGAATCAGGATTAGGGCCCCTAAAACTCAAGAGGGGTTAAACCCTATTGACGATTATCCAAATTGTGAGCTGTAGAAATCAAATTTTCGAAATCTACCAACTCAGCAAGCCTACCCATGCACGTAGCTACCCTATGAATATAGGTTGGTAGTCGCGTAGCGCGACGACTAAGGGGGTAGGCAGTCGCGCTACGCGACGGGGTAAAATTTTCAGTATAAATAGGTTGGTTTGGGACTTGAATTCTGGCACAAAAACGACGTAAAAATTCCAATCCTACACTGAGTTACGTTCGAATTACTACACAAACACACACGAATTCCGAAATTCTGCCGCAAAACAGGGTATTAGCACAATCGCTGCTACGATTCATTTTCCGACGATCATTATATCCAATGAATGTTTAAGTGCCGCCCACATTAGGGTTATACTTTATCATTCGTCATTAATCTGACGGATCATCGTTAATTCGATGGATAAAGTATTGTACTTTATCGTTCGTCATTAATTTGACGGATCATCGTTAATTCGATGGATAAAGTATTGCACTTTGTCGTTCGTTGTGAGAATTTGATCTCATGAGTTATCGTAATTGCTGGATTGATTACTAACCCAGTTTTGTGTGCATTGTTATTTAAATTAGGTTAACAAGGCTAAATCATAAACTAGACTCTGTCCGTATTAAATCAGCAATGTGAGTCATTCTCTTTTTATCAAATCTATTTACAAAACCCTATTTATTTCAAAGTATAATTACAGGGATTAAGTTTATGTAATCACCATATTACAGCCGGTATGTGGGGTTTTGTATACATTACTTGATAATCTTCACCATTGGGGCAGCCAATGGGTGATATGACCATAGTCACAGACACCATTGGACGGAAGGGCCAATGGGTCGAGTGACAAAGTACTGTGGGTATTTGGTTTGATATCAGAAACATTGTAATCTTCCTTAATACTGTAAATTATAACAAATGTGTCATTTTAGTAAATAGAATGATTCACTCAGTATTTCCCACTGACAAAACCTTTTTCAAACATGTTTCAGGTGATCTGTTGTAATTCAGGAAAAAGTGCTGGAGAGCATTTCAAGCTTAAGATTGTGGCTCATTATAAAAATAAAGAAATAAGTTTTGTAACATAACGATTTTGTAGTAAAATCATACTATTGTAAATTATCGGGGTTTTATCCCGAAGTGTGAAATAAAATAATCGGGGAAAATTTTAGCTTTAAACGATCCTGATGAAAACTTCCGCTGTTAAACTTAATCAATTAAATACCGCAGTATTTCTGTCCCGCAGCTCCTGAAACGAGTCAAACCGGGTCGGGGGCCGTGACAGAAATAAGGTGGTATCAGAGTCACTGAGTTAAGCTAATTAAGTATTTAGAAATACTTAATTTTTCCTAATTACTATTATGTGATTATTTGTGTTATTAACTGATTATTTATTAATTACAGTATGGGTAAGAAAAAGCTAGCAAGTATCTATCTTAAATTAGATAGATCATCCAATGAGAAGGGAAGTTCATCCCGAACCAAATCCTCGAATCAGGTTGAAATTCCTGAAGAAGGAATATTTGTGCGAAAGGCACAATACGAGGAATCACTTTCTCCTAGAAGGAGGGAAATGATTATTAAGAAAAGTAAAAAGAAAATCCGAGAAAAGAAGATTAAACGAGAAACCCAGGAATTAATTAATAAATCACCTTGGGAAGATAAGCTAGATGAGAAATGGGCAAATTTATATATATGCTAGCCACAGTAGCAGAAAATATAAATCTTTAAATATTTTAAAGTTTTAGCACCTTACCCTTACAATCTAGAAACTCTGTGCAATAAATAAAACTTGAAACCCTAAGTGTGTTTTTCAGTTATCTTTGTAATCAACTAGTACACAGTATGTAATAAATTAAAAGGTTATTTATAAATTTTAACTTAGTATTTTATGCATTTTGCATATATGCTACATCAGCATGAGTGGGATATCTGAAGCTTTTCAGAACCTTAATCTTTACCCAGTAAATATCAAAGCTTCCAAAGAATATACTAGCTACTTTCCCGATGTAGAACAACCGATGGAATTCAAGGTTCCACCTGTGAACAAGCCAAAACGAAAGAAAAGAAGTTATGTAGGATGGAGAAAAATACGTAAGAAAAAGCCAGCTACAAAACTTCCCAAAATAAATAATCCTTTGAAAAAGGGAAAAGAAATTATAACCGGAGAAAGTTTCAAACAACAGGAAATGGAAACTGAAGACAAGGAAGAGGTTAAGGAGATAGGAATGCAGATGGAGGAAGTTACTAAAGAAATAGTAATGGAAGTTGGGCAAGGCTCTAGACCAACTCAGATAGAAATCGGAGAGAGCTCCAATCAAAACCAGGGAAGGACCTTTCAAAATGAGATAGATTTCCTATTGGCAAGCTGTGAAACAATTCAGCCTGTCAATAATAATAATAATAATATTTTTAATTATCCTCTTGAAAACCAACTCCCTATGAATTGGGAACCAGCAATTCCAGACCCAATAGTCCACTCCCAACCCATAGGAATGGACGAATGGTGGACGAACGATTGGCAATTCCAAAATATTGTCAACGATCCTTACTCTTTTCTTCTACAATTCGATCCAGAACCCCTACCTAATCCACCCATGAGTAATGAAAACATGGCTGAACTTCGCCACTTTGGTGACGAGTTGTTTGATGCTGGAACTAGAATCAGGGAAATAGGGGAACAAATTGCCTGGAAGTACGATGAGAGGGAACTGCGTTTTTAGAACGGCAAGTGACAGTAGGATGGTAAAACAGTGTTTGTATAATAATAATAGTAAAGTTAGTCTGTAAATAACAAATAAAACTCTGTATGATATTTGTGAGTAATGATGCATACTATAATAGATATAAAATGAAATCGAGAAATCGATTGTTTTGACTATATCTGTATTATAAAATTTTCTGATTGTTTGTATGTAATTGTTATTTAGCAGATACTAATAAAATTTATATATATATTATCAGATGGCAAATAGTGGTAATGAACCTATAAATGAAGTTAATCAGTCTGAGCAACATTCAAGAGATCAATATATGACTCGGCAAGATATCGAAAACATTGTTGCTCAAGGGATAGCCAATGCTATTCCAGCATTCGTTGCTGCTATAAAGAATCCAATCGAACCGCAACAAATTATTCCTAGTAAACAGATTACTGAAGATAATTTCAGTAATAGTGTAAATGGAGGCAATAATCATGTTAATCATAATAGGGAACCACATCAAGCTCCATTACCCAAGAAAATGAAAACTGCAACGCCTGGTTGCACTTTCAAAGAATTCCTTGCTTGTAAACCCACTGAATTTGCAGGCAATGAAGGAGCAACTGCATCACTGCGTTGGTTAGAGAAAACCGAAGCAGTCATTGCAATAAGTAAATGTGGTAAAGATGATCAGGTCATGTATGCATCCAATCTGTTCAAAGAAGGAGCACTCGAATGGTGGAATACTGTGTTACAATCAAAAGGAAGAGTAATAGCTTATGCTATGACTTGGGAAGAATTTAAGGGTTTGGTGGAAAGAAAATTCTGTCCCGAGTATGAAAAGGAACAGATGGCGAATAAGTTTCTAAATCATCGGATGATGGGTGTGGATTGTCGCGGTTATACCTCGACATTCTTTTAATATCCTAGAGTGGTACCAACACTGGCTTCGCCAGAACCGGTACTCATTTCTCGCTATAATTGGGGGCTAATTAGCGAAATCCGTAATATTGTTAAAGCTGCGAGACCTCGCACTATTGATGATGCGGTAGAATTAGCTAACACTCTAACCGATGAATTGGTACGCACAAGAGATGAAGATAGGAAAAAGGAACTAGCTCAGAAGATTACCCAAGGATTTCGGACGGGTAATAGTAATAATTTCAAGAAAAGAGGAACAGGGCAATATCCAAATCCACCTTTCTGTAGAAATTGCAAAAGGAAGCATTACGGAAAATGTAATTTAACCTGCAACCTTTGCAAGGGTATAGGACACCGTGAAGAAAACTGCAGAAAGAAAACCGTAATCTGTTTTAACTGTGGAGAAGCAGGGCATTATAAAACAGAATGTCCTAAATTGATCAAGCCAGTAGATAACAAACCCAAGGCGACCGAAGGAACTACTTAGAAGAATGCCAGGGCATTTCAGCTGACCACTCAAGAAGCAGAACTCATTCCGGATGTGATAGCGGGTACGTTCTTAGTTCACAACGTGTACGCAAAAGTATTATTTGACTCTGGTGCAAACCAAAGTTTTATAAATACTTCATTCTGCCAAGCTCTTAGTTTACCTTTAACCAATATTAGGCAGATTTTTACAGTTGAAACAGCAGACGGAAATTCAGTTAAAATAGATAAAGTTTTGCAAGAAGGAAACATAGAACTTTTAGGACATAAATTCTCTGCAAAACTATTGCCGATGAATTTGGCTGAATTTGATGTTGTCTTAGGAATGGATTGGTTAGTAGCCAACCATGCTAAAATCCTTTGTGATCAGAATTCCATAGAAATTCAATCATCTACCGGAGAAGTGATTAGGATTACAGGAGATAAATCACGTAAGCCCATGAAGTTCATATCAGTAATGAAAGTTGCTAATTATGAACGAAAACAAGGAATAGTGTATATGATTTCGGTAATCATTAGCACTAAGGGAAAAGATCTTAAGGAAATACCAGTAGTCTCAGCATATCCTGATATATTTCCAGAAGATTTACCAGGATTACCTCCAGATAGGGAAGTAGAATTTAGGATTCATCTAATTCCAGGAACTACACCGATAGCCAAGGCACCTTATCGGTTAGCACCTACAGAAATGTTAGAACTGAAAAAGCAATTAGATGAATTACTAAGTAAAGGGTTCATACAACCTAGCTCATCCCCTTGGGGAGCGCCGGTGTTATTTGTGAAGAAAAAGGATGGTTCAATGAGAATGTGTATCGATTATAGAGAATTGAATAAGGTTACAATTAAGAATCGATATCCATTACCTAGGATTGATGATCTTTTTGATCAACTTCAAGGAGCTAGATATTTTTCTAAGATAGATTTACGCTCTGGATATCATCAATTGAAGGTACAAGAAGAAGACATACCTAAGACTGCTTTCAGAACTAGGTATGGTCATTACGAGTTTACAGTCATGCCCTTCGGATTAACAAATGCGCCTGCAGCATTTATGGACATGATGAATAGAATCTGTAAACCGTATTTGGATAAATTTGTAATTGTTTTCATGGACGATATACTTATTTATTCCAAAAGTCAGACAGAGCATTGTGAACATCTTCATGCACTCTTAACTTTGTTAAGAAAAGAAAAGTTGTACGCTAAATTCTCGAAATGCGAATTTTGGCTAAAGGAAGTGCAATTCTTAGGACATATGGTGAATCATGAAGGTATTCATGTAGATCCTGCTAAGATAGAGGCAATTACCAAATGGAAGGTTCCACAAACAGCAATGGAAATTAGAAGTTTTATAGGATTAGCTGGGTATTATAGACGGTTTATTAAGGATTTTTCCAAGATAGCTGTACCATTAACTAAGCTAACCTGTAAAGCCACTAAGTTTGAATGGGGACCCAAACAAGAGGAAGCTTTTAGAATTTTGAAACAGAAATTAACCCATGCACCAATCTTAGCTTTACCAGAAGGAACTGAAAATTTTGAAGTATATTGTGATGCTTCAAAATTAGGATTTGGATGTGTGCTTATGCAACGCAAGAAGGTAATTGCGTACGCATCAAGGCAATTGAAAAAGCACGAAGAAAACTATACGACTCATGATTTAGAATTAGGAGCCGTAATTTTTGCCCTTAAGAATTGGAGACATTATCTTTACGGAAGTAAATTTACTGTCTACACAGACCACAAAAGTTTAAGATATATCTTTGGGCAAAAAGAGTTAAACATGAGGCAAAGGAGATGGATGGAAATCCTAAGTGACTACGACTGTGATATTCAGTATCACGAAGGAAAGGCGAATGTAGTTGCAGATGCCTTAAGTCGTAAGTATTATGAGAAACAGAGACGAGTTCGTGCTCTCAGATTAAATCTACAAATAGATTTAATTGAACAATTAAAGAATGTTCAAACTACAGCAATCAAGGATGATGCTGAAGGAATGAAAGGACGAATCAAGGAATTAGAACAAGGAGCAGATGGAATTTGGAGATTCCACAAAAGTAGAATTTGGGTACCCAAGCAGGGAGACTTAAGACCTAAGATTTTAGAAGAAGCTCATAAATCTAGGTATACCATGCATCCAGGAAACAATAAGATGTACCAAGATTTAAGAAAGAACTTTTGGTGGATAGGAATGAAAAAGGACATAGCAAGATATGTTTCTAAATGTCTTACTTGTTCACAAGTTAAGGCAGAACATCAGAAACCTTCAGGACTACTACAACAGTTAGAGATGCCAGTGTGGAAATGGGAACTTATAACAATGGATTTTGTTACTAAGTTACCCAAAACCAGAAAAGGTAATGATGTGATTTGGGTAATTGTGGATCGATTAACCAAATCAGCTCACTTTCTACCTATGAAAGAAACCTTTAGCATGGAAAGACTGGCTAAATTGTATGTAGATGAAGTTGTATCCTTACATGGAGTTCCACTCTCCATTGTTTCGGATAGGGATAGTCGTTTTACTTCCCATTTCTGGAAAAGTTTCCAGCAAGCTATGGGAACTCGACTAAATTTGAGCACTGCATATCATCCCCAAACAGACGGACAAAGTGAAAGGACGATCCAAACTCTAGAAGACATGCTCCGAGCATGTGTAATAGACTTTGGTGGAAGTTGGGATGATCATTTACCATTGATTGAATTCTCCTATAACAATAGTTATCACTCAAGCATTGACACTGCTCCATTTGAAGCACTATATGGAAGAAAGTGCAGAACTCCAGTTTGTTGGGCAGAAATAGGAGAAAGTCAATTATCAGGTCCTGAAATTGTGCAAGAAACGACTGATAAGATTATTCAAATCAAAGAAAGGCTGAAGACGGCTCGAGATCGCCAGAAGAGTTATGCAGACAATAGATGCAAGCCACTTGAATTCCAAGTTGGAGACAAAGTACTATTGAAAGTTTCTCCTTGGAAAGGAGTTGTTAGATTCGGTAAGAAAGGAAAGTTAAGTCCAAGGTACGTAGGACCATTTTCAGTGATCCAACGTATAGGACCAGTAGCTTATCGTTTACAACTACCAGAAGAACTAGTTGGAGTACATGATGTATTTCATGTATCCAATCTCAAGAAATGTCTAGCAGACGAATCTCTGGTAGTACCTCTTCAAGACATAGAGGTAAACGAAAAGTTAAAATTTGTGGAGAAACCTCTTCAGATAGAAGACAGAAAAGTGAAATTTCTCAAGCACAAACGATTAGTGCTAGTTAAAGTAAAGTGGGATTCAAGGAGAGGACCTGAATACACTTGGGAGCTGGAATCAGAAATGAAGAAAAAGTATCCTCAATTATTCCAGTAAATCTCGAGGACGAGATTTTCTTAAGGTGGGGAGAATGTAACAACTCTCATCAAAAGTCATAATTATTAAATTAATTAGTCCAAAAGGAAACCCTAATTGAGACACCCAAGTGATTCTGAACAAACCCTAAAATTTTCAGAATTTTTCAGAATCAGGATTAGGGCCCCTAAAACTCAAGGGGGGTTAAACCCTATTGACGATTATCCAAATTGTGAGCTGTAGAAATCAAATTTTCGAAATCTACCAACTCAGCAAGCCTACCCATGCACGTAGCTACCCTATGAATATAGGTTGGCAGTCGCGTAGCGCGACGACTAAGGGGGTAGGCAGTCGCGCTACGCGACGGGGTAAAATTTTCAGTATAAATAGGTTGGTTTGGGACTTGAATTCTGGCACAAAAACGACGTAAAAATTCCAATCCTACACTGAGTTACGTTCGAATTACTACACAAACACACACGAATTCCGAAATTCTGCCGCAAAACAGGGTATTAGCACAATCGCTGCTACGATTCATTTTCCGACGATCAATATATCCAATGAATGTTTAAGTGCCGCCCACATTAGGGTTATACTTTATCGTTCGTCATTAATCTGACGGATCATCGTTAATTCGATGGATAAAGTATTGTACTTTATCGTTCGTCATTAATTTGACGGATCATCGTTAATTCGATGGATAAAGTATTGCACTTTGTCGTTCGTTGTGAGAATTTGATCTCATGAGTTATCGTAATTGCTGGATTGATTACTAACCCAGTTTTGTGTGCATTGTTATTTAAATTAGGTTAACAAGGCTAAATCATAAACTAGACTCTGTCCGTATTAAATCAGCAATGTGAGTCATTCTTTTTTTATCAAATCTATTTACAAAACCCTATTTATTTCAAAGTATAATTACAGGGATTAAGTTTATGTAATCACCATATTACAGCCGGTATGTGGGGTTTTGTATACATTACTTGATAATCTTCACCATTGGGGCAGCCAATGGGTGATATGACCATAGTCACAGACACCATTGGACGGAAGGGCCAATGGGTCGAGTGACAAAGTACTGTGGGTATTTCGTTTGATATCAGAAACATTGTAATCTTCCTTAATACTGTAAATTATAACAAATGTGTCATTTTAGTAAATAGAATGATTCACTCAGTATTTCCCACTGACAAAACCTTTTTCAAACATGTTTCAGGTGATCTGTTGTAATTCAGGAAAAAGTGCTGGAGAACATTTCAAGCTTAAGATTGTGGCTCATTAAAAAAATAAAGAAATAAGTTTTGTAACATAACGATTTTGTAGTAAAATCATACTATTGTAAATTATCGGGGTTTTATCCCGAAGTGTGAAATAAAATAATCGGGGAAAATTTTAGCTTTAAACGATCCTGATGAAAACTTCCGCTGTTAAACTTAATCAATTAAATACCACAGTATTTCTGTCCCGCAGCTCCTGAAACGAGTCAAACCGGGTCGGGGGCCGTGACAAGCAGGAGGCTAGACAAGGCCCGATTCTATCGGTTTTGAGTGCATTGAGTGTAAAAGAATGAGAGACCATGTGATTATTTCTTTCAACTCTTTTATCCTTTTGAAAATGTTCAGATCTATGCGAAATCGTTGTGAAATCATGTGGAAATCCTTCAGATCTGAGTTATCCTTGGTGGAACGAGGTCAAACTTGAAGTTCATAAGAACTTCATGATGACGTCACCCTAGAACACCTCAAATTTAGTGATTTCTCGGTTAAAAGTTAAGATTCAAAAGATAGAAAGGTGTAGGAGTGCGTGTAGATCAAGAAAGTACAAGATTTAGGGTGAGATCTTACCGGAATCGAGAGAAATCGAAGAAAAGGTGAGGTGCACGAGCTGGTCGGTCAGAGAGTTTCCAAAAGTAGAAAGTTTGGAAGTGGCATGGGTATTTATAGATTTACCCAAAGAGGAAAGTGTGGGTCGGTCGGATGGCATCTTGGCACCATGACCAAGTGGCAGCCCGGTCGGTTGGCGATCCGGCCGAATGGCACTTGGTTCGTGTGTTCGACGCGACGATTTTTGCTGGTTCAATTTCGATTGCGAGTGATGCGATACGATGGAGTGTCCTATTTAAATTACTTTTAATCCCAACCACTCATATCTCGCACTGTCCCTATAGTTCCGATCGTTTAGTTAACTTTATCGCATTGTTACTTCCTATAGTTCACAGTCGTAGATTGATTAGACAGCGAATAACACACATCGATTATTGTAATTATTGACACTTACTCCACATAATACAACATATAAAAGAAATTCATTACAAGTCAAGTTGCGCGAAATCGTTCATTGACTTTGACCTTGACTTTGACTTTGACTTCTCGAAAACACGGGGTGTTACAGCCTCCCCTTGTTTAGGAAATTTCGTCCCGAAATTAGGCTGAATCCGTAACAAAAAACTGCGGGTACTTCGCCTTCATGTCTCTTTCGAGTTCCCAAGTGAACTCTGCACCTCGTTTGCCTTCCCATCGGACTTTCATAATCGGAATGCGCGAGCATCTGAGTTGCTTGGTTTGGCGGTTCATGATTTCGACAGTCTTCTTCACGAAGTGTAATGTTTCGTTCACCTGAATGTCATCGAGTGGAACATGTAAGTCGTGATCGGCCAGGCACTTTCGGTGGTTTGACACGTGGAAAGTTGGGTGGACGTTACTAAGTTCCTTCGGTAGTTCGAGTCTGTAGGCGACTTTTCCGATCCTTTCGAGAATCTTAAAAGGTCCAACGTATCAAGGCGCTAGTTTCCCTTTCTTGCCGAATCGGACCACACCCTTCCAAGGTGAAACCTTTAGGAGTACATAGTCACCAACGTCAAATTCAAGGGGCTTGCGTCATCTATCGGCATAACTTTTCTGTCGATTCCGAGCTTTTACCAGGTTGTCTCGAATTTGAAATTTTTTTTCTGTCAGTCTGACCGTCGGTTTGAGGGTGGAAAGCGGTACTTAAATTAAGCGATGTACCGAGAGCCGTTTGAAACGTTTCCCACAGTCGCGAGGTAAACCGAGCATCACGATCAGAGATGATGTCGCGAGGCTTCCCATGATTACAAATGATCTCGTTGGTGCAGATTCGGGCTAATCGTTCTACCTTGTAGTCTTCCCGTATTGGCAAAAAGTGAGCTGATTTAATCAAACGGTCAACCACAACCCAAATGCTGTCGTGACCTGATGACGTGTGTGGTAGCTTTGTTATGAAGTCCATAGCTATACTCTCCCACTTCCACATAGGGATCGGTGGTTGTTCGAGTAAGCCAGAGGGTCTTTGATGTTCAGCCTTGACTCTTGCACATGTCAGGCATTTTCCAACGTAGAGAGCAATATCCCTTTTCATGCCCGGCCACCAGTACTTATAGCGAAGATCCTGGTACATTTTGTCGGCACCGGGATGAATAGAATACCAGGATTTGCGGGCTTCGTCCATCAGAATCTGTCGCAAATTGGTCCGTTTTGGGATCCAAATTCGGTCCAGAAAGTGGAATATCCCATTCGACTTGCTCACAAGCTGGGCTCCATCGTGGTAGATTCTTTCCTTCTTCAGAGTGCGTTCATTAAAACATGCATGCTGAGCTTCGCGGATGAGGCTTTCGAGATAGTGTTGGGCTTGAACATTACGAGTGCTAAGCAAATAGCTCCGTCTGCTGAGTATGTCGGCAACAACATTTGCTTTGCCTCGGTGATAACGAATCTCACAGTCGTAATCGTTGAGAAGCTCTACCCATCGGCGTTGACGCATATTAAGTTCCTTCTGATTAAAGATATGTTGTAGGCTCCTATGATCGGTGAAGATCGTACACTTGGTACCATACAGATAGTGTCGTCAAATCATTAATGCAAAAACAACTGCGCCTAGCTCGAGGTCGTGGGTTGTATAGTTCTTCTCGTGGATTTTGAGTTGACGAGACGCGTAAGCTATAACCTTGTCCCGTTGCATGAGGACACAACCAAGACCAAGGTTGGAAGCATCACAGTAGACAATGAAATCGTCGTTTCCGTCGGGTAATGTGAGAACAGGAGCATTGCAAAGCATGCGCTTGAGGGTTCGAAAGGCAGATTCTTGTTCAGTTCCCCAAACAAAAGGCTTGTCTTTATGCGTGAGAGCGGTAAGTGGTACAGTGATCTTTGAGAATCCTTCGATAAATCGTCGATAATAGCCCGCTAGTCCGAGAAAAGAACGGACTTCAGACGGGTTCTTAGGTGTAATCCAACTCTTAACGGCTTCAATCTTTGCAGGATCGACATGAATACCTTGATTATTTACGATGTGACCCAGAAACTGAACCTCCTCCAACCAGAATTCACACATGGAGAACTTGGCATAGAGTTGATTCCCCTGGAGTAGCTCGAGAACCAAACGTAGATGTTGCGCGTGTTCGGTTTCCGACTTGGAATAGATCAAGACATCGTCGATGAACACGATGACGAAACGGTCGAGATATGGTTTACACACGCGATTCATCAGATCCATGAAAACCGCAGGTGCGTTGGTTAAACCAAAGGGCATAACAACGAATTCGTAGTGGCCGTAACGAGTGCGAAACGCGGTTTTGGGTTCATCTTCCTCTTGAATGCGTAGTTGGTGATAACCTGAGCGTAGATCGATCTTCGAGAAACACGTAGCACCATGTAGCTGATCAAACAAATCATCGATGTGGGGTATGGGATAGCGGTTCTTGAAAGTTAACTTATTCAATTCCCGATAGTCGATGCACATCCTGAACGACCCATTCTTCTTTTTGACGAAAAGGACTGGCGCGCCCCAAGGAGAGGTGCTCGGGCGAATGAAGCCTTTCTCAAGTAATTCCTGGAGTTGGTTTGAGAGTTCGTGCATTTCGGATGGCGCGAGTCGGTAAGGAGCTTTGGCAATAGGGTTGGCTCTAGGAATGAGGTCGATACGAAAGTCAATATCACGACTTGGTAGTTTGCCAGGAAGATCTTTAGGAAAAACGTTGGGGAATTCGCAAACAACGGGGACGTCTTTCACTTCCTTCTTCTCTTTCTTTTCCTTTTCCGCTACTACAATGTTAGCCAAGAAGGCTCTGTATTCCTTGCAGAGATACTTGCTAGCTTGGACTCATGACATGAGCTTGAGTCCTTTCGAGGCAGTTTCACCGTAGATGCACAATAGATCACCATTCGCGAGCGAGAATCGAATCATCTTATCGAAGCACACAACTTCAGCATGGTTTTCGCGAAGAAAGTCCATGCCTACTATGACATCAAAACTTCCGAGTTGCATCGGAATAAGGTCGATTGGGAAGATGTGATTGTTGAGCTCAAGGGTATAATCACGAAGAACAGAATTAACGGCGACAGTTCTTCTGGTAGCGACTTCAACGTCGAATGTCGAGGAGAGTTGGGAGCGTTTACGACTAAGGAGCTTCTCGAATTCGAACGACACAAAGCAATTATCGGCTCCAGTATCAAATAAACACGAAGCATAAATACCATTCACAAGGAACGTACCATTAACCACGTTGTTTTCGGCTTGGGCTTGACGCACGTTGATGTTGAAATTCGTGCGCGTGCTGCTGTTGCTGCTGGTGTTGCTGCTGCTGCTGAGGTTGCTGCTGCTGGGGCTCTTGCTTCACGACCCTGTTTGGGCACATGTTGGCGAAATGGTTAGGGTCGCCACATGCGAAGCAGGCTCTGGCGTTGACCGCGGGTGCCGGAGGAGCTTGTTGACCCTGTGGGGCGGTGAGTAGAGCTTGATGAGCAGGAGCTTGTCGAGCACGGCAGTTGGTAGTGAAATGGCCGTACATATTGCAATGAGCACAAAAACGGCAAGCGATGGTAGTCGGGTGGTGGTAGGTACAAGTAGGGCAAAACGGGTGTGGCCTAGTGTATGCACGCTTAGCAGGCGGTGCATTAGCCACAGGCGCCGCTACTTGACGCTGTTGGGCTGGTACAGCTTGTATTGGTTCAGCAGTGATCGCACAGTTCTTGTTGCTGGAGCTGTTCTTTTTCTTGTTCTTCCTCTTGTTGCTTGACGAGGTGGTGGTTTCAGCAGTTGGTGCAGCGGTGGTAGCTTGATGCAGGTGCTTTGGAGTTTTATCCCAGACACCAGCTTTGACCCGCTTGTCGTTGATTTCAGCGGCCAGTAGATAGGTCTCTTCGATCGTCTTAGTCTTAGCCGCTTGCACGAAATCTGCAACACAGTCAGGCAGGGCTCGGATATACTTCTTGATTGCCATGTCTGAAGTCTTGACTTGGTCAGGGAAGATGATGCTGAGCTGTTTGAAGCGAGCAGTGAGAGCAGCATTTTCACCCTCCTTCTGCTTTATGTGCCAGAATTCGTCTTCTACCTTTTGGCGCTCATGAGGAGGGCAGAATTCTTCCAACATGACCTCATTGAGTTCGTCCCACGACAGACCGTAGGCTGCATCGTTTCCCTGCTTGTTTCTCTCAGTGTCCACCAGTCTAATGCGCGGGACTGGAAGACGCAGGTAGCATTCAAAGTGCGAAGGTCGTCGGGGCAACCGCTCTGTCGCAGTGTGACCTCAATGGAATCAAACCATTGGAACAACGCTGTAGGGCCTTCCTCTCCAGTGAATTCCTTTGGCCCACAAGACTTGAATTGCGTGAAATTGAAGGGAGCTTTGATAGTAGCTTTAGGAGCTTCGATTCTCGATTCCTCAGATGATTTGCTGACGTTCTCGTAGATATAACTCACGGCTTTTGCTACTTGTTTAGCGATGATAGCAGCAAGACGTTTGTCTCTCTTTTCTTGACGAGAAAGTAGTGGGTGGCGAGATCCAGATGACATCGTCTGACACAGACATCGTCACATGACTCAACATAACGTATTCGAATCTCACCTCACACGTCTACAACTTACTAAAGCTCAGGAACACATACAATCACGTAGGCGCATAAACACATAGTCAATTAGTCACAGATTCACATAAGCACGGATTCACATAGTCACGTAAGCACACAGAGCACATAGAGCACAGAGGCACGTAAGCACGAAGTCACCAGATGCAGTCAGAATACATAAACCTATCATTCAAAGTTCGTGGGTGTTCGAATATAGCGGTCGCGTTTAGCACATCGAGTAGTATAGTATAAGCGTATAACGTAGCATAAGGTCGTCCATAATTCAGCGATTTGTTAACGTTTTGAGGTAGAAGTGCAATGCGGGTCGTGCGTGCTGATCGAAGTGAAAGCAAAATCGGGTAAATCTCCAAAATTTAAACATATAAGCAGGCAATATCACGTAAAAGCACATAAAATCAACGAATCATCAGAGTCGGCAGTTGTAGGCTCGGAATTGCCACACATAAAAATTGAGAAATAGATTGTCTGCGGCTACTAAACTTTGACTAACCAAAATGATTCGACTATTCACAAGGATCTGTTGTGCACATTTGACCTTCGGGGTAGTGCGCTTAGCGAAAAAGCGGGGCGTAAAAAAAACGGCTCTTCAAAACGTTTTTTTAAACAAATCTTAAAAAATATCATAAAAATCAGATTTGAAAAAATTCTTTAACAAAAATCAGTTTCTTAATAAATAATAATTAAGACAAAGAGTAATTAATGAATAGGACAAAAAAGGCAATTAAAAATAATATATATTAAAAGACAAAAAAATCAATTTTACTTATATACCCTTTAACAATAAAATATTAAAAACATATTAAGACAAAAAGTTTTTAATATTAATTTTAACTACTTTTAATCTCATCCATCCATTTTCTTGATCTAATGGCCAGAAAGTGGTTCTCGTGGTTCTTACAACTAGAGGTGGTTTTCATTTTAGCGGTCCACTATATATATATATATAGGGGAAGGTTTAAATGAAAACCACTAGTTATTGTGAAAACTCGAAAACTAATTAAAAACCACTAAAAAGAAGGGGGGGGGGGGGGGAGACTTTTAATGATGGAGGGGTAAAATTGGAAAAAAAAATATGTAACTTTTCAAACATTTTCCATTTCTCCATACGTTATCATTTTAAAACAAAAATGGCACCATAAGATCACAAATTTTTGTATCTTTCATTCAAGTATATTCGAGCATATTTTTTATGACATAAAAAAAGATTTATGGTGTCGTCTTGTTTTCAATACTATTATTATAGTAGTGCACATGTGCAATATAACATGTACTACAATTGCATTACATGCTTAAAATTAGTTTTTTGAGTCTAGTTTAGCTTTTAGGGTTAGTTTTTTTTTGAGGTTTATAATTAGGATTAGGTTTTTGGGTGTGGGGGGGGGGGGGGGGGGAGGGGGGTTTAGGTTTTTGGGGGGTGGGGGTGGGGGTTTAGGTTTTTTTCGGGTTTATGTTTAGGGTTTAGTTTTAGGTTTTCGGGAGGGTGGGGGGTGAGGGGTTTAGGTTTTTGGGGGTGGGGGGTTAGGCTTTTGGTGGGAGGGTGAATTTAGGTTTTTGGGGGGTGGGGGTGGGGGGTTTAGGTTTTTGGGGGGTATCGGTGGGGGGTGGGTTAAGTGGTTTAGGCTTTTCGTATTAGTGTACTACACATGTGCACTACAACCCAAAAAAAAAAAAAAATTTTTTTTTTTTTGAATTTTTTTTTTCATATATAAAAACCAGCGAAATTTATAAAAAAAATTGAAAAAAAAAAAAATTTTGTGTGTTTTTTAGGCTTTTTTTAGTTAGTTTTCGAGTTTTCACAATAAAAGTGGTTTTCATTTGAACCATCCCCTATATATATATATATATATATATCGTATCTCATATATGTACGTAGAAGTTACATATATGTAATTTTGAAGTTGCATGTATCTATGAGATTTTAAGTATTACATATCCCTAACTTGCTAAATTTATATATACGTAATTAATAACAATTACATATATGTAAATTTAGAAGGCAACAATGGAATTTGACATAAAAGAATGGCTATGAAGGCAACAATGACGTTGGAAAAAGAATAAAAAAATAGAAATCTTTCAATCTTTGAGTTCATGATCAAACAATTGTTTGGGGTTTAATGTTATTTTTACGAATACAATAGGTCATATGAGTTTACTGATTTACATGTGTTGTATTAACCTTTTTTTTTCGAACGGTATGTTTTGTATTAACCAACTTTGTGTAGTATTACATTTATTGAAATATGTATTGAGGTTATTAATAAAGGTTTTTTATAATTGTTTTGTGTTTTGTATCTTCTTTCAATTTGAAATTCAACCTTATTATCTAGGTTTTTGTGCATGGTTTAAGGTGTTTTAACTTCGGGTTAGTTTTAAAAAAGATGTGGACAAGGAAAGTCAATGAGGAAGATACAATATCGATATGCTGATGATAATATTTAAGCCATCTACGATGACATGAGTGGATTATTTTTAAAGGTTAGCATTACAAATTTTTAATTGCACGTATACATCACCACAAGCACTCTTGTTTGCTTAGAGAAAATATTACCATGGATTTTGTTATCATAGAATTTGTAGGTGCATCAAAATTCTTTTTTATTTGTAGAAGAAAAAGCAACATCCCGGGTGTATCTAAGTCTCTTAGGCTATCCATGTGAGTTCATGTTACATGTCTATTTTTAGTCTTCAAGATATGTGGATTATTGTTCCACTTAATGACTTTAATTAACAAATCTGCAGTAATTTGTTTGGAGGAGGTAAAGTTGAAATACAAAACAAGAGAACTTGAATATAGTAACAAACCAAGAGGTTAGTTATGTTTGTATATGTGAGTTTATATAACAAAGAAGAGAACAAATGAATGGTTCCAGCAGGTTTGATACTTAATATTGTAATTTGATACTTAATATTGTAATGATAAATTGTTTGAACTAATGACATATTCATGATTGTTAATGTTTTATGATAGTTAAGATCGAACAACATCTAAGTGGTTATGGCTATATTTTAAGTAATAAAATTTGAGATATAAGTTGGTGTTAGAAAGGTTAACATGATATGAAGTGTGATTATATTCTTTTCCATACTTGGCTCATAAGGCTGGAGCTTTCAGCGGTAATGTCATATTTAACATTTACGTACTACAAATAAAATTGAATACTAAAAGTTATTAATAATACATTTCTTATAACTGATCCGTCAACATTTCTACTTATTGAAGCAATGCAAACGAAACAACTTGTCATTCTCATTTGGCCTATAATACGTGGATTGTTTTATTTACTTTATAAACCGTTTGTATTCCATAAGAATTTCTTATAAAGAATTTTGATATGTTCATTATAAACATATAATGTCATTTGTCAATAACTCGAAAACATATTATTTTGTTAAATCCGCGAAGTTCAGGGGAATAATAAAAAACTTTCATATTCATATGTGTAGTTAAACGATTACATATATGTAATGCAACCGGTTATTCTAAAAAATGGTGGGAAACTTGTCTTACATGTAGGTAATTGATGCGTACAAGTGTGATGTACATGTAATTACACTGATGCCCCTCTCGACCAGGCGTGGCCCGGTTAAGACAACATAGTCCTGGTAATGAGTGGTGACGGGCCTGTGTCTTGCGGGTGTGAATTAGCCGTCTGTTGTGAAATTCACCTGTCAAAAAAAATATAGTCACAACCTCATAGGAGTTACTAATTACATATATGTAGATAAAATCATACAAGGTAAAACTCGAAAACTACATATATGTACATATAACCAAATCATAAACATTACATAAGCTGCATATAAATTGTTATAATTTGAAGATGTATTAAATAACCGGTTGCTAATATATAATGGTTATACATGGCACCAATATTTTTACTTATTATTTAGTTGAAATATATTGAAAATGGGGAAATTTAGGAAATTTATTTAATAGATAAAGAAAACTCAACAACCATTCATTAGATTCGAGACAATCCAGGAGCTAAAAACCTGGGATTATTTGGAATATACTTGAATTTAGATACCCTTTAATCAAATAATAATACTAAAAAAAGTTAAATAAAATGATTGGTTAAAATAAAATAATAATAAGAAAAAAGATAAATAAAATGATTGGTTAAAAATAGTTCTGCGGAGTATATTTAGAGTACTAAAATGATACTTACCCTATATCTTCTATACGTAATAAATAAAATATTTGGAGGCACAGGTGTCAAATTCCGAAGCAATTATTTTGGTGGGTTTCCCGCTCAGTTCTTCGGATCCATTTTCATTTTCACCCGACCCTTAACAATATACGACCTACTTTCTCTCTCTATTATGTTTCATCTCCAATTCCAAAACCCTAACATCAATCTTCCCATGGAAGACCACGATCCGATTCATTGATGGAACAACAATGAAGACATCTTTCAAGGTTCGATTTGATGTATTGGAAAACCATAATCCTATTATCAATTGAAGAAGCCGATCATTTAGCGCTTTGATCTCCAAGTTTTTACGAACATACTCTAGCCGATATTGGTAAGTTTTTGTTGATTTGTATTACATGAAATAAAATTTGTATGGTTATTCGGCTAATTCTAGGGTTCAAAACCTAGGTTTTTTTTCCTGGTTTGAGCATGGTCTCGAAGATTTTTTTTTTCTGGTTGTATTCTTGAAGACTCAATTTAGTCTGTAATTTGACATAATTTTAATAGAAAAGGTATTCATTAATCGTATAACCGAACAAGGAATCATGGGTGTTGATTATTACAAGATTTTGCAGGTTGACAAGAATATATGTGTTGTTTTTATTTTACTTTATTTCATAATTCTATATATTGTGAGGATTATATTTGTTAGGCTTTGAATTCTATCTTAATATTTAATTAATTATTGTTAGTCCTTTTATGTGATTTAATTGAGTTACTGATAATTTAATTTAGTTTAGTCTTATAGATTGTTGTTGGGTAATTATGATTGAACGCTCAGATGATTAAACTGATTTCCTCCTTTGTTTATGAATAGGTTTTGAGAAGCTGGGGTAGATTTGTAACATCCTATTTTCGGATATGTTTTTTATTTGTATTTTGAGTTATATTTGATATTAATTTGATGTTCAAGTTCTCAGTGCTCCACACAAGCTAGCGGTATAAGATCAGTGTGTTGAGGAAGGGCCAAAAAGGGGTGATGCGTGTGAAGTGTTATATATATTAGGTGTATATTTTAAGCCCCTTTAACACTTATTTTTAGCCAAGTTTTAAATTTATAAAACACGATATTTTACTAACACTAAACACACATATGGGCAAGTGCACCCATCGTGAGCGTAGTATAGTGTTGGCAAGATACCGAGGTCGTCCAAGGACACAAGAGCTTTTAGTACCGGTTTATCCTCAACGTCTAATCAAAATAAAAAGTATAGAAAAATGTTTTCAACTAAGAAAAAATAAAAACTAACTAAAATGCTGAAAATAAAAATAAAAAGAAAAAACAGATAGACAAGATGAATCACTTGGTTCCGACTCGTATCTAGTGTAACCTTTGATTATTTCCGCACTTTTGCACATATTTAAGAGATTATCTTAGTTATTGTAGTAGGCCCCTCTTTTGAAGGTGACGTTACCCTCACCCCAGTAGTTTGAGTCAGCAAGGATACAATCCTAAAAGGGTGGATTATTGGAAGATAATTAATTAAGTTATTAATGCAAATTATGGTAGGCCCCTCTTTTGGAGGTGACGTTACCCTCGACTAAGTAGTCTGAGTCAGCAGGGATACAGTCCTAAATAGCCTGGTTATAGTATTAATAGTAGTTAACTTATGAGGGGATCAAAGAGTTTGGACCCCCGCCATCCAATACCGTTAAGTATTGAAGGAGGTCCTACTAAATTTGACCCAGGTCCATTGCAGGACCTCTAAACGCTGAACAATGGCAAGACCTTTACCAAACCGTTCCCTTAACCCCCGACCAGGTAGCCAACATACCTCCATATAGACCGTGGAGATATGAATGGTGAAAATCTTTTATTTTATATAGAAAGTAAAATAATGCCAAGACACCACGGACAAACGATAAGGAAAGATCACCTTCAACATAAGCAACTAGTTATTAAAGTCATTAATACAAAACCAAGTAAAAAGTGCAAAAGATTAGAAATAAAAAGTATTACACTAGACACTTTGTCTTCACCAAGTGATGTAAGAGACTTAGGCAAACATGGCCTTGATTGTCAAGAACCCTTACGATCAATCTTGGATCCCGAGACGACTCACACACTCTACGATGGACAATGGATGATGGTGGTGGATGATGGTGTTATGGTGGTGGTGGGTGGTGGGTGAAGTGTGAGAGAAGTGGTTTGCCAAGGTATGGTTTGAGCTTAAGCCAAGCACTTCTATTTATAGGCTGAACAGAAGCTCGGGCACGACCCCGTGTCCAGTGGGCACGGCCCCGTGTCCACATCCTTCTCTTTCTTCATTTAATGCTGTTTTGTCTTTTTAGTTGACCACGCCCCCGTGTCCGCTGAGCACGACCCCGTGGTGCAGAAGAATCTTTGTACTATGCAGATTTGCTGGATTGTGCGAATCTTATAGTTGACCACGGCCCCGTGTCCGCTGAGCACGGCCCCGTGGTGGGCAATAGAAGCTTCTACCACTTTGTCTTTTCTGCTGACATTTGGTCACGCCCCCGTGCTGGCTGAGCACGGGGCGTGTTCAGGCTTCTGATCTCTTGTTTTGCTTGGGAAGATGCTGTTGTGGGGTCGGGCATGCCACATCTTGTTCCTTTTCTTGTATTTATGTTAGATTTTGATGTCTTTTTGCTTCTTTTGTTAATTTAAGCTCATTTAATCCTGAAAATACAAAAGGAAGACAAAAGCACACTTTTTCCAACATTAGTACTAAAAAAGGGTTAGTTTTATGCCTCATTTGATGAAATTTATATGTTAATATTTGAACACATCAAATACCCCCACACTTGAATCTTTGCTTGTCCTCAAGCAAAACTCTTTAATATGTGGCTATTTACACTCCCAAATGGAATGGGTAGAAAAGAAGGTTTTGGGCTTGTCATAGAGTGTCGGGATTTCCAAGATTCTTTATTTAGTTTTATTTTTATTTATTTACTTACAATCCTATTCGTCATGATTTATTTAAAACTTTTCATAAGATAAATTACTTATTAGGGCATAACATGCCTTTGTAAAATTTTATTTATACACAAGTTCAAATACCTCACGGGGATCACTCAACACTCGGCCGAAAATGTATTTTTGTGGATCACTCGAGAGCGGCATGGAACTTACTCCTACCATAGGCTTGCCAAGCCATCAATCCTCCTCCTTTTTAACTTATATACCTTTGTAAATATCAAGAGGACTTTGTGGGTTAAGGGTTAGGCTTGGGTTAAAGGTAGGTGGTTGGGTTGGTGGTTAGTGGTTCGTAGAAAAAGGGCGAAAAGCGTAACAAGTGTCGGTTTTCGTATGACATTCTATTTTTGTAACTTTTCTTTTGATGAAGCTATTTATTCAAACAAAGTTATTTTTGATGAACTTGTTTGTTTATTTTCTTTTGCTTCATCATCAACACAAAATATATATATATATATATATATTTTTTGAAGTCATACGAAAAATCGAACTTGTTACTAAAACAAAGGGGGTAAAAATGAAAAAAGGTTTTGGTGGGTAAAAAGGGTGTTTGTTTTGGGTTATGAAATGAAAATGTTTAGGCTCAAAGGGGCTAACTAGGGGGATTTTGGGTAGGTGGTAAAAAAAAAATAATGGTGTAGAAAAAAAAAGGGTTAGTCCTAATGCCTCCATCATTTACCTACTCGGGTTTAAGTTGGTAAGGATTGGGAATGTATCGTCATGGCAAGTTCTAGAGTCGTAAGAACCAAGCGGCTATTCACACAAGAAACGAAAATTAGCATTTAGTAAAATGATATGTAAGTGTTTGCTCAATAAAGGCTCAAAACTCACTTTTGTGGGAATGGGTTTTTATGTGATCAAGTATATATAATCAAATTTTGACTAAGCTTGTCATGCCTTTTCATAATTTTCCTATGTTGGTTCTTTTTATCACGACGCTATCGGTTGTAAATTTGTAAAAATATAACCTTTTTAGAACTTGAATTTCCCGAGTTAAACCTAGACAAGTTAAAAAAATTGAAAAATTTTTGAAAAAAATTTGGGGGTGATTAGCAATTCCAATAGAGTTTTGTGTAAGGCTTGTATTTAGGACTTGCGAGATTCAAGGTTTTAGCATCCCCCCACACTTAAATTACACATTGTCCTCAATGTGTCCCAAAAATAAGTTTTTAGGTTGATTGAATGTGTAAAAAGGTGTAAAAAGCAAAAATTTTGTGTTACTGGGCGCTGAACACGGCCCCGTGTTGTCCGGGCACGGCCCCGTGTTCAAGTGTCAGTAACAAAATTAAAACAAGAGAAACAGAAGTCTGGACACGGGGGCGTGTTGGATGAACACGGCCCGTGTCCAGTTACCTGAACTGGGTCTTTTTTTGCAGACTGTGCAGCACGGGGCCGTGTTGGGTGGACACGGCCCGTGCCGAACTTACAGTAAACGAAGAAATTTGTCGGACGGTTCTGTTTTCCTGCATATAGTGCTGGTTCAAGTTTCCCTTGAATCCTTTGCCATCTCAAGTGTGTTTTATTCCTGAAATTTAAAACTAACTAGAAAACAAGAAAATTAATCTAAACTAAACTAAGGATAGTTCTGCGGAATGCCTCCGTGGTGCGCCACGTTTATAAGGGTCCTTGGCTAGACCCAAAGCCTGGTCATATGTTACCCAAGTGGGATGTATTGCATCCCATGCTACACCGTCGGAGAGCGTCATCCAAGCTTGAGTCTATGACCTTCATGTAGTTGACCGAGTCTTCTTCCTCTACTTTCTTTCCACATTCAAATTTTACTTCCTCATCCCCAAACTTCAATGTTAAAGTTCCGTCATTCATATCCACTACTGCTTGGGCGGTGGCTAGAAATGGCCTCCCGAGGATGAGAGGAACATCGGTGTCTTCTTCCATGTCTAGGATGACAAAGTCGGTTGGAAAGACGAAATTGTCAACCTTGACCAGCAGATTTTCAGCGACACCTTGTGGAAATTTGACGGATCTATCGGCGAGTTGTATGCTCATCTTTGTAGGGCTTGTTGTTCCTAGGCCGAGTCGCTTGAACATTGATGTGGGCATGAGGTTAATGCTGGCCCCAAGATCGGCTAAAGCATTACGGACAGGGGACTTCCCAATCGAGCAAGGAATTGTGAAGCTCCCGGGGTCGATTTTCTTTTGTGGAAGTTTGTTGAGTACTAAAGCGGAGCATTTTCGCCTAAGTTAACTAATTGCAATGATTCAATTTTCCTTTTGTGAGTGAGGAAATCCCTCATGAATTTTTCATATTTAGGCATTTGGGTTAGGACCTCAATAAAAGGAATATTAACATGCAATTATTTTAGTAAACTCTCGAACTTTGCGAATTGCTCATCGGTCTTTTGACGATTTAACCTACCGGGGTACGGAATTGGATGAGTCTTGGTGGGCTCTTGATTTGTTGAAGGAGCCTTTTCTGGTTGAGGTGTGGGTGAAGTAGTGCTTTGGCGTTGACTTCCTTCAATTGGTGGTAAGGGCTTATCCTCGGGACCCACGGTTCGGTTTCTCAACGTGATGAGGTGTACTTGCGCCTTTGGGTTGGTCTCGGTATTACTTGGTAACGCGCCTTGTGGTCTCTCAGAGAAATTTTGAGCTAGTTGATTTAATTGTTTTTCAACGTTTTGAATGCTAGCTTGTTGATTTCTGAAATCCGATTCCAATTGTTGAAATCGATCCTAGTTTTTCTTTTCGGTGTCGGAGATGAGGCGAGATAGGGTATCTTCAAGCCTTTCTCTTCCACCTTGTTGTTGAGAGAAATTTTGTGGTTGTTGAAAATTAGTTCGTTGGTTTTGTTGGTTACTACTATTGCCGGGATCTCTCCAACAAAGATTTGGGTGGTTATGCCATCCTTGGTTGTAGGTACCCGTTGGAGGACCCGACGGCCTAGGTCTATTATCAATGTAGTTTACCATTTCCGCTTGTTCATCTAATTCTTTCATACAACTCCAATTTTCATGTGACCCACCACACCCTTCACAAGCCATAACCGAGGCCGTTTTTGTCATTTCTAGCCTTTTTATTTTTGAAGAGAGGGCCTCGATTTGGGCTTGTAAAGAGGTGCTTTCATCAACCTTATGGGCGCCCGGGGCAATAGATTTATTACCTCGGGGAGTGTGCCATTGAAAATTGGTTTGAGCAATTTCCTCAATTTGATTATATATGTCATTTGGGCGACGATTACCTAAAAGTCCCCCGGAGCTTGAATCAAGTGTTTGTCTTGTGTGTGGCAACAATCCATTGTAGAAAGTGGATACTTGTTGCCATACCGCTAGACCGTGATGAGGACACTTTCTTAGAAGCTCCTTGAACCTTTCCCAAGTTTCATATAAGGATTCCCCATCCTCTTGTGAGTATGTATTAATTTCAGTCATTAGTTTAGCCGTTTTAGCAGGAGGGAAATACTTATAAAGAAACTTTTGGGCTAGTTCATCCCAGGTGTTTACCGAGCCAACTGGGAGGGTGTTGAGCCAAGCCTTAGCTCGGTCTTTTAGTGAAAATGGAAACATCCTAAGGCGAATGGCGTCGTTTGATGCTCCACTGATCCGAAAAGTATCACATATTTCCAAGAAATTAGTAATATGTAGATGGGGATCCTCGTCCGCAAGCCCATGGAAGGTTGCGGAGTTTTGGAGCATTTGTATTAAATGCGGCCGAAGTTCGAAGTTGTTGGCTTCGACATTCAGTGCATTGATAGCGGCGCCGAGATTGCCTACGGTGGGCCGTAGGTAATCCATGAGGGTACGTTGGTCCGCCATTGGAAGTGGGTCCCCCGAAGCTTTCTCTTGAATTTTAGCTTTAAGTCTTTTTCTGAGAAAGCGTTCGGGTTCTTCTAGAGGTTCTTTTATGTCTCTACTAGAACTGGAGCTCATGCACTACGTAGGAGGGTCAAATGTGGCACCTGGGTTCCAAGTCCTGCAATAAAAACAGAAAAGAACGTTGGTCAGAAAGTTCACCACGGCCCCGTGCTCAGTGAACACGGCCCGTGGTCAGAGGTACAGTAGTTGTTTTCCGGATCCCTGTTACTGGGAGTTGGACACGGCCCCGTGTTGCACCGACACGGCCCCGTGCTCAGCTCTCTGTAACTCAGAAAATAAAAACTGCCAGTGATTATGCTAGGCACGGCCCGTGTCCGACCAGGCACGGCCCGTGCTGAGCTCCGCAGAAACAGATAAACTAAAAAAAAATCCTAAAAATAATGAAAAATAAGAAAAATGATTAAGCCGTTGATTCCTAACTTTCTTAAAATCCTTGTGTCCCTGGCAACGGCGCCAAAAACTGGATGCGTGTGAAGTGTTATATATATTAGGTGTATATTTTAAGCCCCTTTAACACTTATTTTTAGCCAAGTTTTAAATTTATAAAACACGATATTTTACTAACACTAAACACACATATGGGCAAGTGCACCCATCGTGAGCGTAGTATAGTGTTGGCAAGATACCGAGGTCGTCCAAGGACACAAGAGCTTTTAGTAACGGTTTATCCTCAACGTCTAATCAAAATAAAAAGTTTAGAAAAATGTTTTCAACTGAGAAAAAATAAAAACTAACTAAAATGCTGAAAATAAAAATAAAAAGAAAAAACAGATAGACAAGATGAATCACTTGGTTCCGACTCGTATCTAGTGTAACCTTTGATTATTTCCGCACTTTTGCACATATTTAAGAGATTATCTTAGTTATTGTAGTAGGCCCATCTTTTGAAGGTGACGTTACCCTCACCCCAGTAGTTTGAGTCAGCAAGAATACAATCCTAAAAGGGTGGATTATTGGAAGATAATTAATTAAGTTATTAATGCAAATTATGGTAGGCCCCTCTTTTGGAGGTGACGTTACCCTCGACTAAGTAGTCTGAGTCAGCAGGGATACAGTCCTAAATAGCCGAGTTATAGTATTAATAGTAGTTAACTTATGAGGGGATCAAAGAGTTTGGACCCCCGCCATCCAATACCGTTAAGTATTGAAGGAGGTCCACTAAATTTGACCCAGGTCCATTGCAGGACCTCTAAACGCTGAACAATGGCAAGACCTTTACCAAACCGTTCCCTTAACACCCGACCAGGTAGCCAACATACCTCCATATAGACCGTGGAGATATGAATGGTGAAAATCTTTTATTTTATATAGACAGTAAAATAATGCCAAGACACCACGGACAAACGATAAGGAAAGATCACCTTCAACATAAGCAACTAGTTATTAAAGTCATTAATACAAAACCAAGTAAAAAGTGCAAAAGATTAGAAATAAAAAGTATTACACTAGACACTTTGTCTTCACCAAGTGATGTAAGAGACTTAGGCAAACATGGCCTTGATTGTCAAGAACTCTTACGATCAATCTTGGATCCCGAGACGACTCACACACTCTACGATGGACAATGGATGATGGTGTTATGGTGGTGGTGGGTGGTGGGTGAAGTGTGAGAGAGGTGGTGTGCCAAGGGATGGTTTGAGCTTAAGCCAAGCACTTCTATTTATAGGCTGAACAGAAGCTCGGGCACGGCCCCGTGTCCACATCCTTCTCTTTCTTCATTTAATGCTGTTTTGTCTTTTTAGTTGACCACGCCCCCGTGTCCGCTGAGCACGACCCCGTGGTGCAGAAGAATCTTTGTACTATGCAGATTTGCTGGATTGTGCGAATCTTATAGTTGACCACGGCCCCGTGTCCGCTGAGCACGGCCCCGTGGTGGGCAATAGAAGCTTCTACCACTTTGTCTTTTCTGCTGACACTTGGGCACGCCCCCGTGCTGGCTGAGCACGGGGCGTGTTCAGGCTTCTGATCTCTTGTTTTGCTTGGGAAGATGCTGTTGTGGGGTCGGGCATGCCACATCTTGTTCCTTTTCTTGTATTTATGTTAGATTTTGATGTCTTTTTGTTTCTTTTGTTAATTTGAGCTCATTTAATCCTGAAAATACAAAAGAAAGACAAAAGCACACTTTTTCCAACATTAGTACTAAAAAAGGGTTAGTTTTATGCCTCATTTAATGAAATTTATATGTTAATATTTGAACACATCAGGGGTGTACCGCCACCGGATGCTGCCAGTGGACCTGACAGAGCCACCGATTCGCACACCATTCACATTCAACACGAGAAACACAGATGACATTATCGCTGAGTTTTCAGGTCAATGGAGACGGTCCAAGTGTCAGAACAACGGGCTTTTCGAGCAATATGTTTGGCGATAATATGGGTGGATATGATAATATCTCCAGTTCTTTGGTGGTGGTAGTGGTAGACCGTATGGCAACGGTGGTGGATTGAGGTCGGGTACTCTAAAGCTGCCCGATCAAGAGAAATCTACCGTGTACACTTAAAAAACTTTACAAGGGTACCACCAAGAAGACGCAGATCTCACATTCTCATGAGACAATGCACACATTAGTGGGTAAGTTGATCATTCCATCAAACCAATAGGTGGGTCTAGGGTGTTGGGTCAAGTTGTCAACTTGGGCCTAAATCGTTTCAAAATTATGTATATAAGGGTGTCCGGGGCACTTAGCGGGGAGGGGATCGGTGAGCTTAGTCCCCGAGCGGGAACACCGCCGCCGACCCCTCGGGGAGTGTAAGCGGGGAGGGGGAGCGGGGTGTGTTCACCACACAAGAAGAGAGGAGAGAGAGAGAAGATGCAGAGGGAGAGAGAGAGAAGATGCTGAGAGAGAGAGAGAGAGAGAGATGTAATTAAGAGAGGAGTGCCACCATCAAATTGAGGGTGTGGGGGGAGTTAAGGGGGAGTTGACGTGGCGCGTGCTGATTGGTTTTTTGTAAGAGAGGTCACTCCCCTAAGAGAGGAGTGCCCCTCTCACCCTAATTTCATCATGAAACTGTTTTATTTTGTGAATTACTTTACAAGTGATGGGTATTGGGCAAGAAACTGAATTATAATTTCTAGCACCCTTTTATGTTAGCATTAACATTTTTTTGCTAACTTTCGTAATTATATTGTTTTGTGACCAGATTATACCATGGCAAAGCACCATTTAACCACTCTGTTGTTGTTCGAATATTTTTTGGTTGTTTGTACATAAAGACAACCATAATCAAATAAGTTAACCCACTTATTCTTGTATTAGTGTTGTGTGTGTTATGTTTTTTTTTTCTTTTTTTGCCACACTGTTTTCTTACCTTTAGATATTTGAAATATGTCTCTTGGTTGATATTGGAAAGTATCCTTATTTAATGGGTCAAGTTGCTTGATCATAATTGGTTGCACTGAATTTTTTTATTTATTTTAGTTTTCCTCTAATACGATGGTGATGAAAGATGTTTGTCAAACTGCACTTTATGTGGCAAGTGTCAAGGGATATAGTAATGTTGTCCATGAATGGAGGTACATATGTAGTTTATTTTACACATGACTTTGATGGATACATTTATTTCTTATTTTTTGACATGTCATTATCTTATGTTTAGTTTGTAACGCAATTATTGTAGAACCATCAACTATATAGCTTTTACCAACAATACTTAACACAAATTAAAAAAAGGGACTGTACCTTTATATTTTTTATTTAATGAATTTACTGCTTACAAGTTCTAATATAATAGAATAGAATGTTTCAACATTCATCCTTGGCTAAGAAAGAGTCGATTTAAGGGTAACACAATCCCATTTTGTTTGGAATTAGCTACTATGGTATGACAACTTTTATGTATAATTATTGTTAAGGGAGTATTGGTAACCGGGATGATGAGATAAATATCGGTTTGGTGGCCAAATATTATATTTGGTATATGATAAAAGTAAACTGTATTTATTAAAAACACTACCATGTTATGTTACCATAGTTCTACGGTTAGTTGACTCCGATAAGAATCAAACAGATGGCTGAAAACGTGTAAATGGAAATCATCAAGCCATCAGATATAGATCACTGAGGCACCCATACATTGTAAAACTACTATTTCTTGTAACTTTTTTCTCTTTCTAAAATAGTAGCTACATTGGGAACTAATAAGAGGGGGAAACTAATTAGTTTTGACTAATCTTTTGTGCCATTTAAAAAAAGACTAATCTTTTGTAAGCAAATGCCATGTAGCTTTTTAAATTGTTCAACTCGTGTATTACACGGGTAAATAACCTAGTATATATATATATATATATATATATATATATATATATATATATATGGAAAAAAAATGTAAAATACAATATCCCTTAATGTACAATACATACGAGATGAAATTATAACATGCGTGATTAGGTTTTACCTCATACGTGATTTCTGATTTTGTACATGTGTGAT
This sequence comes from Helianthus tuberosus, assembly GCA_030545235.1. Taxonomy (NCBI): domain Eukaryota; kingdom Viridiplantae; phylum Streptophyta; class Magnoliopsida; order Asterales; family Asteraceae; genus Helianthus; species Helianthus tuberosus. The sequence goes on from CM060399.1 coordinate 144,642,775, forward strand.
TGTGGTTTTTCAACATGCGTGATTTATGGTTTTTCAATATGCGTGATTAGGGTTCTGAGTTTTATAACCTGCGTAATTTCATATCGTACGTATTGTACGTTAAGGAATATTATACGTTAACTCACCCCGATATATATATATATATAGGAGAAAGACCCGTTAGGAACCACCCTTTATTGCGAGAACCAAAAAATCAAAAACACTCAAAAAAATTTTTTTTTACTATTTTTTATAAAAAATCGCTATATTCTGTCACAAAAAAAATGAGTAACAATTATCCATGCACATGTGCATATGCATCATTTCTTTGACAAATTCCGTAATATATTACTAATATCAGACAACTGCGCTTTCATTTACACTACTTTTTATATTAACAATATTAGATATGCATATGTGCATCTATATGTATGAACTTGTTATAACATTAACAACACTAGAAATGCACATGTGCATATATATATGTATGAACATGTTATAACGTGTTTTGGTACACCACTTTGAATACACCTTCCCTTTCACTATCATACCATCCATAATACACTACCATTACCTCCTACCATCCATTGCCTCTTACCATCCATACTACAATACTATTACCAATATTTCACTTTATTACATGTACATCAACACCATTTATACCATCCAAACAACATATTACATCATAAAGTGACAAATATAATCAAACCATCAACCACTAGATATAACTAACCAAAACACATGTATATGGGCATACTTCATCATTTAAAATCACAAACTTTTTGTAACAAAACACGTTATATGATGGTTATACATAATGATACACATGTGCATTCTTAATATTTGTAATGTAAAAATTAGTGTATTGCGGATTGTAAAATGAAAGTACATTTTTCTACTACTGGTAATATATTACGGAAGTTGTCCAAGAAATGATACAAATGCACATGTGCATCCATAACTGTTACTAGAAAAAAAAGGTTTTTTTCTTTTTTTTTTTGTAACGAAATATAGCGATTTTTATTAGAAAAATATTAAAAAAAAATATTTTGTGTGTTTTTTGAATTTTTTTTAGGTATTTTTTTGTGTTCACATTGGTTCTTGCAATAAGGGTGGTTCTCAAGTGAACCTTACCATATATATATACAGTCAGGATATAGGGAAACCGGTGAAAAGTGTGAGAATAGTGAGAACGCTTATGGGTGGCCAGATCAAAGGAATCTATGGACTAGATTGGCGGGTGGCATTTTCGTAAATAACATCAACTTTATTGCTTGGGACGTGCTTCATTAAGGGTAAAATGGGTAAAACATCGTTTCTTATTAAAAAACGCCATTAAATATAAAACGTCATCTAAATACTAAACGCCAAGTAATAAAAAAACGCCATTTTATCATCTTGGCCTACAAAAAAGCCATTAAAATATAAGACGCCAAACTTGAAAGATGGGACATGTTACAGACTTAAGAGATAAAGCTTAGCAAAACAGTAATTACAAACAGTAACTGAAATGACAGACACTTTATTATAATAATATCCTGCCTAAACTACGTGCCAAAGATATCCTATAAAAAGAAACCTCTCAGCAACTTCCATTTGATCACAAAAAAAAACCAACGCCAATGTTCCTAAATACCACTCACTGTAAAACGCCAAAAAAGTTAAAAAAATCAAAGATGGCTAACATGCTTTCTTGGATATTCAGTATTGTTCTGCGTGAAGTTTCACTGAATGGATTGTTAGGTGAGGGGAGTAACTCAGTAAGATTTTGTTGCATGAGATGGAAAAATCTTCAAGATAAAGAGACCGATGACAGTCATATGTCATTTTGTGTTCTTTGTTCTTGAAGAAGGCTTGGATGAGGAGAAGATATCGATGACACTGAAGAGTGGGATGATTATAAAGATGAAGAGCAAAGCAAAAAAGCCCACTCACACGGGCATCGATCTATGTCCCCCAACATCCACAAAGCCACTTCAATGAACGAACAAACAATAAATCACACCAAAACCAAAATGCCATATATTTGTGACAATTCTTGTAGTTTTAAAGAAGAAAGAGACCGATGACAGTTGATGTGTGCTAAACAGACTATAAAAATTACCTATATTAGACTCTCTAAGCTAGACACTATAAAGCTTTAATTCTAGACTCGACCTAAAACCACACAATCGGCAAGTGTACCGATCAATGTAGTATAACCTAGGAAGTCCGGATATCGAACCACGAGACTCTATGTATTACGTAAACTAGACTCTGACTAGACACTGACAGACACGACTTAACTTGTTTATTTGTTTGGGGGGTTACGGAAAACTAAGGAAATCTATATTAAACTACTAAATTAAACTAAAGATAGACTAAAGACGAACGAAGACTGAGGACTTTCCTTATATGAGAACGAGACCACCTAGACAAGAATCCTGGATCATTTTTAAGAGATTACCGATTAAGTTAAATGCACGAGTTATGGAACCGGGATCTTAAAATACTAAACCTATTAAGAACCAACGAGGCCCCTCGACCCTTCTCAAGGAGAAACCTGTGGAACTACCTAGGCCGTTAATCCTACCGGTTATTAGACGCCTTCCCAGTTGTCTAATTATTGTGTAAGTACCCTAATGTTGACCTATTCTTTTCCAATCCTAGATCTAGGGTAGTTTGAAGTAATTAACTTGACTTGATAGACTAATAAAACCGACAGGTAAACCAAGACATAACCTTTCCCAAGGCCTATCTAAAGCAATTCGCCGGGTAAGACCTACCAATAGCCCCTCACTTTCCAGGTATTAGGACTAGTAGAACACTAAGACTTAGCAATTTATTACTAGTTACTTCTAGGGGTTATTGGCCAATTCTCCCTAAAGAGTGAAGGTTTTCTAACGTGATATAGACACTCACCGAAATCCTAAACCCTAATATGACTCTATGTTGTGATATAGACCGTCACTAAGAATCATATGAAGCAAATAATAACAATAAACCAACTCAAAGCATGCATACACATCAAATCATTAAGACAAACTCTTTACAAATCACAATTAACCCATAATAATCATGCAAATAACATAAACGGTAAAAACTTCATATTAATCCATTCATCAAGTCTAGGTGGTTAATAAATTTAGCCAAGCATACTAAAACGTGAAAACAATCCAAAGAAGTCTAAACAAGAATTCATCATGACAAGTTTCGTAAGAAAAGTCAAGAACAAAGAACTAGAAAACCCGATTAGATCTTCAAGTCTTCTTCCCCGAACTCGTATCGATGATTCCTATGCTTCGAGAACTCCAAAATTGCTCCAAGAATGCTCCAAGATTCGTCCAAGATGTCTAAATTTCGAACTAGGGTTTTTTCTCAAGTTTAAGATGTATTTATATGACTTTCCATAACAAACCCTTCTAATTTTCGCAACTATAAGCTTCTGGCTGGCCGCCACCTACTGAAGCAATGGGTGGTGGGGTGCCACCTTGTTTTTCAGCTCATGTACTACCTTCAGACTCTCGCCGGGTGCCAGAAACTTCTCACGGGGTGCCAGAGAGTGATTTTTCAGCTCTTTAACTCTATTTCAATTCCTCGATCTTTCCAACATGCTCCAAGACTTGACACTTCGATATTTTAACTCGTTTTACTCGGTTTTTCGCATATTTAAGCATCAAGACCTGCAAAACACGATTTGATCAATAGCATGCACATTCTAACGAAAAACAAAACTAAATGTAACAAAACTATACAAACTTTACACGAATAAAAGATGTATTTTGCAATACATCAACAGTGAAGATTGGGAAGAGGGATCCGATTAGGATTTTTAATTTATTTTTTTCGCTTCTATTTTTTCCCTGTGGTTTGTAATATAATTTTCCGCTATGAAAAAATGCTTGTAAAACGCCAAGATACCACAAACGCCAAAAATATATAAACAATAATAGAACAATGGGCCATCTTGTCTAAACACTATTGAAAATACAAAACACGAAAATCTAAAAAGATGGGACATGTTACAGCCTTAACAGATGATGCTAAACAAACAGTAACTACAAATAGTAAAAACTGAAACGACAGAAACTTTATTACTAACATTTATTATATTAAAAAGCCACTCCATGGGTACTTGAGTTTATTTATCTTTTTAAAACGCCATAATTAACTGTCACGTTATAGGACTGCATCATACATGCCAGGGGGAAAATGTCATTATTTAAGTAGAAAAGGTAAACAAAACTTAACACTCCACACGTTATCTAAAACGCCACACCTTGTCCAAAACGCCATTCAACTTAAAAAATTGGCTAAGGTTATTGCATGGAGGTTTGAGAGATCAAAAAGACGTTTCATCCTAAAGATCTCTGATAGGAGAAGGGTGAAGGTCAAGACAATCAAGGCCATACTTAGTATGGATGAAGTCGTTCAGAGAGATATTCTGGCCCTTGGGTTTCCAAAGGCCGACGATTTGGAAACACCATAAACGCCAAAATATTATCTATATGAAACAAAAACAATTAATACAACGAGACAGATCTAAAAAAAAGACCAGTAAAATGCCAAGAAATTATTGAAGTTGGTAAACGCCAAAAAAAAATCGTAAACGCCAAAAATGAAGCAGTATTGTGGCAACAAATTGGAAAAAGCGGAATAAAATGACAAAAAAGCCCCTCCGCCCTAATTATATCGCACGTCACGTGTTCAACCAGGATCTGTTCTCACCGTTCTCACACTTTTAGGCGTTTTCACCTAATCCCGTTTATATATATATATATATATATATATATATATATATATATATTATGAGGATCGTTACAAAACACTAATTATTGCGAGAACAAAAAGAACAACTCTAAATCACTAAATTTTGGAATTTAAGGTTCATATGTTTTTAATTTTATGTTTCTTACATTTATATGTGTATTACACACACACTATATATGTATATATATAGGGGACCGCTAAAATGAAAACCACCTCTAGTTGTAAGAACCGTGAGAACTACACCGTACGGGGCGAGGTGGACCAAATTTTTTTTCATAAACGTAGATGCGTGTATTATAAACACATTTGTAAAAAAAAAATTCAAAAAAAAAAATGTCGTGTGTGTAGTTTTGAGCACCACAAGTTTGCGTTTACGGGTACCGTAAATTTTGTTTAAAATTTACGGTACCTGTAACCACAAACAAAACTACACACATGACATTTTTTTTGAATTTTTTTTACAAATGTGTTTATAATACACGCATCTACGTTTATGAAAAAAAAATTTGGTCCACCTCGCCCCGTACGGTGTAGTTCTCACGGTTCTTACAACTGGAGGTGGTTTTCATTTTAGCGCCCCCCTATATATATGTATATATATATATATATATATATATATATATATATATATATATATATAGGGTAGGGCTAGGTAGAAAACCCTTATGTTTTTAAAAAACCCTAGAAAACCCAACCTCCCAACATTTTTTTTTTTGAAAAAAATAACACATGTAATATACATGTTTTTAAGAGTTTTGGGCCAAAAAAAACAAAAAAAACGCCAAAGGATTATTTAAAAAAAATAAACAAATTTCAGCAACTTTTGTGACTAACATGTGTTAGACAAAAAATGCTGAAACTTGTTTATTTTTTTTTAAATTCCTTCGGCGCTTTTGTGTTTTTTTTTTGGCCCAAAACTCTTAAAAACATGTATATTACATGTGTTATTTTTTTCAAAAAAAAAAAAATTGTCGGGAGGTTGGGTCTTCTAGGGTTTTTTAAAAGCATAAGGGTTTCCTATGGAGCATTACCCTATATATATATATATATATATATATATATATGCTAGGAGTTGGCTACAAAGTCCAAAATTACTAAAAAGTGTAGAAAGCCATAAAACACCATAATGTCAACAATAGAACACACAAAAAACTCACAAATAATGTAATAAAGATTATTAAAACACCATATATGTGGGTTTATTTTATGTTTTCGATGATAAGGCTCTGATTATCCAATGACTAACATTATGTGTTTTATGTTGATTATCATGTTGTGTTTTATATTCATAGTTCTACGATGGTGTGTTTGGAGTTTTTTATGGACTGCTAGGGTTTGAATATAGTGTTTTAGTAATCTTCAATCTGTTACTTGTGAGTTTTGGGTGTGTTTTAAGGCTAAAATTATCGTGTTTTATGACTTTGTACACTTTTTAGGAGATTTAGACTTTGTAGCCGAACTCCACCTTATATATATATATATGTGTGTGTGTGTGTGTTAAAACCATATATTTTTACCTACACATAGCATACATATCTTGCTTTAATTGTAAGTGATAACGTTGATCATGCAAACTTTTGTTTTGTGGCTTTGGATCATACCTCAGGTGAAGAATCTCAAGATAAGGAAACCTCTACTGGTGAAGGCTCGGTTGGTGAAACTACTGAGAGCCCAAGATAAACATCGGTTTGTGAAGAGGGTGATGCAGAAAGAACCAAAGACTATCCCAAAGGTACCACTGATCTTATCAATGATGATCATCTAAAGGTTGTTGTTTCCAAGGTATCACCTCAAGTTCTAAAAGAACTGTATTTAGACAAATGTATCATTGCATTTGCTAACATCAAGAAGGTAAATGAAAACCTCTGTAAAAAGATCCAAGTTAGTGAAAATTTTCCTAGAAAAACTAAAAGATGACTTCAAAAAAAAATAGACTAACAGAAAAGGATCTGGAAATCCTCACATTAAAACATGAAGTGTGATGATCTTGATAATTTCAAACCAATTGACTTTGCAAATCCATATGGTCTCAACCCACCTAAGAAAAAACTTGTTCCTATTACCAACTCTCAAACATATGTTAAACCATTTATTTCTGAAAAGAGAGACAAAGGTAAAAGGAAAGAGAAGATTTCAGATATGTTGTGCAGTTTTTGTGGCAAAACAAACCACTGGGTAAAAGGTTGTTTCAAGTTAAAAGCCCTTGAGGTGAATCAAAGCAACAATATTTGTGAATCTAATTTTGGGTGCACCATCTATGGTAAGAGCAACCATTTGACTCAATAGTTCTTATTTCTAAGATCATAAAATTCTGTCAAAATTGGTTAAAAAGAAACATGGGTTTCAAAAGGGATAATGAGCCTAGTAACAAGTATTCTTATTCATTTCCCAAAAGAATTGAGTCTGATCTTACTGATGTACCTCAAAATGCATTACCCAGAGGCTATGAGCAACCTCCTTGCAATATGGTGCCTTATAGGTATACAGAACCTACACCACAGCCATAAAAGCCTAGGGTTAACATGCATCCTCATGGGTATCAACACCTTGTTGGGAGTGGTCAACCACCAATAGACCTAAGTGTGCAAGCACTTGCAGAGGGTCAAAAAATCTGTTAGAGATTGTGCAACAACTTCTTGTGACCAAAGACCAATCCCAACAAACAATTGCAGTGGTTAACAACACCAAATCTAAAGCAGATAATGTCTTGGATCATCTGCAAGATTGACCTATTCACCACCATCTGCAGGGAACCACTGATGGTAATTTTAAAGTTCTAACATAGGCTACCTACACAACTATCCTTCTATCCCAACAATAAAAAAATATGTTATGAAAAACCCAAAATTATCTATATCTTCTTTTATTTTATGTCAAAAAAATCAGAAAACCCAAAATTTTGTTTTAAAAATCAAGAAAAGATTGATAAAACCAACAAAAATAAAAACTTTGTTCAAAGGAGTTATAAAAACTCTTGGAGTGGTTCAAAAGTCTGTTCAAGTGGGATAACCACTGTTTATGGTAAAAGAACCACTGTTTGACTGTTAAAAGTCAAAGAGAGCCATTGTTTGCCTTCAAAACTCTGTTGAACTATGTAAAGGTTCCAAACAAAGGATTTTTAAAACTCTATTGACCAAGAGTCAAACAGACGTTTCAAAACACTGATCAAGTTATACAAAAGTCTGTTGAGCCCAACAGAGGTTTCAACTAATATTTTGAAAAACAGATATTTGATATCTTCATCAGAGGGTTTCGTTGTAGCACCCACTTTCTGAACAGAGGTTAGCTATGACAAATATCAACTGACCACATGGTCAAAAAGGTAACCGTTGTCCATGTTGGCATCCCTGTTCCATTAACCCTATAAAACCCATGCTAAAACAGAGTTTACTTCTATCCTCCATTATCGAAAAATTCAAAAGCATTTCAAAAGAGAAAAACTCCGAAATTGCTCTTATCAAACTCTATTTCGATCAAAAGATCTTCCAGATAAAAGATTTTCAAAAAATTTGAACAACAGTTCATCATGAATCTCGAAATCAAAACCCCACATAACTCTCTGCCGTATTTTGTAAAACACAACAAGAATACGGACTTCCACCTAATCATTGACATTGTCAATTCATTCAAATACCTTTACATACTCATTACAGACGCCCCCATCTATCTTTCCACCCTAATAGAATTTTGGGCAAAGGCAAAATTATCTCTGCAAAATAAAAAGTCCTTTATCATTTCCTCCACTGTCAAAGAACATGTGGAAATCACCGCACAATCCATCTCCACAACCTTCCAACTAGAGGATACGACATGTACAGAAACATTCCCCAAAAATGAATTACAAGCTGAATTCATAGAAAAAGGGCTATAAAGGTCAGTTGACGGGAGCAACACTTTTTAAACCAAAGTTCCCACCTGAAATGAATTCTTAGGATTTAAATATTATCCGGGTGGTCACCAACGTTCGTTTCGCAGTTTTGTTGCAAATAGTTCTTATGTCACACCCCCAAAATACCACATGCGGAAACACCGCGGTACGTGTGACGTACCAGGATCCAAGCCACCAATCACGTTGAACTAATAATAAATAAATATTTAAATAAAACATTTGATTCATTTCATAACATAATTCCAAGTCATAAGTTAAAACCAAAGTAAACGTTCAGCGGAAGCATAAGATTATTCGTTGTTCAAGTGTTTCAAAACAATGTACTAAACCAAGAATAAATATCCAAGAGTTGTGACCCATGACCACTCCAGTGCTCCCAGATAGCAAGTTCCATGTCCAAGAATCTAACGACCTGCAAGCATGCAGACAAGTGTGTCAGACGACGCTGGTGAGTTTAAATTTCGTTAACGTGTTTAGTTACCAGTTACCAGATTAAAACATTTCACAGATTCAATGTTGTTAATCACACGCTTACCGCCGATGGCTCCAAATTATTTGCCCTAAACCCTAATGCCTCTATCAAAGCAATGGTCAAGATGGGGGTCATTAGTTCACTCCCGACCTCCTCGGTGCGGTGTGAGGGTGCCAAACCTAAATAGCACTATTAACTAATACCCCTTTGCCTTCCCGGCAACAATCGGTAGGAGGGACTTGAGTGATAGATATACGTGTATTAACCAACAACCCAGGTTTAACATTCCAGTCAAACCCAATACCCGACATTCCTCCCCAGAACGTTTACCAGATGTCCCACCTCGGGACGCATGCTTGGAAAAAGAGCAGTGAACTCACCTTGGTTTGCTCGGTTTGTTAAGTTACCCGTTTCCAAGTTAATCAACCAACCCTAACGAGGTTACCAATCAATATCAGTTTCGAAATACGTAACTTTATGTAATTACACAGTTTACATTTCACACAACAATCCACATCCTTGTGTATATCATGCAATAACATTCACAGTTGCATTGGCTATTCATATTAGACAATTCACATTAGACATCACCCATCAGTCTACACAGGTTCCTTATTTCTAGGTAGCTTTATTCTCATGCAACAGTCACAACAGTTAGATAACATGCACAACATAAGTCACCTACTGTTCAACTCGTTTCCCATACGACGAAGGACCACCTTTCGTCGGGGTCCAATCATGACGAAAGATCCAGAGTTTCGTCAACACTGATTCTACATCACGGTGTTTCATCGCTAACCCTAACAGACGGTTACTAGTTTCTTGATTTCTGCCGCACAATCATAACTAATAATTTATCATGTGAATCATCCTATTAATCGAACAATCATCAGTTTGTTAATCCCACAATTCCTAATCATTAAGTACATCAGAGTTACATACCATGTTTAACCACATATTCTAAACATACGATCATAATCATGAAACCCTAATTTACACACCATACACAACCGTAACTGATAATCACATAGATTTATTATTATCAAAATCATCATCCAATCATGATCCAAGCATTACTTAGCAATAGTTAATAATAATTTCAAACAAACAGTCAATGATGATTTCAACCCAACAATCAATAATGGTTAAACACTAACCGAGATAGAAGGAACGATAAATTGATCTATATAGAGGGCTTCGAGGACTCAAGGTTGTCGTCACACAGAAGGGAGGATTCTAGGGTTTTCAATTGAGCAGTTACGTGACAAATGACAACTGTTCTATGCAATATACTCGAGTGATAGTACTGGGCCCTTACTGGGCTTCGAAGAAACCTGGGCCGACGAAAGACTCCTCTTGGCGAAAGATCTGTTTTTCCTCGAGCCGAGTGTCAACGAGGGATCTCAAGTTTCACCGGATTGTTTGTGGCGAAAAACCTTAAGTAAACATGATTATTTTTAAGTTAATCAATAACCCTTTTGTTTTCATTAATCACTAACCTTAAACCTTAAACATAACCATCCTTTCACATTCGAACAAAACAATGTAATGATACAATGCAAGTACTTATAAGACAGGATTCTAAAACAAGTGACGTAAAGGAAAGGTCTTGGAATTTTGGGTTGTCACATCTGAAGTTCAAACAAACATGTTTTTGCTATAGCGATCCCTTCAAAACTTATTTCTAAGTTATGTAAAGGGTATTTAGGGTATGTTTAGCTTATGTCATTGTTCCAGAGAGTACGTCGCGTTAAACTAATTACGTTTGCGTAACAATTTACGATTTCACTTCCAGAAAAGATTTGAGAGTTCGCAATTGAACAAAGATTGAAAACGTGTAAATGTCACAAATAATTAAAAAAATACTGGAAATAAAAACACAATGTTTCATTAATAAAAAGTTGTTCGAAAATTGTACAGGGATTAAAATACACAGATGTCACAATTGCTAATCCTTTTCTTATCTATCCCAGGCTGTTCAGCTTTTACCTTAAAAACGTTTTAAGAAAAGAAAGTTTTGAAAAAGGTGAAGCATTACAAAGCAACAATCTTTTTAATGAAACATTTGCTCACATGATGGCTAAAGGCCATGAAAATATGGTAAATGAAAATATTTTAGAAAACCAAGCAACAGATGTTACAACATCTGTTATTGAGCCCACTGCTCCTGGTGAACATAGTGCAAATCCCAGCACTGTGGAACCTACATAAGACATTTCCATACAAACCTCGTCCATTCCCATCACCAAATCCAAAAGAAAAACCACAAAAAGGGTATCTCTAGGGGTTGAGATGCCAGAGATCCCTGTTGCAGCACAAAAGCAACAAACACAAACATCTGTTGTTACTTCCTCATAACAGATGCAAACATCTCTACCAAGCCAAACTCTTCATTCTTCCTTACAAAAGGAAGGTGTTGTAAGCACTAGGGACACAAGTCAAGGGGGAGATACATCATTTGAATATCTCTTCTCAAGCCCCTCTCCCAGAGCTGCTCCTATTTCATCACCACTACTCACATCAATTGTCTTGCAGATGCAATTGATACATCTGTCTTGCAGATACCTAGTTCCTCTCAACAACAAATCAAAGAGAGTTCACTTCAACAAGTGACTAGGGCAAGCTCAGGGGTCATTGCTATCCCACAAGTAGAGGAGGCTACACCTCCTATATCTCAAGAGATACATGCTGGTATTTCAAATGGGGTAGCTACTACAACTGATGAGACAACAGTCTTTCAGTTGGACAATGGTTACATTACTAAGACCCCCTTGAAGGCATTAACTGTTGAGACAATAGTCTCTACACCGGCTGGAAGTCCCCAGTACCAAGAACAAGTGGCACTTGGTCTAAAACCAGGTTCAACCCCTTCAGATGATCTTTTTCACTCATGTGATGGATTAAACTATCAAGAATTGACGGAGAAGGTAACCAACTTGGAAACATTCGTTGGGGAGATAGAAGACATGATGCAGATATTGATAAAAAAAACTCCAAACCTAGACCAGCAAATGCAGATTTGCAAAAGAAATGTGGGCACATGTTCGATCAAACCTACGTCTTCAAAAGCAAGATGCTGATGAAAAATATACCATGCAGATAGAGCTTGTTCGCCAAACAGTGGATACCAGATATCAAGAGACACAAACAGAGGTTAAAGCCATTAAAGACTTTATCCATGAGACCACTGGTAAAGCTCTAACTCTCCTTAAATACGATGATGCCATAAATGGGGAGATAGAAGACTGCATGAGGAAGCTCCTCGGTCAAAAAGGCTAGTAAAAAGCCTGACACTGCTGCATTCAAGAGGGCCAAAAAAGCTAAGCTTGACAAATAAATAGAAAACAAAAAAGAAGGGATACAAGGGAAGCCAACCAACATATCACAGTGTAAGATTATCAAGAGAAAAGAAATCCAATACAACCAAGGTTCTTCAATAGAGGTTCCAACAAAGGTTAGGCAAAGCACTGTTCCACCTATCACTCAAACCTCTGTTCCTACCTACACTACTCAAATCATCTCTTCCACCGTCATAACATATGTTGCCACTAAAATAGTGATAACAAAGGTTAAAGAGTAAACTTCCGTTTTGCTCCCTGTGGTTTGGTCACTTTAACGGTTTTGCCCCAAACCTTTAAAAATAGCCATTTTACTCCCTGATGTTTTGGTTTTGTTGCCAGTTTGCTTCCACAAGGAATGTTTCCAGTAATTCTCCCCACTTTCAATCCCAAAATAAAAAAAAATGATGTTTTTAGCTGGTGTATTTAAGTTGTATACGAATTCCTTGTATATATACTAACCACTTTTACTAGGATCGGTGTGATGTCTTCTTCTGGTGCATTTGAAGTAATACAACCTATTTCACTAATAGTGTCGAAAAGAGCTCCGAAGCCTAGTTGTAAATACTTGGGCATATGTTCCATTGCATTAATATCCCACCTTAAAAAGTTGGAAACTGCACAATTCTTAAAGTTGAACATGAGTCACATAACAGAAATTACAGTTCAAAATTGCAAACCTCTTTACAGCATCAGTGAAGATCTCCAATTCATCTAGAGAACCATAAACATCATAGATATCATCAATGACAGTAATTAAAGTGCCGACTTTAGTCAGCCCTACACGGCAAGAATGATATTGGGGTTCAAAAACCATCCCCACTGTCCAAAAGAAGCATTCCACGAGTCGATCCCTAACGAAGCCTAACTTGTGTGCCAGGCCTATATCATTCCACCAACTGTAATATATAAAGGGAGAAAGGTGTTACTATGGGAAGAAATCTGATTATTATCTATATATTTATGACCATTTTTATTTTGAGTATAGATAGAAAAAAGAGCTTTACTTTGATACTTCTTTAAGTTCTGTTTTGTATGCCGCTTGAATCCTGTTGAAATCTAATGTTGCAAGCTCTAGCAGAAGAAGATTTGCATCTTGTCGTTTATTGCATGCATCAATGTAACACCTTGCTTGCAATCGAAGCATTCTATGATGCAAGGGGAATTCTAATGTGTGATTTATACGTTCAAGTGCTTCATTTTCTTGACCCTTAAGTTTTAGCAAATGATCGGCCGCAAATAACTCCGCGTCTTGCAAATCACTTTCTTCCATAAACGCAAGATGTGAAGCTTCGTATAGACTTAGCAAGCCCTTGACATCTGTCTTACTACGTCCCAAGCTCGAGCGTTTCAAGGCTTACTACGAAGCCGTTCCCGGGGGCGAGTTAAGCCTCGAAGACCGGGTGGCGGTGGCGAACATAGAGTTTCGCGGCAAGGAAAAAAAGGCGTTCGACAAGATCGACCTTTTTGAAATTTATTTAACGCTTTAGGTTTCTTATTTTGTAATTTTTAGGTTTATGTAATTTTATAAATATTAATGAAGTTGTATGTTTTTTTTTTATAAATGTTTGTGTGATTTTTTTAAATTTTGTATAGAGTAAATTGCTAAAATAGTCCCTAACGTTTGTTCATATTTGCTAGATCCATCCAAAAAAAGATTTTTTCTCATATGAACCACTGAGGTTTCAAAAAAGTTGCTAAATCCATCCAAACTTCAGGGACGATTTTAGCAATTTAATAAAATAAACTTTTTTTGGATGGATTTAGCAAATGTGAACAAACGTCAGAGACGATTTTAGCAATTTACTCTATTTTTTTTATTTTCATCTTTTTATTATATCTCTTAATTAACATAAAATCTATTTATTTTTTATTTTCATCTTTTTATTAAATTTCTTATTTAACATAAAATCTACTAGTTTTTTTTGAAGGGCGAATTTCTACAACAGGCGATAGATTCGCACCTGCTTTTGCAGGCCCTCCACCCCACTCTGGCCAAGACTATGTTGTCTTAACCGGGCTTACGCTTGGCATCAGAGTTTGGTTTGGCGCTCCCCGACAAAATTTCCAGCCTACTGCCATATGCGAGTAGTTGCACCCTCCACAAGATCCGAAAACTCTCTAGAGTAAATGCATTGTAATAGAAAACTCGGGTGTACTCCGCGAGTTTCGAACCTGTGACCAGGCCTTCACCCAGTATTTTTTTGTTCATTTATAAAATAAAATACACGTTCTTGCTAAACAGGTAACAAATTAAACCGTTGAAAAGATTTTGTCGTATAATTAACTTTATTAAAGGATTAGTAATGAGTAAAATGTTTACATTTTAAAAGACTTGGTTGGATGGTTAGATGATTATAAATATAAAACCATATTCATAATTGTAAAATATAAATGATTAATCTTTATTATGAAGTGGGTGAAGGCCTGGTCACAGGTTCGAAACCCGCAAAGCACACCCGAGTTTTCTATTACAGTGCATTTACTCAAGAGAGTTTTCGGCTCTTGTGGAGGGTGCAACTACTCGCATATGGCAGTAGGTTGGAAATTTTGTCGGGGAGCGCCAAGCCAAACTCAGATGCCAAGCGTGAGCCCGGTTAAGACAACATAGTCTTTGCCAGAGTGGGGTGGAGGGCCTGCAAAAGCAGATGCGAATCTATCGCCTGTTGTAGAAATTCGCCGTTCAAAAAAAAAACTAGTAGATTTTATGTTAAATAAGAAATTTAATAAAAAGATGAAAATAAAAAAATAAATAGATTTTATGTTAATTAAGAGATATAATAAAAAGATGAAAATAAAAAATAGAGTAAATTGCTAAAATCGTCCCCGAGGTTTGCTCACATTTGCTAAATCAATCCAAAAAAAGTTTGTTTTATTAAATTGCTAAAATCGTCCCTGAAGTTTGGATGGATTTAACAACTTTTTTGAAACCTCAGTGGTTCATATGAGAAAAAATCTTTTTTTGGATGGATCTAGCAAATGTGAACAAACGTTAGGGACTATTTTAGCAATTTACTCTTTTGTATATATTTTTTTTTAAACTACCCTGCCACGCGGTGCACCCAACCCAAGCCCAACCCACGCCCCACCATACCCTGCGGACACGTACCAGGCAGTGGGGGGGGGGGGGGCTCCCATTCCACGTGTCAGCACCCGCCCCAACCCACGCCCAACCCAAGCCCCACCATACCCCGCAGTCTTAGCAAGCCCTTGACATCTGTCTGTAGACATTCCATAAAGCCACCCTGACTCTCCTTGAACCTCCAAAGAAAATCTGTAAATTCAAATATTGCAATTATTTATACAACTAGTAGTATATACAGCGCGTAGCGGCTTATCGCTACTAAACATTGAAATGCGATAAAAATACTTCACAATGGTTTTACTCGAGTTTATCCTAAATTACGTCCTAAATTAAACTCGATTTCCCGGTTTTATCTTTTTTTATCTACTACCGCCCACAATCGCACGTGGCTGCGGTAGTGGTTGTTGTACGTTGGTAATCTCAGGCGTGTCGGATCGCAACACCACCTCACCATTTTTTTCTTCTATTTGTTAAATTTTATTTTGTTTTTGGTTGTCTTACATAAGATTTATATTTTGCAGTTTTGTACTCATCTTTAACGTTTAGTTTATACACGGATTCTATGTCGCAACGTGTGGTAGGGAAATAATAGTTTCATTTAAAAAATAATGAATGCAAGATGTATATTAAAAAAGTATTATCGATAGAAAATATGATGAGGGTAGTTTAAATATTATATTATCAGCTACTACATTCAGAAGTGTCGGACGCCGACCAGGCAATAGTTCTTGCCTTCTATTGGGCTAAATGGGCGGCAGCTTCAATAGTGTCAGGCAGCTGCCTGACACTTCACTATTGGCCCAACAAATTTATGATTTTATCCCGCTTTAAAATTACGATTTTGTCATCAGTTAAAAATTATGTTTTCGCCCCCGCTTAAAAATAAATTTACGCTTTTGCTCCCAGCTAAATATTTCAATTTTGCCCTCGGTTAAAAATTACGATTTTTACCCGTTTCAATTTACAGTTTTGTCATTAGTTTTTTTCCCTTAAAATTGTGATTTTGCCATTAGTTCAAAATTATGTTTTTGCCCTCCCAGCTAAAAATTCCAATTTTGCCCCCGGTTCAAAATTACAATTTTGCCCCATATAAATTTATAGATTTGCCATTAGTTTTTTTTTTCTCACAGCCAAATTACGATTTTGCCCTCAACTTAAATTTACATTTTGCCCATCGTTTTTGTTTGTTTTCCTGGTGAAATTACAATTTTACCCCCAGTGTAAAACTACTGTCGTGCCGGCACCTTCCTGGCACTCCCCTGTTGATCCATTTAATTTACGATTTATCTCCGAATTAAAATTATGATTTCGCCCTCAGTTAAAAATTACGTTTTTCTCATCATTTTAGTTTTTTTTAATTGATTTTAGTTTTCTCATCATTTTAGTTTTTTTAGCAAAACTATAAAGGTTTTTTGTTTTAATTGGTTTACTCGATTTAATATTTTTTTCGTGTCAAGGAGCTGCCTAACATTGGCTCATTAGTCCTGAAAAAATACAGTTTTGCCCTTAGCCCAAAAATACGGTCTTATCATCGTTTTTGTTTTTTTTTTTAGCAAAATTATAGTAGTCTTTTTTTAATTGATTGAGAATTATTCGGTCATCGTCCCGCAACGCGGGCGGGGCATCAACTAGTTATACTACATATACATTTACAAGATGGGGGAATAGTGCCAGGCAGCTGCCTGACACTACCCCATTAGACAGCACGTTTATTGTTTTATATCGATTTTAAAATTACATTTTAGCCCGCAGCTCAAAATAAAATTACGCTTTTTGTCCCCATCTCAAAATTACGATCTTGCCCTCAATTTAAAATTACGACTTTTCCTGGCACTCCCCCATTGGACCGACCAGTTTATTATTTTATATCCATTCTAAAATCACGTTTTTCTCCTTCTTTAAAATTACGGTTTTGTCCCCAGCTCAAAATAAAATTACGCTTTTGTCCCCAGCTCAAAATTACGATTTTTCCCTCCATTCAAAATAAAATTGTGGTTTTGGACTCAGCTCAGAATTACCTTTTCGCCCCCAGTTCAAAATAAAATTTTGTTTTTGCCCACAGCTAAAAATTACGATTTTGCCCCTGTTCAAAAATGTGATTTTTTCCCGTTTAAAAAATTGTGATTTCGCCCTCATTTCAAAATTACGTTTTTTCCCAGTTCAAAATAAAATTATGTTTTTGCCCCAAATTCAAAATTACAATTTTGCCATCGGTTCAAAATAAAATTGTGTTTTTGCCTCCAGCTTAAAATTACGCCTGTGCCCTTAGTTCAAATTTATATTGTGTTGTTACCCCAAGTTCAAAATTACGAATTTTCCCCTGTGAAAAGTTACAATTTTGCCCCTGGGTCAAATTTACAGTACTGCAATTACTTTAGCTTTTGGTAATTACGATTTTACCCCAGTAAAAAAATACAACTTTTCCTCAGTTAAAAATTACAATATTGCCATTGTTTTAGTTTTTTTTTTAAATCAAAACTATAAAAGTGTTTTGTTTTAACTGGTTGACTCGATTTAATTGTTTTTCGTGTCAATGAGCTAACTAACACTCGCTCATTATTCGACCATCCCCGCAACGCGGGCGGGGCAACACTTAGTCTAAAAACATTATGCAAGAATAGACGTCATGGCTCTATGACTTTGTTTATTTTAGGCCATAAATGCAATTTAAAGAAAAGTGATAGAAGGATTTGTTTTTACATAGAAAGTATAGTGCTCAAAACAAACTTGATTTTCTTCTTACCAAATGTGTGAAATTAAATAAAGTCAAGTGGCCATCCTATAAAAACATGATCACCAGTGGCTATATTTTAAAATCCTCAAACTGTACTGTCGCACTAAAGTAAAAGTTAAGTTGGTTTATAATGTTAAACTAGTATTAAGGGTACTCGCGTTGCCGGGGGAGGGGGGAATAGACCGTATCAGGTAGCATTAATGCTACACAACTATCAGCGACCAATAACACCGGAAAAGCTTGTAAACTAAAATAAATAAAAAGGAAAAAGTAAGACCCAACGAAAAACATACATAAAATCGTTGAATTACATATGCCAGTTAATGCGAAGAAATAAGACTGAAATGCAAAAATAGAAAAGAATAACTAAGTCGATCCAATACCATGCGCGTTGCGACGAACCTGTCAAACAGGGAAAAATAGACGCGTTGTGACGGTCCTGTTAAACAGGAAAAAACAGTCGAAAAAACTTTGAAACCCACACGTACGTTACGGGGTGTTTACTCGCAAAATTAGAACAACACGTAAAACGAAAAAATTGCAAAAGATGAAAAATATGTGGATCAAAGTTGAAAATAAAAATGTGTTGGGGTTAAATTGCAAAAGATGAAAAGTTTTAGGTTAAAAGTAAAAAAAACTAAAAGGTTAAAATGCAAAAAATGAAACCCTTTGGGTTAGAAATGAAAAATAATTTTTTTTAAAGACTCCCTATGCCTGTAGGACATTCCATGAAACACAAACATCTTCCTAATTTATAATATGGTAATAATAATAACAATAATATATCATATTCGAACTAGTGTGATATTTATTAAAATTTACGTCGAGACGTAACGGACTTAGTTTTTAACAAAATTTATACCGAAACGTATATAAAAATAAGAATGTCACAAATGTATACTTGAAGTGTATGAAAACATAATGGTTTAAAAATTACAAAGAAAAAGCAAAATCTATGTAAAACTGACTATAAAATACTATAAGGGTCAAGATATATTAGAAAGATTATTTGGGTAGAAAGGTTAGAAAGTAAGCTAAACTATCTATTGAGTAATTAAGAGCTTGAATTAAATAGGTAGAATTGAACAAAATCGGAGGTGCGTGACTTTTAGGATGTGGCGGTGGAGTTGGTAGTGGTGGTGGTGGGTAGCGGTGGTTGGGGTGGGGTGAGATATACAATAAGGATGAAAGGAAGTAATGGGTTTTTTTTTAGATTTGAAACTAATCTTTGATGGACTAAAATACCTTTCCTTTTTTTTTTCTACCTTGCCACGTGTAAGGCTAAGATAGCTTCTTACCCTTGTTAGCAAGATCAAACTTCTATTTGATACTTACCCAATATTATAATACAAAGTTTAAAAGTTACAAAGAAAAAACAAAATCGATGTAAAACTTACTATAAATATTATAATCATCCTCATCATACACAGTAAACCCCACCAATAGTAAAGCTAAGGAAGGGTCTGAGGAGGGTAAGATATAGACAGTCTTATCTCTAACCCGTAACAATAAATAGTCTGCTTCCAGTGAGACCCCCGGCTCAATGGTAGTTTTGCATCAAACCTTGGATATAAGACACATAACACTCGGCAATTAAAACAAAGGCCAATTAGTACATGTACTCCCTTGTCTTTCGGCTATCAACGCCACCACATGATTCATGATTAAAATCTCCCTCTTTTAAAATTATTTTCACAAAATTAGTAAAAATAACGTTAAAATTTTCACGAAATTATACTATAAATATTATAATACAAACAAATAAAAAATAAAATATTGATTTTAAGATGTGTACCAAGAAGAGTAAACTGCCATTTTGGTCCCTGTGGTTTGGCCAGTTTTGCCACTTTAATCCAAATCTCAAACTTATTACATCCAGGGCCCTGTGGTTTGCATTTTGTTGCCATTTTGGTCCAAATTTCAAATTTGACCAGATTTCCCATTAATGACATGCTATTTTGTCTTTACTCTCAGGGGCATTTTGGTCATTTTAGATTTATTATCTCTTTATTATATAATAAAACCCTGATTATCATCATCTTCAACATATCATCATCTTCAACAGACATCTCTCTCTCTCTCTCCACTGTTCTCTCTTTCTTCATCACCATCATCAATCTACTC
The DNA here is from genome assembly GCA_030545235.1 of Helianthus tuberosus. Classification (NCBI taxonomy): domain Eukaryota; kingdom Viridiplantae; phylum Streptophyta; class Magnoliopsida; order Asterales; family Asteraceae; genus Helianthus; species Helianthus tuberosus. The sequence continues at coordinate 144,663,145 of CM060399.1, forward strand.
CATCTTCATCACCATCATCTCATCTTCATCATCAACATCGTCTCCACCCCAACAACCACCCCCACCGTCGCCGCCAACACCACCGTCCCCGCCATCTTCATCACCATCATCTCATCTTCATCACCATCACCCCCACCACTGTATCATCACCATCATCTCATCTTCATCACCATCTTCGCCAACACCACCGTCGCCAACACCACCGTCGCCTCCATCTTCATCACCATCATCTTATCTTCATCACCATCACCCCCACCACTGTATCATCACCACCGCCACCACCGCCGCCATCACTGTATCATCACCACCTTCGCCGAGTGATTCAGTAATTTGATTTGTAGTCCTGTTGTTGATTTTGAAAATTAGGGGTTTTAGGTTTTCTAGGGTTTCGTTTGTTCAAAGCTTCAAATTAAGTGACAATCGGAGAGATTTTTAGGGGTTTTAGGTTTTCTAAGGTTTCGAGTCGGTGAAGACGGTGTTTCGAGTCGGTGAAGACGGTGCAGAAGTCTCGGTTGAGACGTTTGTTCGTTTTCTCGAGCTTTTTGAGGTCATCGGCGGTTGCGGACAGGATGTTGTAGACGAATTCGATTGGAGAACCGGTTGATAGTGTACCGAGATCATGAGGCGGAGATAGCATTTTTGTGACGGTTAGGTTTAGGCCTATGAGGTAATTTGAGTTTTGTTGTTGAATTTGTTATGGATCTGTACGTATTGCTGATTTTGAGCTGCCTAGGGTTTTGAGATGACATTTTGTCTGAAAGTGGTGAAGATAGCAACGACGGTGTGGGGTGGGTGTTGATGGCGGTGGTGAGAAGGGGAGGAGGTGGCGGTGGTGGTGGTGCTTTGGCAGGTCACGAACAGCAGAGAGAGAGTGAAGAGAGAGATGGTGGTGGTGGTGGTGGTGTTGGCGGCAGTGGGATGGTGGTGGTGGGGGTGGTAGCGGTGGTGGTGTGGTCTTCTTGTTGTTCTGGCAGTGACATTGTTGTTGCTGTTGTTGTTGTTCTGGCAGTGGCATTATATTTATTAAATTTGAGATATAATATTACAAAATACCCAAAAATACCCCTGAGGATAAGGACAAAACAGGGGGGTCAAAAGTGGGAAATCTGGTCAAATTTGAGTTTTGGACTAAAATGGCAACAAAATGCAAACCACAGGGCCCTGGATGTAATAAGTTTCAGATTTGGACTATAGTGGCAAAACTGGCCAAACCACAGGGACCAAAATGGCAGTTTACTCACCAAAGAAAGACACCTGGAGGATATTGTAAAGAATGAAATCATGAGTAATACAAAGAAAGCCACTTGAAGGATTTTGTGAAGAATAGGGTCATTTTGTAGAAAAAACTTTGAAAATAAATTTAATATATAATATAATTATAATGTGATATATGAGTTATATAAAAGAGTAAATTTCAAAGTTCGTCCTTTATGTATGTCTAATATATCAAAGTATGTCCTTTGTCTTTAATAACCTCAGAAAACATCCTTAATGTTTGAAAAACCAATCAAGTTATGTCCTTTACCCTAAACCTTGTTTGTTTTCCCAGTTAAGTCAGGTCACATGTGAAGCACATGAGGGTATATTGGTCATTTTACCCTAATACCTAAAAAAAAGAATTAAAAAGAATCTTTCTGTCTACTCTCTTCCTTTCTCTCTTTACACACTCTCTCTCTCTCTCTCCTTAGAAAAAACATCACCACAACCACCATAACCTCTCAGCCGCTACCATCACCATCACTGCCAAAACCAGCACCGCCGCCATCATCACCAGCAAATCGTCTTCACAACCACGACCATTAATCATGTTCAACAGATCTCAAACAAACTGAAACAAGCCTCCAATCCTTCAACAGTAACCAAATCGGAATAACCAAATCAACACCGCAGCGGTGGTGGTGGCGATGACACAAATCGGCCGGTACCCGAACAAACCGAAACCCGAACAAACCGAAAACCTACCAAACTCAAACGGGTTGAATCGGTGGAAGCAGATCGGAAACAATCTCAACTTAACCAAACCCGAACAACTATCTTAACTCGCTCCAATCTCAACTTTCCCAACGAATCAGTACCATTCAAACATCAAATCGGCCGGTATTTCGTCAAGTAATCAGACGTATCAATGCTCAAATTGATACGTACCAACAGCACACCGGAGTGAGCGAGGCCAGGGCAGCACACGGCGAGCTTGTGCAGCGACGACCAGCCGCCTGGCGGAGAGAACTGTGACGACACGGAGGCGTTCGGCGGAAGCAGATCGGAAACAACCGCCGGAATCATTTGGTGACATTTGTTCTTCCAGCAAATCCGGTGTTGAGAACTACGCGGATCATCAACGAGCTTGAGGAAGATGTTGAGAACTACATCATCTGAGAGGTATGAGAAGACGTTTTTAGGTTCAGATTCGGTTTCTGACATTTTTGTAATGAAAATGGGTACAAAAACGGTTGAATTTTGAAGTTTTTGATCAGATTTGTTGATTTTGATGAAGGAATCGGATGAATATTGTGTCCGATTTGTTGAATTTAATAAGGAATGGGAAGAAGGTATGAGGTTAGGGTTGAATTGGTTAGGGTTGAATCGGTGGTGGTGGCGGGTGGGTTGTGGTGGAGGCGGCGGCGGCGGCGGTGGTAGTGGGAGTGAGGTCCGATGGTGGGAGGTGGATGTGGCTCTCTCTGTGGGGTTTTAGGGTTTTTATAACAGGATGGTAGGTAGAATGACATTAATGCCCTCATGTGCTTCACATGTGACCTGACTTAACTGGGAAAACAAACAAGGTTTAGGGTAAAGGACATAACTTGATTGGTTTTTCAAACATTAAGAATGTTTTCTGAGGTTATTAAAGACAAAGGACATACTTTGATATATTAGACATACATAAAGGACGAACTTTGAAATTTACTCTATATAAAATGAAAAACTTAGGAAGTACCTTGGGACACATTATAACCATGTTCTCTAAGAATCCTGAGACTACCATTTTCAAATTTAACATTCAACAGCTTTACTTTCTTCTCTAGCTCTCTCAGCTTCCCCTTGTAGTCGATCTGTGATAACAGAATCATTATATGGATGATATACTACTATACACACAATATTTTATGCCCTATCACATGAAATATAAAGATATCAAAAAGTATGATACGTTACCAGGTAATTATCATCTAAGACCTGGATAATAAAGCTATGGCCTGGAATCATCATTTAATAATACGGGTAGTCGGGTAGTGTTCGAGTTGAGAAATAGGTCGATCCATCAAATTGTTACTATGCGATTATAAGAATACTAAAGGAGTACTTTTTAAGTTCAACGAGTCAAACCAATTTCAACAATTTGTCAACAGGTTCATACATTTGTTACAACCAACAACTAGTATATGACCCTCCAAGTTGTTTACAATCCGTTTTACTTGTACAGATAAATGGGTTTCAAAGTGCTTGTTCAAGGTTACACAATTTTTATAGTAATAATAGTTAAGCTAAAAATAACTAATAATAGTGATAATAATATTAATAATACTACTAACAACAGAAGTGTGAGACGTTATGTTACCGGGAAATTATCATCTAAGACCTGAATAAAGCTATGACTCCACGTAGTTCGCTGGTACATGGCTAACCGACTCGGCTTGAGATACTTTGGTCTGGGTTCACACCAAATACAAACAATGTTGCCTACCTCTGCTTAGTTCTACAATTTGTAGGATGTTTCGATTTGGTATTTATAGAATAACATATTTCTTTATAAAAAATGTGCAGGCATTTTTAATTAGGACAAGGCTTTGTCAAGCAGTTTCACATGGACTATCTCTCAAGGATTTGTCACATGTCAATTCATCATAATAAAGCAGCATGAGGTTCAGGATTTAGATAGATAAATTGGATGGGTTTAGCTTCGGCTATATATGAGGTTATTATAACTTTGAAATTTATTTTTTAATATGAATGTAACCCGCTCAAAAGTAAAAAAGAAACAACCTTGACGAAATCTTTTTAAGTATTAACGTAAAATAATATAATTAATTAAAATCAATTCATATATTAAATTTCAAAAGGTTTAAGTTATAAAGAGAGGGTTGGTCGTCTTTTTCTTTTAACGGCTAAGCTTTTTCACCCTTAAATCCTATACTAAATTGCATCTTTCAAAGATTGATGAGTTGTATCAAAACAAGTTTAAAAAATATATCCGTTATATTAACAAATATACAAATTACTTAAATTATTGCTTTTAGAAGAGCAAATCCATCAACCTAGACTTCTATATTAAAATAACACGTCTTTTTCGGGTGTGTGAATTTTTTAAGTGATCAGAAGCTGCTATAACCACTACTACAGAAATAAGTATTTGCTACGGCCAAATTCGTTGCAAATCCGTAGCAAACACCCGTTTTGCTATAGATTTGCTACAGATTTGGTCCGTAGGTACAAGTCCCGTCGTTAATTTTTTGCTACGAGAATTATATTTGCGATGAATTTAGCTACAAAAGTGGGCATCGCTATTTTTACCACGGATTTGCTACAAAAAGGTTGCTACGGAATTTTGCTATGGACTTTTAGCTACCGAGATTTTTAGCTACGAAATTTTGCTACTGATTTTTAGCTACGAAGTAGTTTTTGCTACGAATGTTAGATACGAAAATATGCTACGTTTTTGCTACGAATTTACTATGGTTTGGGTACAAAATTTTGCTACCTTTTTCATTATTTAGCTACGAATGTTAGTCCGAGAACAAAATTTAGCTAGGAATTCGCTACAGTTTGGCTACAGACATAAGCTAGCTTTTGTTATCGATTTTGATTCTGCTACGGATTTTGGAACAAATTTAGCTATGCATTTTGTTTGGAATTTTAAAAAAAAAAAATCCTTTTTATATTGTTTCTCTACAAACATTATATTCAAATGTCAATAAATTTAAAAAAACTCATACCAAAAGGTAAATACTCAAACCAAATAGATAAAGTTCTTTCGTGCTAAGGAGAAACCCTAGTTCGTGCGAATGAGAAAAATATTCAAACGGATCACAAGTTCCTTCATGCGAACTACCTTCTCTTTCGTGCGAATCACTTGCTAATTCGTGCGAATCAACCCTTAGTCCGTGCGAATGACTTCATTCGTGCGAAAGAGACCAGTCAAGAATTTTGTAAATTTGGGCATGATAACAGTGGAATTTTGGGCCAATTTTTGGATATGATGTTCAAAAGTGAAAAATATAGGTTCTCTGAAAAATTCAGCCAATTTGAACCGTAAAAAGTATGAAAATAAAAGAATGGGTAGAAAGAAGGTCTTTAAGCTTGAATTCTTAAGTCTTCTAGTAGATATCAACCCCATAGCTCTGATACCACTTGTTAGGATCGTGGTGAACGACTTTTAAGCACCCGGTGACATCTAATCTTTAGTATAAAGTGAGGAATCCTTCATACGAAAGTAGAAACACAAGAATTCTCCAATTTTCTATGTTTTCATAAATATTTAACAATATGACATTCACAGAACAAATTTGACAGAGCTTCGCATCAAAGTGAACAAGTTATCTAAGACTCACACCCCAAGCACCTATTTATAGACTTAGGTATAGGCCACTTGGGACGGACTAGCTCATCCGTGCGGATGACCTCATCCTTACAAATGAGTACTTTTACAATATTCAAAACTCAAACTTACACTTGCCCTATTACATGTCATGGTATTCAATAAATCACGCGACACGACCCCAAGACGTAGGAAATAGACATTATGCACCAACATTCTCAACTTTGCTACTGATTTTGCTTCGGATTTTATTTAATTTTTTAAAGTTAATTTCTAAATATATATTTTCATGATTTTTGCTACCGATTTTGCTACAACATTTTTTTATATTTATTTCCACAGTTTTCCTACGGATATTGCTATAAGTTTTTCTATGTTTGGTTTTAGATATTTTTTCTAGATTTTGCTACGAATTTTGCTAGGGATTTTATTTAATTATTTTTTAAATACTTATAATCTCGACTTTGCTACAGATATTGCTATGGATTTTATTTAACTTTTTTACTAAGTTTCGAAATATTTATTTTTCATGGTTTTGCTGCGGATTTTGTTACATTATTTTTTTTATATATTTGTTTCCTCTGTAGCAAATCTTCATAGCAAATGTCTCTTTTTGTAGTAGTGAATGCCTACCAAAGATAACTAGTTTTATATTATCACATCTAACCAATTGAGGTGTGGAAATGTTTGGGAGATGAAGGAGTTCAATGGCTAACTAATTTGTTCAATCTTATTCTCAAATCTGGAAAAATGCCAGATCAGTGGAGGAGTAGTGTCGTAGTGCCTTTATATAAGCACAAAGGAGACACCCAATGTTGTGGAGATTACAGAGGGATTAAGTTGCTAGGCCATACTATGAAATTATGGAAGAGGGTAATCGAGACTAGACTAAGAAAGGTAACTCAGGTTACAATAAACCAGTTTAGTTTTATGTCGGGGCGATCAACTACGGAAGCGATACAAATTCTAAGGAGATTAATGGAAAAGTATAGGGAGAAGAAGAAAGATTTACATATGGTGTTCATTGACCTTGAAAGGGCATATGACAGTTTGGGATAGTTTAGAGAGTAGAGGGGTTCCTGGGAAATACATAGACATAAGTAAAGATATGTATCTCAGGACTGAAACTAGCGTTCATGCACCGGTAGGGGATACTGATTTCTTCCCTGTAGAGGTAGGCCTTCACCATGGGTCAGCTTTGAGCACGTTTCTTTTTGTGGTTGTCCTGAATGAGTTGTCAAAGTCGATTCAAGATGCGGTTCCGTGGTCCTTGCTATTTGCGGATGATATTGTGTTTGCTGCGGAGAGTAAGCAAAGTCTGAATGCGACGTTAGAGGAGTGGTGAGAAGCTTTGGAGGACAAAGGTTTAAAGATTAGTCGCTCTAAGACTGAGTACCTTTATTGTGATTTTAGTGGGGCTGATGTAGACGAGGACACTTAGAATACCATTGAGGACCAAGTGGTCCCCAGATAACTAAGTTCAAGTATTTAGGATCATGTATCCAAAGGGATGGGGAGATAGATAGCGACGTAGCCCAGCATGTTCAGGTTGGATGATGTAGGTGGACAATAGCCACGGGGGTATTGTGCGACAAGAGGTTCCCAACTAAATTAAATGAGAAGTTTTATAGGGTGGTATTTAGACTTGCTATGTTATATGAAACAGATTGTTGGGCCACAAAGAAGACATGCACGTAAGTTGGAGGTAGCTGAGATGAGGATGCTGAGGTGGATGTGTGGGCACACTAGGTTGGACAAGATAAGAAATGAGGTTTTTCGTGAAAAACTAGGGGTGGCTAGTATATCGGATAAGACAAGGGAGGGGAGGTTGAGATGGTTTAGACATGTTAGAAGGAGGCAGGTGACGACCATAGTTAGAATAGTGGAAACTCTAATGTTGAGGAAAGAGGGGTAGAGGCAGGCTGAAATTGATTTGGAATGAGCGGATTAAGCAGGATTTAGGAGCTTAGCTTCTTTAGTCTATTTCGGTGGCCTAGGAATATCAATGGCATGTACTATCTAATGTCTTATTAGTTCCTATTATAAGTTGTCACCATTTTCTTTTCTAGTTTGGTAGCTTAACAGGAATATCTATACCTGTTTTTATGTGATTCGTTTGTCGGATATGAATTTGGAGCTGGGGGTCTCACTCGAAGCAGTCTTTCTATCCCTCGGGATAGAGGTAAGGCTATGAATGGGATTATACTGGGTACGATTGATTGATTGATATATTATCACATCTAACCTACCTGCTTAACCAGTTTCATAAATGGGTGGTGTTCAAGTTGATAATAGGTTAATATGTCACACCCCGATATTTTCACGTATTACCGGTGGGCCCGGTGGGGAGTATCGTGACGTAGTTGATATCATCAAAGTCAAATAATCACAGTTCAATGCACAGCGGAAGTCTAAAGTAATAATAATATAAACCGATTCAAAAGTATAATAAAGTATTACACAACGATTGTATTTGGATCCACATGCGGATCTTAAAACAGAAAAATAAACACTGTTCAACAGACTTTAGACGTTTAGAACTTGCAAGATTCCTTATTAACGCCCTGAGCTCCCAGCCAATTACGTACAGTACCTGTCACTTAATCTTTTTAGAAAATACGTCAGTTTACACTGGTAAATACAATTAACTGACTCTTTTGAAAAAGGTTTATAAAAATTGATTTAAATGCACAAGGCACAAATATCCTTTTTATAACTTGGGACAATTATATAAAAATAATCTTGTATATAGATTTATATGTTCGTTATACATTCAGGGTCCGATATAGAAACCGAGTCAAGATTAACAGACACACCACAAGTATAGGCCCACAAGAGAGTGAGATACCGTTTTTCCTACGCAACGGTCAGATGTATGCCTACACCCTGTGCTTAAGACGTGACCATTTCTTAATAATGATGCCAAGGATATCCGGGACATGGTCATTAACCCCCAAAGGCTTTGTTTCAAACAATACAGATTAAAACGGGTTACCTCAATAATTTAACCACTAAACGATTAAACATTCAATACCCGACCAAGCGGTATTATTATAATACCATATCCCAAGCCCGTATAGTGAAAATAAGTTAAAAGTAATTACCTGAGCTAAAATGTAATTTTATTCTCAGTCGTATATTCAAATCAGCAAGCACAAGTACCACTACTGGGGCTCTCAATCTGGAACGAAGGTTTTAATAACCTATTAGATTTCTAACGGGTCTTATTTAAGTCTTAACTTAGACAGGTTAGTTTTAAGGAAGGGTTTACTGCTCAAAACGCAAGATTAAGCGAAGACCGAATTAGAATGTGATTTAGACCCGACAAGTATGAAGACTTGTATAATATGGGTAAACTAAACACATTCTGGATTTTGAAGCAAAAATGATAAGGTTTGACCCGTTTCGGTTAATTTATGCAAACTAGTTACATAAACCGTACTGAACGCGAAAAGTGCATAACGGTTAACCAAAAGAGTCATGAACAAGTTCCACAAGTTAATATGCTTTTAATATGTAGTGATATCAGTAGGATATCTTCCATTATGCCCAAAACGAGTTTAAAACCAATTTAAGCCCCGTAGGGGTATTTTGGTCATTTTAAAGATTATAAAAGAGGTTAAATTGAAATCTGAGGTTCTGGTCTAAAATGATCAGTAAAATATTTATTTTAATAAGTTATATCAGTAAGATATCATATATATGTGAAATTTATCTTTTATGACCACACTATGCACCGTAGGGGCATTTTGGTCATTTCACATAGGCTTTAAGGGTCAAATTTGGAAATCTGAGTTCAAAACTTTTACTTACTGTTAAAGTATACAAATTTATTCATAACATCAGTAGGTAACAAGCCTTAGGTGCCAAAATGGTTTTAAACCATACTATGCGCCTAAATCGCATAAAAGTCGGTATTTGACGATTTCGGGTTAATTAAGGAAATCTGAGATTTTGATAAGCCTTTACTATTTAAAATAACTTATTTAATATATAAAATCAGTAGAAAAAGGTTTGGTATGTAAAGGATGTGTAAAACTCATTTTATTAGTGAAAAGGGCATAACCGTCAATTACCGAATCAATGGAAGAACCCTATGTTATGATTAGTTTAAAATTCAAAAAAAAAATTCAAAAATCACTAAATATTATATTACATCAGTGGGTAAAAGGTTTGGTGTAAAAATTTGGGTTTAAAAAGGTTTTATGCCGAAAATGCCGTTTAATTAATAAAAAGGCTTCAATTTACGATATTGGGCATCACTCCTAATTTAGACCACAAACTGATGTCAAATTTTTAGGACATGTTTATAATTCAGTAATAAAGGTTTTTTTCCTCTCATATTTTCAAAAATCTCGTTTTAATATCAAAAGGGCATAATGGTCAACTTTTAAGCATTTAACGGAAACATGCAATGAACTAGGATTTCTATGGAACCATGTTGTATAACCTCAGAGGGTTATACTAACATATAATATGGTCCTAAAGAAATCCTAAGGCATAACTAAACTAAACTAAATCGGGTCAGAACTGAAAGTCAAAGCAAAAGTCTACTTTTGCGACTTTCAGTTCCGAACCGAGCCTAAACTCAGAATTGTCGGGTTGAACATGCCTAGAAATGTTCAATTAATATTTACCAAGTTATTAAAGTTACAAAAATGATTTTATTACCTTTACATCATTAGTTATGAATTTTATTTAAAAACCGACTCGTTAGACTTTTATTTTAATTACTTTGACCCGACAATTAACTAAGCAAACGTGGTAATTAGGAGGTATAGTCACAAGAGACTATAACCATCGTGATTACGCTCACGTTAAGAAGTTCAAACGGACTTCGTGTTGACCATTGACTGGTCAAAGCAGAAAGTCAGACACTGTTTGACTTTCGTGCTAAAAACGCATAAAAGCACGAAAGAATACATACAAGAGGTCCAAGCTATGAAGATATGATCTATAAATTCTCAGGTATGAAGCTTTGAGCTTCAACTTAGAGAATATTCAGATCATGTGTGAATTGCAAATGAAAATCATGGGGGTATATATAGTTTTCGGGTCATCGTTAGGATCGTTCATCGATAAACGAGCTTCGATCTTGGCCTTACAAGTGTGCCCACAGTTTTATAATACCATGGGTGTCCCAAAACAGCCCCTAGATTGTTTAAAAACCATTTGCAAAACAAGAAAACCTAGCTGCTGATTGAAATCAGCTGTTTTGCTGATCTGATGGACTTACGCGCCCCCCTTAAACTCAGGAGGAGTCCTACGCGGCCCGCCATGACGGACCAGATTAGCCAAAGTTTTCAGAAGTTACAGCTTTGGTCCCTGCATGCATATAAGCCCCTTTTTGACACGTTTATAGCCCGTTAAGCCATTTTCAAGGCCCTACAATGATGCCAAAGTGTAGGGAACTTAAAACATGCTCAAAAACATCTCGGATGTCGGTTCGTTTGGTAGTACGGTTGCGTTGTTCGGCTAATTGCGACGAAACACGAACGGACGCGAAAAACGATCCAAATTACGCGACGAATGGAAATTTATCATGCCAAACACTAAAATAAAATATTTTAATGATTACATAAATTTTTGGATGTCCGGATATATTCAGAACGTAAGATATGCGGGAAAATGCAAACTGATGCACTTTTTGACGCTTTTAGTCCCTTTTGATCAAATAAGTTTATTTTTGCGCACCAAACACCTCTAAGCTTATTTCTAAGCTATGTATAGGATATTTAGGGCATGTTTAACTTATGATCATATTCCGGAAGGTTCGATACCATACGAATCGACATACTTTTGCAGTTTTACACAATTAGTCCCTCTAATGCGCAAACTTGCGCATATCATCGTTTAATAGCATCGAAGCCTTATCTAATCCGCATTAGGCATTCTTGAAAGTATTATTAACTATTATGATGCTTCGGGTTCGTTAAAAGGTCATTCAGAGGTATAATTAAACATATTGATGCTTTTAACCCTTGCAAAGTTGCGCGTAACGTCACTTAAAGGCATAAAACCTTAGACGGCCAATAATTGGCATTCTGGAGAGTATAATCAAATATAATGAAGCTCTCGGTTTGTTAAAAGGTCACTCAAAGGTAAGAATTAACATGTTGACGCTTTTAACCCTTCATCGCGCAAACTTTCGATTAATTACGCAAACGGATACTCTTGATCAACAAGTGGCTCATATGTGAATAGGAACACTGTGTTACGTCATTCGAAGGCTTATACTAAGCACGTTGACACTTTTAGTCCTTTCGCATTCAAAGTTTTTGATTTTTCGAAAAAATTAGTCCCTTAAATTCAACGTTTGACTTTATTAGGGTTTATTACACGTGTCAACATATCATTGGACGTGATTTTACGAGGTGATACATCCTCACCCCCTTAAAAGAAATCTCGACCTCGAGATTTTCTAAAGTAATGGAAGTACTTTCTGACGTATCATGGACTTAATCTTCCACAGCATATCTGGAGCCGTTCCAAGTACTCAGGATGACCTTTATAATAGGTACATGTATTCTTTTGGAGCTTCTAGTCCTGCCGGTCCTTAATCTATACAGGTTTCTCATCAAACCATATATTTTTTTTTCATTAGTCTCCATACCATTATGTCACACCCCGATATTTCCACGTATTACCGGTGGGGAGTTATAATAGGTCCGTCATCTTGATAATTTATTAACTATGGTAATTAAAGAGCCATACTAGTTAATTTGTTAAGTAGTTTCATTCGGGACTTTTACTAGTAGCCCTTAATTTTAGAATGAAATATAATATTGGCATAACAGGCCTAGTCACGTGGACAATTTTTAAATCATAAATTTAGATCTTATAGGATCTAGTTATTAGGGTTTGAATTAAAAATTCATTACCTTTCTTGGCAGGGAGTCTATAAACTACGACTGTCTTTTTTCTTATATGACATTAGTTATAGCCCGTAGGCATTACATCACAATAAGATGTTTAAATAATAATAAGGAATTTGGATAATTTATTAAAAGGGCGACATGTGTGATTTTGCGGATCACATTAGCCAAGAATGTTAACATGTTTGCAGATGTTAACAGAGATTTGAATCTTTTTAAACAGGTTTTACCATATTGGCCAGGTCTTATTAAGACATACAAGCTAGGTTTTTCCCTTTTAAGATTCTTATTATTTTATTAAAATGGTAAATCTATAAAATAGATGTTATTTTTCATTTATTCACATATTATATTCATGCATATAATTTAAAATGAAAAATTTGAACTAACCATTCCATCAAAATTAAACTAGTACAAATTCGCCCTAAACGGGACTTTTACATAAATAACACACCCACGCAGGGGGCCAAACTAACAAACATACCCACGCAGGGGTCAAATAGAAAGACATGCCCACGCAGGGGCAGGACAGAAAAATATGCCCACGCAGGGGCAGAGTACAGAAACAAATGTCCTCGCAGGGACATGATTACAACACTAAAATAAACAAACAAACAAAGGATTTAGTGATCCTTCTTCCTTTTTCCCTTGATCAAATCCACCATTTTCTTGAACATCCCTCGGTTATGCCTACGGTCTTCCCGCACCTCCTGCCGCACCTCATTAATCCCCTGAAGGATTTCTTGGTATTGTGGTGGTGACATCACCGGCGGCTGTGGGGGTTGCTGATAAAGTGGAGGTTGAGGAGGCGGCGGTTGCTGATACCCATATGGTGGGTATCCATAAGTCGGGTATCCCGTAGTCCAAGGACCTCTATAGGGACCTTCCGGATGGAGAGCGTTGTAGTTTGCAGCTACCAAGTAAGGATCGGCCTCAGCATAGTTGTAATTGGTGTGGATCGGCTGCTTGAAGGGATTATATGCCGCCGCACCAGTGTACATAGGAATTGGGTCTCCAAAACCCAGTGGTGGTGGCGCGACTGGCGCAGAGTTTACTTTTGAGACGGGGTGTGAAGATTCTCCCATCTCTGGTTCTTCTTGAAGTGGCAAATATCGGCTGCCACTTGAAAGTGGAGGGGTGTTGATACGCACTCATCCTCGCGCGGATATCCGTGCGTTCGATCTTCTTCGCCTCGGGGGCTCCGGAGGCTGTTGCTGTGGTGGTGGTGGCGGTGGAGTGACCGCTACGAATCGAGAATCCTCAGAAGGATCCCGCTGCTGTTGTTGCTGCTGCTGGTGTAGGGGAGAGTTGTGGTAACTGGGGGTAAACGCCCAGTCACACTGTCTGAACCTCTCCTCATAACTGTCGGGACCATTATAAGGTGATCCCACAAAAGGTGACCCATCTGAAATTTCGATGGGGTGGTTAGGGGTTCCGGATGGTGGTTCTGCAGGATCGGTGTCCTCATCTATATCCATCGCGTTGCCACCGGAAAAGTGATCTTCAGGTCCAAGTGGGTTAAAACCCACTGGTGCTCCAAGGTAGTCGGCAGGGTTGAACTGGCCTTGGAAAACAGGCGACAGGTGGTCGAAAGGTGAGTTGTGTCCTTGAAGAGGTATGTAGGATTGGTGGGAGTTGTGGGGCTCATTTTCAGAATGAGGCCCAAAAGAGTGTGGAATAGAAGGGGAGGTACTCAGTGAAACTGAGCGCCTAGCTGGTTCAATGTAGGTCCTCCAGGGATCTTGAGGACCCGGGTTGTGGGGATCTGATGGTGTTCGCCGGTGCGAAGGCCCGGCCTCATGGTCATTTGGGGCGACGAGTGGCCTTTTTCCTCTTCCTCTTCCTCTCATCCTTGGTGGCATTTTGTCAACCTGTCAAAAACGAACAAGTGATACAACAAGAAAAATATATAAGACAAAGTTAGAAATAAAACAAATTTGGAAAATTCCTAAGTTCTTTGTCTAGACTCGAGAATCGAGGAATGTGCAATTGTGTAACTGAGATTAAACACAAAAGGCTAGTGTTTAATTCACTCAGTGTTGGCTCTGATACCTACCTGTCACACCCCGATATTTCCACGTATTACCGGTGGGCCCGGTGGGGAGTATCATGACGTAGTTGATATCATCATAGTCAAACAACACAATATTTAAATGCACAGCGGAAGCAAAAGATAGATTTATTTCAACCAAATAAATTGTAATATAAAGTATCACAATGTAGTTGAAACAGATCCACATGAGGATCAAAATAAAGAGGAAAACTGTCCAACAGACTTTGACACCTAAAGCTTTACGAGACTTGATTATTGATGTCTGGAGTATCCAGCCTATTACGTGTAGCACCTGCACTTAACCTTTTTGGAAAATACGTCAGTTTACACTGGTAAATACAACTTAACTGACTCATTTCGAAAGGAGTTTGAAAATTGATTTGAATGCACTTCGGCAAAAATATCTTTTATAACTTGGGACAATTATTAAATAATCATGTATACAGTTTTACTTATTTGTCGTCCATCAGGGCTGATTGGTAGGGCCGGACAAGATTAACTGACACACCACATGTATATTACCCACAAGGTTAATTCCTTTAAGTGGGCTACCAGTTTTTACATATGCAACTGTCAGGTGTACGCCTACACCCCGTGCTTAGGTCGTGGCCATTTCGTAAAATGATGCCAAGGATATCCGGGACATGGTCATTTAACCCCCAAAGGCCATACACCAAATAATACATATTAAACGAGTATGTAATTACATTAATCACAATCCGATTTAAATGATTACACACCCGACCAAGCGGTATTATTATAATACCGTATCCCAAGCTCGTATAGGGAAAATAAGTTAAGAGTATTTACCTTAGCAATGTATAAGTCAAATACAGCAAGTACATATGGCTTTTACTGGGCTCTTAATCTGGAACAAAGGTTTTTATTATCCTATTAGAATCCTAACGGGTCTTTAATTAAGCTTAAGCTTAGACCGGTTAGTTTTAAAGAAAATACGGTTCAAACGCACGATTAAGCGAAGACCGGACATAATGTGATTTAGACCCGACAAGTTTGAAGACTTGTATAATATGGGTATACTAAACACATTCTGGATTTTGAGACAAAGATGATAAGGGTTGACCCGTTTCGGCTAACATATGCAAACTAGTTACATAAGCCGTTCCGAACGCGTAAAATGCGTAACGGGTAACCAAATGAGTCATATGCAAGTTTCCTAAGTTAATATGCCTTAAATATGTTGTGACATCAGTAAGATATCTTCTATTATGCCCGTAATGGATTTAAACTCAAATTATGCCTTGTAAGGGCATTTTGGTCATTTAAAAGGTTATAAAGGAGTTTAGTTAGTAATCTGAGTTACAAGTCTGATTTATTCAGTAAATACACTTAATTTAATAAGTTATAACAGTAGGGTATGACCTATATGTGAAATTTATCATTTAAAACCAAACTATGCATCTAGGGGTATTTTGGTAATTTCACTTAGGCTTAAAAGGTCAAAACTGGAAACCTGAGTTTAAAAACTTTTACTTACTGTTAATATATGAAAATATACTAAAAATATCAGTAGGTATCAACCTTATATGTTTAATATAGTTTGAGTACATACTATGCGTTAAAAACGCTTAAAAAGGCGATTTGGAGCCATTTCCGGGTTTTCAAAGGAAAGCTGATATTTTTATAATTCCAGAAGGCTCAAAATATTTTATTTATCAAATAAAATCAGTATAAAAAGGTTTGGGGTCAAAAGGATTTGTAAAACTCATTTTATGGCTTAAAAGGGCAAAACCGGCATTAACCGCATCAAACTTAGAGACCTATGTTATGCTCAGCCAAAAATTAAATAAAAATCTTCAAAAATCCCAAAATATTATATTACATCCGTGGGTAAAAATTTTGATATCAAAAAGTGGGTTTAAATAGGCTATACGCTAAATACACCGTTTAATTAACATAAAGCTTTCTAATTACGCTATTGAGCATAACTCTTAATCTAGACCTCAAACTGACGTCAAATTTTAGGTGCAAGTTTATAAATCAGTAACTAAGGTTTCTACTCTTTTACTTTTTCAAAAATCACGTTTTATAGTCAAAAGGGCATAATAGTCAACATTTAAGCACTTAACGGAAACATGCATATGAATCAGATAACTAATGAACCAAGTTGTGTAATCTCATAGAGTTATATTTATATGAAACCTGGTCCAAATAAAGCTCTAAGGCAATTCTAAAACATGCATAAACGGGTCAGAACTGAAAGTTAAAGCAAAAGTCAAATTATGCGACTTTCAGTTCCGATCCGGGTTTAAACTGATAATTGTCGGGTTGAACATGGTTACACATGTTCTTACATTAATTACCAAGTTATATTAATGATAAAACAGGTTGCATGCCTCCTACATTGCTAATTATGCATTAATTTGAAAATAATCATTCTGTTGACTTTTTAATAAAAGTTTGACCCGACAATTGACCTAGTTAGAGTGGGAATCAGAGAGTACCCTTTTAAGGGTTTATTACCCACATAAATACCTACTTATAGGTATTTTTAATTCGAGATTTGACTGAGCCAATTTTATTTAATCTTAAAGTCAAATATTAATTACGACGGTTTGACTATTAGCTAATTAACTAAGCTAAACTGAATTAGAAAGAGGTAAGGGCACTTACAAGAGTCCTAATCACGACTAGGGAGCCTAATGAATCCTTGTTGCTGACCAGACAGCTCCAGAGGTGAGTCTTGTGAACTTTGAAATTGAATGAACAAAGTTGCTACAACTTCAAGTCCCTTATATATCAATTTTGATCTTCTAGGATGATGCCAAAGAGGTCTACACATGTTACCAGATCAGTACAAGTGCCCCCTATGCATGTTAAACCATTGGAGCAGCCCCGGGTATGTAAAACAAGAGTGTAAAGTCGGTTTCAGGGCTGTTACTGGAAGCTGTTCGCTGTTGCTGTCGCTGCTGCTTGTTCGCGGGCCGCGAGAAGCCCCTCGCGGGGCGCCTAAAACCGGCGCAACAGGTTAAAAATGTTTCATTTATTACATTTCAGTCCCTGGTCCTTTGTAACGTGGTTTTGATTGTTTTTCTTGCATTTTTGGCCCTCTAACTTGATTTTTAAGGACCTTAAGACTTTTACAAACTTGGTTAAGTCCTTGGTTAACTTTGTGCTTACCCGAAAAGTCACCAATTTCAACGTTGACGCTTTTAACCCTTCGTACATGGATTTGATCATAACTTTCTCATACGATAACGAAACTTTATGAAATTTTTATCACACATTCTAGTGAGCATATTTTACCGTTACAAAGCTTCGGGTTTGCTAAAAGGTCACTCAGAGGTATACTTTCAACATGTTGACACATTTAACCCCTGTAGTTTGTAATTCCTCACTTTCTTTCATTTTCAGCTTCGTATGATCCATGATTTATTCGTTTAAAATTATAAACACCATGTAGGGTTATTGTAGGTCATATTTATCCATTGTTGACATTTTGGACCCTTATATTCACATAGTTTCTCTGTTTGTCAACTTTAGTCCCTCTAAAGTACTTTTTCACATATTCTAAGCTTATGACACGTGTCAATACATTATTGGACGTAAAATTTCGAGGTGTTACATCCTCACCCCCTTAAAAGAAATCTCGACCTCGAGATTTACTGAAACAAATGAGGGTACTTTTCTTTCATCGTGGATTCTTCCTCCCATGTGTATTCGGGACCTCTACGGGCATCCTATTTGACCTTTACAATAGGCACATGCTTCCTTCGAAGCTTCTTTACCTGTCGATCTTCAATCGACAATGGTTTTTCCACAAATTTCAAACTCTCATCTATATGCACATCTGTGTGCGGTATGACTAGCGAGTCATGAGCTAGACATTTCTTCAGATTGCAGATGTGAAAAACATTGTGGATACCACTGAGCTCTTCAGGCAAGTTCAACTTATAAGCCACTGACCCAACACATTCGATAACCTTGAATGGTCCTATATACCTTGGGCTTAACTTACCTTTCTTACCAAATCGCATCACCCCTTTCCAGGGTGATACTTTAAGCAAAACTTTATCACCAACCTCAAACTTTAGAGGTTTACGTTTTGGATCTGCGTAGCTTTTCTGCCTATGTCTGGCAGCTTTCAGGCGATCGCGAATCTGGACAATCTTGTCTGTTGTTTCAAAGACCAAATCAGGTCCTGATAATTGAACTTCTCCTACTTCCGCCCAACAAATAGGTGTTCTGCATTTTCTACCATATAATGCCTCAAAAGGCGCAGCCTTAATACTCGTATGGTAGCTATTGTTATAGGAGAACTCGATCAATGGCAGGTGGTTATCCCAACTGCCACCTAAATCACTCACACATGCACGAAGCATGTCTTCCAACGTTTGGATGGTACGCTTACTCTGTCCGTCCGTCTGTGGATGGTAAGCCGTACTAAAATTTAAGCGCGTGCCCAAAGGCTGTTGGAAACTTTTCCAAAAATGAGAGGTGTATCTCGTATCTCTGTCAGAGATAATTGACACTGGTACGCCATGCAGAGCTACAATCTTATCCACATACAATTGAGCTAACATGTCAGAGCTGTAAGTTTCCTTAATGGGTAGGAAATGTGCTGACTTAGTCAGTCTATCTACTATGACCCATATAGTATCATTTCCCTTCCTTGTCTTTGGCAACTTGGTGATGAAATCCATTGTCCCCATCTACCACTTCCATGTGGGAAGCTCAGGCTGTTGTAGCAAACCTGACGGCTTCTGATGCTCAGCTTTGACTTGCGCACACGTTAAACACTTAGCTACATAGGCAGCTACAGACTTTTTCAAGCCTATCCACCAGTAGTTTGCCTTTAGATCCTGGTACATCTTATCAACTCCAGGATGAACGGAATATTTGGAACTGTGGGCTTCCTGGAGGATAACATCTCGAAGTCCTCCAAAAACTGGAACCCATATTCGTCCATTCAATCTCAGCATTCCGTGCTTGTTATAGGATAACTGCTCCTTAGTTACTCCTAGTTTTTCATTAGGATAGTTAGCTTCCAACACAGCTTCCTTCTGTGCAGCTAACAACCTTTCGTTCAAACTATTCTTTATCTCAATGCTCTTGGCATTGATTCTTATCGGCTTCACTCTTTCCTTCCTGCTTAAGGCGTCAGCAACTACATTTGCCTTGTCTGGATAGTATCTTATCTCACAATCATAATCATTTAAAGTTTCCATCCAGCGTCGCTGCCTCATGTTCAAGTCCTTTTGATTGAACAAGTGTTGAAGGCTCTTGTGATCCGAATAGATCACACTCTTGGTTCCATACAAGTAGTGCCTCCATAGTTTTAGTGCAAATACAACAGCACCCAGCTCCAAGTCATGGGTGGTGTAGTTCTTCTCGTGCACCTTTAACTGTCGTGAAGCGTAGGCAATAACTTTGCCTTTCTGCATGAGTACACAGCCCATACCAGTGTGTGATGCATGACAATACACCACGAATTCTTCTATTCCATCGGGCAATGTTAACACTGGTGCATTGCTCAACTTTTTCTTAAGAATGTCAAAGGATTCCTGCTGCTTAGGGCCCCAATCAAACTTAATCTTCTTATGTGTCAACGAAGTTAGGGGCGCAACAATCCTTGAGAAGTTTTCGATAAATCGCCTATAGTATCCTGCTAGTCCTAGAAAGCTGCGAATCTCAGTAGGCGTCTTTGGCTCTTGCCAATTCATAACTGCTACTACCTTAGCGGGATCTACTTGGATACCACGCTCACTAACCACATGTCCAAGGAATTGGACTTCTCGAAGCCAAAATTCGCACTTCGAAAATTTGGCGAAGAGTTTCTCATGATGTAGAAGTTTAAGAATACAGCGAAGATGTTTCTCATGGTCAGCTTGGCTCTTCGATTAGATGAGGATCTCGTCAATGAAAACGATGACAAATTTATCCAAGTAAGGCTTGCAAACGCGATTCATGAGGTCCATGAATGCGGCAGGAGCATTAGTGAGCCCAAAAGGCATCACTAGGAACTCGTAATGACCATAACGAGTCCTAAATGCAGTCTTGTGTACATCTTCATCTTTAACCCTCAACTGATGATAGCCTGACCTCAAATCGATCTTAGAAAAGTAACTTGCCCCTTGAAGTTGATCGAACAAATCGTCGATCCTGGGCAAAGGATACCTATTCTTGATAGTGACCTTATTAAGCTCACGGTAATCGATGCACAGACGCATCGATCCATCCTTCTTCTTGACAAACAAGATCGGCGCTCCCCAAGGAGACGAACTAGGTCTAATGAAACCCTTGGCTAGCAGATCATCTAAATGCGTCCTTAACTCCTTCATCTCTGTTGGTGCCAACCTATAAGGCGCTCTTGCTACTGGTGCTGCACCAGGGATGATGTCAATTCGGAATTCCACTTGCCTATCTGGTGGTAAACCAGGTAGTTCTTCAGGAAAAACTTCAGGATATTCTGAAATGACGGGGATGTCTTCAATCTTAGGTTTCGGCTCATCAATAGTAACCTGTGCCATATAAATGACACAACCCTTCTTCAGGCATCTAGATGCCTTGAGCATAGACACTTGCTCAGGCAATCCATGCTGGGTATCCCCCTGAATGGTAAGTGACTCACCAGATGGGGGTTTGACTACCACTTGCTTTCTGTTGCACACAATCTGGGCTTGGTTATGCGATAACCAATCCATACCTATAACTATATCAAAACCGGCTAGCCTAAAGGGAAGTAAGGACAAAGGAAAAGAGTGGTTCCTAATGGATATAACACATCCATCTAAAATAGTTGAGGCGGTTTCTATGGTTCCATCAGCTAATTCCACCTCATACTTCACACTTAAGGCTTTTACAGGCAATTTCAATAACTCACAAAATTTGTTATCCACAAAAGACTTATCCGCTCCAGAATCAAACAATACTATGGCATAAACATCATTTATGAGAAAAGTACCTGTGATTACGTTGTCGTCCTGAACAGCTTCCTTTGCATCCATCTTGAAGACCCTAGCATTGGTCTTCTTGACATCTTCCGGCTTCTTGGCGTATTTAGGCCAGTTGGTTTTAATGTGCCCTTTCTCATTGCAGTTGTAGCATGTGGCATCTTTAATCTTCTTGCAATCAATAGTCTTGTGCTCTTTAGACTTGCATAACCCACACGCAGGTGATCCTGACTTAGACTTGGACTCAAGTCGGCACTTTCCAAAGTGGCGTTTTTGGCAAGTCTTGCACTTTGGCTTTTCCTCAACTTGCTGGCTACCCTTGTTGGATCCAGACTTCTTCCTGAAGTCAGTATTACCCTTGTGCTTCTTCTCAGATCTCCGTGAGGTATCGTCCTCACGCTTCCTCTTACCTTCTTCTGAATTCCTGAGTGATCTTAACCTAACCGTGTCTAAGGTAAGGGATAGGGATAGATCAGCTGCTGATCTGAAGGTAGCAGGCCGAGAGGCTTTTACACTTGCTTTAATCTTTGGGGCTAAACCCCCAATGAAACGAGCTATTCTTTTTGGTTCCGGGGTCACCAGATATGGAACCAATCTTGACAGGGTATTAAAACTCGTAAGGTAAGCTTGGCAATCCAGATTCTTCATTACCAATGACAGAAAATCTGACTCAATCTTTTCAACCTCATGCTGAGGACAGTAGTTCTCCTTGATAAGGGTAACAAATTGTTCCCATGTCATATTGTATAGTGGAACCTTCCCAGTAGCTTGAATCAGCGATCTCCACCAGGCTAAAGCCTCACCTTTGAACGATTGCGATACAAATTTCACTACATCCCTATCAGCGCACCCGCTGATATCAACCACGGTATCTATCTCATCCAACCACGTCATGCAGTCAACCGCTCCTTTCTCCCCAGTAAAGTCTCTGGGTTTACACGAGACGAAGTATTTATACGTACAGGACTTACCCCGCGGATCCTGCCTAAGCTCGATCTTCCTTGACGGGACACTGTGTTGGTTCGAGGAGTGATGATCGTCATCATCCTTCTTTGGCTTATCTAGCTTAGAAGGTGGCTTACTATGAGCTTCAGAAGGTGTTTTTGGCTTAGAGTGAGGTGCTGATTGGGTCCTGCTTCGAGTACTACTCGATTCTCTATATTGCCTCTCTATGGCCTTAGTGACTGCATTATCAATTAATGTTTGGAGTTCTGCACCAGTGATATTGATTCTGGTGGCATCATGATTCTCCATTGGCCGACTGTTAACCTCGTCAGACTCGGCCATGTAGTTGAACTGCTACATAAGATGATGACAATGATTCATTTAAGGAATTATAATAGGTCCGTCATCTTGATAATTTATTAACTATGGTAATTAAAGAGCCATACTAGTTAATTTGTTAAGTAGTTTCATTCGGGACTTTTACTAGTAGCCCTTAATTTTAGAATGAAATATAATATTGGCATAACAGGCCTAGTCACGTGGACAATTTTTAAATCATAAATTTAGATCTTATAGGATCTAGTTATTAGGGTTTGAATTAAAAATTCATTACCTTTCTTGGCAGGGAGTCTATAAACTACGACTGCCTTTTGTCTTATATGACATTAGTTATAGCCCGTAGGCATTACATCACAATAAGATGTTTAAATAATAATAAGGAATTTGGATAATTTATTAAAAGGGCGACATGTGTGATTTTGCGGATCACATTAGTCAAGAATGTTAACATGTTTGCAGATGTTAACAGAGATTTGAATCTTTTTAAACAGGTTTTACCATATTGGCCAGGTCTTATTAAGACATACAAGCTAGGTTTTTCCCTTTTAAGATTCTTATTATTTTATTAAAATGGTAAATCTATAAAATAGATGTTATTTTTCATTTATTCACATATTATATTCATGCATATAATTTAAAATGAAAAATTTGAACTAACCATTCCATCAAAATTAAACTAGTACAAATTCGCCCTAAACGGGACTTTTACATAAATAACACACCCACGCAGGGGGCCATACTAACAAACATACCCACGCAGGGGTCAAATAGAAAGACATGCCCACGCAGGGGCAGAACAGAAAAATATGCCCACGCAGGGGCAGAGTACAGAAACAAATGTCCTCGCAGGGACATGATTACAACACTAAAATAAACAAACAAACAAAGGATTTAGTGATCCTTCTCGCTTTTTCCCTTGATCAAATCCACCATTTTCTTGAACATCCCTCGGTTATGCCTATGGTCTTCCCGCACCTCCTGCCGCACCTCATTAATCCCCTGAAGGATTTCTTGATATTGTGGTGGTGACATCACCGATGGCTGTGGGGGTTGCTGATAAAGTGGATGTTGAGGAGGCGGCGGTTGCTGATACCCATATGGTGGGTATCCATAAGTCGGGTATCCCGTAGTCCAAGGACCTCCATAGGGACCTTCCGGATGGAGAGCGTTGTAGTTCGCAGCTACCAAGTAAGGATCGGCCTCAGCATAGTTGTAATTAGTGTGGATCGGCTGCTCGAAGGGATTATATGCCGCCGCACCAGTGTACATAGGAATTGGGTCTCCAAAACCCAGTGGTGGTGGCGCGACTGGCGCAGAGTTTACTTCTGAGACGGTGTGTGAAGATTCTCCCATCTCTAGTTCTTCATGAAGTGGCAAATATCGGCTGCCACTTGAAAGTGGAGGGGTGTTGATACGCACTCCTCCTCGCGCGGATATCCTTGCGTTCGATCTTCTTCGCCTCGGGGGCTCCGGAGGCTATTGCTGTGGTGGTGGTGGCGGTGGAGTGACCGCTACGAATCGAGAATCCTCGGAAGGATCCCGCTGCTGTTGTTGCTGCTGCTGGTGCAGGGGAGAGTTGTGGTAACTGGGGGTAAACGCCCAGTCACACTGTCTGAACCTCTCCTCATAGCTGTCGGGACCATTATAAGGTGATCCCACAAAAGGTGACCCATCTGAAATTTCGATGGGGTGGGTAGGGGTTCCGGATGGTGGTTCTGCAGGATCGGTGTCCTCATCTATATCCATCGCGTTGCCACCGGAAAAGTGATCTTCAGGTCCAACTGGGTTAAAACCCACTGGTGCTCCAAGGTAGTCGGCAGGGTTGAACTGGCCCTGGAAAACAGGCGACAGGTGGTCGAAAGGTGAGTTGTGTCCTTGAAGAGGTATGTAGGATTGGTGGGAGTTGTGGGGCTCATTTTCAGAATGAGGCCCAAAAGAGTGTGGAATAGAAGGGGAGGTACTCAGTGAAACCGAGCGCCTAGCTGGTTCAATGTAGGTCCTCCAGGGATCTTGAGGACCCGGGTTGTGGGGATCTGATGGTGTTCGCCGGTGCGAAGGCCCGGCCTCATGGTCATTTGGGGCGACGAGTGGCCTTTTTCCTCTTCCTCTTCCTCTCATCCTTGGTGGCATTTTGTCAACCTGTCAAAAACGAACAAGTGATACAACAAGAAAAATATATAAGACAAAGTTAGAAATAAAACAAATTTGGAAAATTCCTAAGTTCTTTGTCTAGACTCGAGAATCGAGGAATGTGCAATTGTGTAACTGAGATTAAACACAAAAGGTTAGTGTTTAATTCACTCAGTGTTGGCTCTGATACCAACCTGTCACACCCCGATATTTCCACGTATTACCGGTGGGCCCGGTGGGGAGTATCGTGACGTAGTTGATATCATCATAGTCAAACAACACAATATTTAAATGCACAGCGGAAGCAAAAGATAGATTTATTTCAACCAAATAAATTGTAATATAAAGTATCACAATGTAGTTGAAACAGATCCACATGCGGATCAAAATAAAGAGAAAAACTGTCCAACAGACTTTGACACCTAAAGCTTTGCGAGACTTGATTATTGATGTCTGGAGTATCCAGCCTATTACGTGTAGCACCTGCACTTAACCTTTTTGGAAAATACGTCAGTTTACACTGGTAAATACAACTTAACTGACTAATTTTGAAAGGAGTTTGAAAATTGATTTGAATGCACTTCGGCAAAAATATCTTTTATAACTTGGGACAATTATTAAATAATCATGTATACATTTTACTTATTTGTCGTCCATCAAGGCCGGTTGGTAGGGCCGGACAAGATTAACCGACACACCACAGGTATATTACCCACAAGGTTAATTCCTTTAAGTGGGCTACCAGTTTTTACATATGCAACTGTCAGGTGTACGCCTACACCCCGTGCTTAGATCGTGGCCATTTCGTAAAATGATGCCAATGATATCCGGGACATGGTCATTTAACCCCCAAAGGCCATAAACCAAATAATACATATTAAACGAGTATGTAATTACATTAATCACAATCCGATTTAAATGATTACACACCCGACCAAGCGGTATTATTATAATACCGTATCCCAAGCCCATACAGGGAAAATAAGTTAAGAGTGTTTACCTGAGCAATGTATAAGTCAAATACAGCAAGTATAGATGGCTTTTACTGGGCTCCAAATCTGGAACAAAGGTTTTTATTATCCTATTAGAATCCTAACGGGTCGTTAATTAAGCTTAAGCTTAGACCGGTCAGTTTTAAAGAAAATACGGTTCAAGCGCACGATTAAGCGAAGACCGGACAGAATGTGATTTAGACCCGACAAGTTTGAAGACTTGTATAATATGGGTATACTAAACACATTCTGGATTTTGAGACAAATATGATAAGGGTTGACTCGTTTCGGCTAACATATGCAAACTTGTTACATAAGCCGTTCCGAACGCGTAAAATGCGTAACGGGTAACCAAATGAGTCATATGCAAGTTTCCTAAGTTAATATGGCTTAAATATGTTGTGACATCAGTAAGATATCTTCTATTATGCCCGTAATGGATTTAAACTCAAATTATATATTGTAAGGGCATTTTGGTCATTTAAAAGGTTATAAAGGAGTTTATTTAGTAATCTGAGTTACAGGTCTGATTTATTCAGTAAATATACTTAATTTAATAAGTTATAACAGTAGGGTATGACCTATATGTGAAATTTATCATTTAAAACCAAACTATGCATCTAGGGGTATTTTGGTAATTTCACTTAGGCTTAAAAGGTCAAAACTGGAAACCTGAGTTTAAAAACTTTTACTTACTGTTAATATATGAAAATATACTAAAAATATCAGTAGGTATCAACCTTATATGTTTAATATAGTTTTAGTACATACTATGCGTTAAAAACGCTTAAAAAGGCGATTTGGAGCCATTTCCGGGTTTTCAAAGGAAAGCTGATATTTTTATAATTCCAGAAGGCTCAAAATATTTTATTTATCAAATAAAATCAGTAGAAAAAGGTTTGGGGTCTAAAGGATTTGTAAAACTCATTTTATGGCTTAAAAGGGCAAAACCGGCATTAACCGCATCAAACTTAGAGACCTATGTTATGCTCAGCCAAAAATTAAATAAAAATCTTCAAAAATCCCAAAATATTATATTACATCAGTGGGTAAAGAGTTTGATATCAAAAAGTGGGTTTAAATACGCTATACGCTAAATACGCCGTTTAATTAACATAAAGCTTTCTAATTACGCTATTGAGCATAACTCTTAATCTAGACCTCAAACTGACGTCAAATTTTAGGTGCAAGTTTATAAATCAGTAACTAAGGTTTCTACTCTTTTACTTTTTCAAAAATCATGTTTTATAGTCAAAAGGGCATAATAGTCAACATTTATGCACTTAACGGAAACATGCATATGAATCGGATAACTAATGAACCAAGTTGTGTAATCTCAGAGAGTTATACTTATATGAAACCTGGTCCAAATAAAGCTCTAAGGAAATTCTAAAACATGCATAAACGGGTCAGAACTGAAAGTCAAAGCAAAAGTCAAATTATGCGACTTTCGGTTCCGATCCGGGTTTAAACTGATAATTGTCGGGTTGAACATGGTTACACATGTTCTTACATTAATTACCAAGTTATAATAATGATAAAACAGGTTGCATGCCTCCTACATTGCTAATTATGCATTAATTTGAAAATAATCATTCTGTTGACTTTTTAATAAAAGTTTGACCCGACAATTAACCTAGTTAGAGTGGGAATCAGAGAGTACCCTTTTAAGGGTTTATTACCCACATAAATACCTACTTATAGGTATTTTTAATTCGAGATTTGACTGAGCCAATTTTATTTAATCTTAAAGTCAAATGTTAATTGCGACGGTTTGACTATTAG
Source organism: Helianthus tuberosus (assembly GCA_030545235.1). Lineage (NCBI taxonomy): Eukaryota > Viridiplantae > Streptophyta > Magnoliopsida > Asterales > Asteraceae > Helianthus > Helianthus tuberosus. The sequence continues at coordinate 144,690,711 of CM060399.1, forward strand.
CTAATTAACTAAGCTAAACTGAATTAGAAAGAGGTAAGGGCACTTACAAGAGTCCTAATCACGACTAGGGAGCCTAATGAATCCTTGTTGCTGACCAGAGAGCTCCAGAGGTGAGTCTTGTGAACTTTGCAATTGAATGAACAAAGTTGCTACAACTTCAAGTCCCTTATATATCAATTTTGATCTTCTAGGATGATGCCAAAGAGGTCTACACATGTTACCAGATCAGTACAAGTGCCCCCTATGCATGTTAAATCATTGGAGCAGCCCCTGGTATGAAAAACAAGAGTGTAAAGTCGGTTTCAGGGCTGTTACTGGCAGCTGTTCGCTGTTGCTGTCACTGCTGCTTGTTCGCGGACCGCGAGAAGCCCGTCGCGGGGCGCCTAAAACCGGCGCAACAGGTTAAAAATGTTTCATTTATTACATTTCAGTCCCTGGTCCTTTGTAACATGGTTTTGATTGTTTTTCTTGCATTTTTGTCCCTCTAACTTGATTTTTAAGGACCTTAAGACTTTTACATACTTGGTTAAGTCCTTGGTTAACTTTGTGCTTACCCGAAAAGTCACCAATTTCAACGTTGACGCTTTTAACCCTTCGTACACGGATTTGATCATAACTTTCTCATACGATAACGAAACTCTATGAAATTTTTATCACACATTCTAGTGATCATATTTTACCGTTACAAAGCTTCGGGTTTGCTAAAAGGTCACTCAGAGGTATACTTTCAACATGTTGACACATTTAACCCCTGTAGTTTGTAATTCCTCACTTTCTTTCATTTTCAACTTCGTATGATCCATGATTTATTCGTTTAAAATTATAAACACCATGTAGGGTTATTGTAGGGCATATTTATCCATTGTTGATATTTTGGACCCTTATATTCACATAGTTTCTCTGTTTGTCAACTTTAGTCCCTCTAAAGTACATTTTCACATATTCTAAGCTTATGACACGTGTCAATACATTATTGGACGTAAATTTTCAAGGTGTTACACATTATGTGATAATGCTCTCGACTTATCGGTGAAACACGTCCTCAAATCACTAGTATGGGACACATTGATTTCGGTCAAGCTCCTCAGGTAAGTTTTTTTTTGCTTATAGTTTACCAATCTTGATATATTCGATTTCCTCGAATGATTCTATATATCAGAGCTTAACTTGCCCGTTGTATTAACTTTTCAGCACACTCTTCCAGGGTGATACTTTTTGTTGAATCTAATTCCTTAACAAGAACTTAAGGGGCTTGCGACTTTCATCAATTATTGATTTCCCGCCGATAACTGGCAGTTTCCAGACGATCATAAATTTATATGATCTCATCCGTTGTTTCCAAGGTAATCCTTCAGATCCGGATAATTGGATTTACCAAAATTCTGTCCATCAAACGGACTTTTGACATTCCATCTATACAAAGTCTCCAAAGGAGCAGCCTTGATACTTATATAATGACTATTATAGAAAAGCTTATTTAAGGTGAGATGGCTATTCCAACTATAGCTTAAAACCAATCTTAAGGAATAGCTAATACTTACGGTTAGTCGAACAAATCGACGATCCTGGGCAGCTGATGGCGATTCTTAATTGTTGCCTAAATAGGGTTGCAGTAATCGATGCATAAGCAAAATGAACCGTCTTTCTTAATTAATAATACTGAAACTCTCAGAAATTGAATTAGGCTTTAAGAACATTTATCTTAAAATTCATCTAATTAGGGTTTCGATTCTTCCAATAATGATGGCACTAATCGTCATGGGGATTTCACAATAATGCAGCCCTCTGCGGGATGTAAATCTTAACTCTGCTTGCCTTTCTGGATCTAAACAGGGTACTTCTTTGGAGAAGATAGTCAAGGCGCAAGGAGATTACAGAGATTTCCCAAATCTCAAGCCCTGATTCCACTATCTTTGCCTGTGTCAGATAAATGACACATTTTCTTTATGAGTCCTCGGATTCCTTAATCAGAGACACTTACTTGGACAATTCCATTCTGGGTATCTTCTTTGAATACCATTAGCTGACTCTAGTAGAATATGACCATTGGAATATCTCAGTGGTTCCATGCATTAAACCTCCATACTGATCAAGCATGGAAGCAATCTATGGAACATATTAAGATACACCAATCCTCATATGGCACTTTCATCATACAGTCTGGTATTTTCAATTGATAGAAATCAAAGGGATATCAACTAACATATACTGACGTACTCCATCTGGAGAGAGTACTCTAGAATTTTACGAATGAAGATTTCAGACAGGAACAGAAGAAATGGTTGCTAAGATTTTCGTCTGTAAGTTTTACCTTACACTTAATCTCTGAGGTTCTTATGGAAGATTTTAAAAGTTTGCTATACTTACAATTTATGAAGGATTTATTGGTATTCGAATCAAAACAGAACTCTTAGCATTTATATTACTGATAAATGATAAGGAATGTACCTGATGACATTATTGATATGAATTACCTCTGGCATCCATCAGGAGAGTTTAAACGCTTTCATTCTTAGGCTTTATATCCTTAGCCGCACTTCCCTTGACATATTTAGGGCATGTAGTCTTGATGTGGCCTTTCTCGTTACAACCGAAGCAGACTGCATCCTTTATATCCTTGCAATCCAACGTTTTATGCTCACTTGATTTGCAGGTCCCACAAGCCCTAGGCTGCGATTGGGATTTTGATTCGAACCTGCACTTCCCTAGATGACGCTTCTTGCAGGTCTTGCATACAGGTTTCTTGTTGGACTTTTGTTTGTTCTTATTGAACTCAAGCTTACCCTTTTTCTTAGAAGTCTGGGAGTTATCTTCCTCCTTTTTCCTTTTTAGTTCATTCTTTGCGCCCAAGACATGAACAAGATCCTTCTCATGAGTAAGGGAGTGTAGTCTTAAATGAGATTTGGAGCAAGTAGCATTGGGCTCCTTGAACTTTTTCATGACCTTTCTCACAGATTTTCCAACAGCTGTGTCAATCATAGCTTGGAGAACATCTTTGTTAATTTTGAGGTTCACAATTGTAGCATCGCTAGCATGGGTCGCATCATCAATGGCGCGATTGACGGTTGTCTTATCCGAGTTTGTCATACTCGAGACTTGGTTCCTAACACCAAATGAAACCATTACTTAGTTGCAGTCCAACAACCGCTATTCATCGTCCTGATGACATAACATATATTGACCATGGTATTATTAAACCATACAGGCTAATATAGTACAAACATTCGTAATGGATGTTATTTAAATATATATCAATTATATTTAGCCTAGGCCATATAAAGACCATCAATGGCATTTAAGGTTTGGACCTAGTCCATCACCTTTTTTTTTTTTTTACAGAGGATCAAAATGTCACATCTGTCTTGATCATATTGATGATTTTGGATAGCTTGAAAGCTTGCCACAAGGATATTGGAAAAGAGTGATTCCTAATGGATATAAAGCATCCATCTAAAATTGTTGAAACAGTCTCTAAAGTATCATCAGCCAATTCTACCTCGCGTGATATGTCTAGCGTCCTAACAGGCGGATACAACAGTTTATAATATTTATTGTCCACAATAGACTTATCTGCGCCAGAATCAAACAAATTCCCGCATAAACATCATTGATAAGGAAAGGTACCTGTTATGATGTGATCTTTCTGTACTGCCTCCTGGGTGTTCATCTGGAAGACTCACGCATTTGTTTTCTTGGCCGCTTCAGGCTTCTTCTGATTCTTAGGGCAGTTAGTCTTGATATGCCCCTTCTCGTTGCAACCATAACAGGTTGCATCTTTCAACTTCTTGCAATCCAAGGTTTTATGTTCCTTAGACTTGCAGATTCCACAAGGTAGAGGCTGAGATTCAAATATGCATTTCCCGAGGTGGTATTTCCTACAGGTTTTGCACCTGGTCTTTTCACCCGACTGCTGGTTGTCCTTCTTAAACCCGGAACTCTTCTTATCCTCAGAGTTCCCCTTATGTTTCTTATCAGCACGGCGTGAGTTCTCATCCTCACATTTCCTTTTCCCTTCTTCAGAATTCTTGAGCGATCTCTGCCTTACCGCATCAAGGGTAAGAGATAGTGACAGATCAGCCGCTGACCTAAAGGTGGTAGGTCTTGATGTTTTCACACTTGCCTTAATTTCCGGAGCTAAACCTCCAATAAATCGAGCTATACGTTTCGGTTCCGGTGTAACCAAGTATGGAACCAGTCAAGACATGGTATTGAAACTGGTAAGGTATGCCTGACAGTCTAAGTTCTTCATGACAAAGGTCAAGAAGTCAGTCTCAATTTTCTCAACTTCATGTTGAGGACAAAAATTTTCTTTGATGAGAGCAACAAACTGATCCCACGTCAGATTATACAACGGGATCTTCCCTGTAGCTTGGATTAGGGACCTCCACCAAGCTAACGCTTCACCGTTAAACGATTGTAACACAAATTTCACAATGTCCTGTTCTGCACAACCACTTATATCAACCACTGCATGTAACACCCTTAAATTTTAACTAGAATTAATCATTAGATTTAGAATATTTATACCCAAAAGATAGTAGATTTACAAAGTTTTAGAAGTATCATAAAACTTAGTCAACACTTGACCAAATTAGAACATTCAAAAGTTGTTTGAGTATTTAGATACATTCCATGAACAAAGCTTAAGTAAGATTAAGACACGTAGCGGAAGCTTCAAAAGTTGTGTTCGGTTCTTTCGTCATTGCTTGATCACCATTCGTGCGATCCATCTAATCACCTAGAATCAAAACCGTTAAAAATATTATTTTTGACTTTTGGACGTATTATATAAACATTTAATCCCATCATCAACTTAAAATAAAACGAAAAGTAACTTTTCTGGGTTTACCGTAAATTACGGTACTACCGTAATTTACGGTGAGTCTTGAAAGCTTATGACCACCGTAAATCAGTAAGTTCCCACCGTAAACATTTTTCCTCCACTGTAAATTACGGTACTACCGTAATTTACGGTAGTACCTGGAGTTTCAAGTTTTGCTTTGTTTTAAAATTTTCACACCAAGATTCTAACTCTCAAACTTCAATTCATCTATGATATTGAAATATTAAGATCTCATATTATGTGAATGATATGAATTTACAATCATTAAAGATCTTTCAATCCAAATCCAAAGAATTAATCATACCTTGTTAGATTGTTCGACCCGTTTAGAGATCAAGAATTAATCATCAAACAATGTAATTCTAACCTCAATTTCTAACAATTGTTTTGACCCATCTCACTAGATTAAGACGAAAAGTCATTTCCGTAGTACATTGATTCATCTTGTTTACCATGTTTTCAAACTACAACATAAATCTATTAAATAATACACAATGTAACGAAACGATAATTTCGTACCTTTAGAGCACGCCTTTCCCCCGTGAATTCCCTTCGGCTTGTCCGCTTGATGATCCGGACTCTTTGCCTAGAAAATTCAGTTTTACAACTTGTTTAGAACTCTTTCCATTACCATATTCATATCATTGTGAAACATGATCAAATCTGCGTTCTCATCAAATTTAACATCAAAATCCTCACTTAGGCATTTCTACAAACACCTAACGGGTCAGATTTTCCTACCATCATCTCCAAGTTCATGACTTGCAAATTAAACCCCAAATTTCACTTTAATTAGTAAACCTTGCACACAATTTAGCATCAATATCACAGGAGTTACCTCCTATAATGAAATTTATACTAGAATTATCATTCAAATCCTAGTGTTCATCATCATTTTATAAAACCCATGACCTAGCTTCCATGGATTCATAGAATTCCCTGAATTTGGGCATGATTTCTCAAATAGTTAGTTAGGTTTTACTTCTAAACACCTATCCAACTTCAATCTAACAAAATAACACACATGCAAGCATCTAATTTCAGAATTTCAAAATCATGGGAATTTCAAGTTGATAGATTTCATCAAATTTCACATACCTTAGAATCCTCTTGCAATGAGGATTACGATTCTAGGCTCAATTCTCGATTTCTACTTGGATTAACCCTTCAATTTGCAAGATTATGTGATTTTAGGGTTTTGGAGAAGTGGGTGTCGCCCACCCTGATGTTCTGGTCGACCAAGGATATCAAATGGGGGTTAAAATTGTGTTTTGTTTGTTTATTAGAATTAAGTTTTCAATTTTAACAACTTAACCCCCTACACTTTGATAATTATAGATTTTAGTGAACTTTAACTCTACTTTATGGTTATTTCTAGATTTTTAACTAATTAGGTTAAATTTCCTAGTTAGTAAATTCTTGTTTATTTAAACCTTATTAATTCCAGTTTAAGGTTTTTACATTTTTCGGGGTGTTACAAGTCCACCCCTCTTAAAAAGGGTTTCGTCCTCGAAACCGCAATACGTACCAAATAAAGTAGGGTGAAGACGTCGCATCTCCTCTTCGGACTCCCATGTAGTGTCCGAACCCTTCCTATGCTCCCATTTGACTTTGACTTGTTCGATTTGTTTATTTCGTAAATGTTTGACCTTTCTGTCTAGAATTTCAACCGGTCTCACCACATAATTTAGACTATTATCCACTTCGATATCATCGTAATGGATATAGGTCGTTTCGTCAGCTAGACACTTTCTTAATTGAGATACGTGAAATGTGCCATGGATTCCACTTAGCTCCTCCGGTAGTTCAAGACGGTAAGCTACCTTGCCAACTCTCCCGATAATTTTAAATGGCCCGATAAACCTTGGGCTTAACTTCCCCTTCTTTCTAAATCTAATAACGCCTTTCCATGGGGACACTTTTAGCATGACCATGTCACCGACTTGAAATTCAATCGGCCTTTTCCTTTTATCAACATACGCCTTTTGCCTATCTTGAGCCGCTTTCAAGTGTGCCCGAACTTTATCGATCTTTTCGTTCGTGGCTCTTACTATGTCTTGATGGGCGAGTTCACGTGGACCCACTTCACCCCAACAAACCGGGGTTCGACATTTCCTACCGTAAAGCAGTTCGTATGGTGCCATTTTAATACTAGATTGGTAACTGTTGTTATACGAAAACTCGACTAACGGTAGGTGAACATCCCAACTGCCTCCAAAGTCGATTATACACGCCCGTAGCATGTCTCCCAATATTTGTATTGTTCTTTCACTTTGTCCATCTGTTTGAGGATGGTACGCAGTGCTAATGAACAATTTGGTCCCCATTTGTTCTTGGAAATCACGCCAGAAATTCGAAGTAAACCGGGTATCCCTATCGGACACGATGGACACCGGCACTCCATGACGTGCTATGATTTCATTGGTATAGACTTCTGACATCTTTTCTGACGTATAAGTTTCGCGAATCGGAATGAAGTGAGCACTTTTCGTCAATCTATCCACCACTACCCATATGGCATCAAAACCACGATTCGTCTTAGGCAGCTTGGTTAACAGGTCCATTGTAATATGTTCCCATTTCCAAACCGGAATTTCTAACGGTTGAAGTTTGCCGTATGGTTTCTGGTGCTCCGCCTTGACTTGTAAACATGTTAAGCATTTTTCCACATATTTCGCCACGTCTCTCTTCATTCCGGGCCACCAATAATTTTGTTTCAAATCATTGTACATCTTGGTCGCACCCGGATGAATTGAATAACGGGATTTATGAGCTTCATCAAGTAGAAGCGCCTTTACTCCACAGGTATGTGGGACCCATATCCTTCCGGATCGAGTCTTTAACCCGTGATTCCCATCCGACAAGTCTTTCAACTGACCAATTATTCTTTCCTTCTTCCAATTCTCTTCTTTTACCGCTTCTGATTGCGCCTCTCGAATACGTTCAAGTATACCCGAGGTCACCACAAGTTGCATCGATCTCACTCGTATTGGAACATAGTCCGCTTTTCTACTTAGAGCGTCAGCTACCACGTTTGCTTTTCCGGAGTGATAATGTATCTCACAGTCGTAGTCCTTCACCGTTTCTAGCCATCGCCTTTGCCGCATATTCAATTCCTTCTGATCAAAGAAGTATTTCAAGCTCTTGTGATCAGTGAATATGGTGCACTTTACCCCATACAAGTAATGTCTCCATATTTTTAATGCAAACACTACCGCTGCCAATTCGAGATCGTGCGTGGGGTATTTCTTCTCGTGCATCTTCAATTGTCTCGAGGCATAGGCTATTACCTTGCCCCGTTGCATCAACACGCAACCGAGCCCTGATAACGAAGCGTCCGAATAGACCACCATGTCTTCGACTCCGTCCGGCAATGTCAGTACCGGAGCTTGAGTTAGCCTTTCTTTTAGCGTCCGAAACGCTTTTTCTTGATCGACTCCCCAAACAAACTTTGCTTTCTTTTGGGTTAGCTTTGTTAGCGGCGATGCAATCTTGGAGAAATCTTGAATGAATCTCCTATAATATCCAGCAAGCCCCAAAAAGCTTCTAATCTCAGAAGGGTTCTTCGGGGGATTCCATTTTGACACCGCCTCTATTTTTGACGGATCCACCAAAACCCCATCGGCATTTATGACATGACCGAGAAATTGTACCTCTCGTAACCAAAAGGCACATTTGGAAAATTTCGCATAAAGCTTCTCTCGTCTAAGTGTCTCTAACACTTCTTGTAAGTGGCGTGCATGTTCGGCTTCACTTTTCGAATACACTAAGATATCATCGATAAACACGATGACCGACTTATCCAACATTGGCTTGCAAACCCGGTTCATGAGGTCCATGAAAGCCGCGGGCGCATTTGTTAGCCCAAATGACATCACGAGAAATTCGTAATGTCCGTATCTTGTGCGAAAAGCCGTCTTCGGCACATCTTCTTCCTTGACCTTTAGTTGGTGATACCCCGACCTAAGGTCAATTTTTGAAAACCAACTCGCGCCTTGTAGTTGGTCAAATAAGTCGTCTATCCTCGGGAGCGGGTATCGGTTCTTTACCGTGAGTTTGTTTAACTCCCGATAATCGATACACATGCGCATACTCCCGTCCTTCTTTCTCACAAACAACACCGGTGCGCCCCAAGGAGACACACTCGGCCTTATGAATCCTTTATCAAGCAAATCTTGAATTTGGGACATCAGCTCTTGTAATTCCGACGGTGCAAGTCGGTACGGGGCTTTTGCCACAGGTTTCGCGCCCGGAATCAATTCGATTCCGAACTCTACTTCCCGTTCAGGCGGTATCCCCGGTAAATCTTCCGGAAAAACATCTTCATAATCTCGTACTACCGGTACTTCTTCAATCTTCCGTGATTCTTTCTCGGTCTCATTTGCATAAATTATGAATGCTTTGCATCCTCGCTTCATGAGCTTGTGAGCTTTCAACATCGAACATACTATGGGGTTGCCTCGTTTTTCGCCATAAATGGTGACGTGTTTTCCGCTCGGAGATGTTAGTTTTATCTCTTTGCGAAAACACACGACCTTTGCATGGTATTGAGATAGCCAATCCATCCCCACGACTACTTGGAATTCTCCCATCGACATTGGGATTAGATTTATCAAATATTCTTCATCGTCGATGCTCAGTTTACAATTTTCACATACATCACAAACAATAAAGCTTTTGTTATTACCTATCTCTACTTCTAAAGGCACAGGTAATTTTGTTAGAATAAAGGAAGGATGTCGAATAAACCCATATGAAACAAAGGATTTATTCGCACCCGTATCAAATAACACGTGTGCGGGAATTGAATTTACAGCAAATATACCTGAGACCACGTCAGGTTCAATCTTCGCTTCTGCGGCAGTTAGTTGGAAAGATCTTGCCTTTGCTTTCGGGGCTTCATCTTTCGATTCTTGCCCATCTTTCTTTCCAACCAGTTCCGGGCATTCCGACTTTTTGTGACCCGTTCGATAACAATTGTAACAAACCGTCACCTTCTCCGGGCATGACATAGCCATATGTCCCTTTTTCTTGCATATGGGACAAGGCTTATCCTTGTAACGACATTCGCCCTTATGATTCTTCCCACAAATTTTGCAACCTGATGTGCTACCTTTAGCATCTGATCTCTTTGCGGATTCATTCGTTCTTGCTTTCTTGGTAGGGCTTGGATTCACATCTAGTGCCCTTCGTTCACCCCGTTCTATGCTCTTTTTCAATTCAATCTCCCTTTCCCGAGCAGCATTGACAATCTCGGTAAGGGTCTCGTACTTTGAAGGGGTTATGAACTCTCTATATTCCGCGCTTAGCATGTTATGATAATAATAGATCTTTTGCTCTTCATTCGTTATCAATTCATCACAGAACTTCATCTTATCCATAAACATCCCTGTGATCTTGTCTATGGATTCACCTTTGTGTCTGAGTTGCATGAACTCTTCCTTGATTTTATTCACGACCGCCTTGGGACTATGGTGTTTAAGAAACGGCGTCTTAAACTCCTCCCAAGTCATGGCCTTAACCGCTTCACTTCCAATCTCCTTCTTTTTGTTATCCCACCAATCTTTCGCTTGACTCCTTAGTTGACCCGTACCATAAGCTACATAGTCTTCTTCATCACAGTGGGTTCTCTCGAATACCCCTTCGATGTCACTTAGCCATCGTTGGCACACTATCGGGTCAACCTCCCCATTATATATCGGTGGTTTACAAGCCATGAATTCCTTGTATGAACAAGGCTTTCGTCCTCCTCGCTTTTCCTTTGCTACGTTTGAATCTTCTTCTAGTTTCTTGATTCTATCTTCTACTATTGATAAAACCGTATTTTGGATTTTATCAATAAAGCCCGACAAACTGTTTTCGATCGCCTTTCCAACCTCTTCGGCAATCACTTCCCTCACTTGTTCGGTGACTCTTGGCACCGCATTATCATTGTCTCCATCAGCCATCTCGATTTCTGAAATGTTTACATAGATTGTTAAACATTCCATTTATAACACATGCTTTACTTGTTTTGATTTAATCAAGTTCGTAACTTGATTTGATCATTCTTGTTTCTATTTAATCAAGTCCGTAACTTGATTTGATCATTCTTGTTTCTATTTAATCAAGTCCGTAACTTGATTTGATCATTCTTGTTTCTATTTAATCAAGTCCGTAACTTGATTTGATCATTCTTGTTTCTATTTAATCAAGTCCGTAACTTGATTTGATCATTCTTGTTTCTATTTAATCAAGTCCGTAACTTGATTTGATCATTCTTGTTTCTATTTAATCAAGTCCGTAACTTGATTTGATCATTCTTGTTTCTATTTAATCAAGTCCGTAACTTGATTTGATCATTCTTGTTTCTATTTAATCAAGTCCGTAACTTGATTTGATCATTCTTGTTTCATGCATTTCTTGTTTCTGAATGAGCTTACACGCTCTTTTCATGCATATTGTTCATTTCTCATTCTATACATAGTACATAATTTATTAACAAAACAAGTTAATTCTTACCGGACGATCGATCAAGCTTGAACCGAACACTTATTGACAACCTTGAGCTCTGATTACCAACTTGTAACACCCTTAAATTTTAACTAGAATTAATCATTAGATTTAGAATATTTATACCCAAAAGATAGTAGATTTACAAAGTTTTAGAAGTATCATAAAACTTAGTCAACACTTGACCAAATTAGAACATTCAAAAGTTGTTTGAGTATTTAGATACATTCCATGAACAAAGCTTAAGTAAGATTAAGACACGTAGCGGAAGCTTCAAAAGTTGTGTTCGGTTCTTTCGTCATTGCTTGATCACCATCCGTGCGATCCATCTAATCACCTAGAATCAAAACCGTTAAAAATATTAGTTTTGACTTTTGGACGTATTATATAAACATTTAATCCCATCATCAACTTAAAATAAAACGAAAAGTAACTTTTCTGGGTTTACCGTAAATTACGGTACTACCGTAATTTACGGTGAGTCTTGAAAGCTTATGACCACCGTAAATCAGTAAGTTCCCACCGTAAACATTTTTCCTCCACCGTAAATTACGGTACTACCGTAATTTACGGTAGTACCTGGAGTTTCAAGTTTTGCTTTGTTTTAAAATTTTCACACCAAGATTCTAACTCTCAAACTTCAATTCATCTATGATATTGAAATATTAAGATCTCATATTATGTGAATGATATGAATTTACAATCATTAAAGATCTTTCAATCCAAATCCAAAGAATTAATCATACCTTGTTAGATTGTTCGACCCGTTTAGAGATCAAGAATTAATCATCAAACAATGTAATTCTAACCTCAATTTCTAACAATTGTTTTGACCCATCTCACTAGATTAAGACGAAAAGTCATTTCCGTAGTACATTGATTCATCTTGTTTACCATGTTTTCAAACTACAACATAAATCTATTAAATAATACACAATGTAACGAAACGATAATTTCGTACCTTTAGAGCACGCCTTTCCCCCGTGAATTCCCTTCGGCTTGTCCGCTTGATGATCCGGACTCTTTGCCTAGAAAATTCAGTTTTACAACTTGTTTAGAACTCTTTCCATGACCATATTCATATCATTGTGAAACATGATCAAATCTGCGTTCTCATCAAATTTAACATCAAAATCCTCACTTAGGCATTTCTACAAACACCTAACGGGTCAGATTTTCCTACCATCATCTCCAAGTTCATGACTTGCAAATTAAACCCCAAATTTCACTTTAATTAGTAAACCTTGCACACAATTTAGCATCAATATCACAGGAGTTACCTCCTATAATGAAATTTATACTAGAATTATCATTCAAATCCTAGTGTTCATCATCATTTTATAAAACCCATGACCTAGCTTCCATGGATTCATAGAATTCCCTGAATTTGGGCATGATTTCTCAAATAGTTAGTTAGGTTTTACTTCTAAACACCTATCCAACTTCAATCTAACAAAATAACACACATGCAAGCATCTAATTTCAGAATTTCAAAATCATGGGAATTTCAAGTTGATAGATTTCATCAAATTTCACATACCTTAGAATCCTCTTGCAATGAGGATTACGATTCTAGGCTCAATTCTCGATTTCTACTTGGATTAACCCTTCAATTTGCAAGATTATGTGATTTTAGGGTTTTGGAGAAGTGGGTGTCGCCCACCCTGATGTTCTGGTCGACCAAGGATATCAAATGGGGGTTAAAATTGTGTTTTGTTTGTTTATTAGAATTAAGTTTTCAATTTTAACAACTTAACCCCCTACACTTTGATAATTATAGATTTTAGTGAACTTTAACTCTACTTTATGGTTATTTCTAGATTTTTAACTAATTAGGTTAAATTTCCTAGTTAGTAAATTCTTGTTTATTTAAACCTTATTAATTCCAGTTTAAGGTTTTTACATTTTTCGGGGTGTTACACTGCATCCATCTCATCGAGCCAAGTCATGCAATCGATGGCTCCTTTCTCCCCTGTGAAATCTCTGGGTTTACAGGAGACAAAATATTTATACGAACAGGTTTTAACCTAAGGCTCCTGATTGAGCACAACCTGCCTAGACGGAACACTCATGTGTTTCGAAGAATGATGAGATTCGCTCTTGCGAGCTGTTTGAGTCTTGGAAGGTGGTTTTGTATGTTGTACAGATAGGGTCCTGCTATGGGTACCGCTTGATTCATTATCTCGTCTGTCCAGAGCTCGAGTAACAGCATTTTCTATCCATGCCTGCAGTTCCGCACCAGCTATATAAACTCTGGTAGTATCATTATTCTCCCTCGGGTGGCTGTTAACCTCATCAGATCCAGCCATGTAGCTTGATTGCTACATAAATTATTGACAAGGATTTATTCAGGAGTCTATTATGGAATTGTCTTTTATGGCAATTCATTAACCATGGTAACTTAAGCCATATTGGTTAATTTGATTTATTTAAATTTTTATTATATTTTATCCCAGTTATAAACTATTAAGGATAATAGGGTGGCATACAAAAGGCCTAGTCACAAGGACAATTTTAATTCATAAGCCATGATTTTATAGAATCAAGGCACTAAGGCTTGAACATAGTTCATTACCTTCTCTCGACAGAGAGTCGTAGATTACAACTGTCTTCTTGTCTCAGAGGACAATAAACATGGCCCGTAGGCACTTCATCACTAATGGATGTTTAAATAAAAAATAAAGGAAAGGAATTGGAAGAATCCAATATAAGGATGTCTATTGTGATTTTCTCGAACCACATTTGTCAAGAGTGTTAACACGTTCTTAGGTGTTAACAAGGATCTATTATCTTAAAAAGGCTTTACCATTATAGCTATGTCGAAAATGACATATAGGCTAGGTTATACCTTTAAGATTTTCTTGAAATATAATGGCAGAGCAATCATAAATTGAAATGACGTTCTGATTTAGGGCATAATACATATGTATATGTTTAATACCAAAATAAATTTTAAAAAGGAACTTTTCATAGAAAGTCCTAAAGAATCACAATAATTTCCCTAAACGAGTATTTTAAACAAGGAAATTTGCCCACGCAGGGACTTAAAAGATATGTATGTCCTTATAGGGACTACTATAGAAATGAAATATAACAAGGAAGTTCCTTCTTCATTTTAATCCTGAAAGTTTTCTCCTTGGTTTACTGAGAGCGATACGGATACTGAAGGTTTTTGTGGGTAGTCGAAATCTTCTATTTTAGGAATCTTTGCAAAAGTGGAATCCAAGGATTCTATGGTTAATGAATAATACGAATCATGAATAAGGTCAGGACAGGTATAATCCAAGTTTGGGATACCAAGACTTGGAGGTAAAAAAAAAATATGGGTCCTTTGGGTCCATAGGTATAGAATTTGAAATATGGTTAATGGGTTCAAAAGGTCCTTTCTCCACACTGGTCGTATGCTAATTCGAGCTGTAGTACGAAGCTTTACATTCCTAAACTTCGGAATTGGAGAGCCTCCACCAATGGCAGCTTTGCTCGGCGGCACGATCCTGAGATGCATAAATATCGAAAACAATGTATACATATATCAGGGATGAGATCATTCCTAGTTCATGTCTAGACTCGGAAGTCAAGGAATGTGCTACTGTGTCATTGAGATTAAACACAAAAGGCTAGTATTTAATTCACTCAATGTTGGCTCTGATACCAACCTGTCACACCCCGATATTTCCACGTATTACCGGTGGGTCCGGTGGGGAGTATCGTGACGTAGTTGATATCATCAAAGTCAAATAATCACAGTTCAATGCACAGCGGAAGTCTAAAGTAATAATAATATAAACCGATTCGAAAGTATAATAAAGTATTACACAACGGTTGTATATGGATCCACAGGCGGATCTTAAAATAGAAAAATAAACACTGTTCAACAGACTTTAGACGTTTAGAACTTGCAAGATTCCTTATTAACGCCCTGAGCTCCAGCCAATTACGTACAGTACCTGTCACTAATGTTGTAGAAGGCGCTAGGCGCTAGTCGGGCGGTGAGGTACAGCCTAGGGATTAATCGGGATTAATCGGAATGTGATTTTTATATGTATTTTTTCAAAATTATATATATATACCCAATAATATAAAAATAATACTTCAAAATTCACATAAATACTTCAAGTTTCAGATAGTATGGTTCAATTTTGACCGATTTTGACCAATTTTGACCAACTAGGACCGCCTAGGACCGATTTTGATCAATTTTGACCGACTAATATTGTCCGATTAATCCAATTTTTGACCGCCTAGGACCGATTTTGACCACCTAGGACCGATTTTGACCGATTTTTTACCATGACCGATTAATTGACCGCCTAGCTCAAAATTAGGCAGTAGATGACCGCCTAGCGCCTAGGCGTCGATTAATCGGCCGCCTAGGCCGATTTCTGCAACCATGCCTGTCACTTAATCTTTTTGGAAAATACGTCAGTTTACACTGGTAAATGCAATTAACTGACTCTTTTGAAAAAGGTTTATAAAAATTGATTTAAATGCACAAGGCACAAATATCCTTTTTATAACTTGGGACAATTACATAAAAATAATCTTGTATACAGATTTATATGTTCGTTATACATTCAGGGCCCGATATAGAAACCGAGTCAAAATTAACAGACACACCACAAGTATAGGCCCACAAGAGAGTGATATACCGTTTTTCCTACGCAACTGTCAGGTGTATGCCTACACCCCGTGCTTAAGACGTGGCCATTTCTTAATAATGATGCCAAGGATATCCGGGACATGGTCATTAACCCCCAAAGGCTTTATTTCAAACAATACTGATTAAAACGGGATACCTCAATAATTTAACCACTAAACGATTAAACATTCAATACCCGACCAAGCGGTATTATTATAATACCGTATCCCAAGCCCGTATAGGGAAAACAAGTTAAAAGTATTTATCTGAGCTAAAATGTAATTTTATTCTCAGTCGTATATTCAAATCAGCAAGCACAAGTACCTCTACTGGGGCTCTCAATCTGGAACGAAGGTTTTAATAACCTATTAGATTTCTAACGGGTCATATTTAAGTCTTAACTTAGACCGGTTAGTTTTAAGGAAGGGTTTACTGCTCAAAACACAAGATTAAGCGAAGACCGGATTAGAATGTGATTTAGACCCGACAAGTATGAAGACTTGTATAATATGGGTAAACTAAACACATTCTGGATTTTGAAGCAAAAATGATAAGGTTTGACCTGTTTTGGTTAATTTATGCAAACTAGTTACATAAACCGTACCAAACGCGAAAAGTGCATAACGGGTAACCAAAAGAGTCATGAACAAGTTCCACAAGTTAATATGTTTTTAATATGTTGTGATATCAGTATGATATCTTCCATTATGCCCAAAACGAGTTTAAAACCAATTTAAGCCCCATAGGGGTATTTTGGTCATTTTAAAGATTATAAAAGAGGTTAAATAGAAATCTGAGGTTCTGGTCTAAAATGATCAGTAAAATATTTATTTTAATAAGTTATATCAGTAAGATATCATATATATGTGAAATTTATCTTTTATGACCACATTATGCACCGTAGGGGCATTTTGGTCATTTCACATAGGCTTTAAGGGTCAAATTTGGAAATCTGAGTTCAAAACTTTTACTTACTGTTAAAGTATACAAATTTATTCATAACATCAGTAGGTAACAAGCCTTAGGTGCCAAAATGGTTTTAAACCATACTATGCGCCTAAATCGCATAAAAGTGGGTATTTGACGATATTCGGGTTAATTAAGGAAATCTGAGATTTTGATCAGCCTTTACTATTTAAAATAACTTATTTAATATATAAAATCAGTAGAAAAAGGTTTGGTATGTAAAGGATGTGTAAAACTCATTTTAATAGTGAAAAGGGCATAACCGTCAATTACCGAATCAATGCAAGAACCCTATGTTATGATTAGTTTAAAATTCAAAAAAAATCTTGAAAAATCACTAAATATTATATTACATCAGTGGGTAAAAGGTTTGGTGTAAAAATTTGGGTTTAAAAAGGTTTTATGCCGAAAATGCCGTTTAATTAATAAAAAGGCTTCAATTTACGATATTGGGCATAACTCCTAATTTAGACCACAAACTGTTGTCAAATTTTTAGGACATGTTTATAATTCATTAATAAAGGTTTTTTTCCTCTCATATTTTCAAAAATCTCGTTTTAATATCAAAAGGGCATAATGGTCAACTTTTAAGCATTTAACGGAAACATGCAATGAACTAGGATTTCTATGGAACCATGTTGTATAAGCTCAGAGGGTTATACTAACATATAATATGGTCTTAAAGAAATCCTAAGGCATAACTAAACTAAACTAAATCGGGTCAGAACTGAAAGGCAAAGCAAAAGTCTACTTTTGCGAGTTTCGGTTCCGAACCGAGCCTAAACTCAGAATTGTCGGGTTGAACATGCCTAGACATGTTCAATTAATATTTACCAAGTTATTAAAGTGACAAAACTGATTTTATTGCCTTTACATCATTAGTTATGAATTTTATTTAAAAACCGACTCGTTAGACTTTTATTTTAATTACTTTGACTCGACAATTAACTAAGCAAACGTGGTAATTAGGAGGTATAGTCACAAGAGACTATAACCATCGTGATTACGCTCACGTTACGAAGTTCAAACGGACTTCGTGTTGACCATTGACTGGTCAAAGCAGAAAGTCAAACACTGTTTGACTTTCGTGCTAAAAACGCATAAAAGCACGAAAGAATACATACAAGAGGTCCAAGCTATGAAGATATGATCTATAAATTCTCAGGTATGAAGCTTTGAGCTTCAACTTAGAGAATATTCAGATTATGTGTGAATTGCAAATGAAAATCATGGGGGTATATATAGTTTTCGGGTCATCGTTAGGATCGTTCATCGATAAACGAGCTTCGATCTTGGCCTTACAAGTGTGCCCACAGTTTTATAATACCATGGGTGTCCTAAAACAGCCCCTAGATTGTTTAAAAACCATTTGCAAAACAAGAAAACCCAGCTGCTGATTGAAATCAGCTGTTTTGCTGATCTGATGGACTTACGCGCCCCGCGTAGACTCAGGAGGAGTCCTACGCGGCCCGCCATGACTGACCAGATCAGCCAAAGTTTTCAGAAGTTACAACTTTGGTCCCTGTTGATCAAATAAGTTTATTTTTGCGCACCAAACACCTCTAAGCTTATTTCTAAGCAATGTAGAGAATATTTAGGGCATGTTTAACTTATGATCATATTCTGGAAGGTTCGATACCATACGAATCGACATACTTTTGCAGTTTGACACAATTAGTCCCTCTAATGCGCAAACTTGCGCATATCATCGTTTAATAGCATCGAAGCCTTATCTAATCCGCATTAGGAATTCTTGAAAGTATTATATCATGATGCTTCGGGTTCGTTAAAAGGTCATTCAGAGGTATAATTAAACATATTGACGCTTTTAACCCCTTAAACTTGCAAAGTTGTGCGTAACGTCACTTAAAGGCATAAAAACCTTAGACGGCCAATAATTGGCATTCCCGAGAGTATAATCAAATATCATGAAGCTCTCGGTTTATTAAAAGGTCACTTAGAGGTAAGAATTAACATGTTGACGCTTTTAATCCTTCATCGCTCAAACTTTCGATTAATTACGCAAACGGCTACTCTTGATCAACAAGTGGCTCATATGTGAATAGGAACACTGTGTAACGTCATTCGAAGGCTTATACTAAGCACGTTGACACTTTTAGTCCTTTCGCATTCAAAGTTTTCGATTTTTCGAAAAAATTAGTCTCTTAAATTCAACGTTTGACTTTATTAGGGTTTATTACACGTGTCAACATATCATTGGACGTGATTTTACGTGGTGTTACATAATCCGTCAAACCATTTTAATTAAAATTAAAACACAAAATAATACTTTATAAGTTCAACCCATTAAACCGTTTACGAATTGTTTAACCTATTTATACAATCGCTAGCGCGTTTACAACTCAGTTACACCCCGATAATTAGTTAACAATCCGTCAACTTGTTTACAACCTTTTTGACTTGTATATATAAATATATAGAGTTAAGTTCCCGTAAAAATAAAATAAACGTACGAATTGAAAGAAAAGTAAAAAAAGTGGCGGTGTTATTTTGGTAATTATCAGCAACTTCAAAATTACTCTAGTAGAGTAATTTTGAGCTTCTGTAGAGTACTTTTGTAAATGTTCATGTAGAGTAATTTTGGTCGTGTAGGGTAATTATCAAAATTACACTAACCCCCCCCCCCCCCCCCCCCCAAAAAAAAAAAAAACCCTAAAAAAACCTAAACCATTGTAAATGTTCATGTAGAATAATTTTGCTCGTGTAGGGTAATTATCAAAATTACACTAACCACCGCCCCCCCCCCCCCCCCCCCAACTAAAAGCTAAAAACTAAACCATAAAGCTAAACCCCATAACTAAATGCAAACAAAATTACTCTACAAGACATTTTCCAAAATTACTCTACAGAAGTCAAAATTACTCTACTAGATCAGTAATTTGATAATTACCCTACATTTCCCAAAATTACTCTACAGATGCTCAAAATTACTCTACGAGACACTTTTTGCTTTGTCCCCAGTAATTTTGAAGTTGCTGATAATTACCAAAATGACACCGCCACTTTTTGATTTTTCCCTCAATGCGTACGTTTCGTACGTTAATATTATTTTTATTTGACCATTTACCTAAATATGTAATATGTTTCACAAAGGGTGTTCTAGTTACACAATTTTTATAGTTAAAATAATAGTGCTAGTAACAGTAACTACTATTAATAGCAATACTAATATTAATACTACTAATAATAATAACGTTATTACAGATAATTACACATATCTTCTCAACGATTCACAAATAAATAGCATGTTTGAGATCTAACTTCGAGTACTAGGTTTAAGATATGCGTTCAAGCAATTCCAACGTGACATGAGGAGTATTGCTCAACGCTTTGTCACCTGTCAATTCATCATAAGCATGCACGAGTTTCACGATCTAGATACATAAATGAGATGGGGACGGACCACTTATGAGTCGTTTTCCAGCTTTGCTTGCCTGACATGAGGAGTATTACTCAACGCTTTGTCACCTGTCAATTCATCATAAGCATGCACGAGTTTCACGATCTAGATACATAAATGAGATGGGGACGGACCACTTATGAGTCGTTTTCCAGCTTTGCTTGCGTGACATGAGGAGTATTACTCAACGCTTTGTCACCTGTCAATTCATCATAAGCATGCACGAGTTTCACGATCTAGATACATAAATGAGATGGGGACGGACCACTTATGAGTCGTTTTCCAGCTTTGCTTGCGTGACATGAGGAGTATTACTCAACGCTTTGTCACCTGTCAATTCATCATAAGCATGCACGAGGTTCACGATCTAGATAGATAAATGAGATGGGGACGGACCACTTATGAGTCGTTTTCCAGCTTTGTTTGCACTCGAAAACAAGAAAAACGCAACCAAATGGTTAATAATCTGGTAGTATCTTCGGCTCAAGACAAATGGCATTGGGAGTGTAATTCGGATGGCTTGTTTACAGTTTCTTCATGGCGACAATTATTAACAAATTCGGACCACTTATTTACTGCGTGCTTTTTGTAGCCTCGAACACATGGCAAAAGATAAGTACCCGGCGCAATATCCCACTGGTATATGCTTTCGGTACCAGAGACCTTTTTAATTTGCATAAGTCTTTGAATGTAACCGAAGAAAAACGAAGGCTGGTGAGAATAGTCATTATAGCCGCTTGTTGGATGTTATGGAAGGCGCGAAACGAAGTAATATTTGCTGGAAAAAGAGTAAACATTTATGGGAACTTCGGTGAACTCCAACCTATGACATTTCTATGGATCAAACATCGGTCCAAACTTACAAGGTGGAGTTGGGAGAGTTGGGTGTCTTTTAGTTTTCCAGTTTGATGAATAAATGTAACAGTTAGTTTTGAGTGATGTATGTTGGTGATGGGTTTAGTTAGTGACTTGCTGATCACAAACTGTTCATTTTTTTTTTTTCGGGGTGGAATGTAATGAAAGTTTTTGCCAATAAAAAAAAAAGATAAATGAGATGGGTTTAGCTTAGACTATATAGCTGGGTGGTTTCGAGTTGACAAATAGGTCAATTTGTCAAACCATTCTAATCTAAAATAAAAACACTTAATAATACTTTATAATTTCAACCAGTCAAACTATTTATGAATTGTCTAACCTATTAATACATATTGCCTACGTGTTTAGAACTCAGTTAAAAGTTAAAATCAATAATTTTTTTTTTTGAACGGCGATTGACTCCAACAGGCGAGAGTCCTTCAAGGTATTATTTACAACCCTGTTGACTTGTGTATATTATTATGTTTGACGAAGAGTTTTGGTTACGCAATTTTTATAGTTAAAATTAAAATTATAGTACTAATAATAACTAATATTAATAGCGATACTAATATTAATAATTTCAAATGGGAAATTGGCCTGTAATAATCCTACATAAACCTTATTGGTCATTAATAATCCCACCTCAGAATATTCCATGCAAATATCACGAAACACATGGGACTTGGTATATTTGCTATCCAATAATCATGTCGATATAAAAATATCACACTTCAATTTCTTCTTTTATAACCATTCTTTTTTTATCAACAACGATAATAATTCTCATAGGATGCTTAGTCACCATTGGTCATTTTATTAGGACCATCTACAACGATGCGTCATAAACACTGTCCTTGGCAAGTCATTAATTGCTGTAGAAATATGAGGCAGAAAAAACGAGGTTGCAGTATTTGCCTATAAGACTGGTGGGTGTGGTTTTGGGGGGCCGACGTAGAACCGCCCCTACAGTGCATAATTCAATGAGCTTGGGGACTCACCCCTGGGTCCTGTCCACCCTGAAGAACCTCTCTCTCTCTCTCTCTCTCTCTCTCTCTCTCTTAATATTATCGGAAGGGATGGATGAGGATAGTGGCGAAGCTTGAGATTTCTGACCGAGGGTTCGAAAACGTATATACCTCAAAAGTGAAAGTGCACTAATTTGAACGTTATTTTACTAATTTCTTGAAAATAACATTAAAAGTTGAGGACGGTTAATCATGCATCATGTGGTGGCGTTGATAGCTGAAAGACAAAATGGTACATGCACTAATCGGTCTTTGTCCCGATTGTTGAGTGTTATGTGCCTTGTGTCCAATGCTTGATGCAAAACTACTATCGAGCCGGGGGGTCTCACTGGAAGCAGCATCTCTATTCCTACAGTGTAGAGGTAAGGCTGTCTACATCTTACCCTCATCAGATCATTTGTTTTTGTTTTTCCCCTAACTTTGTGTTGTGTTTAATTTTGTAACACTGAAAAAACAGCTATTGCACGACCAACATCGGTTCAGGTAATGTATTCATTTCCATTTCAAGAGTACTTTTCTTTTATGAATAAATAAAGAGGAAAATAAATGTAAAGTTAAATAACAATGTGAAAATGTAAGAAGAGTTATAAAATCATACTAGGTTAGAATGTTTTACAAGGGTTGAATAAATGTAATATTATATAGTAACCAACGTCGTACAACAAGGTCTGAGAGGTCGAGTACTCTCCAAGTAAGCGCTACAAGGTCGAGTACTCGCAACTCCCCAGTCGACCGACTAAGGAGCGTGTAGCGACTTTTGCAACAATGGTAGTACACTACTACAATAATAAGCAATAGCCACCAAATTTTGCTACGGGAAAAGACGGTATCAAATTTAGCTGCCTTTTTCATCTAACAAGCGTACTTTCTCATGGTTTGGTAACAAATTAGTGGCAAATGAAAATTTTTTTTTTTTTGAGATTTAATTAGACAACATTTCCATAGGTTTCATCAATCGATTCTTTGATTTACGCTCCACCGTCCAACGCCTCGTGCTTAAATACCCTAGGGTTTCAACATCGATTCTGTTGTGGTGAGATCATTCAACATCAATTCAATAGGATTCTATGAGATCGTGCAATTGGAATCCTTCAACATCGATTCAATCAGATTCAATCGAACACCGTTCGTGCAATTGGAATCACTCAACATCGATTTTGAGATCATCACATACACTATAATACATCTATCAGATTCAATCGAAATCATTCATTCTGGAGATCAATCGGAATCATCATTCTGAGATCTGATTTCAATCGATTCTGCACTCTATTCACTCGGTACGTTGTGCTCGAATATCAAAGGCTGGCGGATTTCAATCGGTACGTCCTTATTCTTATCCATCTTCTAGCTTGTATATTAGGTTACGGATTTAGATTTTCTGAAAATTTTGTTGTACATTGTTACATTACATTGTTAATTGTTGTTAATATGCTTTCGTTTAGTGTAACTGGTGCGAATTCATACACTTTGTGGTTAATTAGTGTGAATTTAGGGTGAATTTTAGACTCTGAAGGTTCTATAGTTTTGTGAGAGTGTATTTATATGTTGAATGTGTCTACTGTTGCATTAGGTTGCTGATTGTTGTTTATATGCGTTTTTAGTGTGATTAGTGGCGGTTTATATGAATTCTTGGTTAATTAGTTGTGAAATTAAGGCAAACCTAGACTCTGAAGGTTGATATAGTTGTTGTGTGCAAGCATAAATGAAATGAAAACAGAAATGGCTAAGCATTCTAAGGTTAGTAGTGGACCTTTTTTCATAACATTTTATACGTTCTCATTCAATTATAGGAAATCCCCAATTTGAAATCCTAATGCTGCAGAGGACAACTAATGGAGAGAGGAATGATATCAGTGGACCGGTGGAGTGAAGGCAGTCAGGTCTATTTCCTAACTCATCTTCACGCAGATCACACCGTTGGTTTATCCCCTCGTTGGAACAAAGGCCCACTTTTCTGCTCTCGCATATCCGCCAGACTTTTTCACCACAAATTCCCCGGTTTCGACACTTGGTTGATTCGAAATCGGCCAATGGCACTCCTTATCTCTGCTTTCGTTGTCCACTAATTCGCAAACTACTGTTGAAGTTATGGCAATTGAAGCCAATCATTGCCCTGGTAACTGTTCCCAACTTTGTTTAGTAATTGATGTGTTTTTATTTGTTCATTTTAGGGTTCTGTTTAGTGATACTGCATGCAATTGGGGTTAGGAACTTAAGATGTTGTTTATGCTAACTTATTTACTTAACATATTTGATGATATGGTTATGCTGTTTATGCTAACTTATTTACTTTAATGGTGCGTGTGTGTGTATTAATGTTACAGAGAGTGAGATATGCATATGTTGGTATTCCGTATTTTGTAGAAGGTACTTTCTTTTTCTTGGTCTTGGTCATGGGTGTATGTTTAGACTAGAGTGTATTGGAATGCTGAGAAACAATTCAAGATTGGGTGGTTGTTAGTGATTTGGTGCGTTTAAATGGCGGCTATAAATGGACCTTTGACTATGAGTTAGCTTTCTTTTAAATTTTTGGATTCTTCGTTACATATCTGACTTAGAAATATGTAGTATGACTTTGACTTATACACTCCTTTTATATGTGGATTTTTTTGTTGGCTTCTAATTGTCTTACTATAATCTTGAATCCTCAACTCTTACAGTATGGAGCTTATGGTCTTTTAGATTGTTTGTTTGGTATACGATATGTTAATTATGAATGTATGTATGTGTGTATGTGCGTCGATGCTAATTAAGTAATTATATGAGTTCATTGCAGGAACCGATGATGATCTCCCCCGTCCCATCAAAACAGAATTCCAAGAGGTGGACACGTGGCAGGTAATGGAAGATCTGCAGTTATGGGTTCCGCACAATATCCTAGGATGTACGGGGATACCGATATGGAAGCCCAAATTCACCACCTTGAGCAAGAAGCATACAGTTCAGTTTTACGAGCCTTCAAAGCCCAAGCAGATGCAATCATTTGGGTATGCTTTGTCATTAATTCATTATATATGCATGAATTTTTTGTTGTTTTTAATCAGGCTTTTGTTAGATTAGCATTAAAACATATTTTTTAGGAAAAGGAAGGTTTAATAACTGAGCTCAGGAAAGAATTGAGATTGTCAAATGAAGAACATAGAGAACTTTTGCTTAAAGTAAATTCAGATGACGTTATCCGGAGAATAAGGTAAATCAAGTATTGGTGATAACACATTAACACGGTTTGTCATATTTATGATTACGGAGTTTTTTTTCTGATTTTTGTGAGTGTTGTGTCATGAAAATAACAGGGAGTGGAGGCAGTCCAGTGGGCTTCAACCCGGGATGGTCAACCCTGGTCAAGCAGTACATGACCCATTACCGAGCCCATCTGTCTCAGCCTCTCAGGAAACCGTAAGAAGCAGAAGATGAACCCGCCAGGACATTCTCAATCGGCCACCACAACATGTACCTTTACCAACTCCTTCATCTGCTAGAAGAGCACCTGTGACGGGGCCCAAAGGAAAAAACAAGAAATCCGTAAGCTTTCTTATTTTTTGTTATTTTTTAGCATTTATTTCTTATATAATTATATTATTACTTTACATCTCAAAAATGCTCAAAGTAAAGGTAATTTACCACCAACTTGTTTTTGTATAACTATATGAAAAATAGGGGTGTTCAAAAAGCTCGTAACTCGCTTGGAAAAAGCTCGGCTCGAAAAAAGCTCGGTTGTCAAGAACATTTTACGAGCCGAGCTCGACTTTTCAGCTCAATAAAATAAACAAGCCAAGCCGAGCTGGCCCGTTTAAGTTTGAGCTCGAGCTCAACCTGGCTCGACTCGGCTCAATTACAGCCCTAATGAAAAATGTGTGTAGGTAATTTCAAGGGCATTTTTTCACTTCTGTTTATAATTTCGTGGCAGATTTGGGTCAGCTAGTTACTCTTGCAAGCTTGTTACTTGATCCATATTACCGCACCATCAAGGGATTTCAGGTATGTTTTCATTCGAGACGTAGACTATGTATACATGTCTTGTCAGCTTAGTAAAAAAGTATTTTTAATCCCTATTTTTATGTAGGCACTTATGGAAAAAGACTGTCTTGCGTTTGGACATCCGTTTTCATATTGTCTTGTCAACTGTGAGTGGTTTAGAATTACCTAGGCAGTCTTCAAGGAGCTCGTTAAGGAAAAACCCAATAGAGATTTGGTCTTCAAAGTAAATTTGTTGGGGCGGAAGTTGACCAAGAGATATAGAAAGAACATCGACGCCATCTTGAATAGCGTCGCTAAATGCCGCTAGAAGGTCGGCATCTTCACAACCTCCAAACCAGCACGTTTTGTAAATTGTGATCATCATGGATTTTTTTGTGGTATTTGAGAGTTATCTTGCAAGCTCAGGTTTAAAGAACAGTCTATTCTTGAAAGAAATCCCACCCTTATACAAACACACACTTTTAGTTTGGATGTTTGGATTTGGATAATTTAATTTGAGTTATATGATGATTTGATTTGGATGTTTATTATGAGGAGCATTGGATGTATAAATTTTTACATTTTAATGGAATGGCAACAAGTTATAATTGTTATGTTTTTATGAAATGGAATAGCCGAATGCAAATGGAATACCATAAATGGTAGCAAAACGGTGGTAAAATGTGATAAAGCGGTAGCAAAAAGGTGGCAAAATAGCGGTAGCAAAATGGTGACAAAACAAAATGTGGTAGCAAAAGGATGACAAAAAGCGGTAGCAAAAAGGTGGCAAAATAGCGGTAGCAAAACGGTGACAAACAAAATGTGGTAGCAAAACGGTGACAAAAAGCGGTAGCAAAACGGTGGCAAATCAATGGTAGCAAAATCGGTAGCAAAAAATAAAACGGTAGCAAATAGGTGGCAATAGGGCATTTGCTACGTGTGCTTTTGCCACCGAGTTTTTGGTGGCAAAACGGTGGCAAAAGAGCAATTGCTACCGTTTTGCGACCGAAAATGTGGTAGCAAATACCTTATTAAATAGATTTGGGACGAATGAAATAAGAGAAGCGGAAGAAAAGATATTGCGCTCAAAGAATTGTGGCACACAATATAATCAGTTACTTATTAAGTGTAGATGTGGAAAAAAAAAAAGATAATTTAAAAATATGATATCCTATAATCATAGTTAGCAACATATCTGGTTGGATTAATCACGTATAATAAATATGTTTAATTTATCATGGGCTTTGGCCCATTAGTTCATAACCCTGGAACTCGGCTATATAATGTAATTTTCCTTCCTTCGTTTGTTTTGTTTTATGTTTTTCTATTGAATAAAACCCTAGCTACTTTTTCTTTGTACATCTTTGTCGTTTAATATGGTATCACAGTTGTATTTTATCTATGTTTTATTGATTTGATAATTGAAGGGTACTACATTTCAATAGTCTTTTTTGGATGAAATTGGGTTCGTCGTCTTGTTCCGTTGTTCGTTGCACGTTGAGTAGAATTTTAATATTTGTTGCTCGATAATTGTAAAAAATTAATTGGTGAACTTGAAGAATTGTTTAGGGAATAAGTGGCATTCTAGGGTAGTTATCCTAGTCTTGACCAATCACATCTCGCTTACCCTAACCACAAACTTTTTTTATTTAAATATTGTCAAATATTATATAGAAAATAAATTTCATTAATTTAAAATAAAAATACATAATTCAAAACCATAAATCTTGTGATGCGACCGCTTCGACTATGACCGTTGGGTATTCGTGATCATTTCTCATATATTGGCCTCGTAATCGCCGTCGGACACATCCTCCACACAAGATGTGTACAATCAATACTACCTAACATCCCTGAAATGTGGTGTTTTTCCTCGTGGTTTATGTATTAATTTGCTACGTCAGTGCTTGTTGGCCTACGCATAAACTCATCGCCGTATAATTGGTTAACGACGTAGCAAAAAAATTGAAGGCAATCTCGCGAAGTCCTTTCGGACATTTGTAAATACTCGTCGTTTTCATTGGAAGTATTAGCGGTTGCGAGTTGTTTGATTGCGGATGTAACTTTTTGAATCGTCGTAAAACTTTTTTCAACCGCCCATCATATCCTTCTTGAAACCAAGGATATTGACTTTCACTATCACCAACAATTTTTAAAAATAAACGTTTCGACATACGAAAAATGCTATTTGAATGTTTCGTCATCATACTTTCGTTCATCAACAAAATAATCATTCATAAGATTAAGATTAACTTGTATGCAATCACGTTTGACATTTTTTTTGGAAATGGCCTACAAAGTTGCCATGTCTTCCACTTCGAGTTCCTCTAGCTTCTCCAAGAAAAAAAACTAGGCTACTATTGGTTGAAAAATCGTCTTCGAAATCATTTGGCGGTAGATAAATACCTAACTCTTCGTATTAATGATTAGACATGAGAATGAATGTGAATATAATATTTTTAGAGATAGAGAATGATATAAGATGGAAATGAAATGGGTAGGAGATGGTTATTTGAAGATATTAAAAATCATTTTTTTTAAAGTAACGGTCATATAACCGTTGAAAACGGTCAAACTTTCAAAGTAAGCGTGTTCCGGAGTTGGCCATCGCTACCCGTCTAACCTACCCGTGGGGGTGGCGGCGATATGCTAACTCGGGTTCATACCCGCCAGGCCTTACACGTGAGGTGCCCCGCCCTCCCTTAATTTAAATGGGTGGTGAAGAATTGTTCATTAAATTGTGATGATAAATTAATAGCGGATGGGATTTGTGTTGAATATTTATTTTGCGGTTTAATATTGTGGCTCCGTATTTTTTTTTTTTTTTTTTTTTGAGGTTTTGGATTTTATCACCTCCAACTATTGGCTATTGGTCGCTGTCACTCTCAACTATCACTTTGACGCCCGTCACCCCCAACTTAACACTTAGTGTGTTCTGTCGTCACCACGTGTTAACTAATCACTAACTTTTAATCTTGTTACCATACTTTTGGGGTGTCCTAAGATCACTAAAACCTTCCTAAGATCCCTATAACATCCTCAAAAGTATAGTACCAAGATCAAAAGTTAGTGATTAGTTAACAATGTGGTGTCAGAACACACTAAGTGTTAAGTTGAGGGTGACGGGCGTCAAAATGATACTTGGGGGTAACAGCGGCAAATAGCCAATTCATAGTTAGGGGTGATAAAATCCAATAACCCTATTTTTTTCTCACAGTTCGTATTTGGTGCTGCTACTAATTTCCTATTTGGCATTGGATTACTGTTGTTGCAATATTTGTTTCTTCCTTTGTTGGTTTTTGCTATTGGGTTCCTACTTGTTGCTGCTTGCTTGTTTGAGAATTTTATTAGACACCGATGTTTACATGTTTCTATTTGGTTCTTGCAATTGGCTGAAAAGTTGGTTTGGCGAAAAGTTATTTTGACAAATTGTTAGTTTGGTGAATACTTGTCTTCGATGAAAAAATACTTTGGCGAATTGTTAATTTGTCTAGCAAAAAGTTATTATTTTGCGAATTGTTGAGTTTTGGCAAAAAGTTGGTCTCAAGAAAAGTTTGTTTTCGGAGAAAAGTTAGTTTTGTCGATAAGTTAGTCCTGGATGAAAAGCTTGGCTTCGTTAGACTTGATTGGTTTGAGTTGAGTTTCATATTTGGTTGGTCTCATTTGTGCCACTGTTCTTATTGGGTTTCAAATATTTTCATCATGGATGATTCTCTTTCAACTACATGTGGCTTTAAAGTTGCTTTCGATCAATGTGCATATTGCAAACAAAAAAACCATGGGAAATCTCAATACCCATTGTTGCTTAACAAGACAACACAACACACGAGCAACGACACTTTTCAAATCCGAATGCACCCGTTGGTCGTGACCCAATGTCTGGTTTAGATCCTCCTGTTTTTTAGCAACTCAAATTATTTCTAAATTCAGGCATGTCTTCGTCTAATACCTCATATATTCCATTATCCTTTTGAATCTTAGATTCCGGTGCATCTCATCACATATAACTCTACTTGTTATTCTTCGTATCTTTGACATTTAGTTCATCTATGCATGTTATGTCCGCTAGTGTGACGTGCTTAAATAGTAACAATTAAATTGACATAGAACACAGCCGAGTTTTAAGGATAAAAACACTAATACTAACTACAAACGTTCTAGGCAAGCGTACCTATCGGTATATTGTATAGCCTAGGTAAGTATCAACCCGCGAACACTAAGATCTATTAACCCATCTCTTTTGTAATATTCAACCTAAGTAACTTTTAAGAATAAGATAAATGCTAAATAACCTATTGGATTAAGTTGAGATAACAGTGATAAAAAGATAACAGGTTAGGTTCAGAATCATCTTATTACTTTTGCAAAACGGTTGATTATCGTTTTTATGAAAAACTCACCCTAGTGGACATCAGTAACGAGGGTGTAGTGTTAAAAAGCCAGAGCCCCCTCATGTTAGCCCTATGTCCCCAAATAACCAAGCTATAGACACACCAAATTATTCGGTTCTAAGTAACTAAGGCATCTACTCATCCCTTGTGATCTAAGAGTCTTTTATGTTGCCACAACAACCCAGATTAACGAACCGAGCGAATTACTGTCCAAATTACACAATTTAAAGCAATCCTATATCTAGTTTTCAAACCCTTATAATCGAATTCTTCCCGTAGGTGACCCATATGCGTTACCAATACGCAACTAAGTTTGTCCATTGTCTACTGAGCATCTAGCCCTAGACTAACAATCGACATATAGCCTAAATATAAATGAAGCAGATCTAACATGCATAACCTCATTGATAGACCTAAATCATCCACACAAACTCAATTGAGCATACTCAACATATAGATTACACCATCATAATTTATGCATATTTTCGTATTAAGTTAAAAAAACGTAAAGAACGGGGTATTAGTATTTTTTTTATAATTGTGTTTAAACTTGAAGTGAGTTTAAATAAAGTTTGAAAATAGTTTTTATATAAATAAAACTTGAGAGCTCAATTTTGTCTTAATTGAAAGATGTTTAAACACAAAAAAAAGAACAATACGTGAGGGATTTGAGCGCCCATCTGTGTTCGACTAAAAGAGTTCTCTGTTATGGTTCTTGAAGCCGTCAATCCTTTATCCTTCATAGAATTCAACGAAAATAGGGAATAAATCGAGCAGGATAGAGGCGTTTAGTCACGAATTTAAACAAGGTAATCATTTATTTTAGTTTCTCATTCATTATTGTTTAGTTCTTGAAGGGTAGGTTGTGAACTAGGGTTAACATTGAATCGAAATTTGGGCATTACTAGTGTTTTAGACCTTAATTATATCATTTAATATGAGATTAACCTATGCATTGTATCTATTCTGATTATTGTTCAATGATTCCAAAATTAGGGTTTATAATGGTGGAATTAGAGATTTTGGAAAGATGATCAATTAAGGAAAAGGTATGGTGAAATTGTATTGATCGTTTTTTGTTAGGTATATCATGGGAAAGGTCAAAACTATTCATTCCTTTTTCAAAAGAAAGGATGATGAACAAGAGAGTAAACGTCACAAAGCTTCAACTAGTGCGCCGTGAGAGCATGAAGCTCCACTAAGTACTTACCATTTATCTCGCATCATTACAAATATTTTGGTCATTTGTTTGTTAAACAATATTTAGTTTGTTTATGTGTAAGAACGGGTCCTTTAAAAATATTATTTAGTTTTTTTGGAGTTATTATTGTTTAACCCGACTCGAATTGAATAACTAACCCGAACATATAACCCGAAACATAGCGATAGAAAAAAATTGGGTCCCATGACTTTTTGCCCTTGCGGAACTTTTGGTCATGCTCTGTCACTGTATGAGACTAGGTATGAGATTTAAAATCCATATGTTCTTACCTGACACTATATTTTACTAGCCTGTGTTCAATCATTTAAAGAGTATGTCAAAGTCAAGTTCATGCTTCTTGAAGCAGCTAAATTTCGTACTCTTATAGGTAGTTCTTTTATTCTCGCACCTGCAATGCAACTTATCAAAGAACTATTAAGGAGTTATACTTCAACCTCTGTTATCATGCAGTCCAAACACAAACCTTGGAATGCTTTTGATGATGTATTCCAATATCTCTATGATAAGCTTTCCATAATGAATTCAGCATCTAACGTTGTATTAGATAGGAATTGGGTGGGTTGACATAGGATATTAAAGAATGGACTTTAAACCCATCCCTATGACTAAATTATTCACAAGATCTCTTCCTAACTGTTTAGTCAGATCATTAGCCAAATTATATTCAGATATTAGAAACTCAATAGATATCACACCCATGCATGATGAGCTCATAAATCATGATATGTATAACTCATAATTGTCTAGACTTTCATTATACACCTAACTGTAGGAATTCGTTCGTGTAAAATAAATAAAATACTTTTATTAACTTGAAATACAGGAACAAATCAGAAATGAAATAAAGTACAATACAATTACAACTGAAAATTGAAATAACAAGGACAAGAGAATGAACAGAAACACTGTTCTTGGCTGAGAATTGAAGTTGCTGTGTAAAACGGTGTGTAGAATCTGCTGAAGGAGTCTCCTATTTATACAGTATGTCTTGAAGAAACTGAAAAACGAATTTAATGGGAGAATTAAACTGCATTAAACGTCTTCAATGCACCTTAATTCGTCATTAAATTCTCAGTCAAACGTATTAACTACGTCAGTTTCGAATGCTGAATCGTAACTGCACAGCATTAACTGCTGCTGGAAGCTTCTGCGCGCGCGCGCGCAGGTCTGCACCCTCATGCGTGATGCGTCCACTTAGCTCACTGCCATGCGTCCCACTGGCTCAATCTCATGCACTCTTGTGCCCCACTGGCTCAATCTCATGCGCTCATGTGCGCGTGCGCCACGTCACCTGCAAGCCTCTACGAGCACGCCACACAGTCGCGCCGTTTTGGCTCACTTTGGTGCGCCGCGCATGACACCTCAATAAACGAACAAACAATAAATCACACCAAAACCAAAACGCCATATATTTGTGACAATTCTTGTAGTTTTAAAGAAGAAAGAGACCGATGACAGTGAAGATTGGGAAGAGGGATCCGATTAGGATTTTTAATTTATTTTTTTCGCTTCTATTTTTTCCCTGTGGTTTGTAATATAATTTTCCGCTATGAAAAAATGCTTGTAAAACTCCAAGATACCACAAACGCCAAAAATATATAAACTATAATAGAACAATGGTTCATCTTGTCTAAACACTATTGAAAATACAAAACACGAAAATCTAAAAAGATGGGACATGTTACAGCCTTAACAGATGAAGCTAAACAAACAGTAACTACAAATAGTAAAAACTGAAATGACATAAACTTTATTACTAACATTTATTATATTAAAAACCCACTCCATGGGTACTTGAGTTTATTTATCTTTTCAAAACACCATAATTAACTGTCACCTTATAGGACTGCATCATACATGCCAGGGGGAAAATGTCATTATATAAGTAGAACAGGTAAACAAAACTTAACACTCCACACGTTATCTAAAACGCCACACATTGTCCAAAACGCCATTCAACTTAAAAAAATGGCTAAGGTTATTGCATGGAGGTTTGAGAGATCAAAAAGACGTTTCATCCTAAAGATCTCTGATAGGAGAAGTGTGAAGGTCAAGACAATCAAGGCCATACTTAGTATGGATGAAGTCGTTCAGAGAGATATTCTGGCCCTTGGGTTTCCAAAGGCCGACGATTTGGAAACACCATAAACGCCAAAATATTATCTATGTGAAACAAAAACAATTAATACAACGAGACAGATCTAAAAAAAAAGACCAGTAAAATGCCATGAAATTATTGAAGTTGGTAAATGCCAAAAAAAAATCGTAAACGCCAAAAATGAAGCAGTATTGTGGCAACAAATTGGAAAAAGCGGAATAAAATGACAAAAAAGCCCCTCCGCCCTAATTATATCGCACGTCACGTGTTCAACCAGGATCCATTCTCACCGTTCTCACACTTTTAGGTGTTTTCACCTAATCCCGTTTATATATATATATATATATATTATGAGGATCGTAACAAAACACTAATTATTGCGAGAAAAAAAAGAACAACTCTAAATCACTAAATTTTGGAATTTAAGGTTCATATGTTTTTAATTTTATGTTTCTTACATTCATATGTGTATTACACACACACTATATATGTATATATATATATAGAGGACCACTAAAATGAAAATCACCTCTAGTTGTAAGAACCGGACACTACCCGAAACACAAAAATATTGTTAAACACATTGTTTTATTTTTTCTAAGCTAGTTAGGGTCCCCGAACACCCTAACACACTATATATTACATAACCCACTTATAACACTAACTACATACTTAGAATCTAACTAAGATCACAAACTACATAGTTGAAACCCAACCCCACAACCCCCCCCCCCCCATTGTTGACGGATCCAAGGGTGGCCCACACCCTTGATCTTGCTTGATTGTTGTAAGATTCAAATTGATCTTGCATGTACTTTTAAGAACACAATACTCTTTGGACAAAGCCTAAACTTGGTTATATGATGGACATGGAGGGTTAAGCTCATTTCACACATTTCACCAACACCCAAAATCCTCTTTCTTCTCCCCCTTGTCTACGGCTCAAACCACACACCCACACTCCACCATTTTCATTCCATTCTCTTACAATCCAAGGGTTCCCTAAGGTGTCTTAAGCATACCAAAGAAGCTCGGTGTGTTCGGAAGTTGAAGGACCGCTCTCGTTTTCTTTTAACCACCACTTTTACGCCTTGTTTCTCCCCTAGCCTTGTGCTAGTAGTAAGTGTTCTAAATCACCATCTTGTTCTTGATTTTAGTGGTTAATAGATGTTTGTATGATGAAATATGAAGAACACTAAATAACATAACATAAAGTCTTGAACATAAGATGAATAAGATGGATAAAGAGAAGTTATGTGTGTAAATCATGTAGATCTTGTGTTGTTATGATTCTTGTTGATTTTCTGATGATTTTGCTGGTTAATATTGATATTTGATGTTGTTGTGATCACTAAACATGTTAACGGAATCAATCGAACACGAATTATAAAGCTAAAAGCTGAAACAGAAAGCTGGTTGGTTTTTACAGCCAACTTCAGTTGGCTGTAACCAGACCATAACTTAACGAAAAATGTATTTTATGAAGTCTAGATTTATGTATTATGAAATACAGTTCTAATGGCACCAGTATCATAATTTTTGGACTTCGTTTACTATTTTTAAAGTGTCATTTTGTAACAGCAGCTAGAGTTGCATTTTTCTGCTGAAAATATGGGTTTTATTTTCTGTCATAACTTGAGTTTTGTGTAGAGTTAGATCATGAAACTTGTACTGTAGATGACCACCGATGTATTTATAATTCTCGCACTGTAATTTCGTAAATCGGACTCTCGGTGAATTTTAAATAAATTATTCCGTGGACTGTGGTCAGAAAAAGATAAATCTGAGTTCAGCCCGGAAAATGAATTTTTATAAAATATTGGTAATGAACTGGACCCCGATATTTTTACACAATAATATTTGGATCGTTTAAGACCTTCTGTAAAAATTTGGGAAATTTTTGGAGTAAGTTAACTATTTATTTACAATGTCCGAAAACAGCCCGGTTTTGAATATTTATGTTGAAATGACATAAGCTGTAATTTGCGTGTCTAAATGTCGAATATGCTATCCGTGAATGATCTAACATGATTATGTATCAATAAAAGTGTTAGGTGCATTATCGTATGTTTGTTTATGAGTGGGGAATGGATGGGAAGTTTATATGGGCATGAACCGTTAAAGTGATGCATGTTATGTGATAGATACGTGTAGTAATTTTGTGCTCTATTTAAAAATCACTAAATGACTAACTGGTAATCATATTAGGACGTGATTGACCGACCTTGACTGTTAGTTATATTTGAGAATCTAACCGAGCAAACCGAGGTGAGTTCACACACTTTCTAAGGCATGGGATTCCCGGTGGTTTGGGAACGGGTTAAAGAATTAAAACTAAATCTACATATCCCCTTGGGAGGATATGTACGGCCATCCTCCATAGGTAGGGTGCCATTATTAATCCTACGAATTCTCCTTGTGCAGAATACGTGCGTTCGTCCTCCTTGGGTAGGACAACAACCTTAAAACTAGCTAGACAAAACTCTATCAATAAGTCCCTCTTCTTTATATCGACTTAATCGCCGAGGCCAATGGCGAGCGGGTCATTAGTTAATAGCGCTATTAGGTTTAACAAACCTCGCACCGTGCTGGTAGGACGGGCGTGTACTAATGGACTATGGCAGATTATCAGTGATGATAGACGCTGATATAGGGCACAACTTATTTGCGTTGTAGTCGATATCATACCGTCTAGTAGTTCACACGGGGAAAGCCCCCACTGATTATGGTTATGGTTTGGGTAATGAAAAAGGAACTGGTTAAACATACTTTCAACTACGGGGTAATCCCCACGGCAATTAAGCCAACGAAAGTCAAACCACGTTTTTCAGAAACAACTTAAAACTAAACAACTAAACGTGAACTCACTCAACTTTGTTGTTGACTCGTTGTTACATGCCTTACAGGTCGCTAAACACTTGGAGCTTGCACGAGGAAGGAGTCGTTGTGGTGTACGGACTGTTATGTTCCGGGCTTATTATTTAAATCCTTATGAACTTATTAAACTTGCGTTTTGAACTTTAACTTATAAACTATGGACTTATGCTTTTGGATTTACTTTTATGCTTCCGCTGTTTAAACTAAGCATGGTTAACTAGCTTTGGTCACCAATCGTATTGTGGTTGGTCTTATTTACTTAATTACGATGTTCAATATGATTGGTGGCTCGATCCTGGTCATGTCACGCCACCAAGCGGTGATACTCCGCATGTGGATTTTTCGGGGTGTGACGGATTGGTATCAGAGCCATTGGTTATAGTGAACTTGGTTTTAAAAAGGGAAATTTTTTTTATAAAACCAGACTATAACCTGTACAGTGCCCAACGATCCACAACGACGCTTCGCTCCACGTGCAAGACTCGACACCATAAGTGGTATGATTTATGTTATATTATCGGTTAGATAGTTCTCACTGTGCATTAGATAATGTGATAATTGCTATTTGAACCTTGTGTGCTTACTCTCTATTGTCGTCCCACACTTACACACTTTCGCGACACCTTTCTCACTTACGTTGCTTCATTATGAAGATCATGAGCGGACGCGGAGGACGTATCAACCTCACTCAAGCCCAGTTGACGGCTTTGATCAACGAACGAGTCACTGAGGCACTCGCAGCTAACCCTGCAGGAGGTATAACCTGCCATACCAACTCACCTTAGGACGTTTAGATCCTACCTTCGCAAACCAACCCTCATGCTTAATCTTGTCTTTTATTCTCGCGCAACAGGTCAACATGCTCAACCTCCTGTGTGCACGTTCAAAACCTTCATGGACTGCCGACCTACTACTTCCAGTGGCACTGAAGGAGCTGTAGGCCTCCTCCACTGGTTTGAGAAGCTCGATTCTATCTTTGAGAAGTGAGAATGCCCCGAGGCTCGTAGAGTGAAGTATGCTACTGGTACTCTTGAAGGAATAGCGCTCACGTGGTGGAACGCTCAGGTTCAGATGCTAGGGTTGGTTGCTGCTAATGCCACCCCATGGAACGATTTCAAGGAAATGATCAAGGAAGAGTATTGTAGCCGTGATGGCATCCACAAACTAGAGGTGGAGTTTTTCAACCTGAAAATGACGGGGTCTGAGATTGAGGCATATACGAAAATGTCAAATGAGCTGGCCATCTTGTGCCCTACCATGGTGGACCCTCCCATCAAACGAATTGAGCTGTATCTCAAGGGCCTTGTACCAGAGATTCAAAGTCACGTGACTTCAGCCAACCTGGGTACCATACAACAAATCATCAAGTTGGCCCATCGACTCACTGACCAGGCGGTGGAGCAAAACAGGTTGCCCAAACGAATCAGTGCCACAGCTACTTCTGATGCACCTACCGACAACAAGTGAAAATGGGATGGGAACTCCAGTAAGGGTTCTGCTTCGGTTCAGTCTCAGTAGCGAAAGACTGATGACTACCAGAGTCCTGGTCAGCAATCTTCCGGTAATCAAGGACAGGGTGGATACCGAGGAAACCACCCCAAGTGCAACCGGTGCAACAAGCATCACAGCGGGCAGTGCAACAAAGGTCGATGTCAGAGATGTCACAAGCTGGGCCATGAAGCTAGGGATTGCAGGAGCCCGCGTCCTGCAAATCAGAATCGCCAACAACAATAACAAGCTCCACAGAATCACCAGCAGCAGCAACAGCAGGGCAATAAAGGATTCTTTCAGTGTGGCGCTGAAGGCCACTTTAAGAGAAACTGCCCCCAACTGAACCAGAATCAGAACAACAACAATCAAGGAAACGGGAATATCAATGGAGGCAACAACGAGGGTAACAACAATGGTAATGGAGCAAGGGGTCGTGTGTTCGTGATTGGTCAAGGTGATGCAAGGAACGATCCCAACGTTGTGATGGGTAAGTTTCTTCTGGACGACTTCTTTGTTACTGTTTTATTCGATTCGGGTGACGATACTAGTTATGTGTCCTTAAAAGTTAGCCAAATGCTTAAGCGCACTCCAACACTTCTGAACACCAAACACACGGTAGAACTAGCAAACGGTAAAAGTCTTGAAGCCACACACGTAGTTAAAAGTTGTAACCTCGTCTTAGCTGGTCAGACTTTCTCTATCGATCTTATTCCTATCACACTTGGTAGTTTCGACGTCGTTATTGGGATGGATTGGCTATCTCATCATCAAGCGGAGATTGTTTGCAGGGAGAAAATCGTCCGCATTCCTCGTTCTGGTGAGGAACCTCATGATTCATGGCGACAAGAGTGGCGTTGTCGAAGGCATCATCTCTTTCCTTAAGGCCCAGAAGTGTTTGTGAAAGGGCCACACTGCCATTTTAGCACTCGTTACTGACACATCAACAGAAGAGAAGAGAATTGAAGACATCCCTACTGTACGTGACTTTCCCGAGGTATTTCCTGAGGAATTACCTGGTCTTCCGCCTCATCGTCAAGTTGAATTTCAAATCGAGCTAGCTCCTGGAGCAGCGCCCATAGCTCGAGCACCTTATCATCTAGCTCCATCAGAACTTGAAGAACTGTCCACACAACTACAAGAACTCTTGGAAAAGGGTTTCATACGTCCTAGCTCTTCGCCCTGGGGAGCTCCAGTCTTGTTTGTGAAAAAGAAAGATGGTACTTTCCGAATGTGTATTGACTACCGCGAACTCAACAAGGTGACTGTGAAGAATCGTTATCCTCTTCCACATATTGGCGACTTGTTCGACCAGTTGCAAGGGTCGAGCTATTGCTCCAAGATTGATTTGAGATCGGGATACCATCAGCTGAGGGTCCGAGATGAGGACGTCTCCAAAACAGCATTCAGAACTCGTTACAGCCATTACGAGTTTCTGGTTATGCCATTCGGGCTGACGAATGCACCAGCGGTCTTCATGGATCTCATGAACCGAGTATGCAAACCTTATCTGGATAAGTTCGTTATTGTGTTCATCGACGATATCCTGATCTATTCTAAGAGTCAGGAGGAACACGAGCAGCATCTACGACTTATGCCGGAACTTCTTCGAAAAGAGCAGTTGTATGCCAAGTTTTCGAAATGTGACTTCTGGCTTCGCGAAGTCCATTTTCTAGGCCATGTGGTAAACAAGGATGGAATTCATGTGGATCCATCTAAGGTTGAATCGATCAAGAACTGGCCTGCACCCCGCACACCAACAGAAATCCGCCAATTCTTGGGTTTGGCTGGATATTACAGAAGGTTTATCAAGGATTTCTCAAAGATTGCACAACCTCTCACTTCACTGACTCAGAAAGGTGTCACCTATCGTTGGGGTGATGCACAAGAATCCGCATTTCAGCACTTGAAGGATAGACTTTGTAGCGTGCCTATCCTCTCATTGCCTGAAGGCACATATGATTTTGTGGTTTACTGCGACGCTTCCATCCAAGGACTTGGTTGCGTATTGATGCAATGTGACAAGGTCATTGCCTACGCATCGCGCCAACTTAAAGTTCACGAAAGGAACTACACTACGCATGACTTGGAGCTGGGAGCAGTGGTTTTCGCACTTAAGATATGGAGACATTACCTGTACGGTACCAAGTGCACCATTTACACCGATCACAGGAGTCTCGAGCATATCTTCAAGCAAAAGGAGTTAAACATGCATCAACGCCGATGGGTTGAGCTCTTGAACGATTATGAATGTGCTATCAAATATCATCCGGGCAAGACCAATGTTGTGGCCGACGCCCTCAGTCGAAAGGATACTATACCTAAGCGTGTACGTGCGTTACAGCTTACCATTCACTCTAGCCTTCCTGCCCAGATTCGCGATGCTCAGGTCGAAGCATTGAAAGCAGAAAACATCAGGGCTAGGTCCTTATGAGGATCAAGGCATCGACTAGAACAAAAGGAAAACGATGCCTACTATGTTAACGGACGCATCTGGGTTCCGCTTTATGGAAACTTACGCGAGCTTGTGATGGATGAAGCACACAAGTCTCGATACTCAGTACATCCTGGTTCGGATAAGATATACCACGATCTCAAGACTACATATTGGTGGCCCGGTATGAAAGCCAGCATAGCAAGCTACGTTAGTAAGTGCTTGACTTATGCGAGAGTCAAGACTGAATACCAGAAACCATCAGGCCTACTACAACAACCAGAGATCCCGAAATGGAAATGAGAGCAAATTTCCATGGATTTTGTTACCGGCCTACCCAGATCTCAACGCGGAAATGATACCATTTGGGTGATCGTGGATCGACTAACCAAGTCTGCACATTTTCTGGCCATCAAGGAAACGGATATGTTTTCTACCCTAGCAGACATCTATCTAAAGGAAGTAGTGTCAAGGCACGGAGTGCCAACCTCTATCATTTCTGATCGTGACGCGCGTTTTACTTCTGAACTGTGGCAAGCAATGCACAAGTCTTTTGGCTCACGTTTAGATATGAGCACCGCGTATCACCCACAGACGGATGGGCAATCTGAACGCACCATCCAAACCCTTGAAGACATGCTTCGGGCATGTGTAATCGACTTTGGTAATGGCTGGGAAAAGCACCTCCCGCTAGTGGAGTTTTCATATAACAACAGCTACCACACCAGCATCCAAGCCGCTCCATTTGAGGCATTGTATGGACGCAAATGCCGATCACCTCTCTGTTGGGCATAGGTTGGCGACAGTTAAATCACAGGCCCAGAACTTGTGGTAGATACCACCGAGAGAATTGCTCAGATACGACAACGAATGGCGGCATTTCGTGACCGTCAGAAAAGCTATGCTGATAAGGGAAGAAAACCACTCGAGTTCCAGGTTGGGGATTGAGTGCTACTCAAAGTCTCACCTTGGAAAGGTGTAGTCCGCTTTGGCAAATGAGGCAAACTCAACCCGCGCTATGTCAGACCATTCGAAGTCACCGAGAAAATTGGCAAAGTCGCCTACAGGTTGAATCTACCTGAAGAACTCAGCGGAGTTCACAATGTTTTCCATGTGTCGAATCTGAAGAAGTTTCTGTCAGATTAGACCCTCATAGTTCCTCTCAAGGAACTCACAATCGACGACCAGCTGCGATTCGTCGAGGAACCAGTATAGATTACGGATCGAGATGTTAAGATCCTCAAGCGTACCAGGATACCTCTTGTCCGAGTTCGTTGGAATGCCCGTCGTGGCCCAGAGTATACCTGGGAACGCGAAGACCAAATGAAACTCAAGTACCCCCAGCTGTTTAAGAAAAACGCAACCACTACTGAGGCTGAAGCTACTGCAGAATTTCGGGACGAAATTCTCTTAACAGGGGGAGAATGTGACAACCCTCAAATTACATGTAACCGTACAATCTATTAATGTTAATTAAAGTACTTGATGACTGTGCTGAATCATTTAACTGCTTTCTGATATCTGTGTTATACTTACATGTGCTTGTTAACATACTAGTAGTATACAGAAAAGTTATTAAATAGTCCTTGGTGTTTTCCTGAGTGTTAAAAATTAAAAACGTTGCAAAAAAATATATATATATATATATATAGCACACTTTACGGATTAATTAAGCACTTTAACGAAACAGTATCGAACCGAACAACCGGACACTACCCGAAACACAAAAATATTGTTAAACACATTGTTTTATTTTTTTCTAAGCTAGTTAGGGTCCCCGAACACCCTAATATACTATATATTACATAACCCGCTTATAACACTAACTACATACTTAGAATCTAACTAAGATCACAAACTACATAGTTGAAACCCAACCCCACACCCCCCCCATTGTTGACGGATCCAAGGGTGGCCCACACCCTTGATCTTGCTTGATTGTTGTAAGATTCAAATTGATCTTGCATGTACTTTTAAGAACACAATACTCTTTGGACAAAGCCTAAACTTGGTTATATGATGGACATGGAGGGTTAAGCTCATTTCACACATTTCACCAACACCCAAAATCCTCTTTCTTCTCCCCCTTGTCTACGGCTCAAACCACACACCCACACTCCACCATTTTCATTCCATTCTCTTACAATCCAAGGGTTCCCTAAGGTGTCTTAAGCATACCAAAGAAGCTCGGTGTGTTCGGAAGTTGAAGGACCGCTCTCGTTTTCTTTTAACCACCACTTTTACGCCTTGTTTCTCCCCTAGCCTTGTGCTAGTAGTAAGTGTTCTAAATCACCATCTTGTTCTTGATTTTAGTGGTTAATAGATGTTTGTATGATGAAATATGAAGAACACTAAATAACATAACATAAAGTCTTGAACATAAGATGAATAAGATGGATAAAGAGAAGTTATGTGTGTAAATCATGTAGATCTTGTGTTGTTATGATTCTTGTTGATTTTCTGATGATTTTGCTGGTTAATATTGATGTTTGATGTTGTTGTGATCACTAAACATGTTAACGGAATCAATCGAACACAAATTATAAAGCTAAAAGCTGAAACAGAAAGCTGGTTGGTTTTTACAGCCAACTTCAGTTGGCTGTAACCAGACCATAACTTAACGAAAAATGTATTTTCTGACGTCTATATTTATGTATTATGAACTACGGTTCTAACGGCACTGGAATCATAATTTTTGGATTTTGTTTACTATTTTTAAAGTGTCATTTTGTAACAGCAGCTAGAGCTGCATTTTTCTGACGAAAATATGCGTTTTGTTTTCTGTCATAACTTGAGTTTTGTGTAGATTTAGATCATGAAACTTGTACTGTAGATGACCACTGATGTATTTTTAATTCTCGCACTGGAATTTCATAAATCGGACTCTCGATGAATTTTAAATAAATTATTCCGTGGATTGTGGTCAGAAAAAGATAAATCTGAGTTCAGCCCGGAAAATGAATTTTTATAAAATATTGCTAATGAACTGGACCCCGATATTTTTACACAATAATATTTGGATCGTTTAAGACCTTCTGTAAAAATTTTGGAAATTTTTAGAATAAGTTAACTATTAATTTACAATGTCCGAAAACAGCCCGGTTTTGAATATTTATGCTGAAATGACATAAGCTGTAATTTGCCTGTCTAAATGTCGAATATGCTATCTGTGAATGATCTAACATGATTATGTGTCAATAAAAGTGTTAGGTGCATTATCGTATGTTTGTTTATGAGTGGGGAATGGATGGGAAGTTTATATGGGCATGAACCGTTAAAGTGATGCATGTTATGTGATAGATACGTGTAGTAATTTTGTGCTCTATTTAAAAATCATTAAATGACTAACTATTAATCATATTAGGACGTGATTGACCGACCTTGACTGTTAGCTATATTTGAGAATCTAACCGAGCAAACCGAGGTGAGTTCACACACTTTCTAAGGCATGGGATTCCCGGTGGTTTGGGAATGGGTTAAAGAATTAAAACTAAATCTACATATCCCCTTGGGAGGATATGTACGGCCATCCTCCATAGGTAGGGTGCCATTATTAATCCTATGAATTCTCCTTGTGCAGAATACGTACGTTCGTCCTCCTTGGGTAGGACAACAACCTTAAAACTAGCTAGACAAAACTCTATCAATAAGTCCCTCTTCTTTATATCGACTTAATCGCCGAGGCCAATGGCGAGCGGGTCATTAGTTAATAGCGCTATTAGGTTTAACAAACCTCACACCGTGCCGGTCGGACGGGCTTGTACTAATGGAC
Organism: Helianthus tuberosus; assembly: GCA_030545235.1. Classification (NCBI taxonomy): domain Eukaryota; kingdom Viridiplantae; phylum Streptophyta; class Magnoliopsida; order Asterales; family Asteraceae; genus Helianthus; species Helianthus tuberosus. The sequence goes on from CM060399.1 coordinate 144,735,197, forward strand.
TATGGCAGATTATCAGTGATGATAGACGCTGATATAGGGCACAACTTATTTGCGTAGTAGTCGATATCAAACCGTCTAGTAGTTCACACGGGGAAAGCCCCCACTGATTATGGTTATGGTTTGGGTAATGAAAAGGGAACTGGTTAAACATACTTTCAACTACGGGGTAATCCCCACGACAATTAAGCCAACGAAAGTCAAACCACATTTTTCAGAAACAACTTAAAACTAAACAACCAAACGTGAACTCACTCAACTTTGTTGTTGACTCGTTGTTACATGCCTTACAGGTCGCTAAACGCTTGGAGCTTGCACGAGGAAGGAGTCGTTGTGGTGTACGGACTGTTATGTTCCGTGCTTATTATTTAAATCCTTATGAACTTATTAAACTTGCGTTTTGAACTTTAACTTATAAACTATGGACTTATGCTTTTGGATTTACTTTTATGCTTCCGCTGTTTAAACTAAGCATGGTTAACTAGCTTTGGTCACCAATCATAATGTTTTAATCAATTCGACCAAGAGGACAAAGCGCGATTGGAACCGGTAGATTACCCGCTGACCGGTTTCTGCAATGAAGCCGTTTTTCCTCTAGGCCAGATATCGTTCCCAGTGCTGCTCTCAGACGGAAGGAATTCAAGAACGGAGGAGGTCACGTTCATGGTCCTACCAGCGCATTCAAGGCATGACATCCTGTTGGGAAGAGAATCCCAAGGAGACTTCAGCATGATCTGCTCCGGGCCGCATTCAGCCGTGGGATTCCCAACAGAGACAGGGGTAGCGCTGATCTATGCAAGCAAGGAAGTCTTGGCAACAGACGAAATCAGGCCAGCAAAGGCAAGCAAATCTATACCACGCGAGGAGGCTGAAAGGTGGGTGCTAAACAGCAAATACCCGGAACAACCGGTCACCTTAGGCCCCGCAATGTCCGATCTCACGCGCGCAGCGCTAAAAAAGTTGTTATTCGAAAACATGGACGTGTTCGCCTGGACACCAGCTGACATGGTGGGTGTTCCACGGCATATCGCAGAGCACAGACTTAACGTCTCAGAAGCTGCCAAACCTGTGGTACACGGCAAACGTCATTTAGGAGACATAAAGCATGATGCTATGAAGGAACAAGTCACAGAGCTGTTGAATGCAGGCATCATCAGAGAAGTCCGATACCAAACTTGGGTGGCGAGCCCTGTCATGGTTCAAAAAGGGAATGGCAGTTGGAGGATGTGCGTAGATTAAAAGGATCTAAACAAGGCATGCCCGCGCGACTGTTATGCCTTACCAGATATCGATGAAAAGATCGATTCGCTGGCAACATTCAGATGGAAATGTTTCCTTGACTGTTATAAGGGGTACCACCAGGTACAGATGGCCGTCCAAGACGAGGACAAAACCGCATTCCGCACACCGACAGGGCTGTACTGCTACACCAAAATGCCTTTCGGTCTAAAGAACGCAGGGGCGACCTATCAGAGACTGATGAATGAAACGTTCAGCGATGCCATCGGCAAATACATCGAAGTGTATATGGATGACTTGGTCATCATCAGCAAAGAGGAAGGTACGATGTTAGCGAACATTCAAAAGACGTTTGATACACTGCGCGGAGTAAGCATTAAGCTAAACCCAACGAAATGTTCTTTCGGCATGGAAGAAGGAAAGTTCCTGGGCTTCATCGTCACAAAGGATGGTTTCAAAGTAAACCCCGAAAAGGTGCAAGCGATCGAAAGAGTGCCATCACCATTAACCATCAAAGAGATGCAGAAATTGGCAGGACGGTTGGCAGCACTCAACCGCTTCCTAGCCAATCACGCAGCCAAATCTTTCCCGTTTATCAAGACGCTCCGCAACTGCATGAAGAAGAGTCAGTTCCAATGGACTCCGGAGGCCGAAAAGGCATTCCGCGAGATGAAAGACTATCTCATACGACTACCAACACTGACGGCACCAGTGAAAGGAGAACCTTTAGTGATGTATCTGTCAGCCTCTGACAAAGCAGTTGGTGCAGTTCTGCTCGTAGATCGACAAGGCATACAGACACCGGTGTATTATGTGTCTCGCACTCTAAATGATCCAGAAACGAGGTATGCTATAATGGAGAAACTAGTGCTAGCACTAATCCATGCATCAAGGCGGCTGCTCAGATATTTCGCCAATCACGTCATTCATGTCTTAACAAATTACAACATCGGCAACATCCTTGCGAGGCCCGATATTTCTGGAAGATTAGCAAAATGGGCGATAGAATTGGGAGGCCATAATGTGGTTTTCAGACCAAGACTAGCAATCAAGGGCCAGGTGTTGGCCGATTTCATAACAGAAGTGCCTGATGACAAGGACCGGGAGTGCAAGGCAATGGAAAGAGTTGAAAGGCAACATTCGGAAGAACCGTGGCTACTGTATACAGACGGTGCGTCCAACGAGGACGGCGCAGGCACAGGACTTAGACTGGTGAGTCCAGACAAACATGAATTTACGTATGCCATCCGGTTAGACTTCAAGAGCACGAATAATGAAGCCGAATACGAGGCCTTCCTTGCCGGTCTGAGGTTAGCAATAAAGATGGGAGTCAAGCACATAGAGGCGCATGTGGACTCCATGTTAGTAGCTGGGCAGATTAATGGGAAATATGATGCCAAAGGAGATATAATGGCGTTATACCTAGACCAAGCAAAAGCATTGCTACAGAACTTCAATTCTTACAAAGTGCACCACATCAATCGAAGCGAGAATAAACCAGCTGACGCACTCAGTAAGTTAGCATCCACAAGTTTCCAGCACTTGGCCAAGGATGTGCGCATCGAAGTCCTGAGCAACCCATCGGTACCGTTGAGGCAAGTGAATGTTATTCAGTTGGGAACGACGTCTTGGATGACCCCCATAATCATGTACCTCCAGTCTGGGATACTACCAGAAAACAAGGCTGAGGCAAGGAAGATTCAATACAAGGCCGAGCATTACCAGATGGTCGATGGAATCCTGTACCGAAAATCATACCTCGGGCCCTTGTTGAGATGTGTTGACCTAGAAGACGCGAACTACTTGATCAGAGAAGTGCATGAGGGGATCTGTGGCATTCATGCCGGACCGAGAATGGTGGTAGCAAAGGTTATGAATGCCGGGTACTACTGGCCCGGGATGCATCTAGACGCAGTGAAGGCTTTGAGAAAATGCAGCGGGTGCCAGAGACACGCTCCCAAGACGATGCGCCCCAAGAACGAATTAGTCCCCGTAACAATGGCATGGCCGTTCCAACAATGGGGAATAGATATGGTTGGTCCCTTTCCTGAAGCCCCGGGTGCAGTGAAATTCATTATAGTCGCGGTAGACTATTTCACAAAATGGGTAGAGGCAAAGGCACTAGCATCAACCACATCTACCGTGGTATGGCGTTTCATCTGGGAACGGATAATCTGCATATTCGGGTTGCCTCTGAGGATTATCACCGATAACGGGATGAATTTTGCTGCAGAAGATCTTCAACGATGGTTCAAAGAATTACACATAGAGCATACCTTCTCCTCGGTTGCGCACCCGCAGGGGAATGGTCAAGTAGAGGCCGTCAACAAGAGCATTGTAGATGGCATCAAAGCACGACTGGGAGAGCAAAGAAGAGGCTGGGTCGACGAATTTCCCAGCATCTTGTGGGCCCATAGGACGATGCCCAAAACAAGCAACGAAGAAACACCGTTCAGCTTAGTCTATGGGTCCGAAGCTGTGATACCAGCAGAGATCGGGCTGCCATCACCAAGAATGCTCTCCATGAACATGATCAACAACGAGGAAGAAAAGAGGTTAGACCTTGACCTCTTAGAAGAAAGGAGAGAGATGGCGGCAATAAATGAAGCAAAATACAAAACAAAGCTGGAGAAGTATTACAACTCCAAATTCCGAATCTGCACATTTAACCCAGGAGATTACGTCCTAAGGGACAATGAGGCGTCTAACGCCGAAAAGCCCAGAAAATTAGCCCCCAAGTGGGAGGGTCCTTATGTTGTAGATGCAGTACTTGGAAAAGGGGCATATAAGCTACACACCCTGGACGACAAAGAAGTCCCAAGAACCTGGAATGCTCAATAGTTAAGAAGATGCTACATGTAAACAACCAAAGTTTTCTTTATGTACTTGTAACGGTTGCGCGCCAACACATTTAGCACTCATACAAGAAGTGTTCGGCTATCCTTTTTCATGCGAATTTTTTGTCACAACTGCATATATTACTTCGGGCATACACGAAAACATCAATGGCTCGACCTTAGGAAACGTTGTAGACCTCCAAGGCGTGTCACAAACGAGTGCACAGCCGGGTCAAGAACACAACCAAAGCCTAAAAAACGCCAAATAAATACTTCGTGCCCACATAAACACGAAAGCATCGAACACACGGTAAACGAACATTGTAAAGACCCCCAAAGCTGAAAACAGTTTGGTCAACACAATAACCTGTAACTCGATCACTTCGTATTCACGAACCAACCTGCACACATAAACGACAGAATAAACGTTGTACCTAACACAACACAACCTGTCAGTGCCATCATTCATTCGTGATACCTAATCAAAGTAATTACACATGCACATATTGTAATGATAAACAAAATTCACAAGAAAATAAAGCGTGAATAAAGCATTAACATGTCAACAATAGCAAAACCTGTCGCAGATACGACAGCTATAAGTTAAATTGTTCACGAAATTTTCAAGTCGGTTACAAGGCCATCAAAGCCAATACACGGCATGCAAGCCGGATTTCTTCACTCTGGATGACTAGGTCCAGCACCCCCAGTAGCGTGTTCTTCATCTCCAAGAGCCTTCTTCAATAAGGCAACACCATCATGTTTCCGAGCCAATTTCTGGGCAGCTTTAACAACTCCAAACTCCAGAGAGGCAAACTCTTTTCGTTTCGCGGCATAAGCAGCAGTACAATCTTCCTTATAGAGCTCGAAATGATAGTCCTTCTCATTGTTAACAGCTGCAGCCTTACCTTCGCTATAACCATCATTCCGACCGCTGTTGTACCCCACTTTACCCAACTCAAACATGTAGCTGGCAAGCTTATGGGATTTCACTATACGATCAGCAATCTGCGAAGAGCACACAGCAACATAAGAAGAAGTAATTAACACAAACTGAAAGCAAACATAAACAAAGGAAGTTACCAAGGGCACAACGCGAGAAAGCAACCACTTGCAATCTGCAGATATCTCCTCAGTAAGAAGATCGGAAGCCTTGCACTCAGCAATCTTTTTCTCAACAAACTCTTCCAACGCAGCTATACGCTCTACATACTCCCGCTCTCTCTTCTGATGCGCAGCGTGTTCCGCCTCAGCTTCTTCACTGATTTTACGTTTCTCAGCGGACATCTGCACAATCGCATCACGTTGCGATCGCAACTCCTTGTTGGTGCGCTCACAAGCAGCCTCCCAATCCTTCTGCTTCTAGGAGTTAGCCTCTTTCTCTTGAGCAAGCTTATTCTCAGCATCTGAAACCCTCCACAACAAACCTTTCTGCTCAGAGTTAAACTTCTCTTTCTCTCTTCCACAAATGCCTTCTTCTCATTTTCAAACTCAACTGTCCCCTCCCCCATCAGCTTCCACTCACGAACAATCTCTTGAGAGGTGGCAAAATAGTTAACCCTGGCACGAACATGATCGTCTAGCAAGGCAAACCGTTTGCGCCTTTTCTGAAATAGCCTCTCAGCAGGGGGGAGAGACAAAGAGAAGAACTCGTGACAGTTATCAAGTTGATGCATCCAGGAACCCTGGGTCAGATTCCAGTGAGGAGCATGTGGCAAATCATCACACGCTGAGTTATGGGTATCCCAGGAATCAGCACGCACATTCTCAAACTGTGGACTCCGAACCACACCGGAAGTAGAACCACCGCCACCGCCTGGTGGACGCTTGGTATAAATGGTTTGACGAGGCGTAGCCTCACTTGACTGTGCTTCGTCCTCAATGCCCTTGTCCCGACCATCTCCACCAGCAACATGAACACCAGCGCCACCCGCGCCATCACCCCCACCTTCTCTAACATGCTCAGCATTTACATCATCATGCTTCCTCTTTTCACCCAAGTCATCATGGGGAGGGAAAACCAAACGTCTTAGACGGTGGAGATTCAGGAGGAGTAATCTTTGAAATGTCAAACTTCCGGGGAGTTCTCCCTGCCTTCACATCTGAAACCAAGACAATCATGATTGTCAAAGGCGAAGACCAAAAGCCAAATACTAAGACTTATAACTACAAAGCCTTTACCTGTAGGATCAGAAGCAGCATATATTTCCTCCAAAAGATTGCCACGATTTCCACTAAAAACACCCATATCAATTTCAGACTCCGAGGGTGCAGGAGGAGTTTCCTTCTGGAGTTTGGCCTTCTTAGATGCAAGCACGGCAGCAGCCTGCTCATCAAGCTTCCGTTTTTTATCTTCAAGAGCTTTTTTCTTCATCATCTCCGTCAAAGTAGCGCGGTCATCAGGATCCGACCCACGATGTTTCTCTCTGGCCCCTAAACCAGACAATGTACCAGACACGACAACGTAATCTAAGACAGGAAGAGTAGAGGGTCGCTTACAAGGAGTCTCAGTGGCTTTTTCCTCAGCCCTCTTCTCCTTCCCCTCTGGTTTGCCAGCTCTTGTTTTTTTCCTTGTTTCCAACTGATCAGCGGTATCAACCGGAACTTCCACATCATCATCTACGGGTTCATTAACAGGCTCATGAACTACCCCCTGCACCGGACCTGCACGCGGCGAATGAGAAGTTAGGCCTCCAAGAGATCTGTCAGATTCCCCACTCGAGAGAACAACAACTTCCTCTCGAGGAGGATCAATGGCATCATCAACATCATCTTCACTATCTTCACCTAAAACAGTGTTGGCATAGGTGGCAAAACTTTCGTTAGTCGGGTGCAAGAAACGGTTGCGGATCTGGTCCAACCATGTCGGTTTCCCATCCTCCTGAACCGCCTCAACCATCGCTCCACCGGCCTTCGGGTCAGGAACATTCAGTAAACTATACCCAACTGTGACAATGAGAAGGCATATATTAAAAACAAAACAAAATCAGAAGAGTACACACAAGATCACAAAACAACAAAACTACATATGTTTGCCTTAATAACCGTAAACCGGGACACCCAAAGGACGCTTCAGGACCCACAACATACTCATACCAGCACCCACCAACGCCATCTCCTCAAGCTGAGAAATAGCAGTAGCCTTGTGAGTCACTTTCTTCTACCATGCTTGTTCAGCAAAATCCGCAATCACATTCACCTTAGGGATCCCCTCGCTTCCTGCCCGATAATGCATGTCTACCGGGATAACACCACGGCGAATGTAGAAAAACTTTTGCTTCCAATCATGCAAGCTTTTCAGAGGAGTAGAACAACAGGGGATTACACCACTGGTCCGGGAGTTAAAAGAGTAGAAACCGCTGGTGTAAGTCACGGTGTAAAACACATTAAACATTTCAAAAGTTGGCTCAACACGGTTGGCTCTACAAATAAACTCAAAGTGGGTGACACGGGGAAGCCCAATAGCGTTGATATGCGAGATATGGAGCCCATAATTCCTCAACACCTCAGCAGTAAACCTGGTTATTGGGAGTCTGAAGTTACCCTCCCGGAAAAAAGCAGCATACTATGTAATGTAACCAGGAGGTGCGTCCATGGCAGTAGAACCAGGAGTTGGGAACTGGGCACCCCACTCAGGAAGAAAACCCATCTCCCTCACCAAGTTGTGAAACTCTTCCTCTTTCCACCCTATCGTCGCCTGATCAGGACCTGGTGGATTTTTACCCTTGTTCCTCCTTTTCTTCGATGAAGGATTTGTTCCAGACATATTAAAAGACAATGAGAAAAAGAAATTTGAACAAAGAAAAAGAAGAAAGAGAGAAGTACAAGGAGAAACTGTTGTAAATCTTTTGAAAAAGTGAAGCAAGAGAGGAGAACCGCCACATATTTATACCCATCGCATTAAATGCGATGGGTAGTGGACCATCAGGAATTCAGAAGGTCACCCAATGGGGAGAAGACACGTCAGCAGAAAGAGAAACCGTCACCCCTTTTTCCGGGAGCGTGGGCGGCACACATCTGACAAAGGGATGGAAAGTAACTGACACCACTGAAAAGGCGACTGTTCACCTCAGACAAGACAGGGACATTAGACGGTCACATCAATTCTCTTTGTCCCAAGTACAGAAACTTCGTTCAGAAGGAAACACCAATACTCCATGCGCCATGCGTCTACCTGGCTCAACTTTACAAAGTTACCAACACACCGTGCGCCACGCGTCCAGTTGGTTCAACTTTACAAAGTTACCAACACACCGTGCGCCACGCGTCCAGTTGGTTCAACTTTACAAAGTTACCAATAAGCCATGCGCCATGCGTCCACTTGGCTCAACTTCACAAAGTTACCAATAAGCCATGCGCCATGCGTCCACTTAGCTCAACTTCACAAAGTTACCAATAAGCCATGCGCCATGCGTCCACTTGGCTCAACTTTACAAAGTTACCAAAACGCCATGCGCCACGCGTCCAATTGACTCAACTTTACAAAGTCACCAACACACCGTGCGCCACGCGTCCAATTGGTTCAACTTTGCAAAGCTACCAATAAGCCATGCGCCACGCGTCAACTTGGCTCAACTCTACAAAGTCACCAATTCACCATGCGCCACGCGTTCAGTTGGCTCAATTTTGCAAAGTTACCAACACGCCACGCGCGATGCTACCATTATGACAAACCGTGCAAAATAACATGTATTCCGACGACACCAACAACCACTTCCCTTATAAGTCCAGAATCCCTCCTAGACGATCAACTCAACTAGAAGGCACACTTGACTGGGGGGACTTGAAGAGGTATGGTCCCAATTCCTTGCCCACATGGTAAAGACCACACCACTTCTGCTTCCGACATGGCGCCTACATCAGCAAGCGAATCCAGAAGCTTCTGGAAGACGCCAAGGTGGCACCAAAGACGCTCTTTCCGACAGAAAGGACGGCACGTGTCACCAGTCATCGAGCGCCACGTAGGCCTGCAGCAAATCAAGGAGCAGACCGACAGTGCCAGTACGACGTCTCCAGCATGGACAAATATAGGCGCACCACGTGTACCACTACACTGACCACAGCAGAGGAGACCAAGAGGATATTCCCCTTGGTCGGATAGCTGGCGCCCTATAACAGCTGGCAAGGTTGCTCCTCCCTCTTTCACCCTCCGGCTATAAATAGGACCCTTCATCCTTCAGGTAAAATCCATCCTATTCTCCACACTCTCACTCTTAACACACACTGTTTTATCTCCTCAGAACAGAACTTATTCTCACGATGGAGCCCGGTTAAGAGGGAAACCCCCATATTCCCCTCTTAACGAGCTAACGGTGTTGTTGTTTTGCAGGACCCGTCATGGTGAGTAACAAAGGAGATCGAACCCCACAAAGAAACGAACAGGCTAGTTTCACCTCAGGTGTTAACCAGTGTTTCATCAATTATATTTAATCCGGGTCCCTTTTGAATATAATTTACATCGGAACGTTCACAGTAGGTAAAAAGAAGCTCATGAAATTGGGACACTTCTATTTGATATCAAGACGTAGTTAAAAAATACGTCGCAACAACATATTCAAAAAAATTACCTCATTGTAAGTATACGCGATAGGAAACACGAAAGCGTCTTGTAAAAAAATAACTAAAAACTAGCGGATTGGCCCGCTTTACGCGACAGGGACTCGGATGGTAGTTAATTTGGTCCGTTTGTAACTTTACCGATATAAAACGGTATTTTATATTTATAGGAATTAAAGAGAAACCTCAAAAATAAATTTGTGATACGAAAAAAATATACTAACACGTGCTTTACATTGATCCAAAACCATAAAAACTAATCATGATACCATTTCCAATAACACTGACACCGGTACCGTGTCGATATCGGGTCAGGTCGTCATAGCACCCACATTCACTATAGCTTACAACTATGCTTTTAACAAAATATACGTCGGAATATCGAGAAACAAAATTTACACAGTTACGTATTATGTTATAACTCGTTATTAAACCCGCGTGTATTGCGGCGCGGGTACATCGTAAACATCAAGCTTACCTTTTTTTTAACATCAAAGTCTTTGTTAGGTTATTTTTTTAATACAAAAGATGTTGGTTTTGTTAGTTTCCTTTGTAGTCGGTCCCATTTGTGTTGATAGCGAAAATGTAGTATGTTGCTAACGCTTCTTTGATCGGCAACCATGTCATATTCTTGTTGTGGGCCGAAATTCATCACTGCATATATAATTAAGAGAAATTGCTCAATATGTTGCATAAAAAATGATAATTGTATAATCGACACGGTATTTTGTGTACTTGAAAGTTAGATGCATATGGAATTGTTACTAAAGAACAACATAAATGCAAAAACCATCAGCATGTGATACAGTAGATACTGAATCTACTAAGGTTCTAGCTAACAAAAAAACCCTACGTACTAATGCATCAATAATTAGACAACTTAAATAAAGATAACCTGATCGGATGGCTACACACAAAATTTTGCCTATTAGTGGGCTGGCGAGAGTGGGGTAGCGCCCCTTCGGTAACGGACACGGGGTGGTTCATTTGTTCATGCCAGTTGCATCTTTGGCTGCATCTACTGCTCGTTGTGCACCTGCCTTCATCTGTTATCCAGCCTGCTCAATTTAAATATTTTTCAATTTTTTAGTCTATTAAAATTGGTTTTTTAACATCAACTTATGTAAAACATTTTTATTAAATCAATATTATTTGGATATGAATTATGAAAAGGACCTGCTGGGCTGAGTCCTGGGCTGACTGGGAAGCTTGGCCTGCTTTGTCCATCAGCTGGTTGCCCTTCTCCTGAAAATAACCAAATGTTATATACATGCATATATACATATATTTGTGTGTGTGTGTGTTTTGGTGTATAAAATAATGAATATGAAGGTAGTGATCAAGATAAGTGACCTCGGCTTGGCTGGGGTTTCCACCGGCTTTGGGTGGCCTTTTCATTTTTGGAGTTGTCCATTTTAGTCCCTTCTATGTTTCTACTACCCCTCTACTTTGGCATTTGGCGTTTTTAACCCCTACCTTTTTACTAATTTAATTTTCCATCAGTAACTTTTGTTTGTTAAATTCTTTTGTTTATCTCAATCATTCTTTTACTTTTAGAAAACATTTTTTTACGTGTGCATATTTTTATGTACGTATCAATATAAATTTGAGGGTGCCTACGTTTTTACGTAATAAGAGCCAGATCACATGCCTCAAAAAATATATCGTGAAGCTGATAACAACATAACTATTGAAAAGCAAAGTTTGAGATGTCAAGGGATTTAGTAATGTTATTGCAATTAAGGAATCTAAGGACTTATCAGCTTATACCTTTGATTAACTAACAACACTGGTGGTGAACCTAAGGAAATACTTTCTTAAAAGACGTTAGGTATCAACAAAAAGATGACTATAGTGAAGTACAAAGTGATTCTAAAATAGTTGTAACTTGTAAATTGCAATTGAAATCCCATCAAGAATATAGATAGGTACATGTTAAAATAAATAAATAAAAATCAAAATAATGAACTACAGTCTACATACAAACCATTGCTAACATTGTAACCAATTTCCTAGCCTATGTATGATCACAAACAATTACACTATATGAAAAGCATGCATTCTTAAAAATAGTTGTGCAAAATTAATAAAACTGGATGAGGATGATGTACATACTTTTTAACCAGCTTAAATTTGCCAAAAGCATTTTGCTCCAATTTTTTCCTTGTTGGTGTTATCTAATTAGAGATTATTAATTTTTTTTATTCATATTCTAAGCTCAAACATTATATTTAATTCTTATCCAATGTGATATTGCCAAATGTGGCTTAGACGGATGCATCCTTTGTTGTCAAGACGATGCCGCTGAGAACGCAGTCTCACAACACGAAGCTAGAAGGGAGGACAGGCTAGTCGAAGGACCGGCGAAATTACCCAGCCTTTGTCGGAATCAGTTACAGAAATGAGAAAAATGAGAGGGACTGCGACTACCAAACTGCAATCTACCCTCCCTGATGGACTTTTTAGAGGTAAACCAACCCTCCCCAATGATGCAAATTAATTTTCAAAAAGCATACACAAAATTACAACCTTAAAATCCTAATATGTATAGGACAAGTAACTATTCCCTAGGTTTATTCACGATTAACTGATTACGTACGCGCTAAATAAAAAACTTATCTAATAGTTAAAATAACTTCCATGATAATTATATTTATTCACCGGGCTTATCAAATCGGAGTCATATGAACTAATTTCATTGCCCCCACGCCCACCCTATAATATACATAGAACTACAATCCTGAAGTCTTATAAAGCGTATTAATAAATTGTCAAAAACCTTTGGTACCTCCTATCTATTGCCAAGGTGAACTGCAAATCAACCCAAGTGAGACCTAAAGTGCTAGATCTTTTACAAAAATTTGGAAACAGAAATCGCCATACCTTAAATTGTAAAGATTAATCCAAAACTAATTAAAATCCGAGCCCTAATTACAGAAGCAAAGCTGAAGATTTACCCAAAACTAATTGAAATGGGAATTCTAATCGCTGAAACATACATGTCTGAACCCTAATTTCAGACGCCAAGCACCAAGCGTGTTCGTCGGAATCAAAATTAAAGGGAGCGGCGAAGAGGTGTCAACGTAGCATTTGAAGGCGGAGAGAAGGAGGAGAAAGGGGAGGACGACAGGGAGTGATACGGTGGAACTGGATTACGTGTGTCACACCCCCAAAATCCACACGCGGAGTATCACCGCTTGGAGGCGTGACTGACCAGGATCCAGCCACCAATCATATTGAACTAGCATGTAAGTAACTATAAAAATTCAACCAATACAATTGGTGTCCAAACAAAACATAGTTTAAGTTGCAAGCGGAAGCATAACGATTAAATCCAAAACAAAATATAAGTTCAAATGTTTCAAGGTTTAACATGGCACACAATTGTCCATGTCCCACAACGACTCTCCCCCATGCAAGCTCCAGCTAAGAACCTATTTGTGACACTCTAGGTTTTCCCGAGCAAATATCTTGTAATTTCATTGTGTGTATATATGATTTTAAATGAAAGTCGTGTTATCTTCTTGTTCTATGTGAGTGTGTATATGTAGTGTATATATATATATAGTGGACCAAGACCGCGAACCCGACTCGAGACCACTCGGTCTCGAGTAAACAGTTGGGCCGTTTGGGCCGCTCCCCTCCTTTCATCCATCCGGAACCCACTTAGGGTGCACCACCTCTTATAAGAACCTAAAACCCTCACACACACTCCCCTTTACACTCTCTCTCATTTCATCTACACTCTCCCTCTCTCTAGAAAACCTTAAACCCTAACCATCAAGCATCACCCACTCCTCCTCCTCTCGGATCAAACCGTCGATCAAAGAGTTCTCGGATCTGTTTGAGATCAACACTCGGGAGCATTTTCATCAATCTTTCACATCTCTTGCACTCGAAATCCTTGGCCGGTTAGTGTTCCGTTGCAAACACATGTATATTCATGATATAAGTGTTGTCTATGTTATAATGTGCATTGTTGTTATTTAGTATGATGAAAGTGTTTGATTGATTTAATGAGTTCTTGTTTGTTAATGATACATACTTGGTTCCAAATGCATAAGATGAACAATGTTCTCTCTCTTAGTGAAAAGTATGATTTTTGTGTAATAATGACTTGCTAAGATAAGCTTGAATGATAAAAGCATGATGATTAGGATTTGTTTAGGGTCATCCGATTTATGTTAAGAGGTTATAGGACTAATGTGTTGCTTAATGGTAGTTTACAAGATGATCTTGACAACTAGTTATGTATTATGAATTCTTGTCCATAGAATGCATGATTATGTAGGATGAACATGATAGTGAAGGATGAAAACCCTAATGATGAACAAGTTTGAATATTTGAATATGCTGTGTTTGATCCATATTGATATAGAATTAGACAATAAAACATGTTTATGCATTTTGGTTGGATAGTACATATTACCATGAAAACAGAATTCTATTGGATAGTACTATTAGACAAGTTCTAGAAGGTGTTCGGTCATCAGGTGTGCGAGTCGAGACCTCCTGTCTCGACTCGAGACCAGCAACCTACAACTCGAGACCGCGTGATTTCGACTCGAGACCATACGTGACAACTCGAGACCAGACAAAGCAAACATCAGGAACTTGAAATCAGCAAGGTCTCGACTCGAGATCTCATGATCCCGACTCGAGACTGGGCTCGAGACCTCCGAGATTGCGACTCGTACCGGCATTACTCGAGATCTCATGGTTGCGACTCGAGACCGCACGTTCTCGAGTCGAGACCACCTTGTCTCGAATGGGCTGCTTGTCTCCGTTATTGGGCCAAACATGTGTGGACTGTGCATACCGTTCTATTTGGATTCTGTGATTCTGTTAACTGTTAGTATGATCGGATAGGCCCAATAACACTTATGATTTGTATGATAAGTGTAGACGTTTACTTTTTAACTGTTGCGTATTAGAATAGGCTCGATAACTTGCTGGATAATCATATGTTATGCATTCGATGTGTTAGCAATGTGTAGATATACGTGATTACTTGTGTCCGAGCCTGACCTATACTGGTAACCATTTAGGACGTGGTGACCAGCATACTTAACCAAGTAAACTAAACTGCCGAGCAACCCAAGGTGAGTTCACAACTAATAAAGCATGCGTTCCCGGTGGTTGGGAAACGGAAACTTAAACTACGCTATCCCCTTGTAAGGGATACAAACCTACTTCTCTCCCCTTAAATGGGACTTTTAGTTAATTACTGTTTATACTGGATGCAACAAGCAACACTAAACAAAACTCTATCACTCAAGTCCTCACTTCTTAATACCGATTAGTCGTCGGGGTCAGGCGAACGGGTTATTAGTTGATAGCGCTATTTAGGTCTCACCAACCTCACACCGTGCCCGCGTATGGGATCGGGCGTGAACTAATGTACTCTGGCAACCGTCAATGATGATAGAACATTGACAAACGGGCTCTACGGAAACGTACGGATGAATAGTATTCGGTATTGTAAAAACAGTTTAGTCGCTTACTTATGGGGTAGCTCCCCATCGCATGTATAAACGGATAAATTAACTGGTGAAACAAGTTTTTGGTAATTAAAAACTGGACAACTCGTGGACTCGCCAACATTTTTGTTGATACCCTACTGCATGCTTTGCAGGTACTCAGTGACTCAGGAGCTTGCAGCTTGGGAATGTGTAGTGGTCGTCTAGCCCATGTGTGGGGTTCTAAATAATCTTGAACTATGAACTTTGTTTTGAAACTATTTGGTTTATGCTTCCGCTGTTTACTTAAAACGTTATTTGAACTTAAACCTTTAAAACTTTGAACTATAATGATTACTAACTATTGTGGTTGGTGAACATCGTTACTATGGACCAATGTTTAGTATAATTGGTGGCTGGATCCTGGTCAGTCACGCCTCCAAGCGGTGGTACTCCGCAGGCGGATTTTGGGGGTGTGACACTATTGACCTGCAAAGCATGTAGTAACGAGTCAACAACAATGTTGAGCGAGTTCACAGTTGGGTGTTTGTTTTAAGTTGGTCCAAAAATAGTTCCTTTAACTGGCATCCCTGTAGTCATGTTTATGTGCCCTGGACTGTCAATGTCTATCATCATGGACGTGCCCAGATCCATTAGTTCACGCCCGTCCTCTGCGGTACGGTGTGAGGCTTGTCAGGCCTAAATAGCGCTATCTAACTAATGACCCGCTCGCCATTGGCCCGGCGATTAAGTCGATATAAAAAGGAGGGACTTCGTGACAGAGTTTTGGTCTAGTGAAAGTTAACTGTCCATGAGGACGAGGAATTATATTCCTGAACCCGTACTGTCCTACCCAAGAAAGGACGAGGAATCCATGTTCCTTAACCCATTCCCAACCCCTGGGAATCCCATGCTTTGTAGAAAGTGTGAACTCACCTTGGTTAGCTCGGCAGATAAACGAAAGGTCAAATTGAGCTGTTAGGGGTCAACCACGTCCTAACATGGTTACCATACAAGTCAGGTCTAGGTTCAAATAGTGCACGTATGATTACACGTAGTTTAACAGGTTATGAACACGTATTGATCACATAATACATGTTAACACATTAACAGTAACATTCAAGTACCAAACACGTCCAACTTGTGCGACCCGAAAGATAAAACCCAACGAATAGGCGGCCCAACCTATTGTGCGATCAGCACAACTTGTGCGAGCCACAATGGGTTGTGCGATCAACCTTATACCCGGCCCAAACATAAAACAAGGCCCAAACAATTAACATAACAACATCTTGTGCGATCCGTTAAATCTTGTGCGACTAATGGTACCTTGTGCGACTAATGGTACCTTGTGCGACTGATGGTACCTTGTGCAATCAGATCAGGTCTTGTGTGACCTGATCTTGTGCGATCAACAACTTGTGTGATTTGTCCTTGTGCGATCAAGGACCTTGTATGATCAGAAAGTTTGTATGGCCAGATCTGATCTTGTGCAATTAGTTACCAACTTTCCTAAACTCATGCAATTCAGTTACTAGCTCCAATCAATTCTTTTGACCAAAATTAACAGTTTCCATATTCGAATTAAGTCAACTAACAAAATCAATAATTTCTAATCAACCCGTTATTCGATCAAAACAAGGTTTTTATCACTCAATTCATATGAACCCTAATGAATAACATAATCAATACATGAACAATAATCACAACACCAACCATATTAACATGATTCATAATCTCGATCACTAGCAAACATCCTATCTTAAACATATCACAGCCGAATAAACAAGCATTTGGTTTTCATTCATCAATAATTCCAATTTATACTAACCCAATCAACTCATTCGGATTCAAACCCATGTAAGGCCGATTACATACGTACAACCGATTTCATACATTCGATCCTAATTTATCATGCAAACAATCCGAAAACGAGACATGACAGTCGATTAACATCATCATACTCATCCGGTTCACACAAACATTATCACATAAGCATCATTGTTCATCATACATTCAATACTTAATCATTTAATCAAATCGTGAAATCATAACATCATTTACAAAACACCAATCATGAATCACTAACCGATTAAGATAAGATGAGAGTGATCCGAATCAAGAGCTTCGATGAGGATGGGATGTTGTTTGGCGTCGGCTTCGAGAGGAGAGAAAGAGAGTAGGGTTTTCTAAACTTTGAGTGATTAGGTAAAGTGTGGGATATGTACTAACACCCTATGTGATAATCGAACTAATGGGAATGGGCCGAACCCAAACTTGGGCTTCCCTATAGATTCGAGTACAAGTTGTGTAGCCCGAATGGGCTTGTGCGATCGGATTAGAGTTGTGCGGTTGGGTTGTGTTGTGTGTTCATATTACATACATACGTGTATTACACATAATCACAAAACATAACAACATAACATTCCATTTAATCATCAAGTTCACATAGTCACATAATGTTCACATACGTTACATAAGTTCAAAACATGCTACACTTAGCACAAAGATAGGTTCTGAAATACGAGTTGTCATATTATCCCCAAGTTGAAAGAAATTTCGTCCCGAAATTTAGCACGTACTCATTGAGGAAGCTAGTTAAGTTGCATGGTTTTCCTGGGGTGTCACATCCTCCCCCCGTTGATCTGGAATTTTGTCCCGAAATTCCGTAGCTTCGGCCTCAGTAATGGTTGTACTGTTTATGAATAGTTGGGGATACTTTTGTTTCATTTGATCTTCGCGTTCCCAGGTGAACTCTGGGCCACGACGGGAGTTCCAACGAACTCAAACGAGAGGTATTCTAGTGCGCTTGAGGACCTTAATATCCCGGTCCGTGATTTCAACTGGTTCCTCGACGAATCGTAACTGCTCATCGATAGTGAGCTCCTTCAAAGGAACTATGCGGGTCTCATCTGACAGACACTTCTTTAGATTCGACACGTGGAAAATGTTGTGAACTGCACTGAGTTCTGTTGGTAGGTTTAGTTTGTAGGCCACCCTGCCTATTTTCTCTATGATTTCGAAAGGTCCGACGTATCGTGGGTTAAGTTTGCCTCGTTTGCCAAAACGAACCACACCCTTCCAGGGTGAAACTTTGAGTAGCACTCGATCCCCAACCTGGAGCTCGAGTGGTTTCCTGCCCTTATCGGCGTAGCTTTTCTGACGGTCACGAGCTGCCGCCATTCGTTGTCGTATTTGAGCAATCCGTTCTGTTGTGTCTACCACAAGTTCTGGGCCAGTGATCTGACTATCCCCCACCTCTGCCCAACAGAGAGGTGATCTGCATTTACGCCCGTACAATGCCTCAAACGGAGCAGCTTTAATGCTGGTGTGGTAGCTGTTATTGTACAAAAATTCCACAAGTGGCAGATGCCTTTCCCAGCTGTTGCCAAAGTCAATTACACATGCCCTAAGCATGTCTTCAAGGGTCTGGATGGTGCGTTCAGACTGCCCATCCGTTTGCGGGTGATAAGCTGTCCTCATATCTAAACGTGAGCCAAAGGACTTGTGCATTGCTTGCCACAGTTCTGAAGTAAAACGTGCATCACGATTCGAGATAATAGAGGTGGGCACCCCGTGCCTCGAGACAACTTCCTTAAGATATACGTCTGCTAACGTGGAGAACTTATCCGTTTCCTTGATAGCCAAGAAGTATGCAGACTTTGTGAGTCGATCCACGATCACCCAGATAGTATCATTTCCGCGCTGAGATCTAGGCAGGCCAGTAACGAAATCCATGGAAATTTGCTCCCATTTCCATTGTGGTATCTCAGGTTGTTGGAGAAGGCCTGAAGGTTTCTGGTATTCGACTTTGACTCTCGCACAAGTCAAACACTTGCTGACGTAAGTTGCTCTGTGGGCCTTCATGCTAGGCCACCAGTATGTAGTTTTGAGATCGTGGTACATCTTATCCGAGCCAGGATGTACCGAGTAGCGAGACTTGTGTGCTTCATCCATCACAAGCTCTCGTAGGTTGCCATAGAGTGGGACCCAAATGCGTCATGTTACGTAGTAAGCACCGTCTTCCTTTTGTTCCAATCGTTGCCTTGAGCCGCGTAGGGCTTCAGCCCTGACGTTTTCTGGTTTCAATGCTTCTACCTGAGCATATCGTATCTAAGAGGGAAGACTAGATTGAATGGTGAGTTGTAAAGCTCGTACGCGCTTAGGCGTAGTGTCCTTTCGACTGAGGGCGTCAGCCACAACATTGGCTTTGCCTG
Source organism: Helianthus tuberosus (assembly GCA_030545235.1). NCBI lineage: Eukaryota > Viridiplantae > Streptophyta > Magnoliopsida > Asterales > Asteraceae > Helianthus > Helianthus tuberosus. Next base: position 144,754,502 of record CM060399.1, read on the forward strand.
GGTGATACCTGATCGAGCATTCGTAGTCATTCAGTAGCTTGACCCATCGTCGTTGTCGCAAATTCAACTCCTTCTGTTTGAAGATGTGCTCGAGACTCCTGTGATCGGTGTAAATGGCGCACTTGGTACCGTACAGGTAATGTCTCCATATCTTAAGTGCAAAAATAACAGCTCCCAGCTCTAAATCGTGCGTAGTGTAGTTCCTTTCATGAACTTTAAGTTGGCGTGAGGCGTAGGCTATGACCTTGTCACGTTGCATCAACACACATCCAAGACCCTGAATGGATGCGTCGCAATAGACCACAAAATCGTCTGTGCCCTCTGGCAATGAAAGAATAGGTGTGCTGCAAAGTCTATCCTTTAAATGTTGAAACGCAGTATCCTGTGCATCACCCCATCGATAAGTAACGCCCTTCTACGTTAGTGAGGTGAGAGGTTGTGCATTCTTGGAGAAATCCTTGATAAACCTTCTGTAATAACCTGCCAAGCCCAAGAATTGGCGAATTTCCGTTGGTGTACGAGGTGCAGGCCAGTTCTTAATCGAGTCTACCTTGGATGGATCAACATGGATCCCATCCTTGTTTACCACATGGCCTAGGAAATGGACTTCACGAAGCCAGAACTCACATTTCGAAAACTTAGCATAAAGCTGTTCTGTTCGAAGGAGTTCCAAAATGAGTCGTAGATGGTGCTCGTGTTCCTCCTGACTCTTCGAATAGATCAGGATGTCGTCGATAAAAACTATAACGAACTTGTCCAGGTAAGGCTTGCACACGCGATTCATCAAGTCCATGAAGACCGCAGGTGCGTTTGTCAGCCCAAAAGGCATGACCAAAAACTCATAGTGTCCATAACGAGTTCTAAAGGCTGTTTTGGAGACGTCCTCTTCTCGGACTCTCAGCTGGTGATATCCTGATCTCAAATCAATCTTCGAGTAAAAGCTCGACCCTTGCAGCTGGTCGAATAGGTCGTCGATGCGTGGAAGAGGATAGCGATTCTTCACGGTCACTTTGTTGAGCTCGCGATAGTCGATGCACATTCTGAAAGTACCGTCTTTCTTCTTCACGAATAGCACTGGAGCTCCCCAGGGCGAAGAGCTAGGATGAATGAAACCCTTATCCAAGAGTTCTTGTAGTTGCGTGGACAGTTCTTCCAACTCTGATGGAGCTAAACGATAAGGTGCTCGAGCTATGGGCGCTGCTCCAGGAGTTAGTTCGATCTGAAATTCAACTTGACGATGAGGAGGAAGGCCAGGTAATTCCTCAGGAAATACCTCAGGATAGTCACGTACAATCGGAAAATATTTTATCTTTTTCTCTTTCTTCGAGGTGTCAGTAACGAGAGCCAAAATAGCAGTGTGCCCCTTTCTCAAACATTTCTGGGCCTTAAGGAAGGAGATGATGCTCACAACAACACCACTCTTGTCACCACAAATCATGAGAGGTTCATCACCTGTACGAGGAATACGAACAATCTTTTCGTTGTAAAGAATCTCTGCTCGGTGTTGGGATAACCAATCCATCCCAATGACAATGTCGAAACTACCCAAGACGATAGGAATGAGGTCGATAGAAAAGGTCTGGTTAGCAAGAACAAGATTACAACCCTTGACTACGTGCGTGGCCTCTAAACTCTTACCATTAGCTAGCTTTACAGTATGCTTGGTGTTCAAAAGTGTTGGGGTACGCTTAAGCATTTGGCTAACTTTTAAGGACACGTAGCTAGTATCAGCACCCGAATCAAATAATACAGTAACGTAAAAGTCGTCGAGAAGGAACTTACCCGTCACCACGTTGGGATCGTTCCTTGCTTCACCTTGGCCAATAACGAACACACGACCCCTTGCACCATTGCCGTTATTACCCCCGTTGTTCCCATTCCCCTGGTTGTTGTTGTTGTTGTTCTGGTTCCTGTTCAGTTGGGGACAATCTCTCTTGAAGTGGCCTTCAGCTCCACACTGAAAGCACCCTTTGTTGTTACCTTGCTGCAGCTGCTGCTGGCGTTGATTCTGTTGGGCTTGTTGTTGCTGACGATTCTGGTTTGCGGGGTATAAACTTCTGCAATCCTTTGCTGCGTGGCTTGGCTTATTGCACCGATGAAAGTTACTCCTGGTGCATTGTCCGTTGTGGTGTAGGTTGCAGCGATTGCATTTGGGGTGATTTCCCTTGTACCCACCATGACTTTGACTACCAGATGTTTGCTGACTAGGGCTCTTGTAGTCGTCAGTCCTTCTCTGCTGAGACTGGGATTGAACAGAAGTCGAACCCTTGCTTGAAGATCCATCCCATTTCCGTTTGTTGTCACTAGGAGCATCCGAAGTAGCTGTAGCACTAATACGTTTTGGTAACTTGTTCTGCTCCACCGCCTGATCAGTGAGACGGTGAGCCAACTGAACAACCTGCTGGATAATGGTGAGGTTAGCTGAAGTCACATGACTTTGGATCTCTGGCACTAAGCCCTTAAGGTATAGTTCAATGCGTTTGATGGGAGGATCCACCATAGTAGGACACAGAATAGCTAGCTCATTCGATCTTTTTGTATAAGCTTCAATTTCTGACCCCGTCATCTTGAGGTTGAAGAACTCTACTTCCAGTTTGTGAATATCATCACGATTGCAGTACTCTTCCTTGATCATCTCCTTAAAATTGTTCCATGGGGTGGCGTTAGCAGCAACCAACCCCAGCATTTGGACTTGAGCGTTCCACCACGTGAGCGCTAAACCCTCGAGAGTACTGGTAGCATACTTCACCCTGCGAGCCTCAGGGCATTCACACATTTCGAAGACAGATTCGAGTTTCTCAAACCAGTGGAGGAGACCTACGGCTCCTTCAGTGCCGCTGAAAGTAGTGGGTCGGCAGTCCATAAAAGTTTTGAATGTGCACACAGGTGGCTGAGCATGTTGACCTGTCGTGGGTGTAAGAAAGGACAAAGTTTAACACAAAGGTTGGTTCACGAGAGTAGGACCTAAAGATCCTAGAATGAGTTTAAACTGCAGGGTATACCTCCTGCTTGTGCGGTTGCAAGTGCCGCAGCAACTTGTTGGTTAATCAGAGCCGTCAACTAGGCTTGAGTCATGTTAACGCGTCCAGACATGATCTTCATATCAAGAGAAATATGAGTGAGAGAGGTTCATGAGAGTGCGATGACAGAAGAGAGTAAGCACACATGTGTTTTCAAACTATAGTTGCTACATTCATCTAAGCATACCACAAGCAAAGTTCTATGTAATCTAGCAAGTAGGCAATATAAGCGTAAATCATATCACCTAGAATGTCGAGTCTTGCACGTGGAGCGAAGCGTCGTTGTGGATCGTAGAGCACTGTACAGGTTATAGTCTGGTTTTAACAAAAACGTTTTCCCTTATTAAAACCAAGTTCACTATAACCAACGGCTCTGATACCAATCTGTCACACCCCCAAAATCCACACGCGGAGTATCACCGCTTGGAGGCGTGACTGACCAGGATCCAGCCACCAATCATATTGAACTAGCATGTAAGTAACTATAAAAATTCAACCAATACAATTGGTGTCCAAACAAAACATAGTTTAAGTTGCAAGCGGAAGCATAACGATTAAATCCAAAACAAAATATAAGTTCAAATGTTTCAAGGTTTAACATGGCACACAATTGTCCATGTCCCACAACGACTCTCCCCCATGCAAGCTCCAGCTAAGAACCTGTTGACCTGCAAAGCATGTAGTAACGAGTCAACAACAATGTTGAGCGAGTTCACAGTTGGGTGTTTGTTTTAAGTTGTTCCAAAAACAGTTCCTTTAACTGGCATCCCTGCCGTGGGGGTTACCCCATAGTTGAAAACGTGATTTGTTTAACCCATTTACTCTGGCAATCCAGCCGTGGGGGCTACCCCATGTTTAGTTATCTGGCTTTTCGGCCGTGGGGGCTACCCCATGTATATACTACTAGACTCGTTACCATATCGACTGCTGACTGTAGTCATGTTTATGTGCCCTGGACTGTTAATGTCTATCATCATTGATGTGCCAAGATTCATTAGTTCACGCCCGTCCTCTTCGGTACGGTGTGAGGCTTGTCAGACCTAAATAACGCTATCTAACTAATGACCCGCTCGCCATTGGCCCGGCGATTAGGTCGATATAAAAAAGAGGGACTTCGTGATAGAGTTTTGATCTAGTGAAAGTTAACTGTCCATGAGGACGAGGAATTATATTCCTGAACCCGTACTGTCCTACCCAAGAAAGGACGAGGAATTCATGTTCCTTAACCCATTCCCAACCCCTGGGAATCCCATGCTTTGTAGAAAGTGTGAACTCACCTTGGTTAGCTCGGCAGATAAACGAAAGGTCAAATCGAGCTGCTAGGGGTCAACCACGTCCTAACATGGTTACCATACAAGTCAGGTCTAGGTTCAAATAGTGCACGTATGATTACACGTAGTTTAACAGGTTATGAACACGTAATGATCACATAATACATGTTAACACATTAACAGTGACATTCAAGTACCAAACACGTCCAACTTGTGCGACCCGAAAGATAAAACCCAACGAATAGGCGGCCCAACCTATTGTGCGATCAGCACAACTTGTGCGATCCACAATGGGTTGTGCGATCAGCCTTATACTCGGCCCAAACATAAAACACGGCCCAAACAATTAACATAACAACATCTTGTGCGATCCGTTAAATCTTGTGCGACTAATGGTACCTTGTGCGACTAATGGTACCTTGTGCGACTGATGGTACCTTGTGCGATCAGATCAGGTCTTGTGTGACCTGATCTTGTGCGATCAACAACTTGTGTGATTTGTCCTTATGCGATGAAGGACCTTGTACGATCAGAAAGTTTGTATGGCCAGATCTGATCTTGTGCAATTAGTTACCAACTTTCCTAAACTCATGCAATTCAGTTACTAGCTCCAATCAATTCTTTTGACCAAAATTAACAGTTTCCATATTCGAATTAAGTCAACTAACAAAATCAATAATTTCTAATCAACCCGTTATTCGATCAAAACAAGGTTTTTATCACTCAATTCATATGAACCCTAATGAATAACATAATCAATACATGAACAATAATCACAACACCAACCATATTAACATGATTCATAATCTCGATCACTAGCAAACATCCTATCTTAAACATATCACAGCCGAATAAACAAGCATTTGGTTTTCATTCATCAATAATTCCAATTTATACTAACTCAATCAACTCATTCGGATTCAAACCCATGTAAGGCCGATTACATACGTACAACCGATTTCATACATTCGATCCTAATTTATCATGCAAACAATCCGAAAACGAGACATGACAGTCGATTAACATCATCATACTCATCCGGTTCACACAAACATTATCACATAAGCATCATTGTTCATCATACATTCAATACTTAATCATTTAATCAAATCGTGAAATCATAACATCATTTACAAAACACCAATCATGAATCACTAACCGATTAAGATAAGATGAGAGTGATCCGAATCAAGAGCTTCGATGAGGATGGGATGTTGTTTGGCGTCGGTTTCGAGAGGAGAGAAAGAGAGTAGGGTTTTGTAAACTTTGAGTGATTAGGTAAAGTGTGGGATATGTACTATCACCCTATGTGATAATCGAACTAATGGGAATGGGCCGAACCCAAACTTGGGCTGCCCTATAGATTCGAGTACAAGTTGTGTAGCCCGAATGGGCTTGTGCGATCGGATTAGACTTGTGCGGTTGGGTTGTGTTGTGTTGTGTATTCATATTACATACATACGTGTAATACACATAATCACAAAACATAACAACATAACATTCCATTTAATCATCAAGTTCACATAGTCACATAATGTTCACATACGTTACATAAGTTCAAAACATGCTACACTTAGCACAAAGATAGGTTCTGAAATACGAGTTGTCACAATATCTCCAAGTTGAAAGAAATTTTGTCCCGAAATTTAGCACGTACTCACTAAGGAAGCTAGTTAAGTTGCATGGTTTTCCTAGGGTGTCACAACGTGGGTGGGTAATTTTTGTAAAAGCTGAGAGGGAAAAAGGGGGATCGATGAAAGCACCGACTTTGTGCTTTAAGTTTATAAGGTAATTATATAATAATGTATATTAAATTAACATCATATTAGCTACAAGTAGGTTACTTCTTTTTTTATTTTGATCATCAAAAGTTGTTCCTTTTCCACTTTAACCACATATATATTAGCTATAGTGAGGTTATTTTCTTATTATTTTGTTCATCGAAAATTTTCTTTTTCCACTTTAACCATATGAAACCTCGGAATATTTTATTTTATTTTTATAAACCAGATAGGAAATATGACTAATTCATAATTTATACTCAAATATTTTCTATGTATTAAATATGATAAACAATTTGTGTGTTATATTTTCTATATTTTTTTACTTTTAGAATAATTATAGTTTTATCTTTGTTTTTATTAAGTTTATTTATTAATTGTAACAAATTTGGACATGCCACGATTTTACTCGAGTTTATCCTAAATTACTTTCCAAATTAAACTCGATTTCACTGTTTTATCTTTTTTTATCTACTACTGCCTACAATCGCGAATGGCTGTGGTAGTGGTTGTTGTACGTTGGTAATTTCCGGCATGTCGGATCGCAACACCACCTCACCATTTTTTTCTTCTATTTGTTAAATTTTAATTTGTTTTTGGTTGTTTTACATGAGATTTATATTTTGCAGCTTTGTACTCATCTTTAACGTTTAGTTCATATACGGATTCTCCGTCGCAACGCTTGGTAGGGAAATCCTGGTTTCATTTAAAAAATAATGAATGCAAGATGTATATTAAAAAAGTATTATCGATAGAAAAATGATTAGGGTTGTTGAAATATCTAAAAACATCATGCAAGAATAGACGTCATGGCTCTATGACTTTGTTTCTCACCGAATTGTAGCCATAAATGTAATTTAAAGAAAGGTGATAGAAGGATTTGCTTCTACATAGAAAGTATAGTGCTCAAAACAAAAGAAAGTAAACTTGACTTTCTTCTGACCAAATGTGTAAAATTAAATTAAATAAAGTCAAGTGGCCATCCTATAAAAACATGATCACCAGTGGCTATATTTTAAAATCCTCAAAATGTACTGTCGTACTAAAGTAAAAGTTAAGTTGGTTTTTAATTTAAAACTAGTATTAAGCACCTCCGCGTTGCGGCGGAGGCGAACACTTATGTCAGCGACCACTAACACTGAAGTTGCGGCATGTTAATGCGAATAGATTAAACCGAAACGTAAAACATAGAATAGAATAACTAAGTTAATCTAGGACTAGCGTGTTACGATGAGCCCACGTCTATTTTTTCCCGTTTAACTGGTTCATCGTAATCTATATATAATATATATCATTACCACTATACAAACCATAATGCATACATTACAACAACCATTGCATCAATATGTTGCAAAACTATACAAACCATAATTCATGCGTTACAACAACGCAAAACAAAACAAAATATGAGATGAGGAAATGTGGTTATGGCCTATGAGTACAACTAGTTATGCATAACATACAACAAAATATAAGGAAATGTGACTATGGGTACAACCAATTATGCATAACATACCACCCTCAATGCACATATATATATTGCAAATTTATAGTATATAATGTTAAATAATAATAATAATAATAATAATATATCATATTCGAACCATGTGATATTATTATCTATATATTAAAATTACAACACAATGAATAGTGACATCATCAAGGGGATAATAAATGGTATTGGGTATTAGTATCGGTATCAAATGTACCAAAACGGGTATATTTTCGGTACCGCTTTTTGACATTTTCGGTATCGGTTTGGCACCGGTTTTTACCCTCAAATACCGGTACCGTACTAGTACCGACCGGTACCGAACCGTACCATGCCAGGTATATTCCGTACCGGTACCCACTTTTGGGGATTTTTGGTAACGGTATTTTCAGTGCCGGTTGGTACCGAGCTCATCAAATCCTGTAGCAACATACAGTGGCGGTTCTTGCCCGTTGAACGTGCCAGGGCCGAAAGACACGGACACTAAAAAAAGCCTGGGCAAGCCCGGGCCAAACATAGTATATATAAAAAAATTCGATCGAAATGCGGAAAATTAGCACAACGGCCGAAAAACTTGCCCGGGTCGTGGCCCTGCCACAGCCCTATTAAGAACCGCCCCTGGCAACGTAGCAACGCAAGTAATTGCATCGTTTATATTACTTTTCATACACAACCCAATGAATAGTAACATCATCAATGGGATGAGCAAATGGTATCGGGTACCAGTACAGGTATCAAATTTACCAAACCGGGTATATTTTCGGTACCAAATGGTACCGACTTTTGACATTTTCGTTCTCGGTTCGGCACCGCTATTCACCGGTTTTTACCCTCAAATACCGGTACCGTACCAGTATTGACCGGTACCGAACCGTACCAGGTATATTCGGTACCGGTACCCACTTTTGGGGATTTTCGGTGACGGTATTTTCGGTACCAATTGGTACCGAGTTCATCAAATCATGTACCAACGTAGCAAGTATTGCACCGTTTAGATTACTTTTTATACACAGTATAAGTAAACTGTATTTCGTTTGAATGAGGTTTTATATACACAACTTATTTTTTTTTTGTCTTTTTCTATAATGATTGAATTGTAGCATGTAAAATTAACTTGGATGTTTAGATTATTGATGAGCAAATCATATCAAATCCTGTAATTAAACCGGTATCGTATTAATACCAAATTTACCATACCAATCATTTTCGGTACCAATTTGGTACCCATCTTTTGGCGTTTTCAGAATCTTTACTTTCGGTTCGACACCGGTCTAGCACCATACTTGTATTTACTTATTTAGTAATAATACCATATTAACTGATAAGAAATAGATAAAAATTCCATCTTATTCATTATGTGAAAAATCCAAACTACCAATGAGTCGGGTTTTTCTACAATCCATTTTTTCACGGATGTTAAAGTCCTTACTAAAAATATTATGATATTCAAATGAGTTCATGTGTTTAATAGTCTCTGATTGTGATGGGCTCAATAATCACGGATAAGACCCGATCTTTGGCTCGAGCATCAGGAGCTCCATGTCCATCACCATATTGGTATGTACAACAAGAAATTCGAGCTAGATTAATTGCCATATCTATAAATGGGTTCGCCAACTCTCGAGAACAAGCCAAGTGCACTTTGATCAGTTTCCTCCATGCTTGATCAATTAAAGTCTTTAGATATACACGAGCAACTTCCTCACAAACACCACTCTCGTGCATGTAACATGATATCGCATTTACATTCTTACCTCTTTGTATCTCATTCTGGTCCAAAAGAAAAAAAATTAGGACTAAAAGACAATTAAACGTCTAATGAATAAATGAAGATTAAAACATACCGAGGAAGTAGCCAAATCGTTGTAAAGTCGAAAAACCATTGATGACCATTTCATAAGATCATGATACTTCTCCAAGGTGTCAACAACATCTTTGTTGATTTCTTCATTAATTAAAAAATATCCATGTGTAAGTATAACCACTCCTGAAACCGACCGCCATGCGTTATCAAGATAGTCTTGAAGTGTTGGAATGTATTTGTCATGAGTCCACTTTGCTTCCACAAGGAATGTTTCCAGTAATTCTCCCCACTTTCAATCCCACAATAAAAAAAATGATGTTTTTAGCTGGTGTATTTAAGTAGTATAAGAATTCCTTATATTATATATACTAACCACTTTTACTAGGATCGGCGTGATGTCTTCTTCTGGTGCATTTGAAGTAATACAACCCATTTCACTAATAGTATCGAAAAGAGCTCCGAAGCCTAGTTGTAAATACTTGGGCATATGTTCCATTGCATTAATATCCCACCTTAAAAAGTTGGAAACTGCACAATTCTTAAAGTTGAACATGAGTCACATAATAGAAATTACAGTTCAAAAATGCAAACCTCTTTACAGCATCAGTGAAGATCTCCAATTCATCTAGAGAACCATAAACATCATAGATATCATCAATGACAGTAATTAAGGTGCCGACTTTAGTCAGCCCAACACGGCAAGAACGATATTGGGGTTCAAAAACCATTCCCACTGTCCAAAAGAAGCATTCCACGAGTCGATCCCTAACGAAGCCTAACTTGTGTGCCAGGCCTATATCATTCCACCAACTGTTGTATATAAAGGGAGAAAGGTGTTATTATGGTAATAAATATGATTATTATCTATATATTTATGTCTAGTTTTATTTTGAGTATAGATAAAAAAAAAAAAAAGGGTGTGCATATTTGCACACCAATGTGCCTATATGCACACCAAACCCTAGTAAACCCTAGTTCAAACTGCCTTTACCTACGCATCGTATAGATCTATACGCAACGTATGTCAGACTTATTTGACATGGTACAAGGTTTGACTGTCTGGTCGTGTACCTACCCCTTACCTATGATGCGTATAGACCTATACACAGCGTAGAAGGGTAACCCTATACGCTGCGTATAGGTCTATATGCAGCGTAGGTAAACCCTAAGTGTGTAGATAGCCAACCAAGGTGTGCAGATAGTTATGGCCTAAAAAAAGAGCTTTACTTTGATACTTCTTTAAGTTCTGTTTTGTATGCCGCTTGAATCCTGTTGAAATCTAATGTTGCAAGCTCTAGCAGAAGAAGATTTGCATCTTGTCGTTTATTGCATGCATCAATGTAACGCCTTGCTTGCAATCGAAGCATTCTACGATACAAGGGGAATTCTAATGTGTGGTTTATATGTTCAAGTGCTTCATTTTCTTGACCCTTAAGTTTTTGCAAATGTTCGGCCGCAAATAACTCCGCGTCTTGCAAATCACTTTCTTCCATAAACGCAAGATGTGAAGCTTCGTATAGACTTAGCAAGCCCTTGACATCTGTTTGTAGACATTCCATAAAGCCACCCTGACTGTCCTTGAACCTCCAAAGAAAATCTGTAAATTCAAATATTGCAATTATATATACGACTAGTAGTATATACCGCGCGTAGCGGCGTGTCACTACTAAATATTGAAATGAGAATAAAAATACTACACAATGGTGTATTCGGAAACTATGAAAATATGGTTACGTTAGTGTGTAAAATTGAGCATTAAGAAACACACAAAGGTATTTAATAATATAAAATAAAAAATATATTATATTTTACCTGGGTCGCTTTTGAATATAATGTACATCGGAACGTTGACAGTAAATAAAAAGAAGCTCATGAAATTGGGACAACTCTATTTGATATCAAAACGTACGTAGTTAAAAGAAGACGTCACAGCAACATATTCAAAAGGTTTACCTCATTGTGAGTATACGCGACAGGAAATACGAAAACGTCTTTTAAAAAAATAAGTAAAAACTAGCGGATTGGCCCGCGCTAAGCGGCATGGACTCGGCTGGTACTTAATTTGGTCCGTGTGGTAACTTCGCCGATATAAAACAGTATTTTATATCTATAGGAATTAAAGAGAAACCTCAAAAATAAAATTGTAATACAACAAAAAATATACCAATATGTAGGGCTGCAAATGAACCTAACGAACACGAACAGGACCATGTTCGTGTTCGTTTGTTAAGAAACATATGTGTTCGCGAACCGTTCATGAACACTTATCGAACGAGAATTTATGTTTGTGTTCGTTTGTTAAGGAAATGAACTTGTTTGTGTTCGTTTGTTAATTTTAGGCAACGAACAAAAACAAACATTGTCGAACACAAATGAGCACAACAAACTAATGTTCATGAACACAAATGGAAACAAACGAACACAAACAATTTTTCATGAACAAAATATATAATACATTGACACTTATTAAATATTTAAATTGTCGGATTTTTGAAGTATTTCAATACATATAAAAACTAAAAACACTGATTAACTATCGAACACGTTACCGAATGTTCACAAACATAAACGAACGAACACGACCTTAGTTCATGTTTGTTCATTTAACTAAATGAACAAAATTTCTTGTTCGTGTTTGTTTGTTTAATAAACGATCGAACACAAACGAACTTCCCGCCGAACGGTTCACGAACTGTTCGCCGAACGTTTGGTTCGTTTACAGCCCTACTAATATGTGTTTTACATTGATCCAAAACAATAAAAGCTAATCGTGATACCAGTTCCAATAACACCGACACTGGTACCGTGTCGATATCGGGTCAGGTTGTCATAGCACCCGCATTCGCTATAGCTTACAACTATGCTTTAAACCAAATATACATCGTAATATCGAGAAACAAAAACTACACAGTTACGTATTATATTATAATTATATTATATTATAATATATATATATATATATATATATATATATTAAATTACATCATATTAGCTACAAGTAGGTTATTTCCTTTTTATTTTGGTCATCAAAAATTTTTCTTTTTCCACTTTAACCACAAATATGTTAGCTATAGTGAGATTATTTCCTTATTATTTTGGTCATCAAAAATTTTCTTTTTCCACTTTAACCATATGAAACCTAGGCATATTTTATTTTATTTTTATAAACCATATAGGAAATATAACTAATTCATAATTTATACTGAGATATTTTCTATGTATTAAATATGATAAATAATTTATGTGTTATATTTTCTATATTTTTTTTACTTTTTGAATAATTATAGTTTTATCTTTGTTTTTATTAAGTTTACTAGTGTTAAGCCCTCACGTTGCAGCGGTTGTCGTAAAACTGTGTCAAGTAGTACCAATGTTATACCAATATCAACTATTACCAACATCGGAAAAGCTCGTAAAAAAAACAAATAAAAACGGAAAAAAAATAAAGCCGAGCGAAAAGTAGACGTAAAATCTTTGAATCACGCACGCTCGTTGCAGAGAAGTTAAACCGAAACGTAAAACATAGAAAAAATAACTAAGTCAATCCAGGACCCGCGCGTTGCGACAGACTTGTCAAATGGAGAAATATAGATGTGTTGCGACGGGCCAAATGGGAAAAAATACACGAAAAAATGTTGAACCCTACACGCACGTTGCGGTGCGTTAACTCACAAAATTTAGAATGAAACGAAAAACATGGGGATGATGAAAAGTATGGTGGACCAAAATTGAAAAATAAAAAGAGTTGCGCTTAAATTGCAAAAAATGAAAATCTTTTGGTTAAAAGTAAAAAACAAAGGGTTTAAATTGAAAAAGAGTAAAATTTTTGGATTAGAAATGAAAAAAAAACCCTATACATGAGGTATAACACCATAAATTAAAAAATATATATATAAAAATTTTATTTTTATAAAACTTGAATAAACTATTATATTAATAGAGTAAACTCTAGTTAATGGTTAAATACTTATTTATTATCTGCATAAAACACGATATGGTTTTAAATTATTTATTATTCTTTGATTAGTTTAATATTTACGAATTAATTATTAGCATATTAGTTTAAGAGATATTAATAATTTATTAGATATTAGATTTAGATATTTATAATATTATTAATTATTAATTGAATATATTAATATTAAAATAAAGATAAGGATAAAGATAAAAATAAAGATAAGTGATATTATATATTGGTTATTAATATTAAAAGAAATATATTAAACAAATATAAATAAAATTTAAGAGGTTGAATGAGAGAATGACATGTGACATTATTTGTAGTCTTTTATTGATATTTTGATGATTAGATATATTAATTGTAATAAATTTTACTCTTTAAAAAATAATGAATGCAAGATGTATATTAAAAAAGTATTATCGATAGAAAATATGATGAGAGTAGTTGAAATATCTTAAAACATCATGCAAGAATAGACGTCATGGCTCTATAATCTCACCGAATTGTAGGCCATAAATGTAATTTAAAGAAAGGTTATAGAAGGATTTGTTTTTACATAGAAAGTATAGTGCTCAAAACAAAAGAAAGTAAACTTGACTTTCTTCGGACCAAATGTGTAAAAATAAATAAAGTCAAGTGGCCATTCTATAAAAACATGATCACCAGTGGCTATATTTTAAAATCCTCAAACTGTACTGTCGCACTAAAGTAAGGCCATTCTATAAAAACATGATCACCAGTGGCTATATTTTAAAATCCTCAAACTGTACTGTCGCACTAAAGTAAAAGTTAAGTTGGTTTTTAATTTTAATGTTAAATGATAACAATAACATATCATATTCGAATCAGTGTGATATTTAATAAAATTTATGTTGAGACGTAGTAGACAATGTTTTTAACAAAATTTACACCGAAACCTATATATAAATAAGAGTGTATGAAAACATAATGGTTTAAAAATTATAAAGAAAAAACAAAATCTATGTAAAACTGACTATAAGGGTCAAGGTATATTAGAAACATTATTTAGAAAGAAAGATTAGAAAGTAATTTTAACCATCTATTAAGTAATAAGAGCTTGAATTAAATGGATAGAATTGAACAAAATGAGAGGTGCGTGACTTTTAGGATGTGGCGGTGGAGTTGGTTGTGGTGGTGGTGGGCAACGGTAGTTGTGGTGGGTTGAGATAAACAATAAGGATGAAAGAAAGTACTGGGTTTTTTTTAGATTTGAAACTAATCTTTGATGGACTAAAATACCTTTCATCTTTGTTTTTCTACCTTGCCACGTGTAAGGCTAAGATAGCCTATTACCATTCTTAGCAAGATCAAACTTCTATTTGGTACTTATATTATAATACAAAGTTTAAAAGTTATAAAGAAAAAAAAATCGATGTAAAACTGACTATATATGTTATAATCATCATCATCATACTCAGTAAATCTCATCAATAGCAAAGCTAAAGTAGGGTCTGAGGAAGATAAGATGTAGACAGCCTTACCTCTACCCCGTAGGAATAGAGAGACTGCTTACAGTGAGACCCCCGGCTCGATAGTAGTTTTGCATCAAACCTTGGACATAAGGCATATAACACTCGGCAATGAAGACAAATTGGCCAATCTTTCGGCTATCAATACCATCACATGATACATGATTAAAATTTCTCTCTTTTAACATTATTTTCACGAAATTAGTAAAATAACGTTAAAATTATTAAAATAACGTTAAAATTTTCACGAAATTGTACTACAAATATTATAATACAAACAAATAAAAAAGCTAAAATATTGATTTAACATGTGTACCAAAGAAAGCCCCGTGGAGGATTTTGTAAGAATGAAATCATGAGTAATAAATGTGTACCAAAGAAAGCCTATAGGATTTTGTGAAGAATGGAGTCATGTTGTCGAAAAAACTTTGAAAAGAAATTTAATATATATTATAATTATAATATAATATAATTATAATGTGATATATATATATAAAGAAAAACTTAGAAAGTACCTTGGGACACATCATAACCATGTTCTCTAAGAATCCTGAATCCAAGAGATGCTTCATGAAGACTCTCCTCTTTTTCTTCAAGCCCAACACCGATTCCATATCTTAATGCGACTACGTCTAGTAATCTGCGTATATCGTTTTGGAACCGATAGCCAAGACCCATCTTTTCTATATCATCTATGTGTTCAAGCAGTTCCGAGGTACTGAAACTACCATTTCCAAATTTAACATTCAACACCTTTACTTTCTTCTCTAGCTCTCTCAGCTTCCCCTTGTAGTCGATCTGTGATAACAGAATCATTATATGGATGATATACTACTATACACATAATATTTTATGCCCTATATCATATGAAATATAATGTATGATACGTTACCAGGTAATTATCATCGAAGACCTGGATAAAGCTATGGCCTGGAATCATCATTTAATAATACGGATCGTCGGGTAGTGTTCAAGTTGAAAAATAGGTCGATCCATCAAATTGTTACTATGCGATTATAAGAATACTAAAGGAGTACAATTTAAGTTCAACGAGTAAAACCAATTTAGAGCTTGTTTAACCTATTTCAACAATTTGTCAACAGGTCATACATGTGTTACAACCAACAACTAGTATATGACCCTTCAAGTTGTTTACAACCCGTTTTACTTGTACAGATAAATGGGTTTCAAAGTGCGTGTTCAAGGTTACACAATTTTTATAGTAATAATAGTTATGCTAAAAATAACTAATAATAGTGATAATAATATTAATAATACTACTAACAACAACAACAGAAGTAATAGTAGTAACAATAATATCAATAATAATAGTTAGGATAAAAGTGTGAGACGTTATGTTATGTTACCGGGAAATTATCATCTAAGACCTGAATAAAGCTATGACTCCACGTAGTTCGCTGGTACATGGCTAACTGACTCAGCTTGAGATACTTTGGTCTGGGTTCACACCAAATACAAACAATGTTGCCTACCTCTGCTTAGTTCTACAATTTGTAGGATGTTTCGATTTGGTATTTATAGAATAACATATTTCTTTATAAACGATATGTTCAGGCATTTTTAATTAGGACACGGCTTTGTCAAGCAGTTTCAATCTGACATATGGACTATTTCTCAAGAATTTGTCACATGTCAATTCATCATAAGCAGCATGAGGTTCACGATTTAGATTGATAAATTGGATGGGTTTAGCTTAGGCTACATATGTGGTTATTATCATTTTAGAAATTTATTTTTTAATATATAGGGTTAAGTTCACGTACAAAGTGTCTTATCGTACAAAACGTACGAAAGACATGAAAAAGACAAAAAAACGCGGTGACAAAACCACCACAACCATCCATCTCCACTAGGAAGTTTATTTGGCTAGGAAGGCTAGGAAGTGATCTTGACCATCCATTAAGTTAATCAAGGGCTAAGATTAAATCAGGGAAATTGAAAGGAAGAAAAGAGGCGCGTGAGTTTGTTCAAGGGCATTCTAGTCAATCCAAGCCAATAGTTTCTCTCTCCTCCAATTCCCCCCAATTTTTTAAACGTTAATAACTCTTTTATACGACATTATATTTTTTATAAAAATTGCACCAAAAAAACGAGCGTTTTTTATCTTTAAAACGAGTATACTATTGCTATATTTAAAAAAAAATTAAACCCAGTTGTGTAAAACGTAATAGAAAAACCACCAGTTACGTAAAACGCAATGAAAAAAAAAACCTAAAAATGACATTTTTCTAAAACGCAATGCACCAAAAACACAAATAAATGACTTATTTGTAAAACGCAATGGCCAGAAAACACAAAGAAATGTCTTATTTCTAAAACGCAATGGACTGAAAACACATAAAAAAGTGTTTTACCTAAAACGCAATGCACAAAAAACACAAAGAAATGTCTTATTTGTAAAACGCAATGGCCAGAAAACACAAAGAAATGTTTTATTTGTAAAACGCAATGGCCAGAAAACACTTAAAAATGTCTCATTTCTAAAACGCAATGACCTAAAAAAACAAAAGAAAGTGTTCTCTGTAAAACGCAATGGACTGAAAACACCTAAAAATGTGTTTTACCTAAAACGCAATGACTAAAAACACTTCAAAATGTGTTTTACCTAAAACGCAATGACTAAAGATACTTAAAATGTGTTTTTTCTAAAACGCAATAGCCAGAAAACACATAAAACACTCTTATTTCTAAAACGCAATGGCCACATAAAACTGTTTGTGAACTGTTTGTGAATTGTCTGTGAACTGTCTAAATTGTCTACGAATTACTGTCTTCGAAATGAGCCAATACCAGGGGCTACCGCCCCCGGACCCCCGCCCAGATCGTAAAACGCAATGACTAAATAAAAACCCAGATCGTTAAAATGAAATTAAAGAATTTCTTACATGGATCGAAGCCGGTTTCTTCATCAATTGACGAAATTTGAAATGATAGAAACACTTATCAGCGATTGAATCGAACAAATCGAGTGATTATCTTCAAAATCACCAGAAAAAACGAGATTTTGAATGAAATTAAACTGGGTTTTCTTCGAAAAAAGCTGAAGAACACGTTGATCGGGTGGTTGAATCATTGATTGATGACCAAAATCACACTATAATGTAGTGATTATTGAGATAGTAAGTGAAAAAAAAAGGTTGGAGATGGTGGGTTTTGAAATAACTGGGGAGAAGAAGGAAGAAAAAATGATGAGATTGACTAAAATACCTTTTCTCTTTATTTTAAAATTTGCCACATATCATAATCCTATGGCTTCCTATCCTTCCTAGCCAAAATTAACTTCCTATTTAATCTTTTCCCAAGATTTTAAAATAAACTATGTTTGTCATTTTACAATATGAATTCGATTTAAAAACTAATAAAAATAAATATTAATTCAAATATATTTTTTAAGATATGATATGGTGATCACATGAGACATTTTATGAATTTGTTTATTAAAAATAAGATTATTAGGCTATGCGGTATGATGATGGTCTTCCCTTGGAGAATGATCCGCCACGTAGGATCCACGTAGGATGGGTGTGAGGATGGGGCAAAGAGGATGGAGGTATGGAAATGGAGTGATAGACCTAAAATGTATATGCATATATTGTATGTATAGGTGTGTGAGAGAGGGGGAGGGCTGGTTTTTGTTCTTTTGTGGCTCATCACCATCGTCCCCAGCAAGACGGAGAGGACGACGACAAGGGGGGCTGGGATGGTGTTCCCATCGGCGCAGTTCCGGGACGAAGCAGGGACGCTCCCCATACCATGCAACCTTTTAAATAAGAGCAACAGCAACAACAACTTAGAAAATCTAAGCGAATCAAAGACATATTCTAAGATCATGTGTAGTGTTTTAGTGAATAATGCCGCTTCCCTTGGGTGTTTTCCATCATGTGTCAATCCAGTCAGCAAGAGAACATTATTGGGAGTTTTACAAAAAAGGCACAGTGGATAATGTTCAATAATGCCCAACCAATCATTACACAATTATTAATTTTTTTTAAATTAAAAACTAATAATACTTCATTAAATAAAACAAAAATTACAATACTAAAAAATTACATTGCAAAATTTTAGGTTTTATAAAAGATCCAAATGAGACATTTAATAAACAAAACTGTAGGGACTGATATAGCATTTTTGAAACTTAAAATATTAAAGGTTTTAAAGTTTAAAACCGTTTTATTTAAATAGAATCCAAGTGCTGGAATTGAATGTGCAAAATATCTTCTTCTTCCTCACAACAACCTACAACATCTTCTTCTTCCTTTAAATACACACACAAATATTATTTCTTTTGTTTTTTTAATTAAAACTAATTATACACACATGACATGGTTCTATTGGGCAAACAAAAATCATCTTCTTCCTTTCAGCGTGTTTCAAAACACGTCCGCGGGGGGGGGGGGGGGGGGGTGGAGGGGGCGTTTGGGGGGAGAAAACGTCGGGATCTAGCCCACTACGGGTGGTCTAAATAAAAATATCATTGGTCTTTTCTTTAATAAATTAATATAAGTGAATCAAAGACATGTTTTAAATAAAAATATCTTTAATAACGACAAATCCAGGCAAATATCACGAAACACATGTGACTTGGTATATTTGCTATCCAAAAATGATGGTCGATATAAAAATATCACACTTCAATTTCTTCTTTTAAGAACCATTCATTTTTTTATCAACAGCAATAATAATTCTCATAGGATGCTTAGTCACCATTGGTCATTTTATTTGGACCATCTACAACGATGCGTCATAAACACTGTCCTTGGCAAGTCATTAGACTGCGGGGTATGGGGGGTTTGGGATGGGGCGTGGGTTGGGGCATATGTTGACACGTGGAATAGGAAAAAACCCACCACCAAAACACACGCCCATGGGGTATGGTGGGGCTTGGGTTGGGGGCTTGGGTTGGGGGGCATGAATTTGGTTTGACTATTTAGAGCATACCATGTCACTTACTAGCCCGCCCCACGCCCGGGCTGAATCCCACGCCAAAGGGGCCACGCCCAAACCCATGCCCACCCGGGATGGTGGCTTGGGCGTTTTCAGCCAACCCCCGCCCCATACCCCGCAGTCTTAAGGGGCTGTTTAGTAGCCTCTGAATGGTCATTAAGAGGCTACCTTTTAATGGGACCATTAAGAATTTTACCAATGAGAAGATAGAAGAATGTGACATGTGATGATTTACCATTCAGAGGTCACCTCTTAACCATTCAGACTTGAGGTTACCTCTTATTCATTCAGAGGTTTTAAACCATTAAGATGTAACATCTGAATGGTCATTAAGAGGCTACCAAACAGCCCCTAATTGTTGTAGAAATATGAGGAAGAAAAGATGAGGATTGCAGTATTTGCATATAAGATAGGTGGGTGTGGTTTCAGAGAGCCGATGTGGAACCGCCCTTACCGTGCATAATTCGATGAGCTTGGGGACTCACCCCTGTCTATCCCGAAGAACCTCTCTCTCTCTCTCTTAATATTATCGGAAGGGATAGATGGGGAGATTATTTCTTTAGGACGGGACAGGGGAACAGAAAGAGGAAGAAGAAGATGGTGAGATGGAGGTAATGTAAAACTGGGGTAAAGAGGACCATACCCTATAGTCTACAGTACAAATTGTATGGTATAAATAGTTGTAACTTTTTTCAAAGTGTGATTTTCACTCGAACTAATATACACTTTTATACATTTAAATTATATTCATCATTTGTTTTTCTTTTTTTCCCTAACTTTGTGTTGTGATTAATTTGTAACACTGAAAAAACAGACGACCAACATCGGTTAGGTAATGTATTCATTTCAAGAGTACTTTTTTATTATGAGTAAATAAAGAGGAAAATAAATGTAAAGTTAAATAACAATGTGAAAATGTAAGAAGAGTTATAAAATCATACTATGTTAGAATGTTTTACAACGGTTGAATAAATGTAATATTATATAGTAACCAATGTTGTAAAACAAGATCTGAGAGGTCGAGTACTCTCCGAGTAAGCGATACAAGGTCGAGTACTCGCAACTCCCCAGTCGACCGACTAGGAAGCGTTTATCGACTTTTGCAACCATGGTAGTAACTAAGAAATAGATTAGGGACTAATGAAATAAAATAAGCGGAAAAAAAAAACTTGCATTCAAAGAATTATGGCACATAATATAATCAGTTACTTATTAAGTGTAGATGTGAAAAAAAAAAGATAATTTAAAAATATGATTTCCTATAATCATAGTTAGCAACATATCATTAACACAAATGGTAAGTGATTACAACACGAATAAGAAAATAGGGTGTAGAATAAGAAATCATACTAGAAAAACAAGTGCAAAATTTTCAAGTTTATATCACTTTGTGAAATGTTTACAAGGTGATGAATGAATTACATGTGATCATTGAATTACGTGTGATCAATGAAAGGTGTTTGGAGTTAGTAAGATATAACTCTATAGTTGACAGACCGTGTCGTCCCGATCAGTCAAAAACTCAATTAACCTAGGTAGCTAGGGTAAGTCGAGTATCGTATCCATGAAGAGCATGTGGTCAGTATCACACTAGTCGTTCGATTGTCTAAACTATTTACAAACAAGTGTACAAATTACTTATGAAGCTTACTAATTTTCTTTGTTCGTTTGGTTGGTTGAAAAAGGTGTCGGAATAAACCGACAAGTTACTATTAACTATAAAAGAATTGATTACGTTAATTATGGCAAAAACTAGATTACTTGATTGAAAACAAGAATTTGGAACAAGGATCACACCCGGTTCGATAATTGCAAAACCTAGGGTTCCTACACGTTTTAACTTGATTCAGTTGCATTTAGTGATTAACGAATTTAGTGTCATGTGGCTTAAGTGCCAAGAGCTATCACGTCATAGACAACGGACCGCAATGCACTTCTTTACCAAGAACATGTAAATCCTGACCTAAGATAAGGCATAATTGCACATAACCATTTCGCAAAGTCAAGTTTTATCATCATTAGACAATTTACGAATTCGAAACAAATGCAAGACAATTATAAAAGGTTTCAAATACTAAACAACTTATCACAAAATCAAACTAAACACAAATGTATAAACCCTAGAATTCTTACAAAAATCTACACCGGGGTGAAACCGAGGAGACAAGCCACTCATGGTTGAATGAACGAGATCACCGGATGACGAACACGAACACGAACACCAAGCCATGACCTTGAATCTTGGAGGAATGATGAAGGTTAGGGTTTAGGGTTTGGATGGTGAGTGTGGATGGATGAGGATGATGGTGATGGTGGATTAGGGTTAGGAATGTGATTGCTGATGAGTTAGGGGTTAGAGAGGTTAGAGGTAGGTTAGAGGTGAAGGAGATGATGATCTTGGCTCCAAGAATGATGTTTTTAAACTTCAAAACTCGTAACTCCCCGAAATATGGTTAAAAGCATCAATATAACTCATCCTCAAACCTTGGAATTCGAATTTCAGCGTCCATCATCAGGGGAGGGCGTCGCCGACGGCCCTTGGATGTTCAGAAACTCTTCGATGCGTTAATCCATGACGTGTTGTCGTAGTACACGCAAATTTAATCCAAATTACAACTAGTAGATAGCAGTAAATGGGTATCGAACACAGGGAGTTTGTGGAAAATGTGTTGATTCTATAGTCTTGCAAATTAACTACAATTAACCTAATGTGCAGAAATTAAAGATCAAGAGTTTGGATTGTTTAATTTAAAAACTAAGTTATTAACTAATTGCTAATTAAGATTGGATTGTAATTCAGATTATGAGAACAATGACCATCTTAGGTTTCGGTTTCTTTTAACACTTGTGCAAAATTCCAACTAGAAAGAGTTACATAGACATAACTCGTGTATAAACATTTGTTGTGATAAAAGGGAACAAAGTACTCGGATTATATTAACGCGAGGTCGTTTCCCGATGATCAATCAATCAATATCCAACCCTAACCCTTCCGTGATATCTCGATTGTCAACGACACCAAGAACGTACGATTTAGACTTGAATTGAAATATCAATTAACAAGCTACAAACAAATATTCATAAACCATGATAAACAAAGAAATCATACCAAGTTATCATTCTATAAATAAAGGAAAAACACAAAAAAGTTATAGGAAAACCTTCACCTAAGATGATCACCACAAATTTTGCCGGACATTGTTCGGTGGATCATCATAGCATCAAAGTTAAAGTTCATCCGAATCGAAAACTAAACCGGAATGTTAGAAATTGTTCCCAAATAGTATCCAAAGCCAAAATTCGCCCACAAAGTGCAGAGAAACGTCCCCAATCATGAATGACTTGAAAAGACACATGAAAACGGTTTTTATTGAGCAGTTACGTTTTTTTCTCGCTGCCTCTACCGTAAGTTACGGTAGCCTTCAAGTTGTTACGGTGGAAGTCTACTGTGTTACGGTGGAAAAATGGAAGTTTCAGGGCTACCGTAACTTACGACCCCTGATTCTTCTGTTTTGTTTCTTCTTTCCATCCATGCTTGCCCCGTTCCACTCCATTCCATCCAAAGCAGCGTTTTTCCCATTTTAAGCTCCAAAACGTACCTGAAACATAAGCAACTGTAGTCATTTAATTCAAGATAATTACGCGATCAAATGCGGGATTAACACATATTTTAACACCATAAAGGGTTGTCCTATGGAACACCCGTCACATCCCCACACTTAACCGTTGCTTGTCCCAAGCAACTCATCAAAACCATTTTCAACACAAGCGATCAACATAAATCAAGCAATAACATGTTATCCTTTTACTAACCCTTTCTTAACACCCAAAATAACACACCCCTCGCTATATCTCTCCTCTCGGCAATAAGTAAGCACTAGCATTTGTAAGCTAGACACACAAAAGGCAAACGGGTGATTGCACAACTATAGGCTTGTACCTAAATCGGTCCTTCTCCTAACAAGTGCCAAACATGAATGCAAATCAAAGGGGCTTCGAGGTTGTAACGTGGCTAGGTGTACGGGTAGGAAATGGAATATATATGTAGTAGCGAAAACTTAACCCGGTCTTTTATTACACAACGAAACAAACAAACACCAAACTTAAACTTCTATATACAAGACAACTCAACATCATTTTTCTTTTTCATTGCTTTTTCCATTTTTTTAACAAAGACTAGCAAACATTCAACATAACATCATAACATATCTACACACTACTAAAACAACTACTAACACTATAAGACCGGGTTAAGTCGGGTAAATTTTTGGGAAACTAGCTAAGGGGTAACAAATGATAGGCTTTAGGCACAAAATTGGGCAACTAAATATCCAAACCCCCGCCCCTCTCACTACAAAGCTCATATATATAATTAATGAGGTCCAACCCCCCCAAATCCCACACTCGCACACACTATGACGAGGCTACCTAAATGCCCTTATACTTTCTACATTCATATCCAACTAAGGTCTCGAACCGTATTCAAGCACAAGTTCTAATGCACCCTCACCCGTTGCCACTCTCATCAAAGACAAGCATTATTTATATACAAGTGTGGCTTCAACTCTCACCAAGAACAAAGGGTATTAAGGGTTGCCGATGTGTCACTTGGGGTTAGTCCAAAGTGTTCAAATTCTCACAATATTTTGCTTGATTTAAATTTTTTTACAAAAACCTCAAAATTCCCCCCATCCCCACACTTGGGATACATTGACCCCAATGTATGGTTTTGAAAGGGATTGATCGCTAAAAACCTTCAACATCAATAAAAAGCTCATAATCTCAAACCACAAATTTCTTTTTGGTATTTTTCATTTTATATTTTTCTTCTTTAAAAACATCACACCACCAACTCACACAACCCAAAACATCACAAACTAAACACCACCCATCCACCCGACCATAAACATAACAAACAATATTCACAGAAATATACAAGAACGGAAGGAACACAACCTGACTAATAGTACCGCGGCTGAGGCGGCCCGAAAATGGAAGACATCATCTCATTCCACTCTCCGAAGGCAAACGCGCCGCTACCACTTCCACTTCCGCTTTGTTGTGGAGCTCCATGTTGTTGTTGGTCTTGACGAGGATCCATCCATTGCGAATGATGGAGCGGCGGTGTCGGATACGAAACACTACCATCGTAAGGTGGTAGAGATGCATAATCCACCGGAGGTGGATCCACAACCATGGGCCGCCCCGCATGCCAATCCGCAGGCAACCGCCTAGCTTGATCATCATTATACCGATTGTTCATCTCTAACTCATGGGAATAAGCATGTGTGCGGTTCCACGACTCTTGTCGGTCAAAATTGTGCTTTAGGGCCCGCTCCATACTAGCCCCCATCATCGTTTGGTGATCAAAGAAGGTACGCTCCGACCCCGACCATGTGTCAAAAACCGATGCCGGCGGGCGTTGGTTTTCGATGACTTCTTGCATAGTACCATCATAAGCCCAATTCGGCTCGTATGAGCGCTCCGTATAGTCAAAGAAACCACCACCATGTCCCCTACTTGGGCCCCCTTGGCCCACATCCATATGCTCGCCATGAGGCTCATCCGCATAGTCTTCATCCCCACTTGGGGGTTCATCTTCACTCTCGGGTTCGTCCGCTTCACCCGGTAATAACGCCCTTGCATCAACTTTCAAAGCCCTCCATCTTTGCCCTTCCGACTTGAGCTTGTGATATCTTTCCGACTGATCGTAGGTCCATCCAATACCCATCCTTTGTATGTCGAATGGTTTGTGCCTTTTCGCAGCCCCTTTGTCTTCCGATGTGATCGCCTTGAACTGTTTCAACAACCCCGTAATAATTCGGCAATACGGAATGATGCTCCTCCCCAGTTTGTTTTGGCATATCCAAAGATGATTCATGATCTAATACCATATCGGAAAACGGGGAGACCCGTGTAGAAACGAGTAAATAACGGGTATCTCCGAGTACCTCACCTCTTGTTTTCGCCTCTTCTTGGTATCACGTTCAAGATACAAATAGTGAGTAGCAACTTTGCTTCAATTTTCAGATTCCTTCTATATAAGGTGCCACTGTAAGTACCCGATAAGAACAAGGCCGCTAACATATCATTCCACCTTGGGTGGGACTCCGGTTTAATGAGCAAATCATCAAGACTCGGAATTGTGTAATCACGAGCAGGCAAACTGTCGTATTTTGCCAACTTCCGCAATATATCGAACGACATTTCCACCTTTATCCCATTAACCGTGCCCGTCAACTTCATCTGCGAAGGCTTGTCATACCTATTGCATGTCAACGTAGCCATCCATTCTTGAATCTCATCCATAAACAGATTCTTGTTGTCCTTGTCATAACAACTGAGTGCCGCTTCCCATCCTAAGGCACGAAACTTGGCAAACACATTGAATGGCCCGAACTCTACTTCTCTTACTTCCCTTTCATAGATAAACGCAGCAGCTTTATTTTTTAACTTGTTCATTCGATCATGAAATAATGTCGGCTGCCACTCGTCTGGCTGATCGTCTAACGGACCCGCTTCCCACCTTGGCTTGTCAGCCGGGTCCAACTCCATCATCTCTTCCTCATCACTTTCACTGTCATCATCTCTACCCAAATACCTCCTCTTCTTTGGTTGTTGTTCCGGCTGTTTGCCTTTGCCTTTTGAAGAAGAACTAGCTCCGGCTTTTTCCTTAGTTCTCACCATTTTCCTATACACATCACAAAAACAAACAACACAACCAAACACAAAAATCAGCCCTTTTTTTCTCCAAAACATCCCCACACTTGCTTGTTACTATAGTTGTAGATGTTAGTGAACACAAAATTTCATAAGTTATTTTCACAAAAATTGGGCATGGTGCCTCTACAATGTAGAGATTCCCAAAAGTTCACAACTTTAACATCAATCTTACATCTACTACCATAACAATATTCAAGTAACCATTTTTCATGACAAAAGCTAAGAACAAGCAAGTGTGTGTAAACAAGTAACAACAATAACCTTTATCTTCATAATGCATCATCAAAAGTAACAAATAAACATCACATACCTTAGATTGAAGATGCTAGAACACAAGAAAACCAAAAACTTCAAAAACCCCCAAAAATTTCGGCTCTAGGGTTTGTAAATCGGACAAGAAAACGAGTTTTTCTTGCAAATCTCTTCTCAAAATCAGCAAGTATGTGAAATTTCAGTCAAGATAGACCCAAAATTCACAAGATTTGGCCAAGAATTGAAGAAGATATGAGGATTTGAAGGTTTGAAAGGTTATGGGGTTTTCTTAGATCTTGTGAGGTTGAATGATAGTGATAGAAGATGTTTGTGGTTAGGGAGAGATGAAGGAAACAAGTGGTCAGGGAAATAATCATGTGACTTGTTTACTTTTTTTTTATGTAACCGCTGACCTGTTGCACCCTTTCATTCGCCAGGGCTACCGTAAATTACGGTCACGGTGGCACCTGTCACTAAAATCCCACCGTAACACAGTAGCAAATCACCGTAAATCCAAAAAAATTTTAAAGCCACCGTAATTTACGGTGCATACCGTAAATTACGGTAGGCACTGGGCATTCACATTTCGCCAAAAATTTCAATTTTAAGTGTTTTTCTTTTTATTTTTTCAGTTTTTTATTTTTTTATGTTTTTATAATTTTTCAAAAACATGGAAAAATTACCCTACCCCCTTGAAAAGTCCCGAGTTGTCCTCAACACGGTGCTAGAACTATTCGTAACCATAACGTCCCCACACTTGTTTCAAACACGAGCTTCAAGCGAATACGGTAAAGGTGCAAACTAAACAAAACAAAACAAACAAAATGCTAACTATGTACACTACCAAACCTGGGCCTATCATGGTTGTTCATCATCTACCGGGCGTAGAATGTAGCCCGCTTTGTCAAGCTCCAAGTTGTTTATGTCGTTCCCTTCCAAGTATGGCTTTAACCGATGGCCATTCACCGTTTGTTGCTTGTTGGTTTGCTCATCTTGGATATCCACATCACCAAATCTACCAACTCGCCGAAAGACATATGGGCCCATCCATTTGCTTTTCAATTTGCCCGCAAACATTTTCAACCGCGAGTTGTACAACCATACCTTTTGACCCACTTCAAAGGTTTTCTTTCTTAACTTTGCATCATGGAACTTTTTAAGTTTATCCTTGTAAGCCGATGCACACTCGTACGCTTCGTCTCTAATTTCTTCTATTTCACTCAATTGCAACTTCCTCATCTTCCCCGCTTCATCATAGTCCGTATTCACCATCTTGATTGCCCAATGCGCCCGATGAGCTAACTCCATTGGTAAGTGACAACCCTTTCCATACACCATCCGATAAGGTGTTGTACCAATTGGAGTCTTGTAGGCCATCCGGTATGCCCACAACGCATCGTCCAATTTGCTTGACCAATCCTTCCTATCCGTTCGAACCGTCTTCATGAGAATTTCTTTAATTTGATGGTTGGACACTTCGACTTGTCCACTGGTTTGCGGATGGTAAGGTGTGGCAATTCGGTGATTCACGCTATATCGCTTCAACAATTTTCCGAAATTAAAGTTCTTGAAATGCGAACCACCGTCACTTATGATAACTCTCGGAATACCAAAACGGGCAAAGATGTTAGATTGAACAAATTTACAAACAACCGAATGGTCATTTGTTCTTGTTGCAATAGCTTAAATCCACTTCGAGACGTAGTCCATCGCCACCAAAATGTATAAGAAGCCATTAGAATTTGGGAAGGGACCCATAAAGTCAATGCCCCATACATCAAATATTTCCACAACCAAAATTGGTTGCAATGGCATCTCGTCCCTCTTTGAAATGCTTCTCATCTTTTGACAAATCACACAATTCCTTGCAAACTCCCACGCATCCTTGAAAATTGTGGGCCAATAAAACCCACACGACAAAACCCGATAGCCCGTTTTATGCGCGCTAAAATGACCTCCACAAGCGGATGAATGGGCATGAGTCAAGATCTCTAGCACCTCCGTTTCAGGCACACACCTCCGAATGACTTGATCGGGCCCAATCTTGAAAAGGTCCGGCTCATCCCAAATATATTGTTTCACTTGGACCATAAATTGTTATCTTCGCTTCTTGGTCCAATGATTTGGGATGGCACCCGTGGCTAAGTAATTTACGTAGTGGGCATACCACGGTGCAACAAAAGTGGACACGGCTAATAGTTGCTCATCGGGAAACTGATCAAGAACTTTGAAAGTTTGTTCTATGGCGACCTCTTCTTCAACAAAGTGGTCAATCTTTTCACTTGTATCGGGTGGTTCATCTTCATCTTCAATTAGGGGGTCATTATTGCCGAATGGATATTTCATTGAACGCTCAAGATCGACACTCTTTTTAAATGCCCCTAATTGAATAGATAGATTGTTGTACTTCCGGTTTTTCAAAGCTTCATGAGTTTTTACAAAAGGTCGTCCCAACACTAGAGGAGCGTCATCGAGGATGACAAAATCGGTTGGGATTACCATTTAATTTGTTTGAACCAAGACATCCTCAACTACACCGATTGATTTTATTACTTTCCGATTGGATAGAAAAATGGGTATTTGAAGTGGAGAAAAATCGCTAATACTTAATTTTTCAAAAATGTAGTTAAGCATTATGTTAATGCAAAGATCTTTATCAATTGTGAAATTACTAATAAATGAATTTTGAAAAAAAAACATGGAACCGGTGTAATGTTGATTTCAAATGGGTCTTCTTTTATTAGCGAGGTTTGATCATTTGTTAACTTAATGCTTACCGTTTCGTCAATTTTAGTGTTAGTGTTTAACTCTTTTAAAAACTTAGCATGAGTGGGTACTAAACAGTGATTTTCAAAAGAAGGTGACAAGAGATTTATTTCTTCAAAATTAGGCTCTTCTTGTATTTTTACGTTAACGGACTCACCTTTTTCGTTGTTTAACTCATGTGTCGGTTTTTCACTTATTTGTTCTTCCATTTTTACCTCTTCAACTATCTCTTCTTTATTACAAGTTAATTCTTCTCTTGCGCGAGACTCCTCTTCCCTTGCGCGAGATTCTTTTATGTATCGTTCGATAGTTTTAAGGTGTTCTAATATCCTATCGGTCACTTCGGTGATAGAGTAAGGATCGGGATTTTCAAAGCTTGAATCCGGTTGTTCGATCCTTTGCTCCTCATAATACCCATATGAAGTAGATGGTTCACACCATTGTTCTTCATTGTAAGTATATGATGGATAAGGGTTGTAATTTTGTTCTTCATAACACTCATATGAGGTGGGTTGTTCACGCCATGGTTCCTCATAATAAGGATATGAAGGTGGTGGCTCATATCTTGGTTCCTCAAAGTATGAGTATGAAGGCTCATACCTTGGTTCATCAATATATGAGTATGAGGGAGGAGGTTCATACCTTTGGTCTTCATAGGATGTGTATGAAGTTGATGGCTCGTACCTGGGCTCCTCATAGTAGGTGTATGAAGTGGATGGTTGAAATAAGTTACAATATTGAACCGAGTGAGTGTTACCACAATTAGTGCAATAGTCTTCCCTATAATCATCCTCTCCATAGGTGTAGTTGTAACCTCCTGAGTATTGATCCATAAGAATCACTCAGCAGACCACAACAAAGTCTCGAGACCAGAAAACAAAATTAAAAACGGAAACAGAGGCTGGACACGGCCCCGTGTTCAGTGGACACGGCCCATTGTTCAGGATCTGTATCTGGACGTTTTATTTAAAGTTACTGGTTTCTTTGAGCACGGGGGCGTGTTCAGTGAGCACGAGCCCGTGTTCAAGCTCTGTATCTGGGTGTTTTTATGAAAAATATGCAGCACGGCCCGTGTTCAGTGAGCACGGCCCGTGTTCAAGCTACTGTAAATGCAAAATTAAACTAAAATGCAGAAAAAATGTGCGCGCGTTTTGAAAAGGTTTTGAAAAACTGATTAGGCCGTCGATTTTAAGCTTTCTTAAAATCCTTGTGTCCCCGGAAACGGCGCCAAAAACTTGATGCGCGTGTGGTGTGATATATATTTAAGTATATTTTAAGCCCTTTTTACACGTTAGCCAAGTTTTAAATTTATAAAACACGATATTTTATTAACACCAAACACACATATGGGCAAGTGCACCCATCGTGAGCGTAGTATAGTGTTGGCAAGATACCGAGGTCGTCCAAGGACACAAGAGCTTTTAATACCGGTTTATCCTCAACGTCTAATCAAATCAAAAGTTAGAAAAAGGTTTTTAAACTAGAAAAATAAAAACTAACTAAAATGCTGAAAAATAAAATAAAAGTAAAAACAGATAGACAAGATGAATCACTTAGATCCGACTCGTGTTTAGTGTAACCTTTGATTATTTCCGCACTTTTGCACTTTTTAAGAGATTATCTTAGTTATTGTAGTAGGCCCCTCTTTTGAAGGTGACGTTACCCTCAACCCAGTAGTTTGAGTCAGCAAGGATACAATCCTAAAGGGTCGGATTATTTAAAGATAATTAATTAAGTTATTAATGCATATTATGGTAGGCCCCTCTTTTGAAGGTGACGTTACCCTCGGCTAAGTAGTCTGAGTCAGCAGGGATACAGTCCTAAGTAGCCGGGTTAAAGTATTAATAGTAGCTTACATATGAGGGGATCAAAGAGTTTGGACCCCCGCCATCCAATACCGGTGGGTATTGAAGGAGGTCCTACTAAATTTGACCCAGGTCCTTTGCAGGATCTATACACTGAACAAGGCAAGACTCTTACCAAACCGTTCCCTTAACCCCCGACCAGGTAGCCAACATACCTCCATATAGACCATGGAGATATGAATGGTGAAAATCTTTTATTTTATATAGACAGTAAAATAATGCCAAGACACCACGGACAAACGATAAGGAAGAATCACCTTCAACATAAGAAACTAGTTATTAAAGTCATTAATACATAACCAAATAAAAAGTGCGGAAAGATTAAAAATAAAAAGTATTACACTAGACACTTGTCTTCACCAAGTGATGTAAGACACTTAGGCAAACATGGCATTTGATTGTCAAGAACGCTTACGATCAATCTTGGATCCCGAGACGACTCACACACTCTTTGATGGACAATGGATGATGGTGGTGGATGATGGTGTTGTGATGGTGGTGGGTGGTGGGTGAAGTGTGAAAGAGGTGGTGTTCCAAGGGATGGTTTGCAAATGAGCCAAGCACCCCTATTTATAGGCTGAACAGAGGCTCGGGCACGGCCCCGTGTCCACCTTCCTTCTCTTTCTTCATTAATTGCAGTTTGTCTGCATTAGTTGACCACGCCCCCGTGTCCGCTGGGCACGCCCCCGTGTGCAGAAGCGTATCTGTACTATCAAGATTTCCCCAGATTCTGCGAATCTTAGAGTTGACCATGGCCCCGTGTCCGCTGGGCACGCCCCCGTGGTGGGTGATAGAAGCTTCTACAACTTTGTCTTTTCTGCTGACACTTGGGCACGCCCCCGTGCTCATTGAGCACGGGGCGTGTTCAGCCTTCTGTTCTCTTGTTTTGCTTGGGAAGATGCTGTCGGGGGGTCCGGGCATGCGATATTTGTTCCTTTTCTTGTATTTATGTTAGATTTAGCTGCCTTTTTTCTACTTTTGTTTATTTGAGCTCATTTAATCATGAAAATACAAAAGGAAGACAAAAACACACTTTTTCCAACATTAGTACTAAAAAAGGATTAGTTTTATGCCACATTTGATGTAATTTATATGTTGCATTTTGCACACATCAACGGTTGTACACAAAGTCTAATTAACCCCATCCAATGTTCAAGACCAAACCACTGATGAAGACCAAACCACTGTTCAAGACCAAACCACTGAAATGTTACTTTTTCTTAACATACTCTAAAAGTTTTGAGCTGGTATCAGCAGTTGTTTACAACTGTTCTTCCTTAAAACTTAATTATTAATCACTGATTCTCTATCCACTGCTTATTACAATAGCAGTTGTCAACCATATGTAGTTCACTATTGTGACAATTGCCACTTTTCGGTAACTTTCTTACACTTAAAGTACTCATTTTTAGCTACATTTTTATGCATTTCGAACCTTCGAACTGCGTATTACATGATATACATCTTAAAATACTTATGGAATATTCAATTATGATGCACATGATTCATTTTTATTGGTTACCTTTGAAACAATGTAAACAATGCGTCGAAGCAACTATAGTAGTATCTAGTAAACTAGAGTGCTGACGAAAACTCAGGATATCGGAAATCATTTAAATTACATCTTTAGGACTCGGAAGATAGTCCAACATCAATTATATATTAAACCCTATACGGGAATACAAGAGTTTGGTTAATATTTTACCAATGTCCGGTAGCACTAAAAATTGTCCGAAAAGCGCTAAAAGTGACCATTTCATTAATTTTCCGCAAAAATTCAGCATTTGTATTTTAATACAAGATGCAAAAAGTGTTGTATAAACACAAAGTTTATAGGAAAATACATTGGGAATACCATATTTATACATAACCGAATAATTCCCTATAACTTATATATGTTAACATTTCGACTATCTTCTTGCGAAACGAGCGCTAAGCATCTAGCCGAACTACATTTTGGCACATGTAGCGAACTAGTGAACATTATTTTTGGTCTTGTAAAGCTAGTTAATAAACATTTCAAGTCATGAATTATCTCGAAAAATTGTAAACCTTAAACACCTAAATACTTACATCTTTTTACCTCATTTTGGAACCTTATAAATTACCAACACATTTTAACAATTCAAGACCCCCCCCCCCCACATGTGGGCCGCAAATAATGGGTCCCACACCCCTTAATCCCTTGTTAAAATATCTAGATATTTTAATTACATGCAAGTGGACTATGTTGGTGAATTGTTCTAACACTTAATCACTAAGTAATCTAACACTTTACCACTCACTTTTACACATTTACTTCACACACAAACTCTTTCATTATCTTCATCATCCACCAAGAACACCATAAATCCATTTTATTTTATCACCTCTTTTATGATCAATATAATTTTCTATGGAACATAAGAAGATCTAAATCACTTACAAGTTAAAGCAAGGGTTTTCATCCATTCAAGAGTATTCTACCATCAAGATCTACATTTTCTTAGTTCTTAATCATCTTCCAAGATCATCCCTAGCCTAGTGCTAGAAGTAAGCTTCTAGATCTATTTTTTTTTTCTCATACTTATATTATGTTTATGATTGTTATTATTACTAATAATAACTAAATAATCATACATAATAAACATGAAAAATACAAAGAAGCAAAAATAATAATCATGACATATTTATGTTGGTTTATATTGTGATCTAAGACTTGATATATGCATATTTGATCTTGTTATGATGATTATGATATAAATAAATTGTTAGAGGATGTTTTAAAAATATGATCTAACAATTATACATGTTTATGTTAAAGGGTTTTTAACATAAAGGATTACTTGGATGATCATAACCTTTAATTTTGTTAAAGTATTTAATGTTTTTCACTAAAAACAATACTTCTACAAAATTATGAAAAGTAACATACAACATGAGATTTTTATAAAAGTTGTTAAAACTAGAAGTAAACTTGGTTTTTGAACTAGTTAGCACATGTTATGATCATGTCCAAAACCCTACATGATTTGGAGATCATTTTGATAAGTTTATGTTATAAAAATCTCATATGTTTTTAGTTAAGATGATTGGGTAAATTGATGGTGATTTGGAAAAGAAAATGATATGTTTATGAAACATGGCCAAATGATTAATACAAAGGTTATATGGCCATTTTTTTTAGAACATTATGTTAACAAAACTATCATTTTTTTTCTAACAAAGTCTTTACAAGATTAGAAAGTTGGTCTTTCTAAACATAAAAATTGACATAAATATATATTTTGGTAAAATACATATTTATTGAACATATCAAGTATGTGCTATGTGTTATTATTTGTATTAGTTATATATACAAGTTAGAGACTTGATAACAATGACACAAATAAATACAAGACATACTTACAACTAAAGACTTACAAGAATACATATAGACACACTTGAAAAACAACTTACGGACATCCCACTTTCGGACACAAATTATGGTCAAAACGGACGACGGGCGAATCTATGAACATATCGCCATTCGGAGAAGTTACTACGATGCTTAGGCGACCTATCGACGCGGACGCAAGAATTTCGTTACCATTAACAAAATTCGGACATTTTGAAACTTATAAAAACTATTATGTTTTTATTAACTAAAAAGTATATTTAGTTATTTTTATAAAAATGTTTTTTTAATAAAAATGAAAGACTTATACTTTCAAATGGGCTTGCATTTCTTAATGGGCTAGTTTATACAAATGGGCTATCTTTTATAAATGGGCTATTATTTATAAATGGGCTTAACTTCATAATGGGCTTATCAAAACACATGGGCTAAGCCCAGAACCAAACATATGGGCCAAGGCCCAATAACATTAAGCCAAGTACTATTGAGGCCCAACACTATTTAGGCCCAACACTATTGAGGCCCAACATTATTTAGGCCCAACACTATTGAGGCCCAACACTATTTAGGCCCAACACTATTGAGGCCCAATACTATTTAAGCCCAATAACATGAATTCTTGGGCTAAGCCCAATGACATATAATTGATAAACATTACAATTATACAATTTACTTATACAAGACACGAAACCAAGATGACAAGACCCGATGATACAACTCACGAGATACAAGAATATGTATTTGGAGAAATATATACACTAAACAGTTATCAGTTAATACATCTAATACACAGTTCAATGAGTAACAAAGACATACAGGTCTTAACACATATTCAAGACACAAGACTTATACTCAAGTCATTTATAAAGACCGAAGTGTCTAACAAATAAAGAACATTTGTAGGTCGCAACATTTTTCAAGACGACCACACGCGAGATCATAATTACTTCTATTCACGGACGCAATTCAGTGAGTTCATGTCCCCTATTCATTTAAATGTTTTACAACTTTACAACTATCGGGGAAAATACATGTTCAACGTATGTTAAAGTTAGGGAATGAAACACCTTAGATCATGTGCGAATTAGGGTTATACATCTAAGCACCATTAATCCAGTTTGGACCTAGGTACAAGTGGTTAGATCTAATGGGTTTTGGCGAGCCCCACTCTTGGTCGTGGACCCATACAGAAGAGTGCTTTTGTGTCCCAGTTGATAGGAATCGACATAAAATCGTCTAGGGTTGGATTGCTTCCTAATTCGTCACACATATTAATGTCCTCGCGAAACATTAATGATCAACGATTTCATTGACGCTTTACATACTACATCATTACATACAGATACATTTTATACAATTCACATTTTATGGATACAGTTTATACATCTCACATTTTACAGATACATCTTATACAGCTCACATTTTACAGATACATCTTATACAGCTCACATTTTACAGATACATCTTATACAGCTCACATTTTACAGATACATCTCATACAACTAAACTGCATGAACTCGCTCAACTTTTGTTGATGTTTTCAAACTTACATATATTTCAGGGAATTAGTGGACCAATGCAACGATTTCAGTTCAAGGAAAACAAGTATCAATACTCCATGCCAACTATTGAAGGGTTTGCCTGTTATATACCGCCTCTTTGCGGTGATATAGTGGTCAAAGTCTTGACATTTTAAGACTTACATTTTGATGTATAAAACGATAACAACTTATTTTCATTTGATGGTTTGTAACCAATACATTCAACTTATGTTGCATTCTTTTGAAATAATTATGGCAATGGCATTGGAGCTTGTTTTTATTCATTTAGTATGTTCACTTATATTGTTATGCAATGAGAACCGATCAGATCACACCTCGCGCTTCCGCTACGAGCGGGTGTGACAGATTGGTATCAGAGCATCGATTGTAGTGAACCAGGATTCTTTCTCGAGTCTAAGTCTACAATCACTAGGGATCTCTCACGAAAACCTCTTGTTCATGTTGAACAGATTATAAATAAAATTGGACAAGTCAAAAGGTTTTCATTGCATAAACATTTTTCAAGGTCCACTACAGCAAAAATTCATTTCACATAAATCAAGCGAGGACATTTCCATGGGTGAAGTCTATGAGAAACAGACACAATACATTAATAGACTATGTGCCTACAATACATTACATTATCAGTTTATGCATTATAAACAGTTTACAAGTTCAGCTTATACAAGATAGAAATCCTTGATTGATAGGATTTTACATGATTATATATATAGGTGGTTCATATATATGTTGCATGAAATATTTTGCCAAGAACAAAATACCTTCGACTCAAACTCTATTATTTTTCTTTACTCACACGGTGAAAATATCGACCTCATGTCTATTGCGGAGCTTATGGCGAACATGATTCCTAAGTGAAATCTTAAACTTAATTCCGTAAAATATGGTTGCTTTCTCGCAAATGCTGAGATGCCTGACCATGATAATGACGACGAGGCGAAGGTGGTAACCTTGGACAACAACTCCATTAGTGGGACGAGATCCATGTGACTCATACTAATCAAGGTGGATATACTCTTGTCCTTACAAGGAAGATGAAGTACTCATCTTGAAGGTGCCCCTTCAATTGTTATTGTTACAGATTCTTTCCATTTCTATTTCATCTAACGTCGTACCGTCCTGCGAGTAACAACAACGGACGTTGACACGTGAACTATCACGAAGTTTCCTTCTATGTTGAAGGTATATCAACAATAGTGTCCTCTCTTTGACTGATCGCCTGCTCTGAACGAGAGAATGCTAGGGTGACCATGCAAGACAAATTATTATTACGGGGGCCCACGTAATAACAACTTGTAGTGCATGGAAATTCTGGTGGACTCTGCGGGTCAAGCTAATGATCACTATTCATTCAAAATTCTTAAGTTATTACTTGAGATTCAATTCTTCCTATCTAGTAGAACACGAACTGGGGGTGGTTAGTATAACACCCTACAATACAATACAATACAATACAATACAATACAATACAATACAATACGGGAATACGACACATATTTGTTCACACCTAACATTCGATCTATATCACGATTTAGTTGAGACTAGTCATCTAAACAAACAAAACGTGTTAGCTATTCATGGAGGATTTTCCTCAACATTCTCGAAATTCTTGAACATGGGTTGGTTCCATGGTGTCTATGCCACTTTACCCTACTTTACCTTACCTTACCTTATCATATTCCACCTTATCATATTTATTGGAAGTGATACAATAAATTCCGTCGTTTGACATTTTGTCTTTTTCCAAGGGATGGTATGGCATGAACCATGCTACAACTCCCTCATTACATTCTATTCGACATCTTTGGAAATTCTAATAATTTTGCTAGAGCTCGTGAAACTCAAGCACTATTACCATAATTGTCACATAGACAAGTAAGACAAAGGATTTTCTCTACTTAGGATGATCGAGGTCCATAGAGTAGGGAATACATATTATATAGACGAAGATCACTGGTTGGTTTCCCCTCCTCAACGAATTATTTTTTTTTTCTTTTTCCATTTAAACATATGACCAATACACGCAAGAGGCATTACACCTTTTGGTTTTGGTTATCCACATTATCATTTATTCAAACATGTATGAACAATATGGTCTTGAGGTTTCCATGACCGATTGATTGCATTCTTCATTCTTGGGCACATGATAGACTTTATTTATCCAAATACATGTCTAGATTCTTTTAATAGTGTGTATTAAAAAGATCATGGCGCCAAAAGAATCAATTGTTTAAGTTAAAAGTTATGTGTTGAAAACCATTTCTTTTACACAAGACATGTTTTATACATGACATTGTTACGCAAGACATTGTTATACATGTCATTTGACGTTGGTATATACAAGACATTTTTGGTGGTTATTTGTAAGTGATGAGACGTGTGTAATATGATAAAAGCATGGTGGATACGCCGCTGGTACTTCCTATATATAAGTGCTTATATTATATTGCATATCGTGGTGTTATTCAAATCTCTTCGACAAAGACAAGACATGACATTTTTGCACAAGACACGGCATCCTCTACACAAGACATAATATTCTATTTCAAGACATGATATATTTATACACTACATTTTTATTGGTTATTTATTTAACCATACATCATTCTTTTATATCATCTGATTTTCATATCTATTTTCATATGATTTTAAAAAAGAACTCGATCATAACTGGAGCCAATGTTGATGGTTACACTTGATGCTTCCACGGTCTCTCAAGGGTTGTTCCATACTGGGAAACACCCGAATTCAAACACACTGAGTGTTACATTTCGGGTTTAGCCTCGGAGATCCGAAGCATGACAGCATCATCCCTCCCTACCTCAATCACTCAAACAATAACTCTCGCCATGAGAGAAATGAAGGCAACTGCTGCCATAAACGATTTTGGCACCAGGATGTATGCTGGTAACTTGTCGAAATCCTAAATGTGACAAGTGAGACATTCATCATGAGGGCAATTGCAAAAGCGCCAAGAGTAGCAGTGTGCTAAGACCGAGCGCAAAACAAAGACAAGCAAGACGATAATACTTAAGAATGGATCAAGCTAGTGAATAAGTGTGTGTGTGGCTAGAACTATGAATACTCCACAAAATCCCAATGGAGTCATGAGTACTTACACTCTACTATCATCATGTATCAATTCTATTAATACCAACACCAAGATTAACTAGTGTCTTTAGTTGTTATACATATACTCGAATTAGCGTCATGTTGGACACACATTACTATATCAAGTTAGCTAATGGGGAATTAGCTGAGACATATCAAATCATTAAGGGCCACCGGTATGTATCCTATTCGTCAACATTTCACATCCATGTTATTTTATACAATTGGCAATTTTAGCTTCATCTCAACATTTCACATACATGAGTTTCATGGCTAGGGACGGGATTGTCCTAGTTACAATTAGGGATGGGGTTATCCTACATCTAAACATATGAATTGGGTTATCCTATATTTAAACATAGGGTTCCTAAAACTATACAGTGAAGTGCTCGCCACACAGAATTTAAAATGTACTTGGCCTAAAGTCATGTAAGCTAGACGTCTCCTCATTCTATAGAATTGGCAAACGGTAAACTAGTCGAGTCTGGAGCTAAAATTTCAAATATCGATCTCTTACCCCATTTAGTTGGGTATTTTCGATGTAGTGGTTGGCATGGATTGGCTATCCAATAATCGAGCCGAAGTCTTCTGTCACGAGAAGATCATTCGCCTACCACTACTGAACAAAGAGACACTTGTTATTCATGGAGAAAAGCACGACACACCATTGCAGATCATCAATTGCATGAAGGCACAGAAGCGCTTACAGAAAGGTTGTGTTGCCTTTCTGGCACATGTTGTCGACAAGGAGGCCGTTGGGCCGAAGCTGACAGATATTCCTGTGGTAAAATAATTTCCTGAAGTCTTTCTTGAAGACTTGCCAGGACTACCACCATATCAACAAGTCGAGTTTCACATCGACTTGGTACCGAGAGCCGCACCCATAGCCAAATCTCCATGTCGATTAGCACC
Source organism: Helianthus tuberosus (assembly GCA_030545235.1). Taxonomy (NCBI): domain Eukaryota; kingdom Viridiplantae; phylum Streptophyta; class Magnoliopsida; order Asterales; family Asteraceae; genus Helianthus; species Helianthus tuberosus. The sequence continues at coordinate 144,794,853 of CM060399.1, forward strand.
TTCTGAACCTTGTAGTTGACCAAATAAGGATGTTGTGAGTTCATAACCCCCACTCTTTACCACTATACATCTTTATAAAGGTTTTGGGGGTGGAAAGACATGCAAGTTTTGCAAAAATGCACAACATTTTGATGAACAAAAATTCATATTTCTAAACCATGTTACAAATGAATTTCCAACTAACTCAAATGGTTTATGAAAGGTTCTAGCTTCTACTCTAAGATAGACTTACGATCGGAGTATCATCAGTTACGAATTCAAGAGGAAAGCATACCGAAAACGGCTTTTAAGACGCGTTACGGTCATTACGAGTTTCTCGTTATGCCATTTGGTTTAACAAATGCACCAGCGGTCTTCATAGATTTAATGAATCGTGTGTGCAAGCCGTATCTCGACAAATTCATCATAGTGTATATTGACGACATTTTGATATACTCTCGATCGACTGATGAACATGAGCAACATTTGAGAACCATTTTAGAGTTGTTAAAGACAATAAATTCGCCTCAAATCGAAAAACAAGATATAGCATTACAACTTATTCTTAAGATTGGTGCATAGCATTTTACAATCTTATCATTATCCGACGATACCGATGACTCTGTTGTAGACTATGATGCTTCGCATCAAGGATTGAGTTGCGTACTCGTGCAACGTGAAAAAGTTATTGTGTACACGTCGCGCCAATTAAAAAGTTCACGAGAAGAACTATACCACTCTCGACCTTGAGTTAGGCGTGGTGGTATTCGCTTTAAAAAAAAAATTATGGCGACATTATTTATATGGTACTCAATGCACTATTCTCACGGATCATAAAAGCCTTCAACACATATTCAACCAAAAAGAATTAAATATACGTCAACGATGTTTGTTGAATTGTTGAACGACTATGATTGTGAAATAAAGTACCATCCGGGCAAGGCAAACGTTGTAGCAGATGCCTTGAGCCGCAAGGAGCGAGTTAGAACACTGAGAGTTCAAGCATTAGAGAAGATGATTCACAAGCGCTCAAGGAAGAGCATATTCAAGCAGAAACACTTCGAGGCATGAAGGAACAATTAGTGTAAAGAAGATGGAACTTTATACATTATGAGTCGAAATTGGGTTCTATTCTTTGGCGGCCTTCGAGATGATATTTTGAGGAAGCACATAGGCCTAAGTAGCGAAAGAATACTACTGGTGGCCTAACCTCAAAAGTGATATCGCGACTTATATCGGAGAATGCTTGACTTGCGCGAAAGTAAAAGTCGAGTAGCAAAATCCCTCGGACTTGTTACAACAACCCGAGATTCCCGTTTGGTAATGGGAACAAATATCGATGTACTTCATTACGAAGTTACTCAGGACCTCAAGAGGTCACTACATGATATGTGTAATCATCGATAGACTAACAAAGTCCACACACTTCTTACCGATTTGGTAGAAGGATAATACTGAGAAACTAGCGGAACTCTATCTCAAAGAAATAGTGGCTCGTCATGGAGTGCCTATTTCAATCATTTCAGACCGAGACGATCGTTTTATTTCTAGAATTTGGAAATTATTTCAACAGGCCTTTGGATCTCATTTGAATCCAAGTACGGCCTTTCATCCATAAACTGACGGCCAGAGCGAACGGACAATCCAAACACTCGAATATATGTTTCGCGCATGTGTTATGGATTTAGGCGGCAATTGGGATACTCATCTACCTTTAGTTGAGTTTTCCTACAATAACAGCTACAATACTAGTATACAAGCTGCACCGTTTGAAGCTCTTTATGGTCGAAAGTGTCGCTCTCCGCTATGTTGGGCGGAAAAAGGCAATAGTCAATTAATTGGTCCGGAACTAGTCCAAGAGACTACGGGTAAAATTTTTCAGATCCGAGACCGTATCAAGGCGGCTCACGATTGACAAAATAGCTACGCAGATAAAAGACGAAAACCATTATCTTTCGAGGATGGAGACAAAGTCTTGTTGAAAGTCTCGCCTTGGAAAGGCGTAGCGAGGTTCGGTAAACGTGGAAAGCCTAACCCACGTTACATTGGACCATTTGAAATCTTAGAAAAGATTGGCACTGTTGCCTACAAGTTGAAGTTACCAGATTTACTTAGCAGTGTGCACAACACGTTTCATGTGTCGAATCTTAAAAAGAGTCCAACACAAGCAACCGTTATCATTCTTTCGAATGAGATTCACATTGATGACAAACTCCAATTCACAAAGCACCTATTAAGGTCATGGACCGGAAGGTCTAAAAAAAAAAAAAAAAAAAAAAAGGAGTCGTCACATATTAGTAAAAATTCGTTGGAACTCTCGACACGGACCCCAATATACTTGGGAACGTGAAGACCAAATCAAAGTCAAATATCCTCACCTTTTTTAGAACAATCCTGCAAAGGATGACTCAGCTTGAATTTCGGGACGAAATTCTCAATAACAGGGGGAGAATGTGACAATTGCCACTTTTCGGTAACTTTCTTACACTTAAAGTACTCATTTTTAGCTACATTTTTATGCATTTCGAACCTTCGAACTGCGTATTACATGATATACATCTTAAAATACTTATGGAATATTCAATTATGATGCACATGATTCATTTTTATTGGTTACCTTTGAAACAATGTAAACAATGCGTCGAAGCAACTATAGTAGTATCTAGTAAACTAGAGTGCTGACGAAAACTCAGGATATCGGAAATCATTTAAATTACATCTTTAGGACTCGGACGATAGTCCAACATCAATTATATATTAAACCCTATACGGGAATACAAGAGTTTGGTTAATATTTTACCAACGTCCGGTAGCACTAAAAATTGTCCGAAAAGCGCTAAAAGTGACCATTTCATTTATTTTCCGCAAAAATTCAGCATTTGTATTTTAATACAAGATGCAAAAAGTGTTGTATAAACACAAAGTTTATAGGAAAATACATTGGGAATACCATATTTATACATAACCGAATAATTCCCTATAACTTATATATGTTAACATTTCGACTATCTTCTTGCGAAACGAGTGCTAAACATCTAGCCGAACTACATTTTGGCACATGTAGCGAACTAGTGAACATTATTTTTGGTCTTGTAAAGCTAGTTAATAAACATTTCAAGTCATGAATTATCTCGAAAAATTGTAAACCTTAAACACCTAAATACTTACATCTTTTTACCTCATTTTGGAACCTTATAAATTACCAACACATTTTAACAATTCAAGACCCCCCCCCCCACATGTGGGCCGCAAATAATGGGTCCCACACCCCTTAATCCCTTGTTAAAATATCTAGATATTTTAATTACATGCAAGTGGACTATGTTGGTGAATTGTTCTAACACTTAATCACTAAGTAATCTAACACTTTACCACTCACTTTTACACCTTTACTTCACACACAAACTCTTTCATTATCTTCATCATCCACCAAGAACACCATAAATCCATTTTATTTTATCACCTCTTTTATGATCAATATAATTTTCTATGGAACATAAGAAGATCTAAATCACTTACAAGTTAAAGCAAGGGTTTTCATCCATTCAAGAGTATTCTACCATCAAGATCTACATTTTCTTAGTTCTTAATCATCTTCCAAGATCATCCCTAGCCTAGTGCTAGAAGTAAGCTTCTAGATCTATTTTTTTTTCTCATACTTATATTATGTTTATAATTGTTATTATTACTAATAATAACTAAATAATCATACATAATAAACATGAAAAATACAAAGAAGCAAAAATAATAATCATGACATATTTATGTTGGTTTATATTGTGATCTAAGACTTGATATATGCATATTTGATCTTGTTATGATGATTATGATATAAATAAATTGTTAGAGGATGTTTTAAAAATATGATCTAACAATTATACATGTTTATGTTAAAGGGTTTTTAACATAAAGGATTACTTGGATGATCATAACCTTTAATTTTGTTAAAGTATTTAATGTTTTTCACTAAAAACAATACTTCTACAAAATTATGAAAAGTAACATACAACATGAGATTTTTATAAAAGTTGTTAAAACTAGAAGTAAACTTGGTTTTTGAACTAGTTAGCACATGTTATGATCATGTCCAAAACCCTACATGATTTGGAGATCATTTTGATAAGTTTATGTTATAAAAATCTCATATGTTTTTAGTTAAGATGATTGGGTAAATTGATGGTGATTTGGAAAAGAAAATGATATGTTTATGAAACATGGCCAAATGATTAATACAAAGGTTATATGGCCATTTTTTTAGAACATTATGTTAACAAAACTATCATTTTTTTTCTAACAAAGTCTTTACAAGATTAGAAAGTTGGTCTTTCTAAACATAAAAATTGACATAAATATATATTTTGGTAAAATACATATTTATTGAACATATCAAGTATGTGCTATGTGTTATTATTTGTATTAGTTATATATACAAGTTAGAGACTTGATAACAATGACACAAATAAATACAAGACATACTTACAACTAAAGACTTACAAGAATACATATAGACACACTTGAAAAACAACTTACGGACATCCCGAACTTTCGGACACAACTTATGGTCAAAACGGACGACGGGCGAATCTATGAACATATCGCCATTCGGAGAAGTTACTACGATGCTTAGGCGACCTTTCGACGCGGACGCAAGAATTTCGTTACCATTAACAAAATTCGGACATTTTGAAACTTATAAAAACTATTATGTTTTTATTAACTAAAAAGTATATTTAGTTATTTTTATAAAAATGTTTTTTTATAAAAATGAAAGACTTATACTTTCAAATGGGCTTGCATTTCTTAATGGGCTAGTTTATACAAATGGGTATCTTTTATAAATGGGCTATTATTTATAAATGGGCTTAACTTCATAATGGGCTTATCAAAACACATGGGCTAAGCCCAAAACCAAACATATGGGCCAAGGCCCAATAACATTAAGCCCAGTACTATTGAGGCCCAACACTATTTAGGCCCAACACTATTGAGGCCCAACACTATTTAGGCCCAACACTATTGAGGCCCAACACTATTTAGGCCCAATACTATTTAAGCCCAATAACATGAATTCTTGGGCTAAGCCCAATGACATATAATTGATAAACATTACAATTATACAATTTACTTATACAAGACACGAAACCAAGATGACAAGACCCGATGATACAACTCACGAGATACAAGAATATGTATTTGGAGAAATATATACACTAAACAGTTATCAGTTAATACATCTAATACACAGTTCAATGAGTAACAAAGACATACAAGTCTTAACACATATTCAAGACACAAGACTTATACTCAAGTCATTTATAAAGACCGAAGTGTCTAACAAATAAAGAACATTTGTAGGTCGCAACATTTTTCAAGACGACCACACGCGATATCATAATTACTTCTATTCACGGACGCAATTCAGTGAGTTCATGTCCCCTATTCATTTAAATGTTTTACAACTTTACAACTATCGGGGAAAATACATGTTCAACGTATGTTAAAGTTAGGGAATGAAACACCTTAGATCATGTGCGAATTAGGGTTATACATCTAAGCACCATTAATCCAGTTTGGACCTAGGTACAAGTGGTTAGATCTAATGGGTTTTGGCGAGCCCCACTCTTGGTCGTGGACCCATACAGAAGAGTGCTTTTGTGTCCCAGTCGATAGGAATCGACATAAAATCGTCTAGGGTTGGATTGCTTCCTAATTCGTCACACATATTAATGTCCTCGCGAAACATTAATGATCAACGATTTCATTGACGCTTTACATACTACATCATTACATACAGATACATTTTATACAATTCACATTTTATGGATACAGTTTATACAACTCACATTTTACAGATACATCTTATACAGCTCACATTTTACAGATACATCTTATACAGCTCACATTTTACAGATACATCTTATACAGCTCACATTTTACAGATACATCTCATACAACTAAACTACATGAACTCGCTCAACTTTTGTTGATGTTTTCAAACTTACATGTATTTCAGGGAATTAGTGGACCAATGCAACGATTTCAGTTCAAGGAAAACAAGTATCAATACTCCATGCCAACTATTGAAGGGTTTGCCTGTTATATACCGCCTCTTTGCGGTGATATAGTGGTCAAAGTCTTGACATTTTAAGACTTACATTTTGATGTATAAAACGATGACAACTTATTTTCATTTGATGGTTTGTAACCAATACATTCAACTTATGTTGCATTCTTTTGAAATAATTTTGACAATGGCATTGGAGCTTGTTTTTATTCATTTAGTATGTTCACTTATATTGTTATGCAATGAGAACCGATCAGATCACACCTCGCGCTTCCGCTACGAGCGGGTGTAACAACTATCAGTTGTTAAGTACCATCAGTGTTATAATCACTATCAGTGCTTACAAGGTTTTCATCAGCTGTTTGACTTAGTACTAAACTGTTTTTCCTTAACACTTAATTATTAATCACTGATTCTCTATCCACTGCTTATTACAATAGTTATGTTATGTTAATGTTTTGTTGTTTTTTTTTTCTTTTAACATCAAAAGAACTAAACCTTCATCGCCAGCTGATAAAGAACTTGATGTTGAAATGATAGAGTATTTGAGGGCTTTATTAGATTTACAAAATATGTTGGTTAAGACATATAGGATGGTCAGAGACCATTTTCACCAATCTCCAGATGCCAACCTTAGTCTGCGACTAATTTATATAAGAGAAAAAGACGGCAGGACATATAACTTACACACCACATCTGAAGTTGTGGCTTTGGTTATCGGAGACATAGATAAAGCTATAGACCATCGTGATATTGTTGTCGAGACTCAGTCGGGAATGCTGCAGCGTATTAGCGAATTACACCCATTGTATCTTGCTCTGCAATATCCGTTACTTTTCCCATATGGTGATGATGGTTATAGAGTTGATATTCCTCATAGAGATTTTATGTCCACACAAAAGAAAATAAAACCAAAGTGCACAATGAGAGAATTTTTTTTCATATAGGATCCAAGATAGAACTTATGGCTTTTCCTTAATTTTAAATGGGCGAAGGTTGTTACAACAGTTTTTTGTTGATGCGTACACAATGATTGAGAGCAAAAGACTAAAGTACATCCGTAGGCAACAAGCGAACCTTCGCTCTGAAACATTTGAGAATCTTCAAAAGTATAAATCTAAAGGTAAGGAAGTTTTAACAGATACTGGAAAGCCTGTTATACTTCCTTCTTCATTTACTGGTGGTGCAAGATTCATGCAACAAAATTACCTCGATGCAATGGCCTTATGTAAGTGGTATGGGTACCCTGATTTCTTCATAACTATAACGTGTAATCCTAAGTGGCCTGAAGTAAAAAGATTTCTAAAATATTCAACCATCAAAGCCGAAGACAAGCCTGACATATTGTGTCGATTGTTTAAAATGAAGCTTGATTCCTTACTCAAAGATTTGAAGGATTCTAAGTATTTTGGTGAGATTAACACTGGTATGTTATTTTGTTTTCACATCTTATCCTCTGATGTATATTTTGTAATCAAGGTTATTAACTAATAAATCTATTTATTTTTCCTTTTTATGTAGTTGTTTATACAGTAGAATTTCAAAAGCGTGGTCTTCCTCATGCACATATATGCTTATTCATGAAGGTCGATCACAAACTTCCAACCATAGATCACATAGATCCATTTATTTTTGCTGAGATTCCCGATAAAAAAGAAGATCCTGAACTTTATTCTCTTGTGACTGATTATATGATTCATGGTCCGTGTGGGAATGCTAATTTGAATTGTCCTTGCATGGTTGATAAAAGATGTTCAAAAACTTTCCGAAGAAATTCACACCACATACAACTATTGATTCAAGTGGTTTTCCTGTATACAGAAGAAGAGATTCAGGTCATAATGTTATAAAATTTGGTGTTAGATTAGACAACAGAAATGTTGTTCCTTATAACAAAAGGCTTTTGAAAAGATATCAAGCACACATTAATGTTGAATGGTGTAATCAAGCCGGTTCAGTGAAATATTTGTTCAAGTACATTAACAAAGGTCCTGATATGGCTACTACGGTAGTTTCTGGTGATACAAGTTCAACCATTAAAGAAAAGCAAAAAGACGAGATCAAGGAGTATTATGATTGTAGAGGTATTTCAGCTTGTGAGGCATCCTGGAGAATATTCTCTAATGAGGTTCATTATAGGTATCCTGCTGTTATGAGGCTTCCCTTTCATTTGCCGGGCCAACAGAATGTTGTGTATGGTGCGGATGACGATATTGATAATGTTTTAAGCAAGCCTTCTGTTGCTTCTTCAATATTTCTGCAATGGATGAAGTTGAACGAGACAAATGAAGATGCTAGAAAGCTGACTTATGTTGAGTTTCCTTCCAAATTTGTTTGGATACTTAAAGATAGATGTTGGCAGATACGTAAGACATACTAGTGTGTTGACCGGATTCATTCTGTATCTCCTGCATTGGGCGAACCTTATTTTTTGAGGATACTACTCAATAAAGTTAAAGGGCCTAGATCATTCGAGAAGATACGTACAATTAACGGTCAATTATTCCCGACTTTTAGAGATGCTTGCTCTGCGATGGGACTCTTAGATGATGACAATGAATACGTTGAGGCCATTAAAGAAGCAAGTTTTGAAGGATATGCTGGGTATCTTCGAGCGTTATTTGCTACCCTGCTTTTGTCAAATACTCTTTCTCGGCCAGAATTTGTTTGGGAGAATACGTGGAAATACTTAGCTGATGATATTGTTTATAGACGTGAAACAAATATTTCAGGTTCTGATCTATTTTTTTTTATTTCACATACTACATTTTGATTTTTTATTTAATAATGTTAATTTTTTGATTTGCTAGGTTTAGTGCTTCCTGAATATCAGATTAAGAACCTTAGTTTGCTGAAAATTGAAAACTATTTAATTTCCAATGGTTCATCATTACGAAGGTTTGTCACTATGCCGTACCCTGATGACGATTCCTTACGTGATGCTTCTAATCGTCTGATCAATGAAGAGCTATCACATGACCTAGATGAAGTACAAGCTGAGTTTAACAAGTTGCATCAATCTCTTACAGATGAACAACGAGCGGTTTTTGACGAAATAATGGAAGCAGTTGTACGGCATAAAGGAGGCCTTTTTTTTGTCTATGGTTACGGTGGAACTGGAAAAACCTTTTTATGGAAGACTTTGGCTTCAGCTGTTCGATGCACAAATGGAATAGTTTTAAATGTGGCTTCAAGTGGTATTGCTTCGTTATTACTTTCCCGTGGAAGAACAGCTCATTCTCGGTTCCATATCCCCATTAATCTAACAGAAGATTCAATGTGCAATATTAAGCCAAATAGTGATATTGCGAGATTATTAAGGGAAACCCAATTAATCATATGGGACGAAGCACCGATGGTACACAAACATGCCTTTGAAGCTTTAGATAGGACGATGACCGGCGTATTTTCAGAAGGTAGGAGTATTCGTTCGGATATTCCTTTTGGAGGTAAAGTTATTGTATTTGGTGGTGACTTTAGACAAATACTACCTGTTATTCCTAATGGTACTAGACAAGAAATTGTTAGTGCATCTTTAAGCTCTTCATACATATGGTTAAAATGCAGACTCTTACGGCTGACTAAAAACATGCGTCTAACTATTGGAGCTGAAAGTTCAAATATGGAGCCTATCAGAGAATTTGCAAAATGGCTTATTGATATTGGTGAAGGAAACGTTGGAGATGATAATGATGGTGACGCCATTATAGAGATACCAGATGATTTACTAATCACCGATATTTGTGACCCGATACAAAGTTTAATTGACTTTGTATATCCTTCAATTATTGAACAATTTAGGATTCCTGGATTTTTTTCTGAGCGAGCAATTCTAGCACCCAAAAATGAGGTAGTTCATGAAATTAATGATCGATTGCTTTCGTTATTTCCTGGTGATGCGAAAGAGTATCTGAGTTATGATAATATATGTCAAACTGAACAAATTCTTGATTCTTTTCAAGAAACCTTATACTCAACAGAAAATTTGAATGCTCTTAAGATTTCTGGCTTTCCTAATCACAGATTAGTTCTTAAAGTTGGTGTTCCTGTGATGCTTCTTCGAAACATTGATCAACAGAAAGGGTTATGTAACGGTACAAGGCTTCAAATTACTTTTCTTGGTAAACGAGTTATAGAAGCTGAAGTTATATCTGGTGGGAACATTGGCACGAGAGTTTTTATTCCAAGGATTAATATGATCCCGTCTGACAAAAAAATACCTTTTCAATTTCAACGAAGACAATTTCCTTTATTAGTTTTTTTTGCTATGACTATTAACAAGAGTCAAGGACAATCGTTATCAAAGGTTGGTCTTTATTTGAAAGATCATGTCTTCATTCATGGTCAGTTGTATGTTGCATTATCAAGGGTCAAGACCAGAGAAGGCGTTAAAATACTAATATTCGACGCTGATGGAAAACCAACAAATAAGACTTCTAATGTTGTTTACAAAGAAGTTTTTACTAGCTTGTAATCATTGTTTTTTCTGAGTTTTAACTTCCAGCGTTCTAAGTATAGTTGTATATATATTTTCTTAATTACTATTTTGTTTAAATTTTATTTGGTTTAAATTTTATAAACTCTATTGTGTTTTGCATCTCAGAACAATGTGTGATAAATTTATTCATAAGTAATTTACAACGCAAACAATTCTAAAGATCCCCGTGTTCACTATCAATATGGAAGAAAATTATACCGGATTTGGACTACATAAGAGGCTACGAACTTATCAATTTTAAACCTAAACCAGCCCAAAATATGTTTCACCAAAGTCAAACAACTGTTTGACAAAAGTCAAACCACAGTTTGACCAATGTCAAACAACTGTTTTAAAAAATATGATTCTTAGTGGTTTGAAAGTTTGTTTAACCAAAGTTAAAACACTATTTGAGCAATGTTAAAACGCTGTTTGATCAAAGTCTGTTTGACCAAAGTCAAACTACTTATGTTAAAAGCTAATTATAATAGATAAAACACTGTTTGAGCAATGTTAAAACGTTGTTTGACCAAAGTCTGTTTTACCAAAGTCAAACTACTTTTGTTAAAAGATACTTATAATAGATAAAACACTGTTTCAGCAATGTTAAAACGCTGTTTGACCAAAGTTTGTTTGACCAAAGTCAAACTACTTATGTTAAAAGGTACTTATAATAGATAAAACTATATTTTCACCCGGCATTGCTTCCCGAGCTCATGAAACTTACTTATGTTAAAACCTAATTATGATTAATACATGATTTAAAGCATTGAAAGTATATGATATGTTAATGGTTTTGCTATAAGAAAAATTATTTTTCTTTGTTAATTTGAATACCAAATCAATTCAACTAATCATCTACTTTACTCTTGTATCTCAATGTAAATGTAAATAACAAATTCAATAAGGGGTGTATGTGTAAATATTTTTCATCAGTTGAAAATATGGGAAGAGAAAAACACAACCGTCATAATTTCTTCATCATCATTACACATCAAACATCTATCATCTCTTCTTTCAAAAATCTCTTCTTCCCAATCATTTTCTAGGGTTTCAATTTTCTTATTCTCCGTCTTCTACACTTCAATCACCTGAGGTTTTATTATTTTTTCTTCAGCAACTGGTATGTACATTCCTATTGTAATGAACTTTATATTTTTTAACCGATCTTAATTCAAATCCTATCTTGCTACTAATACGATTTTAAATGTTTATTGCTATACATTCAAGAAGGGTTTACTTAGGTGTTTGAATCATTTGTTGAGAACATGTTAAAATAGTTATTATTTGCAGAAAATTTTTAACTCATACTCTGTTTCTATGATTAATTTCACTACATACTCTGTTAATACAAAAAGTTAATGTTCATTTTCGAAGCCAACTTTTTTATTACAATCTTTAAACATCTTTACTGATTCAGGTTTTATGATGTATACTACATTTGTCAAGTTTCTTGATAACCCAGAATCTTTGAAACTGGTATGACATGTTTTTACATACATAATTTATTTTTATTGAGATATATATTTAACAGTTCTTATGATTTATATTTTCTTACACTATTTAAAAATTATATACAGGATGTACCTATATTCTTTGCTAATCAAAAGTGGGGAGATTGTTGGCAAAAAAATAGGTTGCAAATATATCATGAGTCTGGTAAAAAATGGGTTGTGAGGGTCAGAACAGAAAATTCAACGCCAATAATAACTGGCGGTTGGGACAATGTTGTTAAAGATCTCAATTTGCCGAGAGATACTTTGTTGGTTTTCAAACCGTTAGGTGATTTTGGACTTGAACTTTCATGTTTTGTTGATGGCATGTGTGGTGAATCTTATTTCACCTTTAATCGTTATGCAAGATTTGGTTTTACGGTATGAGTATTGATCTTAACTTCAATTCTTTTGCATCTTTAACGTGTTAACACTTATTCTCATAAGTTACATACTTCACGTATATTATTCATTATTTTTAATTTTATGCAGGTAATTGAAGACTGCTTCATTAAACAATTTTACGTAAACAGCCCACCAAGTGGCAAATTTCAAATCTGTTATAAGGGTTCCTATTGGAATGTTGAGGCGTCTAAGGTTGATACCAACTTTGTATTTGCTAAAGGATGGCCGGAAATGTGCAATGATGTTGGGATACTGGAGGATTATTTGCTTGTGTTTAGCATAATTGATGATGTTGTTTTTGAGGTAGTAGTTTATAGAGATGAGACTGAGATTTGCTTTTTGAAGAAACCTGAATCTGATGATGATAGTGTACTTGAGATATCGAAGGCTGATTATGTTGAGAATGCATTCAAGGTACGTAAGTATTTACCATTACCAATAAAAGTTTTAATTTTTTAGCATTATATTAATTATTTAATTAATGTTGACCAGGACATCTATGAGGATGAAGAAGTTGTGTCTGTAGGTGAAGGTACAACCGTTACTTAGGTACTTGCTAAATTATTAAAATTATTTATTTTTAATTTAACACATATAAGAATTTAATGTTTTTACAATTATTAGTAATGCTGTTTACTGATGTTATATTTATCCAATAATGTATTATTTACAAGAACTTACCAACCAATGCCGAATGCACGTCGAAGAGACGCATGTCTTCACGATTGAACAAAACCCAAGATGTAAGTTTACCATCTTAAAGATTGTTATATTACTATTGTTATTAAAGTTAATCTATGACAACAGGTTAAGAAGAAAGATAAAGTTACTTCTGGGAGAAAGGAGATGGTCAAGAATAGGACTAAGGGAAATGCTGCCTTACCTGTCGACACAAGTGATCATATTGGATGTTCTTCATCTGTTCATAAAGTTAAGGTATGTATACTTTCCAGTTAATTAGTATATGTTATATAAATTGTTTTTTTTGTGCATATATTCAACATTCCTTTAATTCACATGTATATGTTTACTTTTTCATCAAGGGGAAGAGAGCCGCCAACGTTCAGGAAAAGCTTAACCGTAGAAATAAGATTGCAAAGACTGCAAAAAAAATATTCTGGACATCTTCTCGACCCTGAGTTCTTTCATTTTGATCGTAAAGGAGACTATAGGCTGGTATACCATTTTTTATAACAAACTAATGATTTATGTTTATTTTTCTGACTATTGTTTTTTTCCACACAATACATGTAGCGTCTTCCTGTTGAAGTTGCCAGACGAGCAGGTCTTTCTCTTAATCTTCATCCTTTGAAAGTTCAAAACATGGTTGGAGTTGTGGAGGTTTATGATGTTAAGTCGGAGTTAAATGAATTGAACCCACGTTATGCGTTGGACGGTTGGCGAAAGTTTATGACTGACAATAACTTGAGGTTTGGTGATATGTTGCACTTCACATACGTGTCTTCCCAACAGAAGATCGTATTAAATCAAGTTACATCAGTTTAACAAAGACATTTAAGTCTGTTCTGATATCAGATACTATAACTATGAATTTTTTGATGGTGATGTTGTATGTTTTTTTTTAAATTATTAACTTGATGATTTGTTGCTATGTATGGCTAAGATGATAAAACACTGTTATTAGCACTTTATGTTTTATATTTGCCCAATTAGATTATGTGTTAAATTATAGTTATTTAAGTCATTGTTTCTTTTTCTTGAATTCTATCTAATTTTGTAAAAAAGTTCAATAACAAACAGTGGTTTGAACATCTGTTTGCCTTTTGGTCAATAGTTAATGGAAACCCTTGTTAGGTTGAACAGTGTTTTGAAGAGGAAAACAGTGTGAGAAGACAGTAGATCTTAGTAAGTTAAACATCTGTTCAGGCTTAAAGAGATGTTTAGCCTTTAACAGATGTTTGGCCTTTTATATCAGAGGTTTGGACTTAAACAGTTGTTTGACCTTAAACAGTTGTTTGACCTTAAACAGATGTTTGACCTTAAACAGATGTTTTGCCTTAAACAGATGTTTCGCCTTCTATATCAGATATTTGGACTTAAACAGATGTTTGACCATAAACAGATGTTCGGCCATAAACAGATGTTTGGCCTTAAACCAAACATCTGGTTAAGCTCAACATCTGTTTGACTATTTGTCAACATCTGATTGACTTTTGGTCAACATCTGTTTGAAATTTGGTCAACATCTTATTTTGTAAAGAAGTACAAAACAAAGATTTTTTACAAAATCCCAAATCACCCTATCATGTAAGTGCATTGAAGTAAAAGTGGAAATGATATTATTCATGTGGTCCTGTTGTGCTTTTGTTTGTCCTCTAATACGAGTTCATGATCTAATCCGGTGATTTGAAGACATTGTTGTTGAATCGAATGAGATGGTTGATGTAATATGGTCGTATTAGTAACAAATAGTAATTAATATAGCCAAGTTTCCCGAGCCCTGGAAGCAATCCTGGGTAAAAACCTAGTATATATTATAAAAGTGGAGTGTGAGGTGCGGGTTTGTGTAGGTTTGAGGATAGAGGAAAAATGAAAGTTGGTTTAAAATCTGATATGACATGTTGAGGTGGTGTTTTTTTATGGTTTGTGGGTTCTACCACCCGAGATGCTCTTATAAATTATTGAGAGAAATCATAAGTGATATCATATAATTATAGCTAGTTTTTTCTATGTCGCGCGTTGCGGCGAAACTGAGCAAATAACAATGTAAAACAAACGTGATTTGAAAATAAAACATGTTGTTTAGAAAGACAGAGCATTAGAACAACTTAGTTTATCATTGTACCGTTTTATGATACAAAATAAATACTTTATTTTGAGTACAACTTTGTTTTTAACAAAACTTATAAGGAATGTCGAGGGAAAAATTCAAGCACAACTACCTGCTTAAGTTTTTAGAATAAAGTTATACACGTAAATTATTGAAGAAGTGTCAAATTATTTGATAAATTAATATATGTTCTAAAAAAGAAAAAATAATATAAAAAATGGTAAAAAAATATATGGTTTAAAACAGGAAAAAAAAATTCAAATATGTTATTAAAAGTAGATATAATAATAAACTATTATAATATATGAAATAAAAATAATAATAAAAAGCTATATATATTTTTAAAATAATGTTACTATTAATAGTCATTCGCTAACTATATATATAATAATAATAATAGGTAAAACTGAATGCAGTATTCATGTTTCATGGAAATTAATATATAGATAATATATAGATGAGTAAACTTCCGTTTTGCTCCCTGTGGTTTGGTCGCTTTAACGGTTTTACTCAAAACCTTTAAAAATAGTCATTTTCCTCCAATAGTTTGCTATTGTTTTTCCATTTTGTTCCTTGCGGGGAGCAAAATGGAAACACAGACAATTTGGATGGAGTTAGAGACGGAGAGCAAAATGGAAAAATCATAGCAAACTATTGGAGGAAAATGACTGTTTTTAAAGGTTTGGGGCAAAACCGTTAAAGTGACCAAACCACATGGAGCAAAACGGAAGTTTACTCTATATAGATAATAGTGTTGGGCTTCACAATTATGATAAAGAGAAGTTGTTATTGCTACATTGCTCAAAATACACCCCAGATATAACATGGTTTGTTTGAGTTTATTGACGTAAAAAGCTTTAAAGAAGTTGGTTACTAGTGTCCTAATCTTAAAAATCAAAATTTGATGGGCCCACACAAAAGGTATTTTCTAAAACAAGATTGAACCAATCATCAACCAATCAATCTTCGTTGGCACGACAACACGCCACAAACTTGCAGAAATTCCTATTAGAATTTAGAGAGAGAGAGAGAGAGAGAGAGAGTTCATCCCCACCACCCAGCAAGCGCTTCAACGGCATTGTTTACCGGCTAAAACAAGGTACTCTTTCTCTCTCTAACATTGATCGATTGATTCTTTCTTTCTTTACGCTTTTCCCTCGTTATGTTTGTTTCAACAACTCTTCCTCTTCTCCTTACCCCTTTACATTTCCGTTTCTCTAGGGTTTGTTTATCAATGCCAGCTTCCTCTTGCACAAATCATTTGAATTCAGCTAAATAAACGTCATTTTTTCAGAGGAAGAGACGCTAGATTTCGAACAAATTTTATCAGGTCTTCAGAAGAAGGAAGATCTGAAGAAATATGAGCGCTTCCAGGTTCATAAAGTGCGTTACTGTCGGTGATGGGGCTGTTGGAAAGACCTGTCTCTTGATTTCCTACACCAGTAATACTTTTCCAACGGTATTTCTTCTTGATTTTATTATCTGGGATGTTTGCCAAATTCTTCTTTCATTGGAATCTTGTGTTGGAAACAGGATTATGTGCCAACTGTGTTTGATAATTTCAGTGCCAATGTGGTGGTCAATGGTGCCACTGTCAATCTGGGCTTGTGGGATACTGCTGGTAACTTTATCAAATCTTGTCTAACTAATAATTTTTGTATTGGTTATACGTTTGGCAAATTGGATTTAAATAATCGCAACTCGGTTATTTGTCGATAATAATCCGAACTGAACCATTTTTGGCCGATGATAGTCTGCGATAAAAATAGCTTAACGGAGTTATGTTTTTTTTTTTTTCCAAATTAGAAACCGATGTTTTAGGGCTTTTGATTGGAATGAGGATATGAGTTGATTGAAGTAAATTTACCTCGAACTACTGCCCCAAACGACGAAAACGGTGCTTCAATTCGAGTGTTTAAACTTCCAATTAACAAAAATCAAAGCCGTTTGAAGCACCTTTTCGAGGTAAGTTTTACATAAATCGACTCATATCCTCGTTCTGATCAAAATCCCTAAAACATCGGTTTGTAATTCGGAAAAAAACTTAACTTCGTTAAGCTATTGTTAACAGCAGATTATTATCGGTCAAAAGTGGACCAGTTCGGATTATTATCGGCAAATAACTGAGTTGGGATTATTATCGGCCTCGGAAGCACCGAAACGCCTAGTAGGTGCCGTCTCCCGTCCCGGGGACTGCTAGGGGACGGAAACGGCACGGGGACGGCCGGGAAACGTCCCCGGCATGTTGGGTACCGCCTGGAAACGCGCTGCAGAAGGGGACGGGGTTTGGGGACGTGCAGGAAACGTTTCCATCAAGTTTCCGATTGAAGATGTAGGATTTGACTTAACGACGGTAACTGACTGTACGGCGACGGAGCCGGCGGCGGCGGCGGAGCGTAGTTGTGGTTAGAAGACGTAGCGTACGGCTGAAGCTGCAGTGGTGTCCGGCAGTTGGAACAGTCGACTAGCATTAACATTTTCCGGCGATTGAGTTTGCTCCGGCGAAGATGAGGGTTTTGGTTGTGAAGAAGGTGGGAGTTGGTGAAAGAATTTGTAACGAGTTTGGTAGTAAACGGTGTGTTGTACCCGAGGGCTGCCATTTGACCAATAATATTATGAGGGAAGTTGCACATTTACTCCTTGTGGTTTTAATAGTTTTCTAATATTGCTTCCAACTTTTGTCAATTAGTTATGAAGTGTAAATGAGCGAGTTGAACCGGAACTTGAAAGCGATTTGCTTGTTAACGTTTGATTAGATTAGGAAGATATGTGATTTTTGAACTTTACATCAATATATAACTATTTTGGGGTTTTGTGTTACATTATCTTTAATATATATTTATTTTTTTATATGTTTTTATTCCCGTACCCGTCCCGTACCCGCTTCTTGAATTTTTTAGTTTTGCCGTTTCCCGTTCCCGTACCCGTCCCAGTGCAACCTAGTTATCGGCTATTAAATCCAATTTGCCTATTTGTTTTGATTAGTTTAAGCAATTTATTGATGGTGTGAAATTGAAATAATGGGAACAGGACAGGAGGATTATAACAGACTAAGACCGTTGAGTTACCGTGGGGCGGACGTTTTCATTTTGGCATTTTCCCTTATCAGCAAAGCTAGCTATGAAAATGTGTCTAAAAAGGTAAAAATCTTGTGTTGTTTTTGTCATTTTTCATTCTTCTGTAGTATTTTTCATAATCTTTTACAATAATTTTGTGTGCTGTAGTAATGTAATATCTTAAAACCGATTTTCTTATATTTTACAGTGGATTCCAGAGTTAACACATTATGCACCTGGTGTGCCAATCGTCCTCGTTGGGACCAAACTTGGTGAGTCAATAACGAAATTTTTTTTTTTTTATCTCAAAGCATGGAAATATATTTGTCATAATCTTGTCAATATATTGGACCAAACTCGTTGAGTTACTAATAAATATATTTATCAAAATCTTGGTGACTTGATAATAAATTATAGACAGGTTGCTCTTTCATAGGGGATTAATCTACTAAATTTCATACTCAAGGAGCCTGTTTGTTATCAGTTTCATTTGTGCATATGCATGCTTTCTTTTATAGCTATGTTTTGTTATGACAATATTCATGTATTGATTTTTCACTTCAAGAGTATATAGTTTAATACAATATAATTTGACTCTTGTGGATTATATAGATCTTCGGGATGATAAGCAGTTCTTCGTAGACCATCCTGGTGCAACTCCCATAACTACCGCTCAGGTAATTATCACCGAGAAACTCACACTCATAATGCTGTATATATAGATAAAGCATAACTGACTCGACCCGTCCATAAACGGGTCAAAACTGCGACCTTTAGCTATTAGCAGTTTTCCTTATTTGCAAACATACATATTATTGAACTTATTATAGGGAGAGGAGCTAAAGAAGACAATTGGAGCACCTGAATACATCGAATGCAGTTCCAAAACTCAGGAGGCATGTATAATTTTATATGAATTCTTCCTGAAACGAAACATATAAATGCTTTAAGTTGACACGCGTTATTTTTTTTCTCAGAATGTGAAGGGAGTTTTTGACGCTGCAATTAAAGTTGTCCTTGCTCCTCCAAAGTCAAAGAAAAAGAAGAAAGCAGGTCAAAAGGCCTGCTCTATATTATGATCAGAAGTAAGGTCAATAAGGCTTAGCAGTGATCAATTGGCTTATCATGTGCCTCCATCATCCTTGATCCCTTGTCAGATTTTGATTTTTTGTTCGTTCTATGTATTGCTTTTGACCCGAGATTCAGTTAGATTAAGAAATTCGAGTTGGATTCATTTATGTCCTATTTGTTGATATGTATTTGATCTTTTCTATATACTAATCCTGTAGATGGCCAAAATGATGCTTGTTATCTTATGCTTTATTCTTTGCCTCATCGCTTGTCATCGTGGTTAGTATATTATCATTTTCAACATTTTTTATGTTGAATTAGTGGACATTGAAGATGCTGCCACCATCTATCCCACTTTTGTCTTTCAGTTTGAACAAATACGAAGACAGCCTTCAAATCTTCAATAGGCGGTGTAATGGTAAGAACCTGATTCTTGTGTAGTCTATCGGTCTCAAGTTTAAATCTTGTTTCTGCGGGTTACCTACATAGCCTCTTGAAGTCCACACGCCAAACGCAAACTGTGATATACCTGATCATGTTGGTTTTTTTTGGTAACAGGTTCTCATGGTTAAGAAAAAAGAAAAGAAATATGAAGACACAAGTGTGTCCATTGGACATTATCTTTGGGATAGATGCTTCTTTTGTTTAATGTTTGTCTAAAAGAGGTAGAAGTATAATTGGGTTTGTTTTTGGCTTTCCTTTGTGCAAGTGGAGAATATGCTCCATTGATGGACCAAGATTTCGGCTCGTTGCCCGTACGCAATGTAGTGGGGCTAGTCAATTCGGTTGCATACATGCATGTCGTATAAATGTGTGTCTGGTCCAAGTTGGTATGAGTTTATTTTATAATCTTCAGAAATTACAACTAATTTTGCGAAAAGTAATTTGCCGTTTAGCAGAAATTAGAGTTTAGGTGAATATGTATGGATGGATACACATAAACAATATGTAAAAACCAAGTAAAACTGTTATGACATGTAACAGTTATTTGCTCACATTTGAATGTCCTCTGTGACCCAAAACGGCCACACACGCACCACACCATCTAGTTATATATATATAAAATATAATGTTATACAAATATTTAAAGTGAATCGACCAAAAACTGAGCTTAAAAACTACATAAAAAAGAGATTACTATTAGTTTAAACTAGCTTACCCGACCCAAAAACATATTGATTGATACTCACAAACCGAAAAATAGTGACACGAGTGAAAAAAAATCAAGGGTCCACACCGGATACTTGAATCGCGCCCCTGGTATCAGATGAAAAAACTTGTGATGAACAAAATTAAGCTTACAAATATTATGTAATGAAATCAAATTAGATTTGGATGTAATGGACGGAGTTAAATTGTTTAAAAAGCAATATTCGTTTTCTGGGTTGATGTGAAACTAATGTATGGAGGTGATGAGAAGAATCTTGTTGTTCTTCACTAAAAATTTTCCTAGAATCTATACCTTCTCCACACACTCTCTCTCTCTCTCTCTCTCTCTCCAACTATATATAAATCCATCCCACACCCATTAAGACATACCAAAACATTTGTATTCTTTCATAACAATGGCTTCCAGGAGGATTTTAAAAGAGCTCAAAGACTTGCAAAGAGACCCTCCAGCCTCATGCAGTGCTGGTCCCGTGGCTCAAGATATGTTTCATTGGCAAGCGACGATCATAGGTCCAAACGATAGTCCGTATGCAGGTGGTGTGTTTCAAGTTACTATCCACTTCCCTCCAGATTATCCTTTTAAACCCCCCAAGGTACGTTATATATGATGGTCGGCTCAACCTTTTCCATGTCCAGGAATGGTTTTTGAGCCGGGGTTACCCTAGAAGCAGCCTCTCTATCCTCTAGGATAGTGATATGGTTTGCCTACATCACACCCTCCCTAGACTTTACCAATAACATTTTATGATTTTATTAATGGTTTTTGATAAATCTTGAAGGTTGCTTTTAGGACCAAAGTGTTTCATCCAAATATAAACAACAATGGAAACATTTGTCTTGATATCCTCAAGGATCAGTGGAGTCCTGCTCTCACCATATCCAAGGTTTTCTTTTCATTTTATAGGATTTGTTATTCTGCTGCATAGACATCTGGCTCACACAAAAAGGTAATAATAATTTGGCTTGTGGTTCAACCAGGTCTTGTTGTCAATATGTTCATTGCTGACAGATCCGAATCCAGATGATCCATTGGTCCCAGAAATCGCACATATGTACAAGATAGACAAGGTCAAGTATGAAGCCATGGCTCGGAGTTGGACTCAAAAATATGCTATGTATTGAGAAATGATGGCGCGAATCTATGTTATGTAACTAATAACAAGTTCTTGTATGCCTCACAAAATGGAAAGGAGTTAAAAATAATTGGATAATGAGGAAGATGAAAGAAATTACATGTAGGATGCTGGTGTATATGGATGGTTTTGAAGGTGAAGTTGGTGTCTAATTTGACTTTTAAATAAATTGTTCGGATTTTTTTTCCAACTGTTTTCACTATGCTAATTACACGACTAAACAACGAGTATCGTCGATGGTTCATTACCAACGAAAACAAACCCTTCAGTAATACAGTATTACCAAAGGACAAAATGTTTCTGAAAGAATACGAATTTGCGACGGTTGCAAAATTAGCTACCGTTTTTCAACCGATTTCTTATTAGTAGCAAAAGATTGACTATGATATGATACAGTCACAAAACAAACACAAATGTTGCGCCCTAATTAACAATGTATGGTCGCAAAATGGTAACAAATATATGAAAAATAAAAAGTTTAGTGAGAGTTGGTGAAAGATTTAATCCAAGTTGTTATAAAAAGGGTTAATGGATTTAAACACCCCCAACTATGGCCATTTGGCCAATGGCACTCTCAACTTTCACTTTGGCTCACACCACTCCCAACTTAACACATGGGTTGTCATGGCACCCCCTCGTTAAATAAACACTAACTGGGTTAGTTCTTTTTGCTGACGTGGCCATTTTGTCCAACGTGGCAAGATGACGTGGCAAGTTAGTATGTGAGATAAAAAGTTTAAGCTTCATATTGAAACAAGCACTAAACTATAGGGGCCTGTTTTACAAAATCCTTTACTTCACCACAAATACCTAAACCCTATTTCACTTATTCAGCAGCCGCAAACATTTTCTTCTTCGTTCTATATCTCTCGCCAGAAACACCAAATCAGGCGGATCTGTTCTAATTCTCTCGCCGGAAACACCAAATCAAGCTCCCATGAAATAACTTCAACCCACTGATCTGATCTATCTTTATCCTCCTCCTTCTCACTTCTACATCCACACCAAACACAAATCAAACAATGTCAATCCAAACTCAACACAAATCCAGATCACAACAACAAATTCAAACAAACAGTCAAAAATTAACAAGAAACTGACCGGTCAACAGTTGTGTCTGGTAGTCGGCGACCGGAGCCGATTACCGGTCGGCTTCCATCCTCCGATGTAACCCCCACACAACACCCCTCGTTCTCCCTCTCTACTCCGACTAACAATGTGAATTGTGATGCTGATGGTGAGAGAAGTTTCAGTGACAAAATCCTTAACTTTCAAATCGGACAACATTGGGCTATACTTAATCGATTTTTTCTGCCTCCTCATCACACCAAACCCAGCAATCTGAACCGATTTCTGATTTTTCCGAGTTCTGGTGATGCGAACAATACCATTAGCCTGGTCAAATTCTCGTTGGAGCTTCGCATCATGGGCCAGATTAAGAGCTCGAATGGTATCCAACTCCTCATCTCCTGAGCTCGATTTAGAGTAGCTACTCCTTAAAATTCTTGAGTTGCTCTTTGGTGACCCCTTTTTGGGATAAGGAGGGGACCGATTACCAGAAGTTAAAGTATCAGCGGGATGGATTTTAGGGATCGGTGAATATGAAATTGGGGGAGACGCATCTTGGGGAAGGCAATTAGAAGACGGCTGGCTTTGAGCACTCTCAATAGGCACGAAATTTGTTCCGATTAGTACCACAGGGGGAGGAATCGGATGAGTAGAGCCCAAATTTGGAGGTGGATCAGGGGGATGAGGGGGAATCACCGGTGAATAAGGAGGATTTGAAGACCAACTAATTATATAGATTTCTTTAAAAGAATAATTGGCCACATCAGATTTAAATGACACATCATATATGCCACATCAGATAAAATTGCCACATAGGCTAAATTTACTAACCTGGTTAGTGAATATTTAACGAGGGGGTGCCATGACAACCCATGTGTTAAGTTGGGAGTGGTGTGAGCCAAAGTGAAAGTTGAGAGTGCCATCGGCCAAATGGCCATAGTTGGGGGTGTTTAAATCCATTAACCCTTATAAAAAAATTAAAAAAATAATAAAAAGAGTAAATTACAAGTTTTGTCCTTTATGTATGTCCAAAATTGTAGGCGCTGTCTTTTGTCTTTAAAATTGATGAGTTTTGTCCTTAATGTTTGCAAATCTTGCACGTTATGTCCTTTAGGTCAAACCCAGTTAATTTTTTTTGTTAAATCTGGTCATGTGCAAGGCACATGAGGGTACTATTGTCATTTCATCTCATCAGGGACCATTGTGTGTAAAAGAACTTGTCTTCAGGGACTATTGTGTAATAATAAAAAATATTTACTCTAAAAAACATATATAAAAACAAAACCCTAAGTGAGAGAAACTGGATCCTTGGTGGAAACAATAATCTTCAAATGCGCAGTCCATTTCTTCAGCCCAACAGCGACATAAGCCACACCACCACCATCCCGGCGGTCTTCTCAGGCGACATCACCGTCTTCTCCGGCGACATCCTCCGTCTTCTCCAGCGATCTGCTCCTCCGTCTTCTCCGGCGACATCAACGGTAAATCGCTCTAATCTGGTTTGGGTTGTTACAGTTGCAACCACAACAAACACTCCAAGAAGAAGAACAACAAGCGTTCTGGCACCAAGAAACGAATGACCCTCGAACAATCTCTCGCCTATAAATCCGTCACCGAATGGGTTTTTCTCGACACCCTTTCTTGCTCCCCCAATTCCATCATCGCCATTGATGACGACTTTAAGGTTAAACTCGTTCATACCAAGGTTCCTGCTGACAAATTGGTGTTTGAGTTGCACTCTCATTCGATTTGCAGTGATGGGTTTTTGTTGAGCTTGTTTTCATGTTTTTTTTTTCGTTCAGACATTTTGTCGAACAGTTGGTGTTCGTTATAGTTTTTCAAGTTTGTTGGTAATTTAAAATTTTGGTGTTAAATGTTCATGAATGAAATTGATTAGACTTGAAAAATATGGTGTATGTATGAGCTTTTATCATGCTTGTTTTTGTGTTTTTTCATTCAGACATTTTGTCGAACAGTTGGTGTTCGTTATAGTTTTTCAAGTTTGTTGATAAATTTTTAGTTTTGTTGTTAAATGTTCAAGAATGAAGCTGATTAGACTTGAAAAATATGGGTTTTGTTAAGTTTGTAGCTAAAAGTTGTTATCTTGTTTCTTTTTTTATGAATTTGTTGATTTGTGTTTGGATTCTGGCCTTTAAGTTTTTGACTGTGATACTTCGATTGGGTGGCCTGATGGTGTAAATTTACAAATTCGACAACAGTTGTGGGTTCAAGAGGTAGATTATTTGTTGTGGCGGTAGAGGTAGTGGTGGCGGTGAAGGGGGGTGGTGGTGGAGGTGCAGGATGGTGGTGATAGGTGGTTGCTAATTTCAGAAAAATATATATATATATATATATATATGGTTATAAAAATAATATTTTAAATTATTTTGTTTTATTTTTACATATTAGCCCCTTGATATAATTTATCTTACACAATAGTCCTTGGACAATGAAATTACAATAGTACCCTCACATGACTTGCACATGACCAGATTTAACAAAAAAAATTAACTGGGTTTGACCTAAAGGACATAACGTGCAAGATTTGCAAACATTAAGGACAAAACTCATCAATTTTAAAGACAAAGGACAGCGCCTGCAATTTTGGACATACATAAAGGACAAAACTTGTAATTTACTCTAATAAAAAAAGTTGTTAAAGGATTACATTGGAGTTAAGGTATTAATGTGGTGTTGCTCCCCTTGAGATCAAGGGTTCGAGCCTCACAAAAAGACGCATTTGACGAAAATCAAGCTATTAGAAATTATTTATTTGCATTTGAATAGGTATTAGAATAGAATAGGTAGCTTGCACAGAAACTAATGTAAACATTCAAAATAGTTCAGTGTTATGTTTTCAAGTTCTCAGAGTTAATAAAACACAAAAAGGACGTCGTTGGGTGGTTCCCACAAAATTTCATGTGTTAATCGTTTTGCTTTGTTTTACCAATTGTCCCGTATCAGAGCACATTGCTAGAGAAATTCAAGAAGGACATTCAATCGAGGTGCATAACCGATTGATATTTGGAGTTGCTCGTTGTTGGTCTTGTGAGGATCAGAGAGGAAGTGATCGGGGCGTCTAACCATTCTATATCAGAGCCATATATCTATCATTGAAAGGGTGAACTTTTGGTATAGAAATTGATCAGAGGGAAAGAAAAAACAAGAGAATTATGGCCGACGGAGCTCAACCTAATAACGCATTAGCAAACATACGGGAAATTAGAATGTTAATCTCCAATGCCCAAACTTCTACAAACTATTCTTCATGGTCAGTAGCTGCAAGAACCATCTTGGGTGCGTACAGGGTAGTGGTAGTAGCACTACTTCAAAAAGAGGCATTTGGTATGAAGTTTTGCTACGACAAAAAACGGTTGCAAATTTTGCTACAATTTAGCTATGGAATAGCTACGGGCAAATTTTGCTACAATTTTGCTACGGATATTCCGTCGCAAATGAAATCCGCAGCAAAATCTGTCGCAAATCCATAGCAAAACCGAGGATATAAATATAAAAAAATTAACCACCAAATCGGTAGCAAAATTCGTAGCAAAGCCCATAAAATAAATATTTAGAAATTAACTAAAAAATTTCTAATATAATCCATAGCAAAATTTGTACCAAAGTTTAGAATATAAGTAATAAAAAGATAATTAAATAAAATGCCTAGCAAAATTTGTAGCAAAATCATGAAAAAAAATATCTAAAACCAAATCTATACAAACCTGTAGCAATATTCGTAGTAATATTTGTGGCAAAACTGAAAAATTAGATAAAATGAAAAATACTTAATAAAATTGTAGAGAAGTCATAAAATAAATATTTAAAAATTGACAAAAAGTTAAATAAAATTCATAGCAAAATCAATAGCAAAGTAGAAAAAAAATATTCAAAAAATAATTAAACAAAATTCCAAGCAAAATCGATAAATTTTTTAAATCTAACATAAAAAAATTCATTAGCAACAATCATAGCAAAACCCGTAGCAAAAGCTTAAAGTAATTTAAAAATAACAAAATTAACTTAGTAAAAGACATAGTAAGATCCGTAACAAAATAAAGAAAACAAATATTTAAAAGATATTTTAATAACATTGGTACACAAAACTGATAAAAAACTGAATACGTTACCATTTTTGTCCTTACAGTTTAGTCATATTCACTACTTTAATTTGAAATCTTCTTTTTTCTGCCCAGTTGTCTATGTGGTTTAAAAAACTTATTATTTTTATCAACTTCGTTAACCAAATCATATTTTTACCGTTAAACGAGGGGGTATTTATATCATTTTATGCATTTTTTTATTTAATTCATGTTTAACCACCTTTTATTTACCAAACTTTAAACCTTATTTTCTATCTTTTAATTAAAATTACACACACGCACACATATATATATAGGGGGCCGCTAAAATAGAAACCACATCCAGTTGTAAGAACCGCGAGAACCACTCTCAACCAATCAAGAAAAGGGGTAATTTGGTCATTTCCTATAAATGTCTAATCTCTCATCTCTCCTCTGCCTTTAAATGTCTGACTTTTATCACTCCCCAAAAAACAAAACCTCTTATCTCTCTCTCTCTCGAAATTGTTTCAGAACTTTCAAAAATCCATCATCTATCTCATCTTCATAAAGAAACCCTAAAACCCTCATCCCTCCTCCATAACTTACCTGCACCACCGCCACCACACCTCCACACCGGCGACTCCCAAACACCAGACCCACTCCGGCGGCCCCCTCATTTCTCCGACGGGCCCTCGTTCTCCGCACCACCTTCCTCTCCTCTGATTTTCTGTTTATATAGCAAGGGAAAGGGGTCTTGTTAGCGGTGTAGTGGGTTTTTCTCTCCAGCGACTGCCGTCAGTTCCGACCAACGACCATCTCCGATTAACCTCCATCACACGGCAACCACCTAACTCACCTCTCTATTACACCACTGCCGGCCGACCACCGTGGGGCTCCGATTAACACCCAAGTTCATAGTTTCTGTTAAATTTTCAGTTGACTCCTGATTCCAGGTATGAAAGTTTGTTTTTATAAGTTGTTAAATGGTTATTGAAGATTGTTATGTGGGTATTGAGTTGGTTATTGAAAATGGGTCAGGAGCTTCAACTTAGATCTAAAACAAGAAATTTTGGGGCTGTAGGTTGGAGTAGCGGCTCGGGTTTCAGTCGGTTTATGATGTTGCAACGGAGGTGTGGCGGTGGGTGTGGTGGGTTTGGTGGTGTGGCAGTGGGTTTGGTGGTGTGGCGGTGGTTTTTGGTGGTGTGTGGCAGTGGTTGATGTCGACGGCTCCGATTGTCACACCCCAACCGATGGCGGAAACATCGGAGTGAGACGAAGAAAGATTGCTCATAACGCTAAATTGTGACAATAGAATTAAAGATAAATTGATTTCCTTCATAAATAAATGTTACAATACAAGAAATTTGAAATACAACATGTTAAATACAAAAAGAGCAATACGACAACAATTATGACATTTATACAACGTATTTAATCTAAACGTCTATATGTGTATCTAGGTATCAACGCTACTTCATTTCATGGCCTCATCATCCTCAACCTGTAACATGTTTAAAATAAAGTTCAATGCAAAAGCAAGGGAGAGTATACAAGTTTGGTACGTACATAACAAAAGATAAGTTTTAAACAATTCCTCATAGCAAGCATGTGATTCAAGATAAACAATAAATATGGCATGTGTCTAACATATCAAACCAAGGAAACGCAACAGGCTCATGACATAACCTCAAGTTTACAGGCGGGTCGTTAATCCTATAGCGCTACATATGTCACGGTTTGGCTCGTACGAAGTTAATGATAAGTTCAACACATAAGAATCACCCAAGTTTAAAGTATCAAGCCATCACGTATACAAGCATGTTATAGGAATGTTCATGTGTTTAAGCAAAATGTTCATGTGTAGGTTGTTGATAAGCAAACATGTTACACCCCAAAAGTGGTAAAAGTAAAAGGGGGAAATACGAGTATACTCACAAAGTTTGCATATGCTTTCCAATTATTGACGAGTTGATGAGGTTAAAAGATTGAATGTGTAAGGGTTAAAGTTCAAGTATGCTTAGAGTCGAGATTCGGTATTTAAAACAACATAAAAATAAGATATGAGAATAACATGTGAAAATAATCATCTTCAACACTTAACACTTGTATGACACTTGGTAACCACAAGGGTTATGATAATGTTTTCATGAGTTGAACACCCATAAGAATCACAACAAGGTTTAGGTCTTATATGATGTTCTACTACTTTAACATATAAACACAAGTTCAACATCAAAGGTTCGAATGAGTGTATATATATATATATATATATCTAAGTTAAGTATTACATATTATTTAGTCCAATAATTCAAGTAGGAGGTAGAAGATTAGGATCTTCATTTAGGCACCTCGAGTTATCATAGATGTCATGTATGGGGTAGGAAGAACATGCTTCCATTTAGGAACCCCTTGAATGTTCACCGCTTCATTTGGTGTAAGAACAACCAAGGAGGGTCACGAACTAGGATTAGTATATTAATATAAACAATCTAATCTATGAGAAATCATCAAATCATGTGAGGATTGTATGTAGGACAACCCAAGTTGTTCCATAATCACTCATTTATCAAGATCTAAGCTTGACATGATTTGTGGGCTAAATACCCTATCAAAACAGAAAGTATTTGAGGTTTAATCCTCTGATTTCAAGTGTCTCAACCTTGTTTTTAAGCCTAACCAACCATAAAAGAGGTTGTAAGCATTGGGACATAGGTATGAGATGTGTTAGACCCAAGTTGGATAAGTTTAAACAAATTTTGAAAGAACATGTAAACAAACAGAAAGTTTGTGGACATATTTGGGGCAATTCCAGGTCTGATTTCTCCAAGGAGAAACCAAGGAATCAAACCGCATGATTATGCAAGCAAATAGGAAGAAGAATCAAGTGAGAAATGAGCAAGTTATGCTCACTTTTGTGCAAGGTTGTGAGTCTGTCCGAAAATGCAGATTCTTGCAAGAACTTGAGAGTGTTTAGGAGAGATTTGGGAGTGTTGAAAGTGTTCAAGTGCTTGGAGGACCTTGGGTACTTATAGGGGAGTGATTAGGGTTGTTTTGGGGGGATAATTAAGGCTAAAACCCGGTTTAAACAAGAAAATCCCGCTCAAACATGAATCTGGTCACGACTGCACAAGGTTTCTGATATGGGCACCCTCAGGCGGCCCGCTTGAGGTATCAAGGTAAGTTGAGGCGGGCCGCCCGGGCTTTCTTATCCGGACATAAGTTTCAAAATTTACAATTTAGCCCCTGAAGTTATTATTTTAGTGTTTTTAGGTCTTTTAAAGACTATAAGTGCCACAAAAACATAGTTTAAGATAAATCCAAGTATGGGGAGTATAACCCAAGTATAATTAAGCGCACGAGTATCAAAATCAAGCGTCGTTCTCGTTCAAAACACGTTTTATGCATATGTTTAGATTAATTACAAGTTTAGCGCATAGTTTCCAAGAATAACGAATAAGTATCAATTGATTCACCGTTTCGAACATACGAGCATATATAAAGTACGTATATTATGTAATTAACCAAATATGAGTTTTATTCATGATCCAAGTCTCGGATTTTACATCGCTTTTTAATGAAAGAACGATTACAAGACTACGAAGTTTCCAAAAATAGTTTTTACAAACGATGGTTTCTAAATATAGAAGGTATGAAAACGCGGGGCGTTACAGTCTCCCCTCCTTTAGGAAATTTCGTCCCAAAATTTATTCAAGAGGTAGACTTGAAGAGTTTTAGTAAAAATTTGAGACTTGAAAATTTTGAAATATTTTGAAAGGCACCAAAACTTTGGAGAACGACAAGGTAAATTTGTGAGTGAGTTTATTGCCAAAAATAATTTGAGGTATCTGACATAGTTGAAAACATGTAGGTGCGTATATAGGTGAAGTGAGTCTAACAACTTTGGGTAACTTAAATTGGTGACGTATTTAAAAGGTGACGTATTAAGAAAGAAGATGTTAACAAACGATTTGTATTTTGATGGAACGTGGTAACGAAATCACATTTGTAGAAGGTTGTTTATTGAGTGAAACGGGAAGGGTTGGTTCTTTAAATAAAGCGTAAAGGTATACTAAGTATAGTTACACAAGAATCCAGAATAGGAAGACTATTTTATAGGTAACGTGGTACGTTAGGACTCGAATGTTTAAACAAGCTTGATTGAGAACGAGGTTTGTATGAACTAAAAGGATAAGGAGAATAATACGAGTATAGAATGAGCGAATGACTCTAAAAAAACGCAAGTATAAGAATAGCATAAGTATCGGATAGACGAAAATAGTGTGTTAAGATTGAGGTCTCGTCGTGGATAATCGGATATAATGCGTTTGTGAGTTGTTTAAAGTTTGTATTAGGTCCAAAAAAGGTTCGTAAAACACTGAATTTCTCGTGGCACGTTTTACGAAAGTTTGGTAACATGGTGAAAACACTTATATATAGGAAGTACCAGCGGCGTATCCACCATGTTCTGACCATGTTACGTCCGTTTCGTTATTCGTGTCATGTTATGTTCCGTGTCTTACCATACATAATAGTACACTCTATGGTTCTCATACGCCTATCACTATAATCCCGTGTGCACCCGCGATTATATTGATCGTCGCATGATCCACATAGCTTGTACTAGTTGTGCATGAATCAGGGTATACATAATTTAAAAATTAAGAATGTGTACGTGCAAGAATGTAGTATGTAAGCAAGTCCATGCTCAAGTATGTATGGGACCAACGTAAGCAAATCCCTCGGATTACGCTCACGTACGGATACGAATGTATGAATCATGAGTATGAACGAAAATATGAGCAATAGTATAAGTTTAAGTATGAATAAGCACGCAAGTATGTGTATCAACATAACACGTACAAGTAGTACGTGTATACGTATAAGCACACAACGTATGGGTATAAGTAAAAACATGAATCATAAGAGTATAGGTAAAACATGAAGCGTATGAGTATAAGTAAAACATGAAACGTATGAGTATAAGTAAAACATGAAACGTATGAGTATAAGTATGAATACGATTATAAGTATAGGCATAAAACGTATGAATGTAAGTGTAGGTATGAATATTTAGATTTATGTATATAGTGTATGTTGGGACATCACGGATTTAGGTGTATAAAATCGTCTAAAAGGTTAAGTACGTAAATACGAACGATTATAAATGAATTTGTCGCGTTAAACGACTAAAACGTGTAGGATGAAATGTGTGTATAGTTGTTTAAATGAAACGTTGAGTTTATCGTATCAAAATTGGATTGAGCTTGGTTTGAAATGTAGAATATAGTTGCATATGTAAAAGGATATAAGGTACTCATTGGTTAAGCATAATGCATTTTGTAATGAATGGAAATGCTACTTTTGTTTTAAAAGAGTTTACGAAATCCAAAGATGGTCGGTCTCCAAGAAGTCTTCTTGCCCACGTGTTTTGTAAATTGGTGTAAAAAGGTTTTCAATCAAAAGTAATTTCATTTCATTAAACAAGAAGTTATGAATTTAGGAGGTTCTTGTGAAAACGAGGATCCTTAGAAAAGAATTTTAGCAAAAGGACTTTGTGATTATTAAAAGTTCTAACAAATGATTTGTTGATGTGAAAAGAGTTTTTTTTTTTGGTAAAACGATCATATAACATCCATAAGATCTTATAGGTGTAAAAGAAAGGTTGGTTTGATCCTCCGATTGAGAATGAAAGTCTTTAGTTTGGTGATTTATATCATAAGTGCGTTTTAGTGATTAAGCCGAATATGAAGTTCATGGGCAAGAGATTCCTTGGACCGATTAAACTGATAGGTAGCATTGCGTAAGGTTTGAAAATTTGTGTAGTAGAACGTTTAAGATATGTTTAAGAATCTCGTGTATAAGAGTTAAGTGAAAATAGGTTGTAGGATAGAAAGTACGCTTGGTAAAGCAATGTATTTTGAAATTGTATACGTATACATTTTGAATAATGATAAATAATTTAGGTATAAAACATGATCGAGTTTGCATAATAAGATATTTTGAAGAGATGTTTTGGTAACGATCACCTGGGTAAGGGAATCACCCCTAACTCGTTGGTGAGGTCGTGTTAAGAAAAAAAGGGAGTGGAGTTAATCGTCAAGGTAAGGAAATCACTCCTATCTCGATGATATGTCACCACTTATCGTTATAATGAATACAAATTTAAATTATAGGTAATCATGCATATATATAAATGTATGAAAATGATTTAATATGTTGTGTGTGTGTGACAAGAAAATACCGAAAGTAAATTCGTATTTGAAAGATTGCATCGTATAAAACGAATAATAGAAACACACGTTTGATTAAAATTTGGGATGGTTCCAAAACGGAACTTTGACTAACCAAAGCGGTCGAAACGTCTTTCGAATTTGAGGAGCATGCTTTGGCCTAATAGGTGAAATACTCTTGCCGACAAGTCGGTTAACGGCATTTACCCTTCCGGTTACTACATGTCCCCAATTCAATTGAAATTTCGAGACTTGGCGGGATTAATGAAAATCAAGGAGTGGAACTAGTCGACAAGGTGCGGGTTTCACCCCTAGCTTGGCGATTTAGTATCCTAAGTGTGGTTGGTACCCGTCGGGTCAAAATTAGATTTCAACACTTTGACGAGGGTCCACTAGAATTCAAAATTTGAATTTCTCCATCAAGGTGAGGATTTCACTCCTAACTTGGTGGTGAATTTCGTGTAAGAAAAGAAAAGTAGAAGGATCGAGAGTCATTCACCAAATTGTGGGTTTCACGCCTATTTTGGTGAGGTCGTCCCATTTTTGTAATATGAGTGTTGTCGGATTTAGAATAATCGAGTAAAATGCATGAGGGAAGTGTATGTCAAAGGAAATACATAAGCAAGTATAAACACATAAGAAAGCATATCAAGAATGGTACTTGGATAACGAAATGATAAAACATGTATTAACACATAGAGAAACATGTTTAGAGTAACACATAAAGAATCGAACAATGAAACAAGTATTAACACATAATAAGACAAGCATTATTGCATAAGAATATCATGTCGAACATTACTCACGAGTGATGTACATGTTTAAAATAGCATAACTAAGAAACAAATAAAGTATCATGTAGTAGTTCGAGCAAAATATACGAATAAGACTCTAAAACTATAGACTAGTTAAAAGCATTCCTACTTTTCCTAATTCCCTATAGTTATGGCTCTGATACCAATCTGTCACACCCCAACCGATGGCGGAAACATCGGAGTGAGACGAAGAAAGATTGCTCATCACACATAACGCTAAATTGTGACAATAGAATTAAAGATAAATTGATTTCCTTCATAAATAAATGTTACAATACAAGAAATTTGAAATACAACATGTTAAATACAAAAAGAGCAATACGACAACAATTATGACATTTATACAACGTATTTAATCTAAACGTCTATATGTGTATCTAGGTATCAGCGCTACTTCATTTCATGGCCTCATCATCCTCAACCTGTAACATGTTTAAAATAAAGTTCAATACAAAAGCAAGGGCGAGTATACAAGTTTGGTACGTACATAACAAAAGATAAGTTTTAAACAATTCCTCATAGAAAGCATGTGATTCAAGATAAACAATAAATATGGCATGTGTCTAACATATCAAACCAAGGAAACGCAACAGGCTCATGACATAACCTCAAGTTTACGGGCGGGTCGTTAATCCTATAGCGCTACATATGTCACGGTTTGGCTCGTACGAAGTTAATGATAAGTTCAACACATAAGAATCACCCAAGTTTAAAGTATCAAGCCATCACGTATACAAGCATATTATAGGAATGTTCATGTGTTTAAGCAAAATGTTCATGTGTAGGTTGTTGATAAGCAAACATGTTACACCCCAAAAGTGGTAAAAGTAAAAGGGGGAAATACGAGTATACTCACAAAGTTTGCATATGCTTTCCAATTATCCAATTATTGACGAGTTGATGAGGTTAAAAGATTGAATGTGTAAGGGTTAAAGTTCAAGTATGCTTAGAGTCGAGATTCGGTATTTAAAACAACATAAAAATAAGATATGAGAATAACATGTGAAAATAATCATCTTCAACACTTAACACTTGTATGACACTTGGTAACCACAAGGGTTATGATAATGTTTTCATGAGTTGAACACCCATAAGAATCACAACAAGGTTTAGGTCTTATATGATGTTCTACTACTTTAACATATAAACACAAGTTCAACATCAAAGGTTCGAATGAGTGTATATATATATCTAAGTTAAGTATTACATATTATTTAGTCCAATAATTCAAATAGGAGGTAGAAGATTAGGATCTTCATTTAGGCACCTCGAGTTATCATAGATGTCATGTATGGGGTAGGAAGAACATGCTTCCATTTAGGAACCCCTTGAATGTTCACCGCTTCACTTGGTGTAAGAACAACCAAGGAGGGTCACGAACTAGGATTAGTATATTAATATAAACAATCTAATCTATGAGAAATCATCAAATCATGTGAGGATTGTATGTAGGACAACCCAAGTTGTTCCATAATCACTCATTTATCAAGATCTAAGCTTGACATGATTTATGGGCTAAATACCCTATCAAAACAGATAGTATTTGAGGTTTAATCCTCTGATTTCAAGTGTCTCAACCTTGTTTTTAAGCCTAACCAACCATAAAAGAGGTTGTAAGCATTGGGACATAGGTATGAGATGTGTTAGACCCAAGTTGGATAAGTTTAAACAAGTTTTGAAAGAACATGTAAACAAACAGAAAGTTTGGGGACATATTTAGGGCAATTCCAGGTCTGATTTCTCCAAGGAGAAACCAAGGAATCAAACCCCATGATTATCCAAGCAAATAGGAAGAAGAATCAAGTGATTTCATTAAGAAATGAGCAAGTTATGCTCACTTTTGTGCAAGGCTGTGAATCTGTCCGAAAATGCAGATTCTTGCAAGAACTTGAGAGTGTTTAGGAGAGATTTGGGAGTGTTGAAAGTGTTCAAGTGCTTGGAGGACCTTGGGTACTTATAGGGGAGTGATTAGGGTTGTTTTGGGGGGATAATTAAGGCTAAAACCCGGTTTAAACAAGAAAATCCCGCTCAAACATGAATCTGGTCGCGACTGCACAAGGTTTCTGATCTGGGCACCCTCAGGCGGCCCGCTTGAGGTATCAAGGTAAGTTGAGGCGGGCCGCCCGGGCTTTCTTATCCGGACATAAGTTTCAAAATTTACAATTTAGCCCCGGAAGTTATTATTTTAGTGTTTTTAGGTCTTTTAAGGACTATAAGTGCCACAAAAACATAGTTTAAGATAAATCCAAGTATGGGGAGTATAACCCAAGTATAATTAAGCGTATGAGTATCAAAATCAAGCGTCGTTCTCGTTCAAAACATGTTTTATGCATATGTTTAGATTAATTACAAGTTTAGCGCATAGTTTCCAAGAATAACAAATAAGTATCAATTGATTCACCGTTTCGAACATACGAGCATATATAAAGTACGTATATTATGTAATTAACCAAATACGAGTTTTATTCGTGATCCAAGTCTCGGATTTTACATCGCTTTTTAATGAAAGAACGATTACAAGATTACGAAGTTTCCAAAAATAGTTTTTACAAACGATGGTTTCTAAATATAGAAGGTATGAAAACGCGGGGCATTACACCGATGTTTGGGTTTTGAGGTCGACGGATACGATGTGCGGTGGGTGCGGTGGGTGTGGTGGTGTGGCGGTGGGTGTGGTGGTGTGGCAGTGGGTTTGGTGGTGTGGCGGTGGGTTTCGTGGGTTTTGATTTGTGTTCTTTTGAATCTGTAGCTTTTGATATGTTGGATGTGGGCGGCGATGATGAAAAAAAAAATGCCGATTTTGATGACGATGGTGCGGCAAGGACTGCGGAGGGTAGATTTTTTAAGCCTGCAACCCCTCTTTTGCAGCCTTTTGATTATCGGATAATCTAAGCCAAACCTTGTTTTTTTCGAGATAGACTTTGTTTTGATGTTGTTGGTTTTTAATTTTTTTCCCCCTAGTCGATGATGATAACGATATATCTGAGACATCTCCCGAGTTTTGCGATTTCTGGGTGCGTTTGTTTTTGCGTAAAGAAGTTTTTGTAAAAAAAAATTAACCCGTAAACTTTTTAACGTAAAACGTAAAAAGTTTTAAAGTAAAACGTAAAAAGTTTTACGTAGAAACGTAAAACGTAAAAAAAATTTCGTAAAACGTAAAACGTAAAAAGTTTTACGTAAAATGTAAAACGTAAAAAGTTTTTCGTAAAACGTTAAATGTAAAAAGTTTAACGTAATACATAAAAAGTTTAACATAAAACGTAAAAATTTAATGTAAAACGTAAAAAGTTTAACGTAAAACGTAAACTTTTTAACGTAAAACGTAAAATATAAAACGTAAACCTTTTTCTACGTAAGTTGTAAAACGTAAAAAACCGTGTGATAAAACGGCGCCTAAACAAAGGGCGTGAATGTGGCACATATAAACGCCGCGAAAAAAAAAACGGGACGTAAAAACGCCGCGTTAAAACGAAACGTAAAAAACGTTGCGTTAAAAAACGACGCTTGAAAAAGTCGAGCGTAAAAAACGGCGTGAAAAAACGACCCATTAAAAAACGATGCGTTAAAAAGCCGGGTGTAAAAACGGCGTGCAAAAACCGGCGCGCAAAAAAATTGTCTTTGTTAAAAAAATTTGAATTTAAAATTGTTTTTAATAAAAAATCTTTTTAAAAAATAAAAAGTAATATAATAAAACAAAAAAGTAATAAAAAAATAATAAAGGCAAAAAGACAAAAAAAAATATTTTACTAAACTACCATTTTTGATTAAAATATTAAAGACATAATAAGACAAAATGTATTTAATATTAATTTTTGTTACTTTTAATCTCATCCATCCATCTTGTTGATCAAAATGATAGAAAGTGGTTCCCATGATTCTTACAACTAGAGGTGGTTTTCATTTTAGCGCTAAAATGAATACAACATCTAGTTGTAAGAACCATAGGAACCACTTTCTAGCATTTAGATCAACAAGATGGATGGATGAGATTAAAAGTAACAAAAATTAATATTAAATACATTTTGTCTTATTATGTCTTTAATATTTTAATCCAAAATGGTAGTTTAGTAAAATAACTCTTTTTTGCCTTTATTATTTTTTTATTACTTTTTTGTTTTATTATATTAATTTTTAGTTTTATTATATTACTTTTTATTTTTTAAAAAGATTTTTTTTATTAAAAACAATTTTAAATTCAAATTTTTTAACGCCGGTTTTTGCACGCCGTTTTTACGCCCGGCTTTTTAACGCATCGTTTTTTAATGGGTCGTTTTTCACACCGTTTTTTACGCTCGACTTTTTCAAGCGTCGTTTTTTAACCCGGAGTTTTTTACGTCCCGTTTTAACGCGGCGTTTTTTACGTCCAGTTTTTTTTTTCGCGGCGTTTTTATGAGTCACATTCACGCCCCTTGTTTAGGCGCCGTTTTATCACACGGTTTTTTACGTTTTACAACTTACGTAGAAAAAGGTTTACGTTTTATATTTTACGTTTTACGTTAAAAATTTTACGTTTTACGTTAAAAATTTTACGTTTTACATTAAACTTTTTACGTTTTACGTTTTACATAAAACTTTTTACGTTTTACGAAAAACTTTTTACGTTTTACGTTTTTACGTAAAACTTTTTATGTTTTACGTTTTACGAAAAACTTTTTACGTTTTACGTTTTACTTTAAAACTTTTTACTTTTTACGTTTTACGTGAAAACTTTTTACGTTTTACATAAAACTTTTTACGTTTTACGTTTTACGTTTTTTACGTTAAAAAGTTTACGAGTTAATTTTTTTTTACAAAAACTTCTTTACGAAAAAACGAACGCACCCAGAAATCGCAAACTCGGGAGATGTCTCAGATATATCGTTATCATCATCGACTAGGGGGGGGGGGGGATTAAAAACCAACAACATCAAAACAAAGTCTATCTCGAAAAAAAAACAGGGTTTGGCTCAGATTAACCGATAATCAAAAGGCTGCAAAAAGAGGGGTTGCAGGTTTAAAAACCTACCATCCGCCGTCCTTGCCGTGCCATCGTCATCAAAATCGGCGATTTTTTTCATCATCGCCGCCCACAGCCAACATATCAAAACCTACAGATTCAAAAGAACACAAATCAAAACCCACGAAACCCACCGCCACACCACCAAACCCACCGCCACACCACCACACTCACCACCACACCACCACACCCACCGCACATCGGAGCCGTCGGCCTCAAAACCCAAAAAACGGAGTCATCGACATCAACCACTGCCACACACCACCAAAACCACCGCCACACCACCAAACCCACTGCCACACCACCAAACCCACCACACCTACCGCCACACCTCCGTTGCAACATCATAAACCGACCACCACAAAACCTCGATGTCTCTCGTCGAAGAAAGAACGTGTTGGCTCAGTCGCCACCACCACAAACCGCACCACCACAAAACGCACCACCACAAAATAGAATCAACATATCAACAGTTGATTCCACACCTATCAACAGAATCAACAGATCAAACCCACAAAAATCAAAGAAACCCCCAAGAAACTCAAAAAAAAATTTCCAGATTCAAAACTTTCAAAAGAAATGGTCTTTCTTTCAGACACCACACCCACCCCCCTGTGCGGCGGCATCGTCCAGGGGTTTGTCCCCGTTGAATGGTGGTGAACGGTGGCGAAGGACACGGTGACAGTGGCAGAGGAGACGGTGGTCCGGAGTGTGATCTCCGTTGATAGAGAGTGCGAAGTGATGGAAGAGGTGGTCGGAGAGGGATATCCGTTGACGGTGGCGGAGGAGACGGTGGTCGGAGTGTATCTCCGGTGATGGAGATGAACAATCTCCAAAGAGAGATGAGAATGGATCTCAATGTTGAGAGAGATAAAATGAGAAATCAGGCATTTAAAATAGTGAGAGAGATGAGATGATCTGATCACATTAATTGAAGAAAGGTGGTGGGATTTGACATTTGGGGTAAATTGACCAAAATACCCCTTTTTCTTATTGGTTGAGAGTGGTTCTCGCGGTTGTTACAACTGGGGGTGGTTTTCATTTTAGCGGCTCCCTATATATATATAGGGAGGAGATCATGCGAGAACCACCATTATTGCGAGAACCGCGAGAACCAATGTGAACACAACCTAAAATAGCTAAAAAACCTAAAAAAAAACCCAACCCCCACCCCCCCCCCCCCCAAAAAAAAAAAAAAACCTAACCCCCCCCCCCCCCCAAGCTAAATGCTAAAAACTAAAACACCCAAAAAACCTACCCCTCCCCCCCCAAAAAACCTAAACTCCCCCCACCCCCCCCCCCCCCCCCCACCAAGCTAAAATGCTAAAAACTAAACCCCCAAAAAACCTAAAAAAATAAAAAAAATAAAAATCTAATTTTTTTTTTAATATTTTTTATGCTCAAATCGCTACTTTTAGTGGCAAAAAAAATTTTTTTAAATTTTTTTTGTTTCGAAAAGTAGCGATTTTTATATAAAAAAATATTAAAAAAAAAATTGTGTGATTTTTAGCTATTTTTAGGCATTTTTGGTTGTGTTCACATTGGTTCTCGCAATAAGAGGTGGTTCTTGCATGATCTTCTCCCTATATATATAGGAAGCCGCGAAAATAAGAACCACCTCCAGTTGTAAGAACCGCGAGAACCACTCTCAACCAATCACATTTTGCCACTCAAAATGTTATTTTGGTCATTTAACACCAAATGTCATTTCCCCAACCTCTCTCCTCATTTATTAATGTCAGAGCTCATATTTTAAAAAGAATCACATTTCTTCACCTTTTGTGTCTCTCCACCTTTTCAAAAATCCATATCCTCTCTCCTCTCAAACCAAATCACTGGCATATAATAAAAAGAATCCCATTTCTGGGTTTCTCTTTGCCAACAATGGTGCTGGTTTTTTTGATTTCTTGCGGAGCTTCCCCTGTTTTTGGTGGTGGGAGGTGGTTACCTCCTTTCCAGCGGCCGGAGTTGGACTCCGACAACTATGACTGCTGTTCTTTACTCCGATGTGACACTCACACCACCCCACTACCCTCCTTCTTCACCTTAAGTCCACCACAACCCCCATGTTTTCAATGATGTTCTTAACCCCCGTCCGTTTTCCGACGATGTTGTAGATGATGTTCTGTCTCTATCATCTCTCATCAGATCAATGTTGACGACGATGGTGGTGAAGGGTGGGTTGTGGTGGTGGGTTTGACGGCGTCGATGGGGTGAAGGGCGGTTGTGGTGGTGGGCGGATAAACCAACTTTTGCCTATTATTAAGCAATCTTGAAGGTTCTGTTATCACTTCATTCATCACTTTCCCATTTTAGTTGTTTCTGCAAGTTTTTTTTTTACTGTTATGAAGCAATCTTGAAGCTTCTTTTGTCTGTCTTTTATTATTCATTGGTTCATCGTTGGTGATATACCTACAAAAGGGGTTGTTGGTGATATACCTACAAAAGGCCTTTTTTTACTATTATGAAGCAATCTTTGAAGGTTCTGTTATCTTTTGCAGTCGGGGAAATTATGATGCTTTTGAGTTCCTATTTTGGACGCGATTACCTGACGATACTGTGATTCAGGGTGGATCCCGTGGTTGAAAACTTGATTTATGTAATTGTTTGATTTTTTGTGGTTGAAAACTTGAATTTTGTGGTTGAAAACTTGATTTAGAGAAGGTCGGTTTATTTGCAAAGCGGCGCCCCCGATGGTGCCCCGTGGTGCCCGCGCTGTGCCGGCGGTGCCCCGTGGTGCCAATGGTACCCACACGGTGCCGGTGGTCGATTGAAGTGTGGTTTTGGATTTTGGGGCGGTGATGATGGAAAAAAACGCATATTTTGATGACAATGGCGCGGCAAGGATGGTGGAGGGTACGTTTTTGAACGTACAACCCCCACTTGCAGCTCTGATTATCGGAAAATCTGAGCCGAACCTCGTTTTTTCAAGAAGCCACTCACTGTTTTGATTTTTGTTTGTTGGTTTTTTATTTTCCCCCCTAGTCGATGATGATAACAATATATCTGAGACACCTCCGAGTTTGCGATTTCTTGGTGCGTTCGTTTTGGCGTAAAAAAGTTTTTGTAAAAAAAAGTTAAACCGTTAACTTTTTAACGTAAACCGTAAACTTTTTCACGTAAAACGTAAAAAGTTTTACGTGAAACGTAAAACGTTAAAAGTTTTACGTAAAACGTAAAAAGTTTTACGTAAAATGTAAAACGTAAAACGTAAGCTTTTTTAACGTAAAACGTAATTTTTTTACGTAAAACGTAAACTTATTTGATGGAAAACGTAAAACGTATACTTTTTTTACGGAAAACGTAAAACGTAAACTTTTCAAACTTTTAACCTAAAATGTAAAAATTAAATCGTAAAGCGCAAATTTTTAACGCAGAAATGTAAAATGTACTCTTTTATGTAATTTTTTTTCAACGTAAAACGTAAAAAACGGCGCGTAAAAACCCGGTCGAAAAAACGACACGAAAAAACGGAGCTTAAAATAGGGTGTAAAACGTTACGTAAAAAAAACGCTCGTAAAAAATGGGGCGTAAAAACGGCTTTTAAAAATGTTTTTAATCTCATCCATCCATTTTGAAAATCTCGGAAAAAAAAATTAACGTAAAAAACGGCGCGTAAAAACCGGTCGAAAAAACGACGCGAAAAAACGGAGCGTAAAAACAGGTCGTAAAACGTTTTGTAAAAAACGCTAGTAAAGAACGGCTCTTAAGAATGTTTTAATCTCATCCATCCATTTTGAAAATCTTAAAAACAAATT
The DNA here is from genome assembly GCA_030545235.1 of Helianthus tuberosus. Lineage (NCBI taxonomy): Eukaryota > Viridiplantae > Streptophyta > Magnoliopsida > Asterales > Asteraceae > Helianthus > Helianthus tuberosus. The sequence goes on from CM060399.1 coordinate 144,837,423, forward strand.
ATCATAAAAATCTGATTTTAAAATATTGTTTAACATAAAATTCTGTTTTTTTATAAAAAGTAATTAATGAATAGGACAAAAAGGCAATTAAATATAATATATATAAAAAGACAAAAAAAAAAGTAATTTTACTTAAATACCCTTTTGGATTAAAATATTAAAGACATAATAAGACAAAAAATACTTAATATTATTTTTAAAAACTTTTAATCTCATCCATCCATCATCTTGATCTAATGGCTAGAAAGTGGTTCGCGTGGTTCTTACAACTGAAGGTGGTTTTCATTTTAGCGCTCCCATATATATATATATGATCCGTTAGAAACCACCTTAAAAAAACACAAAAATTTTGTTAATTTTTTTTTATTAAAAATCGCTACTTAATTTCGTTAATAAAAAAATTTTAAAAAAGTTTTTTTAAGAAAAAAAATTTAGATACTAAAAATAGCGATTTTTATAAAAAGAATATTAAAAAAATTTGTGTGTTTTTAGATTTTTGTAACGCACATAAATTTTCTAAACATTCTTACTATGCGGAATGTAGGCCCATTTTTTTTAGCTTCAATTTCTAGAAACAATTATAGTGTTTTGACTTTCATTTGATAGTTACCATCATTTAAACACTTACATATTTCATGCCAATTTTTATAAAATTTCGGCATGGCCCGTTCGTAATACGGATAACCGTTACGGTAACAAAACCTGTTTACAATTCATTTTACAACTCTAAACTTGAACATAAACAAAACAAGACACTACGTCTGACTCATGAAGCTTACACGGTTTAAAAATACCGAATGGCTAAAACGGCAAGTAAAACATGATGACCCGTCTAAGTCGGCGATATAACCTGACGGATGGACGAACCGAAATTGCTGACCCGATCTCGGATTTGTCGCCAAACCTTGTTCCATTCATCAGTCCGCGAACCTCTAGTTCCCATTATACCTGAAACCCAACATGCACGTTATGAGTTCCATATAATATATATATATATATATATATATATATATATATTAGATAACTCAAATAGGTGGATTATGATCTATATTTTTCACAAACTTCCAACGAACTCGATTCCATTAATTTCATAGTCAACTATCCCTTCCAACTTGTGAATCAACCTCCACTAGAATTCACAATTAAGCCACCTGTGATAAAAATCTCATTCAACTATTATACCATTAATATTTATTTCTAACAGATCCAATGATTTCATTAATGCTTTACTTAGCCAGAATCCAAATCTTTTTCATTCATGTGGATCAAGTGACCCAAATCTACTTGCTTACCCCAAGTTAAATAATTCGAGACAATAGTTTAACCAGTTACCACTATAATCTAATCCACTTACTAAATAAACATCATGGTTGTGATATTTGTACACAACTTGGAATCATGTACATATGTACTTATTTAATCCAAAGCATCCCATTTATTAAGATTGTGGTTTGGAAGCCACGTACTAATTTGACTTTTAATAAGTCAACAACCCTTTATTAGATTAACCGTTATCAACACATTCTACCCTTAGTTTAAAAAAACATAATAATCACCAGGCAAGTCATGTACCCATGACTTGAATTCATCTTACCAATTAAATAGTTTCAAATATATGATATAGATACTTACCATACTCGTGGGTTATGATTCCCTTGTCCATGGTATTCTCCTATGAATACCTCCTAATTAACATTTCATACTTTAATATTCTCATATAAGTTCCACATTAAACCACAAGATGTTCTACGTATACAAGTACAAGAAGCTGCAAACAATAAACCTATGTTCCTGCATACAACTATTAAGTGCAAGAAGCACTTACCTTGACCCGTAAGTAGTTGATACGTATTCCATATGTTCGTCTCGTTGCCTCCCGAGTTCGCGCCCAAAATGGCATGTACATATCCTTTCATGTCCACTTTTACATGTCATTATTAGCAAACGTTATAACTCATATTATCAATTACTTTATTCATACATCGAGAAATTCTAAACATGGTTCTATATAACACATACGCGTGTTATAGTACACATTCCACAATACATTAAATTAAATACATTCATACATGCATAATTACCAATGATTACATAACAATACATACAATTTACAATTCGTAACGCCATAGACCATTACTAGTAGGCAACTGCTAACATAATATGGCATAGATCCATTATCACATCATTCATAACATAACCAATTCAACTTACCGTCATGTACATCATATAATAATCTAGCAAATATTCACATGATCTCCTTATTCTCACAATAGTGTTAGGAAGTCTAACCTTATTATTCATACCTTGTTGACTTTCAAAAAAGTCAACTGTCAATCATACACACTTCCAATCCGATAAACATATAACCACTTAGTCACATTACTTTCATTAATTAATCATTCACTAACATGTATAGCTCAATTCACTGAAAATAGGCTGTTTTGTGATGTCTGTTTACTGTACTTACGAGCTTGCAAAAATTACAATCTTTTTATGTGACATGACCCTTGGAGGGGTTATCATTGTGTTATTTTTTTAGAGTCTAACTCTCTACAAAAAATTTATAAAAATTCATTTACTAAGCTGCAATCTGATTCGTCACTTCTAACTGTAGCTTACGGAAAAATTCATTTAAAATTCCTCGTTTATCCGATTGACGAAATTCCAGCTGGATATTTTTGGAATCACCTAAAGCTACCTACAGTAAAAATTTGAGATCATAACTCAATTCTTAACTTGAGTTATGACATTCGTAATGGGCTACAAATTCTGCCATAAAACGCAGCCTGAACCTTTGATACAGAAAAATTCATAAAACGTTCATTTTTCGTCGAAAAAATGCAATTCCAGTTGGGTTTGAAAGGTTTTTCCTGTAAGTTCATCACAAACTCAATAAAAATTAGTTTTTACAAGATTTGACCCAGTTACAGCCAGTTACATTCAGCTGTAACTTTCTGGACAGATTTAGTTTTCATTAAATCTTTTCTAAATATCTCTCTTTCTAACTTCACCTCGACATTTCATCAAACACTTGGTGGGTTTCGCATTTGTAAAACATTATGTACAAGCTTTTAAAGCATGATTCCTACTAATTCTTCACATAACTTATTGACAATCAATCAAATTCATAACAATCTGTCATCCCACACCACATTTGTCTAAGATTTCAAGTATCTCAAAAAACATCATAATTCAAGTTTTCACATAGTTGTATCAACTTCAATCATCCTATTCATAACACATTCTCATAAGGTGGGTTTATACTAAAATCTTTCAATTAACCTAAAATCAAACATGATTTTTGTTCTATAGAGTAGTCCTAACATCCAATTTACACAAATCATATTAAAAACTCATGATTGGGTTGAAACCCATTTCCTACAATTCATCAAATCACGAAATTGGACTTACCACTTCAATGAACAAGGTTAGATGTTCGAGAATAGAGGTTCATGCATTCGGTTTTACTTGAAATCCCCACTGAATTTGATGGATTTGATGAAACTAGGGTTTCACCTTCCTTTGCCCCCTTGTTCGATCGTACAGACTCACACACTGTGTGTGTGTGGGGGTTTTAATTTTCTTTTTATTTTAATTAATTTCAAGTTTCTAGTTTGGCAACCTTAGTCCCTTAGGTTTAAGACATCATCTTAATTGCCACCAATTTCATTTCCGTTTTCTTATCTTATAGGCATTTAACTAAGTTTAATAACCTAGTTATTGTATTTCATTTATTTAACATGGCAACATACCTACGTATTAAATATTTGAGTTTTGGGGTGTTACAATTTTTTTGGGGTTTAGCTTTATAGTTTAGTTTTTAGCATTTAGCTTGGGTGGGGGTTAGGTTTTTTTTTTTTTTGGGGGGGGGGGGGGGGGGGTTACTTTTTAGCATTTAGCTTGGGGGTAGGTTTTTTTAGGTTTTTGGTGGTATAGTGTGTTTATTTAGTTGTTCTCACAATAACGATGGTTCTCGCATGAACCCTACCCTATATATATATATATATATATAGGGTAGGGTTCATGCGAGAACCGCTAGAACCAATGTGAACACAAAAATTACCTAAAAAATTCAAAAACACACAATTTTTTTTTAATATTTTTCTAAAAAAATCGCTATATTTCGTTACAAAAAAAAACTTTTTTTTTTCGAGTAACAGTTATGGATACACATGTGCATATGTATCATTTCTTGGACAAATTCCGTAATATATTACCAGTAGTAGAAAAATGCACTTTCATTTAAATTACCATCCGCAATACACTACTTTTTACATTACCAATATTAAGAATGCACATGTGCATCATTATGTATAACCATGATATAACGTGTTTTGGTATAAAAAGTTTGTGAATTTAAATGATGAAGTAGGCCCGTATACACGTGTTTTGGTTAGTTATATCTAGTGGTTGATGGTTTGATTATATTTGTCACTTTATGTTGTAATATGTTGTTTGGATGGTATAAAGGGTGTTGATGTACATGTAATAAAGTGAAATATTGGTAATGGTATTGTATTATGGATGGTAGGAGGCAATGGTATTGTATTACGGATGGTAGGAGGTAATGATAGTGTATTATGGATGGTATGATAGATGAAAGGGAAAGTATATTCAAAGTCGTGTACCAAAACACATTATAACATGTTCATACATGTAGATGCACATGTGCATCTATAGTGTTGTTAAGGTTATAACAAGTTCATACATATAGATGCACATGTGCATTTCTAATATTGTTAATGTAAAAAGTAGTGTATTATCAATGGTAGTGTAAATAAAAGTGCAATTGTCTGATATTAGTAATGTATGACGGAATTTGTCAAAAAAATGATACATATGCACATGTGCATGGATAATTGTTACTCGAATTTTTTTTTGGTTTTTTTTTATTAAAAAGTAGTGTATTATCAATGGTAGTGTAAATAAAAGTGCAATTGTCTGATATTAGTAATGTATGACGGAATTTGTCAAAAAAATGATACATATGCACATGTGCATGGATAATTGTTACTCGAATTTTTTTTTGTGACGAAATATAGCGATTTTTTAAAAAAATATTAAAAAAAAATTTTTGGGTGTTTTTTGATTTTTTAGGTATTTTTTTTTGTGTTCAGACTTGGTTCTCGCAATAAAGGGCACGGATCATTCTCCTATATATATAGGGTGGGATTTGGATACATATATGTACTCGTATACACGTGCGCGTCTCTCTTTACATCAACGACTACAGTGACACCACCCGTCATCATCATCTCCCTCCTACTGACCACTACACAGACATCATCATTGAACAAAGAGATAGGGGATTGCAACGGTGGTTCAGCCTAGAAACTCTGGAATCTTATCCTTACACGCAGACAAACCTTGGAATTCTATAAATCCTTTTGGGTTATTATTCTTTTATGGTTTTAACCTCTGATTACGACCAATCATTTCCAATGGTGTCGCAACCCCCGACCCCTACCCCGGGAGCGGGAGCCGCAGACACGAGCCGGTGGTATCGGTGTTTATTAATTTGGCAGCGGAAATGAGAACATCAGGATCGTTGTTAGGAAACAAATTTCAGAGTTTCAAAACACCAAACTTTTATAATAAACAAATGGGATAAAACCCATGTTCCATTCATAACATCTTTATAGGGATAGACCCTAGTTGTTGAAAACATAAACTTCTTTTATTTAGGTAACTTTTATAGCCACTTTCTTTAAGCCTCCAGTGCTCCAAAGCTGACTTCTAATAGCTTTCACATCAAGTTATCCGAAACACGTTTTAAAAATATTTTATCAGCATGAAATACTGGCGAGTGCATCCCAGTTTAATAAAATAAGCTTTTATAACTTTACAGTATTAAGAGCGATTACAATGTTTATATCTACCCAATTACTCATTCAGTACTTGTCACTCGACGGATCTGTGACTATGGTCATATCACACATTGGATACCCGTGCCCAATTGTGAAGGTTATCAAGTACTGTATACAAACCCCATAATACTGGCAGCAATTGTAGAATACGAAGACTTAATCAGTGTAATTATAACTGATAAACATTTAGGGTTTTGTAAAACATTTGCAATAATGGCATCACAAAATGTGACAAAAGGAGAATGACTCACTTTGTAGACTTATGTTTTTCTACGGCTTCCTGTTGAGTTTCCTGATTATTTTCTATTACAAACATACAATGCACACGTGTTAGTAAAATAACCCAAGACACTTTAGCCATACAACACGAGACAGAACCCCAACGAACTTAGTCAGGTAGAGCCTCGACATGTGTTGATGGGTCCTAAATCAATCGGGTAGGGTAACGGATTAGTGATCGGGGGTTAAAATACTTACAATGGGGCAGAGCTTCGTATTTTAGGGGGTATAATACTGAGCTATTTTTTTGCTATAATATAGACTGAGAGAGAAAGAAAGATGAACGATTGTGAAATGCAGAAGTCTGCTCAATTTATAGTTGAATCTGGGCTCTCTCGCGCCCCGCTACCCCCTCCCCTGGTTCTCTCGCGCCCCATGAGGGCACCCTAGCTACGGCTAGGGTTGCCTGATGTAGGGTAAAATACACATATTTATCCCGTGTAAAATGTATAATTTTTGTATAGTTTTTATCTATTATTTTTAGTTTTAGTATTATATTATATTATATCATGTTTTGGCAGGTTCTGGTGCAAATGAAGCAAAAACGAGTAATATGAAAATGACAAGCCAGTTGAGTAGAGTGAGGCGCCAGCAACGGAATTAAAATTGCCGCATGAAGTTTGGGCTGCTAAAATACCCTTTGAAAAAATAGAGTGCCATATATCAATATTAATATTGTTGGGAGGCTATTTATGATTTTCAATAAAAGATATAACAATGATCAGATGCACGTGCATCTTTATTGGATTAAATTCAGAATTATGGAATAAATCTTAACGGGCCGCCAAACATCAAAAAGGAAAGCCCAGCAGCACATTTAATGGAATTGTTGGGCTTGGCATTTTTAGATGCAATTGGTTGGGAATCTATGGTGAATTATAATTGGGAGCCGCATATCGGATCACGCATGGAGACTTGGGCTGATGGGTTACAAAACGCTACAAGGCCCAGTTCGTGAGAATTTGAGTTGGACTAAAATTGTGATGCAAGAATAAATTTTAAGAGAACTCGGTTGACTTGAAGGGTGGCTGATATATAAATACGAAGATCAACATCTGACGAGGGAATTGGAGACGCACGGAGACAGACGGCTGAAGACGAATACGTCAGAAGGGACGAAATTCAGAGCTTTATTGGCAAGGGGGTCAAGCCGCGATCAAGATTCACGTCCGGGTTTGCGATTTATCAGTGTTCAGTTTTTAATAACTTTGTGTTTTTAAAACTTGATTACTATGGATTGTTTATTATTCAAGACTTGTTTCTTTTTTGTGGTTATGATTATTGGCTAGTCCTTTTAAACCGCCTAGACTTTGATGAATGGATTGATATAGAGTTTTTACCGTTTTTGTTAATTGCATTATTGTTATGGATTAATTGTGATTTGTAAAGAGTTTGGTTTAATGATTTGATGTATATGCATGCTTTGAATTGGTTTATTATTATTATTATTTGCTTCGTATGATTCTTAGTGACGGTCTATATCACAACGTAGAGTCATATTAGGGTTTAGGGTTTCGGTGAGTGTCTATATCACATAAGAAAACCTTCACTCTTTATGGATAATTGCGCAATAATCCTTAGAAGTAACTGATAATAATTTACTAAGGTGCTGTTTGTTTTTTCTGCTGGAAAACCTCTTCTGCTGCAGGCCACATCTGCAGGCATCTGCAGGAGAAGAGGTGGACCAAATGTCTGCAGGCTGCAAGGAGAAGAGGGTTTGTTTTTTTTATATAAAACCTCTTCACCCAAAACACACACACACAACAAAACAAACTGATCTCTCTCTACTCTCTCTCTACAACCTCTGCACCACCGCCATCATCATCACCGCCACCACTTCACCACCGCCACCACATCACCACCGTCATCATCACCACCGCCATCATCACCACCACTTCACCACCGCAATAATCTCCACCGCTATCATCATCAGCACCGTCATCATCACCACCGCCATCATCATCATCTACTCTCTCTCTACTCTCTCTCTAACAGATCGATGATGATGATGTAACAGCTCGATTTGGGGTGTTTTGTTTGCCATCGATTTTAGGGTTTCGGAGGTGGAGGTCGATGGGTGTCGGCGGAGGTGGGGTGGAGGTGGTGGTGGCGGTGCAGGGGTGGTGGTGGAGGTGGTGGAGGTGCAGGTGGAGGTGGTGGTGGCGGAGCAGTGGTGTCGGTGCAGGTGGAGGTGGTGGTGGCGGAGCAGTGGTGTCGGTGCAGGTGGAGGTGGTGGTGGCGGAGCAGGGGCGGAGGTGGAGGTGGTGTCGGTGTCGGTGCAGGTGGAGGTGGTGGTGGCGGAGCAGGGGCGGAGGTGGAGGTGGTGTCGGTGCAGGGGTGGAGGTGGTGCCAAGAAGAGGTAAACCTCTTCTTGGAGAAGCTTACCTCTCATCACTTCCCCAAGAAGAGGTTGGGGAGAGGTGAAAAGCACTTCTCGAAAAAAAAAAAAACAAACACTCTTCTGAGGCTAAACCTCTTCCCGCGTCTGCACGGTGCAGACAGAAGAGGCCAGGAAGCTCTTTTTGGAAAAAACAAACACCACCTAAGTCTTAGTGTTCTGCTAGTCCTAATAACTGGGAAGTGAGGGGCTATTGGTAGGTCTTACCCGGCGAATTGCTTTAGATAGGCCTTGGGAAAGGTTATGTCTTGGTTTACCTGTCGGTCTTATTAGTCTATCAAGTCAAATCTATTACTTCAAATTACCCTAGATCTAGGATTGGGAAAGAATAGGTCAATATTAGGGTACTTACACAATAATTAGACAACTGGGAAGACGTCTAATAACCGGTAGAATTAACGGCCTAGGTAGTGCCACAGGTTTCTCCTTGAGAAGGGTCGAGGGGCCTCGTTGGTTCTTAATAGGTTTAGTATTTTAAGATCCCGGTTCCATAACTCGTGCATTTAACTTAATCGGTAATCTCTTAAAAACAATCCAGGATTCTTGTCTAGGTGGTCCCGTTCTCACATAAGAAAAGTCCTTAGTCTTAATTCGTTTTTAGTCTAGATTTAGTCTACTTAGTAGTTTAATATAGATTTCTTAGATTTTCCGTAACCCCCCCCCCCCAATCAACAGTTAGAGTCCGTGTCAGTCTAGGTCTAGATAGAGTCTAATTAGCGTAATTAGAGAGTCTCGTGGGTTCGATACTCGGACTTACTGTAGCTATACTGCATTGATCGGTACACTTGCCGGTTGCGTGGTTTAGTTTTAGATCGAGTCTAAGTTTATAAATTTAAAGCTTAGAGTGTCTAGATTAGGTTAATTTTAGTAGTTTTTTTAACCACTTTTAGCACATCATTGCCTGATCACAACCCTAGACTCACCACTTTACGGGACACATGGCATAAGGGGTGTCCGGCACACAATGGGTTGTCTCGCCCAGCAAGACACCTAGGTCTCCCTGTCGTGGCCCGCGAGTGAAAGAAAATAATTATTTTATTTGTTTTTAATAAAAACTAAGGTTATACGGGTCCGGTTTCTCGTATGCGGAGTGTTATAGGGTGTTTTTGAGGGTTGTTATATCATCCCCACCTTGTTTTAAATCTTGTCCTCGAGATTCACTGAGATAGGTGTGGATATTTCCTTTGCATTTCTGACTCGAGTTCCCATGTGCACTCTGGTCCTCTCTTTGAATCTCATTTCACTTTGACTAGAACTAATCTCTTGTGTTTGAGATTCTTGATCTTTCTATCTTTAATCTGAATGGGCTTTTCTACAAACTTATGTTTCTCATTTACCTCTATATCTTGAAGAGGTATTACCAATGATTCGTGTGCTAAGCACTTTTTGAGGTTACATACATGAAATACATCATGTATTCTTGCCATCTCCTCTGGCAATTGTATCTGATAAGCTACTGGTCCTATTCTTTTGATAATCTCAAAAGGTCCAACACACCTTGGGCTTAGCTTTCCTCTCTTAATGAATCTGACAACTCCTTTCCATGGAGAAACTTTTAATAATACCTTGTCTCCAACTTGAAATTCCAACGGTTTTCGTCTGTTATCCGCATAACTCTTTTGACGATCTCGTGCGGCTTTCAGTCTTTCCTTGACTTGAATAATTTTTTCAGTTGTCTCTTGCACAATTTCAGGCCTGACAGTTGCTTTTCTCCGATCTTTGTCCAGCATACAGGTGTTCGGCATTTTCATCCATAAAGTGCTTCAAATTGTGCAGCATTGATGCTGGTATGATAACTGTTGTTGTAATAAAATTCTATGAGAGGTAAGTGATCATCCCAATTTCCTCCAAAATCAATTACACAGGCTCTAAGCATATCTTCCATTGTCTGAATTGTCCTTTCACTTTGTCCGTCCATTTGAGGATGATAAGTTATACTTAGATTAAATCTAATTCCCATTTCTTGTTGGAAACTTGTCCAAAAATAAGAAGTAAAATGGCTATCTCTGTCAGACATAATAGATAAAGGAATTCCATGTAATGAAACTATTTCATTTACATATAGCTTGGCTAACTGTTCCATACTGAAAGTTTCCTTCATTTGTAAGAAATGAGCAGATTTGGTTAATCTGTCTACAATCACCCAAATTGTATCATTACCTTTTCGTGTCTTGGGTAATTTGGTAACAAAGTCCATTGTTATTAATTCTTATTTCCAAATTGGCATCTCCAATTGATGTAGTCCTGAAGGTTTCTGATGTTCAGCTTTAACCTGGGAATAGGTTAAACATTTAGCAACATAATTTGCTATATCCTTTTTCATTCCTATCCACCAGAAATTATTTCTTAAGTCTTGATACATTTTATCACTACTGGGATGTATCGTATACTTAGACTTATGGGCTTCTTCTAGAATTCGGTTTCGTAGGTTTCCTTGAATAGGTATCCAGATTCTTTTCTTATGGAATTTCCAAATTCCTTCTTCTCCTTTTTCTAATTCCTTGATTGATGTTTCCTGTATCTTTCTAATTTGCTCATTTTAATCTATCTGCAGATTTAATCTGAGAGAGCGTACTCTTTTTGGCTTTTATATTTTTGACTTAAAGCATCAGCTACTACATTAGCTTTTCCTGCATGATACTGGATATCACAATCATAATCACTAAGAATTTCCATCCATCGTCTTTGCCTCATATTTAATTCCTTTTGTCCGAAGACATATCTTAAACTCTTATGATCCGTGAAAATAACAAACTTACTGTAACAACCCGCACTTTCGTGCATTGTTACTACTCGCTACACTCGTTACGCCTAGCACCAGAGATTCGGATCATAATGTAACTATATCGCATACATTGCTATTCGAAGGATAATCGCCTATTTTCGCAATACATTATCGCTACATCACATCGCAAACACTAACACTCATGATGACATTGAGTGAGGACCTATTCAACCCTCCTCGATGGCCGTGATGTGTCGAAACGCAGACAACTAATGCTAACAAAGACTCTCGGGTGAGTGCTATAGCTCTAGCCGTCGTGACGACGATGGCAATACGAGCAGGTAGTAACCCGTCAGTCATTGTGGCACAACGCATATACTAACGCTCACGATGACGTCGAGAGAGGACCTACTCTACCCTCTGCGATGGTCGTGACGCGTCATAACACAACGCACACTCGAAACGAACACTTAGAAATGCGAATACGTACATACGACCTTTTTGTGATTAATTATAATAAATACATACATATCTATACGGAACTGTGTAACAAAACTATCGCAACGCTTAACAATCGAAACGGAACACCTAGATGCAGCTCACCGAAGGACATCCGAACGGATCAGTCATCCGGACGGATGGGCCAGCCGAACGGCTAGGCCAGCCGAACGGCTAGGCCTGCCGATTGGATGGGCCAGCCGAACGGACGACCCCCACTCACCATCCTTTCCTCCTCCTTACCTATAAATACCCCTCAGTCACATCAAGAACACTTGATGTGACTGCTACTGTTCGACCAGACGCTCCAACCCCTTCATCTATCGATTTCTCACGATTCTTGTAAGTTTTCAACCTAAACTTTGTACTTCTATGATCTACACTCGATTCTACACCTTTCTATCTTTTAAAACTCAACTTTCAACCATGAAATCTACTGATTTGAGGTATTCAAAGATGATGTCATCAATAGTTCATATGAACTTCAAAGTATGACCTCAGTTTACCATGAACGACTCAGATCTGAGTAATTTCCACATGTTTTTATAACAAACTCACTTAGAGTATTTTGTATCTAATCAAGGTGATGTGTGACTCCGAGATTAGACACGGAAAAACCATCAAGGGCAGCCAGATCTGATGGAACGGGGTGGTTCCCAGCCGATAGAACGGGCCGAACTAGATGGAACGGGGTCTAGCTTGCCATCGCGTATTCGAGCATCTAGGACTTAGCTGGTAGTATCGGTTTTGTGAGTATGTATGTCGTGTATCTCGTTTATGTATGTAAGAGATTCGCAGCACTTTTAATCTATTATGCTATTACATATCAAACCTGTATACTCGCCAATACTTTTGTATTGACTTTATTTTAACGTATGTTGCAGGTTAGATCGCAAGCTATCTCAATCAAGCTAGGAAGTCTAGAAACTTCACTAAAATCTAGGTTGTCGGATTTGTATTGTTCGAGAGAATAAGAAATCTGTGACGACTTATGTGATTGTAATTGTTTGTTAGTATGGGATAATGAACGCATTAATTATTGTCGCAAAATAGTTGTTATGGATTCTCCTGAGCAATCTGATTCGCCTAGTGCCGCGCCCTAATGATTCCGCCATCAGTTGGGGTGTGACAGATTGGTATCAGAGCCATAACTATAGGGAATTAGGTAAGACATTCGACCTAGTCCGGGTTGAAGTTTTAGAAATGACCTAGTCTATAGTCTAAGTACCAACGGGCCGACTCGTGCGAACTTAGTAGGGATTGCACGGGCCTACTTGATACTCTCATTCGAAGTCGCTAAAACTACTATTTCGCGTGAACCCCGCATACTACAATTTCACACGAAGAGCCTTTCCTAAGGCCTGAATATCACTTAGCCTTTCCTAAGGCCAACACAATACACATGTTTTCGAAAATATTCGTGTAACACAACCGAGTGGTCCAGTCAAGATCAGGCGTGAAAACCAAGAACTCTCGACAAGATCGCTCACTCAGCGCATTTCTCTAGCATGAGAACTTTCCATTGAGCTAGGAGTGACGTCCATATCTCAACGAAGTCTCCATTTCGAAATCTAGTGGAACTCCCGAAGTTATTCGAAGAGCACAACCACAGTTAGGAGCGAAGTTATTAAGTCACGGGTGAAACCCATACCTTAATAAACCGTTCCGCTCTTTATAAAAATGATTTTCAAAAGCTCTCACCAAGGACTCAACTATAACGATAACTCGAGCCACGCGATGACTAGGAAGACGAATGCCATGAGCTGAATCCCAGTGGAAGCATGAGTCTTCTAGGGCAACGCGAGTGCACGAGCTGGTTGGATATGGTTGAGTTACCTTGGGTAGTCGATGCCTAAACACCCGAGGCACTCTATCTACTTCTTTAGCATACGACTCGTCGATTTTACACTTGTTGGAACTTATTAACGCTTACGTGTTTACATTTTGAAACTTTATGCTTTATCGATTTCTCGATTTATCGATTTTTGCTCCCCGCTTTATAAACGCACAACTCACACGACCATCGCAATCTGAAACGAAAACCGAATGTTCGCAACAAAACGAATGTCTAATTACTCGCATTCTCTCACTCTCTCACCTCAACGCGTCCTCGCGTATTCTAGATCGACCTGTATATGTATAAGTATGAGTTACATCTATATATATATATATATATATATATATATAATAAACAAATCATTGTGTGAGAACTTAGGAATCTCATGTCTCCTGTGTGGCTCCTATATGTTTTCGCATTACTATTATATTATCGCATCAAGTTTTGAACGCGCTCAATCGCATCGCAAAACTCAAAAATCATTATGATCGAATCTCACTCCAAGCCTCTTTCTGTCTAGATGCCTTCCAACAACTCTACTTCGAGAGTGTCAGCAAGGAGACGAGCCAAACGAAGGGACAAAAAGAGGATCGCCTCCCTTGTGGTCAAGGGAGTGGCCGAAATGATTCTTCAGATCGTCGCTCAAGTGCACTCTCTTAGCAACTCTCGAGCTTCGGAAGACGTCAAGACAAAAGAGCCGCAATCTACTTTTCTTTACAAACACTTCAAAGCCTGTGATCCGATGGAGTTCACAGGTGAAGGAGGTGTCTCTCAACTACTCCAGTGGTTCGATTCTATCGAAGTCACCCTTCGACAGAGTGGGTGTCCCGATGATTTTCGTACTACTTGCGCTACCGGAGTATTTCAATCGTGAGCACTCGACTGGTGGACCGCCAAATGCAACAAACATGGGATCTCCGTGGCTTATGCCTTCTCCTGGAATGAGCTGAAAGAGCTCATGAAGAAGGAGTATTGCCCTCCCCACGAGATTCAGAAGTTGGAAGATGAATTTTGGAAAATCAAACAGGACGAAGGTGACAACGCTGGCTACACTGCAAGGTTCAAACAGCTGGGCATTGTTTGCCCAAGTCAAGTCGACACCTCAGGAAAAGCCATCGCGAAGTATATTCGCGGCTTGCTTGAGTGTGTGGGCGACTTTGTCGAAGCTGCAAGACCTGCTACTATCGAAGAAACATACCGCTTAGCCGCAAAAATCAACAACAAACGACTCATGGAAGGGTTTTTCTCCAAGAATCCTGTCAAGCAAACTTATCAATCAATCGTCGTTAATTCTTCAGACGATCCTGTCGACGATTCTTCTGACGAGTCTGCCGATGATTCTTCTGACGAATCTGTCGACGATTCTTTTGACGAAGGTGCTGACGGTTCTTCCGACGACTCGGCCAAAAATTCTGCAAGCGAGTCCTCCAATGAATCATCCAACGACGACACCTCATCGCAAGACACCGACAAACCCAGCCGCAAACGAAAGATTTCAAGCCCGAACTCATCAATAACCGAACTGCTGCAACCGAAGCCTCTTCAAGCAATTCCGGTGTTTCCAAAACGAGCTTACACTGGAGCTCATCCCCAGTGTTACTTGTGTACCTACCATCACCAGGTCGGAGCTGACTGTCGCTATTGCAATAACTGCAACCGTTACGGTCACTTCACCCGCAACTGCCGCACCGAATCAAGAACTTGAGTACAACAACCGCAGCTCCAGCAAAAGTTTTCGACATCAGACAGACGTCGGATAGTGTTGTAATGAAACAAATTTTCGACGTAATTTCATGTGTGAAACTATCTCTACTAATTGATGTTGTCGCTATGCGCAACGTTGATTCGCACTCTCTCTCGTATTCGCACTTAGTCTAGAATCACACACATACTATATATATATATATATCACGATATAATGTGTTTTACCCTCACTACACTCTTAGATAAGGTACGAAAAACGTGCAAGGAACGAGTAATCACGGGTGCACACGGGATTATTTTGGTCAGTGCACGGAGATCGTAGTGAATTCTAATAGTGCCATAACGTTAAAAGCATTGTCGAGCGTCGTGGATATGCCACTGGTACTTCCTATGTATAAGCGTCTTGACCATGTCGACAAAGGGTGACACCTATTCACGAGATGCAAGTAGTAGGGGTCAAGCAAGGTGTGCTTTATCATACTACCGAAGTTTCGTGAAGAAAGTGCCATGTGGAGTTGAACGTTACTAGACCTATTATACTATTGTGATTATTTTTCGACACACTACACTCAATCGCAAGGTGTAACAATTAAATTGCATCACCGCGAGACTTTTCGTAAGTCTGCAAACGCAATGCAATCGCCTCATCGATGGACTCTGGAGAGTCGACCTCGCAGGGCAATTGCAACAACGCAAGACTGGTCGTAATTCTGTATCGTAACTCAAAGCGTGTCATCGCAAGACTTTTCGTAAGTCAACACGCCCGCAATCACATTATCGCTTAAATCTATCTCGCAATCGCTACCGCTATTTATGTGAATCGCTACCATGTATCGTGCCAATCGCCATATCGCTTGCTGTGTGTCACTCTATCGCTTTCACCATCGCTATCGCCTACCGTTATCTGTGATATTTGTGTTAAGTTAGCACACATGACCTCGCTTCACGAGATGAAGCTCATATGGTTAAAGCAAGGTGTTTTAGTCATATCAGCAGGCTTTAGTGGAAAAAGGCCATATGGGGTCTAATGTTAGTTAAACTCTGTGGTGTTAGTCAATTGAATCGAATCGCATAAATCGCGCATATCCCCATCGCTTGCAACGCAACAACCGTCGCTTACCGCTCGCCGGTTGTCGCTATCGCTTATCGCTTATCGCCATTCATTTATCGCCGCCGTCATCGCTTGTGTTGTGCTTGTGTTATTCGCTTAATCGCCTATTCGCTTATCGCTACCTGTGTTACGTAAGCACACCTGACATCGATTCACGAAACAGATCTAGTGTGGTTGGAACATGGTAAATACATCGCTGGTACCTCCTTGTTGGATCGTTGTTTGACCCGACTGAGTCGTTCAGAAGAGTTTTACATCCAGTTTAAAGGCGGAATCAGTAAACCGGACACGAAAACAGCTTGTAATCTTTAATCTGTTGCTTGTATTGATAATAACAATGTTTACAACCTGAACAGAAATTGGCAGCACTTCGTTACAGTTCTGGAAGTCGCGTACCAAATGAAATGACAAGTGCACTATTTATAGAGGAGAGGATTTCGCTTGAGAGTAACCTGAACCAGTTGAAGCGAACCAGTTGAAGCGAACCAGTTGAAGCGAAATCTGATGTGTATGATTTCGCTTGAACTTGTTACAAGTTCACTTCAAGCGAAATCTTCACTTAAACCTCATTTCTCAGTTTCTCGAACCTCGTGCACTGAATATCCTATTCTATCCTATTACATGAAACAAGACGAAGTCAATAGACGTAGTGCACTAACAGACTCCCCCTCGGATATTGACGCAGTCTTCAGTGACTATTCTCTGTTATGACACCTTCTTCAGTCTTGATCATTCTGCATCCTCACTCAGATTGTAACATTGTAAGCATCCTCATTCAAATTCTATCTTCTTTCCATCAGCTTCAGGCTCCCCCTTTCGTTAAGCTTCCGTGCTTTGGGATCGACACCTAGCTTTCCATCTACAATCTCTTTCATGTTTCAAACCTGACTTCAGACTCCCCCTAAGACTTTGCTCTTGGGATCGTAGTCTGGACTTTCCTGCAATCACTCATACAACTATAAGTAACAACATTTAAAACTTCCAAATATTGTACTCTAACAATCCAAACCTTCTAAACCACTTCTCATGAATTTGGCAGTTTCATCGAATCGTATCAGAAACTAGCTCTATAACAATATAAGCATCCAAATCCCCCACAGTTAATCATCCAAGTCCAAATTAATGACCTTGGAGATATCACAAACTGTTTTTGAAATTTTTGAATTAATTCAAGTTTCAAATTAATGAACTTGTTTTATTTTCAGAAACACAATCAGCTTACTTAGATTTTGAAACTCAGCATCCAGACATCGGTTGTCGAAAATAAAGCAGAAATCAAAAATCTTTTTGTATTTTCTGAAAATATAAAGCAGTAAAGAAATATGTACAAACATATTTACAGACAATATTTTTGTTTTGAGTATGCGTCAGAGGATCATATCAGTTTATGACAAGTCACAAGTACCGTTAAGCTTCATTTCATACACAGACTTAAACAATTTACTTCGATTGTCGATATACTGATCCATCTTAAATTTCCACACAAATTTCAATTTACTCAGGATACGATTTAGATGAATTAAGAACATAGCTCATTCATGTGTCCCACCTCTTGAATATACTCCCGTATCCAGAATCTCAATAATCAGTCTTACAGGTGAGAATACTACAATGATATCTGTATATAATTTAGGTATGCGAGGGCCGAGGGATCTCAGATCGATACTTCCGTATACGCAGAGAGATATCAGCTTCGACTTTTCAGTGTGTCCCCTTTAGAGGATCTTTTTGGCTTACAACAGCAGCATATATCAATTTTAATTGTTTCAGCATGCTGAGGGTTTAATGCTGTATTTCAAGCATTTAAGCAAGTATTAGCCAGGGACTAGGTCAGAACTACCGTTCAGCAGAAGTCCCGGAATAATACCCCAGACATCATTGAGTATAAAGACCTAGTATATCAGATTACGAGACCTTTCAAACGAGATTTCAGGGGTTACCTATATATCCAAGTAGTGTTCCCCACGAAATTCACCAGTTTGAATTTAGGTTTATATCCCGAATAAATCTACTAAATGTACAAAAACCTATCGACACATCATCAGTAAGATTGTTTAACTCTTTTATACTTTCCAAATCTTTAGCATACTGTAACTATCTACTGATGTACTATCATTTCCTCTTTTTACGCAAAAACTCAAATTTTTGAATTTTATCATGTTTTTGACTTTTTCAAATTTTCAAATGTTTTTGTATTTTCTAACAACAATATTAGTCCCCCTAAAATGCAAAAACATATAAAGAAAATTTGACAACCAACACTGATAGCTTTGTTTCGCCATCCATTTTCTGCTTCAAGTGCTCTGATTTGCAGAAAATATAATATACCCCCATGATATACAACACATTGATTTTTACAGTTTGAAAACCGTTTTTCAATCTGATGAAAATAATCATGTTTGTTCAGCCGTGAGGGTTTCGGCATATTCAATCAACATACATTCAAACAAAATTAAAAACAAACATATTTTTGGTTTTTCAAATTTTAACAAACTAAAAACATATTTTTGGTTTTTAATTTTTCAATTTTTTTTTTATGATTTTGAAAATATTGTTTATTTATGTACAGAAAACACTCAAACTAAACTCCCTGTTCAACCAAACCAGGGTCCTGCAACCTCTTCCTGTGCCAGGCTGCTCCAACTATCATTCTCACAATCTTCAGCTTCATAGAGCACCTGCACATTCAAACTTTATCAATCATTTGAACAATTTAGCCCAGGTCTGTTGGACCTTAGGCATTTCAATACAATAATGTTCATTCAATTTTGGAAACTCTTTGTCATTTAAAACTTGTTCAATTTTAACTTCAACTTTCTCATCTTTTACAGACGTCACTTGTTTCTTAATACTCCACATTTAACCTTCCGGAGTACCTCTTTTGTAAAAATTTGTCTCTTTTTGAACCTTTTGATTTTGAACAACATTTTTAGGTTTCCAAAACTCTTGAGGTTTTGTCATATCAACAGATGTTCTCCAACTTTGTGTTGTTCTGAATCTGGGTGTGTGAGAATTCCAGGTCTGTTTTGAATCGAACCTGTTCAGGTTTGATTTCCAATTTTGATTTGAAGCAAACTTGTTTGTATTGTACCTCCAAGTTTGTTTCGAATCAAATCTGGTTGACCTTGATTTCACATCCTCAGATTTCTGTTTTTCAACATCAACAGGCTTTGGATTTGGACACTTTCGTGCAACATGTCCAATCTGATCACATTTAAAACACACTTTCTTTGAAACATCCTTGGCCTGTTGTTGTTTCTTTTTCATAGCATCAAACTCATCATTAGACTGTTGTCCAAATTTGAGTTTTTCCTCTTCTTTCAAACTTTTCCCTTGAACAAAACTCATCTTTTGTTGCAAATTTGGTTTTTTACTTTGATTCCAATTCTGTTTCTTTTTATAACCCAAACCAGCCTTCATGTTTTTCTTCTTAAAACCAGATTTGTTATAAAAAGATTTATGACCTTTACCAGCAAACTTTGGAATCTTAGACTTCTCAATCTCAACCATTTTGAAAACTTGATTAACCTTTTCTGAAATCACATTCTGAATCGGGAAAACAACATCTAAGAATAGTTTGTCCGATCCAATCATGGTATAAACCAATCCTTTTGAATCATCATTCAATTTTTTCTCGGATTTTGTGTTTTTCGAATAACCATCATAAAAATTTCCTTCATCTTCATCCTGTGATTCAGACTTACCTTTTGTAGACTCATCTTTCAAAACGCTTTCAACAACCTTACTTACCACCTCTGAATCATTCGCATCATCAGATTTGGAGTAAGTCACATCGATACTTTCAGGTAACTGGTCAGCTATGTTCAAACCCTTTGCCACCTTTTCCTCATCATAAAAAGTATAACTGTTTCTCAATGGTGGTGGTACCTGATGAAATTCTGAACCAATACCCTTTTTGCAATTTTCAGTATCTTTGTCATCTGGTGTGATGTTGAAAATGCGTTCGAGAATGTACGAAGAGTTATGATAACTTTGAAGTTTTGTAACAATCTTTTCTTTTTCAGCCAAGACTTGCTTAAGATTTGCAATTTCATCAACACATTTGTTTAATTCAATTTGCTTTTCTTTAAACTGTCTCTCATACATTTCTTTGGTTGTTAAAGTTTCAGACAATCTTTGATCAAAACTTTTGACTTGACTCTTCAAAGTATCATAAGCTTCTTGTACTCTCTGACTCGACCACTTTAAAGAATCATACTGTTTTTGTAAATCTTGAAATTTCGATTCTTTTTCAACACAATTGACACATTTTGTAGAACACAGTTGTCTATAAACATCATTATCCTTTTCAAGACCTTGACATTTCTGTGTCAATTTTTCAACTTTTAGTTTCAAAATTTCTTCTTTTTCAATCATATCTTTACATTTTGTTATGAAACCATTTTCAATTTTGCTTAATTCATTATCTTTTGTTTTTATCAATTCATCTTTTTCAATACAGGCTTTGCACATTTCTATGCAATTCCTGCATTTGTTTTCCTTTTCATCAACCAATTCAACATTAGATAGATCAGAAGATTTTCTAACCTCAGTCTCATTCAGCACCGGTTCTTCTGATTCATCTTTCTGATCGTTCTCCTTTTCTTCTTTCTGAACTTCTGCATTCTTCTGTTCTTCTTCAGCATTCTGTTCCTCTCCAGCAAGCTTTGCAACAGTCTTCACTTCTTCAATCATCTTCTTCAGTTCTTCTTCTTTTCTTTTCTTCATCTCTACCACCTTCGGTAAACTTTCTTCAAAAACTTCTCTTAACTTGATCATCAAATTTGGCAAATAGCTTTTATCAGAAAGCCTTCTTGTGTTGAAAGTGCCTTCACTTGGAAACACATTGGTTACAGCATCAAAATCCACTTTTGATGGATCAACTACTGGATTACCCTGTGGATCCATGTAACACTCTAACTCTTCATTCCATCTTTTAGCTCTCTGGGCTTCTTTGAATGGCTCATTCAATTTGCCAATTTCCCATCTTGCACTGTCTCTTCTCCACCATCTATCATGATCATCATTTGCAACAAATGCATAACCAACTGCATCTTCTTCAGGTAGAACCTCTTGACTCCAGTCATACCCTTCATCGTCATATATAACTGCAAGAGCCCTTGATCTTTCTTCTGGTTGCTTTAATCTTGGTGGCTCAGACTTGTTCTGATGGTAAATCGCCTTCCTGTAGTAATCTTCATTGAAAGGGTTTTCAGAATCATCAGCAGCATATGCATTTCTGCACTCGCGCTTAAAGTGACCTCTTTGTTTGCATTTGAAGCATGTCACCTTGGATTTATCAAATCCCAATTTGGTAGATGGTCCACCAATTGACTTTCTCCCCGTAATCTCCATGAACCGCTGTGCCCGACGAACTGCACTGGCCATGCACCATCTGATATCCATTAGTTCCATCTCCTCGGGGTCTAATTGATCATAATCTTCTTTCGTCAAATTGGTATTGCCAATCTTCCCTGCAACGAGGCTTTCATACGATTCAAGTACAGATGCCAAGAAAACCATCTGTTGTTTTGCTGACTCTTCACTGAAATTCTGCCCATTCTTCAGATCCACTGCGATATTACACTGAAACAAATTCTTTGAAGCAGATTGGTTTGAAGTGTTTGAAGAGGATCCACTGTGAAAACCACTGTGAAAACTTTCATTGTTCACTGAACTTGAACTTTCTGCAGAAAACGCTGTTTTTGGAGACCCAGCCTGTGGTACTCTGTAATAAAGCTCTACATTCTGCTGATAAGCTGGATTGTTGACTTTAGATCTCTTTATCTCCAACTCATGACTTTCAAGCTTTTCAATCAGCATATCCAATTTCAAATCTTCAGGCTTGATTGTATTTTTCAACATTAGAGCGAAGTATTGCCACTCTTGATCATTTGGCAATGAATCAAACACTTTATCCACCATCTCCTCTTCAGAAGGTAAGATTTGGTGTCTGATCAGCTCCATTTTCAGATGTCCGAATCTCTCAATCATTTTACAAACAGATTCATTTTTCATACAATTGAATAAATCAAACTCTTTACGCAACAATTTCTTTTTGTTTTTAACAATTTCATTACTTCCTACACATTTTCTCTCTAACGCTTCCCACAAACTCTTTGAAGTCTTTTCTTATTCAAGCAAAGAAATAATATCCTCTCTTACTGACTGTTTGATCAATGTTATCATTCTATGTTCAGCCACAACATTTTTTATATCTTTTTCTGAAAAATCTTTTGCATCTATTAACTCTCCTCCTTCTTTTACTGGTGCAACATATTCATCTGTCAGTTTTAACCAGCTTTCAGTAGCAAAAGCTTTTACCCAACCCTCAAATCTATTTTTCCACCAGTGATAATCTTCCACTTTCATTAGCTTTGGTGGCTTCTGTTGGCTCCCGTACATGTTTTCAAACTTCAAATTCTCCGAAATCTCTTTTGAATATTCTTTCATCTCAGATCTTCTATCTGACGATTCGGAAGTGAACGCGTACGTATCGCTAAACGGGTTTATGAAATTATCATCCATCGTGAACGTACCTGAACAGAAAACCAGTCAAACACTTAGAAATTTTCAAAGTTTTGAAAATTCAGCAACTTCAAGCGAAATTCTTGAAGTAATTATCAAACTGTTCAAGCGAAATCAGTCAGCAAGACTGATTCAAGCGAAATCCTCTATTTCGCTTCAGCAACACAAGTTTCAAAACAAACAGTCTCAAGCGAAATCAACTATTTCGCTTCAAATGTTTTCAAGCGAAAACCAAGTTCAATATGATTCAAGCGAAATCTACTATTTCGCTTCAGGAAGTCTTCAAGCGAAATCCAGCAAAAACTATTTCGCTTCAGTAGTTTTCAAGCGAGACCAACTATTTCGCTTCAGATATTTCAAGCGAAATAGTCCAAAAAGTCAGATCTGAAGCGAAATCAACTAAATCCTTCGAACACTTTTCAAGCGAAACCCTGTTTTAGGTCAATTTTATCATGTTTTAATCTGAATTTCAGTCCGAATCTTTGTAGGCTTTGTTAATACTACATTTTACACGTTATACTCGAAAATCAGACCATTTCGACCGTTGGAACTAGATCAGATCTGAAAAATAAGAAAAGAAGTGAGTAGAAATGAGAGAAATCGGTAGAATCAAGCTGTAGTAGTATGAACTCCTCGTCCTGAGCTCTGATACCACTTGTTGGATCGTTGTTTGACCCGACTGAGTCGTTCAGAAGAGTTTTACATCCAGTTTAAAGGCGGAATCAGTAAACCGGACACGAAAACAGCTTGTAATCTTTAATCTGTTGCTTGTATTGATAATAACAATGTTTACAACCTGAATAGAAATTGGCAGCACTTCGTTACAGTTCTGGAAGTCGCGTACCAAATGAAATGACAAGTGCACTATTTATAGAGGAGAGGATTTCGCTTGAGAGTAACCTGAACCAGTTGAAGCGAACCAGTTGAAGCGAACCAGTTGAAGCGAAATCTGATGTGTATGATTTCGCTTGAACTTGTTACAAGTTCACTTCAAGCGAAATCTTCACTTAAACCTCATTTCTTAGTTTCTCGAACCTCGTGCACTGAATATCCTATTCTATCCTATTACATGAAACAAGACGAAGTCAATAGACGTAGTGCACTAACACTCCTATATGTATAAGTGATTCAGCCATACGAGCAAACTTTCGTGGGCAGATGCCATATGGGGCTTAAAGACTAAATCGAATCGCATTACTCGCTTATCGCGTATTGCTTATCGTGTATCGTCTATCGCTTATTCGCTTATCGCGTACCACTCATCGCTCATCGCTTGGTATTCATCGCAGTCGGTATGGTATTAGTATGCATGACATCGCTTCACGGGACAAAACTAACCTGGTCGAACGTGGTGTTTCGCCATGTTAGCAAACTCTCATGGAAACGTGCCATGTGGGTTTAATGTTGAATCTAATCGAAATCGCGCTATTCGCTTATCGTTCTATGCCTATCCAGACACGACACATCAATCTTTCGTGTCACCGGGCTACTCGCGCACGCTGTTATAGCTACGTTTGTAATTCAACTCGCATGTTTAACCTATTCGATTCTATCTTCAACTCGGTCTGACTTCCTATCGATTGGACCGAGGTAGCACAATTCTATCTGTGTCATATCGCCACACATGACACCGCCTCACGAAATGGAAGTAATATGGGAGAAACATGGTGGATACGCCGCTGGTACTTCCTATATATAATTGTTTTAACCATATTAACAAACTTTCGTGAGAAAGTGCCAAGTGGGGCTCGACGTTAATTAACTTTTCAAACTGTTAAAAACTGATTTTTTTTAATAAAATTTTTATTAAAACCATTGGACAAGTGAAATTTCCTCACGATGTGGAGGTAACATCGAATCAGCCTAACTCCATGCCTAAGGGAAGTCTCATAAGTCCAGTTTTCTTTAAAAACTTTTGCAACAACAAAACGAAATCCTTCTTAAGACATTGGTACGACATCGAGTTTAGGGATGAGATTTTTTACCGAAATACCGGTACCGTACCGGTACCGTACCGATGCCGTACCGTACCGATCATAAACGGTACCGGTATCGGTAATAGATTTTTCAAAATTCGGTATCGGTAAAAAACGGTATCGGTACCGGTGTATTTCGGTAAATACCGGTATTAATACCGAATTTAATAATGACTTTATGTATTTTGCTATTATCTTAGATCCCACTAAAAAGTTATATTTTTCTGGACATTGTTTTACAAAAAACCAATATCAAATTTCTTTTGTTTGGTTATTTTTAATCAATTATGATTATTTTTTAGACATGTTGAAATTTGGATGTTAAAAGTCGAACACAGATGTTTACCTTTTGATTTTTTTGACAACTAATATGTTTACCCTTTATTTACATTCCTCTATATATTACTCTAGTTCAATTAATAATGGATGGATTGGTTGCACATGAAATTTTTTTAGGTAAAACAATGGATGCCACCAAAGCGGTACCAATATGGTAAAATACCGAAATACCGGTACCGATACCGGTACCGTACCGGTACCGAATCTATAAATACGGTAATCGGTATCCACATTTTCTCAATTTCGGTAACGGTATTTACGGTATCGGTACCGGTATCATACCGATCTCATCCCTAATCAAGTTCAGCTTGAACCCATGTCATAGGAGAGTTTCCGTAACCCCAGTTTTCATTTCCGAATTCTTTAAAATGTTTAAAACCTAAACTTTCTTGCAACGTTGGTTAACATCGACTCAGTTGACCCTGCATTATAAGAAAAATTTTCAAGTTTTCCTTCCAAAATTAATTTTAAATATCTAAAAACGGACATTTCTTGCAACGTTGGTTAACAATCGACTCGGTTAACCCTACGTTATGAGAAACCTTTCAAGTTCTTTAAAATTTCAATCGCATCGAACTTACAAATTCTTCGCAACTCGAGGTACTTTTGAAACACCAACTCATGGGATGCTACTTTTGTCATTACGTCGCCTTCTCGCTATCGCAGTCGATCTCTCTTACTCGAAACGCTCTCGCTTGTCAACTCTCGGTCAATTAACGCGCTGTATCGCTACTTATACAGGATCAACTCTCAAAAGTCTACTTGTTGGATTAATTTCGGGATGAAATTTCCTAAAGCAGGGGAGACTGTAACAACCCGCACTTTCGTGCATTGTTACTACTCGCTACACTCGTTACGCCTAGCACCAGAGATTCGGATCATAATGTAACCATATCGCATACATCGCAATTCGAAGGATAATCGCATATTTTCGCAATACTTCGCAATACATTATCGCTACATCACATCGGAAACACTAACACTCACGATGACATTGAGTGAGGACCTATTCTACCCTCCTCGATGGCCGCGATGTGTCGAAACACAGACAACTAATGCTAACAAAGACTCTCGGGTGAGTGCTATAGCTCTAGCCATCGTGACGACGATGTCAATACGAGCAGGTAGTACCCCGTCAGTCATTGTGGCACAACGCATATACTAACTCTCACGATGACGTCGAGAGAGGACCTACTCTACCCTCCGCGATGGCCATGACGCGTCATAACACAACGCACACTCGAAACGAACACTTAGAAATGTGAATACGTACATACGACCTTTTTGTGATTAATTATAATAAATACATACATATCTATACGGAACTGTGTAACAAAACTATCGCAACACTTAACAATCGAAACGGAACACCTAGATGCAGCTCGCCGAAGCACATCCGAACGGATCGGTCATCCGGACGGATGGGCCAGCCGAACGGCTAGACCAGCCGAACGGCTAGGCCTGCCGATCGGATGGGCCAGCCGAACGGACGGCCCCACTCACCATCATTTCCTCCTCCTTACCTATAAATACCCCTCAGTCACATCAAGAACACTTGATGTGACTGCTACTGTTCCACCAGACGCTCCAACCCCTTCATCTCTCGATTTCTCGCGATTCTTGTAAGTTTTCAACCTAAACTTTGTACTTCTATGATCTACACTCGATTCTACACCTTTCTATCTTTTAAAACTCAACTTGTGAAATCTACTGATTTGAGGTGTTCAAAGATGATGTCATCAATAGTTCATATGAACTTCAAAGTATGACCTCATTTTACCATGAACGACTCAGATCTGAGTAATTTCCACATGTTTTTATAACAAACTCACTTAGAGTATTATGTATCTAATCAAGGTGATGTGTGACTCCGGTATTAGACATGGAAAAACCGTCAAGGGTGGCCAGATCTGATGGAACAGGGTGGTTCCCGGCTGATAGAACGGGCCGAACTCGATGGAATTTCAGTAGTTTAACACGACGACACATCGTCTCAGTCAATTCACCGTTATCCTTTCCAGAAACAATTGAGTGTGACGTAATCAGAAAATTTGAACGAGTTGTCGTCCAATCGGACTGCTGTCCGATCGAACGACAAACCAACTTCAAACCAGCCGATCGGACAGCATGTCAGCCGATCGGACAGCATGTCAGCCGATCGGACAACATGTCAGCCGATTGGACAGCATGTCAGCCGATCGGACAACATGTCAGCCGATCGGACATCATGTCAGCCGATCGGACAACATGTCAGCCGATCGGACAACATGTCAGCCGATCGGACAACATGTCAGCCGATCGGACAACATGTCAGCCGATCGGACAACATGTCAACCAATTGGATAACATGCCAACCGATTGGTCAACACGTCAACCGGTCGGACAACATGTCCACCGATCGACCGACACGTCAACCAATCGGACAACATGCCAACCGATCGGATAACATGCTAACCGACCAACCGAACTAGCTCATCCGACCGGATAGCCATCCGATCGGATTACCACTAGCCCTATTATTCAACTTTTCACCGCACCTCGCTTACGCTACCATTCCGTGTTCATGCTAAATCATGCGCACTCTAAATTAATCCAATCAAGTTGAGTTATTGCTGAGTACGCACTGTGAGTATACTTGAACCCTTTTTGCTTTTGCACTTTTGGGTGTAACATACGTTGCTATCAAATCGAATTATATCAAATGCTTAAACTACTTATCACCTGCGAATGACTTACGTGCATAGTTATACGTGATGCTAGTTACATATGTGCTAGGACTTATACTCGCGACGTCCCACCATGACTAGTATAGTACTATTGCGCCCGACGGGGTCTAGTTTGCCATCGCGTATTCGAGCATCGAGGACTTAGCTGGTAGTATTGGTTTTGTGAGTATGTATGTCCTGTATCTCGTTTATGTATGTAGGAGATTCGCAGCACTTTTAATCTATTATGCTATTACATATCAAACCTGTATACTCGCCAATACTTTTGTATTGACTTTATTTTAACGTATGTTGCAGGTTAGATCGCAAGCTATCTCAATCAAGCTAGGAAGTCTAGAAACTTCACTAAAATCTAGGTTGTCGGATTTGTATTGTTCGAGAGAATAAGAAATCTGTGACGACTTATGTGATTGTAATTGTTTGTTAGTATGGAATAATGAACGCATTAATTATTGTCGCAAAATTGTTGTTATGGATTCTCCTGAGCAATTTGATTCGCCTAGTGCCGCACCCCGATGATTCCGCCATCGGTTGGGGTGTGACACTTACTTCTAAATCTTAAGGGCAAAAATTATGGCTCCTAACTCTAGATCGTGGGTTGTATAATTCTCCCCATGTTTCTTAAGTTGTCTAGAGGCATAAGCTATTACCTTTTGGCGTTGCATCAATACACATCCGTATCCTAACTTAGACGCCTCACAATAGACTATGAAATCTTCAGTTCCTTCTGGCAAAGCGAGTATGGGTGCATTGGCTAACCTTTGTTTTAAAATCTTTAATGCTTCCTCTTATATTGGTCCCAATTCAAACTTAATTGATTTGCAAGTCAGTTTGGTTAATGGAATGGCTATTCTAGAGAAATCTTGAATAAAACGTCTATAATATCCTGCTAGTCCAAGAAAACTTCTTACTTCTGTTGGTGACTTAGGGACTTTCTATTTGGTAATCGCCTCGATCTTTGTGGGATCCACATGAATTCCTTCATGATTAACCAAATATCCAAGGAATTGCACTTCTTGCAACCAGAATTCAGATTTTGAGAATTTAGCATAAAGCTTTTCTTTTCTCAATAATGTCAGAAGTATATGCAAATGCTCCGCATGTTCCTCCTTACTCTTAGATTAAATTAGAATATCATCTATATAGACAATTATGAATTTATCCAGGTATGGTTTACATATCATGTTCATCATGTCACACCCCAACCGATGGCAGAAACATCGGGGCGCGGCACTGAGCGAAACAGATTGTCCAAGAGAAATCCATAACTAATTTTACCAAATATTTAACGTTACGTCCCATACCATAACATATCAAGCAAAGTAGTTATTACAGACATAGTATCTCAAAGACAAATAAATTGTTCCGACAACTCAGATTTTTGTTTAATTCATTTCTAGACTCTCCTAGCTCGATTCCACAAAGTTCAGCAAACATGGCAAACATCCTAAACACCTATCACATACCTTAAAATAAAAGTCAATACACGTAGTGTAAAGGTGAGCATACAAGTTTAATAGTATATAGTTGCGAAAGCGATTTACGCATACCCAGCATGTAACACGTAGTAATGCGAAGCAAGTAGGTTATCGACAATGAAATATGCACAGACGTGACTGCGAGTTGTAGAATGCGCAACACATATCAGCACTGTGACACGTGAAGAAATACCCTTAACAACCCCTGTCCACAACAGGTGCTGAGTCCAAACTATAGTACTATCGTTGCTAAGGTGTCAGCCAACAATCACTGTGTAAACATAACATACAAGCATTCATCGAATAACACGTATAACATGCAGAGCGGTTAGCGTATAAAAGTGTTTGCGTTGTGTGATCGATGTGATTTGATATAGGTAACGTATGTAACACCCAAAAGTGCTTAAAGCAAAAAGGGACCGAGTATACTCACAGTTGATGATAGCTACTAAACACGAACTGTATTGGATTGAAGGGAGCGCTTAGAGAGTTAGCCTGATCAGAACAAAAGTATAAGCGAGGAACAGTGCGTTAAACAGTGCGTCGAGTTAGATGAGGGACGGATAGTGATCCGATCGGATGACCGTCCAGATGGATGGTCATCCGGGCGGATGACCATTCGGTCGGAGGGTCATTCATTTGGGAAGGATGTGTTTTTGTATTGCTTGAACTTTGAAGTTTTCATTGTAGCATTTTGTAAAAAGATAAGTGTTTCTACAAATCAGGTCATCCGGTCGGATGGTCATCCGGACGGATGACCGTTCGGCCGGATGGCCTTTCGTTTGAAACTGACATCCTTTGGGGGTTTTGGAAATTGTTTAAGTGTTGAAACTACAAGTCACCTGGACGAATAGCCGTTCGATCGGATGGCTATACGATCGGATGGCGGTTCGATCGGGCAACTGTTTTGGTTGAAAACCTTGTAAAATCAGCTAGGTTAAAAGGTTTTGTGGGTGAACCGAGACGATAGGATGACGTGTTAAACAACGGAAATCCTCATATAGCCCAGCTCATCCGCTCGGACGGGAATCACCCCGTTCGGTCAGACTTAACTGTTCTTGACGGAGTTTCATGTTCAATCCATGAATCGGTTATCTCTTCGTTAGAAATCCATCCTCAGTCCGGGTTTCCACTAAAGAATGAGTAGTGAACCCGAACGAGTCCAGATTCTAACGATTTTGAGTGAAAAGTTAAGAAGGTTGAAGAAAAGTTTGAAACTATTGAAAAATGTTTATATTTAGATGAAATCAGTTTTTAAACACTGTAGAAATCCTTTAGATTTGAGTTGTTCTTGGTGAGATGAGATCATACTCCGGTGTTCATATGAACCCGTGATGATGTCACTCGAAAACAGCCCAAATCAGATGGATTTCATGGTTAAAAGTTGTAATTTGTTTTTGAAATCGATGGAAAAGTGTGTATTGATCAAGGAAGTACAAGATTTGAGATGAAAACTTACAAGAATCGCGAGGAATCGAGAGAGAAGTGGTCAAGAGCGTGCTGGTCGGAGGAGAGTTGTCACATCATGAACTGTGATGTGACAGGTGGGGTATTTATAGGTGGAGAGGAAGAAAGGCGGTGTGGAGTTAGAGGGTCGGAGGGCCCTTCGATCGGATGGCCATCCGATCGAATGGTCATCTGGTCGGATGACCATTCGATCGAATGGTCCTTCGATTGGATGGCTTGTGTGAGTTGGTTTCCGACTTTTCATTTCATGTGTTGGGCATTGCGCTGTGTTGCGAGTGAGCGATGCGAAAGGTATTAAACAATAGTTACACAAGTAACATAACTAACATACTACAACCTAAGTAACCTTGCGTTTCCAGTTCGCCATGAGATTGCGTTGCGACAGAGTTGCGATTGCGTTTGCGAATAATCACCTCAAACAAATATAAACATGCACAAGTAAACACATAATAGCACACACACAAAATACTAACAATAACTGTGATTCAAGTTGCGATGCGATAGCGATGAGATAGCGTTAAGTAGATTAGCGTTTAGGTACGTTTATCGCATTGTTACTTCACATATTAACTAAATCGTAAACAAAAAGCATTAACTAACATACATCGATTATCGAGTTTCGAGAGTACAAGTAATAATTAAGCAAGGAATGACAGATTTGATTAGCAATCTTTTCTTCCTTTGACTTTGACTTTCACTTCAAAAAGTCGGGTTGTTACACATCATGTCCATAAACGCGGCTGGGGCATTGGTTAAACCAAATGGCATGACTGTAAATTCATAATGACTGTACCTTGTTCTGAAAGCAGTTTTAGGAATGTCCTCTTCCTGTACATATAATTGATAATATCCTGAGCGTAAATCGATCTTGGAAAAGAATCGGGCTCCTTGAAGTTGATTGAACAGATCATTGATTCTCGGTAATGGGCCGATTTTTAATCGTAACCTTATTCAGTTCTCGGTAATCAATGCACATACGCATCGATCCATCTTTCGTCTCGACAAATAACACCGGTGCTCCCCATGGTGATGAGCTAGGCTGTATGAAACGTTTCTCTAGTAATTCGTCAAGCTGTTTCTTCAATTCCTGCATCTCCGTTGGTGCTAGTCGATAAGTTGCTTTGGCAATCGGTGTCGTTCCTGGTATTAGGTGAATTCTAAATTCAACCTCTTGATCTGGCGGTAATCCAGGTAATTCTTCTGGAAAAACGTCTGAGAATTTAGATACTACAGGAATATCTTTTAATTCTTTTCCTTTGATGTTAATGATTACTGAAATCATATACACCATTCCTCCTTTCCTTGCATAACTTGTAGCTTTCATCACAGAGATGAACTTTGTGGTTTTCGTTGGAGTTAATTACACAAATGGGTCCTGTGGTTTATGCCTAGTTTCGCCTTTAGGTACTAACTTTTTTTAACAGGTTTAGGTTTTATGGTTTCAATTTTGTAACACATTTGGGTACTAACACCAAAATTATCAATATAATGACTAAAATACCCTTCCATTATTTTTAATTTTATCAATGTAACACCTTTGGGTACTAACACCTAATTTTATTTAAGTTTAAATCAGTTTTACAAAATCTATTTTTTTTTATTTTCATCTTTTTATTATATCTCTTAATTAACATAAAATCTATTTATTTTTTTATAAGTGAATATTTATATATAATTTTTTAATAAATGATAAATAATTTAGCACGATAGAAGTTGCTCAAAATCTTAAATAATTAAAAATTCAATAGGTATAATAATAGTTGGTAATGTGCAAATAAATTATTATTAAGATATTAGGTTAAAACTCCGTGTATTACACTTGTTTAATGTATAAAACTTAGTTTTAATTTTTTTAATTTTAAATATATGGGATTAAATAATATAAAACCAATAACAATAATAATAAAAGACTGTATTTCATCGGAACTAAAGTGTTTCCTAAGCACATAGATACACAAATAAAATAGAGACGTCATGGTTTAATCACACCGTCTCAAAATGTGCCAAGTAAATGATCGTGACAAACAAATCATATTAGATTATACATTTTTACAATTTTACTACAAAATATATTAAATTAGTTGTAGTTATTTTTACATAGTTTTTCTCGATTATGCTACATATCTTGATATATTAATTTAACTAATTTTCTGATATTATATTCGTGTGTTTTCAAGATTGCTATGGATTTTAATAGATACTTATTATATCATTTGTTTCATTATTTAATTTATATTTTAAAGAGTTTTTATATATTCATAATATTAGTCAGATATTTACTAGGATTAATTTAGAGTGCGCCTGATTTAGCATGAACACGGAATGGTAGCGTAAGCGAGGTGCGGTGAAAAGTTGAATAATAGGGCTAGTGGTAATCCGATCGGATGGCTACCCGGTCGGATGAGCTGGTTCAGTTGGTCGGTTGGCATGTTATCTGATCGGTTGGCATGTTGTCCGATCGGTTGACGTGTCGATCGATCGGTTGACATGTTGTCCGATCGGTTGACGTGTTGACCGATCGGTTGGCATGTTATCCGATCGGTTGACATGTTGTCCGATCGGCTGACATGTTGTCCGATCGGCTGGCATGTTATCCGATCGGCTGACATGTTGTCCGATCGGCTGACATGTTGTCCGATCGAATGGCAAACCAACTTCAAACCAGCCGATCAGACAACATGTTAGCCGATCGGACAACATGTCAGCCGATCGGGACAACATGTCAGCCGATCGGACAACATGTCAGCCGATCGGATAACATGCCAGCCGATCGGACAACAAGTCAGCCGATCGGATAACATCCCAACCGATCGGTCAACACGTCAACCGATCGGACAACATGTCAACCGATCGATCGACACGCCAACCGATCGATCGACACGTCAACCGATCGGACAACATGCCAACCGATTGGATAACATGCCAACCGACCAACCGAACCAGCTCATCCGACCGGATAGCCATCCGATCGGATTACCACTAGCCCTATTATTCAACTTTTCATCGCACCTTGCTTGCGCTACCATTCCGAGTTCATGCTAAATCAGGCGCACTCTAAATTAATCCAATCAAGTTGAGTTCTTTCTGAGTATGCACTGTTAGTATACTTGAACCCTTTTTGCTTTTGCACTTTTGGGTGTAACATACGTTGCTATCAAATCGAATTATATCAAATGCTTAAACTACTTATCACTTGCGAATGACTTTCGTGCATAGTTATACGTGATGCTAGTTACATATGTGCTAGGACTTATACTCGCGACGTTCCACCATGACTAGTATAATACTATTGCACCCGACGGGGTCTAGCTTGCCATCGCGTATTCGAGCATCGAGGACTTAGCTGGTAGTATCGGTTTTGTGAGTATGTATGTCGTGTATCTCGTTTATGTATGTAGGAGATTCACAGCACTTTTAATCTATTATGATATTACATATCAAACCTGTATACTCGCCAATACTTTTGTATTGACTTTATTTTAACGTATGTTGCAGGTTAGATCGCAAACTATCTCAATCAAGCTAGGAAGTCTAGAAACTTCACTAAAATCTAGGTTGTCGGATTTGTATTGTTCGAGAGAATAAGAAATCTGTGACGACTTATGTGATTGTAATTGTTTGTTAGTATGGGACAATGAACGCATTAATTATTGTCGCAAAATAGTTGTTATGGATTCTCCTGAGCAATCTGATTCGCCTAGAGTCGCGCCCCGATGATTCCACCATCGGTTGGGGTGTGGCAGATTGGTATCAGAGCCATAACTATAGGGAATTAGGTAACACATTCGACCTAGTCCGGGTTGAAGTCTTAGAAATGACCTAGTCTATAGTCTAAGTACCAACGGGCCGACTCGTGCGAACTTAGTAGGGATTGCACGGGCCTACTTGATACACTCATTCGAAGTCGCTAAAACTACTACTTCGCGTGAACCCCGCATACTACAATTTCACGCGAAGAGCCTTTCTTAAGTCCTGAATATCACTTAGCCTTTCCTAAGGCCAACACAAAACACACGTTTTCGGAAATATTCGTGTAACACAACCGAGTGGTCCAGTCAAGATCAGGCGTGAAAACCAAGAACTCTTGACAAGATCGCTCACTTAGCGCATTTTTCTAGCATGAGAACTTTTCATTGAGCTAGGAGGGACGTCCATATCTCAACGAAAGTCTCCATTTCGAAATCTAGTGGAACTCCCGAAGTTATTCGAAGAGCACAACCACAGTTAGGAGCGAAGTTATTAAGTCAGAGGTGAAACCCATACCTTAATAAACCGTTCCGCTCTTTATAAAAATGATTTTCAAAAGCTCTCACCAAGGACTCGACTATAATGATAACTCGAGCCACGCGATGACTAGGAAGACGAATGCCATGAGCTGCATCCCAGTGGAAGCATGAGTCTTCTAGGGCAACGCGAGTGCACGAGCTGGTTGGATATGGTTGAGTTACCTTGGGTAGTCGATGCCTAAACACCCGAGGCACTCTATCTACTTCTTTAGCATACGACTCGTTGATTTTACACTTGTTGGAACTTATTTACGCTTACGTGTTTACATTTTGAAACTTTATGCTTTATCGATTTCTCGATTTATCGATTTTCGCTCCCCGATTTATCGATTTTCGCTCCCCGCTTACGTGTTAACATTTTGAAACTTTATGCTTTATCGATTTCTCGATTTCTCTCACTCTCTCACCTCAACGCGTCCTCGCGTATTCTAGATCGACCTGTATATGTATAAGTATGAATTACATCTATATATATATATATATATAATAACAAACAAATCATTGTGTGAGAACTTAGGAATCTCATGTCTCTTGTGTGGCTCCTATATGTTTTCGCATTACTATTATATTATCGCATCAAGTTTTGAACGCGCTCAATCGCATCGCAAAACTCAAAAATCATTATGATCGAATCTCACTCCAAGCCTCTTTCTGTCTAGATGCCTTCCAACAACTCTACTTCGAGAATGTCAGCAAGGAGACGAGCCAAACGAAGGGACGAAAAGAGGATCGCCTCCCTTGTGGTCAAGGGAGTGGCCGAAATGATTCCTCAGATCATCGCTCAAGTGCACTCTCTTAGCAACTCTCGAGCTTCGGAAGACGTCAAGATAAAAGAGCTGCAATCTACATTTATTTACAAACACTTCAAAGCCTGTGATCCGATTGTGTTCACAGGTGAAGGAGGTGTCTCTCAACTACTCCAGTGGTTCGATTCTATCGAAGTCACCCTTCGACAGAGTGGGTGTCCCGATGATTTTCGTACTACTTGCGTTACCGGAGTATTTCAATCGCGAGCACTCGACTGGTGGACCGCCGAACGCAACAAACGTGGGATCTCCGCGGCTTATTCCCTCTCCTGGAATGAGCTGAAAGAGCTCATGAAGAAGGAGTATTGCCATCCCCATGAGATTCAGAAGTTGGAAGACGAATTTTGGAAAATCAAACAGGACGAAGGTGACAACGCTGGCTACACTACAAGGTTCAAACAGATGGGCATTGTTTGCCCAAGTCATGTCGACACCTCAGGAAAAGCCATCGCGAAGTATATTTGCGGCTTAACTGAGTGTATGGGCGACTTTGTCGAAGCTGCAAGATCTGCTACTATCGAAGAAACATACCGCTTAGCCGCAAAAATCAACAACAAACAACTCATGGAAGGGTTTTTCTCCAAGAATCCTGTCAAGCAAACTTATCAAGCAATCGTCCTTAATTCTTCAGACGATCCTGTCGACGATTCTTCTGACGAGTCTGCCGATGATTCTTCTGACGAATCTGTTGACGATTCTTCTGACGAAGCTGCTAACGGTTCTTCCGACGACTCGACCGAAAATTCTGCAAGCGAGTCCTCCGACGAATCATCCAACGACGACACCTCATCGCAAGACACCGACAAACCCAGCCGCAAACGAAATATTTCAAGCCCGAACTCATCAATAACCGAACTTCTGCAACCGAAGCCTCTTCAAGCAATTCCGGTGTTTCCAAAACGAGCTTACACTAGAGCTCATCCCCAGTGTTACTTGTGTACCTACCATCACCAGGTCGGAGCTGACTGTCGCTATTGCAATAACTGCAACCGTTGCGGTCACTTCACCCGCAACTGCCGCACCGGATCAAGAACTTGAGTACAACAACCGCATCTCCAGCAAAAGTTTTCGACATCAGACAGACGTAGGATAGTGTTGTAATGAAAAAAAATTTGGACGTAATTTCATGTGTGAAACTATCTCTACTAATTGATGTTGTCGCTATGCGCAACGTTGATTCGCACTCTCTCTCGCATTCGCACTTAGTCTAGAATCACACACATACTATATATATATATATCACGATATAATGTGTTTTACCCTCACTACACTCTTAGATGAGGTACGATAAACGTGCAAGGAACGAGTAATCACGGGTGCACACAGGATTATTTTGGTCAGTGCATGGAGATCGTAGTGAATTCTAATAGTTCCATAACATTAAAAGCATGGTCGAGCGTAGTGGATATGCCACTGGTACTTCCTATGTATAAGCGTCTTGACCATGTCGACAAAGGGTGACACCTATTCACGAGATGCAAGTAGTAGGGCTCAAGCAAGGTGTGCTTTATCATACTACCGAAGTTTCGTGAAGAAAGAGCCATGTGGAGTTGAACGTTACTAGACCTATTATACTATTGTGATTATTTTTCGGCACACTACACTCAATCGCAAGGCATAACAATTAAATCGCATCACCGCGAGACTTGTCGTAAGTCTGCAAACGCAGTGCAATCGCCTCATCGATGGACTCTGGAGAGTCTACCTCACAGGGCAATTGCATCAACGCAAGACTGGTCGTAAGTTTGTATCGCAACTCAAAGCGTGTCATCGCAAGACTTTTCGTAAGTCAACACACCGGCAATCGCATTATCGCTTAAATCTATCTCGCAATCGCTACCGTTATTTATGTGAATCGCTACCGTGTATTGTGCCAATTGCCATATCGCTTGCTGTGTGTCACTCTATCGCTTTCAGCATCGCTATCACCTACCGTTATCTGTGATATTTGTGTTAAGTTAGCACACATGACCTCGCTTCACGAAATGAAGCTCATATGGTTAAAGCAAGGTGTTTTAGTCATATCAGCAGGCTTTAGTGGAAAATGGCCATGTGGGGTCTCATGTTAGTTAAACTCTGTGGTGTTAATCAATTGAATCGAATCACATAAATCGTGCATATCCCCATCGCTTGCAACGCAACAACCGTCGCTTACCGCTCGCCGGTTGTCGCTATCACTTATCGCTTATCGCCATTCATTTATCGCCGCCATCATTGCTTGTGTTGTGCTTGTGTTATTCGCTTAATCTCCTATTCGCTTATCGCTTATCGCTACCTGTGTTACGTAAGCACACCTGACATCGATTTACGAAAAAGATCTAGTGTGGTTGGAACATGGTAAATACATCGTTGGTACTTCCTATATGTATAAGTGATTCAGCCATACGAGCAAACTAACGTGGGCAGATGCCATAAGGGGCTTAAAGACTAAATCGAATCGCATTACTCGTTTATCGCGTATCATCTATCGCTTATTCGCTTATCGCATACCGCTCATCGCTCGTCGCTCATCGCTTGGTATTCATCGCAGTCGGTATGGTATTAGTATGCATGACATCGCTTCACGGGATAAAACTAACCTGGTCGAACGTGGTGTTTTGCCATGTTAGCAAACTCTCGTGGAAACGTGCCATGTGGGTTTAATGTGGAATCTAATCGAAATCGCGCTATTCGCTTATCGCTCGATGCCTATCCAGACACGACACATCAATCTTTCATGTCATCAGGCTACTCGCGCACGCTGTTATAGCTACGTTCGTAATTCAGCTCGCCTGTTTAACCTATTCGATTCTATCTTCAACTCGGTCCGACTTCCTATCGATTGGACCGAGGTAGCACAATTCTATCTATGTCATATCACCACACATGACATCGCCTCACGAAACGAAAGTAATATGGGAGAAACATGGTGGATACGCCACTGGTACTTCCTATATATAAGTGTTTTAACCCTATTAACAAACTTTCATGAGAAAGTGCCAAGTGGGGCTCGACGTTAATTAACTTTTCAAACTGTTAAAAACTGATTTTTTTTCTAAAATTTTTATTAAAACCATTGGACAAGTGAAATTTCCTCACGATGTGGAGGTAACATCGAATCAGCCTAACTCCATGCCCAAGGGAAGTCTCATAAGTCCAGTTTTCTTTAAAAACTTTTGCAACAACAAAACGAAATCCTTCTTAAGACATTGGTTAGACATCGAGTTCAGCTTGAACCCATATCATAGGAGAGTTTCCGTAACCCCAATTTTCATTTTCGAATTCTTTAAAACGTTTAAAACCTAAACTTTCTTGCAACATTTGTTAACATCAACTCAGTTGACCCTGCGTTATAAGAAAAATTTTCAAGTTTTCCTTCCAAAATTACTTTTAAATATCTAAAAACGGACGTTTGTCAACTCTCGGTCAATTAACTCGCTGTATCGCTACTTATACAAGATCAACTCTCAAAAGTCTACCTGTTGGATTAATTTTGGGATGAAATTTCCTAAAGCAGGGGAGACTGTAACAACCCGCACTTTCGTGCATTGTTACTACTCGCTACACTCGTTACGCCTAACACCAGAGATTCAGGTCATAATGTAACTATATCGCATACATCGCTATTCGAGGGATAATCACATATTTTCGCAATACACTGTCGCTACATCACATCGCAAACACTAATACTCACGATGACATTGAGTGAGGACCTATTCTACCCTCCTCCATGGCCGTGATGTGTCGAAACGCAGACAACTAATGCTAACAAAGACCCTCGGGTGAGTGCTATAGCTCTAGCCGTCATGACGACGATGTCATTACGAGCAGGTAGTACCCCGTCAGTCATTGTGGCACAACGCATATACTAACGCTCACGATGACGTCGAGAGAGGACCTACTCTACCCTCCGGGATGGCCGTGACGCATCATAACACAACGCACACTCGAAATGAACACTTAGAAATGCGAATACGTACATACGACCTTTTTGTGATTAATTATAATAAATACATACATATCTATACGGAACTGTGTAACAAAACTATCGCATCTCCGTTGGTGCTAGTCGATAAGGTGCTTTGGCAATCGGTGTCATTCCTGGTATTAGGTGAATTCTAAATTCAACCTCTCGATCTGGCGGTAATCCAGGTAATTCTTCTGGAAAAATGTCTGAGAATTTAGACACTACAGGAATATCTTTTAATTCTTTTCCTTTGGTGTTAATAATTACTGAAATCATATACACCATTCCTCCTTTCCTTGCATAACTTGTAGCTTTCATCACAGAGATGAACTTTGTGGTTTTCGTTGGAGTTAATTACACAAATGGGTCCTGTGGTTTATGCCTAGTTTCGCCTTTAGGTACTAACTTTTTTTAACAGGTTTAGGTTTTATGGTTTCAACTTTGTAACACATTTGGGTACTGACACCAAAATTATCAATATAATGACTAAAATACTATAGTTTGGACTCAGCACTTGTTGTAGACAGGGGTTGTTAAGGGTATTTCTTCACGTGTCACAGTGGTGATATGTGTTGCGCATTCTACAACTCACAGTCACGTCTGTGCATATTTCAATGTCGATAACCTACTTTCTTCGCATTACTATGTGTTACATGCTGGGTATGCGTAAATCGCTTTCGCTACTATATACTATTAAACTTGTATGCTCACCTTTACACTATGTGTGTTGACTTTTATTTTAACGTATGTGACAGGTGTTTAGGATGCTTGCCATGTTTACTGAACTCTGTGGAATCGAGCTTGGAGAGTCTAGAAATGAATTAAATAAAAATCTGAGTTGTCGGAACAATTTATTTTGTCTTTGAGATACTATGTCTGTAATAACTACTTTTCTTGATATGTTATGGTATGGGACGTAACGTTAAATATTTGGTAAACTTAGTTATGGATTTCTCCTGGACAATCTGTTTCTCTCAGTGCTGCGCCCCGATGTTTCTGCCATCGGTTCGGGTGTGACATGATGAACAGGATATGTAAACCATACCTGGATAAATTCATAATTGTCTATATAGATGATATTCTAATTTGTAGTCAGGGCCCCACTCACCATCCTTAGAGTAAATTAGAATATCATCTATATAGACAATTATGAATTTATCCAGGTATGATTTACTTATCCTGTTCATCATGTCACACCCCAACCGATGGCAGAAACATCAGGGCGCAGCACTGAGAGAAACAGATTGTCCAGGAGAAATCCATAACTAATTTTACCAAATATTTAACGTTACGTCCCATACCATAACAAATCAAGAAAAGTAGTTATTATAGACATAGTATCTCAAAGACAAATAAATTATTCCGACAACTCAGATTTTTATTTAA
Organism: Helianthus tuberosus; assembly: GCA_030545235.1. Classification (NCBI taxonomy): domain Eukaryota; kingdom Viridiplantae; phylum Streptophyta; class Magnoliopsida; order Asterales; family Asteraceae; genus Helianthus; species Helianthus tuberosus. The sequence continues at coordinate 144,878,780 of CM060399.1, forward strand.
TTCATTTCTAGACTCTCCTAGCTCGATTCCACAGAGTTCAGTAAACATGGCAAGCATGCTAAACACCTGTCACATACGTTAAAATAAAAGTCAATACACATAGTGTAAAGGTGAGCATACAAGTTTAATAGTATATAGTAGCGAAAGCGATTTACGCATACCCAGCATGTAACACATAGTAATGCGAAGAAAGTAGGTTATCGAGATTGAAATATGCACAGACGTGACTGTGAGTTGTAGAATGCGCAACACATATCACCACTGTGACACGTGAAGAAATACCCTTAACAACCCCTGACTACAAAATATATTAAATTAGTTGTAGTTATTTTTACACAGTTTTTCTCGATTATGCTACATATCTTGATATATTAATTTAACTAATTTTCAGATATTATATTCGTGTGTTTTCAAGATTTGTATGGATTTTAATAGATACTTATTATATCATTTGTTTCATTATTTAATTTATATTTTAAAGAGTTTTTATATATTCATAATATTAGTCAGATATTTACTAGTATTATTTAGTAATATTATTAATAAATAAAAAATAGAGCGGACATTTTCTGAATTTTTTAATTTATATTTATAAATAAAAAATAAATAGATTTTATGTTAATTAAGAGATATAATAAAAAGATGAAAATAAAAAAATTGATTTTGTAAAATTGATTTAAACTTAAATAAAATTAGGTGTTAGTACCCAAAGGTGTTATATTGATAAAATTAAAAAGAATGGAAGGGTATTTTAGTCATTATATTGATAATTTTGGTATTAGTACCCAAATGTGTTACAAAATTGAAACCATAAAACCTAAACCTGTTAAAAAAAGTTAGTACCTAAAGACGAAACTAGGTATAAACCACAGGACCCATTTTTGTAATTAACTCTTTTCGTTGGTTTGACTCCTTTAATTGTGATCTTTTCACCATTTGGTGTACTTACTTGTACCGACTTTAGATCATATAAAATACTGGCATGATTGGCTACCAACCAATCCATTCCTAACACGACATCGAATCCAGCTAGATCCATTGGAAAAAGATTAGCAGTAAAGTTATGGTTTAAAACTTCTATCTTTGCTTCCTACGGGAATTCACTTATCTTGATGGAAATTCCATTGGTTGTTTCCACCAGACAGTCTTGTTGAAGTTTAGTTAATGGTTGATTGAGAAGTTTGTAGAATGCAGTATTGATAAAACTTTGGTTTGCACTAGAGTCAAATAATACTTTAGCATAAACATCATTAACTAAAAACGTACAGGCAATCACATCTGGAATCATCTTGGCTTCTTTAGCTGTCAGAACGAACGCTCTGGTATTTTTCTTGGGTCCTTCAGTTGCCTTAGCCTTGTTGGTTGTCGCTAGATCTAGTTTCGGATAGTTCGGTTTAATATGACACGTTTCTCCATAATTGTAGCATATTTTGGCACTAGCTTTCTTCCTACAATCTTCTTCCTTATGTTCTGGGAACTTGCAATAGTTGCAGGACACAACACACTTTCCTGAGTGCTTCTTTTTACAAAACTTGCAGTAAGGTGCAGAGGAAGAACCTGTTCCTTTTCCGCGATAGGAATTACCATAACGTAATTCCTGGGAAATCTTTTGGGCTAGGTTTTTTTTTTCTAGTTTTCCTCTTGCGTACGTACCAATTCATCTGTCAGAGTGTTAGCAAGTTCTACTGCTTCTTCTATGGTTTGTGGTTTAGCTACCATGACTACATGTCTGATCTCACTGATTAATCCCCAGATGTAACGGGAGATTAATACTGGTTCCGGTGAGGCTAGTGTTGGTACTATCCTTGCATATTCAAAGAATATGGTAGTATATTCTCTACAATCTACCCCACTCATTCTATGATTTAAGAACTTATTGGAAATTTGTTCCTTTTCATGAGGAGGACAAAATTTCCTTTCAACTATCTCCTTAAAGTTGGCCCATTCCATGTTGTACACCCTATCACTTCCTCTGGACTAAAAATGGTATTCCACCACTCTAATGCTGCATTCTTAAAGAGATTAGAAGCAAACATGATCTTATCTTCATATGTATGTTTACTTATTTTTAAGACTGCTTCTGTCTTTTCTATCCAGCACAAGGCTGAAATGGCTCCTTCATTGCCTGAGAATTCTATCGGTTTACAGGCTAAGAATTCTTTATAAGAACAACCATATGAGATGGTCCTTCTTTTTGGAATTGGAGCTTGGATAAGTGATCCGTGATTTCTGTTCACACTGTGACTTGGTTCGGTGGGCGCACGTTTACTTCCGATTAAAGAATTATTTTCTGCCTTTTTAATAGTGTTGATAATATATGGCAAAGCATCTATGATTCCATGTGCTACTATGTGTTCGATAGCAATTTATTCCACTTCGTTTGACATCTGAATTGTAAACATTAACAGGTATTAGTATCACAGAATTAAACAAACAACATATTTAACCAAAAACGTCGATCATTGCGAGTTTACTCTTTTCATATTCATATATGCATCTATTACAACTATAACCGTAATTTAAAGACTATTAACTATGAATCGATATATATATATATGTGATGTATATTAGTTTATATCTATTTTTAGTTGATTTTTTTTCGAAGTACAAAATACACACACACACACACACATATATATATATTAGGCGACTGGTTGTTTCTAGTATAGCATCTCGTTCTCGTCATACTTCCAGACGAGTTTCTCTCCGATTTGGCGGATTCGATTTCCTTATTCGACCAACTCTTCTGTAACAACTCTCATTAAAATTGTTACTTCTTATTTTATTTTTGTCCATCAGGAAACCCTAATTGAGACCCCCAAGTGTAACAACTCTCATTAAAAGTCCTAATTATTATTACATTTTGTCCAATAGGAAACCCTAATTGAAACCCCCAAGTGATTCTGTATAAACCTTAAAATTTTTAGAACAATCAGAATCAGGATCAGGGCCCCTAAAACTCAAGGGGGGTATTCCCTAGTTACGATTATCCACTTAATTTGCTGTCAAAAACGAATTTTATCATTCCGTCAACTCAGCAAAGCTAGTTAGGGACGTGGCTACCCTATGGTAGATGGTGACCCTTCGCGTCACGCGAGGCCCAAGGTGGTACCCCTCGCGTCACGCGAGGGGGTCAAATTTCAAGTATAAATTGTGGGGTTTGGGACTTGCATTCTGGAGTTGGAACGACATAAAAATTCGTTATATACACTGAGTTATAGTCCTTTTACTAAAAAAACACACATGAATCACGAATCACTGCCGCAATATAGGGTAACAACTCAATCGCTGATACGATTTAATGTCCGATCGATAGAAATCAATACAATGGATGTTTAAGTGCTGCCCAAATTAGGGTTATGCTTTGTCATTCGTCGTGAATTCGATGGATGTTTAAGTATCGCACTTTGTCATTCATTGTGAGGGTTTCAATCGCGTGAGTTATCGTAAATGCTGTATTAGTTACTGACCTAGTTTGTGTGCATGATATTTTAATTAGGTTACAAGGCTAATCAGTAAACTAGACTCTGCTCGTATTAAATCTGCAATGTGAGTCATTCTATTTTTATCAAAGTGCTTTATAAATTCTTAAATATTTTCAAAGTTATAATTACAGGGATTAAGTCTTTGTAATCATCAAATTACAGCCGGTATGTGGGGTTTTGTATACATTACTTGATAACCGTCACCATTGGACAACGGGGTAGCCAAGGGGTGATATGACCATAGTCATAGACACCATTGGACAATGAGGTTACCAATGGATGGTCGAGTGACAAATACTGTGGGTAGTTGGTTGATATATAGAAACATTATAATCGCTCTTAATACTGTAAATTATAACAACATGTCGTTTTAGTAAAAAGAATGATTCACCAGTATTTCCCGCTGACAAAACCTTTTTCAAACATGTTTCAGGTGATCTGTTGTGATCCAGGAAAAGTGCAGTGAAGCACTACAAGCTTAAGGAAGTGGCTCAATATAAATAAAGAAACATGTTTTGTAAAATAAAGATTTCCCAGTGAAATCATCTTATTGTAAATTATCATGGGTTTTATCCCAATTTATAAAATAAAATAATCAGGAAAATTTTCAGCTTTTAAAAGATCCTGCTAAAATCTTCCGCTGTAAACTTAATTAAATAAATACCACGGGATTTTCTGTCCCTCGGCTCCTAAACCGGGTCAAACCGGGGCTGGGGCCGTGACAGAAAAAGGTGGTATCAGAGCCACTGAGTTAAGCTAATTAAGTATTTGAGAAATACTTAATTTTCCTGATTGTCATTTTGTGATTATATGTTTTATTAACTGACTACTTGTTAGTTACAGTATGGGTAAGCAAAAGCTTTCGAACATCTATCTTAAATTAGATAGTTCGCAAAAAGAGAAGGGAAGTTCATCCCAATCAAAATCCTCAAGATACTCAGTAGATGCTGAGGAGGGAATATTTGTTCGTAAAGCTCATTATGAGGAACCACTTTCTCCTAATAAAAGAAGTTTGATTATTAGGAAAAGTCAGGAGAAAATAAAGAAATCTCAATCTAAAGAAATGAGAATTAAACAGGAAATCCAGAAACTCGGTAGTAACCCACCATGGGAAGACAAGTTAGATGAAAAATGGGCAGATCTCTATATGTTAGCAACAGTAGCAGTAAATGCAAATCTTTAAATACCATGACCCAGTATTAGCACCCTTACCATATGCAAGTCAGAAACTTTACCCAGTAAATAAATAAATTACAATAAACCCTAGTATGTTTAATTTTCAGTTGTCCTTTGTATTAAATTAGCCACACGGTATGCAATAATACTTGAATGTTTATCTGTGAAATTTTAACTTAGTATTTTTGCATATATGCTAAACAACATGAATGAGTTATCTGGAGCCCTAGAGAATCTCAACCTCTACCCCGTAAACATAGAAGTTTCCAAAGATTTTACTGGTTACTTTGCTGATGTGGAACAACCTATGGAATTTCAAGCTCCACCTTTGGAGAAAGCCAAACCTAAGAAAAGGAGAAGATTGGTAGGATGGAGGCGTGTACGCAGGAGGAAACCAGCAACTAGGAGAGTTCCCAAAATAGAGAATCCCATAGATAAAGGAAAAGGAATTGTGATCGGGGAAGGTTCTAGTCAAGTAGAAATGGAAATTGGGGAAAGTTCGAGGCAAGTCGAGGAGTTGCCATTACAAGAAGAGTTGGATCAGATATTGGCGAGTTGTGATATCGTTAGACCTATTAATAACAACCTTTACCCTTATTCTGCCGAAACTCAACTTCCAATAAATTTGGAACCAGCCATTCCAGAACCTTTAATCCATACTCAACCTTTAGGAATGGATGAGTGGTGGACTAACGATTGGCAATTTCAAAATCTACTTAATAACCCTTATACGTTTTTCCCTCAGTTCGACCCAGAACCTATACCAAATCCACCTATGAGTAATGAAAATTTAGCTGAACTCCGCCATTTTGGCGAGGAGCTGATGGATGCTGGGAATAGGATCCAGGAGATAGGAGGACAAATCTCCTGGAAATACGATGAGAGGGAACATCGCTTTTGAAATGCCAGCGGATTAGGGATAATGTGGTTATGAAGTTATGATTGTATAATACTATAATAATTAAAATAAAACATGTAAAATAAACAATAAAACTTGTGTAAAATAACGGTGTGTAATGATGCATAATATATATAAAATGGGAATCGAGAAATCGATAATTTTGGATATATATTTGTTGTGAAATGTGGATGATTCTTTTTGTGTATAATTGTTATTTATTGTATACTAATAAATTATATATATTAATTATCAGATGGAAAACGCTAATAATGAACCAGTTAACGAGGTTAACTAATCTGAGCATCACCAGGAAGAGCAATTTATGACTAAGCAAGATATAGAAAATATCGTTACTCAAGGGATAGCCAATGCTATTCCAGCAATTCTTGCTGCTGCTAGAAATCCAGTTGAACCTCAACAAATCATTCCTAGCAAACGTACTTCTGAAGATAACTTCAGTAATAGCATAAACAGAGGCGGTAATCATACTAATAACAATAATGATCCATGGCAGACCCCGCTCCCTAAGAAAAGGAAAGCTGCAACACCTGGTTGCACTTACAAAGAATTTCTTGCCTGTAAACCGGTTGAGTTTGCAGGAAATGAGGGAGCAATTGCGGCACTGCGTTGGTTAGAGAAAACTGAGGCAGTGATTATAATAAGTAAATGTGCTGAAGACGACAAGGTCATGTACGCGTCAAATCTTTTCAAAGAAGGGGCGCTAGAATGGTGGAATACAGTACTTCAAGCGAAAGGAAGAAATATGACATATGCCATGAGTTGGGAGGAATTTAAGCAGTTAATAGAAAGAAAATTATGTCCTGAGTATGAAAAGGAACAAATGGCAAATAAGTTCCTGAACCATCGGATGATGGGTGTAGACTGTCGCGGATATACTTCGACATTCTTTGAATATGCCAGAGTGGTACCAACACTGGCTTCGCCAGAACCGGTGCTCATTTCTCGCTATATTTGGGGATTGATTAGTGAAATCCGTAATATCGTTAAAGCTGCGAGACCTCGCACTATTGACGATGCGGTAGAATTAGGTAACACCTTAACTGACGAGCTGGTACGCACAAGAGATGAAAATAGGAAAAAGGAACCGGCTCAGAAAATTATCTAAGGATTTCGTGTGGGTAATAATAACAACTTCAAGAAAAGAGGAACATGGCAATCCTCAACTCCGTCGTTCTGCAGGAATTGCAGAAAGAAACATTGTGGAAGATGTAATATAACCTGCAACTTTTGCAAAATGGTAGGACATCGTGAAGAAGACTGCAGAAAGAAAACAAGAATCTGCTTTAACTGTGGAGAAGCAGGACATTTCAAAACAGAATGTCCTAAATTGGTCAAACCAGCAGACAACAAAGCCAAGATGGCCGACGGAGCTACTAAAAAGAATGCCAGAGCATTCCAGCTGACCGCTCAAGAAGCAGAACTCATTCCAGATGTGATAGCTGGTACGTTCTTAGTTCACAATGTTTTCGCAAAAGTATTATTTGACTCTGGTGCAAACCAAACTTTTATCAATACTTCATTCTGCCAAGCTCTTAATTTACCTTTAATCAACCTTAGGCAGATTTTTACAGTCGAAACGGCAGATGGGAATTCTGTTAAAATAGATAAGATTTTGCGGAAAGGAAATATAGAACTTTCAGGTCATAAATTCTCTGCAAACCTATTACCTATGAAATTAGCCGAATTCGATGATGTGTTAGGAATGGATTGGTTAGTAGCCAACCATGCTCGAATCCTTTGTGATAAGAACTCTATAGAGATTCAGGCACCCACCGGAGAAGTAATTATGATTACAGGAGATAAGCCACGTAAACCCATGAAGTTCATTTCAGTAATGAAAATTGCTAGTTATGAACGAAAGCAAGGAATAGTGTATATGATTTCAGTAATCATTAGTACTAAGAATAAAGAACTTAAGGAGATTCCTGTAGTCTCAGAATACCCAGATGTATTCCCGGAAGAACTCCCGGGATTACCACCTGACAGGGAAGTAGAATTTAGGATTCATCTAATTCCTAGAACTACACCGATAGCCAAAGCACCTTATCGGTTAGCACCCACTGAAATGTCAGAACTAAAAAAGCAATTAGATGAATTACTAAGTAAAGGATTCATACAACCTAGTTCATCCCCTTGGGGAGCACCAGTGTTGTTCGTAAAGAAGAAGGATGGTTCGATGCGAATGTGTATTGATTATAGGGAATTAAACAAGGTTACAAGTAAGAATCGATACCCATTACCTAGGATTGATGATCTGTTTGATCAACTTCAAGGAGCTAGATATTTTTCTAAGATAGATTTACGCTCCGGATATCATCAATTGAAGGTACAAGAAGAAGACATACCTAAAACTGCTTTCAGGACTAGGTATGGTCATTACGAGTTTACAGTCATGCCCTTCGGATTAACGAATGCACCTGCATCATTCATGGACATGATGAATAGAATCTGTAAACCGTATTTGGATAAATTTGTAATTGTCTTCATCGACGATATACTTATTTATTCCAAAAGTTAACGAGCATTGTCAACACTTGCATGCACTCTTAACTTTGTTAAGAAGGGAGAAGCTTTACGCCAAGTTCTCAAAGTGTGAATTTTGGCTACAAGAAGTGCAATTTTTAGGACACATGGTGAACCATGAAGGTATTCACGTAGATCCTGCTAAGATAGAAGCAATTTTCAAATGGAAGGTTCCACAAACAGTCATGGAAATTAGAAGTTTTCTAGGGTTAGCCGGATATTATAGACGGTTTATTAAGGATTTTTCCAAAATAGCAGTACCATTAACTAAGCTAACCTGTAAAGCGGTTAAGTTTGAATGGGGACCTAGGCAAGAAGAGGCGTTTAGAATTTTAAAACAAAAGTTAACCAATGCCCCAATTCTAGCTTTGCCAGAAGGAACTGAAGATTTTGAAGTATATTGTGATGCTTCTAAGCTAGGATTAGGATGTGTGCTAATGCACCGCAAGAAGGTAATTGCGTATGCTTCAAGACAATTGAAAAAGCACGAGGAAAATTATACGACTCATGATTTAGAGTTAGGAGCCATAATTTTTGCCCTTAAAATTTGGAGACATTATCTGTACGGAAGTAAGTTTATTGTCTATACAGATCATAAAAGTTTAAGGTACATATGTGGGCAAAAAGAGTTAAACATGAAACAAAGGAGATGGATGGAAATCCTAAGTGATTACGACTGTGATATTCAGTATCACGAAGGAAAGGCCAATATAGTTGCAGATGCCTTAAGTCGTAAATATCATGAGAAACAACGACGGGTTCGTGCTCTTAGATTAAATCTACAGTAAGATTTAATGGAACAACTAAAAAGCATTCAAGAAACTGCAATCAAGGACGATGCTGAAGGAATGAAAGGAAGAATAAAAGAATTAGAGCAAGGAAGTGATGGAATTTGGAGATTCCATAAGAAAAGAATTTGGGTACCTAAGCAAGGAGATTTAAGAGATAAGATTTTAGAAGAAGCTCATAAATCTAGGTATACCATGCATCCTGGTAACAATAAAATGTACCAAGATTTAAGAAATAATTTATGGTGGATAGGAATGAAAAAGGACATTGCTAGATATATTTCTCAATGTCTTACCTGTTCACAAGTTAAGGCAGAACACCAGAAACTCTCAGGTCTATTACAACAACTAGAAATGCCTGTATGGAAATGGGAACTCATAACAATGGATTTTGTTACTAAGTTACCCAAAACCAGAAAGGGTAATGATGCGATTTGGGTAATTGTGGATCGATTAACCAAATCAGCTCATTTTCTACCTATGAAAGAAACCTTTAATATGGAAATGTTAGCCAAGTTGTATGTAGACGAAGTTGTATCCTTACATGGAGTTCCACTCTCCATTGTATCGGATAGAGATAGTCGTTTCACTTCCCACTTCTGGATAAGTTTTCAGAAAGCCATGGGATCGACTAAATTTGAGTACTGCGTATCATCCACAAACAGACAGGCAAAGTGAAAGGACAATCCAAACCCTAGAAGACATGCTCCGAGCATGTGTAATCGATTTTGATGGAAATTGTGACGACCACTTACCTTTAATAGAATTCTCCTATAACAATAGCTATCACTCAAGTATAGAAGCTGCCCCATTCGAAGCACTATATGGACATAAATGTAGAACTCTAGTTTGTTGGGTAGAAATAGGAGAAAGTCAATTATCAGGTCCTGAAATAGTACAAGAAACTACCGACAAGATCACTCAAATCAAAGAAAGACTAAAGACGGCTCGCGATCGCCAGAAGAGTTATGCCGACAATAGACGGAAGCCATTGGAATTCCAAGTGGGAGACAAAGTACTCTTAAAAGTTTCTCCTTGGAAAGGAGTAGTTCGATTCGGTAAGAAAGGAAAGCTAAGTCCACGATACGTAGGACCATTTTCAGTGATCCAACGTATAGGACCAGTTGCTTATCGTTTACAATTATCAGAAGAGTTAGCAGGAGTATATGATGTATTTCATGTATCCAATCTTAAGAAATGTCTATCTAACGAATCCCTGGTAGTACCTCTTCAAGATATAGAGGTAAATGAAAAGCTAAAGTTTGTTGAAAAACCATTACAAATAGAAGATAGAAAGATTAAGTTTCTCAAGCACAAGCGGCTAGTGCTGGTCAAAGTCAAGTGGGATTTGAAGAGAGGATCTGAATATACTTGGGAGTTAGAATCGGAAATGAAGCGAAAGTATCCTCACTTGTTCCAATAAATCTCAAGGACGAGATTTTTATTAAGGTGGGGAGGATGTAACAACTCTCATTAAAAGTCCTAATTATTATTACATTTTGACCAATAGGAAACCCTAATTGAAACCCCCAAGTAATTCTGTATAAACCTTAAAATTTTTAGAACAATCAGAATCAGAATCAGGGCCCCTAAAACTCAGGGGGGGGGGGGTATTCCCTAGTTACGATTATCCACTTAATTTGCTGTCAAAAACGAATTTTATCATTCCGTCAACTCAGCAAAGCTAGTTAGGGACGTGGCTACCCTATGGTAGATAGTGACCCTTCGCGTCACGCGACGCCCAAGGTGATACCCCTCGCGTCACGCGAGGGGGTCAAATTTCAAGTATAAATAGTGGGGTTTGGGACTTGCATTCTGGAGTTGGAACGACGTAAAAATTCGTTATATACACTGAGTTATAGTCTTTTTACTACAAAAACACACACGAATCACGAATTTCTGCCGCAATACAGGGTAATAACTCGATCGCTGATACGATTTAATGTCCGATCAATAGAAATCAATCCAATGGATGTTTAAGTGATGCCCAAATTAGGGTTATGCTTTGTCATTCGTCGTGAATTCGATGGATGTTTAAGTATCGCACTTTGTCAGTCATTATGAGGGTTTCAATCTCATGAGTTATCGTAAATGCTGTATTAGTTACTGACCTAGTTTGTGTGCATTGATATTTTAATTAGGTTACAAGGCTAATCAGTAAACTAGACTCGGCCCGTATTAAATCTGCAATGTGAGTCATTCTATTTTTATCAAAGTGCTTTATAAATTCTTAAATATTTTCAAAGTTATAATTACAGGGATTAAGTCTTTGTAATCACCAAATTACAGCCGGTATGTGGGGTTTTGTATACATTACTTGATAACCATCACCATTGGACAACGGGGTAGCCAATGGGTGATATGACCATAGTCACAGACACCATTGGACAATGAGGTTACCAATGGATGGTCGAGTGACAAATATTGTGGGTAGTTGGTTGATATATGGAAACATTGTAATCGCTCTTAATACTGTAAATTATAACAACATGTCGTTTTAGTAAAAAGAATGATTCACCAGTATTTCCCGCTGACAAAACCTTTTTCAAACATGTTTCAGGTGATCTGTTGTGATCCAGGAAAAGTGCAGTGAAGCATTACAAGCTTAAGGAAGTGGCTCAATATAAATAAAGAAACATGTTTTGTAAAATAAAGATTTCCCAGTGAAATCATCTTATTGTAAATTATCGTGGGTTTTATCCCAATCTATAAAATAAAATAATCAGGAAAATTTTCAGCATTTAAAAGATCCTGCTAAAATCTTCCGTTGTAAACTTAATTAAATAAATACCACGGGATTTTCTGTCCCTCGGCTCCTAAACCGAGTCAAACCGGGGCTGGGGCCGTGACACCAAGTAATATTGCATGACCCCTAAAATTTTCAGAACAGTTGGAATTAGGATCAAGGCCCCTAAAACACAGGGGGTGTTCCCTAATTAGTATTATCCACACAGTTCGCTGTAGAAATTGAATTTTATCGAACCGCTGAGTCACTAATGCTATAAATCCACGAAGCTACCCTATGCTAGAAGTGGACCTGTCGCGCCACGCGCGGGAGCCAGGTGGACCTGGCGCGCCACGCGACGGGGAGCATTTTCCAGCATATAAATGAGGGGCTTGGCACTTGCATGGCTGCGTTGGTTCGACGTTTAAACTCATTTTGTACACTGAGATATCCTCTGTTTAGTCCAAAAACACACACAAGCACGAAATTCTGCTGCGATAACAGGGTAATAACTCGATCACTGCTACGATACAATGTCCGATTGATTGAAACCAATCCGATGGATGTTTAAGTGATGCCCGAATCCGGGCTATACTTTGTCATTCGTCGTGAAGGTTTTGATTTCATGAGCTTATCGTAAAAGTTGTATTAAGTTACTGACCTAGTTTCGTGTGCATTGTTATTTAACTAGGTTACAAGGTTAAATCTGTAGACAAGGTTCTGTCCGATTAAAATTTCAAAGTGAGCCATTCTCTTTTTATCAACTGTTTTACTAAACCTCGAATTTATTTGTCAAAGTTACAATTACAGGGATTAAGTCTTTGTAATTCTTCAAATTTCTGCCGGTATGTGGGGTTTTGTATACATTACTTGATACCCGTCACCATTGGACAATGGGTTAGCCAATGGGTGATCTGACCATAGTCACAAACACTGTCGAGTGACAAATACCGATTTGGGGTAATTGGTAGATATAAACAATATAATCACCCTTAATACTGTATATTATGACAATGTGTCGTTTTGTGCAACTTGAATGACTCGCCAGTATTTCCCTGCTGATAAAACCTTTTTAAAACATGTTTCAGGTGATCTGTTGTGATCAAGGAAGAAAAGTGCCGCATAGCACTACAAGCTTGAAGAAGTGGCTCAATAAAATAAAGAAACATGTTTTTGTAAAACAGGGGATTTCCGTGAGAAATCACCTTTATTGAAAATTATGGGTGTTATCCCCAAATGATGAAATAAAATAAATTGGGCATTTTCAAGTTTTAAAAGATCCTGCTAAAAATTTCATTGCCAACATATTAGTTACCACGGATTTTTCTGTCCCGCGGCTCCTGAAGCGAGTAAAACCGAGCCAGGGGCCGTGACAGAAAAAGGTGGTATCAGACCCACTGATTTAAGCAAATTTAGTATTTAGAAATGCTTAATTTTTCTGATTGCCATTCTGTGATTATGTGAAAATTCAATTTACAAAATTTTAACTTAGAATTTTGTGTGTTTCTTCATGTATGCTAACAGCATGAATGAACTATCAGAAGCACTTCAAAACTTTACTATCCATACCACAGATATGGATACCACCGATACCTTCACTGGCTACCAGGCTGATAATGAAGAGCCAATGGTATTCCAAGCCCAACCTCAGGAAAAACCGAAGCCGAAAAAGAGAAGAAGATTCGTAGGATGGAGGCGTGTGCGTAGGAAGAAACCAGCAACACAGAAAGTTATAAAGACTGAGGATCCGAAGGATAAAGGAAAAGGAAAAGAGATTGGGGAAAGTTCTGGGCAAGTTCAGGAAATGCCATCATGGGAGGAGCTGGACCGCAAACTGGCACTTAGCGATCTCATCGGACCTGCCGATGAAAACCTCTTCAATTACCCAGCTGAAGTACTACTTCCAGTGAATCTGGAACCTGCTATCCCAGATCCTATTATCCACCCCCGACCTCTACTGGGAGAACTGGAAGAATGGTGGACCACTGACTGGCAATTTCAGAATCTCCTGAATAACCCTAACACCTTTTTCCCCCAGTTTGACCCTGAGACTGCACCAAACCCACCTATGAGCACGGAAAACTTGGCTGAGCTCCGTCACTACGGCGAAGAACTGGTGGACGCAGGGAATCGAATCCGGGAAGTGGGAGAACAGATCTCCTGGAAATACGACGAGAGGGAACGTCGTTTTTGAAAAAGTCAGCTAACGGTGGTGTGGTTGTGTGTTTGTATAATAATAATAACATAATAAATAATAATAAAAATATAATCATGTAAAACAACTAAAAATAAAACTTTTATAACATAGTTGGTGTGTACGGATGCCTACTAAAATATAATATATGGAAGTCGCAAAGTCGACAATTTTGGCTATACGTGTTAACGTGATTATGTGCGATTGCTTCATTATGTTTGATTGATATTTGTTTATGCCAATAACTTATATATATATATATATATATATATATATATATATTGTTCATTATCAGATGGAACCCGTTGTTAATGAACCAGTTAATGAAGTTAACCAATCTGAGCAAAACAATGAGGATCACTTTCTTAATAGGCAAGATATAGAAAACATCGTTGCCCAGGGAATAGCAAATGTTATTCCAGCAATCATTGCTGCTGTCCGAAATCCAGTTGAACCTCAACCAATTATTCCCAGTAAACGTACTCACGGCGACAATTTCAGTAATAGTGTAAATGGAGGTGGCAACATTAATAATAATGATAATGATGAGATGCAAGCCCCATTTCTTAAGAGAATGAAAGCTGCAACGCCTGGTTGCACTTACAAGGAATTTCTTGCCTGTAAACCAATCGAATTTACAGGCAATGAAGGGGCAACTGATGCACTGCGTTGGTTAGAGAAAACCGAAGTAGTAATTAAAATAAGTAAGTGTGCCGAGGAAGACAAGGTCATGTACGCGTCACATCTTTTTAAAGAAGGGGCACTAGAATGGTAGAACACGGTACTACAAGCCAAGGGAAGCGATGTGGCTTATGCCATGAGTTGGGAAGAATTCAAGAGTCTGGTGGAAAGGAAATTCTGCCCTGAATATGAAAAAGAGAAAATGGCGAATAAGTTCCTGAGCCATCGAATGGTGGATGTTGACTGTCGAGGGTATACTTCGACATTTTTCGAATATGCCAGAATTGTACCAACTCTAGCCAACACCTTGACTGAAGGACTGGTGCGTACACGGGAAGAAAACAGGAAAAAGGAATTAGCCCAAAAGATTACCCAAGGATTTCGTGTGGGTAATAATAGTAATTTTAAGAAAAGAGGAACTCGGCAATCTTCCACTCCGCCATTCTGCGGGAACTGTAAAAAGAAACATTTTGGAAAATGCAATGAAACCTACAACTTCTGCAAAGCTCTAGGACATCGTGAAGAAGAGTGCAGAAAGAAAACAAAAATCTGCTATAACTGTGGAGAAGCTAGGCATTTCAGACCAGAATGCCCTAAATTAGTCAAACCAGCTGAAGGAACCAATAAGAAGACGCAAGAGTCTTTCAATTGACTACGCAGGAAGCTGAACTGATTCCGGACGTAATAGCTGGTACGTTTCTGGTACACAACGTTTATGCGAAAGTATTATTCGACTCTGGTGCAAACCAAAGTTTTATTAATACTTCATTCTGCCAAGCTCTTAAGCTACCCTTAACCAAACTTAGGCAAATTTATACAGTAGAAACGGCAGATGGGAATTCTGTTAACATAGATAAGGTTTTGCAAGAAGAAAAGATAGAACTTTCAGGTCATAAATTTTCTGCAAACCTATTACCCATGAATTTAGTTGGATTCGATGTCGTATTAGGAATGGATTGGTTAGTAGCCAACCACGCTCGAATCCTCTGTGATAAAAATTCCATAGAAATCCGTGCACCTACCGGAGAAGTAATTATGTTTACAGGGGATAAGCCGCGTAAACCAATGAAATTCATTTCAGTAATGAAAGTTGCTAGTTATGAACGAAAGCAAGGAATAGTATATATGATTTCGGTAATCATTAGCACTAAGGGTAAGGAACTTAAGGAAATTCCAGTAGTATCAGAATACTCGGATGTATTGCCAGAAGAACTACCTGGATTACCACCCGATAGGGAAGTAGAATTTAGAATTCATCTAATTCCTGGAACTACACCAATAGCCAAGGCACCTTATCGGTTAGCACCCACCAAAATGTTAGAATTGAAAAAGCAATTAGATGAATTGCTCAGTAAAGGATTCATACAACCTAGTTCATCCCCTTGGGGAGCACCGGTGTTGTTTGTAAAGAAGAAAGACGGTTCAATGCGAATGTGTATCGATTATAGGGAATTGAATAAGGTTACAATTAAGAATCGATACCCATTACCTAGGATTGATGATATTTTTGATCAACTTCAGGGAGCTAGATATTTTTCTAAGATAGATTTACGCTCCAGATACCATCAATTGAAAGTACAAGAAGAAGACATACCTAAAACTGCCTTCAGAACTAGGTATGGTCGTTATGAGTTTACAGTCATGCCCTTTGGACTAACAAATTGTGACAACCCGAACTTTCAATGTAACAACTCTCATCAAAAGTCCTATTTATTAAATTAATTTGACCAATAGGAAACCCTAATTGAGACACCCAAGTGATTCTGCACAAACCCTAAAATTTTCAGAACAATCGGAATCAGGATCAGGGCCCCTAAAACTCAGGGGGGTAAACCCTAGTCACGATTATCTAAATAAAACGTTATCAAAATATCAATTTCGAATTCTGTCAACTCATCAGGCCTAGTCCCACATGTGGCAACACTATGAGCATGAGGTGTCCCTTACGGACCGTAAGGGTTAAGTCTTACGGTCCGTAAGCAATGCGAAATTTTGACTATAAATAGCAGACATTGGCACTTGAAATTCGGCGTATGTTCGACAAAGAAATTCATTTCAGGCACCGAGTTACATTCTGTTTACCACAATTAACACACACAGATCACTAATCGACGCTGCAATCAGGGTAATAACTCGATCGCTATTACGATTCATTGTCCGATTGATCAAAATATCCGATGGATGTTTAAGTGCTGCCCACATTAGGGTGATGCTTTGTCATTAGTCGTTAATTCGATGGATGTTTAAGCATAGCGCTTTGTCATTCGTTGTGAGGGTTTGATCTCGTGAGTTATCGTAAATGCTGTATTAAGTTACTAACCGAATTGTGTGCCTATTATTAAATTTAGGTTAAAAGGCTAATCAGTAGGCTAGGCTCTGCTCAAATTAAATCTGCAATGTGAGTCATTCTCTTTTTATCAAATTACTTTCCAAATCAAGTTTATTTTCAAAGGTTTTAATTACAGGGATTAAGTTTATGTAATCACCATATTAGAGCCGGTATGTGGGGTTTTGTATACATTACTTGATAATCTTCACCATTGGACAACGAGTTAGCCAATGGGTGATATGACCATAGTCACATAAACGAGTCGAGTGACAAGTACCGAGGGTAGTTGGTTGATATCTGAAACATTGTAATTGCTCTTAATACTGTAAATTATAACAAATGTGTCGTTTTAGTAAATAGAATGATTCACTCAGTATTTCCCGCTGACAAAACCTTTTTCAAACATGTTTCAGGTGATCTGTTATGATCCAGGAAAAGTGCCGAGAAGCACTACAAGCTTAAGGAAGTGGCTCAGTATAAAATAAAGAAACATGTTTTGTAAAATAAAAGATTTCTTCGTGAAATCTCAAGATTGTAAATTACCGGGTTTTATCCCGAGTTGTGAAATAAAATAATCGGGAAATATTTCAGTTTTAAAAAGATCCTGACGATAAACTTCCGCTGTTAAACTCAATTAAATAAATACCACGGGATTTCTGTCCCGCGGCTCCTGAAACGGGATAAACCGGGTCGGGGGCCGTGACAGAAAAAGGTGGTATCAGAGCCACTGATTTAAGCCAATTAAGTATTGAGAAAATACTTAATTTTTATTAATTACTATTTTGTGACTATATGTTTTATTATCTGACTAAGTGTGTACAGTATGGGTAGATCTTTATATGCTAGCCACTGTAGCAATAAATACAAATCTTTAAAATAATCTGACTCAAAGTTTTAGCACCTTTATTATCTACAATCTAGAAACCTTATTCAGTAAATAAATAAGTAAACCTTAGTATGTTTTAATTTTCAGTTGTCTTGGTAGTTAACCAGTATGAAATAATATTTAAAAAGATTTTCTATGAAATTTTGTTATAAAATTTTGACTTAATAAATTTTGATTGTTTTGCATATTTAAACAGCATGAGTGACTTGTCTGACGCCCTTCAGAATTTAAATCTCTATCCGTTAAGAATAGAGGTTTCCAGAGATTTCAATAGGTATATACCAGACATAGAAGTACCTATAGAATTCAACGCTTCACCTCTCGAGAAACCCAAGCCTAAGAAAATGGAGATTGGGGAAAGCTCTAGGCAAATTGAGGGGTTACCATCTCAGGAAGAGCTAGATTTTGTATTGGCAAACTATGATACTATTAAACCTGTTAATGAAAATGTTTTTATTCATTCTCTTAAAAAACAACTACCAATGAACTTAGAACCAGCTATTCCAAACCCTTCAATCCACTCGCAAATAGACGAATGGTTGACTAATGAAATACAGTTACAAAACAATCCCTATAAGCTTTTTCCTCAGTTCAATCCAAAACCTTTACCAAATCGACCAATGAATAACGAGAATATGGCTGAACTTCATCATTTTAACAAAGAACTAATGGATGCTGGGAATAGGATCCAAGAGATTTTGGGACAGATCTCCTGGAATTACGATAAGAGGGAACGCCGTTACTAGACAATCAACTGACAAAAGATAGGGGGTTTATGGAACTGTAGTGGTGTAATAGTAATAAGTAAAATCAATCTGTAAAATAACTACAAATAAAACTTGGTAAGATAATGGTGTATATTGATGCATATTATTAAATATAAATGGAAATCGAGAAAGCAATAGTTTTGGCTATATTGGTGTTATGAACTCTGTATAATTGTTTTGTGTAATTGTTATTTATTTGATACTAATAAATTATATATATTAATTATCAGATGGAAAACGCTAATAATGAACCAGTGAATGAGATTAATCAATCTGAGCAACAACCGGGGGATCAATATATGACTAGGCAGGATATAGAAAATATCGTTGCTCAAGGGATAGCCAATGCTATTCCAGCATTCGTTGATGCTGTTAAAAATCCAATAGAACCGCAACAAATCGTTCCTAGCAAACGTATTTCTGAAGATAACTTCAGTAATAGCGTAAACGGAGGCAATGATCATGTTAATCATGATAATGAACCATGGAAAGCTCCGCTCCCTAAGAAAATGAAAGCTGCAACACCTGGTTGCACTTATAAAGAATTTCTTGCTTGTAAACCCACTGAGTTTGCAGGCAATGAAGGAGCGACTGCTGCACTGCGTTGGTTAGAGAAAACCGAGGCAGTAATTGCCATAAGTAAATGTGTTCAGGATGATCAGGTCATGTACGCGTCAAATCTTTTTAAAGAAGGGGCGCTAGAATGGTGGAACACGGTGCTACAGGCTAAAGGAAGAAATAGGGCTTATGCCATGAAATGGGAAGAATTCAAGAGTCTTGTAGAAAGAAAATTCTGTCCCGAATATGAAAAAGATCAAATGGCAAATAAGTTCCTGACCCACCGGATGATAGGTGTAGATTGTCGTGGTTATACTTCGACATTTTTTGAATATGCTAGAGTGGTACCAACACTGGCTTCGCCAGAACCGGTACTCATTTCACGCTATATTTGGGGACTGATTAGTGAAATCCGTAACATCGTTAAAGCTGCGAGACCTCGTACGATTGACGATGCTGTGGAATTAGCCAATACCCTAACTGACGAACTGGTACACACGCAAGATGAAAACAGGAAGAAGGAATTGGCTCAGAAAATTACCCAAGGATTTCGTACGGGTAATAATAGCAACTTTAAGAAAAGAGGAACGGGAAATCCTCAACTCTGCCATTCTGCAAGAATTGCAAAAGAAAACATTATGGAAGATGTAATGTAACCTGCAATTTTTGCAAAATGGTAGGACATCGTGAAGAAGACTGCAGAAAGAAAACAACGATCTGCTATAACTGTGGAGAAAAGGGACATTTTAGACCAGAATGTCCTAAATTAATCAAACCAGCAGACAACAAAGCCAAGACAACCGATGGAGCTATTAAGAAGAATGTCCGAGCCTTTCAATTAACTACTCAGGAAGCCGAGATGATTCCAGATGTGATAGCTGGTACGTTCCTAGTTCACAACGTATATGCAAAAGTATTATTTGACTCTGGTGCAAACCAAAGTTTTATCAATACTTCATTCTGCCAAGCTCTTAATATACCCTTAACCAACATTAGGCAGATTTTTACAGTCGAAACGGCTGATGGGAATTCAGTTAAAATAGATAAAGTTCTGCAAAATGTAGAAATAGAACTTTCAGGTCATAAATTCTTTGCAAATCTATTACCTATGAAGTTAGCCGAATTTGATGTTGTGTTAGGAATGGATTGGTTAGTAGCCAACCATGCTCGAATTCTCTGTGATAAGAACTCTATAGAAATTCAGGCACCCACCAGAGAAGTAATTGTGATTACAGGAGATAAACCACGTAAGCCTATGAAGTTCATATCAGTAATGAAAGTTGCTAATTATGAACGAAAACAAGGAATAGTATATATGATTTCAGTAATCATTAATACTAAGGGAAAAGAACTTAAGGAAATTCCTGTAGTCTCAGAATACCCAGAGGTATTCCCAGAAGAATTACCAGGATTACTACCAGATAGGGAGGTAGAATTTAGGATTCATCTAATTCCAGGAACTATACCGATAGCTAAGACACCTTATCGGTTAGCACCCACAGAAATGTTAGAACTGAAAAAGCAATTAGATGAGTTACTAAGTAAAGGTTTCATACAACCTAGTTCATCCCCGTGGGGAGCGCCAGTGTTGTTTGTTAAGACAAAGGATGGTTCAATGAGAATGTGTATTGATTATAGAGAATTAAATAAGGTTACTATTAAGAATTGATACCCATTACCTAGGATTGATGATCTTTTCGATCAACTTCAAGGAGCTAGATATTTTTCTAAGATAGATTTACGTTCCGGATATCATCAATTGAAGGTACAAGAAGAAGACATACCTAAAACTGCTTTCAGAACTAGGTATGGTCATTATAAGTTTACAGTCATGCCCTTCGGGTTAACGAATGCACCTGCCGCATTCATGGACATGATGAATAGGATCTGTAAACCGTATTTGGATAAATTTGTAATTGTTTTCATAGACGATATACTTATTTATTCAAAAAGCACGAAGAAAATTATACGACTCATGACTTAGAATTAGGAGCCGTAATATTTGCCCTTAAGATTTGGAGACATTATCTATACGGAAGTAAGTTTACTGTCTATACAGATCATAAGAGTTTAAGATATATATTTGGGAAAAAAGAGTTAAACATGAGGCAAAGAAGATGGATGAAAATCTTAAGTGATTACGACTGTGATATTCAGTATCACGAAGGAAAGGCAAATGTAGTTGCAGATGCTTTAAGTCATAAGTATCATGAGAACCAAAGACGAGTTCGTGCTCTCAGATTAAATCTACAATTAGATTTAATGGAACAAATAAAGAATGCTCAGGAAAACGCAATCCAAGATGATGATGATGAAGGAATGAAGGGACGAATAAAAGAATTAGAGCAAGGAACTGATGGAATTTGGAGATTCCACAAAAGCAGAATATGGGTACCTAAGCAGGGAGAATTAAGAAATAAGATTTTAGAAGAAGCCCATAAGTCAAGGTATACAATTCATCCAGGAAACAATAAGATGTACCAAGATTTAAGAAATAGCTTTTGGTGGATAGGAATGAAAAAGGATATAGCTAAATATATTTCTAAGTGTCTTACTTGTTCACAAGTTAAGGCAGAACATCAGAAACCTTCAGGTCTACTACAACAATTAAAGATGCCTGTATGGAAACGGGAACTCATAACAATGGATTTTGTTACTAAGTTACCCAAAACCAGAAAAGGTAATGACGCGATTTGGGTAATTGTGGATTGATTAACCAAATCTCCTCACTTTCTACCTATGAAAGAAACCTTTAGCATGGAAAGATTGGCAAAGTTGTATGTAGATGAAGTCGTATCTCTACATGGAGTTCCACTCTCCATTGTTTCAGATAGGGATAGTCGTTTCACTTCTCACTTCTGGAAAAGTTTCCAGCAAGCAATGGGGACTCGACTAAATCTGAGTACAGCATATCATCCACAAATAGATGGGCAAAGTGAAAGGACAATCCAAACTCTAGAAGACATGCTCCGAGCATGTGTGATAGATTTTGGTGGGAATTGGGACGATCACTTACCTTTAATTGAATTCTCCTATAACAATAGTTATCATTCAAGTATTGAAACTGCCCCATTCGAGGCACTGTATGGAAGAAAGTGCAGAACTCCAGTTTGTTGGGCAGAAATAGGAGAAAATCAATTGTCAGGTCCTGAAATAGTGCAAGAGACGACTGACAAGATTACTCAAATCAAGGAAAGGCTAAAGACTGCTCGAGATCGCCAGAAGAGTTATGCAGACAATAGATGCAAGCAGTTAGAATTCCAAGTTGGAGACAGAGTACTGTTGAAAGTTTCCCCTTGGAAAGGAGTTGTAAGATTCGGTAAGAAAGGAAAGCTAAGTCCAATGTACGTAGGACCATTTCCAGTGATCCAACGTATAGGACCAGTTGCTTATCGTTTACAACTACCAGAAGAGTTAGCTGGAGTACATGATGTATTTCATGTATCCAATCTCAAGAAATGTCTATCAGACGAATCTTTGGTAGTACCTATCCAAGATATAGAGGTAAACGAAAAATTAAAATTTGTAGAGAAACCTCTTCAGATAGAAGACAAAAAAGTGAAGTTTCTTAAGCACAAACGACTAGTGCTAGTTAAAGTCAAATGGGATTCGAAATGAGGACCCGAATACACTTGGGAACTGGAATCAGAAATGAAGCGAAAGTATCCTCAATTATTCCAGTAAATCTCGAGGACGAGATTTTTATTAAGGTGGGGAGAATGTAACAACTCTCATCAAAAGTCCTATTTAATAAATTAATTTGACCAATAGGAAAACCCTAATTGAGACACCCAAGTGATTCTGCACAAACCCTAAAATTTTCAGAACAATCGGAATCAGGATCAGGGCCCCTAAAACTCAGGGGGGGTAAACCCTAGTCACGATTATCTAAATAAAACGTTATCAAAATTTCAGTTTCGAATTCTGTCAACTCATCAGGCCTAGTCCCACACGTGGCAACA
Source organism: Helianthus tuberosus (assembly GCA_030545235.1). Lineage (NCBI taxonomy): Eukaryota > Viridiplantae > Streptophyta > Magnoliopsida > Asterales > Asteraceae > Helianthus > Helianthus tuberosus. The sequence goes on from CM060399.1 coordinate 144,901,776, forward strand.
CTATGAGCATGAGGTGTCCCTTACAGACCGTAAGGGTTAAGTCTTACGGTCCGTAAGCAATGCGAAATTTTGACTATAAATAGCAGACAATGGCACTTGAAATTCGGCGTATGTTCGACGAAGAAATTCATTTCAGGCACCGAGTTACATTCTGTTTACCACAATTAACACACACAGATCACTAATCGACGCCGCAATCAGGGTAATAACTCGATCGCTATTACGATTCATTGTCCGATTGATCAAAATATCCGATGGATGTTTAAGTGCTGCCCACATTAGGGTGATGCTTTGTCATTAGTCGTTAATTCGATGGATGTTTAAGCATAGCACTTTGTCATTCGTTGTGAGGGTTTGATCTCGTGAGTTATCATAAATGCTGTATTAAGTTACTAACCGAATTGTGTGCCTATTATTAAATTTAGGTTAAAAGGCTAATCAGTAGGCTAGGCTCTGCTCAAATTAAATCTGCAATGTGAGTCATTCTCTTTTTATCAAATTACTTTCCAAATCATGTTTATTTTCAAAGGTTATAATTACAGGGATTAAGTTTATGTAATCACCATATTACAGCCGGTATGTGGGGTTTTGTATACATTACTTGATAATCTTCACCATTGGACAACGAGTTAGCCGATGGGTGATATGACCATAGTCACAGAAACGAGTCGAGTGACAAGTACCAAGGGTAGTTGGTTGATATTTGAAACATTGTAATTGCTCTTAATACTGTAAATTATAACAAATTTGTCATTTTAGTAAATAGAATGATTCACTCAGTATTTCCCGCTGACAAAACCTTTTTCAAACATGTTTCAGGTGATCTGTTATGATCCAGGAAAAGTGCCGAGAAGCACTACAAGCTTAAGGAAGTGGCTCAGTATAAAATAAAGAAACATGTTTTGTAAAATAAAAGATTTCTTCGTGAAATCTCAAGATTGTAAATTACCGGGTTTTATCCCGAGTTGTGAAATAAAATAATCGGGAAATATTTCAGTTTTAAAAAGATCCTGACGATAAACTTCCGCTGTTAAACTCAATTAAATAAATACCACGGGATTTCTGTCCCGCGGCTCCTGAAACGGGTCAAACCGGGTCGGGGGTCGTGACATTCAAGGTTAGTGTCGTGCAATCTTGTGATCCTAACTCCGTTAAACTTAAACATTTGTTAACTCGGTTAAATAAGGTGGCATTTGTTTGGGCCGAGCATGTTTTGGGCTACATAATATTACCTTGCAACCTCACACCATTCCGGCCCAAATGAATTAACTGAGCCCATCTAGCTTTTCTTATGTTTTGATCCATTCGGCCCAAAGTGAAAGTTGTTTAACCTTTTAATGATTCGGCCCCAATGTATATTAGCCACTTGATTTAGTTGATTACCATTATATGGATACTTGCACATAAATCACAATATCAAACCCTATTTCCTCTCCCTTGACTCGCGATCGACAGGAGAAACCCCCCCCCCCCCCCCTCTCGAGGCTTCCTCCTCTGGATCGAGTAATTCGGTTAGTGACCCATACTCGTATTGATTCCTGTTTGATGATCCAGTGTATGTGATTATAGATGTATATTGATATTGTTTTCTTGTTTATGTGAAACCTGATAAACCCTAATCTTTCGTATGAATTATATGCCATAAGGTTTTGTGATTAGATGTTGGCCTATTAACGCTCGATGACATATAATCACATACGTGTGAGGTTAATTGTTAGAAGTACATACGTGCATGAGACGTGACCGAATTGTTTGTATTGTGTGTAATCAGATTTGTATTATTAGGGTGCTAATTGATATAATTATATTTGTGATGGTTGGGATATGGGATGATAATTGAAAGATCATATGCTATGTAATAATTGGATAATATGAAACTGTTAGCATGCATGAATCGAATATGGGGGCTCGACATAATGATGATGATTTGTCTGATGTGTATATGTTGTGATAAGATTTGATAACTATGAATAAGACAATGGTGGTCATGTGATGCAACCTTGAACTAATCAAACAAGGTGGAGAAGATAATCATAGAAAACGGCGGCCCATGTGATTCTATCAATATTGCCGGTGATAGTTCTAGTATTATATGAATTAATTAATTGTGATGAACCAATGAATTAGGCAATGTAAATGGTAATTGAATAATTAGAAATTACTGAAATAAGACTGTTCCATGGTATTTTCGGTTGGGCTGGGCGTTTGCTTATTTGGGCCGTGGAGGGGGTTTTGATCTGGGTAACAAGTTGGGGTTTAGGTGCATGGAAGTAACCTGGTATGAATGTATTGTGAATTGTCAAATTGTTGCTTTGAGATTCATTGTAATAAATGATGTGTGTGAACATTGAACCATTACACTTATCGATTTATTAATTCAGTAAATATGCACATGATAGGAATCTTCAAGTATATGTCTGATTGTTAATCAAGTAGAGTATGTAGGACTGATGGCATAATTTTGACTACTACTTGGGTCGATGATATGTGAATATAATTAAGTGGGCTGTGGTAAATAAACTAATAGCATCATGTGATTGGGTTGGGCCAATTAAATGGGTGAAACTAACAAATGGGGGTAACCGAGCTGTACATGTCCACAAAATAAATTAACAGATCCACCTAAGACCAACTGATTGGGCCGCACTCTAAACAGTGGGCCACAAGCCCAACTGGTCACACAAATGAGTTTTGGTCGCATTCCCTTATGGACTGACTTATGTTAAGAATCACATGATTCTTGGGCCGTAGACTTTGGACCGTGCCCGGGTCACATATTGTGATGTGTGAATACATAAAGTTGAATGGTTACATTGCGTTAGTTAGTAAAGGTTCATGTTATAAATTGATGAATGCATGAATAGCCTGCTAAGTGTGACTTGATATTTGTACACGTGACGAAATCAGATGAGTAAAGATGAAACCGAATGTTTCATGAATATTGTAACTAGTGTGATGTGTGATTTCCTTGTTATGGATTGTATGACATTATGTGTAAGTTCTATGTGAAATGTGTATAACAAACGTATGGTTAAGTGTTATAAAACTGACTATTGCTGTAATTGATATTAGGGTCTGATTAGTCCACTGTGAACACATAACTAACTGTGACAACCCGCACTAAACCAGGTATCCGTACAACTTAATTAATGATTAATTACTACTTGATTACTGTGCTTGACTGAAATTAGCTGATAAACTGCTACCTGCATACTGATACATGCACTTACTTGCATCATACTTTATTTGCTGTCACTACATTATTTACATACTGGACCCTAGTGACAAACTTGATGCACAAAAAGCACAGTAGCACTAAACGGATACACAGTGAACATGCTGATATAACCAGCATCAGGCAAATACTGCCTCTAAGGCCTGTTAAGAGCCTCATATATTTTGACTACACTGGTAGTGAGTGTAGGGATATAAGGGTTGTGTTACCGCGTCTCTAGGGATAAGATACACTGATTCGGATGTGCCAAAAACGTACTTTAAGTACCAAACACAGCACTTTAATAATTTAACCAGCTTCTAGCTGACTAGTAAAGTGCCAGAAAATGAGAAAATAACACTAGACACTTTCTAAAGTGTCGGGAAAACAAACCGTGTCACTAAAAATATAATAACGACACTTTAAAGCTTTTATAACGCTTTAACGGATTACTATCCAACCGGACACCCGAACTTTACCCGGAACATGAAAACATTACTATTTTTATTATTACTATTTTTCTGAGCCAGTTAGGGTCCCTGATTACCCTAACACCCGTCATAACACGCACTACGCAAATAACTGAGTTTAACACTTAACCTAACTTAGTTTTATTTAACTAATTATCCTAACCACCTACTTAAAATCGGACCAAGGACCCCCCCCCCCCCCAACCGAACCGGTCACCTAGGGAGCACCCCTTGTACTTGTGATCTTGGGTGATCTTGCCTTGTCTAGTACTTTTGTGACATACTAACCAATGGGTAATACATATCTCATTCTTCTATAAATACACACTTAAACAAGCAAGAACATTACCACAAACAAATCACCAACTTACTCTCTCTTCTCTTGCTCCCTAACTCTCGGCCGAACACCCCTCCTTCACCCACCCATTTTCGAGTCTTGATCATTGCATTCCAAGATCATTCACACTTCAAGGATCGCATATTAGGAGCTTTGGTGCAAGCGGAACACGAAGGACCTCCACCGTTGGCTTTTATCCACGCGTTTTTCATCAAAGATCTTCCCTAGCCCCGAGCTAGAGGTATATTGTTTAAAACTTGTTTTTAAGCTTGTCTAAAGTGGTTAAAAGGATTATTGTCGGTTGAATCTTGTTATATTGAAAGATGATGCATTAAAGTCTAGAAAAATCACTAAAATGGAGGTTAATAGCATATAACTTGTGTAAAAGTCGTAGGACTTGAAATTTGTGTTTATCTAGACCCGATCTATGATGTGGTAGCTCAAATCTTCGTTCAACCCGACTTTGTAAAATCATGTATCATCACATAAGCTTGTTTTTGAAAGATACAAGGGTTAAAGGTGAAACACTACCACATTTTAGAGACATGAACTTGTATAAAAGAATTTTAGTTGTGTAAAAGTGGTTTAACCGGTAAAATGGTGTTTAAAACTAGCGGATCTACGTATCCGCAGGTGGTATTTTTGAAAGACCACATTTTTAAAGAAATCATGTTTTTCTAAAGATGGATCTTACACTAATAAATATGATTTTATGAACCACAAGTGTGTAGACACTTGTGAGATGGAAAGATCCGACAAATAACTATTTTTGGGAAAATGACTAGAAGTTGTAAAGACGGATTTCTCTAAACACGAGGTTTTTACAAGATTAAAGCTACTTTATATAAGGATCCATATATATAAAGGTGATTTACATTATAGTTGCGGAAAAACTACAAGTTCATGCGATTATGCAAATTTACATACTTGTCGACTAGTTGTTGCGTCGGAAATTGTTTGATTGAATAAAGAAGATTGTTGATTGATTTGTTAAAAGAAAATGATACGCTTGAAAGCGTGGCCACCTCCAATTACAGAGGAAACTCTGGCGAAATTTTCTAAAAACCTAACACTTAGACTTTTTACACAACAAGTGTTAGAACTATCTTTGGACATACTTTCGAAACATAAATTTCGCCAGCACTATATTTTACTAAATATTCGGAGGTGGGGTCTTCACAAAGATTAACGTGACAAATATATTTGTCACAACACTGTTTATGATTATTTTGTGAAATACATAAATATTATTTTAGAGTGAAAATAATATTTACAAGCGTTAATGATCCCAAAACTTTGCGAACGCTTCCACAAACATATAAGTTACACCGGTAATTACATTACCACAAGATTGATAAAACGTAACTTACGCACATGTATTGTATCTCCCATCCTTGGGAAGAAGAATAACTACCAAGTGTATACGGAACATAAACACGAAATAGTTGTCTAACTATTTCCCAAAGACATAAACTGTAAAGCTAAGGCACGGCCGTCCGTCTAATAGAATTAGCACTTGTAGGTCGTTGCACAGCTTACTTTATTGGAGACACTTGGTAGAGACGCGCATTCACTGTGAGTTCATGTCCCCCTTTTCTCTAACTGTTTTCAGTTTACTTAACTGCGGGGGTGAAATACATGTTACTATGATTTACGAGTACTTTACAACGGTATGTTTAACGTAAGGAGGTGTTATACGATCATGTGAGTGGATAGGAACAACATGGGGCCATTAGTCCTCATGGAGGGACCGAGGGACAGGAGCGGTAGATCTATCTGGGTGTAGCGAGCCCAGCCCCCGGCCAAACTAGAAACGGACCGTGGGGTGACTTTGTCCACATACTTTGCCGTGGCGAAATCTGCTAGGTTTGAGTCTCCCTATTTGCACTTCACATATGTCAGTGGCCTTGCAAACCATTGGTGATCACAAGTCCTCTTACAACTGCTACATACCACAACTATTTTATACTCACAAGTGTTTTACTTACTCACTTACACATGAACTCGCTCAACATTATTGTTGATTTTTCAACTCATATGTATTTCAGGAAATTAACGAGATCTGGCACGGTATGGAACGTTTTCCGCTGCACTTGTCATGGAGTCATCCGGGTTTAGGGGATGTGTCTATTTCCTGGACAAGACACAGTCCTTAAACCACGTTTATGTTATGATTTAATTTGTAAGGTTGTGGAACAAGGTTATGGTTGTTGGTTAAAACAATGGTACTGTATTTTGATTTTCAAAACTTAATGGATGACTTGCATGGTTTTTAAATTCATATAGCTTGTTATGGTTAAGCTATGGTATTAAGAAGTCACACCACAATTAACCACGCTTCCGCAAAGCCAGGGTGTGACAGCTTGGTATCAGAGCTCTGATCATAGCGAACTAGGATTCTGTCTCGAGTCTAGACTATGATCACTAGGGCTCTCACGAAAACATTTTTTCTGCATACCACTTAAGTCCAGATCCACACTTTTTACAAACAAATGTTGAGCACATTTTATAAGTTCAGCTTGGAGGGCTGAGGATCGATCTGGAGGATCGAGATGGTCAAGGTAGTTGAGCACGTTGGTTTGTTATAGGATCGATCTGGAGGATCGAGGCTTGGTCTAGGTGACCAAGATAGTGGGCTAGCAAGGCTAGGAAGAAAAGGTTCAGCCTGGAGGGCTAAGGATCGATCTGGAGGATCGAGGTTTGGTTTAAGTAAAGGATAGAGCAGTCTGGTAGACTGGATGGTATTTGGCTAGTAAGACTAGGAGGATTATGTGATGCCTTACTTGATGACTTATGTGATTATCTGACTATGTGATTTACTGTTTGTGCATACTTGTATTTATGTACAGATACATGGATTCGGCTGATTCAGGTGGTTCAGACATCACCGACCCCAGGCGTATTGTATCGGATGACCTGGAGTCGTCGGAGCATGAGGTTTATACGTCAGATTTCACCAGCACGGATGACGATGACTTTCAGCCATTCGCCTTACCCGACGGCGTTGATGAGCTCCCAGTTGACCTTCCCGCCGGGGATCTACCACTGGCACTGATCCCTGCTCCTATACCGCTGGCTGCGTACCCAGCTTACCATTTACCCATCGACGACGAGGAGGACGACGTCGATATGTTTGAGGAGGAGCCTATGGAGGATGCTCAGGGCGAGGCCCTACCTGCTGTTGCTCCTTTACTGATCGCAGATGCTCCGGCTGCGGAGTCACCTGCACATTCCCCAGTCGCGGACTCCTTTGAGTCTGTGGCTTCTGTACCCACACATGCTCATAGTGCGCAGCACTTTTTCCATGGGTCCGATTCTGACCAGGCTTTTTCTGTTGCTTCCATACCTGGACTTGTTTTTGCCCATGACGACGAGGAGGATTCAGATCCTATGTTCCCACCAGGATTTGATCCTGACCGCGATTTAGAGTATGTCCCGATGGACGAGTTGATGGAGGACCCAGTAGACGCTGTTGACCCTTTTGATCCGATTGATCCTGACTTTGATTTTGACATGGCGTTTGATGACTTGGAGCCTGCCATTGCTCCTGAGCAGGCAGCTGCCCTTGATCCTTTACCAGAGCATGACCCTGTGCATGCTGATGTACCTTTTGAGCCTATTGCTGATGATCACCACATTGATGTTCCTGTTGATCCCATTGGTCCTTTACCCATTGTTGATGTACCTGCTGACCACCCTATAGAGCACTTGGCACCCGTTCACCCTGTTGTTGCTCCCTTATTTGATCCCGTTCCCATAGAGCCCGGACATGCACCGTTCGCGGCACATATGGATCCTCCGGACGAGTCTGCCCAGCATGGCTGGATACCGGCAGACGAGGACGTTCCCCCATTCCCTCCACAGATTCCTGTTGCACCACATATTGACTTTTCGCTTCAGGTACCTATGTTTATACCTCCAGCAGGGCCTGGAGAGGGCTCTTCAGCACACCCTGATGGGCATGTACCGATGCCCATGCCTTTCATGCCTCAGATTCCATTTGTTCCACCTACTACAGCTCCTTTTGGGGTGGCACCCTTTGACCCCACACGTGAGCCACTGCTGTGGTCACCGTTTTCCCCCATGCCACCCACTGATCCATACCACAGATTCCACGTGGGACATACCATCGAGGATGTATTGATGTCGTTTGTACACCAGCACGAGTCGCATGAGCAGCGACTACAGGAGTTGGAGAGAGCCCGTCTGCAGCCATGTCAGTGCCATGGCCGGGTACCCTCTCCGTTACAGCCGTTTCGACCATTACCCCCTGACTACGCTGCTCGTCTTACTACTTTGGAGCAGCAGATTGCTTCCATTATTCGCACACAGCAGGCGATGGAGGCGGACTGGTTACAGTTGCGCCATTTGTTTTATACCCATTTTCCCCCTCCTCCACCACCATCGGCTTAGAGCTCATCGGTGCCACTTGGGTAGGCGAGGTGATAAGGCGGCGATTGCTTTTTGATTGCATAGCATTTTGGGGAGACTACGTTATGATTTGACTTTTGTTATGTACTTGATGTTATATTGATACTGATGTAGTTTTTGACAGGGGTGATGTAGCCCCTAATGATTGGTGATTGTATGTATACACTTACGATGTGGTCTCATTTATATGGCAATCGCAGTTTTCTCACCATATTTGGATTCGCTTGATTACTTGTTATGACATGGGATGTGTGTGATTGATATTTGTGATGTGTGATAACCTGTGATGTTGTGTGATTATACTATTACTACCGTTATATACGTACACTATACTACGAACTGATTTACGTATTATAACAACGGAGCCTTACTAAGGCCTGACCAACTTAAACCATCTTTTAGAAGATGCCGCCAAGACGCGAACCAAACATGCCAACAAACGAGGCAGAACTCCAGCAGATTATTGCTGCTGCCATAGCACAGTACGCAGCATCTCAGCCAGGAGCAAGCGGAAGTGTTAACCAAGGCAATAACAATCCACCACACGGTAATACCACGCCATTCGAACCTACCATGTCCTAGCTGGACATCTTTAGCAATGATGCTAATGCCAAACACATGTTTTAACATACGTGCAGGATGCACCTACAAGCAGTTCTTAGACTGCAAACCAGTTAACTTCGATGGCACAGGAGGTGCAGTTGCCTTTACCCGCTGGGCTGAGAAAACCGATTCTGTGTTACGCATGAGCAAGTGTGCCGAGGATCAGCAAGTCACGTACATTTCAGGGCTATTTTTAGACGGAGCCCTATCATGGTGGAACCTACAAGTGCAAACACTAGGCGAAGCTGCCGCCTACGCCCTGACTTGGGCCGAATTGAAAGAACTGATGCGCAAGAAGTACTGTTCACTGCGCAGAAATTCAAAGGTTGGAGACTGAATTTTGGCACTTAAAGATGGATGGACCTAAGATTGCGGAATACGTCCAGAGGTTTCACGACCTATCTCAAGTGGTTCCTTACATGGTTACGCCAGAATACAAGCGAATCGAGCGCTTCATTTGGGGTTTGGCTCCCCAAATAATCAGCATGGTAACCTCCTCCAAACCAGCAACTATCACTGAAGCCATCGATTTGAGCGTGGCTCTCACTGAGGAGGCGATTCGTTTAAACAAGTTTGATGAAGTCAAGGCAAAGAAGACAGAGACTCACGTTGAGTCCTCAGGGGATAACAAAAGGAAGTTTTCAAACTTCAAACAAGGCGTCAGTATGGCAGTAAAGAAGGGAAAATCAGCTGGTAGTGCCAAGAGAGGAAAAGGGTACCAGGGCACCCAGCCCAGATGCAACAACTGCCAACGCCACCACACTGGCCCTTGTAACGTAAGAGTTTGTGAATCTTGTGGAAAACCGGGCCACACAAGGGAATCGTGTTGGGCTAGTACAGGCCGCGGAGGCCAGGGAGGATATGGATATAAGAATGATAACCGTGGTGGAAACGGAAACCGCCTAAATTTTGGAGGAAACAGAAATCGAGGCAACAATGCCAACCAGAACAACACCCCAGCTGGAAACGGTGATGGAAACGGGCAGAGGCTCGGATGTTATAACTGCGGGGAAATCGGGCATTTTAAGAAGAATTGCCCAACACTGAATCATGCCCGTGGTAGAGTATCCCAGCTCGAAGCTAGAGAAGCACGTCAAGATCCAAATGTTGTTACGGGTACGTTCCCTATCAATCAACGCTATGCATCCGTTTTATTTGATACTGGTGCCGACTATAGCTTCGTATCACTAGAATTTAAAAATATGCTTGGGTTAGCTGCTACTAAGTTAGACATTCCCTACTCAATCGAATTAGCTAATGGAAAATTAGTTGGAGCCGATGAAGTAATCAGAGGTTGCGTGATAGAATTGGGAGAACGCGAGTTCACTCTGGATCTACTACCAGTCCAATTGGGAAGTTTCGACGTGGTAGTAGGAATGGATTGGCTATCCGGAAACAAGGCTGAGATAGTATGTCACGAGAAAGTTGTTCGCATCCCAACCGATGATGGTGAGACGATTGTGGTTCACGGAGAGAAGCGTGACACACCGCTAAGATTTATCAGCTGCTTGAAGGCAAGGAAGTGTTTACAGAAAGGATGTGTTGCTTTTCTGGCACACATTGTGGACAAGAAGGCTGCTGAGCCAACAATCGAGGACATCCCTGTCGTAAGGGAGTATCCAGAAGTCTTCCCAGAAGACTTACCTGGACTACCACCTCAGAGGCAAGTGGAGTTTCACATTGACTTAGTTCCAGGCGCAGCGCCTGTAGCTAAGGCACCTTACAGACTTGCGCCGTCTGAGATGCAGGAACTGTCAACACAACTTCAGGAGTTGTTAGACAAGGGTTTTATCCGACCAAGCTTCTCGCCTTGGGGAGCTCCGGTCTTGTTTGTCAAGAAGAAGGACGGAAGTTTCCGCATGTGTATAGACTACAGAGAATTGAACAAGCGGACGATCAAGAACAGGTATCCTCTGCCAAGAATCGACGATCTGTTCGATCAACTTCGAGGTTCAAGCTGCTACTCTAAGATCGATCTTCGATCTGGATACCATCAACTAAGGATACAGGAGGAAAGTATCCCGAAAACAGCCTTCCGAACCCGCTATGGACACTACGAGTTCCTCGTTATGCCATTTGGTTTGACAAACGCACCTGCGGTGTTCATGGATCTAATGAATAGGGTTTGCAAAGCCATTAGCATGTTGTGATATGCAAGTAGTCAGACATAAGAATTGAGGCCTAGGTGTAGGTCCGACGACAAATATACATTAAAACCCAAGAGTATATGTAAGGGTTTAAATTATATACATTGCGAAAGCAAAAATAAGCACTAAAAAGCACCCGAAACGCACTTTAAGTGCAAGCCATACTTAGACAAGTTCGTGATTGTATTCATCGACGATATCCTGATTTACTCAAAGACGAAGGCTGAACACGAACAACATCTTAGAACCATATTGGAGCTGCTAAAGAAGGAACAGCTGTACGCCAAATTCTCCAAGTGCGAGTTTTGGCTACGCGAAGTCCAATTTCTTGGACATGTGGTTAATGGGGATGGAATTCATGTTGATCCCACAAAGATCGAGGCAATCAAGAATTGGGAAACGCCTACAACGCCAACCGAGATTCGACAATTCTTGGGTTTGGCTGGTTACTATCGAAGGTTCATCGAGGATTTCTCGAAAATCGCTCAACCTTTGACGCTCCTCACGCAAAAGGACAAGACGTTTGATTGGGGAATCAAACAGGACGAAGCGTTTCAGGTATTGAAGGACAAGCTTTGTAACGCGCCAATCTTAGCTCTACCAGAAGGTACTGACGATTTTGTGGTATACTGCGACGCATCGCGTCGGGGATTGGGTTGTGTGTTGATGCAACGCCAAAAGGTCATTGCTTACGCATCACGCCAACTGAAAGTGCACGAAAAGAATTATACCACACACGATTTAGAGCTTGGCGCAGTGGTTTTCGCTTTGAAGATCTGGAGACACTACCTGTACGGTACGAAATGCACAATCTTCACAGATCACAAAAGCTTACAACATATATTCAACCAGAAGGAGTTGAATATGAGGCAAAGACGATGGGTTGAATTATTGAACGACTACGACTGCGAGATAAAGTATCACCCAGGGAAGGCGAATGTGGTCGCCGATGCCCTAAGTCGTAAAGAGAGAATCAAGCCCATAAGGGTTAGGGCTTTGGAAATGATTATACGAACCGATCTCTCCTTGCGCATTCGCGCTGCACAAAAGGAAGCTCTCAAGGAGGGAAACCTTGAGGAAGAATATCTCCGTGGAATGGAGAAGCTTTTGGTACCAAACGAGGAAGGGACGTTATGTTTTGAGAAAAGAATTTGGGTTCCTCTGTTTGGTGGATTAAGGGAAGTTATTTTCGACGAAGCGCACAAGTCACGGTACTCTATCCACCCTGGATCGGATAAGATGTACCAGGATCTCAAAGACTACTATTGGTGGCCTAGGATGAAAGGCGACGTTGCTGTTTACGTGAGCAAATGTTTAACGTGCGCTAAGGTCAAGGCGGAATACCAGAAGCCTTCGGGACTTCTGCAACAACCTGAGATTCCCAAGTGGAAATGGGAACAAATCTCAATGGATTTTGTTACAAAATTACCAAGAACGCCAAGAGGCCATGATATGATTTGGGTGATTGTTGACCGCCTAACAAAGTCCGCACACTTTCTGCCAATCAAGGAGAAAGACGGTACAAGCAAACTTGCGGAAATTTACTTGAGAGAGATCGTAGCACGTCATGGAGTACCACTCTCGATCATCTCTGATAGAGACGGAAGATTTGTGTCAAGAATATGGCAATCTTTCCAAGAGTCTTTTGGCTCACAATTGAATCTGAGCACTGCATTCCATCCGCAAACTGATGGCCAGAGCGAGCGAACAATACAAACGTTGGAAGACATGCTGAGGGCATGTGTTATGGATTTAGGCGGTAGCTGGGATAAACACTTACCTTTGGTTGAATTTTCATACAACAACAGCTACCACACCAGTATTGGTGTCGCGCCATTTGAGGCCCTATACGGACGCAAGTGCCGATCACCGCTATGTTGGTCTGACGCGGGTGATAGGCAGCTTGCTGGTCCCGAGATCGTCCAAGAGACGACAGATAAGATCGCGCAAATTCTTAAACGCATCGAAGCCGCTCGCCACAGGCAAAAGGCCTACGCGGATCCAAACCGGAAGCACGTGGACTTCCAAGTCGGAGAAATGGTGTTGTTAAAGGTTTCGCCCTGGAAAGGGGTAGCACGCTTTGGAAAGCGTGGAAAGTTAAATCCGCGCTACATTGGTCCCTTCAGAATTCTGGAAAGAATTGGGACAGTGGCATACAAGTTGGACCTACCTGCTGAACTGAATGGTGTTCACGATACATTTCATGTATCCAATTTAAAGAAAAGTCCAACTCAAATTGACGTTGCCATTCCTATCGACGAGATACATATTGACGACACGCTCCACTTTGTTGAAGAACCTGTTGAGGTCACGGATTGGAAAGTTAACAAGACCCGCCGGAGCAGTGTCAAACTCGTCAAAGTACGTTGGAATGCCAGACATGGTCCTGAATTTACCTGGGAACGTGAGGACCGGATGAGAGAGAAATACCCCCACTTATTTCCTAAGAACCCTACTTCTACAAGCAGAACTTAAATTTCGGGACGAAATTTATTTAACGGGGGGAGAATGTGACAACCCGCACTAAACCAGGTATCCGTACAACTTAATTAATGATTAATTACTACTTGATTACTGTGCTTGACTGAAATTAGCTGATAAACTGCTACCTGCATACTGATACATGCACTTACTTGCATCATACTTTATTTGCTGTCACTACATTATTTACATACTGGACCCTAGTGACAAACTTGATGCACAAAAAGCACAGTAGCACTAAACGGATACACAGTGAACATGCTGATATAACCAGCATCAGGCAAATACTGCCTCTAAGGCCTGTTAAGAGCCTCATATATTTTGACTACACTGGTAGTGAGTGTAGGGATATAAGGGTTGTGTTACCGCGTCTCTAGGGATAAGATACACTGATTCGGATGTGCCAAAAACGTACTTTAAGTACCAAACACAGCACTTTAATAATTTAACCAGCTTCTAGCTGACTAGTAAAGTGCCAGAAAATGAGAAAATAACACTAGACACTTTCTAAAGTGTCGGGAAAACAAACCGTGTCACTAAAAATATAATAACGACACTTTAAAGCTTTTATAACGCTTTAACGGATTACTATCCAACCGGACACCCGAACTTTACCCGGAACATGAAAACATTACTATTTTTATTATTACTATTTTTCTGAGCCAGTTAGGGTCCCTGATTACCCTAACACCCGTCATAACACGCACTACGCAAATAACTGAGTTTAACACTTAACCTAACTTAGTTTTATTTAACTAATTATCCTAACCACCTACTTAAAATCGGACCAAGGACCCCCCCCCCCCCAACCGAACCGGTCACCTAGGGAGCACCCCTTGTACTTGTGATCTTGGGTGATCTTGCCTTGTCTAGTACTTTTGTGACATACTAACCAATGGGTAATACATATCTCATTCTTCTATAAATACACACTTAAACAAGCAAGAACATTACCACAAACAAATCACCAACTTACTCTCTCTTCTCTTGCTCCCTAACTCTCGGCCGAACACCCCTCCTTCACCCACCCATTTTCGAGTCTTGATCATTGCATTCCAAGATCATTCACACTTCAAGGATCGCATATTAGGAGCTTTGGTGCAAGCGGAACACGAAGGACCTCCACCGTTGGCTTTTATCCACGCGTTTTTCATCAAAGATCTTCCCTAGCCCCGAGCTAGAGGTATATTGTTTAAAACTTGTTTTTAAGCTTGTCTAAAGTGGTTAAAAGGATTATTGTCGGTTGAATCTTGTTATATTGAAAGATGATGCATTAAAGTCTAGAAAAATCACTAAAATGGAGGTTAATAGCATATAACTTGTGTAAAAGTCGTAGGACTTGAAATTTGTGTTTATCTAGACCCGATCTATGATGTGGTAGCTCAAATCTTCGTTCAACCCGACTTTGTAAAATCATGTATCATCACATAAGCTTGTTTTTGAAAGATACAAGGGTTAAAGGTGAAACACTACCACATTTTAGAGACATGAACTTGTATAAAAGAATTTTAGTTGTGTAAAAGTGGTTTAACCGGTAAAATGGTGTTTAAAACTAGCGGATCTACGTATCCGCAGGTGGTATTTTTGAAAGACCACATTTTTAAAGAAATCATGTTTTTCTAAAGATGGATCTTACACTAATAAATATGATTTTATGAACCACAAGTGTGTAGACACTTGTGAGATGGAAAGATCCGACAAATAACTATTTTTGGGAAAATGACTAGAAGTTGTAAAGACGGATTTCTCTAAACACGAGGTTTTTACAAGATTAAAGTTACTTTATATAAGGATCCATATATATAAAGGTGATTTACATTATAGTTGCGGAAAAACTACAAGTTCATGCGATTATGCAAATTTACATACTTGTCGACTAGTTGTTGCGTCGGAAATTGTTTGATTGAATAAAGAAGATTGTTGATTGATTTGTTAAAAGAAAATGATACGCTTGAAAGCGTGGCCACCTCCAATTACAGAGGAAACTCTGGCGAAATTTTCTAAAAACCTAACACTTAGACTTTTTACACAACAAGTGTTAGAACTATCTTTGGACATACTTTCGAAACATAAATTTCGCCAGCACTATATTTTACTAAATATTCGGAGGTGGGGTCTTCACAAAGATTAACGTGACAAATATATTTGTCACAACACTGTTTATGATTATTTTGTGAAATACATAAATATTATTTTAGAGTGAAAATAATATTTACAAGCGTTAATGATCCCAAAACTTTGCGAACGCTTCCACAAACATATAAGTTACACCGGTAATTACATTACCACAAGATTGATAAAACGTAACTTACGCACATGTATTGTATCTCCCATCCTTGGGAAGAAGAATAACTACCAAGTGTATACGGAACATAAACACGAAATAGTTGTCTAACTATTTCCCAAAGACATAAACTGTAAAGCTAAGGCACGGCCGTCCGTCTAATAGAATTAGCACTTGTAGGTCGTTGCACAGCTTACTTTATTGGAGACACTTGGTAGAGACGCGCATTCACTGTGAGTTCATGTCCCCCTTTTCTCTAACTGTTTTCAGTTTACTTAACTGCGGGGGTGAAATACATGTTACTATGATTTACGAGTACTTTACAACGGTATGTTTAACGTAAGGAGGTGTTATACGATCATGTGAGTGGATAGGAACAACATGGGGCCATTAGTCCTCATGGAGGGACCGAGGGACAGGAGCGGTAGATCTATCTGGGTGTAGCGAGCCCAGCCCCGGCCAAACTAGAAACGGACCGTGGGGTGACTTTGTCCACATACTTTGCCGTGGCGAAATCTGCTAGGTTTGAGTCTCCCTATTTGCACTTCACATATGTCAGTGGCCTTGCAAACCATTGGTGATCACAAGTCCTCTTACAACTGCTACATACCACAACTATTTTATACTCACAAGTGTTTTACTTACTCACTTACACATGAACTCGCTCAACATTATTGTTGATTTTTCAACTCACATGTATTTCAGGAAATTAACGAGATCTGGCACGGTATGGAACGTTTTCCGCTGCACTTGTCATGGAGTCATCCGGGTTTAGGGGATGTGTCTCTTTCCTGGACAAGACACAGTCCTTAAACCACGTTTATGTTATGATTTAATTTGTAAGGTTGTGGAACAAGGTTATGGTTGTTGGTTAAAACAATGGTACTGTATTTTGATTTTCAAAACTTAATGGATGACTTGCATGGTTTTTAAATTCATATAGCTTGTTATGGTTAAGCTATGGTATTAAGAAGTCACACCACAATTAACCACGCTTCCGCAAAGCCAGGGTGTGACACTAACTCTATCGAGCAAACCAAAGGTGAGTTCATCTTTTGAGCATGCATCCCGGTGGTTGGGATAGTCAGTGGGTATCCCGGGGAGGGATAAGTCTTTTGGGTAAAATTGGGATGTTGGATAATAATCCCACCCTATCATTCTTAAGTCCCATCTTTTGTTACCGGGGAGGTAACGGGGTATTAGTTGGTAGCGCTACTTAGGTTTGGCACCCTCACACCGTACCGGGGAGGACGGTTGTGAACTAATGACCCAGTCATGCCCAATGTTTTGATAGGAGCACTGGGGGAATGGGCAAAACATACATCAGGAGCCGTCTTGTTCAGTAACGAGATATTATCAACATTACTTTCGGAATTAAATTCAGTGGATTAACTAAACACTTGGTAACCAACGTTTTCGTAAAACTATGAACTCACCAGCGTTGTCTGATACACTTGTTGCATGCTCGCAGGTCGTTAGTTATCTTGGATTTGGGAACTTGCTGTCTGGAGTAGCTGGAGTGGTCATGGGTCGACTGGAAGGATTCATGTGTTTGGATTATTGATACTATACATTGGTTTCGAAACAGTTTAACTTTGGTTTATTAATTGCTTCCGCTGAACATGTTGGTTTTCATTTAAACTTACTGATGGCACTTTTTATTAATAATTGAATATTATATTTAACATCTTGTGATTGGTTCAATATGATTAGTGGCTCGTTATTGGTTTGTCACACGCCTAGTAGGGTTTCCCATAGGTGGTATTTTGGGGGTGTGACACAAATGCTCCTGCAGCATTTATGGACATGATGAATAGGATCTGTAAACCGTACTTGGATAAATTTGTAATTGTCTTCATCGACGATATACTTATTTATTCCAAAAATCAGGAAGAGCATTGGAACACCTACATGCACTCTTAACTTTGTTAAGAAAAGAAAAGCTTTATGCCAAATTCTCGAAGTGTGAATTTTGGCTATAGGAGGTGCAATTTTTAGGTCATATGGTAAATCATGAAGGTATTTATGTAGCTCCCTCCAAGATAGAAGCGATCACCAAATGGAAGGTCCCGCAATCAGCTACGGAAGTTAGAAGTTTTCTAGGATTAGTTGAGTACTATAGGCGCTTCATTAAAGATTTTTCTAAGATAGCTGTGCCATTAACTAAGCTAACCTGTAAAACAGTTAAGTTTGAATGGGGACCTAGGCAAGAAGAGGCTTTTAAGATTTTAAAACAAAGGTTAACAAACACCCCAATTCTTGCCTTACCAGAAGGGACAGAAGATTTTGAAGTTTACTGTGATGCTTATAAGCTAGGATTAGGATGTGTGCTAATGCAACGCAAAAAGGTGATTGCGTATGCCTCAAGGAAATTGAAAAGGCATGAGGAAAATTATACGACGCATGACTTAGAATTAGGAGCCATAATTTTTGCCCTTAAGATTTGGAGAAACTATTTATATGGCAGTAAGTTTACAGTCTATACAGATCATAAGAGTTTAAGATACATTTTTGGGCAAAAAGAATTGAATATGAGGCAAAGAAGATGGATGGAAATTCTAAGTGACTATGACTGTGATATTCAATATCACGAAGGAAAAGCAAATGTAGTCACAGATGCCCTAAGTTGTAAGTATCATGAAAAGCAAAAGCGAGTTCGTGCTCTTAGATTAAGTTTACAATTAGACTTAACGGAACAATTAAAGAATATTCAAGAAACAACAATCACGGATGATGCTGAAGGAATGAAAGGAAGAATAAAAGAATTAGAGCAAGGAGCTGATGGAATTTGGAGATTCCACAAGAAAAGAATTTGGGTATCTAAGCAAGGAGAATTAAGAAATAAGATTTTAGAGGAAGCCCATAAATCTAGATATACCATGCACCCTGGAAATAATAAAATGTACCAAGATTTAAGAAATAATTTCTGGTGGATAGGAATGAAAAAGGATATAGCTAGATATGTATCTAAGTGTCTAACTTGTTCACAAGTTAAGGCAGAACACCAGAAACCTTCAGGATTACTCATAACCATGGATTTTGTTACTAAGTTGCCCAAAACCAGAAAAGGTAATGATGAGATTTGGGTAATTGTGGATCGATTAACCAAATCAGCTCATTTTCTACCCATGAAGGAAACTTTTAGTATGGAAAGATTAGCCAAATTATACATAGACGAGGTAGTATCCTTACATGGATTCCCACTCTCTATTGTATCAGATAGAGATAGTCGTTTCACTTCACACGTTTGGACGAGTTTCCAAGAAGCAACGGGGACACTATTGAATTTAAGTACTGCATACCATCCCCAAACAGACGGACAAAGTGAAAGGACGATCCAAACCATGGAAGACATGCTCAGGGCAAGTGTAATAGATTTTGGTGGAAACTGGGATGACCACCTACCCTTAATTGAATTCTCCTATAACAATAGTTACCATGCAAGTATCGAAGCTGCCCCATTTGAAGCATTGTATGGACGAAAGTGCAGAACTCCAGTTTGTTGGGCGGAAATAGGAGAAAGCCAATTATCAGGTCCTGAAATCGTGCAAGAAACCACCGATAAGATCACTCAAATCAAGGAAAGACTAAAAACAGCTCGAGATCGCCAGAAGAGTTATGCAGACTATAGACGCAAGCCGCTAGAATTTCAAGTTGGAGACAAGGTACTCTTGAAAGTTTCTCCTTGGAAAGGAGTGATTCGGTTTGGAAAGAAAGGAAAGCTAAGTCCAAGGTACATAGGACCATTCCCAGTAATCCAACGAATAGGACCAGTTGCCTATCGTTTACAACTACCAGAGGAGCTAGCTGGGGTACATGACGTATTTCATGTATCAAATCTCAAGAAATGTCTATCTGAAAAATCCCTGGTAGTACCTATCCAAGACATAGAGGTAAATGAAAAGTTAAAATTTGTAGAGAAACCACTGCAGATAGAAGACAGAAAGGTCAAGTTTCTCAAGCACAAACGACTAGTGCTGGTCAAAGTCAAGTGGGATTCAAAGAGAGGACCGGAGTACACTTGGGAACTGGAATCAGAAATGAAGCGAAAATATCCCTACTTGTTCCAGTAAATCTCAAGGACGAGATTTTTATTAAGGTGGGGAGGATGTAACAACTCTCATTAAAATTGTTACTTCTTATTTTATTTTTGTCCATCAGGAAACCCTAATTGAGACCCCCCAAGTAATATTGCATGACCCCTAAAATTTTCAGAACAGTTGGAATCAGGATCAGGGCCCCTAAAACTCAGAGGGGGGGTGTTCCCTAATTAGTATTATCCACACAGTTCGCTGTAGAAATTGAATTTTATCGAACCGCTGACTCACCCATGCTATAAATCCACGAAGCTACCCTATGCTAGAAGTGGACCCGTCGCGCCACACGCCGAAGCCAGGTGGACCTGGCCCACCACGCGACGGGGACCATTTTCCAGCATATAAATGAGGGGCTTGGCACTTGCATGGTTGCGTTGGTTCGACGTTTAAACTCGTTTTGTACACTGAGATATCCTTTGTTTAGTCCAAAAACACACACAAGCACGAAATTCTGCTGCGATAACAGGGTAATAACTCGATCACTGCTACGATACAATGTCCGATTGATTGAAACCAATCCGATGGATGTTTAAGTGCTGCCCGAATCCGGGCTATACTTTGTCATTCGTCGTGAAGGTTTTGATTTCGTGAGCTTATCGTAAAAGTTGTATTAAGTTACTGACCTAGTTTCGTGTGCATTGTTATTTAACTAGGTTACAAGGTTAAATCTGTAGACAAGGTTCTGTCCGATTAAAATTTCAAAGTGAGTCATTCTCTTTTTATCAACTGTTTTACTAAACCTCGAATTTATTTGTCAAAGTTATAATTACAGGGATTAAGTCTTTGTAATTCTTCAAACTACTGCCGGTATGTGGGGTTTTGTATACATTACTTGATACCCGTCACCATTGGACAACGGGTTAGCTAATGGGTGATCTGACCATAGTCACATATACTGTCGAGTGACAAATACCGATTTGGGGTAATTGGTAGATAGAAACAATATAATCACCCTTAATACTGTATATTATGACAATGTGTCGTTTTGTGCAACTTGAATGACTCGCCAGTATTTCCCTGCTGATAAAACCTTTTTAAAACATGTTTCAGATGATCTGTTGTGATCAAGGAAAAAAAGTGCCGCATGGAACTACAAGCTTGAAGAAGTGGCTCAATAAAATAAAGAAACATGTTTTTTTTTTGTGAAACAGGGTATTTCCATGAGAAATCATCTTTATTGTAAATTATGGGTGTTATCCCCAAATGATGAAATAAAATAAATTGGGCATTTTCAAGTTTTAAAAGATCCTGTTAAAAATTCCGCTGCCAACATATTAGTTACCACGGGTTTTTCTGTCTCGCGGCTCCGGAAGCGGGTAAAACCGAGCCGGGGGCCGTGACATCTTCACTGTACTTGCGAAGTTCTGCTACGTTCTCATGGCTCATTGGTGGCATTGAGGCTGGCACTGGGTCAAGGTAACGTGGTATTGGTTCTCCGTAAGGATATTGGTTATTCAATATTTCCTGAATTGACTGGTTGTCGTCCCACCACGGATCTTGATCTAAAGGGTTCGGTGCTGGAATTCTAGGTATCTCATTTAGATCAAAGGCTCAGATTGGAAGTTGGTTTTCCTGGTTTTGTTCTAGCTCCATGGGTTGGTTAGGGAATAAAGGTATAAGTTGTGGGTCTGCTACTTGGTTGAGATCAAGTTCTCCTGCTGCATTTTCTAACATGTGAAAGTTTGCTAGTTGCCTATCCAATTCTTCCTCCCATAAGGGTCTAGCTTCTAGGTTCTGGGTATTTCTCTCTCTATTCACTATTATTTGTTGTTGAAAATTTCTCATCCTTTTTCTTCTCTCCGATTTGGCTCTACTAAATCAACCTCTCTTTTTAGGGGGGGGGGGGGGGAGGTTCTTCGGATTTGGCTTTGAAAACAAAGATATCCTCAGAATCAGCGGTGTATCCTGGGGTTGACTTGGATGTTCCTTCATTCTTCGGAGAATGAGGTAGGTGACGGTAAGCGTCGGAAGTACCTTGATCACTCATACTGTAAACTAGAAAATTGTCAAAATAACAATAAAATAGTAATATATATTTACACAGAATAACACATAGGTTATTTCCTAACACAATTGGTTAAAATTTAGGTATTAAGAGAACACCTAAATGGCTTAAACCAGTGACTCTGATACCACCTTCTGTCGCAACCCCCGACCCCTACCCCGGGAGCGGGAGCCGTGGACACAAGCTGGTGGCATCGGTGTTTATTAATTTGGCAGCGGAAATGAGAACATCAGGATCGTAGTTAGGAAATAAATTTCGGAGTTTCAAAACACTAAACTTTTATAATAAACAAATGGGATAAAACCCATGTTCCATTCATAACATCTTTATAGGGATAAACCTTAGTTGTTGAAAACATAAACTTCTTTTATTTATGTAACTTTTATAGCCACTTTCTTTAAGCCTTCAGTGCTCCATAGCTGGCTTCTAATAACTTTCACATCAAGTTACCTAAAACGCATTTTAAAAATATTTTATCAGCATGAAATACTAGCGAGTGCATCCCAGTTTAATAAAATAAGCTTTTATAACTTTACAGTATTAAGAGTGATTACAATGTTTATATCTACCCAATTACTCGTTCAGTACTTGTCACTCGACGGATCTATGACTTTGGTCATATCACACATTGGATACCCGTGCCTAGTTGTGAAGGTTATCAAGTACTATATACAAACCTCATAATACTGGTAGCAATTGTAGAATACAAAGACTTAATCATTGTAATTATAACTGATAAACATTTAGGGTTTTGTAAAATATTTGCAATAATGCCATCACAAAATGTGACAAAAGGAGAATGACTCACTTTGTAGACTTATGTTTTTCTACGGGTTCCTGTTGAGTTTCCTGATTATTTTCTATTAAAAACATACAATGCACACGTGTTAGTAAAATAACCCAAGTCACTTTAGCCATACAACACGAGACAGAACCCCAACGAACTTAGTTAGGCAGAGCCTCGACATGCGTTAGTGGGTCCTAAATCAATCGGGTAGGGTAACGAATTAGTGATCGGGGGTTAAAATGCTTACAACGGGGCAGAGCTTCGTATTTTAGAGGGTATAATACCGAGCTATTTTTTGCTATAATATAGACTGAGAGAGAAAGAAAGATGAACGATTGTGAAACGCAGAAGTCTGCTCAATTTATAGTTGAATCCGGTCTCTCTCGCGCCCCGCGACCCCCCTCCCCTGGTTCTCTTGCGCCCCGCGAGGGCACCCTAGCTACGGCTAGGGTTGCCTGATCACAACCCTAGACTCACCACGTTACGGGACACGTGGCACAAGGGGTGTCCGGCACACAATGGGCTGTCGCGCCCCGCGAGACACCTAGGTCTCCCTCTCGTGGCCCGCGAGTGAAAAAAAATTATTTTATTTGTTTTTAATAAAAACTAAGGTTATGCGGGCTTGTTTCTCGTATGTGGAGTGTTATAGGGTGTTTTTGAGGGTTGTTATAAATGGACAATAAGAACACACAATATGTCACAATATGCAATAGGCAACACTAGACGAACATGAAACACACAAGGACCCCTCCACTTTTGGAGTAATCAATTTTAGTCCCTTATCTAACTTTACTATTCTTCTACTTTAACAATTGACATTTTTAGCCCCTAGCTTTTTACTAATTTCTATATTACTTAAAGTACAAAGCCGGTGAAACCACCACTCTTTGACTTTCAAAATTTCCACTTTTAGCTTATTGTTTTGCAATTCATATTTTTTGCATATAGAATTTTCCTTTTTTTTTACTCTCTACTTTTGTAACTTGCATTTTTTACCTATACTTTGGTAATTTACGTTTTTGGCACATATGCTTTATACCGACCCCTCAACTTTTAAACTTTGTTTTTTTACATTTTGACGTAAATTTGGTATACGCTTTCGGCCTTTATTTTGTATGCTTCCTACATATGAATCGGGTCACATATAATACGTTTTGACTTGATGGTTTAAATTCGAGTTAGTCGAGTCGCATATAATACGTTATGATTGTATAGTATAAACTCGATTTGCTTTACATTTTAATCCAATTGCAACACATCTATAGGTTACATTGAGTTCAGTCGGATACGTCGAAACGCACATTATTATATGATTAACACATCACATAACGTTTGGACTAATCCGTTCGACGTTTGCGATGTACCCGCGCCGCAACGCGCGCGGGTCTTATTACTAGTTTTATAAATAAACGATGTAAAAAAACAAAAAAAAAGTGTAGTGGTCGGATCCACTGCCATTTGAGACCAATAAGCAGCCGGTATTTTACACCTCCTTCCTTTGTAGTTGTTATATATAGAATTTGCCCACAAACAAACTTGAATCCTTACCATTTAAGAGGAACATCAATATATAAGTGTTTAACTTTATAGTGAAATTTGTGTTTCAATATAAATTATTTGCTTTTAAATTCAGTATTAGCTTCTTGCATTATGTTGAATTGACAGGTGACAAAGCCTTGACCATATGTTCTTCTGCTGTTTTTCTATGACTAGCTAGCAAATTAAGTAACCGATTCTTCTATAAATAAGTGAGAGGTACGTAGATTAAAGAATCATATATTAGTATTACTTAACCTTCCAATGGCTCTTCAACTATATCATCTAGCCTTTGCCAAATGTTTCTTTGAGGTATGTAAACCAATGCCAAACACCCGAGCGACAAGTAAGCGGCATACATTGATCAAGGCCAAAGTTTTTAAAGCCGAGAGTCAGTTAGCCATTGCTTACCAGCCAACTATCTGGAGTCATGATTATATCCGGGTGTTAGATGATAATTTCCCGGTAAGCCATCATACTTTTATGGTGACATGCCTAAAATTATCATTGTTTATATCTATATCTTACATATTGTAATTCCATTATTATTTGATGAACGAGCACAGACGAAGTTTGAGGAGAAGATCAGGGAGCTAGAGAAGAAGACGGTAATGTTGTTGAATGTTGATTTTGAAAATGGTGGTTTCACTATGTTGGAGTTGCTTGAACAGATAGATGATATTGAAAGGCTGGGTCTTGGCTATCGGTTTCAAAACGATATAAGGAGAGCACTGGACATAATCGTGTCGATACATCGAACTAATGTCGGGCTTGAAGAAAAGAAAGATAGTCTTCATGAGGCATCTCTTAGATTCAGGATTCTTAGACAACATGGCTATAATGTGTCCCCGGGTACTTCTTTTATTGTGTATAATGTATGTGTGTGTATACATAGGGTGGGTTAATTGGGAAACTGAAGAACCGAAAAAGTAAAACAACTCACAAAATAATTCATTTTACACGTAAAAATTTAATTTTATCAATATTTTTTCGAAGCTTTTACGTATAATCACACGTAGAAACGTAGAAGTCGTTTAAATAAAAAAAATATAAAATATAAAAACCAGCTTAAGGAAACGTAATTTATTTGAATGCCTTGTGGAAGTGTTTACATGCAAAAGTTTCGAAAAAATATGTAAAAAACGTTTTATTCGATTTAAAAATATTTTTTATAACTTTTTTACATGTCAAATTAGTGGTTCTCCTTTGAACCTCACACACTAGAGAGAACCAAAGAGTGATTTGAGAACCAAGAGAACCACTGTCAACCAAGGATATTTTTAAATATCTTTCCCACTTTTATTTATATGTTACTAATGTTTACACAAATAGAAGAGATTTTGAAAAAAAATATGTAGAACGACGGGTTAGATATAGGGAAAATTACCAAATTAGCCAAGAATAAACTTTGACCACCAAATTAGCCATTTGATGCCTCCTTGGAGCAGGGCATCACGGATTCAAATGTGCGGGATGCCTCTTTCAATGTGGAAGTGACACGTGTCTCAATGATTTGGTAGACTCCTCCAATGCCCCTGAACAGACTCATCCAATGCCTCAGCAGACTCTTCCAATGCCCCTCAACAGACTCTTCCAATGCCTCAGGCATGAGTTAAAATTTTATGTGGGACCTACCACCCACTTCATCTTCACCACCGCCAGCACCACCGCCACTGCCACCGCCACCGCCACCACCACCACCGCCGCCGCCGCCACCACCATAAAATATACTACTAATCTTCCTTCCTTCAGATTCATTTCTTTCTATCCCCTGTTGACTTGGTGAACACAGATCGATCATCATGTCTTCCTTTGAAAGAGGCATCTTCCCTGTTGGAGCTCATGAAGGATCTTGAAGATGAAGTGGTGGTGGCGGTGGTGGTGGCGGTTGCGGTGGCGGTGGCGGTGGTGGTGAAGATGAAGTGGGTGGTAGGTCCCACATAAAATTTTAACTCATACCTGAGGCATTGGAAGAGTCTGCTGAGGGGCATTGGAAGAGTCTGCTGAGGCATTGGATGAGTCTGCTGAGGGGCATTGGAGGAGTCTACCTAATCATTGAGACACGTGTCACTTCCATATTTAAAAAGGCATGAGAGGTCTTGAAAGAGGCATCCCGCACATTTGAATCCGTGATGCCCTGCTCCAATGAGGCATCAAATGGCTAATTTGGTGGTCAAAGCTTATTCTTAGCTAATTTGGTAAATTCCCCTTAGATATATGTGTATCGTAAACTATATATATATATAGTTCGAACGTTTTTTTTTCTCTTTATTGTGTGTATAATTTCACTTTTATTTACACTACGCATATAAATGTGTTGTACAATTTACAGGGTATTGTTGAGATGCAATTTTATTCATCTATCTTGAATTTCAAAAGAAAAAAAATATCAATAAACCTTTTTATTTATATAGTATGCATATGTGCAAGTTCTTTGTAGGAATATTACCTACCCACAAAGCCGGTTGAATTGTGTGAATTGTGTGAACTAATCGTTAGGTTCATTTGTAAACAACTCTTTTGATAGTGAATTGTGTGAACTAATCGTCATCCTTGATTATCAATACACAATTGTAAATCAATGGTTAGGATTTGATGAGAATTTAATGATGAAAATGTATTAATGTATTTTACGATTTGATAATGTAAATCAATTACCAAGATTTGATAGAGAAAGGTTAACGTACATTACAGCTTAACGTACATCACGTACAACAGATAATTACGCACCTTCATTTTAAAATCACGCACGTTATAACTCAAAAATCCAAAATCACGCATGTTGAAAACAATACTCACGCATATTGAAAACATTAATCACGCATGTTATAGAACAAAATCACGCACGTTGTCGTACGTGATGTACGTTAAGCCGTAATGTATTTTACACTTTCTCTCTATATATAGAGTGATCAAAAGAAAACTTTAAATACTCCAAGAACTTGCGAGGAATCAAAATCATTATTTTTCATAAAAAAGTATATAAATTTAAGATATCAAATGATTTAGCTCTTCAAATATTTCTTTTCTACCCTTTAAATTATTCTTAACAAGTTTTATATACACGTATATGTTGGTGCACTTGTGTCTGTACTTTGTCTGTATTTTGTCATGATACCAAACGATGTCTTTGTTAGTCTTGTAAGTTTGACCAAGTCAACCATCCTCCTGGTTTGACTTGGCCAAACAGTTAGACAATGTTTGTAATATGTATGTGTCGAAGGATGTGTCATCGAAGGATTGTTTAGATCCTTCGATGAGCTCGAAAGATAAACCTTCGATGGATGTTGATGGACTTCGAAGGATATCATCCTTCGAAGTATATGTGGATCCTTCGATAGGCTTCTGATCGATAGATGATCCTTCGATCAGTCTATCTGATCCTTCGACCAGACATTCTGTGTTGGGTATATATACCCATGTTATGTGTTCACTTCTTTTTTAGACATCAGTGAGATAGAGAGAGAGCAAAACAGAGAGAACACACACGAGAGAGAGAGTTTACAGAATACATTTGTAAACCTTGTGCTGTAACCGACTTTCATAGTATTAATACAGAGGTGTTAATCGTTGAGTCTTGGGTGTCTACCTTTCTCTTTGTGGCTTGTGTTCTCACATAAACTCCGGTTTGCATGCTAGCTTGGATTCCGCACTTGCTAGTGTGTTAGATATAACAAGGATTAGGTTTGACCTCAACCTCCGAGGGACCTACAAGTGGTATCAGAGCCGTGGCTCTTTTCCTTGTTAAAAACTGGGTTTATACAAGACTTTTGAGTGTTTTGGACAAAAACTCACATGGTTTAGCACCCGTTTTTAGTGTTTTTCTCGCTTTTCTTGACGTAAAAACGTGTTCTAAACTAACCGGGTGTGTTAAAGGTCGGTTTGGGTAACTTAAAAACTTGTTTTTGAGAAATTTGGCTATTTCCGGCCAAAATTCCGGCTTACTCCGGTGACCGGTTTCTGGTTAAGAACTGTCCTTTTTGGGTTATATTTTATTGTTCAAATCTTGGTTTAGCTAAAAAGTATGGTCTGACCATACCTTTCTGCCGAAAGATTTCACCAACCCATCACCTTTTTCACCAACCTGTCATTTTTTGTCAACTGTGTCAGTGCAGGTCGAAGGATATCCTTCGAAGTCGAAAGATCATCTTTCGATCAAAGGAGGTTCGATAGATAATCATCCTTCGAACATCCTTCGAAGTCTGTGACTTATCCTTCGATCCAAGGAATCTTTTCGAAGCATACATCTTTCGGTCTACAGTTCTTTTTCGAAAGATAAGGATCCTTCGTTTGGAGAATCTTTCGAAATCATTGTTCGAAATTCAACAGTGATCTTTCGAACACTGTTGATCCTTCGAACAAGTCTTGATCCTTCGTCCTTAGTCTGTTTATGTTTAACAAGTTTGTGATTTTTAGGTATTATTATTCTTGATCAAAAATGAATCCAAGATGGGGTACTCCGGTAAATACAGAGATGTATTTTGGTACTCCGTCTCCCGCACCGGTATCTTCTCAAGCTAATGCAATTTCTACCGGTCAATGGGCATTCGTATCAAATCAAACTCCAAGTATTCAAAGCATTCTCTTAAGCGAGAGCGAAACCGGAAGTTTGAATCGGCCTCCAAAGTTGATGCACTTATACGAATATCCAGGATGGATTGACAGATTTCATACATACGTCCTTGGACAAAATACAGAATTGTGGTTGCGGTTCATCACAGATTTCGATCAAACAATTGAGGTTGCCGCATCATCTGCTGCTACGTTTGCAGATCTTACGGAAGATCAGAAGAAGGTCTATGATTTGGAAAAGAAGGCATATGCCATTCTTACTCAGGCGTTAAGTAAAGATATTTATCATCAATTTGTCAGTTACAAGACAACGAAGAGGTTGTGGGACGCATTGAAGACAAGGGGCGTATGAAATGAAGCAACACGTCAATTGAGACGTGAATTGCTAAAGAAAGAGTTTGATGGTTTTACTTGTATGGAGAATGAATCTTTAGGAGATTTGACAAGTCGATTTAATCATTTGCTGACTGAATTAGCAAATTTTGAGGTTGTTACAACTTCAGCAGAGATTGTGAAAAAGTTTGCAGATGCGTTGCCACCTCAATGGAATACTTTCTTGGAAATCATGAAGTACAATGGCACTTTAGCTACAACAAACTTCAATGACTTTGTTCAACTCCTGGAAAACAAGAATCAGGAAGAAACTCTCAAGGCAAAAAGAGTTCTCGTGCCACAAAATCCTGAAATGTATTATGGAACTTCTAGCACTTCTACAAAACCTTCTTCACACGCTCCAATTCAAACAGCGTTTGTGTCTAGCACTGACATGTATGGCAATACTATCCAAGTTCCGTTCAAGCCTCCTCCAACAGACATGTATGGAAATCCGCTTGAACCAGTTCCTCAACCAGTAACACAACAGCAAAGCCAACGACCTATCAGAGCAACTGATATGTTCGGAAATCCATTACCTGTTCGATCTACCGGACCAACAGACATGTATGGGAATCCACTTCCTCCTCAATCTACCGGACCAACAGACATGTATGGGAATCCACTTCCTCCTCAACAGCAAGCGTGTTATGGAAGCACATCATCTGCTGGTCAACAATCAAAGCCAAATACAGTATGGCTCGACACCTCAAGCTTTTCTAAAGTCAGTTTGGAAGTAGCAAAGGAACACATGGAGTTGCTAAACACTTTGGTGAGCGCATATTGTGGATTAGTGGAAGGTCAGATTGGTAACATTAATCTGACACAAGAAGACTATCAGCAGATCGATAAAGAGGAGATGGAGATGATGGACATCAAGTGGGCCTTTGCCAGTGCTGTTAGGCGAGCAAAGGATTTCATGGAAAGAACTGGCAGAACCAGCTTGGAAAGCAAGAAAGACACCAAGTATGGGTTTGATAAGCAGGCTGTTAAGTGTTTCAACTGTGGTGAACGTGGTCATTTCAAACGTGAATGTACGAGGCCATCTCAACATGGAAACCAAAATCCTTTCAGAGGTCAAGGCAACAGGGCAAATCAGAACCAAGTAAGGAACAATGAGCGCACATTGGTGCCTGTCAACAACCAGAGTCAAGCAGGACCATCTAATGCCAACCAGGCACTTGTGGTTCAAGTAGATGAAGGTTGTGATTGGTCAATCCAGTTGGGAAATGATGCTCCAGATGGAACAGCTTGCTTTGCTGAAGTTGTCAAGGATCTTAAACACGCCAGTGGTGGAGAATCTTCCACCAATGGTGATGAATCTTCTGAAGATGAAGACAGCTCCGGTTACAGTGGAAGTTCAGATGAAGAGTCCTCGAGTTCAGGGAATGATCAGGAAGATGACACATCAAGTGCGTCAGTTAATGCAGATATTGATGAGCTATTGGAAGAAGCTGCAGCAGGAATTCAAAGAAGATCTATTTTGGTGGATCAAGCTGCTTATTCTTCGTCTTCTCTCCATTCAGCCTTTATGGCTAATGTCGACAGTTCATCAAGTCAGGTATGTGTCGATGAACCCACTTCTGTTAGTTGTGATAACTGTGATAGTTTGCGTATTAAATGTGCTGATTTAGAGACAAACTTGTCTGAGTTGCAAGGCAAACATGATGCTTTACAAGCTAGTTTGTTTGACTTGCAAGACAAACATGTTTCATTGAATGATAAGTGGTGTGAATTGCAAAGCAAACACGAGGCTTTGCAAGAGAAATATGATGTGACATTCATTCACAATCAGAAATTGACCGTTGATCTTTCGAAGTGCACTGAAGCCAACATGTTCTATGAAAACCATGAAAAGGAGTTTAAGTCAGTAATTGATAAGATAAAGAAAGATAAAACCGAGTTAACTAAAATGGTTTCCAGAAAACAAACTGACATTAATTTGTATATAACTCGTCTTGAAGTAATGCAAAAGGAAATGGCTTGTGTGAAAACTGAAAGTGAGGCGATCCAACTTAAGCTAGACAGTTATTTGAGCTCTAGCTATGTGTTGGATCACATCATTGACGTACAGAAAGAGAAACGGGATGTCACATGCATTGGATACAAGAAATGTCCACCACCTGTGAGACAAAATTATGATGCCATGCCTGACGAGGAGGATAGAACTTTCTTTGAACCATCTGTTCCTCTAGATGTTAATGAATTTGCAGCAGGACTCGGATACCAGAAAGAAGAATTATCAGATTCAGATGTGTCAGCAGATACATGTGTGTCTTCTGCTGAACAGAATCAGGATCCTCCAGTTGTTGTTGAGGATGCTGATTCTTCTGATGATGAATCTGATGATACTGATTCAGCAAAGTCTGATGCGGTGATAAAAGAAGAGGACATACCTCTTGAGAATCATATTCTGTGTGATCCTCCTGCAAAACCCGCTAAGACTGTTGCAATCGAGTCCTTGTCTGCACAAGAGTCGAAGAGTGTGGATTTGCTGTATACTCTTGTTGGTGATAATAAAATTTATTCAGACAAAGATTTTCCTATTAAGAATGTTAATCAATCATTAATCAGTAAAGTCTTTGAAAATTCAACAAGTAAGTTTTTGGGTAAGAAAGGATCACACATTGTGGTAACACAATGCCCTCCTATCCCAAAGGCTGAAGTTAGAAAACAATTTGGCAATCAGAAATTACCAACAGAGAAAAGGCAGCAAAATCATAATAAACAAAAAGGAAAATTGCCGGCTCAAAGTCAAAAGAAGCCAAATCAAAAGAAGAAAAAGAATGTGAACTTTGTGAAATCTAAGGGAACGGACAAAATTGCAACGTTTGAAAATCAATCTAACTTAGATTTTGTCAAGAAAGCAACTGTGTTGAAAAGGAATGAACCAAATAGTTCGAAACCTAGTACCTCGAGATCACAAAGTTCATCATCATCATCATCATCATCATCGGCAAGACGATCACATGATACTTCGGGGTTTGTTGAACGAAGATCATGTTTTGAATGTGGCACAATTGGACACATAATTCGAAATTGTCCGTATCTTCATAAATTAAAAGCCAAAGAAGATGATCCCCGTGAACACAATCACCAAAAGCGATCTGTTTCTGTAAAACAGGATCCCCGACTTGTAAGAGAAAGGGAAAAGAAACAGAAACGCCAACAAGTCAAGGTGATTGAAAAGGCACTTAAAACTGATGTGGTTCAAAAACAATCTGTTTCAGTTAAGCCAGAAAACTCAAAATTTTCAAAAACTTCAAACAATCACGAAGTTAAATTTTTAAACAATCAAACTGGTATAACAAAACAGACCTGGAAACCAAAAACGGTTATTGAATCAGGGGGACCATCACAATTTATGAATCATCAAAGAATAGAAGTTATTGTTGTTGATGAAAATGGAAGACCCAAGACCACAATGGCTTGGGTCCCCATCTCCAACTAATCAATTGAGTTCATGTGCAGGGTGTTCCAGGAGGAACTATCAGTAGTCATTGGATTGTTGATAGTGGGGCATCCAGGCACATGACAGGCGACATGAAGCTTCTCTACGACGTCAAATCTATTAGAGGAGGTTATGTTGCTTTTGCTGGAGATAAAGGCGGATATATTACGGGTGAAGGAATAATTTCCAACGGGGTTGTTAGTTTTGATAAGATCAACTTTGTACAACAACGTGATCACAATCTTCTTAGTGTTTCTCAAATTTGTGATAAGCAGTTCTCAGTACACTTTGATGCAAATGGATGTTATGTGCTGAAACCCGGCTTCAAAATTCCAAAAGAATGGATTCTCTTGTCGGCTCCAAGGATAAATGATCTGTATGTCCTTGATATGAGCCAAGCTATCACAACGTCTGCACAAGCAACTTGTTTCGTTTCCAAAGCCACAGAAAAAGACTCAATCTCATGGCACAGACGAATGGGTCACATTCACTTACGCAAAATGAATCATTTGGTGTCAAATGAATTGGTGAATGGTGTTCCCCTTAAAAACTTTCATCTTCAAGACGTCTGTGTCTCGTGCCAGAAAGGAAAACAAACAAAGAAGCGACACCCTACAAAGAAAATCAACACGGTGGCTGTTCCTCTTGAACGTTTGCACATGGATTTGTTCGGTCCTGTCAAGCACAAAAGCATTAGGAATGATCAATATTGCCTCGTGATAACTGATGATTATTCAAGATTTTCTTGGGTGGCGTTCATGGCACATAAGAGTGAAACCTTCGGTATTATCAAAAACTTGATCATTCAGATTGAAAATCTATATAAGTTGAAGGTTAGGCGGATACGTAGCGACAATGGTACTGAATTTAAAAATCATGCCATGGCGGAGTTTTGCACTTCAAAAGGTATTCTTCACGAATTTAGTGCAGCTTACACTCCTCAACAGAATGGCGTCGCTGAGCGTAAGAACCGCACATTGATCGAGACTGCTAGGACTATGTTGGTAGAGTCGCAGTTGCCCATTCCATTCTGGAGTGAAGCTGTGGCCTCTGCATGTTATACGTTGAACCGAGTCCTTACAGTCAAAAGGCACAACAAGACCTGCTTTGAGATTATTAACAAACGAAAACCAGATTTGTCATATCTTGAACCGTTTGGAGCTCCGTGCACAATGATCGATCCTAATGGAAAGTTTAGGGCAAAAGCAATTGATGGATACTTTCTTGGGTATTCCACCCCGAACTTAAGAGTCTGGAATCTAGAGACTAAAAGGGTCGAGGAATGGTCTGAAGTCAGAGTACAAAGGCACACTTTACCAGTCAAATGTCCTGGTCAGCCTTGGATGTTTGAGTACGATGACTTTTTCAATTCGATCAATGTTAAAGCAGTTGAAGAAAATGCTGCAGCAAGGATGTTTTTCGAGAGTGACAATGCAACAGATTCACCGTTGGTTCGTCCAATTATTGTCAATCAAGAACCATCTTCGGTGAACAATAATGCTCTCGGCAATGAGGATTTTCACGATGCTACCGAATTGAACGAATCTTCAGAGGATGACGAATTTCTCGATGCAGATCAAGAAGCTCCAACAACAGCCGTACATGGTACTTCAGAGGGTACACCTCCAGTGGATGTCCCTAGAACAGCTGAAGCTACTGCATCATCCTCTTCGTCAATTCCGGGCCTTGAATTGATTGTTGATCTCAATCTCCACAATCTGGGTACAAATATTCCAGTTCAAGATAATCCAGAAACAAGGATTCACAATACCCATCCTCAACAAAACATCATCGAAAATGTACAGAGTGGCGTTCAAACAAGAAACATGTTGCGAAACAACAACAATGCAAGCTTGTATGCAACTATCCGAGAATCTGGTCAACAAAATGATTGGTCTTTCGCGTGTTATGTCTCACAGGAAGAACCAAGAACTTGGAAAGAAGCTTTGAAAGATAACTCATGGGTTGAAGCAATGCAGGAAGAACTGCAACAATTCTAGAAGCTTGGTGTCTGGAAACTCGTAGAGAAACCTGCTGGTTACAAGAAGATTGGTACCCGTTGGGTGTTTAAATGCAAAAAGGATGACCGTGGAGTCGTTATTTGAAACAAAGCAAGGCTAGTCGTTCAAGGTTTTCGTCAGATTGAAGGGATCGACTACAACGAAGTGTATGCACCTGTTGCACGTCTAGAAGCAATTCGGATTTTTCTGGCTTATGCCTCATTCAAAGGTTTCAAGGTATACCAGATGGACGTGAAAAGTGCATTCTTACATGGTGTGGTGGAAGAAGAGGTGTACGTCGAACAGCCTCCAGGTTTTGAAGATCTTATCCATCCCGATCGGGTTTGGTTGCTCAACAAAGCTCTCTATGGTCTACATCAAGCACCGCGAGCTTGGTACGCAACCTTATCTAATTATTTGCTGGAGAATGGATTTCGCAGAGGTCTTATCGATTGTACTCTTTTCATCAAAGAACAAGATGGAGATCTTCTACTGGTACAGGTATACGTTGATGATATTATTTTTGGTTCTACTAATGATGTTTTGTGTAGGAATTTCGAGCGCATTATGCAGGATAAATTCGAGATGAGTGCTATGGGGGAAATGACCTTCTTTTTGGGCCTACAAGTACAACAAACCGAGTCTGGGATATTCATCCATCAGACTAAATATGTTGGTGACATCTTGAGCCGGTTCCAGATGTCTGATGCAACGCCCATCGGTACCCCATTGCCACAAAATCACGGAATTACTCCAGACTTGAAGGGTGAAGCTACTAGCCCCTCATACTACCGCGCGATGATCGGATCCCTTATGTACCTCACAGCATCAAGACCAGATATAATGTACCCAACGTGCCTGCTTGCCAGATATCAAGTCAACCCGAAGGCCTCACATCTTGCAGCTGTAAAAAGGATCTTTCGTTATTTGAAGGGTTACCCTGACACCGGTCTATGGTACCCTAGGGATAATAACTTTGACTTGATCGCATTCAGTGATTCTGATTTTGGCGGATGCAAAATCGACGGCAAATCCACAACGGTTGGATGTCAGTTTTTGGGAAATCGCCTAGTCACATGGCAGTGCAAGAAGCAGACGTGCGTCGCTACATCAACATGCGAAGCTGAATACATTGCTGCCTCAAGTTGTTGCTCCCAAGTCCTATGGATCCAACAACAAATGCGTGACTACGGTTTTGAATTCCTAACTACTCCCATTTACGTTGATAATTCTGCTGCCTTACAGATCACTAAAAATCCTGTGCAGCATTCAAAGACTAAGCACATCGAAATTAAGTATCACTTCATACGTGATTGCTTTGAGAAAAGGCTAATCGATGTTGCTTACGTCCACACCGATGACCAACGTGCCGACCTTTTTACCAAAGCATTTGACAAATCAAGATTTGACTATTTATTATTGGTAAACGGCATTAAGGTCAAGCAAGAGTAATACCAACATCGGAAAATCATTTTTGTAAATACCTTTGTGTTTTAAATTTGTCTTAGTTTATTGATTTTAGGGGGAGTAAATCCAAATTTGAAAATCCAAAAACATCGAAAAATTTCAAAAACACAAAAACAATAGAAAAACAAAAATGAGTTTCCTGGCGAGCAAAAGAGAAAATGATAGTACATCAGTGGTCTGTCCAAACCTCTTTAAACCTAAAATGAAAAACGATAAGCAGCTCTATATAAGATGTATCGGTAGGCTCACAATCATTTTAAAGTGTGCAGGGTGATATAAACTTAAATCGACTGAAGACCAGGTGGGAACCATTCATTGGCATATGGTCTTAGTACCGAAATTTCGTTTGAGAGATTGCCGAGGTTCTGAGATATTCGGTCTTTATGCTGCTTATCATCTGGGTATCATGGTTGTATCTTTTACCGAAAAATAACGGGGACGCAAGTCTAGATCTTCCATGATACCATACATACGTGTACATACTGCATTCGACCTCAATAAGTGATCAACAATCACATGTCCAAACAAATAAGTGATATTATATCACATTTTTCCGGGAGTCAAGTTCGTCTCTCTGCTGTACGAAAGTACTGACCTGTTCACGGACTTGCTCCTGTGCCTTCATGCATCGCATCGAAAATCAAGTTCCTCATCAATAAGTGATTCTATCACATAGGGCTTGTTTTCAAATCAAAATAAGTGAGTTTCTCACATCATATATGGTCAAACAGATGATAATCGGTATACTCACCGGTAAGATGAACCCTCGTGCATACCTTGATACGGGAATGTGTCGTGATGTGGATGAACACCGGTCGGTAAGTATAAATCATACCTTAACGTATTCCCTCGCCATGATTACATCTGATAAGTTGAGCTTAAGTGGACAACAATACCGATAATTGTTATAGGATGCTTATCTTAATGTTAACTAATTGAACAAAGAGAGTGTTTTGACATGACCGTACACTGATATGATTCTCTTACCCTCGAAACTCGCAAAAAGAATGTCTGTAAATATTTATTTAATGCTTTCAGTTTCTGCATCTTTGTATATATTTATTTACTGCTTTCAGTCTTTACCTTTGAAATATTCAAAAATACCAAAAAGATTTTAGGTGTGTTTTAACTTAAACTTTATAAAAGCCAAAAAGATTTTATTTCTATTTTATTTTCGATCGTACGATGTTGGATCTTGAGTCTTTGTTGCCTGAAACCTGAACGAAAACCAAAATGACTGAATCTTCATAAACGGTCAGAATTTGCAAAGTTTTTGAAAGTTAAAACCTAAAATTGATAAATGTGTTAAACTTTCAAACTGTCGGACGGTGTTTATTTGAACAATGGTCACATGTGTGTCGTTTGCTTATGATATTCCAGGCAGTTGTTCTCATTACGCGTTTAGATTTCTTGCATGTGCAGATTCTAAAGGCAAGGAGAACATGGTCGATGACAAGCTTCGGAATGAAGACACGACGTGAAGGCACTCAAGTGATGAAGATGATCGAGTTGCCGCTGACCATCATCAACACCACAAGGATCTCAACTTGTAAAGATCAAGACTTTCACGAGCATAATTCAAGGGGGAGCTTATGTTAAGGGGGAGTTTGTCAACACACTTCCTACATGAAACGGGGAGTTTGTTGGTACACTTTCTGCTTTCAAGACGTGAAGACTTTAAAGATCCTCCGACATTGAAGACTTGAAAGGACGTCAAAGACTTGAAGACACGAAGATCGAGACAAAGCTACAGCCAAGGGGGAGTTTGTTGGTGCACTTGTGTCTGTACTTTGTCTGTATTTTGTCATGATACCAAACGATGTCTTTGTTAGTCTTGTAAGTTTGACCAAGTCAACCATCCTCCTGGTTTGACTTGGCCAAACAGTTAGACAATGGTTGTAATATGTATGTGTCGAAGGATGTGTCATCGAAGGATTGTTTAGATCCTTCGATGAGCTCGAAAGATAAACCTTCGATGGATGTTGATGGACTTCGAAGGATATCATCCTTCGAAGTATATGTGGATCCTTCGATAGGCTTCTGATCGATAGATGATCCTTCGATCAGTCTATCTGATCCTTCGACCAGACATTCTGTGTTGGGTATATATACCCATGTTATGTGTTCACTTCTTTTTTAGACATCAGTGAGATAGAGAGAGAGCAAAACAGAGAGAACACACACGAGAGAGAGAGTTTACAGAATACATTTGTAAACCTTGTGCTGTAACCAACTTTCATAGTATTAATACAGAGGTGTTAATCGTTGAGTCTTGGGTGTCTACCTTTCTCTTTGTGGCTTGTGTTCTCACATAAACTCCGGTTTGCATGCTAGCTTGGATTCCGCACTTGCTAGTGTGTTAGATATAACAAGGATTAGGTTTGACCTCAACCTCCGAGGGACCTACAGTATATAGTAAAAATTGCAAATGTATAAATGGTAAAGTTAACCCCTATGCAAATTTCTATTATAAACTAATACATGTGGATACATATATAATTTTATATTGTTGTAGTTTTATAATAACTAGTTTTTTTACGTCGTGTGTTACGGCGAAACCAAGCAAATGATAATGCAAAATAAAAGTGATTTGAAAATAAAACATGTTGTTTAGAAAGCCAAACCATTAGAATAGTTTACTTTATCATCGTTCCATTTTTATGATAAAAAATAAATACTTTATTTTGTATACAAATTCGTTTTTAACAAAATTTATAACGGAATGCTGAGAGAAAAATTAAGCACAACTATGTAATTAAGTTTTTAGAAAAAAAAAGTTATAAACGTAAATTTTTAAAGAAGTATCCAATTAATTGATAAATTAATATATGCTCTAGAAAATATTAAAAAAATGGTACAGAAAATATTAAATGATGGAAAGGAAAAAAAAGTTAAAAATATTTTATTAAAAGTAAATATAATAGTAAAGTATTATAATATATTAAATAAAATAATAATAAAATGTTATATATTATTATAAAAATAAAGTTACTATTCATCGTCCTTTGTAAACAATATTTATATAATTTATATAAATATATATATAATATATATAATATAATGCTAATTTTCTAAATGAAAAATAAGTTTGAATATATTTACTCATTTCTATGCATGGTAGCAATCCATGCAGAACACTTTAGATCATTCATTTGTATGTAAGAAGTAGAACTTAAAAAAAAAATTTGATTAGTAAATAAATTATTTATAATTTTTTTATTTTTTATCGCATTAATTTAGTGTTCTATAATATATGTACGTCCATTACAATGATAAACTAATACGCGATTCAAAATATTGAACACAGATTTTATTAGGAGATTCAAGGACAATCATGGTGGCTTTATTGGATGCCTAGAGACAGATGTCGAGGGGTTGTTAAGTTTATATGAAGCTTCACATCTTGCTTTCATGGAAGAAAGTGATTTGCATGAGGCCAAGTTATTTGCTACCAAACATTTGTTGAAACGTAAGGGTCAAGTAAATGATGCCCAAGCTCTTGAACAGATAAACCATGCATTGGAAGCCCCCTTGTATCATAGGATGCTTAGATTACAAGCAAGGTGTTACATTGATGCATACAATAAACGACAAGATGCAAATCTACTTCTGCTAGAGCTTGCAACATTAGATTTCAACATGATTCAAGCTACATTCAGAACAGAACTTAAAGAATTATCAAAGTAAAGCTTTCTTTCATCAAGATTCAAAAATAAATTGAACTTAAATGTATAGATAATGATCCAATTGATTCGCCTATCATACGATAACCACCTTTCGGCCTTTATATATAACAGGTGGTGGAAAAAGACAGGCCTAGCACAAGAGTTAGGCTTTGTTAGGGATCGACTCTGTTGGTTCAGGTCCCACACTCAAACTTTCGACTGTGTAAAATTGTAGAGAACAGGAAATATAAAAGATGGAAAAATGAAAGTTGTTGTATGTATTCGATAATCACAGAAGGGTTATATTATTCAATAAAACAAAGCTAATTTATAGCCATACAAACCAAAACGTGGGAATAATAAAAGCTAACAAAATAGAAATATTTGCTAAAGAAACGGTAGACTAGAACGTGCACTTCCTTGAAACTTGGTCAATCTGGACCAAGTCATTACATGTGACCCAATTGCTACTGAACCGTAATCAATTAACCATTTTAACCGTGACCCGATAACGTGCCGACCCATGTGACCAGCGAACCAAACCCGATTAACCCAACAGACTCATGGAATGCTTCTTTTGGACAGTTGGCGTAGTTTTTGAACCTCAATATAATTCTTGTCGTGTAAGGCTAACGAAAGTCTGTACGTTAATTACTGTTATTGATGACATCTACGACGTTTATGGTTCTCTAGATGAACTGCAGATCTTCACGGATGCTGTCAGGAGGTTCATAGTTTTTTTACTGTAAATTCTATCAAGTCTCTCTGGTTCAAATCTCTCAAATTTGTAACCTCCAACTGTTTTAGGTGGGATATTAATGCACTAGACGATATGCCAAAGTATTTAAAACTAGGCTTCGGGGCTCTTTACAACACGATTACTGAAATGGGTTCTAATACTTCGGTTGGACAAGGAGAAAACATCATACCGATCCTTGTAAAAGTGGTTAGTATTACCAAAAAAAATTCTTATACTGATTTAATAGACTACCTAAACAAATCATCATTTTTTTTTTCTATTGTGGGATTGGTAGTGGGGAGAACTACTTGAAGCATTTCTTGTGGAAGCAAAGTGGACCCGTGACAAATACATTCCAACATTTGACGATTATCTTGATAACGCGTGGAGATCGGTGTCAGGAGTGGTTATACTTACTCATGGATACTTTTTGATCAAACATGAAACTAAAAAAGATGTGGTTGAGTCCCTAGAGAAGTATCATGATCTTATGAAATGGTCATCAATGGTTTTTCGACTTTACAATGATTTAGCTACTTCATCGGTATGTTTTCTAGTGACTGTACTCAACTACTCATTAAACGTTTTATTATTATGTTTGTCTTAATATTGTATTTCTTTTGGCCTAGAATGAGATAGAAAGAGGTAAAACTGTAAATGCAATATCATGTTACATGCACGAGAATGGTGTTTGTGAGGAAGTTGCGCGTGCATATATAACAACAATGATCGATGAAGCATGGAGTAAGCTGGTCAAAGTGCATGTGGCTTGTTCTCAAGAGTTGGCGAATCCGTTCATTGATATGGCAATTAATCTAGCTCGAGTTTCACACTGTACGTACCAATATGGTGATGGACATGGAGCTCCAGACTCTCGAGCCAAAGATCGAGTCTTATCCGTAATTATTGAGCCAATTGCGTTTAAGGAAATTGAGCATATGTATACTTAATGTTAGGGAAATTTGTGTTTGGCAATATGTTTTGGTGTGTGAGTGATAATCAATAACAATTCTTTTTTTATCAAAAGCAATATATATGATAAATGTTTAGGATTATATGAAATATACTTGGGGATAACTAAAAATGCACTCAGATTTATAACTCAAAAACTTTCAGCAAAATACATGGAAGTTATTAATGTTTGTAGGGTGAATTTGATTGAAAATATTTTGATCCATATCAAGAGTATATATACTAACTAGGTTCTTTTGCATAAAATGTTTATACCTTTTCATAAAAAGCCTAGTTAAATTTTATAGGTACAAACTTAAAGAAAATTGCATATTTTTATAATTGATGGTAAAGCAAATGGTCTACGGAAAATATTTTACGCAAACATGTTCATACATATACCGGGTCATAAATAAGCATTTAATCAAGTGTTATCCGATTTTAAACAACAGAAAGTCTTTGCTCATTAGCATAGATGGTAGAATAAACCTTCGAAGATTAACCTTTGTATGGTTTGATACCGACAATTCCAATAGTTTTTTAAGAGTTGGGTAAATATATTATAAAAGTTATTCACAATGGGATATATGTAAATGATCAGTGAAACTTTGTAGGGGGTAGAAGGGTTTGCCCCCTTATTTTTCTCCTTGGAAGTGTTTATTTTTTGCCGAAAATATTGAAAATATCATGGGTCGGTTTGGTACGAGGTAATGGAATGGATGTGTGAATGGAATGAATGAGTGAATGGAACGGACGCGTTAATGGAATGGATTATTATCATTCCATTGTCTTGTTTAGTTACCATGAGCGAATAGAATGAACCATTACTTTACCGTTGTTCGGTTGAAAGGAAAAGACGATGGAATAAAATTGGGAGTGAGTGGCGTCATAGTGGTGTGGTGGGTAATGATAGTGGGTGGTGGCGGTGGTGGGTGGCGGTGGAGGGTTTGTGGCGGTGTTGTGTTTCTATTATTATTTCTATAATTTGTTATTTATAATATAAATACAAAAACCATATAAAAATAGTTTTTGTGTTGCGTCGTAAAAGTTGAGGAATAGCGGGTGCTACCACAATTTAAATGTTTAAGCTCTATCATTAATTCACTCATGTAATAGATTGAGTTCGGTTTTCGATTAATCACTAAAAGGCCAAATCAAGTGTAACTTAAGAAAAAAAGGGTTGATTTGAGTTGAAATACATAAAAAAAAACATATTATTATTAGGCTCTGACTATCTGCACACCCTGTTTGCCTATCTGCACACTTAGGGTTTACCTACGCTGTGTATAGACCTATACTCAGCGTATATAAACCATGGATTTCAGAGTCGTATCAGCAATCATTGCACAGAAAACAAGGGTTTATATACGCTGCGTAAGGACCTATACGCAACGTATATAAAGCTCAATTTTTGTATTTTTTATGTATTCCTTTGTTTATTTATAAAAAAAAAGAAAATTATTTATAAAAAAACAATATTATTGGTAAATAATACAAATATAAATTATAAAAATTAAAAATAATACAACTATTATGAATTATAAAAATTAAAAAAGAAAATTATTTATAAAAAACAATATTATTGGTAAATAATACAAATATAAATTATAAAAAATAAAAATAATACAACTACTATTAATTATAAAAATTAAAAAAGAAAATTAAAACCTATATAACTTTGCAACTTTTTGTGCATCATCAATTGTACATTAGGCTTTGGGTGTTTTTCAAAACAGAATTGGGCTTTTATACACATGTCCACAATAAAAACAAAATCAGATCGTTCATCTCTCTAAAAACCCTAGATGAATGACCTTCAAATAATCAAATGTCTCACCGATTTGTACACTGTAGCCACCAATAATTGACGAAATTGCAGGTTTCAGTAGGCATGATATCAGATCTCCAAAGCAATCGTTTCTCTTCACTGCGTCGTCTACGAAACCGGTCAGATGAAGGATTCCGATGAAGACAATCGAAGAAGACGATGATGGTGATGAAGATGATACAGATTTGAGTAACTTTTACTTCACTTCTGTGTTCAGATTCTGAGTCCGACGACTTGCTGTGGGTAATTTTCTTCTCTTTTATCGTGTTGAATGACGCGTGTGAAGTGTTATATATATTAGGTGTATATTTTAAGCCCCTTTAACACTTATTTTAGCCAAGTTTTAAATTTATAAAACACGATATTTCACTAACACTAAACACACATATGGGCAAGTGCACCCATCGTGAGCGTAGTATAGTGTTGGTAAGATACCGAGGTCGTCCAAGGACACAAGAGCTTTTAGTACCGGTTTATCCTCAACGTCTAATCAAAATAAAAAGGTTAGAAAATTGTTTTAAACTAAGAAAAATAAAAACTAACTAAAATGCTGAAAAGTAAAATAAAAAGAAAAAAAACAGATAGACAAGATGAATCACTTGGTTCCGACTCGTATCTAGTGTAACCTTTGATTATTTCCGCACTTTTGCACATAATTAAGAGATTATCTTAGTTATTGTAGTAGGCCCCTCTTTTGAAGGTGACGTTACCCTCACCCCAGTAGTTTGAGTCAGCAAGGATACAATCCTAAAAGGGTGGATTATTGGAAGATAATTAATTAAGTTATTAATGCAAATTATGGTAGGCCCCTCTTTTGGAGGTGACGTTACCCTCGACTAAGTAGTCTGAGTCAGCAGGGATACAGTCCTAAATA
The DNA here is from genome assembly GCA_030545235.1 of Helianthus tuberosus. Lineage (NCBI taxonomy): Eukaryota > Viridiplantae > Streptophyta > Magnoliopsida > Asterales > Asteraceae > Helianthus > Helianthus tuberosus. The sequence goes on from CM060399.1 coordinate 144,946,087, forward strand.
GCCGGGTTATAGTATTAATAGTAGTTAACTTATGAGGGGGTCAAAGAGTTTGGACCCCCGCCATCCAATACCGTGAAGTATTGAAGGAGGTCCTACTAAATTTGACCCAGGTCCATTGCAGGACCTCTAAACGCTGAACAATGGCAAGACCTTTACCAAACCGTTCCCTTAACCCCCGACCAGGTAGCCAACATACCTCCATATAGACCGTGGAGATATGAATGGTGAAAATCTTTTATTTTATATAGACAGTAAAATAATGCCAAGACACCACGGACAAACGATAAGGAAAGATCACCTTCAACATAAGCAACTAGTTATTAAAGTCATTAATACAAAACCAAATAAAAAGTGCAAAAGATTAGAAATAAAAAGTATTACACTAGACACTTTGTCTTCACCAAGTGATGTAAGAGACTTAGGCAAACATGGCCTTGATTGTCAAGAACTCTTACGATCAATCTTGGATCCCGAGACGACTCACACACTCTATGATGGACAATGGATGATGGTGTTATGGTGGTAGTGGGTGGTGGGTGCAGTGTGAGAGAGGTGGTATGCCAAGGGATGGTTTGAGCTTGAGCCAAGCACTTCTATTTATAGGCTGAACAGAAGCTCGGGCATGGCCCCGTGTCCACATCCTCTCTTTCTTCATTAAATGCAGCTTTGTCTTATTAGTTGACCACGCCCCCGTGTCCGCTGAGCACGACCCCGTGTGTAGAAGAATCTTTGTACTATGAAGATTTGCCTGGATTGTGTGAATCTTATAGTTGACCACGGCCCCGTGTCCGCTGAGCATGGCCCCGTGGTGGGCAATAGAAGCTTCTACCACTTTGTCTTTTCTGCTGACACTTGGGCACGCCCCCGTGCTGGCTGAGCACGAGGCGTGTTCAGGCCTCTGATCTCTTGTTTTGCTTGGGAAGATGTTGTCGTGGGGTCGGGCATGTCACGTTTTGTTCCTTTTCTTGTATTTATGTTAGATTTTGATGTCTTTTTGCTTCTTTTGTTAATTTGAGCTCATTTAATCCTGAAAATACAAAAGGAAGACAAAAGCACACTTTTTCCAACATTAGTACTAAAAAAGGGTTAGTTTTATGCCTCATTTGATGAAATTTATATGTTAATATTTGAACACATCATTGAACGTTTTGCTATCACTCGAGTTTTAGAGAGAAACATATGAGTGTTGCCCCACCGTTTCCGACGGTTCCGACCGTCTATGGCGGCGGCAAAGTTACTGTGTACGGTGCCTTCTTACATTTTCTGTTTCTCGCTTTGAACGTTTTACTCTGATTCGAGTGAGGATCTGATTCTGGTGATAAACATTGTGATGTTGAGTTTGGTCTTGGGTTTCCGGGCGGCTGCATGTTTATGAGATAAAATCGATGACGATGATGCATATTTCATCCGAGATCAACAGAATAGGTTGGTGATGATAATGGGGTAACCCACATCTGGCCCCTAATTGTTTATGTTTTCATTATTTTGAATGCTTAAATCTTCTTAGAGGACTTTCAGTTCAAAGAGATGTATAATTTGCAGTGAAGTTCTCGAATTTGTATTTCTTTAGTTAAGGATAAATTTGATTTGTTTAGTGTAAATGCGAGAGTATTGGATTGTGAGTTTGTGACGAATGGAAGTGGAGAAAACAAGGGAGTGACTTTGAGAGCTCCCATGGCTTATTAGTGAGTGAGTGACCATGGTCAACGTGATAGTTGTATGATAAAACCATTTAGTCAATGTAATTGGTACAAGTTTAATTTTTAAAAATAAAACAAACTACATGTGGTAGAATGGTTTTGCTTGGTAGAGAATTATGGAAAATTAATAAATCTAACGGTGGTAAAGAGAAAAAAACACTTTATAATATTGGACTAATACTAAACAAAAAATAGCAGATGAAATTCCAGCAAGCCGCTTATGGTAAAATTGAAACCAAGGAACAAGAATTGATAACATCATACGCAGGTTTGATTGGGATCCAATCCGATAAATTGGAAGTATATGTAGCCTTTAAGATCCGATAAATTGAACGTACGTATATGTAGTATTGCATCTTAACGAGTTACAAAACGTCAACTATGATGTCCGTTTTGGATAAATTGGGCGCATATATAGCATTGTATCTTACCGAGTTACGTTGTCTCCTTCGATGAACATAAATAAAACGTTAACTATGATGTCCGTTTTGGTATAAATATTCAAAATGTGTATTTTATGTTTGATTCTCTTGCATTGAATGTTTGTTTGTAAAGCGTATTCAAATATGATACATATGTAAGAACCCCGCCGCATTGCGGCGGGTTCTAATTCTAGTTATTTATTAAAAACAATATTATTGGTAAATAATACAAATATAAATTACAAAAATTAAAAATAATAAAACTATTATGAATTATAAAAATTAAAAAAGAAAATTATTTATAAAAAACAATATTATTGGTAAATAATACAAATATATTATACGATACGATGCAACACGATACGCTACTACACTATGCGATACGATGCAACACGATACGCTACGATATAACACCCGTATAGGTCTATAGGTGTATATATGTCCCGTATATGCCTATAGGTGTGGTTGAGGTCCCGTGTAGGCCTATAGGCATATACATCACCTATACAAGACTTATACAATATACTATACGATACGATGCAACACGATACGCTACTATACGATACGATATAACACCCCGTATAGGTCTATAGGTGTATATATGTCCCGTATAGGCCTATAGGTATGGTTGAGGTCCCGTGTAGGCCTATAGGAATATACATCACCTATACGAGACTTATACTATATACTATACGATACGATGCAACACGATACTGTAACACCTCGAAAATTCACGTCCTATAATGTGTAGACACGTGTCATATGTTTGAACGTATGAAAGAATGTTGACTAAAGTTGACAGTCATGGAAAGTATGTGAATATACGGGTTCTAAATGTCAACAGTGAATAAATATATTCTACATTAACCCTACATGATGCTCATACCTTCAAACGAATAAATCATGGATCATACGAAGCTAAAAATGAAAGAAAGTGAGAGATTACAAACTACAGGGGTTAAATGTGTCAACATGTTTAAGTTATACCTCTGAGTGACCTTTTGACAAACCCGAAGCTTTGTAACGGTAAATTATACTCACTAGAATGCACAATATAAATTTTGTAAAGTTTCGTTATCGTATGAGAAAGTTATGATCAAATTCGCGTGCGAAGGGTTAAAGCGTTAACGTTGAAAGTTAGGACTTTTCGGGAAACAATGAAGTTAACCGGGGACTTAACAAAGTGGGTATATGTTTTAAAGCCCTTATAAATCAATTTGGAGGGTTCATAATGCAAGAAAGGAAGTCTAAGCAAAGTTTGAAGGGGCAAGGATCAAAACATAAAAATCTAAAGTTGGATTTGAGTCAGACATGGTGTCGCGCGACGCGAGGCCCCGGGGGGGGGGGGTCCTTCGCGCCACGCCTAGGCCTATCTGATGCGATTTTCTTGGTTCTTTGTCTGCCATAGCCTTTATGCTCGACCTTTAACCGATTTTCCTCATCTTGGACGACCCCTAGGCACCCCCTAAGCACTAGGAACACTTGTTAATCAGTTGTGGTCAGATGTAGACTTGTGTGTCAACTTCTTATGGTGATTAAATCACTATATAAAGCCCTTAGTTTGCAACAAGTTCTTCACATCTTCTCTTGCACTTACTGATCATTTCTGGAGCTCAAGACCCTTCTCAAGTGATCACAAATCGTTCTTAGGACTCTTGTAAGTTTGCTTAACCTTCTTTAATTGAGTTTAGCTTAGTTATTTAGCTAAAAGTCAAACCGTCGTAATTACGGTTTGACTTCGAGATTAATCAATAATGGCTCAGTCAAATCTCGAATCAAAAGTATTTATAAGTTGGTAATTATGTGGGTAATAAACCCTTAAAAGGGTTCCCCCTGATTCCCACTCTAACTAAGTCAAATGTCGGGTCAAACTTGTTAATAAAAAGTCAACATGATACTTAAATTCTAATTTATGCATGATTAGCAATGTAGAACACATACAACGTGTTTGATCATTAATATAACTTGGTAATTAGTGTAAGAACATGTCTAAACATGTTCAACCCGACAATTTCCTGTTTAGACCCGGTTCGGAACCGAAAGTCGCATAGTTTGACTTACATTTTGACTTTCAGTTCTGACCCATTATGGTATGTTTTAGAAATGCCTTAGAGCTTTATTTGGACCAGGTTACATGCTAGTATAACCCTCTGCGATTATACACCTTGGATCATTAGTTATCCGATTAATACGCATGATTCCGTTAATTGCTCATATGTTGACCATTATGGCATTTTCACCTTAAAATGTGATTTTTGGAAATGTAAAAGAGTAGAAACTTTACTTACTGATATTTAAACTTGCATACAAAATTTGACATCAGTTTGAGGTGTAGATTATGAGTTATGCTCATTAGCGTAAAATGAAAGCTTTTTGTTAATTATACGGCGTAATTAGCGTATAGCCGACTTAAACTTACTTTTTGATATCAAACTCTTTACCCACTGATGTAATATATTATTTTGGGATTTTTAAATATTTTTAATTAATTTTAGGCTGAGCATAGCTAATAGTCGTAGGCTTAATCCGGTAATTGTCGGTTTTGCCCTTACGGGCTATAAAATGAGTTTTACACCTCTAATTGACTCCAAACCTTTTGATACTGATCACATATGATAAATAAATTATTTTAAGCCTTCTGGAATTATAAAAATATCAGCTTTATGTATCAAACCCGGAAATGGCCTCTAATCGCCTTTTTAAGCATTTTCAACGCATAGTATGTACTAAGACTATTTTAAACATACAAGGGTTGATACCTACTGATATTTGAGGGAAATTATAATATTTTAACAGTAAACAAAAGTTGTTTAACTCAGACTTCAGTTTTGAGCTTTTCGACTTATGTGAAATTACCAAAATACCCCTACGGGGCATAGTTTGGTTATAATTGATAAATTTCACATATATACTTTACCCTACTGTTATATCATGGTAAAATAAGTATTTTTGCTGATTACATCAGACCTGTAACTCAGGTAAATACTTAAACTCTTTTATAACCTTTTAAATGACCAAACTACCCCTAAGGGGCATAGTTTGTGTTTAAATTCGTTTCGGGCATAATAAAAGACATCTTACTGATGTCACAACATATATGAAGCATATTAACTTAGGAAACCTGTAAATGGCTCATATGAATACCCGTTACGCTTATTACGCGTTCGGTTTGGTTTATGTAACTAGTTTATATAAACTAGCCTAAACGGGTCAAACCTTAACGGTTTTATCTCAAAATCCAAAATGTGTATGAAATACCCATATTAAGAAAGTATCTGAACTTGTCGGGTCTAAATCACATTCTATCCGGTCTTCGCTTAATCGTGCGTACGAACCGTATCTTTGAAACTAACCGGTCTAAGCTTAAGCTTAACTAAAGACCCGTTAGGATTCTAATAGGTTATTATAAACCTTCGTTCCAGATTAGGAGAACCAGTAAAAGCTACTTGCAATTTGCTTATTGTGATTATTACATTGCTCAGGTAAATACTTTTAACTTGTTTTCCCTATACGGGCTTGGGTTACGGTATATAGAATACCGCCTGGTCGGGTGTCAAATCTTCCATCGTTAGGTGGTTAATTGAATACAGTCTTGTTTACTTAAAATCCTTTGGGGGGTTAATGACCATGTCCCGGATATCCCTGGCATCATTTTACGAAATGGCCACGACTTAAGCGCGGGGTGTAGGCGTACACCCGTCAGTGCACAAAAGAATAATGTGGTGTGTCTATTGATCTTTAACCCGGACAAGATCCGGGCTACTGACCGCATAAGGAAGATGTAATTCGTTCACAAGATTATATATTTAAATAATTCTCCCAAATATAAAAGATTAATTTTGCCTCTATGCATTTTAATCAAGTTATAAAATGTTTATGCCACGTGCATCCAAATCAATTTTTAAATCATTTTAAAATGAGTCAGTTGATTGTATTTACCAGTGTAAACTGACGTATTTTCCCAAAAAGATTAAATGCGGGTACTAAGCGTAATTGGCTGGGATTTCTCCTTAGCATCAATAGAAGTCTCGCAAGCTTAAGATGCCTAAAAGTCTGTTGAACTATTGTTTCATATTTTATTTTCGATCCGTCTGTGGATAAACAATCGACAGTTGTGATATTTAAATATTACAATATTATATTCGGTTGAATTTATATCTTTCATTTGCATCCGCTGTGCATATTAAATATTGTGTTGTTTGACTATTATGTTGCCAACCACGTCACGATACTCCCCACCGGGCCCACCGGTGACACGTGGAAACCGGGGTGTGACAGATTGGTATCAGAGCCAACACTGAGTGAATTAAACACTAGCCTTTTGTGTTTAATCTCAGTTACACAATTGCACATATCTAAACTTTCAAGTCTAGACAAATAACATAGGACAAATTCTACCTTGTTTGGTTTTTGTTTTGTCCTTTATTTTTATATATATTCTTGTCATTATCTCATATTGTATTGATAGGATTAAAAATGCCGCCAAGATTCTTCCGAAGAAGAGGACGAGGAAAGGGGCCAATCACCGCCCCCAATGACAACGAGGCAGGACCTTCGAATGTGCGAGCTCCTTCCACCACCGAGAGTGACGACCCCCGACAAAACCGGAGGAACCTCTTCGAGCCGGCAAGACGGTCGGTTTCGCACAGTTCAACACCTCCTGTCCATAACCCTTATGGGCCACAACCGGAGTATGAGCCCAACAACCCTCAACCGTCCTACATACATTTACAGCGATCTTTATCGCGCCACTCCTTTGGTGACCCTACACCTGCTTTTAGGGGCCGGTTCAACCCGGCCAATTACATACAAGAACCCGTGGGTTTTAACCCACTGGGGCCAAATGATCACTTCTCCGGAGATCATGCGGAAGATATGGACGAGGACACGGATCCCGTCGAACCTGCCAGTGGTACACCGAACCATCCCATAGAGATCTCGGATGGATCTTCTTTCCACGGATCACCCTATGGTGGTCCAAACAGCTTTCAAGCTATGTTTACCAGGCACGAATGGTATTATACACCTCCTCGCCATTCACCGCCTCAGCAGCAGCAGCAACAGCAGGATCCCTTTGTGGATTCAAGATTTTTGGCAGTCACGCCACCGCCTCCACCGCCACCAGTTCAACCGGCACCTCCACAATCGCCAAGGCGTAGGAGAACCAGAGCGCGTATGTCTGCGCGAGCAGGAGACTTTCATTTTAGTTCTCCTCATCAGTCTAGTGGCAGCCATTATCCGCCACATCAAGAAGATCCACAAATGGGTGGACCTTCGCAACCAGTTGCACCGCAACCACCACCTATGGGTTTTGATAACCCGATTCCAGCATACACGGGTTCGATGGCGTACAACCCGTTCGAACCGCCGTCTCACACCAACTACGGTTACGGTGAAGCTGACCCCTACATGGTAGCGGCGAATTACAACGCCTTTAACCCAGAAGGACCCTATGGCGCTCCTTGGGGAGTTGGGTACCCAACTCATGGGTACCAGATACCTGCCAGACCAATCATACGGACGCAATCGCAGTCGCCACGGTTTTCTCCCCCAGAATGGGAGGAAATTCTTCAGAGACTGGATCAGGTTGAACGAGACTTTCACCGCGAACGCAGGGAGAGACAGAGCTTCTTCCAAGGATTGACAAGCTTGATCAAAGGGAAGAGCAAGAAGGACCACTGAATCCTTCCGATTGTTATTGAGCCCCTGCGTGGGCAAGTCTTGCAGTGTAAACCCCTGCGTGGGTATGCTTGTTTGTTTTGACCCCTGCGTGGGTCTATCTTTCTGTTAACCCCTACGAGGGTATGTTATTGTTTAAAGTCCCTACGTGGACTATTATGATGTTTGCTGTTAAGCCCCTGCGTGGGTAAGTCCTTGTTTGAACCCCTGCGTGGGTAAGTTTGTTTATTTAAAAAGTCTCGTTTAGGGCGACGTGTAACCTTTAATAAATTAATGGAATGTTATGTTTATAAATTTCATTTTTGCTTTTATCAACATAAATATTATATATGAAATAAATAAATCAAAATCATTCCTTTTTGATAATAATCTGCTTATTTAAATATTGAATAAGAATCTTAAGAGTGAAACCTAGCCTGCGTGTCAGTATAAGACCCGACCATGATGGTAAGACCTGTTTAAAAGATTCGAATCCCTGTTAACATCTGTAAACATGTTAACACTCCTGGCAGACGTGATTCATTAAAATCACACACGTCATTATTGGATTCTTCAAAAGATTCCTAACCCAATTTAATGATCTCTGAATCATGGGTTTAGATCATCAATTAGGATGATCATATTTTTACCATACGTGGTAATATAGTGTCTACGGGCATTGCTCATTTCTACATGAGCCAAAAGACAGTGGTAGCGATGACTCCCTGTCAGATAAAGGTAATGAACTAGGTTCAAACCTTCATGCTTTGATTCTCTGAAATCATAGCTTATAATTTAAAAAATGTCCTTGTGACTTGGCCTTATGTGCTAATATATATTGTTATTGTCTATAATTAGGATAAATTATAATTGAAATCCTAATTAAATGCGATTAATAATTAACCAAATATGGTCTCTGTTTACCATGGTTAATGAATTACCCTAAGGGGCAATTCCATAATAAACTCCCAAATAAACTATTGTCCTTGTTTTCTGTAACAGTTCAATTAAAATGGCTAACTCATTCGAAATTAATAGCCATCCAGTGGAGAATATTGACAACGCCCAAGTTCATTTAACGGGTGCTGAATTAAAAGCGTTGGTTGACGACGCTGTTACTAAGGCATTGGTGCGGCGGTATGAAGAGTATATTGGGACTCGGAGTAGGACCCTATCTACTCCGCATTCGAAGCCACCTTCCAAGAAGTGTCACACCCCAACCGATGGCGGAATCATCAGGGCGCGGCACTAGGCGAATCAGATTGCTCAAGAGAATCCATAACAACTATATTGCGATAATATTTAATACATTCGTTATCCCATACTAACAAATAATACAATTCACGTAAGTTATCACAGATTTAATGTCCTCTCGAACAATGCAAATCCGACAACCTAGATTTTAGTTGAGTTTCTAGACTTCCTAGCTTGATTTGACATAGTCTGCGATCTAACCTGCAACATACGTTAAAATATTTGTCAATACAAAAGTATTGGCGAGTATACAGGTTTGATAAGTAGCATAATAGAATAAAAGTGTAGCGAATTTCCATATGCATAAACGTAATACACGACATATATACTCACAAAACTGATACTACCAACTAAGTCCTCGATGCTCGAATGTACGATGGCATAACTAGACCCCGTCGGGCGCAATAGTACTATACTAGTCTTGGTGGGACGTCGCGAGTATAAGCCCTAGCACATATGCAACTAGCATCACGTATATCTATGCATAACAGTTATTCGCAAGTGATAATTCGATTGATTGAATATTTCGATTGATAAGTTCGATTCGTTAGAAACGTATGTTACACCCAAAATTCGATTAAAAGGGGGTCAAGTATACTCACAGTGCGTATTTAGCGAGATTACAACTTGGTTGAGTCGGTTGCGAGTAGGTCTGTACTGATCCTTGAAGAATAGAGTAAACGATATACGGTTAAACAAGATTGGCCTTGAAAAGTTACACATTTGGTTGGACTGTTCCCATCCGTGCGGATGGACAGGTCATCCGTCCGGGTGACAAGTCATCCGTCCGGATGGGTGTGCGTGCGGATTGACCTTGTGCGTGCGGATTGGCCTTGTGCGTGCGGATTGGTGTGCGCGCGGGTGACATATCATCCGTGCGGGTGACATGTGCGTGCGGGTGACATGTGCGTGCGGGTGACATGTCATCCGTGCGGACTGACATGTCATCCGTGCGGACTGACATGTCATCCGTACGGACTTGTGTCATCCGTGCGAGCTGACATGTTGTCCGTGCGGGCTGACATGTTGTCCGTGCGGACGGACACGTCTGTTTCGCACTCTGAGCACTGTTTCAAGTGTTTAACGGAAGGAATACGTTTGTTTATACTAGGGTAGCGGGATTTCGCACTAACACTTGAAGTTCCGTCCATTCCGACTTGTTCTAACAGCCAGGAATCACCCCTTTCCATCAGATCTGGCCGTTCATGGTGGTTCTTCATGGTTAACTCGAAATCGCACAGATTTAGGTGAGATTTGTCATTAAAACATGTGGAAATCACCCGGATCTGAGTCGTTTATAGTGAAATGAGACCCCAACTTGAAGTTCATAAGAACTCTTGGTGACATCACCTCAAAACGCCTCAAATCCGCAGTTTTCACGGTTAGAATTTGAATCTTGAAAGATAGAATGATGTAGAATCGAGTGTAGATTGTAGAAGTACAAGTTTTAGGTTGAAATCTTACCGGAATCGCGAGGAAATCGAGAGAAAAGGGTCTTGGTGCGCGTTTGGTTGAACAGGAGCTGTCACATCACTGTTCAAGTGATGTGACACGGTATTTATAGGCAACAGAGAAGAGGAAGAAGGTTTTGGCCCGGATAGCCCATCCGTGCGGATGGCCCATCCGTCCGGATAGCTATCCTGACGCTTGGACTTCTCCGTTTTTGATCGTTTTGACAGTCTTCGAAGCGCGTATCTTTCATAATTAATTTATTTATATTATTATTATATTGTTATTATTATATATATATATATATATCTAGGGGTCGTATTTACGTATCCATAATCCAAGTTTCGATTATTCACAATCGGTCTCTGATTCGAGTATACGATTATTAGCGACGTTTCACGGCCATCAATGAGGGTAGTATAGGTCCTTTCTTGATGTCATCGTGAACGTTATTTCATGTAGTGCCACAAAGACTGACGGGGTACCGTTTACTCGTATTGTCATCATCGTCACGACGACTGGAGCTACAGCACTCACCCGAGAATCCTTGTTAGCGTTAATTGTTTACGTTCGACACATCACGGCCACTGAGGAGGGTAGAATAGGTCCTCACTCAATGCCTCCGTGAGTGTTAGTGTGATAATAGTGTAGTATAGTGATATTGTAGCTTGAAAATATGTGATTATCCTTCGAATAGCGATATATATACGATATAGTTACATTATGATCTGAATCTCCGGTGCTAGGCGTAACGAGTATAATGAGTAGTAACAACGCACAAAAGTGCGGGTTGTTACAAGAAGGATGAACCCAAAAAGGATGATGATAGACTCTCCTCAAACCACAACAGTGCTCCATCTCTACAGATCGTACCGAAACATGGGACCCAGGACAAGGGTTGTTCCTATAAATACTTCGTTTCATGCAAACCCCGAAATTTCACTGGGGAGAAAGGAGCCATTGACTGTATGACGTGGCTAGATGAGATGGATACAGTTGTGGATATCAGCGGATGCGCTGAGAAGGATGTGGTCAAATATGTGTCACAATCTTTTAAGGGGGAAGCTTTAGCCTGGTGGAGATCTCTGATTCAAGCCACCGGGAAAATCCCATTGTACAACATGTCGTGGGATCAATTTGTTGCCCTCATCAGGGAAAATTACTGCCCCCAGCATGAGGTTGAGAAGATAGAGTCTGATTTTCTATCATTGGTTATGACAAACCTTGACTGTCAAGCTTACCTCACGAGCTTCAACACAATGTCCCGGTTGGTTCCATATCTGGTGACCCCGGAACCAAAAAGAATAGCTCGTTTTATCGGTGTTTTAGCCCCCGAGATAAAGGCAAGTGTGAAGGCTTCTCGGCCAGCTACTTTTAGATCTGTAGCTGACATATCTTTGTCCCTCACTTTGGATGCGGTCAGGCAAAGATCGCTGAGGAATAAGGATGCTGAGAAGAGAAAACGTGAAGATGATAGTTCAAGGAGGTCGAATAAGAAGCACCATGGGAACGGTGACAGCAAGAAAGGATCTGAGTCAAGGAAAGATAGGCATCACTCTGGTGAGAAGCCCAAGTGCAAGATTTGCAAGAAACAGCACTTTGGAAAGTGCAGACTCGATTCGAACTCACAAAGAACTTTTTCTTGCGGGATATGCAAGTCCAAGGATCACAAGACCTTGGATTGCAAACAACTGAAAGACGCAACGTGCTACCGTTGCAATGAGAAAGGGCACATTAAAACCAACTGCCCTAAATACGCCAAGAAGCCTGAAGAGGCCAAGAAGACTAATGCTAGAGTCTTCAGAATGGACGCAAAGGAAGCAGTTCTAGACGACCACGTGATTACAGGTACCTTCCTTGTAAATGATGTTTATGCAAGGGTACTATTTGATTCAGGCGTTGATAAGTCGTTTGTAGATCATAAGTTTTGCAAATTGCTGAATTTACTTGTCAAAACCTTGAGTATAAATTATGAGGTAGAGTTAGCAGATGGCACCATAGAAACCGTCTCAACTGTGTTAGATGGATGTGTTATATCCATTAAGAACCACTTTTTTCCTCTGTCTCTACTTCCCTTTAAGTTGGCCGGTTTTGACATAGTTTTGGGTATGGACTGGTTATCTCATAACCAGGCCTAAATTGTCTGCAACAGAAAACAAGTGGTGATTAAGACTCCGTCTAGTGAATCACTTACCATTCGGGGAGATACCCAGTATGGACTGCCTGAACAAGTGACTATGCTCAAGGCTTCCAAGTGTTTAAAGAAGGGTTGTGTCATCTACATGGCACAAGTGATTATTGATGAGCCTAAACCGAAGATTGAAGACATCCCCGTCATTTCTGAATACCCTGAAGCTTTTCTGGAAGAACTACCTGGTTTGCCACCAGATAGGCAAGTGGAATTCAGGATTGATATCATCCCTGGAGCAGCACCAGTTGCTAGAGCACCTTACAGGTTAGCACCCACAGAAATGAAGGAATTAAGGACGCAACTGGATGAATTGCTGGCCAAAGGTTTCATTAAACCTAGTTCGTCTCCTTGGGGAGCACCTGTCTTGTTTGTCAAGAAGAAGGATGGATCGATGCGTCTGTGCATCGATTATCGTAAACTTAATAAGGTCACAATCAAGAATAGGTATCCTTTGCCAAGGATCGATGATTTGTTCGATCAATTGCAAGGAGAAAGTTATTTCTCGAAGATTGATTTGAGGTCAGGCTACCACCAACTGAAGGTTAGAGATGAAGACGTGCACAAAACAGCATTTAGGACTCGTTATGGTCATTACGAGTTCCTAGTGATGCCTTTTGGGCTCACTAATGCACCGGCCGCGTTCATGGACCTCATGAATCGCGTTTGCAAACCGTACTTAGATAAATTCGTCATCGTGTTCATCGACGACATTCTCATTTACTCTAAGAACCAAGCTGACCATGAGAAACACCTTCGCTGTATTCTCAAGCTTCTACATCACGAGAAACTCTACGCCAAATTTTCCAAATGTGAGTTTTGGCTACGAGAAGTCCAATTCCTTGGACATGTGGTTAGTGAGCGTGGTATCCAAGTGGATCCCGCTAAGGTTGAAGCAGTTATGAACTGGCAAGAGCCAAAGACGCCTACAGAGATTCGTAGCTTCCTGGGATTGGCGGGATATTACAGGCGTTTCATTGAAAATTTTTCAAGGATTGCTGCACCCCTAACTTCCTTGACCAAGAAGAAAGTAAAGTTCGTTTGGGGCCCTAAGCAGCAAGAGTCCTTTGATATTTTGAAGCAAAAGTTGAGCAACGCTCCAGTACTGACATTGCCAGATGGAATAGAAGATTTTGTGGTTTACTGCGATGCATCGCACACTGGCATGGGGTGTGTGCTTATGCAGAAAGGCAAGGTTATTGCCTATGCTTCACGACAGTTAAAAGTGAATGAAAAGAATTACACCACCCACGACTTGGAGTTGGGTGCCGTTGTATTCGCACTAAAACTGTGGAGGCATTATTTATATGGAATCAAGTGTGTGATCTATTCTGATCACAAGAGCCTCCAGCATTTGTTTAATCAGAAGGATTTAAACATGAGGCAACGCCGTTGGATGGAGACTTTAAATGATTATGATTGTGAAATTAGATATCATCCCGGCAAGGCGGATGTAGTCGCTGATGCCTTGAGTCGAAAGGAAAGGGTGAAACCCATTCGAATCAATGCCAAGCGCATGGAGATAAAGAACAATTTGATTGAAAGGTTGTTAGCTGCACAGAAGGAAGCTGTGTTGGAAGCTAACTATCCTAATGAAAAGCTAGGGGTAACTGAGGAGCAGTTAACTCTTAGCAAGGACGGAATCCTAAGATTAAATGGACGAATATGGGTTCCAATTTATGGAGGACTGCGGGATGTTATCCTCCAGGAAGCCCATAGTTCCAAATATTCCGTTCATCCTGGAGCTGATAAGATGTACCAGGATCTAAGGGCAAATTATTGGTGGATAGGCTTGAAGAAGTGTGTAGCCACCTATGTAGCTAAATGCTTGACTTGTGCGCAAGTCAAAGCCGACCATCAGAAACCGTCAGGTTTGCTACAACAGCCTGAACTTCCTACGTGGAAGTGGGGGATGGTGACGATGGATTTCATCACCAAGCTGCCAAAGACAAGGAAAGGCAATGATACAATATGGGTTATAGTTGATAGACTGACTAAGTCAGCACATTTCTTACCCATCAAGGAGACTTACAGCTCCGACATGTTAGCCCAATTATACGTCGATAAGATTGTAGCTTTACATGGCATACATGTGTCTATTATTTCCGACAGGGATACTAGATACACGTCACATTTTTGGAAAAGTTTCCAACAATCTTTGGGCACACGTTTGAATTTAAGTACGGCTTACCATCCTCAGACGGACGGTCAGAGTAAGCGTACTATTCAAACTTTGGAAGACATGCTACACGCATGTGCGATTGATTTGGGTGGTAGTTGGGATAAGAACCTACCGTTAATCGAATTCATCTACAACAATAGCTACCATACCAGCATTTGGGTGGTAGTTGGGATAAGAACCTACCATTAAGGTTTTGCTTAAAGTATCACCCTGGAAGGGAGTGATGCGATTTGGTAAGAAAGGCAAGCTAAGCCCGAGATAAATAGGACCCTTCGAGGTTATCGAACGTGTCGGGTCAGTTGCCTATAAGTTAAACTTACCTGAAGAGCTCAGTGGAATTCACAATGTGTTCCACATCTGCAATCTGAAAAAGTGTTTCGCTGACGAATCACTGGTAATACTGCATACAGATGTGCATATAGATGAGAGCTTAAAATTTGTGGAAAAACCATTGTCGATTGAAGATCGACAGGTTAAGAAGCTTCGAAGGAAGCATGTACCTATTGTAAAGGTCAAATGGGATGCCCGTAGAGGTCCCGAATACATGTGGGAGGTTGAGTCCACGATGAAAGAAAAGTACCCTTATTTATTTCAGTAAATCTCGGGGTCGAGATTTCTTTTAAAGGGGTGAGGATGTAACACCTCAAAAATTCACGTCCTATAATGTGTAGACACGTGTCATATGTTTGAACGTATGAAAGAATGTTATAGAAGGACTAAAGTTGACAGTCATGGAAAGTATGTGAATATACGGGTTCTAAATGTCAACAGTGAATAAATATATTGTACATTAACCCTACATGATGCTCATACCTTCAAACGAATAAATCATGGATCATACGAAGCTAAAAATGAAAGAAAGTGAGAGATTACAAACTACAAGGGTTAAATGTGTCAACATGTTTAAGTTATACCTCTGAGTGACCTTTTGACAAACCCGAAGCTTTGTAACAGTAAATTATACTCACTAGAATGCACAATATAAATTTTGTAAAGTTTCGTTATCGTATGAGAAAGTTATGATCAAATTCGCGTGCGAAGGGTTAAAGCGTTAACGTTGAAAGTTAGGACTTTTCGGGTAACAATGAAGTTAACCGGGGACTTAACAAAGTGGGTATATGTTTTAAAGCCCTTATAAATCAATTTGGAGGGTTCATAATGCAAGAAAGGAAGTCTAAGAAAAGTTTGAAGGGGCAAGGATCAAAACATAAAAATCTAAAGTTGGATTTGAGTCAGACATGGTGTCGTGCGACGCGAGGCCCCGGGGGGGGGGGGGATCCTTCGCGCCACGCCTAGGCCCATCTGATGCGATTTTCTTGGTTCTTTGTCTGCCATAGCCTTTATGCTCGACCTTTAACCGATTTTCCTCATCTTGGACGACCCCTAGGCACCCCCTAAGCACTAGGAACACTTGTTAATCAGTTGTGGTCAGATGTAGACTTGTGTGTCAACTTCTTATGGTGATTAAATCACTATATAAAGCCCTTAGTTTGCAACAAGTTCTTCACATCTTCTCTTGCACTTCCTGATCATTTCTAGAGCTCAAGGCCCCTCTCAAGTGATCACAAATCGTTCTTAGGACTCTTGTAAGTTTGCTTAACCTTCTTTAATTGAGTTTAGCTTAGTTATTTAGCTAAAAGTCAAACCGTCGTAATTACGGTTTGACTTCGAGATTAATCAATAATGGCTCAGTCAAATCTCGAATCAAAAGTAGTTATAAGTTGGTAATTATGTGGGTAATAAACCCTTAAAAGGGTTCCCCCTGATTCCCACTCTAACTAGGTCAAATGTCGGGTTAAACTTGTTAATAAAAAGTCAACAGGATACTTAAATTCTAATTTATGCATGATTAGCAATGTAGAACACATACAACATGTTTGATCATTAATATAACTTGGTAATTAGTGTAAGAACATGTCTAAACATGTTCAACCCGACAATTTCCTGTTTAGACCCGGTTCGGAACCGAAAGTCGCATAGTTTGACTTACACTTTGACTTTCAGTTCTGACCCGTTATGTTATGTTTTAGAAATTCCTTAGAGCTTTATTTGGACCAGGTTATATGCTAGTATAACCCTCTGCGATTATACACATTGGATCATTAGTTATCCGATTAATACGCATGATTCCGTTAATTGCTCATATGTTGACCATTATGCCCTTTTCACCTTAAAACATGATTTTTGGAAATGTAAAAGAGTAGAAACTTTACTTACTGATATTTAAACTTGCATACAAAATTTAACATCAGTTTGAGGTGTAGATTAAGAGTTATGCTCGTTAGCGTAAAATGAAAGCTTTTTGTTAATTAAACGGCGTAATTAGCGTATAGCCTACTTAAACATACTTTTTGATATCAAACTCTTTACCCACTGATGTAATATATTATTTTGGGATTTTTAAAGATTTTTAATTAATTTTAGGCGGAGCATAGCTAATAGTCGTAGGCTTAATACGGTAATTGTCGGTTTTGCCCTTACGGGCTATAAAATGATTTTTACACCTCTAATTGACTCCAAACCTTTTTCTACTGATCACATATGATAAATAAATTATTTTAAGCCACCTGGAATTATAAAAATATCAGCTTTATGTATCAAACCCGAAAATGGCCTCTAATCGCCTTTTTAAGCGTTTTTAACGCATAGTATGTACTAAGACTATTTTAAACATACAAGGGTTGATACCTACTGATATTTGAGGAAAATTATAATATTTTAACAGTAAACAAAAGTTTTTTAACTCAGACTTCAGTTTTGATCTTTTCGACTTATGTGAAATTACCAAAATACGCCTACGGGGCATAGTTTGGTTATAATTGATAAATTTCACATATATACTTTACCCTACTGTTATATCATGGTAAAATAAGTATTTTTGCTGATTACATCAGACCTGTAACTCAGGTAAATACTTAAACTCTTTTATAACCTTTTAAATGACCAAACTACCCCTACGGGGCATAGTTTGTGTTTAAATTCGTTTCGGGCATAATAAAAGACATCTTACTGATGTCACAACATATATGAAGCATATTAACTTAGGAAACCTGTAAATGGCTCATATAAATACCCGTTACGCTTATTACGCGTTCGGTTCGGTTTATGTAACTAGTTTATATAAACTAGCCTAAACGGGTCAAACCTTAACGGTTTTATCTCAAAATCCAGAATGTGTATGAAATACCCATATTAAGAAAGTCTCTGAACTTGTCGGGTCTAAATCACATTCTATCCGGTCTTCGCTTAATCGTGCGTACGAACCGTATCTTTGAAACTAACCGGTCTAAGCTTAAGCTTAACTAAAGACCCGTTAGGATTCTAATAGGTTATTATAAACCTTCGTTCCAGATTAAGAGAACCAGTAAAAGCTACTTGCAATTTGCTTATTGTGATTATTATATTGCTCAGGTAAATACTTTTAACTTATTTTCCCTATACGGGCTTGGGTTACGGTATATAGAATACCGCTTGGTCGGGTATCAAATCTTCCATCGTTAGGTGGTTAATTGAATAATTTGATCGACCCGTTTAAACAGTCTTGTTTACTTAAAAGCCTTTGGTGGGTTAATGACCATGTCCCGGATATCCCTGGCATCATTTTACGAAATGGCCACGACTTAAGCGCGGGGTGTAGGCGTACACCCGTCAGTGCACAAAAGAATAATGTGGTGTGTCTATTGATCTTTAACCCGGACAAGATCCGGGCTACTGAACGCATAAGGAACATGTAATTCGTTCACAAAATTATATATTTAAATAATTCTCCCAAGTATAAAAGATTAATTTTGCCTCTGTGCATTTTAATCAAGTTATAAAATGTTTATGCCACGTGCATCCAAATCAATTTTTAAATCATTTTAAAATGAGTCAGTTGATTGTATTTACCAGTGTAAACTGACGTATTTTCCCAAAAAGATTAAATGCAGGTACTAAGCGTAATTGGCTAGGATTTCTCCTTAGCATCAATAGAAGTCTCGCAAGCTTAAGATGCCTAAAAGTCTGTTGAACTATTGTTTCATATTTTATTTTCGATCCGTCTGTGGATAAACAATCGACAGTTGTGATATTTAAATATTACAATATTATATTCGGTTGAATTTATATCTTTCATTTGCTTCCGCTGTGCATATTAAATATTGTGTTGTTTGACTATTATGTTGCAAACCACGTCACGATACTCCCCACCGGGCCCACCGGTGACACGTGGAAACCGGGGTGTGACAGATACGCTACTATACGATACGATATAACACCCGTATAGGTCTATAGGTGTATATATGTCCCGTATAGGCCTATAAGTGTGGTTTAGGTCTCGTCTAGGCCTATAGTCGTATACAAGACCTACATGGAACCTATACAAGACCTACATGGAACCTATACGCTACTACACTATACAATACGATGCAACACGATACGCTACTATACGATACGATATAACACCCGTATAGGTCTATAGGTGTATATATGTCCCGTATAGGCCTATAGGTGTGGTTTAGGTCCCGTGTAGGCCTATAGGCATATACAAGACCTACATGGAACCTATACGAGACTTATACTATACACTATACGATACGATGCAACACGATACGCTACTATACGATACGATATAACACCCGTATAGGTCTATAGGTGTATATATGTCCAGTATAGGCCTATAGGTGTGGTTTAGGTCCCGTGTAGGCGTATAGGCATATACAAGACCTACATGGAACCTATACGAGACTTATACTATACACTATACGATACGATACGATACGATATATACACTATACGATACGATACGATATAATACGATACGGCACTATAGTATAGGTTACGTATAGGCCTATAGGAAGATACAAGACATATATGAAACTTATACGAGGTTTATACGAGACTTATACTATACGATACGATACTTAAAAATGTTTTTTTTAATTCACCCTTTATATACGCTGCGTATAGGCCTATACGCAGCGTATATAAAGGGTCAAAAAGTATATTTTTACTACAAGTTTGTGGTTAAAAATAAAAATTACCCTTTATATACGCTGCGTATAGACCTATACGCAGCGTATATAAAGTGTCAAAAAGACAATTTTACCCTTGCATATGGTTGCATATAGCCCCAAATGCAGGGGTAAAATGGTCTTTCCCACTATACGTTGCGTATAGACCCATACGCAGCGTATATAAAGGGTCAAAAGACATTTTTACCCTTGCATTTGGTTTCGTATAGCCCCAAATGAAGGGCTAAATGGTCTTTTGACCCTTTATATACGCTGCATATAGACCTATACGCAGCGTATATGAAGGTTTCTTTTATAAAGGTTATATCGAATCGTATAGGTGTAGTATAGGTCTCGTATAGGCCTATAGGCATATACATCACCTATACGAGACTTATACTATACACTATACACTATACGATACGATGCAACACGATACGCTACTATACGATACGATATAACACCCGTATAGGTCTATAGGTGTATATATGTCCCGTATAGGCCTATAGGTGTGGTTTAGGTCCCGTGTAGGCCTATAGGCGTATACAATACCTACATGGAACCTATACGAGACTTATACTATACACTATACGATACGATGCAACACGATACGATGCAACACGATACGCTACTATACGATACGATATAACACCCGTATAGGTCTATAGGTGTATATATGTCACGTATAGGCCTATAGGTGTGCTTTAGGTCCCGTATAGGTCCCGTATAGACCTATAGGTGTGGTTTAGGTCCCGTATAGGCCTATACGGGACCTAAACCACACCTATAGGCCTATACGGGGCCTAAACCACACCTATAGGCCTATACGGGATCTAAACCACACCTATAGGCCTATACGGGACATATACTATGCTATACGATACGATATCACACTTATAGGCTTATACGAGGTCAATACGAGACCTATACCACACATATATGATACGATATCACAGTTATAGGCTTATACGAGGTCAATGCGTGACCTATACTACACCTATATGATACGATATCACACATATAGGCTTATACGAGGTCAATACGGGACCTAAACCACACCTATACGATACGATATGACACTTATAGGCTTATACGAGGTCAATACGGCACCTAATCCACGCCTATAGGCCTATACGGGTGTTATATCGTATCGTATCTTATCGTATAGTGTATAGTGTAAGTCTCGTATAGGTTCTCTGTAGGTCTTGTAATTCATAATATTTGTATTATTTTTTATTTTTATAATTCATAATATTTGTATTATTTTTAAATTTTTATAATTCATAATATTTGTATTATTTTTAATTTTTATAATTCATAATATTTGTATTATTTTTAATATTTATAATTTATATTTGTATTACCAATAATATTGTTTTTTATAAATAATTTTCTTTTTTTATAAATAAACAAAGAAATACACAAAAAAAATATAAAAATGGTGCTTTATATACGCTGCGTGTCACACCCCTAATTTCCACGTGTAACATCCTAATTTTTTTTACCCTTAAATTTATACAAAATAAAGTTTAAGTACATGACTTTCATTAATGAAGATCATAAGTAACCAAGACCTTAGACAACTAATGACTAAGTTAAAACGTTTCAAAAACTGTTTAACTTGTGTTTACAACCCATACACAAAATTTACATAGATCTAAAACATTGCGGAAGCTTCAAAACGGAGTGTTCGGTTCTTTATCTTATCACTTGATCGCCACCCGTAAGACTTGTTGATTTACCTATGACCAAAACCATTAAAACATTAGTTTTGACGTTATCGTATAATATACTCGCAAGGTTGAACTTCACATTTGAAATAATAAAAGCAAAATAACCTTCCTGGATCCACCGTAAATTATGGCATCACCGTAATTTACGGTGATCCTTGAGAGTTCCTGGTCACCGTAAACCAGTAGATAATCACCGTAACTTGTCTGACCTATACCGTAAATTACGGTATTACCGTAATTTACGGTAAGTCCTGGAAATCCAAGTTTTGTTTTGTGATTTCATTTCCTTCAAACCAATCTCGTAATTTGCCTTTCTAACATCCCATTACATCCAAATCTAGTATTTCTAACATGTAGTAAATATTAACCAATAGCGTAGAACAATCTATCATATTTCCGGAATATAAATCATGTTTTACTTGATTATTTGACCCGTTTGGCTCGTCTAAAGAATCCTTCTATATGACGACTACCAACGGGTACCAACCGAATATATTAAATCAATCAATATAACGACTTCAATGCTTAATTCAAAACAACTCTTATTCGAAATTCAATTACATATTTGAATCATCCGATAAAATAAATGTAACGGAACAAGTTACATACCTTTAAAGCAAGCCTTTCATACGTGCATCCCCACCGGTTTGTCCGCTAGATGACCCGGCTTCCTTTCCTATAGAGTTCAATCACTTTATGTTTAGAACTCCTTGTTTCATATACATAACGCACATTTTACCTTACATCACTATTATGCGTTTTTAACTTAACAATTAAATTTCAAGCCTTCTTTGAGACATTTTATCAAACACTTTAAGGGCAGAATTTTATATCTTCGCATTCAAGTTTATAACTTGCTAATTAGCTAGCTTAATCATCAATAAGGCCCTCATATAGCAATTAACATCATATTTTCTGAAATTACTTTCTCTAAGATCAAATTACACTAGAATAGCCCTTCTTAACCCTAGTGTTCATCATCATCATGTAAAACCCACAACCCACCTTCAAGGTGTTCATGGAACTTTCTGAATTTGGTCATGATTTCTCAAATAGTTAGCTAGGTTTTACTTCTAAACACCTAATCAACTTTAATCTAACCAAATAACACACATGCAAGCATCTAATTTCAGATTTTCAAAATCATGAGAATTTCAAGGTGATAGATTTCATCAAATTTCACATACCTTAGAATCCTCTTGCAGTGAGGATTACGATTCTAGGCTCAATTCTCGATTTGGACCAGATTCACACCTCCAATTTGAGAGTTTTGATGATTTTAGGGTTTGGAACTAAGGGGGTGTCGACCTGGTCTTTCCCCTGATCGACCAACACCTCTTTTGGGGGTGTTTGGTTTATTTTATTTTGTTTTAACAATTTTAAGTTTCAATTATGTCAACTTAACCCCTCAACTTTGTCCTATTTATTGTTTAGTAACCTTTAACTTCTTCATAAACTATTTCTAGTCTATTAACTAACTAGGTTAAAATTTCTAGTTAGTAAATTCTTGTTTATTTATACTTTATAATTCTAATATAAAGTTTTATATTTTTCGGGGTGTTACAAGTCCACCCCCCTTAAAAGGGTTTCATCCCCGAAACCGAAGTACGTACCAAATAATGTAGGGTGAAGACGTCGCATCTCCTCTTCGGACTCCCACGTAGTGTCCGAACCCTTTCTATGTTCCCATTTAACCTTGACTTGTTCAATTTGTTTATTTCGTAAACGTTTGACCTTTCTGTCTAAAATTTCAACCGGTCTTACCGCATAATTTAGACTATTATCCACTTCGATATCATCGTAATGGATATAGGTCGTTTCGTCTGCTAGGCACTTTCTTAATTGAGATACGTGAAACGTGCCATGGATCCCACTTAGCTCCTCCGGTAGTTCAAGACGGTAAGCTACCTTGCCAACTCTCCCGATAATTTTAAATGGCCCGATAAACCTTGGGCTTAACTTCCCCTTCTTTCTAAATCTAATAACGCCTTTCCATGGGGACACTTTTAGCATGACCATGTCACCGACTTGAAATTCAATCGGCCTTTTCCTTTTGTCAACATACGCCTTTTGCCTGTCTTGAGCCGCTTTCAAGTGTGCCCGAACTTTATCGATCTTTTCGTTCGTGGCTCGTACTATGTCTTGGTGGGCGAGTTCACGTGGACCCACTTCACCCCAACAAACCGGGGTTCGACACTTCCTACCATATAGCAGTTCGTATGGTGCCATTTTAATACTAGATTGGTAACTGTTGTTATACGAAAACTCAACTAACGGTAGGTGAACATCCCAACTGCCTCCAAAGTCGATTATACACGCCCGTAGCATGTCTCCCAATATTTGTATCGTTCTTTCACTTTGTCCATCCGTTTGAGGATGGTACGCAGTGCTTATGAACAATTTGGTCCCCATTTGTTCTTGGAAATCACGCCAGAAATTCGAAGTAAACCGGGTATCCCTATCGGACACGATGGACACCGGCACTCCATGACGTGCTATGATTTCATTGGTATAGACTTCTGACATCTTTTCTGACGTATAAGTCTCGCGAATCGGAATGAAGTGAGCACTTTTCGTCAATCTATCCACCACTACCCATATGGCATCAAAACCACGATTCGTCTTAGGCAGCTTGGTTAACAGGTCCATTGTAATATGTTCCCATTTCCAAACCGGAATTTCTAACGGTTGAAGTTTGCCGTATGGTTTCTGGTGCTCCGCCTTGACTTGTAAACATGTTAGGCATTTTTCCACATATTTCGCCACGTCTCTCTTCATTCCGGGCCACCAATAATTTTGTTTCAAATCATTGTACATCTTGGTCGCACCCGGATGAATTGAATAACGGGATTTATGAGCTTCATCAAGTAGAAGCGCCTTTACTCCACAGGTATGTGGGACCCATATCCTTCCGGATCGAGTCTTTAACCCGTGATTCCCATCCGATAAGTCTTTCAACTGCCCAATTATTCTTTCCTTCTTCCAATTCTCTTCTTTTACTGCTTCTAATTGCGCTTCTCGAATACGTTCAAGTATACCCGAGGTTACCACGAGTTGCATCGACCTCACTCGTATTGGGACATAGTCCGGTTTTCTGCTTAGAGCATCCGCTACCACATTTGCCTTTCCGGGGTGATAGTGTATCTCACAATCATAGTCCTTCACCGTTTCCAGCCATCGCCTTTGTCGCATGTTTAACTCCTTCTGATCGAAGAAGTATTTCAGACTCTTGTGGTCGGTGAATATGGTGCATTTTACCCCATACAAGTAGTGCCTCCATATTTTTAATGCAAATACCACCGCTGCCAACTCGAGATCGTGCGTGGGGTATTTCTTCTCGTGTATCTTCAATTGTCTCGAGGCATAGGCTATTACCTTGCCCCGTTGCATCAACACGCAACCGAGCCCCGATAATGAAGCATCCGAATAAACCACCATGTCTTCGACTCCATCCGGCAATGTCAGTAACGGAGCTTGAGTTAGCCTTTCTTTTAGCGTCCGAAACGCTTTTTCTTGATCGACTCCCCAAATAAACTTTGCTTTCTTTTGGGTTAACTTTGTTAGCGGGGATGCAATCTTGGAGAAATCTTGAATGAATCTCCTATAATATCCAGCAAGCCCCAGAAAGCTTCTAATTTCTGAAGGGTTCTTCGAAGGATTCCATTTTGACACCGCCTCTATCTTTGACGGATCCACCAAAACTCCGTCGGCATTTATGACATGGCCGAGAAATTGTACCTCTCGTAACCAAAAGGCACATTTAGAGAATTTTGCATATAACTTCTCTCGTCTAAGTGTCTCTAACACTTCTTGTAAGTGGTGTGCGTGTTCAGCTTCATTTTTCGAGTACACCAAAATATCATCGATAAACACGATGACCGACTAATCCAACATTGGCTTGCAAACCCGGTTCATGAGGTCCATGAAAGCCGCGGGCGCATTTGTTAGCCCAAATGACATTACGAGAAATTCGTAATGTCCGTATCTTGTGCGAAAAGCCGTCTTCGGCACATCTTCTTCTTTGACCTTTAGTTGGTGATACCCCGACCTAAGGTCAATTTTTGAAAACCAACTCGCGCCTTGTAGTTGGTCAAATAAGTCATCTATCCTCGGGAGCGGGTATCGGTTCTTTACCGTGAGTTTGTTTAACTCCCGATAATCGATACACATGCGCATGCTCCTGTCCTTCTTTCTCACAAACAACACCGGTGCACCCCAAGGAGACACACTCGGCCTTATAAATCCCTTGTCAAGCAAATCTTGAATTTGGGACATTAGCTCTTGTAATTCCGACGGTGCAAGTCGGTACGGGGCTTTTGCCACAGGTTTCGCGCCCGGAATCAATTCGATCCCGAACTCTACTTCCCGTTCAGGCGGTATCCCCGGTAAATCTTCCGGAAAAACATCTTCATAATCTCGTACTACCGGTACATCTCCAATCTTCCGTGATTCTTTCTCGGTCTCATTTGCATAAATTATGAATGCCTTGCATCCTCGCTTCATGAGCTTGTGAGCTTTCAACATCGAACATACTATGGGGTTGCCTCATTTTTCGCCATAAATGGTGACGTGTTTTCCGCTCGGAGATGTTAGTTTTATCTCTTTGCGAAAACACACGACCTTTGCATGGTATTGAGATAGCCAATCCATCCCCACGACTACTTGGAATTCTCCCATCGACATCGGGATTAGATTTATCAAATATTCTTCATCATCGATGCTCAGTTTACAATTTTCACATACATCACAAACAATAAAGATTTTGTTATTACCTATCTCTACTTCTAAAGGCACAGGTAATTTTGTTAGAATAAATGAAGGATGTCGAATAAACCCATATGAAACAAAGGATTTATTCGCACCCGTATCAAATAACACGTGTGCGGGAATTGAATTTACAGCAAATATACCTGAGACCACGTCAGGTTCAATCTTCGCTTCTGCGGCAGTTAGTTGGAAAGATCTTGCCTTTGCTTTCGGGGCTTCACCTTTCGATTCTTGCCCATCTTTCTTTCCAACCAGCTCCGGGCATTCCAACTTTTTGTGACCCGTTCGATAACAATTGTAACAAACCGTCACCTTCTCTGGGCATGACATAGCCATATGTCCCTTTTTCTTGCATATGGGACAAGGCTTATCTTTGTAACGACATTCGCCCTTATGATTCTTCCCACAAATTTTGCAGCCTGATGTACTACCTTTAGCATCTGATTTCTTTGCGGATTCATTCGTTCTTGCTTTCTTGGTAGGGCTTGGATTCACATCTAGTGCCCTTCGTTCACCCCGTTCTATACTCTTTTTCAATTCGATCTCCCTTTCCCGAGCAGCATTGACAATCTCGGTAAGGGTCTCGTACTTTGAAGGGGTTATGAACTCTCTATATTCCGCGCTTAACATGTTATGATAATAATAGACCTTTTGCTCTTCATTCATTATCAATTCATCACAGAACTTCATCTTGTCCATAAACATCCCTGTGATCTTGTCTATGGATTCACCTTTGTGTCTGAGTTGCATGAACTCTTCCTTGATTTTATTCACGACCGCCTTGGGACTATGGTGTTTAAGAAACGGCGTCTTAAACTCCTCCCAAGTCATGGCCTTAACCGCTTCACTTCCAATCTCCTTCTTTTTGTTATCCCACCAATCTTTCGCTTGACTCCTTAGTTGACCCGTACCATAAGCTACGTAGTCTTCTTCGTCACAATGGGTTCTCTCGAATACCCCTTCGATGTCACTTAGCCATCGTTGGCACACTATCGGGTCAACCTCCCCATTATATGTTGGTGGTTTACAAGCCATGAATTCCTTGTATGAACAAGGCTTTCGTCCTCCTCGCTTTTCCTTTGCTATATTTGAATCTTCTTCTAGTTTCTTGATTCTATCTTCTACTATTGATAAAACCGTGTTTTGGATTTTATCAATAAAGCCCGACAAACTGTTTTCGATCGCCTTTCCAACCTCTTCGGCAATCACTTCCCTCACTTGTTCGGTGACTCTTGGCACCGCATTATCATTGTCTCCATCAGCCATCTCGATTTCTGAAATGTTTACATAGATTGTTAAACATTCCATTTATAACACCTGCTTTACTTGTTTTGATTTAATCAAGTTCATAACTTGATTTAATCATTCTTGTTTCGATTCAATCAAGTTCGTAACTTGATTTAATAATTCTTGTTTCTATTTAATCAAGTCCATAACTTGATTTGATCATTCTTGTTTCTATTCAATCAAGTCCGTAACTTGATTTGATCATTCTTGTTTCTATTCAATCAAGTCCGTAACTTGATTTGATCATTCTTGTTTCATGCATTTCTTGTTTTTGAGTGAGCTTACACACTCTTTTCATGCATATTGTTCATTTCTCATTCTATACATAGTACATAATTTATAAACAAACAAGTTAATTCTTACCGGACGATCGATCAAGCTTGAACCGAACACTTATTGACAACCTTGAGCTCTGATACCAACTTGTAACATCCTAATTTTTTTTACCCTTAAATTTATACAAAATAAAGTTTAAGTACATGACTTTCATTAATGAAGATCATAAGTAACCAAGACCTTAGACAACTAATGACTAAGTTAAAACGTTTCAAAAACTGTTTAACTTGTGTTTACAACCCATTCACAAAATTTACATAGATCTAAAACATTGCGGAAGCTTCAAAATGGAGTGTTCGGTTCTTTATCTTATCACTTGATCGCCACCCGTAAGACTTGTTGATTTACCTATGACCAAAACCATTAAAACATTAGTTTTGACGTTATCGTATAATATACTCGCAAGGTTGAACTTCACATTTGAAATAATAAAAGCAAAATAACCTTCCTGGATCCACCGTAAATTACGGCATCACCGTAATTTACGGTGATCCTTGAGAGTTCCTGGTCACCGTAAACCAGTAGATAATCACCGTAACTTGTCTGACCTATACCGTAAATTACGGTATTACCGTAATTTACGGTAAGTCCTGGAAATCCAAGTTTTGTTTTGTGATTTCATTTCCTTCAACCCAATCTCGTAATTTGCCTTTCTAACATCCCATTACATCCAAATCTAGTATTTCTAACATGTAGTAAATATTAACCAATAGCGTAGAACAATCTATCATATTTCCGGAATATAAATCATGTTTTACTTGATTATTTGACCCGTTTGGCTCGTCTAAAGAATCCTTCTATATGACGACTACCAACGGGTACCAACCGAATATATTAAATCAATCAATATAACGACTTCAATGCTTAATTCAAAACAACTCTTATTCGAAATTCAATTACATATTTGAATCATCCGATAAAATAAATGTAACGGAACAAGTTACATACCTTTAAAGCAAGCCTTTCATACGTGCATCCCCACCGGTTTGTCCGCTAGATGACCCGGCTTCCTTTCCTATAGAGTTCAATCACTTTATGTTTAGAACTCCTTGTTTCATATACATAACGCACATTTTACCTTACATCACTATTATGCGTTTTTAACTTAACAATTAAATTTCAAGCCTTCTTTGAGACATTTTATCAAACACTTTAAGGGCAGAATTTTATATCTTCGCATTCAAGTTTATAACTTGCTAATTAGCTAGCTTAATCATCAATAAGGCCCTCATATAGCAATTAACATCATATTTTCTGAAATTACTTTCTCTAAGATCAAATTACACTAGAATAGCCCTTCTTAACCCTAGTGTTCATCATCATCATGTAAAACCCACAACCCACCTTCAAGGTGTTCATGGAACTTTCTGAATTTGGTCATGATTTCTCAAATAGTTAGCTAGGTTTTACTTCTAAACACCTAATCAACTTTAATCTAACCAAATAACACACATGCAAGCATCTAATTTCAGATTTTCAAAATCATGAGAATTTCAAGTTGATAGATTTCATCAAATTTCACATACCTTAGAATCCTCTTGCAGTGAGGATTACGATTCTAGGCTCAATTCTCGATTTGGACCAGATTCACACCTCCAATTTGAGAGTTTTGATGATTTTAGGGTTTGGAACTAAGGGGGTGTCGACCTGGTCTTTCCCCTGATCGACCAACACCTCTTTTGGGGGTGTTTGGTTTATTTTATTTTGTTTTAACAATTTTAAGTTTCAATTATGTCAACTTAACCCCTCAACTTTGTCCTATTTATTGTTTAGTAACCTTTAACCTCTTCATAAACTATTTCTAGTCTATTAACTAACTAGGTTAAAATTTCTAGTTAGTAAATTCTTGTTTATTTATACTTTATAATTCTAATATAAAGTTTTATATTTTTCCGGGTGTTACACACGTGTCACCGGTGGGCCCGGTGGGGAGTATCGTGACGTAGTTGATATCATCATAGTCAAACAACACAATATTTAAATGCACAGCGGAAGAAAAAGGTAAATATATTACAATCTGAATATAAAGTTATATACAGTATTACAACGGAAAGTAAAGAATCCACAGGCGGATCTCAAAACATAAACATTATTCAACAGACTTTAGACGCCTAGAACTTGCAAGATTCCTTATTAACGCCCTGAGCTTCCAGCCAATTACGTCCAGTACCTGTCACTTAACCCTTTTTGAAAATACGTCAGTTTTCACTGGTAAATACACTCAACCGACTCATTTTGAAAAGGTTTAATAAAAATTGATTTGAATGCACAAGGCACAAACTCTTTATAACTTGGGACAATTATAGTTATAATCTTGTATACAGATTTACATGTTCGTTATACATTTAGGGCCCGATGTAGAAACCGAGTCAGATTAACAGACACGCCACAAGTATAGACCCACAAGAGAGTGAGATACCGTTTTTCCTTAAACAACTGTCAGGTGTATGCCTACACCCCGTGCATAAGGCGTGGCCATTTTATAACACAATGATGTCAAGGATATCCGGGACATGGTCATTAACCCCTAAAGGTCTTTATTTCAAACAATACATATTAAACCGGGTTACCTCAATAATTTAATCACAATTCGACTAAATATTCAATACCCGACCAAGCGGTATTATTATACCGTATCCCAAGCCCGTATAGGGAAAATAAGTTAAGAGTATTTACCTGAGCTAGCCCCTGTCTTAAATAGTAAGAATTTAATAACTCAGCCGTATTCACTTAAGTAAGCGTAGGTACCATTTACCGGAAAGCTCTAGTCTGGAATGATGGTATAAATAACCAATTAGAATGCTAACGGGTCTTTAATTAAGCCTAGGCTTAGACCGGTTAGTCTTACAGAAAGATACGGTTCAACACATGATAAGGCGAAGACCGGTTTAGAATGTGGTTTTGACCCGGCAAGCTTGCATGCTTGTTTAATATGGGTAACTTAAACACATTCTGAATTTTGAGATGGAAACGATATGGTTTGACCCGTTTCGGCTAATATATGTAAACCAGTTACGTAAGCCGATCCGAACGCGAAACGTGCGTAACGAGTAACCATAAGAGTCATATACAAGTTTCCTAAGTTAACATGCATTAAATATGTTGTGATATCAGTAAGATATCTTCTATTATGCCCAAAACGGATTTAAACTCAATTTACGCCCCGTAGGGGTATTTTGGTCATTTTAAAGGTTATAAAAGAGTTTAAATATAAATCTGAGTTTCGGGTCTGATGTAATCAGTAAAAATACTTACTTTACTAAGTTATATCAGTAGGGTAACATATATATGTGAAATCTATCCTTTATAACCAAACTGTGCAACTTAAGGGCATTTTGGTAATTTCACATAGGCTTAAAAGGTCAAAACTGCAAAACTAGGTGTAAGACTTTAGCTTACTGTAAAAATATGATAATTTACTTAAAATATCAGTAGGTGTCACACCTTATGTGTTTAACATAATCTTAATACATACTATGCGTCAAAAATGCCTAAAAAGGCGATTTGGAGCCATTTCCGGGTTTTTAAAGGAAAGCTAATATTTCTATAATTCCAGAGGGCTCAAAATACTTTATTTATTATATTAGATCAGTAGAAAAAGGTTTGGGGTCAAAAGGATTTGTAAAACTCATTTTATGGCTTAAAAGGGCAAAACCGGCATTAACCGAATTATACTTAGAACTCTAAGTTATGCTCAGCCTAAAAATAAATAAAAATCTCCAAAAATCCCTAAATATTATTTTATATCATTGGGTAGAAAGTTTGGTATCAAAAAGTGGGTTTAGATAGGCTATATGCTAATTACTCCATTTAATTATTAAAAAGCTTTCAAATTACGCTAATGAGCATAACTCTTAATCTAGACCTTGAATTGATGTCAAATTTTAGGGGAAAGTTTATAATTTAGTTTCTAAGGTTTCTACTCTTTTACTTTTTCAAAAATCATGTTTTAAGGTCAAAAGGGCATAATAGTCAACATTTAAGCATTTAACGGAATCACGCATATGAATCGGATAACTAAGGAACCAAGTTGTATAATCACAGAGGGTTATACTTATAGGTAACTTGGTCCTAAAAAGGCTCTAAGGCATTTCCAAACTATGCTTAAACGGGTCAGAACTGAAAGTCAAAGCATAAGTCAAACTATGCGACTTTCGGTTCCGAACCGAGCCTAAGCTGAAAATTGTCGAGTTGAACATGTTGGGACATGTTCTTACATTAATTACCAAGTTATTTTAATGATAAAACAGGTTGCATAGTCTTTACATTGCTAATTATGCATTAATTTAAACTTAAGCTTACTGTTGACTTTTTAATATCAAGTTTGACTCGACAATTGACCTAGATAGAGTGGGTATCAGAGAATACCCTTTTAAGGGTTTATTATCCATATAATTACCTACTTAAAGGTACTTTCAATTCGATAAATGACTGAGAAAATTTCATTTAATCGCGAAGTCAAACTTAATTTACGACGGATTGACTTTTAGTTAATTAACTAAGCTAGAACGAATTAGAAAGGGTGGTGAACACTTACAAGAGTCCTAATTACGATTAGAGAGCCTAATGAATCCTTGTTGATGACCAGAGAGCTCCAGAATTTAGAATGCAAGTCAAGTATCAAATGAACTTACCTCCTTTATATAGTTTTCGGGACCTCACGAGATCGCGACAAGTGTCGGGAGTTCACAACCAGATTAGGCCAGGTGTAAAACCATTTATAAAATCTATGGGTTGCCCCTAGAGTCGGTTTTGTGAGCTAGGAACCAGTTTTGAGCATGAAAACAGCAAGAAACAGGCTGTTACCAGCTGTTTCTGCATCAGATCCACTCACGCGGCCCGCATAGAGAACCCAGGAAACTTACGCGGCCCGCCTGCATGTCCACAACAGCAAAAACAGTTCCAGAATGTGCAATATTAGTCCCTGCACTTGTTATAAGGCTTTTCTGACACGTACAAGGCCTGTTACACTCATTTCAAAGCTACACTATGATGTTTAAACATAAGGTACATGAAACATGTTCAAAAACATGTCGGATGTCGGTTCGTTTGGCCGTACGGTCACGTTGTGCGTCGAATTACGACGAAACACGGACGGACGCTAAAAACGGTCAAAATTACGCGACGAGTGGAATTTTATCAAGGCGATCACTAAAATAAATTATTTTAGTGCTTACATAAATTTTTTGGGCGTCCGGGGATATACAGAATGCGAGATATGATCAAAAGTGCAAACTTGTGCACTTTTTGACACTTGTAGTCCCTGAATGACATAAAAGTTTATTTTTGCGCACCAAACACCTCTAGGCTTATATCTAAGCTATATAAAGAATAATTAGGGCATGCTTAACTCATGGTTATATTCCGGAAGGTTCGAAACCCTACGAATCGGCATACTTTTGCCGTTTGACGCAAATAGTCCTTTAATTGCACAAAGTAACGCGAAATGTTGTTTAATGATAGCAAAGCCTTCCATGGCCCATATTGATCATTCCCAAGCATATACATACATGTTACTACGCTCCCGTTCGCTTAAATGGTCACCGAAGGGCATAGATTCAAAATTTGACGCTTTAGGTCCCTCTATTGTGCAAACTTGCGCATTTCATCATCTAATGGCATTGAAGCCTCATCTAACCCATATTAAGCATTCTTGAAAGTATTATTAATCATCACGATGCTTCGGGTTTGCTAAAAGGTCATTCAGAGGTATAATTAAACATATTGACACTTTTAGTCCCTCTAACTTGCAAAGTTGCGCGTAACTTTACTTATAGGCATAAAAACCTTAGACGGCCATCATTTGGCATTCCCGAGAGTATAATTAAATATTATGAAGCTCCTGGTTTGTTAAAAGGTCACTCAGAGGTAAGAATTAACATGTTGACGCTTTTAACCCCTTTATTGTGCAAACTTTCAATTAATTACGCAAACGGCTACACTTATTCATCAAGTGGCACATTTGTGAATTTAATCATAGTAAGAAACTTATTTTAGGTATGTTAACACTTCCAGTCCTTTCATAATCAAAGTTTTTCGATTTTTCGAAAAATTAGTCTCTAAATTTCAGTGTTTGACTTCATTAGGGTTTATTACATGTGCCAATACATTATTGGACGTGATTTTACGAGGTGTTACACTGCGTATAGATCCCTACGCAGCGTATGAGACAAAAATGACACAACTACCCTTGTATTTGGCTTCGTATAGCCTCAACACAAGGGTATAAAGGACATTTTCAGACCTTTATATACGTTGCGTATAGGACTCTACGCAGCGTATATAAACCTTGTGAAAAACTGATGCTTCAGACCTACCAAAATGACCCCAAATTTTCAGATGGTTTATATACGCTGCTTAGAAACCTATACGCAGCGTATGTAAACCTTGTTTTCTGTGTAATGATTGGTTATTAGGCACTGAGATCCATGGTTTATATACGCAGCGTATTGACCTATACACTGCGTATATAAACCCTAGTTTTGCTAGGGTTTAGTGTGCCAATAGGCACATTAGTGTGCTAATAGGCACACCCTATTATTATTGGTTTAAGTTTTGTTTTTATTGCTCACTCTTTTTACAAGATTTTTATAAACAAGACTCCAAACAATGTTTTCTCTAACCTTTCGATATGGGATCAATTTCCATAAAAATTCACAAGTAACACTTTTCTCAACTTATGACGTGGGATAAACCTCCTCACGTAAATTGACTAACCATCTTTTTTTAGCGGCGTACAGTTAGGATATCGCTAACAGGATTATTAGTTAGTATGTTAGTATCACCAAGTTAGTATTAAATCCCCTTGTCTGGACTTGAACCCAGGACCTTCAAGAGAAGCAAAGCTTCCCACCTCCCCCTTAACCACTAAGCCAAGAGATCATTGGTGACTAAAAAAACCTTCTGATGAAACACTGGTTAACACTCAGCTAATTGTCTCGTGAATGAATAGTTCAATCTCTTCCTCCACTCGCTGTTAGCTGAATATCCTTCAAAACAGAACATCGGTGACTCGCCACAAGGAGGGGAATAGGGGGGTTCTCCTTGTAACCACCATCCGACGTGAGAATAAGTACTGTTCTGAGGAGAATATTGTGTGTCGAGAGTAAAGAGTGAGGGAGCAGAATCCTTAAACCTAGAGGTGGAGTCCACTATTTATAGCCGAAGGATGGAGGAGGAGGCATGCCAGCTAGCCAGTGGGCGTCAGCTGTCCGACCAAGGGGAATATCCTTTTTGTCCCCCCTGCTATCGTCAGTCTAGTGGATGACGTGGCGCGCGCTTACTCGTTCTAGCTGGGCTTCCATTAGTACTGGCTTTCGGCTTGTCCTCCAAATATCTTGCAGTCATAGTTGGCGTCCATCTATATGTGACACGTTTCGTCCTTTCTGTCTGGACGAGCATCTTCTTTGTCACCTGCGATTCCTTCCAGAAGGTTCTAGAAGCTTATGGATGTACTCGTGTGATGTGGACGCCATGTTGGAAAAGTGGTGTGGTCTCCGTACCATGTGTGCACTGATTTGGGACCATACCTCTTCACCTTCACCTTCTAAATTACACTTGTTTAGAGAGTTTTTTTCTCAAACTAGTGTTGGTGGAAAAAATATTTATCATTTTGATGTTCTTTCAAAACTATTTACCAAAATGGTGTTTTTATTCATTTTATATTTGCCTTTTCTTTTAATCAACATAAAAAAAGTTATTATTTTTTTCTATCCATTCAATCCACTATTTGCAATTTTATTCTTTTATAAAAGAATAAAAATGCAAAAGAATAAAATTGTTTGTTTTGGTTTAACGGTTTAAGCTTTATTAAGACCGTATATTAAATACACAAAATTAAAAAAAATCAAAAATATATATACATCTTTTCATATCATTCAACTCATCTTCGTTGATTCAAGCATTTCAATGTATTTTACTACACTTATTCATATCATTCAAAGCACAAACATATATAACTGTCGTGGAACTAAGTGAAGGCTAATTCAATTTGGAGGGACTTGCACTCTGGGCTGCATTTGCATTTCAATTTTAGGCTTGGTTATTTTTGTATATTAAATATGGTATAAACTACAAAATACAAAGAGTTAAATATTTGTAACACAAAAGATTTAAAAATTAAAAAGGTTATAATGTATTTTATTAAAAAAAAATACTTTAAGAGTAGTAAGTAGAAGAATTGAGGAAATAATACATGAATATAATTGAATTGGGGAAATATGTAATTAATTGATAATATGTATATATTTATTTAATAGTTCATTAAGGGTAAAATGGTCATTCTAAAAGTAATTTTAATGAAAAAGAGGAAATATGTAATATATATGGGTTAGAGAGGGGAAATATGTAGTTTTTTTTTTTTTTTTGAGAAATACTTAATAAACCAGCTTAGTAGGAGGAAATATGTAAAAAACCAGAAAAAATTAGGTCCTGTGACGTTCTGCCCAAGAATGTTAGTATAAGTTTCACTGCAGTTATAACTTATAATGTTTGATTAGTTTTTTGTATGTTTCTTATTTCATTGTTTAAATTTACTTTGAATGATTTTATTAGTTTGTCTTTCACATGAGTTGGTTGAAGAAAAAATTATAACGACATGGAAAAAGGGGTATAATCTTTCTATACTAATAAACAAAAATCATTTTTGGACACATGTCATTCTCTGGTAATTTCTCATTCTTTTTTCCTATTTATCTCTTTTATTAAATAATAATAATAATAATAATATTAAACATCAATTTAACTAAATCTTTTTATCTCTTTTGTTTTCATAATTTGAAATTGATTTCTTTTTTAACTCTAAAGTTTTAATCTTTGGCAATTTAAGTCTAAAGTTTCAACATTTGGTATTTTAACCCCTTAGATTAATTTGATTTTTCACTTCTAATTTAAAAGTTTTCATTTTTTTGCAATTTAACCCCTTTATTTTTTTTTTACTTTCAACCCAAAGTTTTTCATCTTTTGTAATTTAACCTCAATATTTTTTTTTAACTTTCAACTTTGATCACTTATATACTTTTCATCTTTCATAAGTTCTCCGTTAACATGTCATTCTAAATTACCGAGTTAACACGTCGCAACGTGCGTGTGGGGTTCAACGTTTTTTCATCTCTGTCGCAACGTGCGAGTCAGAGATCGACTTAGTTATTTTTTTCTCGGTTTTACACACAGACTATTGCCTTTCATCAAACATGATATATAACTAATGAATCCCCGTCGCATTGCGGCGGGCGGTAATTCTAGTATATTAATTTAATAGAAAAAAATTAATATATGTGGATTAAAAGAAATGATAAATACAAAATAAATAAAACATTAATAGAATAACTGAAAAAAAATATACTGGGTTGATTAAAATAAAAGGTAGCCTAGTGGTATCTTGGTGGTGGGATAAGGCTTATGACCATTAGGTCATGGGTTCGATTCCCACAAAGGGGGTTTTTCCCAGATTTATTGGGTTTCCTCCTGAATTGGTGTATAGGCATTATTGTCTAGTGGAGATGGATATGATCGGGTGGTTCTGCTGGTGGCACGATGATACTCCAGTGGTCCGTCAGTGATCCAAATTTGCCGTTAAAAAAAATAAAAATAAAAATAAAAATAAAAATAAAAATACGGACAATGAATGAATTGATTGAATAGAAAAATAATAAGTTTATTATGTTGATTAAAAGAAAAAGATAATACAAAATAACTAAAAACACCATTTTGGTAAATAGTTTTGAAAGAACACCAAAATAGTAAATATTTTTTCCACCAACACTAGTTTGGAAAAAAAACTCTTGTTTAGATTCAACTAAAGCTCAAAACTAAGAAATAGACGTCCAGTATCTAACCATGTTAAAAACATAATGGATTTTTAGGAGAAATGGCTTTTTCCTTAATTACTTGAGCGTAGTAAACCTCTCATAGATTCCAGTCCCGAGAATTGAAATTATAATACTATCAAGCAAAATCTGGTTAGTTTTGCTCCCAAAATAAACCTCAATTTTCCTACAGAAGATAAATTCTCGACAAAAGGTTTTTTTTTCTATATACTTAGGTTAACAGATCCGTTTCGGTCAATTCGATTTTGGGGCTAGTTCACTTGCTGGCAATCATTTAAAAAATTCAGCTTAGAATAAAAAAAATACACTCATTTTCTAAAATATATACTTTTCACCCAAATTTCAAAATAAAAGTAAAAGCATTTAACGTGCCCACAACTTAAAAAGGCCAAAAATCACAAGGTTTCTTTAAAAATTATAAAGGCCTTGTCATTATATAGTTATGTTCACTGTATGGTTTTGGTTCCCCTACAAAATGTGGGAGTGGGACAACCTTGAAAAGGGGCAAAAATCACAAGGTTTCTTTAAAAATTATAAAAGGCTTGTCATTTTATAGTTACATTCCTTACATGGTTTAGGTTTCCCTACTAATATGTAGGGGGACTACCTTAAAGAAAAGGGCCAAAAATCACAAGGTTTCTATAAAAATTATAAAGGCCTTGTCATGTTACACTTACGTTTCTTACATAGTTTTGGTTTCCCTACTTATGTGGGACAACCAAAATTTTGCTTCTGTTACTTCTATTATTTATGTGAAACTATAGAGGGATGAGATCGGTACGATACCGGTATCGTACCGGTACCGATACCGTAAATACCGTTATCGAAATTGAGGAAATGTGGATACCGACTACCGTACCGTATTTATAGATTCGGTACCGGTACGGTACCGGTATCGGTACCGTTATTTCGGTAATTTACCACATTGGTACCGCCTTGGTGTCATCCATTGTTTTACCTAAAAAAATTTATGTGCAACTCATCCATCCATTATTAACTAAACTAGAGTAATATATAAAGGAATGTAAACAAAAGGTAAACATATTAAGTAGTCAAAAAATTCAAAAGGTAAACATCTATGAGTTCGACTTTTAACATCCAAATTCCAACACGTCTAAAAAATCATCATAATTGATTAAAAATAACCAAATAAAAGAAATTTGATATTGGTTTTTGTAAAACAATGTTCAAGAAAATATAACTTCATAGTGGGGTCTAAGATAATTGCAAAATACATAAAGTCATTATTAAATTCGGTATTAATACCGGTATTTACCGAAAAATACCGGTACCGATACCGTTTTTTACCGATACCGAATTTCGAAAAATCTATTACCGATAGCGGTACCGTTTACGATCGGTACGGTACCGGTATGATTAGTTAATTACCAGTGAACCTCTCTTAATATATCCCATCAATCCATTTCTTTATTTCATTTAATAATCTATTACTCAACCCATGAGTATCAATAGGTTTATGAAGTAGTCTGATAGGGTTGGATAGAGTTGTGGTCTTTTAATATGACCTTATCTACAATGAATTTGGTATTTTTCGGATTGTGTTGTTCTATTGCATATGGCCTGTTAGGTATCAAGCGCCACATATTTACAATTACAATGACTAGGTTATATAGAAAATAAATTAGGGTTTTCAACTTGGGCCCAAGAAACCTAACATGAGCCGAAGGCAGGCCCAAGATCTCTAAGCCTTCACAAACCCAACAATCTCCCACTTGAAGGCTTTGCGAGTACTCCAATCCGCCATCCAAGCAAACAATCAACCAAATCATCTAGTAACTCCAGTAATCTTCAATAACATAAATCCTCTAAGCCACCAATTCTAAGAATAAGCTAAAACTTCAATATCAGAAGTTCTCCAAGCCTCTAGTTCCTAAGAACAAGATAAGACTTCAACAATCTACCTACTTGTAGCTACCCTTCTCATCAGTAACCTGAAAGGCCCATTGAAGCTTTCGACAGCTCCAACATAGTCATCATAAACCCAGTCATGGCAAAACCAGCCAATAACTTCTTCAATCTCAACCGGCTCCCACTTACTAGAATCACCGGCTCTAGAGACTTCTAGGGGATAAAACACTCTCCACTAACAGCAACTTCTTAGGAGAGATTTCATTCGGATCACTGGCCTTCCGAACCCAACATCAATTCCCACATTTTGTCTGAACACCCCATGTGCTCCCACTATGATGAAAAATCCCATACGCGCTCAAACCACCAAATACGCTCGAGCGGATTACTTGGAGTCCCATAGTCCTTTGTTGTAAACTGGACTCGTTTAATAGCTCCATTCTTCACGTTTTCTTTTAACTCAATACGAAAATATGTACAGATTTTTTGGACCAGTAACCTTGGTAGCGACAGAGAATTTTTAGGCAAAATAATTGGCGGGGACGAACCTGTATAATTTTAGAAATTTCGGAAGAAAAATCTGAAAAATTACATTACTAACCGAAACATTGGCGGGGGCGGGTGCACCTCCTGACCCCTTAAAATTTGTGCCCCTGGTCTTATACCTGCCCATCACCCATCCCGAATGCTTCGGATTTACAAATCAGATTCAGATTCAATTGTCATCCCTTGAAACAAATCAAGCCCAAGCCCATCCTGACACAAGGCTCGACTCATATCCAGCAGTAATAAACCAAAGCTTATATCGAACAGGAAAAGAACCACCTTATGCAGAAACACAACATAGTGCAGAAGAGTGCCATTGATGCATACCTCACCGAGAGTGAGAACCCTTTCCCTACTACAACATTGCAAAACATCATTACCCACAAACCATATCACACAAATTCACTCTCAACTCATCTCCAACGATCTAACACAATCGCCCACCATTGTAGCCCGATTAATACAACATTATTGTTCATCAAAAGCTCCACATGCCACACATTACGCCCACCTCGTTATCGATCAATTTTACCGTCACAATAATGGATGCAACCCGTATCCATTGAACGTTTTAATAAGATGTACCCCACCTCTCGACTCCATTAATATTTTTGCCAGTTGGGTGTCCAAAGGGACCCTAAGTTTCGACGATTTTACATACATTTTTGTTCTTGGAGCGTGTACTCGACGCGTTAAAGCGTTATGGGAAGGGCTGCAGGTACACTGTCGAGTGATTAAACATGGGTGTGTGTCGAATGTCATGTTGCAAACTACCATGATTCATTTTTATGTTAATAGTAATGTGTATGCGTTTGCACGGAAGGTGTTTGATGAAATGCCTGTGAGAACGGCTGCCACTTGGAATTCGTTGATTGCGGGGTATTGTTCGCGGAAAGAGTATGCTAGAGATGGGTTGATGTTGTTTGTGGAGATGTTGAATGGCAAGTGTGGAGTGAAGGCTAATGATACCACCGTGGTTTGTGTTTTGTCGGCCGTTTCACGACTGGGTACTCTTGAAATGGGCGTTAGTATCCACGGGTATATCGAGAAAACAGTATGTGACGTTGAGAATGATGTTTACATAGGCACTGGGCTTGTTGACATGTACGCGAAATGTGGGTTGTTGGATTCGGCTTTAAACGTGTTCGTGAGAATGGGGCACAAGAATGTGCACACTTGGACTGCAATGGTTTCTGGGTTGGCTGTTCATGGGAGAGGAAAACAAGCTTTGAAGTTTTTCAATGACATGACGGATTCCGGTATTTCGCCTAATTCAGTGACATTTACGAGCTTGTTGTTGGCTTGTTCGCAAGCGGGGCTTGTGGAAGAAGGCCTTTCTTTGTTTCACAACATGAAAAACAAGTTTTGTATTGTACCACTTCCACATCATTACGGTTGCATCGTTGACTTACTGGCACGCGCTGGGCACTTAGACGATGCATTTAAGTTTATTGTCGGTGAAAAAGTTGAAAGTGATGAGGTTTTGTGGAGGAGTTTGTTACATGCTTGTAGATTACATAATGATATTGTGATGGGTGAGAGAGTTGCAAAGATTCTTATTTCAATGCAACCAGAGCTTAATCTTGAAGCATGTGACAGAAGTGAAGATTATGTTGCTTTGTCTAATATGTGTGCTTCTGCTGGGAAGTGGGAAGAAGTAGCTGCGGTAAGAGAGGCGATCATTGATAAAGGAATCGAGACCAATCCTGCTGTTAGCACTGTTTTCACTTAGTTTGTATTTGTGTTTTATGTAAATCATGTGATTTGATGTTTTTATTTAGGTAACTATCTATCTTCAGTACAGTTATTTTGGGTTGATTGTGTTGTGTGGTTTCATTCCTCTTTTGTTAGTGAAAATTGTCTGAAAGGGTATAAGTTTGGTTCAACCTGATTGCTTTGTGAATCAATTGTGCGAGTTCATAGATCATATTATGATAAACTGATAATCTGATTCGTTCATGGAATTACACGTTTGAGAGAACGGTCCAAATGCATGTAAGACGAGAAATAGGTAGTCAAAAGGCCCAGGTTGCACTCAAGGCGCAAGGGGCTTAGCCGCATAGCATTTAAACAAGCAAGGCCTGAGGCAAGCAAGCACGTTTACTCCTAGCGTGGTGTAGACTAGTAGACCATTTTAAGCTGTGTTATGACCGATTTAGAGCGGTTTTTCACCGCTTAGGCCAGCTTTCAAACTGGTTCATTGCGCCTGTGCGTCCAGGTGCACTCAACGTGGTTTAGCTGAGTCGAGGAAAGTCTAAGCGCCTTTGACTACAGAAAATGAGGGGTCATTTTTATAGTTACACAAACATATCCTGTTCAATTTTATTTTTTTAAACTAATGTGTAAATTATGATCAGAAAACAATATTACTACAGTATTAACATAAATCTATTATAGAATGATTTAAAACATTTTATCCGTTAACAAACTCCTGGTTAAAAAAACCAACAATCATATACATAATCTCTATAAACAGTCTTGATTAAAAACCAACCCAAAAAGCCGATAAAAAGTTACAACGCGCGAAAACTGTCAGCTTTGTCAAGTCTTGCAGTACCAGAGCTTGATGTCTCCCCCATTGCATCTGGAGATGCAGCCACTTGGGATGTCTCCCTTTTTAGTGAAGATGGCATCCCCGATATCTCCTGTACAATATTTCAAATTACCCAAAAAACCTATCAACATTTGCACTACAGACAGCATAGTTTTGCTCAAAAACACACGTCATGTGATGTTTTAAATCACCAAAAAGATATAGAGACCAGCAAAAGTGTGTTTTTTAAAGCACTGTTTGAAAATGCTGTAGACAATTTTGTAACCGCTGGTGGTAGTTTACAACCTTGAGAAATACGTTTTGGCTAGAGGTGAGCAAGAACAACATTAATCTACAGTACCTTCATCAAATGCAATCTCATGTCACAAGGCCGAGCTTGAAATCCAACACATGCCATTACAAAATTTGAATACTGAAACATAACATCTGCAGCACTTTGCTTCTTCTGCTCAGCCTGCAGTCAATGTTTATGTTCATAAATACAGAAAGGAAATAAATGAAGTAAAATCAGCACAATTACCATCAACTGCAATAAAATCTTAACAAGCATTATCAAATACAGATAAAGAGGTATCTGTTATCAAACACACTTAAGCTTCCAGTTATCAAGTGTACTTTCCAAATACAAAATAGGCAAATACCATAAAAAACCAACCTACTTTCATTTTTTTTTACTCATAACAGTCCCCTACTTTTCTAACCAAATTTTCACATATTACTTTTTAAAATTCATCAAACTTCTGAGCTTTATTTTAAACCTGGAACCTGTGTAGCCGATTATTCTGCTTACTTGGCTTTTTTTCGTATGTGACTGAATTTTAACACAAAAGAAAAAAAACAATCTGAGGTGGATATGTTTTACAGAAGCCCTAGCAAACGAATCAGCAGAGCATCCTCAAAAGAAACACCAGAAGAAAAGAAGCAAATGACGATTTGAGTGTGGAAAGCAATCTGACAAATCAATTTGAGGTATGTAATCGCAAATTGTACTTCCAAATCGATTTGATGATATTCAATACATGGTAACTGGGTCATTTTTTATGTATGTTTTACATCCGGGATTCCAATATTTATGCTTTTCTGTTTATTGTTCTTCTTTGTTAAATTATGTCAGGGTTTATTTTTGTTATTCTGTGTTTAAATTAAATTCTTGCTGCAACTGAAATGGGTTT
This sequence comes from Helianthus tuberosus, assembly GCA_030545235.1. Lineage (NCBI taxonomy): Eukaryota > Viridiplantae > Streptophyta > Magnoliopsida > Asterales > Asteraceae > Helianthus > Helianthus tuberosus. Next base: position 144,990,022 of record CM060399.1, read on the forward strand.
ACAACTGATTTGAGTTTACATGAATAAGTTTATATTTAGGTTTACATGAATAAGTTACTATTACAGAAGACCTAAAGCAGAAAAAACAACCGTAACCAAAAAAAAGGAAAAGAAATAATACCAAATGTCCACGTCATTTACTTACATGTCTGTTTTAGCATGTAGATTGGATACATCATCATACTATATTTTAATTTAAACGGGTGCCGCATGTGCAATAAACACAAATATTATAAGTTATTTGACGAACTTGTCCATATTTAGCAAGTACAAGGACTTTAATACGTGAAAATTGAGTTGGGGGACTTTTACGAGACAAGATAAAAGTTTGTTGGTTTTTAAGGTATTTGCCCATACAAAATCTATTATATTGCTAGTAAAAGCAATCTAAGCTAAGCTACTCCTAATCTAACCTGATCTAGAGAGAATGTATTTGTATTCTCTTAATAATTCAATAAAACTCACACTTACTTCAGTAGTTAAACACTACTATTAACCGCCTTATTAACTCACACTAACTAATGTAATGAACTCTATACTATTATTCTAACTGCCCCCAAACTAAACGTCAATATAGACATTTAACTTGAAACAAAACAACGGAAAAACAAATACGAAAACGAATCCCTAAAAATAGATTGACGGGCCCAAAGACTGACCTAAGACAAACTATTAGTTACAAACAAAACTCACGAGAGAATCTTTGTAGCCCTTCATCGCGGTCCATCATTCGGTCCACAAAAAGATAAAGGCACAACACTGTGTGAGCTTGCTTTGAAATGAGTGATTTGCCTGTACGTTAGGCTTATGTTTTGTACATGTAGAAGTCTTTCAATTCAGTAGCGTCAGGGCAGGATAACAAAGAACTCTCACAGAGCTTGAGAAACTAAGAGAAATGGCAGAAGACCTAATCCGATCTCAAACCCAATATCCGATGAAATCGAAAGAATCCAAAGAACTGCGATGTACAAATCTGAGAGTTTTATGGCTTTAATTCAACAAGTAACATGGTGTACGAATCCAAAAAAAATGAAGACTTCAGATCTGATTTACGGAGATAGAGAAAGCTTCGAGAATTTCATATATGGTGAAGTCTCTCATTCTGTCTCCTTCCTCTTTCATATCTGATTTACAGCTGTTGCTTTTGATTAGTCTGACCTGACCAAAGAAGCAACCGGTTGTAGTAGATGATGGTGAAATAAGTAGGTTCAAAGATGCAATGTAGCTCTCCGTGGATTCAATTAATTGATATTCGTTAGAAACAAAAGCCTCTGCGACAGAAGAGATTCCAATGACTATTTTGGATGTTAAAGCACAACGACATCTTCATAAACCAGACCGTGTTCAGAATTTAAGCTCGTTTTGCTGATCGCTACGGTAGACCGGTGAAAAGAAACAAATTCTAAGATCGACGAGATCTTCTAGATCGACTCATTCTCCGATTTAATATGGCATCGTCCTTAGTAATCAAAGTGAAAGCAAAGCTTAAGTTCCTTTTTCATGATCTGTTGCTACTGATGATTTAGCTTCTTTGACGGGGCATTCTACTGTTTATTCTTGCAAATGGAAGAAACGGCAAAGGTTCCTTTTTCGTTTTTGCATATCACAGGTATTAATCGTTTTTGCAGGTCCTTCCGCAATGCGTGGCTCCACTACCATAAAAGCAATCTAAGCTAAGCTAATCTACGCCTAATCTAGAGAGAGAACATAATATGTGAAAATGCATTACTTATAGTAGTTGAACACTACAATGAACCACCTAACTAACTCACACTACTGATGTAACTAACTATTTATTACTATTCTAACATTTAGTTTATCCCCCAGGTTTATCGACTTCATTCCGTTTATCGGTATCAACATTTTATTTATTACTTGCAAAAAGTTTAGAGCCAGAATCATATTCAAGTTTACAATTATTATCTTCATAAAAACAAAAACGCACATCCCATCTTTGTAAGAAAATTAATCATCAGAAGTATACAATTGATCATTATATAGGTTAAACTTTTAACAGTTGTTCACGAAGCTAATAAAAAATTATAAATTGTAATCAATCATCCATCCGCTCAAGCGACATATAAACATAACAACAGAAGATGGCCATAAATTAAAAAGGAAGCACAATAGATACATACAGAATCATGTAAAAGACGAAGCAGGTGAAATTTAGGGTTTTGCGGATAAGTGAGATGAATTATGGAGAACGATATAAAATCTAGGGTTTATTCGTACCTCGTAATCGTCATTCATGATAGAAAACCGATGGATTTGTTGGATCTCCGCCTGATCAACTCCGTCTATCAAATGATTTTTATAATTTCTTTTTAGTATTTATATCAGAATTCTCAATTCTTTAAAGACTATATTATTCAAGGAAAAATTACAAGTTTTGTCCTTTATCTTTATAGTACTTTACAGGCGGTGTCCTTTTTTTCAAATGTTGACAGGCGATGTCCTTTAGTAAGTATTTTGTTACAAGTTTTGTCCTTTGACCCTAACCTAGTTAGATTTTCTTGTTAAATCTGGTCACATGCAAATCATATGAGGGTAGTTTAGTCTTTATATTTATAAAGGACAATTTTTGTAAATACTGATACATGTTAAATACAAGCCCTCAATTCTCCTTTTCTTAATTCTTTACAAAAGCTTATCTAAATCATTCAAAAATCTAAGAAGCAAGTTTCCCCTGTCACGTCTTTGGCTCATTGCAGGTGTAATAGAGATATAACGATGCTCCAATAAAGAAGGAAGAACACTCTCAAATAATCAAATTGGCCTTTGAGTTTACTGCAATCTACTCTAACAGGTTCTTTCGATGCTAATTCTGCAGGTAGTTCTTTTACAACATTTATAAATCCTTTCAGCTGTTCTATGAAGTAGTCCACATCGAATACATCTGCAAATCCGCTGAAGACGAACACAACAATTACATTAAAATCTTCACAAGTGATTCAAAAGTTCGTATGATAAAGATTCAATAAAGATAACTGAAGCTTTAAGCATTAGCAAGATAAAATACCTTGATTCGTTCCAATACGCAGCCACTTCAAACTTTGGCAAAACATCAGTAAACAAGTAAACATCAATCGATCTAGTTTCTAACCGAACAACAAAATGTCATTAATTGTATGCGTCTAGAGCACTTACATCCCTCCTCATCTGATTAAGGCCACTGTAACAATCCACTCGAATGTAACCATTGCTTTCAGCCGGTAGATCTGCAGCATTTCAACACAAAAAACCATACGAAGTTGAACCTACCCTAAAGCATTAAAATAGCCCCTCAAAACTCTAGATCTAACAACAACGACAACAACAACAACAACAAACTGAAATCGAGCTTACCAGGTTAGAGATGAGGACACCCAGTATCACCGGAGTTCATGTCGCCACTCTGAGTTGCAGCTGCAGCTGCTGATGTCCTTTGTCGCTGGAGAGGCGGCCCGGCGCCACCAAGACGATGCAGCCACCGCTGGTCTTGGACCTCGCGCTGTCGTGGTCCACCACCGCACCACTCATCACCATCGCGCCGCCTTCCACCACCGTCTACTACCACCCTCGTCGCAGACCATCCTCCCGTCATCACCCTCACGAACTGCACCCAGACATAACTGTAAGACCCAGTTTATACTACTAGAATTAGTAATGTAATACCTTGCATTTCATGCCAAAATTTGGAGTTTACAAAAACTTACAAGATTTGAAAGGTTTATCTAGACACAACATTCATATATTGATCCTACGAAACCATATTCAAGACAGAAACTACAACTATTTACATAGTTTTAAAACAAAAGATCAATGCGGAAGCGTTAGTTGGAGTGTTCGGTTCGGGTACTTATGCTTGATCATCATCCATCTACTTGAATACCTGAAAAACTGAACATTTTAGACAAACATTAGTATTATGATTCTTGGAATTTACGTGTCCAAACCATGTCCGAAAGCGTATCCAAGAAAATCAAATTTTAAAACATTTGGGCTCCACCGTAACTTACGGTGACACCGTAAGTTACGGTGGATTATGGACAATTGTGACCTACCGTAAAACAGTAGAATCCCATCGTAACAAATTACTGGCCACCGTAAATTACGGTATCACCGTAATTTACGGTGCACGCTGAAACCGTTTTTTTCTTGTTCTGATTTCAGTTTGGCTGATTCTTTTCTTATGTCGAAACAACTTAATTTCACACAAAATTATTAAATGACTAAGTTAGTTACCCATATCCAACATTTTTACTTATGATAATACTTGGTTATTCTCTCAAGAGAATAACTACGGAATCGTCTACAAGCTTGTTTTGACCTGTTTAAGTGCTGAATTAAGCACCATTCAGGGTATGCAAGAAACCATGTTTATCACTTGTTCAAGATACTAGTCATATTCGTGACATATTAGTAATCTTGATCATCATGTTCAAAATGTCTATATAAATCTAACAATTATGTATAATACAACGAAATGATAAATTTCGTACCTCTAGAGCACGCCTTTCCCCCGTGAATTCCCTCCGGCTTGTCCGCTTGATGATCCGGACTCTTTGCCTAGAAAATTCAGTTTTACACTTGTTTAGAACTCTTTTCATGACCATACTCGCATCATTACGAGTCATGACTAAATCTGCGTTTTCCTCCTATTCTAACATTTAAATCCTCAGTTAGGCATTTCAACGAACACCTAACGAGTCAGATTTTTCTACAATCATTACTAAGTTCATGACTTGCAATTTAACATCTAATTTCACTTTAATTAACAATTTGTACTCATTTAAACATTCAAATTACTGAATTTCCTCATACCATTCAGCTTTTCTCTAGATTAAAATTCACAATCCTAGTACTTGTCTAGTCTTTTACAATATCATAAATCACCTACAATGGTGATTGTAATTTCTTCAAGTAACATGCAATGATTTTTCACAAATTATCATCTAGGGTTTAATCCTAAACAACATATTACTTCAAGATTCATTCATGCATGACATATCTAGGTTCAATTTCAGTTATTCACCATTAACCTAGAATTTATGGTGAATCAAAATATCAAAATTATACATACCTTTTGATCCCTATGACGAGGTGATCACTAATTTATGTTTAGAATTCGATTTGACACAGATTTTAGGCTTCAATTTAGTAGATTTTGGTGTGAAGCTAGGGTTGGAGAATCCCCTGTGTCGCCCCCTTTCTCTTGATCGACCAGACACACAAATTTTTGTGTGTTTGGTTTGGTTTTGTTACTATTAGTAATTATCTTTCACTTTTGACAAGTTTAAACCCTTAACTATGATTTTCCCTTAAGTTTAAGTATTTTAACCATGTTATGAATTATTTCAAGACTTGAATTTAACTAGGTTAAGTTCCTAGTTTGTAAATTCTTGTTTGTTATTTCATTAGAATTTTAATATAAGGATTTATATTTTCGGGATGTTACAAGTTCACCCCCCTTAAAAGGGTTTCGTCCCCGAAACCGAATTACGTACCAAATAAAGTAGGGTGAAGACGTCGCATCTCTTCTTCGGACTCCCACGTAGTGTCCGAACCTTTCCTATGCTCCCATTTGACTTTAACTTGGTCAATTTGTTTATTTCGTAAATGTTTGACCTTTCTATCTAAAATCTCCACCGGTCTCACCGCATAATTTAGACTATTATCCACTTCGATATCATCGTAATGGATATAGGTCGTTTCGTCTGCTAGGCACTTTCTTAATTGTGATACATGAAACGTGCTATGAATTCCACTTAACTCCTCTGGTAATTCAAGACGGTAAGCTACCTTGCCAACTTTCCCGATAACTTTAAACGGCCCAATAAACCTTGGGCTTAGCTTCCCCCTTTTTCTGAATCTAATAATGCCCTTCCATGTCACCAACTTTTAGCATGACCATGTCACCAACTTTTAGAAGGTTATGAATTATTGTTTGTTATTAAACCCTTAACTATGACTTTCCCTTAAGTTTAAGTATTTTAACCATGTTATGAATTATTTCAAGACTTGAATTTAACTAGGTTAAGTTCCTAGTTGGTAAATTCTTGTTTGTTATTTCATTAGAATTTTAATATAAGGATTTATATTTTCGGGGTGTTACAATAACAATCCTCCCTTCCTCATCTGCCTCTTTCTCTTTCTTCGTAACTCTTTTCTAGCTCAATTTGGGGCTGAGTTTGTGTGTTGGTGTGGTGTAGAGAGAATAGGAAACTTAGGGCTTGGGTTTTTAGAGAGAGAGAGAGAGAGAGATAGGGGGTGTTTGGGTTTTTAGAGATAGAAAGAAGTGGTGGGGTGGAAAAAACATAATTACCCTCATGTGCTTATCATGTGCCACAAATTAATTGAGTTTTTTAACCAGGTTGGGTGGAAAGGACAAAACTTGTAACAAAATACTTACTAAAGGACACCGCCTGTCAACATTTGAAAAAAAGGACACCGCCTGTAAAGTACTATAAAGATAAAGGACAAAACTTGTAATTTTTCCATTATTCAATGTTGTAAAAATCGCCATTAAGCGGCGCTAATCGCTCGTAACTGAGTAATATTTCGTTAATCAGTCCATTAATCGCTAGTCGAGCCTAGTCGGTCCTAGTCGGCCAGCCAAAAATCGGCAATTCCGGCCAGATTCCGGAAAAAAATTGTATATTCCGGCCAAACATCTAAATTCCGGCCAATTTCCAACCAAACCATGTGAATTCCAACAATTAATATTGTATACTTAAAGCCCATGGCATCTTGGAAGTGGGATAAGGCTTTGGACCGTTAGGTCATGGGTTCGATTCTCACAAATGGGGGGTTTTCCGAGATTTATTGAGATTCCCCCTTAATTTGTGTATAGCCATTATAGCCTAGTGGAGATGGATATGATCGGGTGATTCTGCTGGTGGCACGATGATACTCTAGTGGTCCGTCAATGATCCTAATTTGTCGTTCAAAAAAATATTGTATACTTAAAAAAATGAGTTGAGTAAGGGTTAAAACATAGCTACTTAAAATATTTACCTATAAAAATGTGTATATGTATACATAAAACTGAAAATTACGTATAAAAAACCCGATCCGATTAATCTCGAGTAATCCTGAGTAGTCGCTAGTCCCCACCTCACCGGCCGACTAGCGACTAGCGAGTTCTCCAACCTTGATATTATTATTTTCTATGACATAAAGAAAGTGCTTTAAGGGCATTGGTCGTGGACGTGGTAACGAAGTTTAGAACTAGGTCTCTCTAGAGGTTTCCAGTTCAAAACTAAGCCGAACCGGGTATGCATCCAACTCTGACAGTTATAAAGGAGAGGATGCATTTGCTCGATTGAGGGCATCCCAAAATGCTTATCCGATGATTTAGTTGGCCGTTCAAAAAAAAAAGTTTTTTATGAAATAAAAATAAATTTTTCTCAGATTTATTAACTTCAAAATAAAAAGAGATTGAACTATTAAAGACTATATTATTATTTTCTATGACATAAGGAAAGTGCTTCGAGTTTACTAGAAAACTTTTTATGAAATATTTATAAAATATCTTAGATTAACTTAAAAATAATAAAGTAAATCAAGAGAATGATTATGGTATTACATATTATGGTATCCTTTGTTTCATTTAGAAATTATAGATTATTCTCAAGGTTTAATACTTCTTTTTTCATTTATAAATTATAGATTTATTCTCAAGGTTACTTCTTAATAATAAAACTAGCATTAACCACCCCCGCGTTGCGGCGGGGGCGAACACCAATGCCACACTACTATCAACGACCACCAATAATGAAGTTGCAGCGTGTTAATATGAAGAAATTAAACCGAAACGTAAAACATATAAAAAATAACTAAATCAATCTAGGACCCGAGCATTACGATTAATCTGTCAAACGGAAAAAAATAGACGACGTAAAATCGTTTAACCACACACGCACGTTGCACCCTGTTAACTCGCAAAATTATTTATAGTATTTAAATGAAATACAAAATTATTTATAGTATTTAAATGAAATACAGATTTGTCTTTAGTGGATACAACTCACTAAGCATTATGTGACAAATCATAATGCATAGATATGTTGCATTTATATATACCCCCATGTTGTGGTGGGAGCGTAAAACCGTGCTAAGTAGCTCCAATATTATATAAGCGTGAGCGACCATCAACACCAGAAAGGTTCGTGTAAAAAAAGAAATAAAAAACGAAATATAAAATCGAACGAAAAGTAGACGATGAAACAATGTTGAACCACACACTCTAAATGTAAAACATAGAAAACAATAACTAAGTTGTTATGTGACAGGGTGTTAAACAGGAAGACTACGCATCAAAACATTGAATCATACACGCACGTTGTATCATGTTAACTCGCAAAATTTGACCAAAACGTAATACAAAAAATATGTATGGGGTTAAAAGTGATTGATTAAAATGTAAAACATATAAATGTATGGGGTTAAGAGTAAAAAAGCTAAAGATAAAAAAAAAAGAAAAAAAAACCAAAAGTGTGTACAACCCACCAAACATATTACAAATGTTAATTTGTATGTGGTTAAAAGTGATTTATGGTTAAACTAAAACTAATTAAAGATAAAAGAATCAAAATAGAGTACAGCCCATGAAACATATGATACAATCCTTCATGCCTGTTTCAAATTGATATTATATAAATGTTAAAAGCCTCTCAAAATTCATTTGGTTTTTAGTTTTTTTTTTCCTCCCATATAGTACAAGAAGGGTAAACCAACTATTGCCTACAACATTTTTTATTGAAAAAGACCCAAATGTAATATGAAATTGACAAAGTGTATAGACGACGAGGGATGATTTGTTTAATTTACTCATATTAGTTTTAGTTTCAGGTAATATTGGCAAACTTGGTATTATATTTGTAAAATATAAAATTAAAGCTCTATTTTAAAGACGTTACAATCTTGCTCAGGTAAAAAACTCAATTAATAAAGCCCAATTATTCATCGATACCTTGTATTTATTTCTTTCTTTTTCTCTGAAGGGTGAGACTATGAACTACTCCTATTTTGCCCTAATTTCAACAATACTCAAAACACCCAAAAATTCGGCTAAAACCAAGGAAACCGAATGCGTATACCCTTACAAAATTCAAAGTTGATCTTATATTTACCACTTGTACCTTTTAATATGCAGTGAGACATCAACCACTTGGGTATTTGAATGACGACTCACTTGATCTTACAATTAGCTCCTAATGAAGAATAATTTGCGTACTCGATTAAATTTATCCTTTCAAGATTACATTGGTCAAGTGAAGGCCTATTAGCTCAGTTGGTTAGAGCGTCGTGCTAATAACGCGAAGGTCGCAGGTTCGAGACCTGCATGGGCCAAAGTAACTCTTTTTTTAGCTCTGAATTAATAAAGTTTGAAAATAAGTCCCTGCACTCTTAAACATTTACTTAGTCTACTTCAACTTCTGTTTAACAGTCTATTTTAACTTTTTTTTTTATATTGAAAAGGTATACATACTACTTAAATCTATATTATTTGTCTTCAGTGAAATTTGTTGGAAGGAATTTAACAGTCTAAAGAGAATGTAAATTTTTCCTCAAAGTTTATTTTAACTTTTTTTTATAATGAAAAGGTATACATACTACTTAAATCTATATTATTTGTCTTCAGTGAAATTTGTTGGAAGGAAAAAACACCAATGCAACACCTTGGTGACACTAAAGTAGAAGTACTTTGATCAAAGTTTATTTCACAAACTAGTTAATTAATGAGAGACATATTTACTAGGACATCAAATAAGTGGGTTGTCATGATGACCTAAAAACACATTTTAATACTTAATCTTTTTTAAATAAACGTACATTTTTATTCCAAGGAAACATAAAAAAATTAGAAAGCTAAATAAATATAACCATAGCAGAAATATTCGATAAAAAGAATCTATTAACCATGGTTGAAGACTTAAAGTACTCACATTTGACATCTCCTTTTTCACCTTTAAAATTTAAAGATTTCTCCCATTTTATTTTTTCATTGAAATCTCTATATTTTTCTCCATCTCAAACCATCGCCCTTTTCTCTCATTCTCCTCCCCCCCTTCCCTCGTTGTATGCTTTCTTTGATCTAGGTTTTGCTTGATTCATCCTTTACGGGTTATTTCTTGATCAATGATGTCCAAGCATTTGTTGTTTTAAATTTGATTCCAGACAGATTTCTCAACTTTCTCAATTCAACGGCAAACGTTTGTTCCATATTGATCCGCTATTGCTTGTAAGCCTCTGTTCCTCTTCGGTCAAAGTTCAAAAATTTGGCTACTTGAATTTGAGCAACTTGTATAGGGATGCCAATGGATCGGATACAGGACAAGTTTTAATAACATCGATCTCATAGTCGATTATAAAACAGTGTCATATATGTGGTCACATAAAGTCATATACTTGTTACTCAATATCTTTTGGGTTCCGTAGGTATCGAGTGTACCCTTTGTGATACTATATGGTTAAAGTTTAACCATTGAGTGAAATTCAATCTTAAACTCATCTAGAAAACTGATTTAAAATATTATATATTCAACTACGCTCAAACAACTTTATAAAGTCATTAACTCTAAGCTTCTAATAACTTTAAAATAATATTTATTACAAATTTTAGACTTTATTGTATATGAATATTTTTCGGGTAAACGAGTTCGGGTAGTCGAAAGTGACACTTTTGCAATTAATATGAAACCAGGATTACTAGACCTCTTTCATAACCCGACCCACTAATTCTACGTTGGTTTGGACTCCAACCCCTCCCGTAAGATTAGACCGTCATGGCCCCGCCTCTGGTTTGTCGGCTTTAACCGGTGTACCAATTACCACAAACACATGAATCAAGACTCACTGGATGCAGTCCCTCTATTCCTACAGGGTACAGTCACCGAAGTAAATGGTTAAACCTTGGGCAAACCTTAAATTCATACAACACAGAAAGCATAGAATATTTGAATCACATAATGTCATCAAAACCGTCTTGCTGGTCTTCACCACAGTAGTTTCATCTAATCCACAAACCAGAACAGTCTGTCTGAAACGGTGATAGATTCGATCAAAAGCATAGATTACTTAAAACGAGTTCATAAAACTACCATACGATTGGTAAGCGAACAAGCCAATAGACATACATGTATTGCAAAGGTCAAAATGAAAAAAAAACAACAATAAAACCATGTGAGAAAAGGGGTCAATCTTTGACACATCATGTTTCCTTAGCTGCAGGAGCCTTCTTTGCAGCCTCGGCAGCTGCTTTCTCTGCTTCAATCTCTGCAACAATGGCATCGATTTCAGCTTCATCAAGTTGCCTCAGTCCTTCCTTTGTCATCACAGCAACTTCTATGTTCTTCCCTCCACTCTCAACAACCTATGTTTTAGTTAAAACATAAATCATTTATGTGTGTTAATCTTCGAAAGAAAATAACTTTACTTGCACACAGATAGAGTGTGTGTGAGTAGGAAATGATATAGTATTATAGTAATATCCAAGATTCCTAGTCAGCTAAAACTTATAATAAGCAATCTGCGAGCGAACATGTTGCTTAGCAAAGAACAGCTCACTTCTTGTAAGGTGCACTCAGGATGATATTAATGTAATTCTAAGTTTGATCGTAAAAAAATGCAAACCATAATCACATCCAACTCTCCACATTAGTTGATCAAATTGACAGACCAATAATTTGTCATCACAAGAAGATCAAATAACTGCTTTCAGTCTAATTACTACTAATATTTAGGCCCCGTTTGGTTCCTAAAATTTGTCAGAATTAAATTAATTCCACTGTGTTTAGTTGGTTAGAGATGCAATCGGAAATTGGAAGTTAACTCTTCACAATTCCCCAACGAAAAGGAAATCACTAAATTTGACTTGTACGCCTCAAAAACATTTAACCTTTTTTGTTTCTTCCAGACTTCATCCTCACAAATAGGTATCATTGCCATAGTCAGCACATTAGACTCGACACTATCAAGTCAGATATATCATAGGTGAACTGACTCTTTGTTTGGACACACATATTGCAGTTAATATGTGAACAAAATCTAAGGCAACTAAAAAACACTTACTTCAAGCAGAGCACGGATGGCAAGTTTTATAGTTTCTTGACCAGAAGTCTCTTTGTAATTTTTTTCCAGAAACTCCCTCATGGAATTAGAGTTCCTACCAGTAGCATTAGCTTTCCAAGCAGAGAACGTTCCGGAAGGATCTGTCTGATATAACGATGGAACACCAGTATAAGGATCAAATCCCACAATTAGGGTTGAAAGCCCAAATGGCCTGACACCACCACTTTGTGTGTATTTCTGTTGAAGACCTGCAATGTAACGCGTGATATACTCTACAGTTACTGGATCCTCAACAGTAAGCCTATGGCTCTGGCACTCAATTCGTGCCCTGTTGATAAGAACACGCGCATCAGCTTTAAGTCCAGCACATGCCAATGCAATGTGATCATCCAAACTTACAATTTTCCTAACTGATCTGCACACACAACCCAAAAAATGATTCAGAAAAGTATAAACTGCCACAAATATATTACATCATCATCATCATCATACTCGGTAAATCCCACCAATAGCAAAGCTAAGGTAGGGTCTGAGGAGGGTAAGATGTAGACAGCCTTACCTCTACCCCGTAAGAATAGAGAGGCTGCTTCCAGTGAGACCCCCGGCTCGATAGTAGTTTTGCATCAAACCTTGGACATAAGGCACATAACACTCAGCAATTGAGACAACTGCCGATTAGTGCATGTACCCCCTTGTCTTCCGGCTATCAACGCCACCACATGATGCATGATTAACTATCCCCTCTTTTAACGTTATTTTCACGAAATTAGTAAAATAACGATAAAATTAGTGCACTTTCACTTTTACCCACCGAGCGCCCACAAATATATTATCAACAACTTATTAAAAAAAAACTGCAAACACGAGGACTACACAGCTTCACAACATGCTAAACGATCAGAACTTTCACACAATCAAATAAATATTATCTACAAAATAATGCATGAGATTGTTTTCAAAATTGTTCAGCATACATTAAACATGAACAAGATAAATGTTCATGCTTGAAGATATAAATGTTCATGCATACTTCCGTAACCACTATTACCCCTCCGATAATACTCAACTGATACAAGTTTTGAACAAATATGAACTTTTATACGATCATTCACAATTCCAAAAGCAAAAGCCACATTTAGCACGAAACAGGGAGTAGTGTGACTCCTATACTCCGATAGCAACTCAACTATATCAATCAATTTTTGCCTCTAATTCTTTCTATTCAACTCTTAACAGTAGATACAAACTTCAGATCCAATTTCGCAGCTGAATTAATATCTTAATGCCACACATATTAAGATATATGCTTAACAAGTTTCACTAAGAAGATCAATTAGCTAATGTACGCTCAAATAACTTCTACTTTTGCACTAACCACTAACAATTAGGGTTTCAATGGCACTAACAGTCTCTCATATTTCACATCAACATCAAAAACTAACATTTACAACCAAACAAACAACAATAATCCTACCAAAAAGGTTTAATCCTAACATCACAAACCAAATATAAATAAATCGAACAATCAGAATGACGATCTTCTATTTCACATAAGCAATTAACAAAACTTTTAATCCCTAACCTGGAGTCCTGAAGTTTAACAGTGGACTTCTTCTCGACACCGAGAACGATGGTATCGGTGCCGCGAACACCGACGGCGGCGTTACCTTTGCGTACGGCTTCCAATGCGTATTCAACTTGGAAGAGGTGACCGTCCGGCGAGAACACCGTGATAGCTCTGTCGTATCTCGCCATTAGTAGTGAGATTGTAGTGAAGATTTAGGGTTTCGTAGTTGGATTTGGAATTTTAGGTTTGATCGGAGACGATATTATGCAGAGGTGTTAATAATGGGGGATCTCTCGACTTTTGGAGCAAGAAAACTCTATCGGACAAGAAGCAAAATGGCCCTCGGAATTTGGACATTGTGTGCTTTACCCCCCTGAACCTTGCCCAAAATTCCCAAAGAAGCCAAAACACATAAACATTAGACGGTGCGACGGGGTGTTTTGTATATGAAACACTAGGTTAGAACCTCGTGTAATACACGGGTTGAATAAATGTAATTTTATATATCAAATAATAAAAAAATATATTTTTAAAACCTCGTTTATTACACGGGTTGAATAAATGTAAGAGTAAACTGCAATTTTACCCCCAAGGGTTTAGGCCAATTGGCACCCTTACCCCCCCCCCCCCCCTTAACGAAATAATTTCAATTTTACCCCCCAATGTTCGCTGTTATGTCGCAAGTTTACCCCCTGACATCAAATTTGTGGACCGGTCAACAAAACAATGGGAGGGTCAAAGGGTAAATATGTAATTTCACCTTAATAGTACCTTATATATTAGAATTACCCCTTAATATAACATCCTATCTCAATCTTACCCCCTAAGATTCCACCTCCACTCCTTCTTCTTCACTCCCCCTGGATGAAAACCCCTAAATCAGACAGTCCAGTCCCCCTTCAGTCACCCACAACCCAATAACAAATTCATCAAAACTCAAATCACACAGAAGCACCCATGGAAGCTAAACCCTAACAAACTCAAACCTCCAACAATCACTTCCTCTCATCCAATGTTCGCAACAAAGAACCTTCAAAAGCGCTGCTTTCAATCCCTCACATCCCGCTTCATCACCAATTACTCCAAGTAAGTACACACATATAACTAACCCTAACCATATTCTTAATTGAAACTGACATTGATTCGATTATGTATTGTTTCAGGGATGTGAAGCTGTTAACAGATGTTACGCCCAATTTGAAACCGAGTTATGCTGTTGTTCGGTCCGAATTTGGGACCAGAGATGATAATTGGTTGTGGAGTTGTTTCGATGGGCGTCGGATGTATTCGACATCGAAAGGAAGGAGTATGAGGAGTAAATTGGAGATGCGGATGAAGAAAGAGTCTGGGAAAACACTAAGGGAGATCAGGCGAGCTGATAAGATTCGGAAGAAGTTGATGACTGATGAAGAACGCCTCATTTACAATCTTAAAAGAGCATGATATATATATATATATATATATATATATATAGAGAGAGAGAGGAAGGTTAACGTACATTACGGCTTAACGTACATCACGTACGACGGGTAATTACGCACGTTTATTTTAAAATCGCGCACGTTATAACTCAAAAAACCAAAATCACGCATGTTGAAACACAATAATCACGCATATAGAAAACATTAATCACGCATGTTATAGAACAAATCACGCACGTTGTCGTACATGAAGTACGTTAAGCCGTAATGTACGATATACTTTTTCTATATATATATATATATATATATATATCCTGTAGTTAATTACAATATAACATGTATTCAGTGTGTCAATTGCTTTACTGTTGTTGAATTTGCTTCACTCAGTTTGTTCTGAGTTTGCCTATCTGAGAGTTTTGTATTGTGTTATGAGAATTAGGGTTTGTAAGTTTGAAATGAGATGAAAATCTGTATGAAAATCTACGCTTGTAAACGAGACTAGCCGAGCCCGAGCTCAGTTAGGCTCGCGAACCAGCTTGAGCTCGATAAGTGAAGCTCGGGCTTGGGCTCTTTATTAAACAAGCTTATCTCGAGCTCGTTTAAGCTCGAGAGGGAAGGGTTTTGGAAGTTGCAGGGGGAAGGGTTTTGGAATATGGGTGGTGGCGGGAAGGGTTTTGGAAGTTGCAGGGGGTAATTCTGCTTCGTAACACAAAGTATAGGGGGTAATAAGAAAGGGCATTTTAGTAATTTACCTGTGGGGGGTAATTTTGCAACATAACAGCGAACATTGGGGGGTAAAATAAAAGGGTAAAATAGTCATTTCACCGCCAAGTCAACAGATCAGTCCCCAAATTTGATGCCAGGGGGTAAACTTGCGACATAACAGCGAACATTGGGGGGTAAAATTGCAATTATTTTGTTAGGGGGGTAAGGGTGCCAATTGGCCTAAACCCCAAGGGGTAAAATTGCAGTTTACTCTAAATGTAATTTTATATACCAAATAATAAAAAATATATGTTTAAAAATCTCATTTATTACATGGGTTGAATAAATGTAATTTTATATATTAAATAATAAAAAGTTATATCTTTAAGAACTCTGTGTATTGTACGGGTTGAGTAAATTTAATTTTATATATATTAAATAATGAAAAAAGTTACATCATTAAGAACCTCATGTATTGTATGGGTTGAGTACATGTAATTTTATGTACAAATCAATAAAAAGTTATATCTTATTATATCTTTATAAACCCCGTGTATTATAAAACCTTTGAATTAAACTGACAAAATGGCCCAAACCACAGGGACTAAAATGGTATTTAACTCTTTACATTATATTAATTTATAGAGTTAATTGTCAAAATCGTCCCTGAGGTTTGGGCGCCATTTTCGTTCAAAAAGACACTTTTGTAACAAATTGCCCCCAACGTTTGTAACTTTTTGCCATTTTCATCCAAACCACTAACTTAGTTTATTTTTTCTGTTAAGTTGATGATATTTGGATGAAACTGGCAAATATAAAACCACATGGACGATTTTGGCAATTTACTCAAACCATTTTTAATTTCTTTTATTTAATTATTTTTTACATATTTAATAAAAAAATATACATAGAGTTTTTAGAAAAAAAAAATAATAGTTTTGTCACATAATTTTTATAAATTTTCATCCAAATCACTAACTCAGTTTATTTTTTCTGTTAAGGTGAAGGATGTTTTAAATTTTATAAATTAAGACAGAAATTAATTTACAGCTTCTTTATATAAATCAGTTTTATAAAGAGAAAACGTCATTGGTGTGCAACACATAACAATCAATTACAACTTTTAGTATTTATCAGTTGTAGAGATAGAAAAAACTGTAAAACGTTACATATTTTTTAAATGTGTTGAGCACCTAAGAAATATGTTAGTAGAAATAAAATATTTATTTAATTAAGATTATGAGGGTAACTAACTAATACTTATTCTGTGTGGCTTGAGTAAAGAAACTTTTGGTTCATGACATTAAAATTAAAATTTGGTGGGTAATTTTAAGGTTTGGTAACGATACGTTGCTTGATAGGGGGCACTGGCTTCTGTTTTTCCTTAAGAGCGAATTTAAAAGAATAGAAGATGAATTACAAACTTGGTACATATGATAAGATTTTTTTATTTGACCTTTTTCAATAAGGTCACTAACATTTTAGTTTTATAAAATTTAGAGGTTTAAGTAGATTTTATTTTTATAAAACTTATATATATAAAAAATTAGAAATTAATTTATGTCTTAGTTTATAAACATCCTTCGCCTTAATAGAAAAAATTAACTTAGTGGTTGGATGAAAATTTATAAAAATTATGTGACAAAGCTATTATTTTTTTCATATAAAAATTGCATGTATATTCTTTTTATTACATATGTAACAAAATTAATTAAATAAAAGAAATTTAAAAGAGTTTGAGTAAATTGCCAAAATCGTCCTTGTGGTTTTATATTTTCCAGTTTCATCCAAATATCCTCAACTTAACAGAAAAAATAAACTAAGTTAGTGGTCTGGATGAAAATGGCAAAAAGTTACAAACGTTGGGGGCAATTCGGTACATAAGTGTCATTTTGGACGAAGATGGCAAACGTGCCCAAACCTCAGGGACGATTTTGGCAATTAACTCTAATTTATATCTAGTGTACATCTTTTGTTATAGTCAAGATAAATAATTTTGAAATCTAATAAATATTTCAAAAGATTATATTATCTCCTATACGAATTGTTTAAATTTAATTTTATAATCATCTTTTAATTAATATTAGTTATCTATAATTAAGTAGGAGATAGAGATGAGAAAACTAAAAAAATAGATGGCTCGAATGAATGACATGTGTCCCAAAGTTGGTTTCTTTTATTATATAGTACTAGCGGTAAGACCCGTGTGAAAACACGGGTCGTTTCTTAGAAAATCATGCATAACATATATTGACAGCACATATAGAAATGTGTATAGATGTTGTACCAAAACGTGTTATTTATTATAGCTAAAAGACAACTATAAGTAAATATAAAAGATATTTAACAAAGTTAATAAAGGTTGTCTAAAAGATGCCTAACAAACTTAAAGTTTAGATTGTGCAAACACGGGTCGTTTCTTAGAAAATCATGCATAACAAATATAAACGATGATTATAGTTACATTTATATAGACTTATAAATAAAATAAATAAATAAGTCAGTCAGTAAATACTTAAAGTTTAGAGTATAAAAACTTAAAGTTTAGATTGTGCTGAGTCTTGTTTTTCTTCCGTAAATGTCTGAAAAACCATTTTGATGATGTAAACTTCTTGAGCCTTGTCTTCTTTTGTTAATTAATCCATCTGCTTTTCTTTCCTTCTTTGATAAAGGATGCTAGCATGTGGAGTAGTGGGTCTCCTGATTGGCAATTTTTGTTGTTTGACTGGAACCACTACTTCCGGATAATCAGGCTTTTTAGGAGCAGTGGGATCTCTCTTCCTTAACTCTTCCAACTTTTTGTAGGTAGCAAACACCTTTTATTCTCTCCACCTTGTAACCTGGTTCCTTGACCCATAATCAGCAGTTATCAGCTCTTCTTTCATTCTTTTCAGTTTCAAGGTCCTTTCTGGCACATTTTTCTTGTAATTGGCCCAAACCGGAGGAGTTTGCTTTACCTTGTCTTGAATCATCTTTTGAATTCTGACTGTCTCCTCTTGCAGTTTACTGATGGTCCATTCTTTGTATTGATACTTTTCTGCCCTGTACTTCTTGTATGCCATTATGTATTCAAGATAGTCATTTCTTATGCTTTCATCATATTTTTCTGATAATTTCTAACAAAGGACTTTTGAGAACTGCTCTAAAGTTCTAACTTTGGTGAGCAGGTATTGATAATTTCTTTGAATCTCTTTGTCAGACTTTCCCTCTGTATTTCTTTTAGATATATCATCTGCTTGTTGGGTCTTTATTTTGAGATATTCTTCTATATTTCTTGGCAAATGATAACCTTGAACAGATGGGAGTTTCCTCTTTTCAGGATCATCTTCAGAGTAGAAGGATTTGATTTCCTCCCTGACTGCTGGAAGATCTAGAGGATATTGTACTCCTGCAGGGTCAATGACAGTGTTTTGATTGAAGAGTTGAACTGAAGATAATGGAACAGGGTTTAGAATAGTGACAAGGGACAGTGGTTGTGTAGATGTTAGAGTTGGAGAAGTGTCATCTTCCAGTACAATGTTTGTTATCTTTCTCCTTTTGTGCTTTGGAGAAGTTGGTGGTGTATTTGTGGGTTGAGTGGCAGTGATTGAAGTAGTTGGTATCTGACTAACAGCTGTTGAAACAACTGGCTTTTCAACCACTGTGGTCACTACAACAGTTGATGTGTCAACTGTTGTTTTCTGCTTTTTGGCAGCTGGTTTTTGTGGTGGTGATATTGTTTTTGGTATGGCAGTGGATTGAGTGTGGGTTGATGTAGTAGTGATGGCAGTTGTTGAGATAACATCTGTTGAAACAACTGAAGTACCAACAACTGTTGATACAACATGAGTTTTAACATCTGTTGGTTTGGAGGTTTGATGAGAGGAACTTTTGGGAATTCGAGGAGCTTGTTTGGTGGTTTTGGAAGGTGTGGTTTTGCGTTGGCTTACTTTTCTCGTAGGATGTCTTCTTTTAGGTTTAGAAGTACCCTGCTCTTCTTTTTCCATCAAAACTTTCTTCTCCTCCTCAAACCTTTTAGACCCTTTCATGTTTGCCTTTAATGCAGCAAATGCATTTTGAGTCTCATCAACCTTTTTGGAACCATCTGGCCTTGGGATTTCTACCACAAGTTTGGACATTCGATCTGGTGGCATGTATAAACCATCTTCTTTTCCCTTCTTCCCTTTAGTTTCCTCCCCCTTTTTGACATCATCAGGATTTTCAACATAGATGATTGAAGGAGGAGCAGTGCCAGTAGTTTGAAGCAGATGAGCTTTAATGGCTTTGATATCTGCTTGAGTATCTTTGTACCTAGCTTCCATGACATTTCTGACCATTTGAAGTTGAACTTCATGCTGTTGATCTACATATTGTCTTTGTTTGTGAAACAGAGGTTGAAACAGATGCCATAGCTCAGTAGCGGATCGAGCAGATGTTGCGGATGGTGCAGCAGTGGGTGTAGCCTTTTGAGCTTGTAACAACTGTTGCAGCGTAATTTTGATTTCTGCAACAGATGTGTCAAGTTTATCAACCCTTTCCGTCAATTCTTTGTAGTTTAAACCATCACCCAAGTTAATGGGATCATCTGATTTCCCACCAGTGGTGGTTGTATCAGTGGTTGACTTAGGAAAAGTTTCCCAAAAATCATCCACTGATGCCCCTTGTTCTCGGTACTGGGGACTTCTTTCTTCAGAAGAGCTTACCATTTTAAGGTCACCAGCGTATAATGGAAACACTCCAGTGGACACTATGGTTCCCAAAGAAGAAATTGCCTTCAAGGGAGTCTCACTAATGAAACTACTGTCCAGGTGTAAACCAGTGGGTTCAACACCTGTAGTAGCTGCTCCACTTGAACTACTGACATGAATTACTTGTAATTCCTGCAGTGTAGCCTCCTCAACTGTTGGTGGGTTAACAGAGATAGAGACACCAGACTCAGTCACTTGTTGTGGTATATTCTGATTGACAGGTGATTGAGAAGAACTAATTTTTATCTGAGCTATATCAAGTGCATCCAACAAAGGTATCATTGATTGTGGTGTCCCTGTTGATACAACCTGATCCTTTTGAGAGGATGCAGGAGGAGTTTTAGGCTTAGGTTGAGATCTTTCTTCCATCTACTGTGAGGAAGTAGCAGCAGTGGTTTCAGGTGACTTTTGTGTTGTCACAGGTGTTACCTCTAGGATCTCGTCTTCCAGGGTCACCTTTTGGTGGGTTTGGGGGGCTTTTGGATAGTTTTCTTTTTGGTCTTTTTGGTGATTTTTTGTGTGGGTTTCACAGATGGGGTTGTGCTTCTGTGATCACCAAGAGCAGTGGGCTTAACAACAGGGGCCTGAGGAGCAGTTGTTGCTGCTAAATTCTGCTCAGGTACCTCTGTTTGGGTTTTTGAAGGTTTTGACAGCCTTGTGAATGTTTCAGAAGTTAGACTGTTTATTTGAATATGATTTCCTTGGATAAGCACATGTGCATTATCCTTTGAAATTTTCTTTTGAAGATAAAAACTTAAAAACCTGGGAAACAATAAAAATGATTTTTATTAACATTCTTAACCATATCATTGAAAATTTCCCGAGAGTAGTTAAAATTTTGTTCAGCCATGATAGCATAGCCCATGTATTGAATTTTCAATGGTATTTCATTAAAAGTTGTTGTTTTATTTGACACATACATCAGGAGGGTATGGTATAAAAACCTCGGAGCAGGTGGAAAACTGCCCTTTTCTAAAGTATCCTTTTTCATTTCTTCTTTATACCCCCTCTCAATGAAATCAGTTTGGTACTCTATTTTTGGGAAAGAGCTTTTACCTATAAGATCATTGATTTCAAAAACCTCTGAAATGGTTTGAGGTGTGATGACCACTGGAATTCCCCTTATTGATGAAGTTGAAGCTAAGGTCTTTTTGTCCTTAGTTTCAAGCTTTGCATTTTTCCAGAACTCTCGTTGGGTATCCACGTAGATGGTTTCATTGCAGGTCAACAAAGTTTTGTACTTTGAAGATGAAAGTGCTTCAACACGGAATGAAAACCTGTGTTTTTACTTGTTTTTGCAAGTGTACACACGTAGTTATAACGGATTTTGAATGGAAGATCCATGATAAATCAAAGGTAGTTAAGAACGAAGGAAGAAGATGAGTGATTTGAGAGAATTTGATGAAAACTGATTTTGAAAGGAATTTTGAATTCGACTCGACAGTCAAAACCCCATCAGGGTTTTATAGGTGGAAAAAGTGAATGCTGACGTGG
Source organism: Helianthus tuberosus (assembly GCA_030545235.1). Taxonomy (NCBI): domain Eukaryota; kingdom Viridiplantae; phylum Streptophyta; class Magnoliopsida; order Asterales; family Asteraceae; genus Helianthus; species Helianthus tuberosus. The sequence continues at coordinate 145,011,993 of CM060399.1, forward strand.
CAGCGTTTACAAAAGATCTGACGGCTAAGTACTGTCCACGTGAGAACCTCTGATGAATAATGGATGACAGTTGTTAGGAAACCACTGATGAATCAATATCAGTAGTTTACAGTGCTGAAAATGAAAACAGTAACTGACTATAACTATTAGTGGATAGATAGCCTATCAGTGAATTAAAACACTGACCTTTAACAACAGTCATTATATAAACACTGGTTCAAGCATGTTCCTTCTCCAAAAAAAACAATATTTTAACCCATCAGTCATTTCAATCCCCTTCAACCTCCACAAAACACTATTTATACCCAACACTGGTTTTAAATCACCATTTTAACCAAACAGAGGTTTCAACCACAGTTTTCTCAACAGTAGTTCCAAACATCTATTTTCATCCATCTGTTAACCAAAGTCAACAGATGTACCAACCACTGTTTTATTTTCAAACATCTGTTCCCAATAATAGAGCTTTGATCATTTAAACATACCTGTGCCAATATTACAAGCTTTTACACTCTCAAACCTAAATATTTATTTACTTAATTTAAATAACAAACATGGTTAATAATTTTAACACAACTAATTATATAAAAGCTACAAGTGTCAAACAGAGGTAACTATATAATAAACAAAGTTCAAAACAACAATCAATAGAATACAGCATACTAATTCCAAATCAATGCGCAAAACAGCATACAAAGATCTGACGGCTAAGTACTGTCCACGTCACAACCTCTGATGAATAATAGATGACAGTTGTTAGGAAACCACTGATGAATCAATATCAGTAGTTTACACGGATGAAAATGAAAACAATAGCTGACTATAACTATCAGTGGATAGCCTATCAGTGGATTAAAACACTGAGCTTTAACAACAATCATTATATAAACAGTAGTTCAAGCATGTTCCTTCTCCAAAAAAACTATATTTTAACCCAACAATCGTTTCAATCCCCTTCAACCTCCACAAAACACTATTTTAACCCAACAGTGGTTTTAAACCACCATTTTAACCAAACAACAGTTTCAACCACAGTTTTCTTAACAGTAGTTCCAAACATCTGTTCCTAATAACAGAGCTTTGATCATTTAAACATACCTTTGCCAATATTACAAGATTTTACACTCTCAAACCTAAATATTTATTTACTTAATTTAAATAACAAACATGGTTAATAATTTTAACACAACTAATTATATAAAAACTACAAGTGTCAAACAGCATAAAAAGTTCTTCCAAGTCAACAGATGTATCAACCACTGTTTTATTTTGAAACATCTGTTCCCAATAACAGAGCCTTGATCATTTAAACAGACCTTTGCCAATATTACAAGCTTTTACACTCTCAAACATCAATATTCATTTACTTAATTTAAATAACAAACATGATTAATAATTTTAACACAACTAATTATATAAAAAATACAATTGTCAAAATAGCAAATAGCATTCAATAAAATACAGGATCCTAATTCCTAATCAATTGGTGAAACAGTAGTCTCGATAAGTAAAGCTCCTTTCGGACCATTGTAGTTGAAAACATGTTGGGGGTATTTCAGAAGTTCGTTGCTCAGATCAACTTCAATCATATCCCCCCGAATGCTTGTTTTCAGCCACATGTTGTCTTCAATTATATTAGTCCTTCGGCGCCTATCTACATAATCAACTACACGAGGATTATTGAAAACAAACACCTTCATCCAGCCTTCTTCTTCATATCTGAGCAAATCAGCAGTTAGCTCAGCATACTTTCCAATAACAATCAAATGCAGCCTCTTTGCGATGGTCAAAAAATGCCCTTGGCAAGGATTGACTACAATACTTTCTGGAAAATGAAGCATTCTGAAAGTCTCACTCAAAAACATCAAAAGCAACGATGTTCCTCTCACCTAGTGGATACCAATAATTTGAAACCATAAAATATATGGTTTTATCAGCATAAACTCCTGTAGACCATGAATAACCACTTGAACCATAATTGTTTACGCTACCGAAATTTATTGTTCTCCATGACTCACGACGTCGTGAGTAAACACGAGCAGCAGTTACATTACGGTAACGTCTGATGTTCAGCACTTTCAGATCATTGAACTAATCAAAATAAATTCCACCAGTATCAGAGTTTCGATGATGATTGTAATTGAAGTAGTCATCACACAAAACCTTATGGCGCCTGGTAGTTGGATTCCAAAGAATCAATTGACAGCATATCCCTTCATTGCAAACTAACAACAAACCATTAAACGAAGATAAAATACGTAAGAAGCTAGGGTGGACATTGTTAGGAAAACTTAAGGTTTTGCTTCTAACAACATCCAAATTACCAGCAACTACGTCGTCAATGACAATTGACGTGTCTTTAAAGGATAGTAGTTTCTTTTGTATTGAATCTCCACTTCGGAGAGCATGCATCATCTAAAATGCATGACTTGACGATTCCCTATAAAAATTCTTGGAAAGACATTGGAAACGGCCAATATCTTCTGCAGAGAGCCTTGTGAAAATCTCGTCAACAATCACTTGAAACCCAATTTTTTCCATTCTGCAGAGAGCCTTGTGAAAATCTCGTCAACAAACTTTTGAAGATGATTGAGTAGATGGATGAAAACGGTAATGATCAAAACCTCTGCCCAATGTATTTTATATACCCAATGAAGGCGGTTATGACTAAATACATCGTCAGACGAAAGAATATGATGAGACACTCGTTAGGCTTTTAATGCATTTACATGGGAAAAATATAAAATTAAACACGTTATTATAATTACAATTAACCTATTCATTTACCTATAAGACGTCTTTACCATAAGACAGAAGTGATTGAGTGACGTGCATTAATTGCAAAGTACATATCCCAAGGCATTTTGAATTTGAAATTACCGGCAATTTCAAAACCACTGCTATGGTATATGTTTGCCAAAGGAAACATCTGCTAAGTTATACTTTCTTGGCTATGGGCAGTAGTTTGCACTCTTTAATGTGGGTCAGACCTTTGACATTTAAATATAAAGCAGTAGTTTGAAATTAAATGTATTTTAACTCAGATAAGAAATCTCAGATAAAAAATTGACACATCAGCAATCATCATTTAGTCATAACTCAGATAAAAAATCTATTCATTTGGAATACAAAGATATTGCGAACATCTATTAAAGCCTCTCCTGTTTCCAACAGTAGCAAGTCAAACAGATGTTGGCAACAACAGATGTTGGCAATTGACAACAGTAGCAAGTCAAACAGCCGTTAGATCAGCAGATGATGATTTAGAGCAGATGTTCTCTATACACTAACAGAAATTGATACAATATCAACATAATCTAATTAAACTCAGAGACAATTTCACTTCTACATCAAAAGTACCAATCTGCAATAATCAGATGATATTAAAAATTACATAATAATACTTATTCAGCTTAAAATTACAACGAAACTTTAAAATCTAACAACACCACCAAGAAATTTACGAACCTAACAACAAGATTTTAGTGCTTTTAGCTTAAAATTTAGTGCTTTTAGCTTTAAACTCCATCAATGTATATCTTCGACAATCGCCTTGAACTCCACGGAAATACTCAATGCATCAACATCAGGTTTCTAGAAACCTGATCTCTCGTGAACAGATCAAGATGCAGTACATGAAAACACTTCTTCAGCTGTTGAAGAGTAGCCATGTCCTCATATACGTAATCCTTAACTTTGTTCACAAAGAGCTGCTTTAAACCAAACTTTATGCTTCTTTTAATACAAAAAAGGCAGGAAAGACCATTACTCTAGTAAGATAAAATCTTATCTTACAGCAATAGCAGATCCTTTCTTGCGTTTAGTAGGAACTACTGTGGGTTCTACATCAACATCATCTGCCCAAAATCATATATATAATCATCATTTAGTCATAAGCAAAATTTATTTTAAATGTACATTATTAATAATCTTTCTTTGTGTTTAATTTAACTTTATGCTTCTTTTAATACAAACCTATAATAACCCGCAACAGATTGTATGAATTTCAAACAACTGTGATTAGACTGAAATATAAAGCGAGAACTAGAGTATATCACTTCAAAATTAAGAATTCAAAATTTCAAAACTGGAGTAGCAAAAAACACATACTTTAAACGATGTTGAAACAATGACACTGGAAACAACCGTAGAACAATCATCATCATCATCTGCAGCAGATCATTCACAATCATCATTTAGTCATAACTCAGATAACAAAACTTTAGTAAAAATCAAAAACAAAAACAAACATAATCATATATATCACATTACCATGATCAAGACAAACCACATATCCCCAAATTTTTTTCTGAAAGTGGGATAGAGAGAGCTTCAGTTTTCTGTTATCCTTTATGAACAAATGCCCAGTATTGAGAAGAAGGGATTTGAGGGAGAGATACATTAGAAATGTGGTTTAAAAATACAAAAGTAGAGAACACGTTTAAATAAGAAGATAATTGACAGAAGTGAGTGAGTGACATGCATTAATTGAAAATTACATATCCCATGCATTTTGAATTTCAAATTACCCGCAATTTCAAAACATCTGCTGCTAGGTATACGTTTGCCAAAGGAAGCATCTGCTACTTTCTTATAGAAGGGCAGTGGTTTGCCCTTTGGAATGTGGGCCAGACCATTTGAATACACAAGACAGTGGTTTGAAATCAAATTAAAGTGATATATATATATTAGACTTTATGATGTAATAATCATAAGAAAAGCCTTGTTGGACATGCTTTCTAGCTGACACATCAGCTTTTCTTATGTCACTGGGATTTCTCCTTTTATAGAAAGTATAGATAGATAGATTAGACGGCACCGACATAAAGTTTTGAGTTACAAAATGATCGTGTGAAGGTAAATGTTGAACTTTAGGTAACATAAGATTTTTTTTTCCTTTGTGAGGTCTTCGTTGGAGTTTGGACGAAAGAAACAACACGTGTTGTTGGTAAATGTTTGTTGTGAATTTGTTAGGGAGTGTTTTTTTGGCAGGTTTTGAATATGTACGTAGCGAACCTGGTGAGCATTGACACAAACTCAGTATTAGTGAAACTAAAAACTATATATGTATGTACGATACCGATACTTGGTATAATTAACGATACAAAAAAAAATATTTTGAATACAGCTATATTTTTATTAAATTATATATCAAAATGATAAAAATAAATAAAAAGTTACTATTCACTAATATTGCTTTTTTAATAATAAAAATACGTAGTGGAGCGCTATACAAGGGGTGAAGTATAGTGCAGCGAACACCCCCCCCCCCCCCGGCGTTTTAGGATGTGAATTTCATTGACCGCGATGGTGATATAAATTGAGGGACTACCAAATTGGGGTGGGGGTTTCCAATGGGGCGGAGGCGGTGCTGCACAACACTAATAGGTTCCTTAATTCTTTTCATTCAGATGGCTCGCTGGCCATGCTTACGGTTAATTTTTCCAGCGTCGTTCGGTTTTGCTTCGCGATGTCTATAACAACTCTCGCCAAAATTATTATTTCTTATTTTATTATTTCCAATAGGAAACCCTAATTGAGACCCCCAAGTCATATTGCATGACCCCTAAAAATTTCAGAACAGTTGGAACTAGGATCAGGGCCCCTAAAACTCAGGGGGGGGGGGTATCCCCTAATTGACAATTATCCTCACAGTTCGTTGTAGAACGCGAATTTCGTCGAAACTTGACTCATCAGGGCTATGTGGGACACGAGGCTACCCTACCCTAAAAGGGTAGCCGTCGCGCCACGCGCTAGGACCAGGTGGGTCTGGCGCGCCGCGCGAGGGGAGCCAAAATTCAGTATATATATATCAGGGGTTTGGCACTTGCATGTTGGTGTTATTACGATGTGAAAATTCATATTCTACATTATGTTGTGCTCTGATCTTTCATAAAACAATCAAATCTCGACCATCTACTACGACAACAGGGTAATAATTCGATCACTGCTACGATACAATGTCCGATTGATTGAAACCGATCCGATGGATGTTTAAGTGCTGCCCGAATCCGGGCTATACTTTGTCATTCGTCGTGAGGGTTTTGATTTCGTGAGCTTATCGTAAAAGTTGTATTAAGTTACTGACCTAATTTTGTATGCATTATTGTTTAAATTAGGTTATCAGGCTTATCAGTAGGCTAAACTCTGCCCAACTAAACTTGCAATGTGAGTCATTCTCTTTTTATCAATTGTTTTATAATTCTCAAAGTGTTTTCAAAAGTTATAATTACATGGATTAAGTCGTGGTTATCTTGAATCACTGGCTAGTGGGGTATTGTGCACTTTGCTAATCTCTCATGGTTAGGTTCACCAACCTAACAGTGATAATCATCACTACTTGGGTGAAATGACCAAATAGTGGTATGACCATCGTCACCAGGGTGTGACATAGCGCCAGATAAAAATAAGATAGTAGCCATTGTAATCGCTCTTATGCTGTAATCTATAACTAAGGTATCGTTTTATTTAACCTGAATGACTCGCCAGTATTTCCCCGCTGATAAATTATTTTAAAACATGTTTCAGGTGACCTACTGTGAATCAAGGAAAAGTGCTACGGAGCACTAATAAAGCTTGAAGTGGTGGCTCAGTTAAATAAATAAACATGTTTTGTAAAACAGGGAATTTCCTCGTAAAATTCCTCTATTGTAAATTACGGGGTTTGTCCCAAATTATGAAATAAAATAATTGGGCATTTTCAAGTTTTAAAAGATCCTGTTAAACTTCCGTTGTCAACTCAAATAATAAATGCCACGGGTTTCTGTCCCGCGACTCCTGGACCGGGTAACACCAGGACGGGGGCCGTGACAAAAAAAGGTGGTATCAGAGCCACTGATTTAAGCCAATTAAGTATTTAGAAATACTTAATTTTTCTGATTGCCATTCTGTGATTCTGTGAAAATTTAATTTACAAAGTTTTAACTTAGAATTTTATGTGTTTCTTCATGTATGCTAACAACATGAATGAACTATCGGAGGCACTCCGAAATATTTCTATCCATAGCACAGATATGGATACCACTGGTACCTTCACTGGCTACCAGGCTGATACTGAAGAGCCAGTAGTATTCCAAGCCAAACCTCAGGAGAAACCCAAGCCGAAAAAGAGAAGAAGACTTGTAGGCTGGAGGCGTATGCGTAGGAAGAAACCAGCAACACAGAAAGTTATCAAGACTGAGGATCCGAAGGATAATGGAAAAGGAAAAGAGATCGGGGAAAGTTCGGGGCAAGCCCAGGAAATGTCACTGTGGGAGGAGCTGGACCGCAAACTGGCAAATAGCGACTTCATCAGACCTGCCGATGAAAACCTCTTCAATTACCCAGCTGAAGCACAACTTCCAGTTAATCTGGAACTTGCTATCCCAGATCCTATTGTCAACCCCCGATCTCTACCAGGAGAGCTGGAAGAATGGTGGACCACTGACTGGCAATTTCAGAATCTCTTGAATAACCCTAACACCTTTTTCCCCCAATTTGACCCTAAGCCTACACTAAACCCACCTATGAGTACAGAAAACTTAGCTGAACTCCGCCACTATGGCGAGGAGCTGGTGGACGCAGGAAATAGAATCCGGGAAATGGGGGAGAGGATATCACGGAAATACGACGAGAGGGAACGTCATTTCTGAAATGCCAGCTGACGGGATCGTATGTGGTTGTGTGGTTACGTATTATAAAATAATAAATATTAACAAAAATATAACTATGTAAAATAACTTAAAATAAAACTTTTGTAATATAACGGGTGTGTAATGATGAATACTAATATATAAAAAGATGGAAGTCGCAAAGTCGACAATTTTGGCTATACGTGTTGACATGATTATGTGCAATTGTTTTATTGTGTTTGGTTGTTATTTATTTTGTGACAATAACTTATATGTATATATATTGTTAATTATCAGATGGAACATGCTGGTAATGAACCAGTTAACGAAGTTAACCAATCTGAGCAAAACAATGAGGATCACTTTCTTAATAGGCAAGATATAGAAAATATTGTGGCTCAAGGAATAGCCAATGCTATTCCAGCAATCCTTGCTGCTGCCCGAAATCCAGTTGAACCTCCGCCGCCTACTCTCAGCAAACGTACCCGTGATGACAACTTCAGTAATAGTGTAAATGGAGGCGGCAACAACAATAATAATAACGACAATGTAATGCAAGCCCCATTTCTTAAGAGAATGAAAGCTGCAACGCCTGGTTGCACTTATAAGGAATTTCTTGCCTGTAAACCAATTGAATTTGCAGGCAATGAAGGGGCAACTGCAGCACTGCGTTGGTTAGAGAAAACCGAAGCAGTAATTAAAATAAGTAAATGTGCTGAGGAAGACAAGGTCATGTACGCGTCGCATCTTTTTAAAGAAGGGACACTAGAATGGTGGAACACAGTACTACAAGCCAAGGGGAGTGATGTGGCTTATGCCATGAATTGGGAAGAATTTAAAAGATTGGTGGAAAGAAAATTCTGTCCTAAATACGAGAAGGAACAAATGACAAATAAGTTCCTCAATCACCGGATGGTAGACGTTGATTGTCGAGGATATACTTCGACATTCTTCGAGTATGCTAGAATTGTACCTACCCTGGCTTCGCCAGAACCGGTACTTATTTCTCATTATATTTGGGGTTTGATTAGCGAGATTCGTGATATCGTCAAAGCTGCGAGACCTTGCACAATTGATGATGCAGTAGAATTAGCCAACACTTTGACCGACGGATTGGTACGCACAAGAGAAGAAAACCAGAAAAAGGAAGTGGCCCAAAAGATTACCCAAGGATTCCGTGTGGGTAATAGTAGTAATTTCAAGAAAAAGGGAACCGAGCAATCTTCCACTGCTACATTTTGCAGTACCTGCAAAAGAAAGCATTTTGGAAAATGCAAAGGGTATTGCAATTTCTGCAAAATTCCAGGACATCAAGAAGAATACTGCAGAAGAAAGAAATCCACAATTTGCTTCAACTGTGGAGAAGCTGGACATTTTAGACCAGACTGCCCTAAACTGGTCAAACCAGCGGACAACAAGGCCAAACCAGCTGAAGGAACTAATAAAAAGAATGCAAGAGCATTCCAGTTGACTACCCAAGAAGCAGAACTAATCCCTGACGTGATAGCTGGTACGTTCCTAGTTCATGACATTTATGTAAAAGTATTATTTGACTCTGGTGCAAACCAAAGTTTTATAAATACTTCATTATGCCAAGCTCTTAACCTACCCTTAACCAACCTTAGACAAATTTTTACGATAGAAACGACAGATGGGAATTCTGTTAACATAGATAAGGTCTTGCGAGAAGAAAAGGTAGAACTCTTAGGCCACAAATTTTCTGCAAACCTATTACCTATGAATTTAGCTGGATTCGATGTTGTATTAGGAATGGATTGGTTAGTAGACAACCATGCTCGAATCCTCTATGATAAGAATTCAATAGAAATCCATGCACCCACAGGAGAAGTAATTATGATTACAGGGGATAAGCCGCGTAAACCAATGAAGTTCATTTCAGTAATGAAAATTGCTAGTTATGAACAAAAGCAAGGAATAGTGTATATGATTTCGGTAATCATTAACACTAAGGGTAAGGAACTTAAGGAAATTCCTATAGTATCAGAATACTCAGATGTATTTCAGAAGAACTACCAGGATTACCACCAGATTGGGTGTCACACCCCAACCAATGGCGGAAACATCGGGATGAGACAAAGTGTGAAGATTGCTAGAGACATCATAACGCTATTTGTGACAATATTTAAATAATTCCCATTTCATTTCATAACTTCAAATTGTCAACATTACATAAACTCAAATAACAACAAGATTCAAAAGTAATACATAACAACATAAGCAAAATTTGATACAACATATTAAACCTAAACGTCTATATGTGTATCTAGGCATCAACGCTACCTCTTTTCATAGCATCGTCATCATCAACCTATAACATGTTTAAAATACAATTCAATGCAAAAGCAATGGCGAGTATACAAGTTTGGTACGTACATAACAAAAGATAAGTTTAAAACAATTCCTCATAGCAAGCATGTGATTCAAGATAAACAATAAATATGGCATGTGTCTAACATATCAAACCAAAAGAGACGCAAGATGCTCATGACATAACCACAAGTTACGGGCGGCGGGTCGTCAATCCTATAGCGCTACATATGTCACGGTTAGGCTCGTACGAAGTTAATGATAAGTTCAACACATAAAGTTTCACCCAACTTTAAAGTATCAAGCAATCACGTATACAAGCATGTTATAGGAATGTTCATGTGTTTAAGCAAAATGTTCATGTGTAAGTTGTTGATAAGTAAACATGTTACACCCCAAAAGTGGTAAAAGTAAAAAGGGGGAAATACGAGTATACTCACGGTGGTTGCAAGCTTTCCTACTTGAAATCCCGCGAGTGAGTTTGTGGATGGATTAGCTTGGAGCACCTAGTCCTTCTACATGAGGAAACATAGGTGTGTGAGTTTGGCGTTAACGGAAGATTATAAATTTCGGAGTTTAACATAGCACAAAGTATAAAATATGATACGAAAATAATCATCTTTTACTTAGTAACCTTTGTATGACACTATGTAACCACTAGGGTTATTTTGTATTTCATGGGTAGTATACCCATTAGAATCATACCATGGTTTTAAAGCCTTAGATGATATTCTACTACTCTTAACATATAAACACAAGTTCAATATTAAAAGGTTCGAATGAATGTATGTACATATATAGGTTAAGTATTACATATAACTTAGTCCAATAATTCATGTAGGAGGTAGAAGATTAGAATCTTCATTTAGGCACCTCGAGTAGTCATGGATGTCAAGTATGGGGTAGGAAGAACTAGCTTCCGTTTAGGAACCCCTTGAATGTTCACCACTTCACTTGATGTAAAAACAACCAAGGAGGGTCACGGACTAGGATTAGTACAATAATATAATAATCTAATCTATGAGAAATCATCAAATCATGTGAGGATTGTATGTAAGACAACCCAAGTTGTTCCATAATCACTCATTCATCAAGATCTAAGCTTGACATGATTTGTGGGTTAAATACCCTAACAAAACAGAAAGTATTTGAGGTTTAATCCTCTGATTTCAAGTGTGTCAACCTTGTTTTTAAGCCTAACCAACCATAGAAGAGGTTGTAAGCATTGGGACATAGGTATGAGATGTGTTAGACACAAGTTTGATGATGTTTAAACAAGTTTGAAAGAACATAAATCAAAACAGAAAGTTTTTGGATCATTTCAGGGGATTTCCAGGTCTGATTTCTCCAAGGAGTAGTCAAGGAATCATACCCTATGATTATCCAAGCAAGTAGGAAGAAGAATCGGGTGATTTCGTTAAGAAATGAGCAAGTTATACTCACTTTAGTGCAAGTGTATGAATCTGCCCGAATTATGAGTTTGCAAGAGATTTTGAGAGTGAATTTGTGAGATGTTTTGAGTTGTGAAAGTGTAAAATGGTGTGGAGAAGGGTTGTATTTATAGTGGAAGAGGTTGGTGGTGATTGGAGGTGTTTAGAGGTGGCTAAATGGTGATTGGGGAGTGTTGGATGTTGGGATTTTGTGCCAAAATCGCGTAGATCAGCAGCTGAGTTTAGTTTCTGCGAAACAGAAGGCCATGCGGCCCGCTTACAAGATAAGGGTAAGCTCAGGCGGGCCGCCCGCCACTTCTGATCCGAGTTTAAGTTTCAAAATTTACAATTTGGTCCCCAGACTTGTTTATTTGATGATTTTAGGGCTTTTAAGGACCATTCTTGCCCCCAAGGCATAGTTTGAGGTACATTTAAGTATGAGGAGTATAAACCAAGTATAGTTAAGCGTTTAAGCATCAAAATCAAGTGTTGTTTCACGTTCAAACACGTTTTATGCATAAGTTTCATGTATTTACAAGTTTAGCACAAAGTTTCCAAGAATTACGAATAAGTGTCAATTGTTCCACGAAATTGAATGTATGAGCATATATAAAGTGTGTATAACATATTTGTAACAAAATATGAGTTTCATTAATGATCCAAGTCTCGGATTTTACAACGATTACAAAGATAGAACGATTACAAGAACACAAAGTTTCCAAAAATAGAAACACTAACAAGACTTGCTATAAAAGGAAAGTACAAATAAGCGGGGCGTTACAGTCTCCCCTCCTTTTGGGAATTTCATCCCGAAATTGAAGAAGACTTAGGAAACAGATGTGGATACTTCTCCTTCATATCACTCTCGAGCTCCCAAGTAAATTCGGCGCCACGTTTTCCTTCCCATCGAACCTTGACGATAGGAATTCGACTGCGCCTCAATTGCTTGGCTCCTCGGTCCATGATTTCAACCGGTTTTTCCACAAAATTAAGTGTTTCGTTGATTTGTAAGTCTTCGAGAGGGACATGTAGTCCTTCGTCAGCTAGACACCTCTTCAAGTTGGATACGTGGAAGACAGGGTGTACATTGTTGAGTTCTTCAGGCAGGTCCAGTTTATACGCAACCTTGCCAATCCTTTCGAGGATTTTGAAAGGACCAACGTAGCGAGGTGCGAGTTTCCCTTTCTTGCCAAATCGAACCACGCCCTTCCAAGGGGATACCTTGAGAAGCACGAAGTCACCTGTCTCGAATTCCATTGGTTTGCGATCCTCATCGGCGTAGACCTTTTGTCGGTGCCTAGCTTTCAGTAAGTTGTCTCGAACCTGTAAAATCTTGTCCGTCGCCTCTTGTATGAGTTCGGGACCGGTGATTTGAGCGTCACCAATCTCGTGCCAACAAATAGGCGAACGACACTTGCGACCATACAATGCTTCGAAAGGTGCCATTTTAATACTCGTGTGATAACTGTTATTGTACGAGAATTCGACCAATGGCAAGTGTCTATCCCAGTTGCCACCAAAATCTATTACGCAAGAACGAAGCATATCCTCTAAGGTTTGGATAGTACGCTCGGTTTGACCATCTGTCTGAGGATGGAAGGCAGTGCTAAGGTTAAGTTCAGTACCCATAGCAGACTGAAAGGTTTGCCAAAGGCGAGACGTAAAACGAGCGTCACGATCGGAAATGATGTCAACGGGAATACCATGGAGGCAGATGATCTCATCAGTGTAGATTTGAGCCAATTTAGCGACCTTGAAATCTTCACGGATGGGAAGAAAGTGAGCCGACTTGGTTAATCGATCAACGATCACCCAAATACTGTCATGGCCAGAAGAAGTGCGGGGAAGCTTAGTGATAAAATCCATGGAAATGCTCTCCCATTTCCGGATAGGAATTCTTGGTTGTTCGAGTAATCCAGAGGGACGTTGATGTTCAGCTTTCACCTTTGAACACGTGAGACATTTCGAGACGAAAGTGGCTATATCCTTCTTCATTCCAGGCCACCAATAGGACGTACGCATCTCATGGTACATCTTGTCGGCACCAGGGTGAATAGAATACTTCGTATTGTGTGCCTCCTTCATCAGGAACTTGCGAAGATTATTGCGATTAGGAATCCAGATACGATTGGGATAGTATAAAATACCATCAGGTTTGGACACGAGGCTGTTCTCAGCACCACATTGCATCTCGTTGTAGAGGTTACCCTCGTTAACGGATGCATATTGAGCTTCACGTATGCGTCTCTGAAGATCGTGGACGAGTTGGAAACAACGGATACTTTTGACATGAGTTTTACGACTGAGAGCGTCTGCTACTACGTTCGCTTTACCTGGGTGGTATTTAATTTCGCAGTCGTAGTCGTTTAATAGTTCCACCCAACGGCGTTGACGCATGTTCAGTTCTTTTTGATCGAAGATGTGTTAAAGGCTCCTATGGTCGGTGAAGACCACACACTTAGTACCATAGAGGTAGTGTCGCCAAATCTTCAACGCAAAAACAACTGCGCCAAGTTCAAGGTCGTGAGTAGTGTAGTTCTTCTCATGTATTTTGAGTTGCCTTGACGCATAAGCAATGACCTTGTCTCGTTGCATAAGCACACAACCAAGACCAAGGCGGGAAGCATCGCAATATACAACAAAGTCGTCGTTTCCATCAGGAAGTGCAAGGATAGGAGCATTGCATAGCATGTCCATGAGCGTTTGAAAAGACTCCTCTTGTTCGGGACCCCAAACAAAAGGCTTCTCTTTTTGAGTCAAAGAGGTCAAGGGGACGGCGATTTTCGAAAAGTTGGAGATGAAGCGACGATAGTAACCAGCAAGACCAAGAAACGAACGAATTTCGGATGGAGATTTAGGTGTGATCCAATTCTTCACAGCTTCGATTTTAGCGGGGTCAACGTGAATACCAAGTTCGTTGACAGTATGACCAAGGAATTGAACCTCTTTTAACCAGAATTCGCACTTGGAGAATTTGGCGTATAGACGTTCAGCACGAAGAAGTTCGAGGATAAGACGCAAGTGTTGTTTATGCTCTTCTTGCGTCTTGGAGTAGATGAGAATATCGTCAATGAAAACGATCACGAAACGGTCCAAATATGCTTTGCACACGCGGTTCATCAAGTCCATGAATACAGCAGGTGCGTTGGTCAAACCAAAGGGCATGACTACGAATTCGTAGTGACCATAACGCGTACGGAAGGCGGTTTTAGGCACATCTTCTTCGAGAACTCGAAGTTGATGATACCCAGAACGAAGATCGATTTTTGAATAGCAGGTCGCGCCTTGCAACTGGTCGAAGAAATCATCGATGCGTGGAAGAGGGTATCGGTTCTTGATGGTAAGCTTGTTGAGCTCACGATAGTCAATGCACATTCGGAATGACCCATCTTTCTTTTTGACGAACAAAATGGGAGCGCCCCAAGGAGAAGTACTAGGGCGTATAAAGCCTTTATCAAGAAGCTCTTGAAGTTGACTTGAGAGCTCTTGCATCTTAGAGGGTGCTAAACGATAAGGAGATTTAGCGACGGGCGTTGCGCCAGGCACTAAATCGATGCGAAAGTCGACAGAACGAGCAGGAGGCGGACCAGGAAGATCGTCGGGAAATACATCAGGAGAGTCACGTACAACGGGAACGTCGCTTATGCTTGGGCCTTTGTCCCTCTTTTCCACTATGTGGGCGAGAAAGGCGAAGGTACCCTTGCGTAAGCATTTGTTTGCTTTGATACACGACATAAGCTTAAGGCCTTGAGAAGGCTTTTCACCATAGACGTGCAGGGAGTCACCGTTTGGAAAAGGTAGGCGAATAAACTTCTCAGAACAGACAACTTCAGCACGAACTCGCCTAAGCCAGTCCATACCTACTATGACGTCAAAACTACCCATTTGCATAGGTACGAGATCGATTGAAAACCTATGATCGTTAAGGATTAAAGAACAATTGGAGAGAACGGAATCAACAGCGACGGTTTTACCATTAGCGACTTCGACAGCGAAAGATTTTGGCAACTTAGAGCGTTTACACTTGAGCAAAGACTCGAATTCTAACGATACGAAACTTTTATCGGCACCAGTATCAAATAGGCATGAAACATAAATATGGTTAACAAGAAACGTACCAGTAATGACGTCGTTCGCGTTTTGAGCCTGAGCAGTGGTGAGAACAAAAGCTCGACCTCGAGCGGGTTGTAGAGCCTGTTGTTGTTGTTGTGGCTGTGGTTGTTGTTGTCGAGGCTGTTGCGGTTGGTATCGTTGAGGGCAGTAGTTGGCCATATGGTTGGTATCACCACATGTGAAACATGCTCGCACAGGAGCGACTTGATTTGGAGCTAAAGGGGCTTGGTTTGGAGTCAGATAGGCATGTGGTGGGATGCGGCAGTATGGAGAAGTATGCCCACCTCGGCCACACTTGTCGCACTTTCGACACTGAGCATTTGGAGGGTGATGATACTGGCATTTACCACACTTAGGTTGCGTTCCAACGTAATTTCTGCGCGGAGTTCCCTCGTTGGCATTAGCAGGCATGGTTTGTAGGGGTTGTGGGTTTGGCGGAGTGACAACCGCATAATTTTGGCTTGAAGCCTTCCGCTTCTTGCCCTGGTTTTTCTTGGACGATCGGGAGGGTAAGGGCTCGTCAGTAGTAGTGTCAATGGTAGCTTGGCGTGCACTCTTCGTTGAAGCCTTGTCAAAGGTTCCATGAAGAACACAGTTGTTGTTAAGTTCGGTGGCTATACGGAAAGCATCTTCAAGGGTTTGGGGGTTGGCAGAGGCAAGGTGGTTTGTCAGGGAAGGTGCAACACAACGAACGAATTTGGCTATGGTCTTGGGGACGGTCTCAACTTGTCCGGGGCAGAGGACACTGAGTTGTTTGAAGCGCGTAATCAGACCATCCATGTCACTCCCTTTCTGAGTGAGGTTCCAAAATTCGTTCTCCAATTTTTGGAGTTCGTGGGGAGGACAGAAGTGATCCTTCATAAGCTGTTTGAATTCGCCCCAAGGCATAGCATGTGCAACCTCGTTTCCCCTTTTGTTGCGTTCTGTTGTCCACCATTCGAGTGCCTTTTCACGAAACACCCCAGTGGCATTCAAGGTTCTTAGTTCATCAGGGCAGCCACTTTGCAGGAAGGTAAGCTCGATTGCATCAATCCAGTTCATCATGGCGGTAGCGCCATTTTTGCCAGTAAACTCTAAGGGTTTACAAGCCATGAGTTGCTTAAACTGGAAGGTCGATTTGGGTTTGTCTGCCTTTGAGTCGACAGAGCCATGTGGTGAATCGGGGTTCGTATGAATCTTGCTAACAATGTCGGGTAGGACCTTAGCAAATTACTTGGCCATGAATCTCATGCAATCCTTTTGTGACATGGTGTTGGAAGTCGAACCCTTCTTTGACTTGGTTCTCTTTGACGCACCGTTGGACGACATCTAAAGATGGAAAGAGAAGGAAAGGATGAGACTTGGTCATAATTTTAAAACAAGGCTTTTTTTTTGCATGTAAAAACAAGTAAGTGTTCATGTATCATGTAAAGTTCACATAAAGCATAAGTTTCCAACATGTATTCAACAAGTATAACACATATGATTGCGTAAGGGTATATAAATTTAGTTTGTTCACGAGGATTATTATTGTTTTTGGTTGCGATGATGTGCGAAGCGAGTTTAAAAGTTTGAAATGAAGAACGTTCAAGTATAAAATCACACATAAATTGAGATACATAAAAGAGAGGCTCAATAAAACATTGGATTGTTTCGGGTAGAGAAACGTCGACTATTCCAAAGTGGGTCGAAAGTCCTTTCGAATTAGAGAAAACGTGCTTTGGCCTATAGGTAAGATACTCTCGTCGAGAAGCGATTAACGGTATCTTACCCTTCCAGTTACTACACGTCTCTAATCTATCGAACAATCGGGACTTTGGCGAGATCGAAAATCGAGGAGTGGGACTTAATCGACAAGGTGCGGGTTTGACCCCTAACTTGAAGATTTCGTACCCTAAATGTGGTTGGTACTTGTCGGGTCAAAATAAAATTTCGACACTTTGACAAGGGTCCACTAGAGTTGAAAAGGAAATTACCATTAAGTTGTGGATTTCACTCCTAGCTTAATGGTGAAATTTTGTGCAAAAATAGTTCAAGGTAGAATGAGAGTCGTTTACCAAATTGTGGGTTTCACGCCTATTTTGGTAAAGTCGTCTCGTTTGTGTTACAAGAGTATACAAATAATCAAAAGTGTGTTTGTGTTAGCCTTAGGAAAGGCATGTAAATTTAACAACAAGAAGTGTAGCTAGGAAGCATGTAAGGTAGAATGCATAAGTTTTAAACAACAAATAAGAGACAAAGTTCCTAAAACTATAGACTAGGGCAAAAGCATGACAATTTTCCTAATTCCCTATAGTTATGGCTCTGATACCAATCTGTCACACCCCAACCAATGGCGGAAACATCGGGATGAGACGAAGTGTGAAGATTGCTAGAGACATCATAACACTATTTGTGACAATATTTAAATAATTCCCATTTCATTTCATAACTTCAAATTGTCAACATTACATAAACTCAAATAACAACAAGATTCAAAAGTAATACATAACAACATAAGCAAAATTTGATACAACATATTAAACCTAAACGTCTATATGTGTATCTAGGCATCAACGCTACCTCTTTTCATAGCATCGTCATCATCAACCTGTAACATGTTTAAAATACAATTCAATGCAAAAGCAATGGCGAGTATACAAGTTTGGTACGTACATAACAAAAGATAAGTTTAAAACAATTCCTCATAGCAAGCATGTGATTCAAGATAAACAATAAATATGGCATGTGTCTAACATATCAAACCAAAAGAGACGCAAGATGCTCATGACATAACCACAAGTTACGGGCGGCGGGTCGTCAATCCTATAGCGCTACATATGTCACGGTTAGGCTCGTACGAAGTTAATGATAAGTTCAACACATAAAGTTTCACCCAAGTTTAAAGTATCAAGCAATCACGTATACAAGCATGTTATAGGAATGTTCATGTGTTTAAGCAAAATGTTCATGTGTAAGTTGTTGATAAGTAAACATGTTACACCCCAAAAGTGGTAAAAGTAAAAAAGGGAAAATACGAGTATACTCACGGTGGTTGCAAGCTTTCCTACTTGAAATCCCGCGAGTGAGTTTGTGGATGGATTAGCTTGGAGCACCTAGTCCTTCTACATGAGGAAACATAGGTGTGTGAGTTTGGCGTTAACGGAAGATTATAAATTTCGGAGTTTAACATAGCACAAAGTATAAAATATGATACGAAAATAATCATCTTTTACTTAGTAACCTTTGTATGACACTATGTAACCACTAGGGTTATTTTGTATTTCATGGGTAGTATACCCATTAGAATCATACCATGGTTTTAAAGCCTTAGATGATATTCTACTACTCTTAACATATAAACACAAGTTCAATATTAAAAGGTTCGAATGAATGTATGTACATATATAGGTTAAGTATTACATATAACTTAGTCCAATAATTCATGTAGGAGGTAGAAGATTAGAATCTTCATTTAGGCACCTCGAGTAGTCATGGATGTCAAGTATGGGGTAGGAAGAACTAGCTTCCGTTTAGGAACCCCTTGAATGTTCACCACTTCACTTGATGTAAAAACAACCAAGGAGGGTCACGAACTAGGATTAGTACAATAATATAATAATCTAATCTATGAGAAATCATCAAATCATGTGAGGATTGTATGTAGGACAACCCAAGTTGTTCCATAATCACTCATTCATCAAGATCTAAGCTTGACATGATTTGTGGGTTAAATACCCTAACAAAACAGAAAGTATTTGAGGTTTAATCCTCTGATTTCAAGTGTCTCAACCTTGTTTTTAAGCCTAACCAACCATAGAAGAGGTTGTAAGCATTGGGACATAGGTATGAGATGTGTTAGACACAAGTTTGATGATGTTTAAACAAGTTTGAAAGAACATAAATCAAAACAGAAAGTTTTTGGATCATTTCAGGGGATTTCCAGGTCTGATTTCTCCAAGGAGAAGTCAAGGAATCATACCCTATGATTATCCAAGCAAGTAGGAAGAAGAATCGGGTGATTTCGTTAAGAAATGAGCAAGTTATACTCACTTTAGTGCAAGTGTAGATCAGCAGCTGAGTTTAGTTTCTGCGAAACAGAAGGCCATGCGGCCCGCTTACAAGATAAGGGTAAGCTCAGGCGGGCCGCCCGCCACTTCTGATCCGAGTTTAAGTTTCAAAATTTACAATTTGGTCCCCAGACTTGTTTATTTGATGCTTTGCTATTGGTGGGATATACTGAGTATGATGATGATGATGATGATGATGATGAGGGCTTTTAAGGACCATTCTTGCCCCCGAGGCATAGTTTGAGGTACATTTAAGTATGAGGAGTATAAACCAAGTATAGTTAAGCATTTAAGCATCAAAATCAAGTGTCGTTTCACGTTCAAACACGTTTTATGCATAAGTTTCATGTATTTACAAGTTTAGCACAAAGTTTCCAAGAATTACGAATAAGTGTCAATTGTTCCACGAAATTGAATGTATGAGCATATATAAAGTGTGTATAACATATTTGTAACAAAATACGAGTTTCATTAATGATCCAAGTCTCGGATTTTACAACGATTACAAAGATAGAACGATTACAAGAACACAAAGTTTCCAAAAATAGAAACACTAACAAGACTTGCTATAAAAGGAAAGTACAAATAAGCGGGGCGTTACATTGGGAGGTAGAATTTAGAATTCATCTGATTCCTGGAACTACACCCGTAGCTAAAGCACCTTACCGGTTAGCACCCACTGAAATGTTATAACTGAAAAAGCAATTAGATGAATTGCTCAGTAAAGGATTCATACAACCTAGTTCATCCCCTTGGGGAGCACCAGTGTTGTTTGTAAAGAAGAAAGATGGTTCGATGCGAATGTGTATCGATTATAGGGAATTTAATAAGGTTACAATTAAGAATCGATACCCATTGCCTAGGATTGATGATCTTTTCGATCAACTACAGGGGGCTAGATATTTTTCTAAGATAGATTTACGCTCTGGATATCATCAGTTGAAGGTATAAGAAGAAGACATACCTAAAACCGCTTTCAGAACTAGGTATGGTCATTACGAGTTTACAGTTATGCCTTTTGGACTAACAAATGCTCCAGCAGCATTTATGGATATGATGAACAGGATCTGTAAACCGTACTTGGACAAATTTGTAATTGTCTTCATTGACGATATACTTATTTATTCCAAAAGTCAGAACGAGCATTGTGAACATCTACGAGCACTCTTAACTTTGTTAAGAAAGGAAAAGCTTTACGCCAAATTCTCGAAGTGTGAATTTTGGCTACAGGAGGTGAAATTTTTAGGACACATGGTGAATCACGAAGGTATTCACGTAGATCCCTCCAAGATAGAAGCAATCACCAAATGGAAGGTCCCGCAATCAGCTACGAAAGTTAGAAGTTTTCTAGGATTAGCCGGATACTATAGACGGTTCATTAAGGATTTTTCTAAGATAGCTGTGCCATTAACTAAGCTAACCTGTAAATCAGTTAAGTTTGAATGGGGACCTAAGCAGGAAGAGGCTTTTAGGATTTTAAAGCAAAGGTTAACAAACACCCCAATTCTTGCCTTACCGAAAGGGACAGAAGATTTTGAAGTTTATTGTGATGCTTCTAAGCTAGGATTAGGATATGTGCTAATGCAACGCAAAAAGGTAATCGCGTATGCCTCAAGGCAATTAAAAAAGCACGAAGAAAATTATACGACTCATGACTTAGAATTAGGAGCGATCATTTTTGCCCTTAAGATTTGGAGACATTATCCTGTATGGAAGTAAGTTTACTATTTATACAGATCATAAGAGATTAAGATATATATTTGGGCAAAAAGAATTAAACACGAGACAAAGAAGATGGAGGGAGATTCTAAGTGACTTCGACTGTGATATTCAATATCACGAAGGAAAAGCAAACGTAGTTGCAGATGCCCTAAGTCGCAAGTATCATGAAAAGCAAAAGTGAGTTCGTGCTCTTAGATTAAATCTATAGTTAGATTTAATGGAACAACTGGAAAACATTCAAGAAATAGCAATCAAGGATGATGCTGAAGGAATGAAAGGAAGAATAAAAGATTTAGAGCAAGGGGTTGATGGAATTTGGAGATTCCACAAGAAAAGGATTTGGGTACCTAAGCAAGAAGACTTAAGAAATAAAATTTTAGAGGAGGCCCATAAATCTAGGTATACCATGCATCCTGGTAATAATAAGATGTACTAAGATTTAAGAAATAATTTCTGGTGGATAGGAATGAAAAAGGACATAGCTAGATATGTATCTAAGTGCCTAACTTGTTCACAAGTTAAGGCAGAACACCAGAAACCTTCAGGGTTACTCCAACAATTAGAAATGCCTGTTTGGAAATGTGAACTAATAACAATGGATTTTGTTACTAAGTTTCCTAAAACCAGAAAAGGTAATGATGCGATTTGGGTAATTGTGGATCGATTAACCAAATCAGCTCATTTCCTACCCATGAAGGAAACTTTTAGTATGGAAAGATTAGACAAGTTATACGTAGACGAGGTAGTATCCTTACATGGAGTCCCACTCTCCATTGTATCGGATAGGGATAGTCGTTTCACTTCCCATTTCTGGACTAGTTTCCAGGAAGCAATGGGAACCTGACTAAATTTAAGTACTGCATACCATCCTCAAATAGACAGACAAAGTGAAAGGACAATTCAAACTCTGGAAGACATGCTCAGGGCATGTGTAATAGATTTTGGTGGAAACTGGGATGACCACCTACCTTTAATTGAATTTTCCTATAACAATAGTTATCATTCAAGCATCGAAGCTGCCCCGTTCGAAGCATTGTATGGACGAAAATGTAGAACTTCAGTTTGCTGGGCAGAAATAGGAGAAAGCCAATTATCAGGTCCTGAAATTGTACAAGAAACCACCGACAAGATCACTCAAATCAAGGAAAGACTGAAAACGGCTCGAGATCGTCAGAAGAGTTATGCAGACAATAGACGCAAGCCGCTAGAATTTCAAGTTGGAGACAAGGTACTCTTAAAAGTTTCTCCTTGGAAAGGAGTAGTTCGGTTCGGTAAGAAGGGAAAATTAAGTCCAAGGTACGTAGGACCATTCCCAATAATCCAGCGAATAGGACCAGTCGCCTATCGCCTACAACTACCAGAAGAGCTAGCTGGAGTACATGATGTGTTTCATGTATCCAACCTCAAGAAATGTCTATCTGACGAATCCCTGGTAGTACCTCTTCAAGATATAGAGGTAAATGAGAAGTTAAAATCCGTGGAGAAACCATTGCAGATAGAAGACAGAAAGGTCAAGTTTCTCAAGCACAAACGACTAGTACTAGTCAAGGTCAAGTGGGATTCAAAGAGAGGACCTGAGTACACTTGGGAACTGGAATCCGAAATTTAGCGAAAGTATCCCTACTTATTCCAGTAAATCTCGAGGACGAGATTTTAATAAGGTGGGGAGGATGTAACAAATCTCGCCAAAATTATTATTTCTTATTTTACTATGTCCAATAGGAAACCCTAATTAAGACCCCCAAGTAATATTGCATGACCCCTAAAAATTTCAGAACAGTTGGAACTAGGATCAGGGCCCCTAAAACTCATGGGGGTATCCCCTAATTGACAATTATCCTCACAGTTCGTTGTAGAACGCGAATTTCGTCGAAACTTGACTCATCAGGGCTATGTGGGACACGAGGCTATCCTACCCTAAAAGGGTAGCCGTCGCACCACGCGCCAGGATCAGGTGGGTCTGGCGCGCCACGCGAGGGGAGCCAAAATTCAGTATATATATATATATCAGGGGTTTGGCACTTGCATGTTGGTGTTATTACGACGTGAAAATTCATTTTCTACGTTACATTGTGCTCTGATCTTTCATAAAACAATCAAATCTCGACCATCTGCTGCGACAACAGGGTAATAACTCGATCACTGCTACGATACAATGTTCGATTGATTGAAACCGATCCGATGGATGTTTAAGTGCTGCCCGAATCCGGGCTATACTTTGTCATTCGTCGTGAGGGTTTTGATTTCGTGAGCTTATCGTAAAAGTTGTATTAAGTTACTGACCTAGTTTCGTATGCAATATTGTTTAAATTAGGTTATCAGGCTTATCAGTAGGCTAAACTCTGCCCAACTAAACTTACAATGTGAGTCATTCTCTTTTTATCAATTGTTTTATAATTCTCAAAGTGTTTTCAAAAGTTATAATTACAGGGATTAAGTCGTGGTTATCTTGAATCACTGGCTAGTGGGGTATTGTGCACATTACTAATCTCTCACGGTTAGGTTCACCAACCTAACAGTGATAATCATCACTACTTGGGTGAAAGGACCCAATAGTGGTATGACCATCGTCACCAGGGTGTGACACGGCGCCAGATAAAAATAAGATAGTAGCCATTGTAATCGCTCTTATGCTGTAATCTATAACCTAAGGTGTCGTTTTATTTAACCTGAATGACTCGCCAGTATTTCCCCGCTGATAAAATATTTTTAAAACATGTTTCAGGTGACCTACTGTGAATCAAGGAAAAGTGCTACAGAGCACTAATAAAGCTTGAAGTGGTGGCTCAGTTAAATAAATAAACATGTTTTGTGAAACAGGGAATTTCCTCGTAAAATTCCTCTATTGTAAATTACGAGGTTTTTCCCAAATTATGAAATAAAATAATTGGGCATTTTCAAGTTTTAAAAGACCCTGTTAAACTTCCGCTGTCAACTCAAATAATAAATGCCACGGGTTTCTGTCCCGCGACTCCTGGACCGGGTAACACCGGGACGGGGGCCGTGACAATGTCCATTGCCATTGGCCCTCCATATTCCCCTGTGTTCAATTTCTGTATGCCCAGTCTGCTAGGTTATACGTGGGGAATGAACGCATCGGGGTACTCATGGGGGTCCAGTAAGGGGATCCCTTGGGACCTTTGCTTTTTTCCCTAGCCTTACACCCCTTAGTGCTTCAGATGCAGGAAAATTGCAAACTCCCCTTCCATGCTTTGTACTTGGATGACGGGACGGTTATCGGGGACACTGTTCAGGTTGCTAAAGCTCTTGATATCATCGGTTCGGAGGGTTCAGCCTTGGGACTACGACTTAATATTAGAAAAAATGAGATATTTTGGCCGACATGCAACGGGGTGAAGGTCCGGCCATGGCTTTTCCCTAGTGAGATTGGGAAGCCGGAGAGAGGTGTCAAACTGCTATGAGGGGCAGTCAGTTGTGATGTCAGTTTTATTAGTGGTCTAGCGGCTAAGAGGGCAATACGAGCTGTTCACATTATGGGACACCTTTCCTTGTTGCGGGATTCTCAAAGCGAACTCCTCTTGCTTAGATCTTGTATGGGGGTTGCAAAGTTGCTATTTGGTTTGCAAACTTGCCAGCCCCCTTTTGTGGATGATGTTGTTTCTTGTTTTGATAAAGGTCTTATGGAGGCAATAGAAGACATTGTCGTATGTGGGGGACCTTTTTTGGTGAACTCCAGTGGTAGATCGCGACCTTGCCGATGCGGCTTAGTGGGTTGGGCCTTCTCTCGGCCCGCGATATGGCTGCATATGCCTTTGTGGCTTCCAGGTTTCAATTTTGGGAGCTGCAGGACCATATCTTACGTAACATCGGGGTTGCTAACACTGACCCGGATAGCGCCTTGGAACACTTGCATGAATCTCTACCTGACTTTGATCTCGACGATTTCTCTAACAAGGACACCACCTCCAAAAAGCCACAGAAAACTTTGGCGAATGCCCTTTGTTGTCGAATCGCACAAAGTTTGGGAGAAGATTTCCATTTGTCCCCCCCCCCGCCAGAAAGCCGTCATTGAATGCATACAGAGGCCTCACGCTCAGGATTTCTTAACTGTTATACTTATTGAAGGTCTGGGTCAACGGATGTCAACGGTGGAGTACCTGTCAATCCTTAAGTACCGTATGATGATCCTTATGTTCCCGAATGATGAAAGTTGCCCAGTCTGCCGTAAAGCATGCCTGGATAAATACGGGGAGCAAGCATTACACTGTAGAGGGTTACCGGGTTTTAAGTATCGCAATGACTTTGTTCGAAACACGTTAATGGATATTCCTAGACGAGCAGTGATCTCAGCAAAGAAAGAGGCACCGGTTAATTTTCTTACAAACCCGACGGAAGGGAGGTCCACCCTACGCTCGGCTGACGTGCTAGTTTTTGGTTGGGAGGGCGGGAAACATGTTTGTGTCGATCTCACAGGTGTATCCCCCCTAGCCGGGTTCTGGGAAAATGGGTTTGTGGCGGGGCAAGCGGTACTAAAAGTAGAGTTAAAGAAGGTGGAAAAGCACGCGAAAGCTTGTGAGGAGAATCAGCATGCCTTTGTCCCACTGGAGTTTGACACGTTCGGCTCCTTGGCACCGGAGGCGGTTCGGTTCTTGGCTAGAGTTCAGCGTGTGATCCACAACAACTTTTCGATCCCTCAGGAGCGAGGCTATGTTTTTAGTAGATTAGGGTTTTCTATATAGAAAGGGATGACGGCGCAGTTTGTTACTCGTCTACCTGCTACCCTTATGTAATTTGCCCTGGTGATTGGAATGAAATATATAGGATTATACTCGTACAATTTGGTGATGGGGCATGCGAGGCGTGAAATAATTACACACATACTTACGTAGTGTTTGGTATGAGGTAATGGAGGATGGAATGGAATACTCCATTCAAGGCTAATGAAAAAAGAAGTGTTTGGTTGATCGTATGAATGGAATAAAGCATTACATACTGTCACACCCCAAAAATACCACATGCGGAAACACCGCGGGACGTGTGACGTACCAGGATCCAGCCACCAATCACATTGAACTATAACAAGACATTAAATAAAAGTTTCAATTTATTTCATAAAGTAATTTCAAATCACAACTTAAAACCAATATGTTCAGCAGAAGCATAATGTAAATCGTCATTCAAATGTTTCAAAAACTAGTGTACGAAACCAATGAACACATATCCAAGAGACACGACCCATGACCACTCCAGCACTCCCAGATAGCAAGTTCCATAACCATGAATCTAACGAACTGCAAGCATGCAGACAAGTGTGTCAGACGACGCTGGTGAGTTCAAAGTTTATTATCACGTTTAGTTACCAAGTATAAGTTTAAAGCTTTTCAGAAATACGATGTTGTTAATAACTCGATTACCGCAGATGGCTCCAGATTATTTGCCCTTCCCCAATGCTCTATCAAACATTGGTCGAGTGGTTAAGGTAATTAGTTCACGCACGTCCTCCTAGGTACGGTGTGAGGGTGCCAAACCTAATAGCGTTATTAACTAATAACCCTGTTGCCTCACCGACAACTAATTCGGTATATGATGGGACTTAAATGATAGATATGAGTGTATTAACCAACATCCCAAGTTTAACATTCCAGTTAAACCCATTTACCCAATATTCCTCCCCGGAATATTTACCAGATGTCCCTCCCCGGGACGCATGCTTGGAAAAAGAGCAGTGAACTCACCTTAGATTTGCTCGGTATATTAAGTTCCCGTTCCAGTTAGTCAACCAACCCTACCGTGGTTACCAATGAAATCAGTTTCGTAATAATTTAAGTCACGTATTTCACACAGATTGTGTTCATCACAAAGATCACTATATAACATATAGCAAGTACTCAGTTCGCATACAAGTTCACATTCCATGTTCATGACACATAACAACACGTAACAGATGGGTTTGCTGTTCTCACAAGTCAAACCAGATTTCCCATTCCTAATCAACATTATTGTCATGCAACACACTTATACATTATCACAAACATCATAGACTGTTTAACTGTTCTGTCCATTTTGTTCACTTGCAGCATCTCCACGAAAAACCAATTCTTCGTGGGATGCTCTCATGGCGAAGAACCCTCCTGCGAAGAACCATGTTTCGTCGAGGAATGAGTGTGGCGAAGAACCTTAGTTGTTCGTCAAAAGCCAATCAACGAAGGACCAGGTTCTTCGTCGAGTTATGTTCTTCGCGAGGAGTGTTTCGTCGCTGCTTCAACAGACGGTTACAATTTCCTTATGTTTAGTCGTAACAGTTGCTAACAGATTTGGCAGTTTCCAATTCAGATCAAACAACGCCTTTTAATCATAATCATGCACCCTAGTTATGAACAATCATCAACCATTCAAATCCATTCATAACATAACAGATCCTATTTGTCATACCAATCATAACTAATAATTTATCATGTGAACCATCATACTAATCAAACAAATCATCAGTTTGTTAATCCAAAGATTCCTACTCATCAAGTCCATCATAGTTTTATACCATATTCAACCGCATGTACTAGATTTACGATCTTAATAACGAAACCCTAGTTTTTCATAGAATCACGACATCAAGATTTTAGCAACAAACAATAATAGACACTAACCATGACACTGAAGTGATTAGTTTATTCGGGATGGACAAGCTTCGAGACCTACGATTGCCGTCGCACAGGAAGAGGAGAAAAGAGAGAGAGTTTTAGGGTTTTTGAGTTTATGATTGACGATCACTAGTAATTATACAAACAAAACAACTATCGGCTCATCTTGGGCCACGAATGGTTCTGGGCCGAGGCCCTTTTTGGTGAAAGACCTCCTGGCGAAGAACCTTCTTCGCCGTGAGGTGTTTGGGACGAAGAACTCTAGTTTTTCGTCGACATACTTGGGCGAAGAACCCTAGTTCTTCGCTGACTTAGGTTTCTCGTGAATCAAGTGTGGTGCCATGCTATGTCTAAACATTAAACATTACACATCTAATAATCAAACATCACAGTATTCTAATCATTCAAATAAACTACGCATGACATCACATAAAACAGATTGTAACAACAGGATTGCGAAACAAGCGATGCGTAGAGGAAAGACCATGAAATCTCAGGTTGTCACATCATCCCCAACTGGAAAGAAATTTCGTCCCGAAATTTAATAAGTAATCCAAAGCAGCACAGTGTTAGATCAGGATGACTGTGGATTTTCCCCAGGTGCCACACATACCCCATTCCATTCCTTCTAAAATTGTTGAAATCTATTCCTGGCCTACCCGAAGCTTTTTTTTTATTCCGTTCAATAACAAAAGGTTGTTTCTCTATTTTTCCTACCTCCTCACCGATTATCCCTCTCCTTCCATCGATATCGCCATCTTCATAGAGCAGAACATCACTCCTCTGGAACCCTAAAATTTGCCCAGTTCGTTGTGATTTTCATCATCAGACACGAAATCAGGTAAATTGTTTATTTATTTGTTCAATTCTTGTGATTTTATCATCCCAGACTTTCACTGAATTAATGGTGAACTTTAACTTTTACATATTGAATCAATTGGTAATATCATCGGTTCTGTTTTGTGAGTTTTAACCAAAATTGAAGTTTTTGTTGGTATATTTAGTTTTTAATCTTCACCATGATAATTAAATTCATCGTTTTTTTTTGGGTTTCTATTGGAAGTAACAAATTAGAAGAAAACACAAAGTAAAGTTTTTTCATTCTTATTCAAGTTGTTCGTTCCTTTTTCATATCATGATTCTTGTTGTTCTGTTTTGATAGTTCATATTTTATATTCTATTTCGGTTCTATGTATTGAATTACCGGTTTTTTTGTGAGTTTTAACTAGGGGTGCAAATGAGCCGAGCGGCTCGCGAGCTACTCGAGATCGGCTCGAAATAAGCCGAGCCTTATCGAGCCCGAGCCGAGGTTGTGCCTAAACGAGACCAATTTTAATATTATATATATTATACGTATTATTTAATATTGGCGAGCCGAGCTCGATCGAAAAATAGTAGGCTCGAACTTTGCCGAGCTCGAGCTTCACAAAATCATGACAAGCCGAGATCGAGCCTAGTCTAGCTCGGGCTCGTTTACACCCTAGCGTGGACATATAAATACTAATGTGTGTGTATTTGATTACTAATTAGACAATTGATTACTGAGAGATGATTTATTGAGGTATTTTAACATGCTTTTGTTTATGATATGTGTGGATTCTGTATTGCCGAAGTGCTAGTGTAATTTAATATTATTGTATATGGGTGTTTAGACAACTAGTTACACAACTGTTCACTGAGAAATGATTTATTGAGGCCTTATGCTTTTGGTTCAAACTACTGCCACACTTACATTTTGTTTATGATATCTTTTAATATTTAAGAATTAGTTTTGTTGATTATCACTCATATTAACATTCTAGACATTGAATTATGACATTCTGTGTTGCTTAAGTGCCAGTGTTGTTTGATATAATTAGAGTATACCGTACTGCAGACAACTATATACACAATTGATCACTGTGAAATGATTTATTGAGGTCTTATAACATAACATGCTTTTGTTTCAAACACCTGCACAAACAAGTGATATTGGATAACAATTGCCTAATTTAATAGACTTGAAAGTAATTGAAGTCCATGTTCTTTTGAATGGTTCTTCTACTTGAATTATTTTCTTTCGTTGCTAGTTCTTCACCCAATTCCTTTCCACTTTGACCCATAACCAGCTAAGTAGTTAGCAACTAACTCCATCAAATTGAATAAATATATAAATACTAGTGTGTGTATTTGAATTATTTTCTTTCGCTGCTAGTTCTGCATTCTCTAATGGGTCAAACTTGGTTTGTTTTCTATATATTTTTTCCATTCGTTGAGTAGCTTGAAAGAATCAGAAGAAATAATTGGTGCGGAGATTAGGAAGGCTACAAATACTTTCAATAGAGTTTTTGGAACTGAGAGCAATAGAGAGGTACTACGTAACAATCTTTTTGCGGAGATGAACAAAGTTGTGGGTTTGACTACTCGTGAATGTGACAAGGCTGCATGTAAACTCGCACAAAATGAAGAGTTGATGGTAATCTTTTTTAAGGTTGATTAAGAACGCAAATTTGGATGGGTAAAGACTATGCTTGAAGATATTGCTTGACGTGATATACGATGACTTTTGGATTATTTTTAATTTTTTTTTATTTTGCAGATCTTGGATGATTTTTAATTATTTTGGTTGGAAACTTTTGAATATATTTTGAATTATGTTAGTTAAATATATTTTGTTTCTCATAATATGTATTTATTATAATTTTTAATGGAAAATTTTGTGAAAACTAGTAATTTTTCTTTATTTTGAGACAAGGGTATTGTTGTCATTTTCAATGAATTGTATTCCATTCATTCGTCTTTTTTCGCATACCAAACAACACAAAATAATGTATCATTCCATTCTCATAGGTTAACCAAACATGACCATGGAATAGTAATAACCTATTTCATTCTTTTGCCCATTCTATTCCTTTGCCAATTCCATTCACTCGTTCATTCCATTACCTCATACCAAACAAACCCGTATAGTCCGGTTGTGAGTAAGCTAGATGGGTCATCCTAAACGTATCCCATACCTCTTATCATACTAAATGTCTCAAACCTCCCGGCTAAATAAGTCATGTTATCTCTCTAGTTTATTCACTAACAAATACGTTTAGTAGAATTAGTCAACCCCACTTAGATTCATCAACCAGTCGGTTATCTCTCTGTAATTAGCAATGAAAATTATTAAAACTACATTGACAAGCGTTAACATCTTGATTTTTTTTTTATGTTTTGGTTGATTAAAGAAAAAAAATGTAAACATACCCATAGGCCATAGGTGACACTGAAAACCTCTAAAGCTCTATTTTTTTTATCTGTATCGGTATAAATCTATTTTTTTGTAATGAAGTCAAGAAAATACCACTCATTAACTTTATATAACTTAAAAATTATAAATAAACAAATGAAAGTAAGCAAATAATATAAACTCTTCTGATGGGAAAACTTCAACCAAAAAATAACCACATTGTAGCAAAATGTCACGATCCGCCTAAATACAAAACTTTTTTCGCGAGTTCCGGAAGATTCCGGAACACTAAAGAGGTGTCTAGGGCTGCCTGGAAGTTTCCGGAACGGCCTACAAGTTGCTGGAACTTCTCGACACCATCGGAACATTCTAGATCAGCTTTGAAGGGGCTAGAATGGGCTGGAAGATTACTGGAACTTTCAAGGATGATGCAAGGATCATCTAGGTCATTCTAGGCCATGGAATTCTCTAGAATAACCCATAAAAATCAGCCTAGAAATATCCAAGATATTATGTAAGGAAATCTCTAGATAAAGAATTCTCTAGAACTAGCTTAAGACTAATATAAATAGGTGATGGGGTCTCATTTGGAGATCACCCAACATCTTAGCAAGTTATTACACTTGTACTTGTAAACTCTCCTTTGTAAACATCTTGTAATCAATACAAAGTTGTTTCTTTGTAAACAATACTTGTAACCATCACCTGATTCACTCAAATCACTACATCGTTGGGGCACATAGCTTAACTTAGATCAAGTCTAAGTCGCTACACGTGAGTCAGAAGTTTACTCCGTGACAAGTGGTATCAGAGCGGGACGATTCATTCGGGATGGCAACCGAAACAAAAGGCGATGAAAGACGCACCACTAAGAAAGAACGAGAGGCAACATATGACAAGCGCATTGGTGACACCGAGGTGGCGGTCACTGAATTGGGTGCGCAACTCGACCTTGCATTCCAACGAGTACAAGCGTTGGAAACTGATTTCGAAACTTTCAAAGACGACATCAAGTCTCTCATGGGAGTTTGGCGTCACGAGCTTACGACATTGTTCAAAGAGGAAATGTCGAAGCTATGAAATGAGGTGGATAATAGTATTCGTGATTGTCATCGAAGCTTCTTGGACCTGGAAGCTAAAGTAAAGGAAAATAAGCAAGTAGTTGTGCATTCAGCCAACACTGATCTCTTCACCCCTAGGGTGGAGATCCCAAAACCATCTCCATTCCTTGGCAAAAGAGAAGCACGAGCGGTTGACGACTTCGTATGGGAGATGGAACAATACTTGGGTGGAGTGCAAATCAAGGACGATGCCACCAAAATCAAGACGGCCAGCATGTACCTAAAAGACACAGCAGCACTATGGTGGAGACGTCGATACACGGACATCACCAAAGGTACGTGCACTATTAACACTTGGGCTGAATTTGTCCAAGAACTAAAGAAACAATTTTACCCGGTTAATTCTGAGCACGAAGCTAGGAGCAAATTGAGAAAGCTCAAGCATACCGGAACCCTCAAGGACTATGTCAAAGAATTCACAACACTTGTCCTTGAAATCCTTGATCTATCGGAAAAGGATTCCCTTTTCTACTTCCTCGACGGGTTACAATATTGGGCTAGCACAGAATTAGACCGTCGCAACGTTCAAGATTTAGCTACAGCAATCGCCATAGCTGAAAGCTTGATCGATCTTAAGGAAAAACGCCCAACTAAACCCGTTGTCGAAGAACCTGATGACGACATAGGTGGGGGAGCAAAACCAAGTTACACTCGAAGGACGGAAGGTCCAAAACCCCCCAAGATATAACAACAACCAGTCCGCAAGGAGAGGATGCTTCATTTGCGAAGGGTCGCACTATGCACGTGATTGTCCAAAGAAGTCTAAGTTAACAGCCCTCATTAGGACTGAAGATGATGAAGCCGAGGGTAGCGAGGAGGCTCGTCTAGGAGCAATGCAACTTCAAGTCCTCAATGCTTTAAGTCTAACCCAAAGGAAGCCGTTAAAAATGGTTCATGACCCCTCGAGAAAAGCCAAGGTTAGTTATTCAAATGGAGAGCCAAAAGGTCTTCGGTTCGTAACTCTTGAGATTAACGGAGAACAAGCAAAAGCCCTAATCGATACCGGAGCCAGTCACAATCTCATTACCCGGGACGAGGCCAAAAGACTTGGTTTGCGGATCACTACCAAAGAAGGACTAATGATGAAGGCTGTTGGCGGGGAACCTAAGTCAATCGAAGGCGTAACCTATGACGCGAAAGCCAAGATCGGGACATGGAAGGGCAAAATTACTTTCTCAGTCGTTCCCATGGACGACTACAAAATTGTGCTCGGGTTGGCATTCTTCTATAGGTCCAACGCCATCCCCGATGCATTCCTCAACACCTTGTACCTCATCAAGGACAAGGAGGTTCACACGGCACCCATGGAGACGGATACAAGGCACCGAGGCAAAACCTTATCCGCCATGCAGATCGTGAGAACAAAGCAACAACCACGTAAGCGACACGACGAGGGCGTCGTGAATTTAGGTGGGGGAGAATGTCACGATCCGCCTAAATACAAAACTTTTTTCGCGAGTTCCGGAAGATTCCGGAACACCAAAGAGGTGTCTAGGGCTGCCCGGAAGTTTCCGGAACGGCCTACAAGTTGCTGGAACTTCTCGACACCATCGGAACATTCTAGATCAGCTTTGAAGGGGCTAGAATGGGCTGGAAGATTGCTGGAACTTTCAAGGATGATGCAAGGATCATCTAGGTCATTCTAGGCCATGGAATTCTCTAGAATAACCCATAAAAATCAGCCTAGAAATATCCAATATATTATGTAAGGAAATCTCTAGATAAAGAATTCTCTAGAACTAGCTTAAGACTAGTATAAATAGGTGATGGGGTCTCATTTGGAGATCACCCAACATCTTAGCAAGTTATCACACTTGTACTTGTAAACTCTCCTTTGTAAACATCTTGTAATCAATACAAAGTTGTTTTTTTGTAAACAATACTTGTAACCATCACCTGATTCACTCAAAACACTACATCGTTGGGGCACATAGCTTAACTTAGATCAAGTCTAAGTCGCTACACGTGCGTCAGAAGTTTACTCCGTGACAAAAAGGTCACTTTACCCTGGATTTTAATCGTTCCTACACGTTACATACATCCGACACAAACTTTAGTATTAGAAAACCCAATTACGATATTTTTATTAAAAAAATGTAACTGTTAAAAATGATATCATGAAACCACACATGGGATTTAGTCAATTAATTTATTAATAATAAAAATACACTTATTTACCCGAAAATGTATAACTACCAATTAACCACCTATCTGTCTGTCTACAGCTAACTTCCATGCACAATGTAATTAATATGAAAATGGTAAAGAAAAAATGAAGCTATCACCCGGCAGTAGGAAGCTACATACAAATACACCGTCTCGATCTGTTCCAAAAAATTAACAGAGATATTAGCATTGATATGACCATACTTACCAGCTCGGCCCAGAAATTAGGTGATCGAACCAAACCAAACCAAACCAAACCAAACCAAACCGTGAATACACTAGATTAGATGACTCGAAAAGAAAATTTGGGTTTAAAACTTAAAATTCCAGAAAGTTTACCTGTGTTTTTTAGGTGAATCTTTGTGCTTTTTAGGTGACTCTTTAGCTTTCATATCTTTGATGGCTTTAGCCTTCATCTCTTCGGTTTGGCCCTTAATACCACCTTTTCCAAGTACAACTGGTGCTAAAACACCTCTCGGGTTCACCACTGCGGTTCTTATTTTAAAAACCGTCCACGCAGCTCCTATCGCATGACCCCCTGCATCAAGCGCTTCATTTGTTGCCTTAGCTGTCTCTTCTCCATATCTACACAAACAAATTAAATTGTCCTCCCATCACATACACTTTTGTGATCAATTGTTTTAATAGTTTTTCCTAGATTTTCTAGGACATCTTCATTCTACACAAGATTTGAACTCCCAATCTTTTGGTTACTGAGTCCCTTAGGGACTTACATTCCTATGTTTAAACCATTGTGATCTTATGTTAAGTTATTGTTTTCCTTTCTAGGACTTACTTGTAGGTGACGATATCTGTGGTGACTGTAGACGAGGTTGACATTACATTCCTTCCCGAAACTTCAAAAGCATCGCAAACCTTGCCTGTGCACATAAAAGATAAGTTCTCTGTCGGACAATCATTTAACCATGCCAGGGCCCATAAGA
Organism: Helianthus tuberosus; assembly: GCA_030545235.1. Lineage (NCBI taxonomy): Eukaryota > Viridiplantae > Streptophyta > Magnoliopsida > Asterales > Asteraceae > Helianthus > Helianthus tuberosus. The sequence goes on from CM060399.1 coordinate 145,047,268, forward strand.
TGGACCGCCAACAATCCTCTACTGAGCCATGGCTTGGTTAAACGGTCATAGTTCATCAACCAGACATGGGTTTCTTTCTTCTTAGAAACCAACCAGGTCATGTTCAAGTAAGGTCGTGTGCGTGCATAAGCATATATAAAAAGAAATAGTAAGTACACACATTGTGGTTAGCGCATACTTACTAAATCCATCCAAAGTAGCCAGAGCCATTTCTCCAGGCACATACTTGAAGAACTTCTTGCCAAGTTTAGAATTTGCAACAGAAGTCCCAACGTATCCAGTAATCTTCAAAACACCCGAAAGAACTCCGCCTGCAACTTTCTCCGTCATCTTTGTCACCTTATTAACCCTACAACAATCACCATTGTCATCAACATGCACAAAAAAACACTTGAAATTCACATAAAGATTCATTCGAAACCTTCGAATATTCTTTAAAGTCTTTGGACTAACTGCTCTATCAGTCCCAGGGCCAATCTTCATCTTCAAAACCTCATTTCCCCACTTCAATCTATCAACCGTAACATCACCACACCATAAAATCCCTTTCACAAGATGCCCAGAACCAACCGCGATTAACTTGGCAGCCGTCCCACTATAATCCTCCACATTCGGCGCTAACGTCGTCCAATACGCCCTACAACTCTGCTCCATCACCCGCTTCTTCGAATCCGATTTCAAATCACCCGGACTCATACTTTCCACCATTGATACATCCAAAGCCCCATTCTTCTCCTCCACTCTCCCGAACGAAAACCGGCTGTACATCTCCAACAACTCATCCAGATCTTTCAGTGCGTCTTCCTGACCTTTTAACGCGAATGTTAATCCGTAATTTAACATGTCATCGTCCTTTTCGTGTTCTTTCGGAGCCCTGATCGAAAAAAAGTAATGAGTACGGTCGAGCTTAACGCACGTACCGTCTCGGTTTAACGGCCATTGGATCTCATTACCAACACGGGCGAAAATTGCAACCACAGTGTTACCTTGACGTAACTGCATTATGGAGAAATATCCCATGGCTAGCTCCACGCTGTGATGTTTATCGATCAAATGTAGGTACGCGCCCGGGATCGATATGATCGCGTCTTCAGCTGATTCGGATGCATTGTGTGGCGAATTCCGGCTGCATGGGGAGTCTGGGGAGGCGTTTTCGACCACGTCGTTGTGGTCGACGGTCGGGTAACGCGGTGGGGACGATGAAGATGATGATGATGATGGTGATGATGGTGGTGGTGGTGGTGATGGTTGTTTAGGGTTTGATGATGAGGGGAGAGGAGGGGCTGAAGGGATAGGGTTTGTATTGATTTTATGGTAGGGTTGGGTGGAATTAGGGTTTTCTGACGTCATATTTGTTGGATTTCAGGTGCTTTTAACAGGTTTTGAAGAGAGATAGGGCAATGGTGGATGGCGATGGGGTATTTTGACAAAAGTGGGATCACGAAGACGAAGAACGCGTGGGTGTACAAAAGCGCGCGAATGAAACTGTTTGCATTGACAGGTTTTCTAGGATATGGTATTTTATTCGCATGTATTTTAACGTTGTATGTTATGTTCGTCCTCTGGTCTTTCTTAGGGGATGATGGGGCATTCATGCAACTCATGTAACTGAGTCAAGTGGCTTGAAATATTACCCCACTAGGTTATAAGCCCGTGTATTACACGGGTTAAGTAAATAAAAAATCAAATAGTTAATAACGAAGATTTAACAATTAGAAAACCATATTTTTAAGACGGGTTTCTGATATCCAAACAAAATTTTGTGTCATGTATGATCAAAACATGTGATATTTGTCAAGTTTACAAATATGAAAGCATCTGAACCATCGATTAGAAGCCCACCTTTATCATCGACTTTTTCACGAGTTTTAACAGTCATGTGAACATATATTTAATAACCCAAGTTTTATTTAAATAATAGTGGTCTTAATTTATTAGTTCTAAAAAATGTTGAAATGTTCAGATTAGACATATAGCAATTAGCCAAATAGATAAACTTATAGCTACAAAATGAGTTTTTTACTGAAATAGTGCTAATATCAAGCATGAAATCAAAAGTAATGCTGGTTCCCAAAATATTTCACAAATAATGCCAATGCCAATATGAATGGCGATTTTAGTTGAATATAGTAGGCTGTTCAGCTTTCTGATGAACTTCCAGGCTTTTAAAGGGAATTACAGGTCCAAATCATTTGCCATGGAAGCTTATCATTGGAACTGTACCTTATCACCAACACAATTGGCGAATTCCTGCACAAATAGCCAATTCAAATGGCGAAAAGTACTAGTCTGACCATAAAGTTCTTTTCAGCCATTATAAATGGCGATTTCCTGTAATTAAAGCCAATACAAATGGCGAGTTGTACTAGGCTGTTCTTTTCTGCCATTATAAATGGCGAATTGTACCTTGTTGCAAGTGAATATCAACCTCCACATACAACAATTGCCATCTAAAACTGTTTCTGGTTTAATCTGATTTCAACTTTGCTGACCAAATAGGAACCGGTTTTTAAACCCACTCTAGTAAAAAAAAGGTTTGTGCACCTCTAAAATATTGCCCAACCAAGATACAGATTAGATCCATAAACTGCGCTTTTGCTCACTACATTATATCATCACAGCCTCCTACTTTTCACACAATTAAAAGAAGAAAAAAAAGCAGCAAACTGAGACAGACGAAATCCTCACTTGCTTGATCAGAATTCAAAACACAATATAACAAACACCTCAGATTTTATTATAATCATAAGCTGTTGTCGAATTAAGAGAGGCTCAGATATGTAAATAGTGAGAAGAAAGAACAAACCGCCATGGCTGCTAAGATCACGGCTACTTCAACAGCCGGATATTACCTCGTCAAGATACGCTCTATTTCAACATTCGTTCCATTCACTCAGACAACGACAAATTCGTCACCATCACCTCTAAAAGGGTTTGAGAAACCGATTATGAAAGTGGTTTGGAGCTGGTTAGAGCCGAGTCGAGCCAGAACCAATTTCAAACCGAAACAATCCTTTTCCACCTATTAAAAAGGGTTTCTCCAAGGGCTGGTTTTGACTGTTGTTGACCAAACCGAAGCGGTTTGGAAAAAAATACCCGAAACGTGCACCTCAAGGAAGATGTACATGTACAATGCTTATCTCATGTGATAAAGAAAGATTTGTTCTCAAACCTCACCTCACCCTCGTTTGTTTACTTGTTTGGTTCTATGTTCAACACGAAAATCTTCAGATATTGAGGGTAAAAAATGGCATGTGTGCAGAAAAGTAAAAAAATCGTCACTCATAATGGATATTGGTGCAGTCCTTTTCAGGTTTGTGCAGAAAATTAAAGTTTTCGCCAATAATATTGGATAGTTAGCAGCTTTTTGCCATTTGTATTGGTTGTATTGTACTGCAGGTACAATTCGCCAATTGTATTGGCTATGTGTGCAGGAATTCGCCAATAACATTGGCTGATAAGGTACGAGTGGCTGATAAGCTTCCATGGCAAATGATTTGGACCTGTAATTCCTTTAAAAGCCTGCAAGTTCCTGAGAAAAGCTGAACATCCTAGTAAATTCAACAAAAATCGCCATTCATATTGGCATTATTTGTGAAATATTTTGGGAACCATCATTACTTTTGATTTCATTTTGGAAAACAGCCCTATTTCAGTAAAAAACTCCTACAAAATAATATTTAAATTTAAATTGATCAGATAAGTATAAATTATCGGTAATTATTAAATTATATAACTTTAAAATTTAATATTTTATGAAACTTTATCTGTAATTTCTTAAATGTTTGAAATATATATTATATTTAATAATTTAAATTAAATAATAATTAGAGTAAACTGCAATTTTACACCCTGAGGTTAGGGGTCATTGGCATGTCTACCCCCCCTAAGGAAATAATTGCAATTTTACCCCCCACTGTTTGCCCTTATGTCGCACTTTTACCCCCCGGCGTCAAAGTCAATAACAGATCCGTTAACTCTTAGTTGAAATGACTATATTACCCTTCCATTTTACCCCCCAACATTCCTGTTAAGTCGCACAATTACCCCCCATTGGTAAATTACTAATTTGTCCTTTGTTATTACCCCCTGTACTTTGAGTTAAGATACAACATTAGCCCCTGCAACTTTCAAAACCCTTCCCGCCAAAATCAAAAACTGATCTATGATTCTATGATAAAAAAATCTTAACCTGTTCTATGATCTGAAACCTAATTCTGAATCAATTCACACGTAATCTGATTTTGATTATGCACTAACAATTTAATTCAATGTATCTGATCAAAAATCAAGCATACCTGCTGCAATCAAGCATACCTGCTGCATTGTGTTTTATACTCAAGCATACCTGTTGCAAACCTGTTGCATACCTGCTGCATACCTGCTTACCTGCTGCAATGTGTTTTATACTCAAGCATACATGTTGCAATGTGTTCTATACTCGAGCATAACTGCTGCAATCTGACCAACAATGTATCAAACCACTGATTAACCACACATAGAATTTGTGGTGACTATTAACCACACTAGAATCTGTTGCATAACTACTGCAATCTGACCAACAATGTATCAAACCACTGATTAACCACACATAGAATCTGTGGTGACTATTAACCACACTAAAATCTGTTATGACTACTAATAATGTATCAAACCACTGATTAAGTAAACCACTGCTGCACATTTTGACTATTAACCACACTAGAATATGTGGTGACTATTAATCACACTAGAATCTGTTATGACTACTAACAATGTATCAAACCACTGATTAAGCAAACCGTTGTTGCACATTTTGACTATTAACCACACTAGAATATGTGGTGACTATTAATCACACTAGAATCTGTTATGATTACTAACAATGTATCAAACCACTGATTAAGCAAACCACTGCTGCACAAAATGTATATCCTAATCAAACATCAAACATTCACAACTGCACATTTTGATCATGTAAGATCATGTAACTGTCATAACTAGGCACATTTTGATCAAAATATCAAACATCCCAACTGCACATGTTGCTGTCATCAACTATGTTCAGTAACTGCACATATAACTATCATCAACTATGATCATGTAACTGTAAACATTGGTCATAACTAGGCACATTATATTAAATAAAAAAGATCCTAATATATATACAATTAGATCAGTATTAAACCAAAAGATCCTAATATATTTAACCAAAAGATCCTAATATATAAAACATCAACTACACAACCATTTCCTGCTGCGGGGGAAACTGGAAGTGCAGGAAAGGGCGGCCCCGCATTTTCACCACCACGGACACCACAATCGATCGGATTGACCACCGAATCCTCATGTCCACTGCAAACACAAAAAGATCGATGTTTCAATAACCCCCTGTTTTTTACTTGTTCAGAAAGATCGATGTTTATACCTGAAATCAGAGACAACAGGGAGGATTGGTGGTTGTCGCCGGCAGCCAGATGCATCGGCGGAGCTGGAGTGGACGCCGTTGTGGTCGCCGGAAGTGGAGGTGGAAGCATGGGGTTCTGTGATTCACTCATTGTGGAGTGGAAGCCGATGGGTGTTGACGTTGTGGTCGCCGGAGCAATGGAGGTGGAGGTGGAGCTTGATCGTTGGTGGGTGAAGAAGAAGAAGTAGAGTGAGTGAAGCTTAGGGGGGTAAGAATGATGGTGGAAGAGAAGTACAGGGGGATTATAAAGATCCAAAGGGTGAAATTACCGTTATGCCCTTTGACCGTTTAAAGATAACATTGACTTTGACGCCGGGGGGGTAAAAGTGCGACATAAGGGCAAACAGTGGGGGGTAAAATTGCAATTATTTCCTTAGGGGGGGGGGGGTAGACATGCCAATGACCCCTAAACTTAGGGTGTAAAATTGCAGTTTACTCTAATAATTATCTACAATTAATGATGATCTAGAATAATGACAAGTGTCCTTTTATTAGGTTCTTTTATTATATGTATAGATTTGGCATGATTATAGCCAAGTGAAGATTGACGTGTTTACCATCACAGCTTTACAGAGAAAAGTGAAAAACTTTTCTAAGAATGCCAAGTAATCAAGGCTTCCACACCTCTCAACCAATTTGATAATTTGAACTTGTAATAGGTGATATAGCTTGATTGGTTGGTGCTAATGTCACACTCCGATATTTCCAAATAATCCGGTGGGCTTGGTGGAAAGTATCGTGACGTAGTTGATATCATCATAGACAATAGAATGTATTACGATACGATACGCTAGATTAAGCGATGACCGGAATAGAATGTAATTTAGACCCAACAAGTATGAAGACTTGTTTAATGTGGGTAAACTAAATACAATCTGGAATTTGAAGTTGAAATGATAAGGTTAAACCCGTTTCGGTAAACTTATGTAAACGAGTTACATAAGTCGAACCGAACGCGTATAACCATTAACGGGTAATCGGATGAGTCATATATAAGTTCCATATGTTATTAAACTTAAAACATGTAATAATAGCAGTAGGATACTAACAAGTATGCCCGTTAAGGTTTTAAAAACAATTTAAGCCTCATAAGGGTGTTTTGGTAATTTTACGACTTATAAAAGGAGCTTGCAAGTAAACTGATGTTATGGTCATAAACATTCTGGAAAAACATTTAATTTATGATATAATATCAGTAGGATATCAATTATATGTGTGGTTTATGATTTAAGACCAAATTATGCACCGTAGGGGCATTTTGGTCATTTCACACATAGTTTTGAGAACTTATTTGAGATTCTGAGTTCATGGCTTATACCTAGTGTAAAAATATTTAAAATGATTTATAAATTCAGTGGGTAACAAGTCTTGGTTCATAAATATGGTTTAAAACCATATTATGCGCCTAAACGACGTTAAAGTTGTTAAATGACGATATTTACGGCGGTTTAAGAAATATGATGTTATGACCAGCTTTGAACAGTCAAAATATGTTATTTATCATAACATATCAGTAATCAAAAGGTTTTGTGTAACACCCCGAAAACGGGTTTGGTAATCAAACCCCGTTAATACTAAAAGACGGGTAAAGTACCATTAGTAGTAAAATTTACCCGGTGAATATTAGGATTTTTAAGTAAGTAAACCTAATATTTAATAAAAAGATAAATAAAGGTCTATGGATAAATAAAGTTTATAAAAGGTCTGAGTTAACGGGACCTAAAATAAACTTAGTCGTAAATATCCCCGAACCCGCTAAGTTAACTAGAACTGTTTGGTTTAGTTAATAAGAGGGAATGTGGATTTAAAATAAGAAGGTTGTGACTGATTTAATAAATAACTAAACATGAGGGGCTTATGTTGCTAAGTTTGAAACTTAATTTCATAAAACAAGAAAATTAAAACCCAAATACATATTGTGGGTGTGTGTGAGGATCGACCCAGGCAAGGAAGGGCGACCAGGGTTCTTCAAACCCAAAAACTTCACAAATCTCAGAAATTGAAGGTTCAAATCAAGTTCTAAGCGAAAATCGAACATAGATTAGTGATCCCCATTGCAAGGAGATCATAAGGTATGTAAAATTTGACAAGAATTCACTACTTGAAATTCTCATGAATTTAGAAAAGTAGAAATCTGATGTTGCATGTTTGCTATGTGGATAGAATAGGGATGATATAGTGTCTAGGAGTAAAACCAAGACAACAACATGTGAAATAATGTCTAAATTCAGGAAATCTAATGAACACATTGAAGGTGGTTCATGGGTTTTGTGAGAAAATGATGAACACTAGGGTTTAGAAGACTATTCTAGTGCAAATTGATTCATAGAAACTGAATTCTGAAAAATATGATGTTTAATTCTATAAATGATAGCTCAATGTTTGTTAATCTAGGCTAAGTGACAAGCCATGAATTAGAATATAAAAGATATAAAATTCTGCATGTTAAGTGTTTGTAAAAATGCCCCAAAGAAGGCTTGAAAGTTGAAAATCGGACAAAAACGCATGTTTGATGTATATGGAAAATTTTGCGTTAAGACTTATAAAAAGGGTTCTAAACGGATTGTGAATTGAACTCTTTAGGCAAGGAATCCGGATCGTCAAATGGACAAGCCGGTGGAAATACGCGTTTAAAAAGAGTGCTTAAAAAGGTACGTAACTACGGTTTCGTTACATTATGCTTGATTTCGTATTTTCGCTAGTAGACTTTAAATTAGCATTATAGATGAAATTGGTATTTAGTTGAAGTGACGAAGATCACTAAATAGATAAACGGGTCAAAAGGTGAAATTATCACCCTTTGACAATATCGACTAATGGTTTGTTGAGTTATATGATTATAGGAAAGAATGTCAAATGGATATATACCTCGCTATTTCTTAGCGACTATTAAGGCAAGGTATCGAAACGGGTCAAAATATTGATCCGAGTCAGGTATGTAAAATGGTTTAACTCATCACATAGAACTTGAGGCTCTCTAAGAGTTAAACAAAGTCAAAAATTGATATTTGGTTATCTTAAAGGCAAACCGAATGATTTAAGTTATAATTATGGTGTTTTAGAAAAATAATAGTTTCTAATCAGAATTATAGTTAGAAAGCCGGATTTTTGGGTCAAACAAGTACTAAAAGTCCTTCGTCGTAAAGAAGGACTAAAATTGACTAAAACGCCCTTGTAAGCGAAATTGAGCAAACGCACCATAAATGTTGTTTGGAAATAAGTGATAGGATGAAATAAATACCTTGAATAAGTATGAAAAGCGAAAAATGTAAAATATTGGTTCAATGACTCTATAAAGAGTCTTTGCCGTAAAATAATGATTTGAAGGGTAAATTTGGGAATATATAAATTCACCACATTGAATCCACCACAAATATAGTTGTGGTGGGAGATCATTTGATAAGAAATGTGGACATATGTATTTAGAATCGAATGAAAGTGATTTGTGATTAAAATGTGCTTAAATACCCTTAACGGGTCAAAATAAGCATATGAGTGAAAATGGGTTTAAGAAGGTATATAAACCTGTAATTGGACCCTAAAATGTTAAACATCATTGAATTTAATAGGTTTAAGAGAAATAAGGGTCAAACAAACTTGTTTGCTTGATAGATTACGAACGGGTCAAAATTTGGTAAAAAGGGTAATAAGCGAAGACTTAAAAGTCTTAAATTTTGTTAATCCGAATGTTGGATTTTAACTCCATATGATGGAAGATTAAATTACAATCATGTAGGAAGAAACGGTAGGTTAAACGGATAAGCGGATTGAAAGATACGAAAGTTTTCGTGTCAAATAACGGCAAAAATGGAAAGGTTGGATGCAGGGGCCACCGTAACTTACGGTGCCACCGTAAGTTACGGTGGAGCTAAAATTGCTACGGTAGGATACCCCTGATTTACGGTAGGGGAAATTGACATTCAGGGGCCACCGTAACTTACGGTGACCACCGTAAGTTACGGTGGAGGCCAGAAATCAATTGTTTGTTTGTGGATCAAGATATAAATGTTGGATTTTCCTATTTTCCTTGTTATATTGGTTATTTAATTATCAAAACGGACCTTTAAGTTAGTTTTGATCACAGGTGAATGTCGAGAGTCCCGGATGAAGATCAAGCATCGAGCAAGAACCGAACACACGTTAAACAAAGCTTCCGCAACGTTGTTTTGTCGATATTCTATAACGACGAATTAAACCACATTATGTTATATCACTTTAAATTGTAAAAGTTTTTAACAAGCCCGTATTTTCAGTATATTTGTGACTATAATTACATGATTATGAGTTTAAATTATATGATAAACGTTAAATTATAACAAGGGTGTTACAAGTTGGTATCAGAGCCTTGGTTTAAAAGATTCAAGTATGGTGGGAAAACTATGCTTGGACTTAAACCTTATGCTCTTAATAAAGATTGGTGTTCGGTTCGAGGCTTGATCGCAAATCCGGTAAGTACAAGTATATTAATGGTTTAGAATGATTAAAGTGTTGAGAACAACACATATTGTTATCATGTAATACACGTTACACCAATAAAAATCGATATAGAATAGATATAGTCAACGAAATTACACGCGTTGATGCGTATAATAGAAAAGCCTCGTATTATAATACGGGCATCCTTTAATGTCGAAATTACTAACTGTTATATATGTTTTAGTTGAAGGACACTCGCATATGAGGATAGCGAGAGTTCAACAAATTACGGATATGATGGAAGAACGGTCCGAAGTATGACAAGAGGAGCATGCTCACCAAGGACTAAATCGCGTAACGACCGCGAACAAAGTTAATTGCAAGAAACGCCCGTCGGGGCAAGCATTACCAGGTGCGTGCTTTTAAATATAATCGCACAAATAACAATATGCAACAAACATGTAGAGAACGATTGTTGCATATGTAAATTAGAAACTTGGAAAACCTGAATAGAATACCTATCCAGGATATTATTTCCAAGAAAACTAAATAGAGGCGTTACTTACATAGGGCGTGATGTGAAAACTATAAAAAGGTCGTGTGTGTCATGTGATAATCGCTTACTCTGGCCAAGTAAGTAGTGGCATATGATACCATGAACTTCTTATAGCGGACACATTTGCATCCGATGTAGTAAGGGCGGGGTGAATGAGACTAACTTAAAAAGTACCCAAATGAATCGAATGAGGAAAATATTTGATAAAAATGTAAACGCACAGCCGGGTGACGGAAGCGTATTACATTAGGATGATGAGCCCGAGTGAAAAGATAAAGAGTAATGTAAAACGATTAAGGTGTGCAATTGGGAGGGGTGTGCTTACACTCGAACCCAGAGAGTGCAAATATGACTCTTAACGGGCCGATTTTGTAAAACACCAAATTTGAGAACAAAGTAGGAATATAAAAGCAAAACGAAGTCATAATGCATACCATAAGGGTTGCAATAATAACGACTTCGGTAAAACACCCGGTTGGTGGGTAAGGATTTAAACGCATGCGTGGACCGAGAAACGGGAACTCGGATGGGAATTTAAAAGACTCGGGTTTTGAGTCATGACTAAAAGATGACAAGAATATTCGCAAACGTAAATTTTGGTAATTACGTTCAACCATTTCAAAGTTGGACGGGTCAAATAAAGAATGAAGTTTGACATTCATAAGTGATGAAAATTCACCCAAAATGAGTCAAACGAGTCAATTAAGGAATAACGCTTAATGTAATAGGAAAAACGCAAACCCGTGAAACCGGAAAGCTAAAAAAAATAAGATAGAACGACCCGGGTAATGGGTTGTAAAGGAGTATAAGTATGAACCGGGTAACGGTAAGTGTATGGAAAACCGACGTGTAAATTGACGTTAGAAGTCGAGAAGTCAGAAAGATGATTCGAAAGAAAACAATGTAGCCTTAGACTACGGTCAAGGTCAAATGAAATCCAAAAAGTAAAGGTGAATAATTATAAACATAAAAGGGGTGCCTTAACGCCATATGCGTATATAAACGTATACACATTTGAATAAAGACTCAAATAAAGATGATCTATGGGATCATCATAACCTACGAGATATTAATTAGTGTAAAGGTCTACGAGGCCAGAAGGACCCACGGGTCATGAATTGAAGCAAAGGGATCATAAGGGCCTCGCCTTAAAGAGGTGAAAGCTTAAGGAAATAGCCTACGAGGTTGAGTGAAGGAACCTACGGGTCAATAGTGTAAGGCGAGGGAACTTGTTACGATTCCCCGCATAAAACTAAGGCTATAAAAGAATAAATTATGGACTGTCAATACCCATAATACTGACAAAAGTTAAGAAGAAGATCTTAAAACTAAAACTTTGGCTTTAGTAAGAAATAACGTTTTTACAAATATAAATCTTGATAGGAATTTAAATAGTAAGCATGAAGGATGCAAGTCTTGACACTAATAGGCGCAAGACGATATATTTGAAAAAGGTGATGTTTTCGAAAATGAAAGGTTGATATGAATTAAACATGATGTGACACGATCACGGTCATGAAATGCAATGTGAGGTAGAATCACATTATAACCAAGCGAGCGATAAAAGTAATTGGACTAATAAGTCTAGTTATCGAGACCGGTTACGGTCAGTAATTCAAATCAAGAATTTGGTTTGCTTGTAAGCGGTAGATTCGGTATAACTAAACCGAATGAATAAATTTGAAAACAAAAGAAATTGTTGTTAAAAGTGAAAGATTTCACTAAAGACCTTTAGACGGGTCAAAGTAGCGGATTCATAAAGAATTCGATAGTATATGAAAGCGATGGATATCGCTAAGTTAACTAAACTAGTGGGAATAACGAGATTACGTTATTTCAAGTTGCACTATGTCGTATGAAATACGTAGACAATAAGTGCCCAAAGAGATGTTACCATACCTATCTGGTAATACTAACAATTGGTTAAAAGTATAAGAAATGTTTAGAATACTTCTCGGATCAAATGAGTTGAGTTTAAACTTAATGAATTATGTAAGAAAAGGTTTCGAGGACGAAACCTCTCTAAGGGGGGTAGACTTGTAACACCCCGAAAACGGGTTTGGTAATCAAACCCCGTTAATACTAAAAGACGGGTAAAGTACCATTAGTAGTAAAATTTACCCGGTGAATATTAGGATTTTTAAGTAAGTAAACCTAATATTTAATAAAAAGATAAATAAAGGTCTATGGATAAATAAAGTTTATAAAAGGTCTGAGTTAACGGGACCTAAAATAAACTTAGTCGTAAATATCCCCGAACCCGCTAAGTTAACTAGAACTGTTTGGTTTAGTTAATAAGAGGGAATGTGGATTTAAAATAAGAAGGTTGTGACTGATTTAATAAATAACTAAACATGAGGGGCTTATGTTGCTAAGTTTGAAACTTAATTTCATAAAACAAGAAAATTAAAACCCAAATACATATTGTGGGTGTGTGTGAGGATCGACCCAGGCAAGGAAGGGCGACCAGGGTTCTTCAAACCCAAAAACTTCACAAATCTCAGAAATTGAAGGTTCAAATCAAGTTCTAAGAGAAAATCGAACATAGATTAGTGATCCCCATTGCAAGGAGATCATAAGGTATGTAAAATTTGACAAGAATTCACTACTTGAAATTCTCATGAATTTAGAAAAGTAGAAATCTGATGTTGCATGTTTGCTATGTGGATAGAATAGGGATGATATAGTGTCTAGGAGTAAAACCAAGACAACAACATGTGAAATAATGTCTAAATTCAGGAAATCTCATGAACACATTGAAGGTGGTTCATGGGTTTTGTGAGAAAATGATGAACACTAGGGTTTAGAAGACTATTCTAGTGCAAATTGATTCATAGAAACTGAATTCTGAAAAATATGATGTTTAATTCTATAAATGATAGCTCAATGTTTGTTAATCTAGGCTAAGTGACAAGCCATGAATTAGAATATAAAAGATATAAAATTCTGCATGTTAAGTGTTTGTAAAAATGCCCCAAAGAAGGCTTGAAAGTTGAAAATCGGACAAAAACGCATGTTTGATGTATATGGAAAATTTTGCGTTAAGACTTATAAAAAGGGTTCTAAACGGATTGTGAATTGAACTCTTTAGGCAAGGAATCCGGATCGTCAAATGGACAAGCCGGTGGAAATACGCGTTTAAAAAGAGTGCTTAAAAAGGTACGTAACTACGGTTTCGTTACATTATGCTTGATTTCGTATTTTCGCTAGTAGACTTTAAATTAGCATTATAGATGAAATTGGTATTTAGTTGAAGTGACGAAGATCACTAAATAGATAAACGGGTCAAAAGGTGAAATTATCACCCTTTGACAATATCGACTAATGGTTTGTTGAGTTATATGATTATAGGAAAGAATGTCAAATGGATATATACCTCGCTATTTCTTAGCGGCTATTAAGGCAAGGTATCGAAACGGGTCAAAATATTGATCCGAGTCAGGTATGTAAAATGGTTTAACTCATCACCTAGAACTTGAGGCTCTCTAAGAGTTAAACAAAGTCAAAAATTGATATTTGGTTATCTTAAAGGCAAACCGAATGATTTAAGTTATAATTGTGGTGTTTTAGAAAAATAATAGTTTCTAATCAGAATTATAGTTAGAAAGCCGGATTTTTGGGTCAAACAAGTACTAAAAGTCCTTCGTCGTAAAGAAGGACTAAAATTGACTAAAACGCCCTTGTAAGCGAAATTGAGCAAACGCACCATAAATTTTGTTTGGAAATAAGTGATAGGATGAAATAAATACCTTGAATAAGTATGAAAAGCGAAAAATGTAAAATATTGGTTCAATGACTCTATAAAGAGTCTTTGCCGTAAAATAATGATTTGAAGGGTAAATTTGGGAATATATAAATTCACCACATTGAATCCACCACAAATATAGTTGTGGTGGGAGATCATTTGATAAGAAATGTGGACATATGTATTTAGAATCGAATGAAAGTGATTTGTGATTAAAATGTGCTTAAATACCCTTAACGGGTCAAAATAAGCATATGAGTGAAAATGGGTTTAAGAAGGTATATAAACCTGTAATTGGACCCTAAAATGTTAAACATCATTGAATTTAATAGGTTTAAGAGAAATAAGGGTCAAACAAACTTGTTTGCTTGATAGATTACGAAAGGGTCAAAATTTGGTAAAAAGGGTAATAAGCGAAGACTTAAAAGTCTTAAATTTTGTTAATCCGAATGTTGGATTTTAACTCCATATGATGGAAGATTAAATTACAATCATGTAGGAAGAAACGGTAGGTTAAACGGATAAGCGGATTGAAAGATACGAAAGTTTTCGTGTCAAATAACGGCAAAAATGGAAAGGTTGGATGCAGGGGCCACCGTAACTTACGGTGCCACCGTAAGTTACGGTGGAGCTAAAATTGCTACGGTAGGATACCCCTGATTTACGGTAGGGGAAATTGACATTCAGGGGCCACCGTAACTTACGGTGACCACCGTAAGTTACGGTGGAGGCCAGAAATCAATTGTTTGTTTGTGGATCAAGATATAAATGTTGGATTTTCCTATTTTCCTTGTTATATTGGTTATTTAATTATCAAAACTGACCTTTAAGTTAGTTTTGATCACATGTGAATGTCGAGAGTCCCGGATGAAGATCAAGCATCGAGCAAGAACCGAACACACGTTAAACAAAGCTTCCGCAACGTTGTTTTGTCGATATTCTATAACGACGAATTAAACCACATTATGTTATATCACTTTAAATTGTAAAAGTTTTTAACAAGCCTGTATTTTCAGTATATTTGTGACTATAATTACATGATTATGAGTTTAAATTATATGATAAACGTTAAATTATAACAAGGGTGTTACAAGTTGGTATCAGAGCCTTGGTTTAAAAGATTCAAGTATGGTGGGAAAACTATGCTTGGACTTAAACCTTATGCTCTTAATAAAGATTAGTGTTCGGTTCAAGGCTTGATCGCAAATCCGGTAAGTACAAGTATATTAATGGTTTAGAATGATTAAAGTGTTGAGAACAACACATATTGTTATCATGTAATACACGTTACACCAATAAAAATCGATATAGAATAGATATAGTCAACGAAATTACACGCGTTGATGCGTATAATAGAAAAGCCTCGTATTATAATACGGGCATCCTTTAATGTCGAAATTACTAACTGTTATATATGTTTTAGTTGAAGGACACTCGCATATGAGGATAGCGAGAGTTCAACAAATTACGGATATGATGGAAGAACGGTCCGAAGTATGACAAGAGGAGTATGCTCACCAAGGACTAAATCGCGTAACGACCGCGAACAAAGTTAATAGCAAGAAACGCCCGTCGGGGCAAGCATTACCAGGTGCGTGCTTTTAAATATAATCGCACAAATAACAATATGCAACAAACATGTAGAGAACGATTGTTGCATAAGTAAATTAGAAACTTGGAAAACCTGAATAGAATACCTATCCAGGATATTATTTCCAAGAAAACTAAATAGAGGCGTTACTTACATAGGGCGTGATGTGAAAACTATAAAAAGGTCGTGTGTGTCATGTGATAATCGCTTACTCTGGCCAAGTAAGTAGTGGCATATGATACCATGAACTTCTTATAGCGGACACATTTGCATCCGATGTAGTAAGGGCGGGGTGAATGAGACTAACTTAAAAAGTACCCAAATGAATCGAATGAGCAAAATATTTGATAAAAATGTAAACGCACAGCCGGGTGACGGAAGCGTATTACATTAGGATGATGAGCCCGAGTGAAAAGATAAAGAGTAATGTAAAACGATTAAGGTGTGCAATTGGGAGGGGTGTGCTTACACTCGAACCCGGAGAATGCAAATATGACTCTTAACGGGCCGATTTTGTAAAACACCAAATTTGAGAACAAAGTAGGAATATAAAAGCAAAACGAAGTCATAATGCATACCGTAAGGGTTGCAATAATAACGACTTCGGTAAAACACCCGGTTGGTGGGTAAGGATTTAAACGCATGCGTGGACCGAGAAACGGGAACTCGGATGGGAATTTAAAAGACTCGGGTTTTGAGTCATGACTAAAAGATGACAAGAATATTCGCAAACGTAAATTTTGGTAATTACGTTCAACCATTTCAAAGTTGGACGGGTCAAATAAAGAATGAAGTTTGACATTCATAAGTGATGAAAACTCACCCAAAATGAGTCAAACGATTGGATGATAATCCTGCTGTGAACTTGTTCTCTGAGAAATACCTCGCCGGACGGATCGTCATCCGAACGAACTACCGTTCGATCGAACAACCTGAAAGGTAGAGATACCTCTCTGCTTTCAAAATGCTACAACGAAAACTTCAAAGCCATCATACACAAACACATCCATCCCAAACGAGTGTCAATCCGACCGAATGGCCATCCTTTGCCATCCGGCCGGATGACCACTCGACATTTGTTTCACTTACATCGTTTTACGCGCCGCTTATCGCTATTGCTATCGTTCTGATCAGGCTAATCCTACTCTAGCGCTCCCTTCAATCCATTAACTACCATCGCTGTGAGTATACTCAATCCCTTTTTGCTTTAAGCACTTTTAGGTGATACATACGTTACTTATTCTAAAACACATCGACACACAACGCAAATACTATTTATATGCCGACCAATAATGCATGTTATACGTGACTCGATGAACGCCTGTTTGTTATGTTTACACATTGATTGTTGTCTACCTTCCTTAGCAACGATAGTATTATAGTTTGGAATCAACACCTGTTCACTCAGGGGTTGTTAAGGACAATACTTCACGTGTTCGCAGTGGTGAACATGTGTTGCTTCACATTATACGTTGTACATGCTGGTTATGCGTAAACGATTTCGAACTCTACTATACTATTAAACTTGTATCCTCACCTTTACACTATGTGTTTTGACCTCTATTTTAATTTATGTGACAGGTGTTTAGGATGCTTTCTTGCTACTTGATGGAATCGAGCTTAGGAGAGTCTAGAAGCCAACAAAGACAATTTTTTTTTATTTAAATCTGAGTTGTCGGAACATGTTTTGTTTTGAGGATATCTATGCCTGTAATAATTTGATTGCTTGGTAGGTTATGGTATGGGACATAATATTAACTATCTGGTAATCTAGTTGTTATGGAATTTCTCCTGACAATCTGTTTCGCTCAGTGCCATGCCTCGATGCTTCCGTCATCGGTTGGGGTGTGACAGATTGGTATCAGAGCCATAACTATAGGGAATTAGGCAAGACTCGACCTAGTCCGGGTCGACGTCATAGAAATGACCTAATTTATAGTCTAAGCACCAACAGACCAACTTGTGCATACCCGACATGGGTTTTGTACGAGCTTACACGCTATTTCTCGCTCGAACTTGCTGTACTATACACTCTTGCGCGAACATCGCATACCACAGTTCCGCGCAAGACCAGCCTTTCCTAAGGCTGGCTACACACACAAGCAAATGATCTGGTTAAGATTAAACTCTCGACCAGATCACTCATTCGGATCGCTATTTTTATTATAAACACGAGAATTTGCGTTGAATTAGGAGTGAAATCCATACTTCGACGTAAATTTTCCCTCTACTTCATCAAAAACAGGAAACATAGTCGTTAAGTTAGGGGTGAAACCCGAATCTTGATGACTTACTCCGCCTTTTATATTGGTTTTGCAACCTCTCACCAAAGTCTCGACGGACTCCAACGACTTAAAGTCACACTATAACTGGAAGGACGCGTGCCGATTGCCCGGATCGAGGCAAGAGCACCGTCTAAAAGGTCTAGTGTGCACTTTTGAGTCCTTGTGAATAGTCGGATCACCTTGGGTAGTTAATGTCTATCGAACCGCAGACAATCTATTCTCGATTTTATGTATTTCGATTATGGATTTGTCGCCGCTGACTCTGTGATTTATCGATTTTTTGAGGAAATTTTATGTGTTTTATATGCTTATTTATTAGCGTTTTGAGATAAACAATACGGTGGTACTGAGGGTTTCGATTTCATGCTTCTCGCTCCGCCAAAACCACACACAATTCACACCACGCGCCAACAAATCGCTAGTCTTTGTTCGCAATCGCTATACCTAATCACTATACTTAATCGCTATACGCTGTTGTGAGGGATAGGTGAATACGTGCAAAATATATGCTTAGGTTAGCTTATGTGCTTATGTGCGTGTGTGATCCTGTGATTATGTGCCTACGTGAATTTGTGAATGATTGTGTTCCTGAGCTTTATGGTAAATCGCTAGACTATACTAGGACTAATCGAAATTGAGTTTGAGTCCTATGGCGATGTCTGTTGCAGACAATGTCGTCATCTGGATCACTTCACTCCCGAGCTGCTAGACGCAAGCAAGCTGACAAGCGACTCGCTTCTCTCGTCCCAAGTCAGATCGTGAAAGTCATTTCACAGATCGTCAGTGAGCTGAACGAAAACGCTAGCAAGTCCTCGGAAGAATCCAGGACAGAATCTCCTAAAGCTACTTTTAGCTTCAAGCAGTTCAAAGCCTGCGGACCAAAAGAATTTACCGGCGAAGATGGGCCTACGGCCATGTTTCAATGGTTCGATTCAATCGAAGTCACCCTGCGCCAAAGTGGCTGTCCAGAAGACCTCCGCACTGTCAATACTACCGGCGTCTTCCAATCCCGCGCTCTTAATTGGTGGACGGCCGAGAGGAACAAACGAGGAAACGACGCAACTTTCGGATTGTCGTGGGACGAGTTGAAGAACATCATGATGCAAGAGTTCTGTCCTCCCCATGAACTCCAAAAGCTTGAGGTTGAATTCTGGCATATCAAGCAGGATGGTGGAGATAACGCTAGTTTAACTGCTTGCTTCAAGCAGTTGAGTATCATCTTCCCTGGTCAAGTTACAACCCCCGAAATCACCATCAAGAAGTATATCCGTGCTCTGCCGGATTGTGTCGCAGATTTTGTTCAGGCCGCAAAGACGACAACAATCGAGGAAACCTACCTGCTCGCCGCTGAGATTAATGATAAGCGAGTCAGGGCTGGTTATTTTGACAAAGCCTCCAAGAATCTGCACCAAGTCACAACTGCTACACCCGCTGAGACTACCGCCACCGCACCGCAATCTTCAAAGCTCTCACGTCGCAAGAGGAAGAACAACAGCAGTTCCAGCAACAAGAACTGTGTAGTTACTGCCGCCCCACTTCAAGCTGTACCAACCCAACTGCAACCTCAACACCGCCAAGTAGCGGTGCCTATGGCCAATGCACAGCCAGCAAAGCGTGCATACACTGGGCCACATCCGCTCTGCCCTACTTGTACTTATCATCACCGGGTTGGTATCGCATGCCGGTTCTGTGTTCACTGCAACATGTACGGCCACTTCATCGCAAACTGCCGTACTACTTCTCGACAAGCCCCAATCCAGCTCAAGGTCAAGCTCCTGCACCACAAGCTCTTCTCCCTGCTCCTCAAGGCCATCAAGCAGCTCCTGCACCCGCAGCTCATGCTCGAGCTTGCTTTGAATGTGGTGATCCCAACCACTTTGCAAACATGTGCCCCAACAGAGTAGTGAAACAAGAGCCCCAGCAACAGCAGCAAGCAGCCCGCGGGCTCGTCTTCAACATCAACGCCCACCAGGCTCAGGCATACAACAACGTGGTTAATGGTACGTTTCTCGTAAATGGTATATATGGTTCGTGTTTATTTGATACTGGAGCCGATAACTGTTTTGTATGGTTCGAATTCGAAAAGATCCTTAATCGTAAGCGTGCCCATCTCCCCTCGACGTTCGATGTTGAAGTTGCCACTGGAAGAACCGTTACCGTCAGTTCTGTTCTGTGTGACTGTACTCTCAATCTCAACGGTCACGTTTTCCCGATTAATCTCATTCCGATGCAACTCGATAGCTTTGATGTCATAGTAGGTATGGATTTCCTTCGGGAGAATCATGCTGAAATTGTTTGCTTCGATAAGATGATTCGATTATCTCTCGCAAATGGTGATCAATTGTGTGTTTATGGTGAAATCGCTTCGAAGAAGTTACAACTCATGTCATGTGTCCAAGCAAGCAAGTATCTCCGCAAGGAATACCAAGCTTCCTTGGCTAACATCGTAGTAGCGGAGAAGGAAAAGAATGGGAATACAGGAGTAAAAGATGTCCCCGTTGTTCGTGATTTTCCTAACGTCTTTCCTGATGATTTACCCGGATTACCTCCCACTCGTGATATCGATTTCCGAATCGACCTCATTCCTGGAGCAAATCCTGTTGCTAGAGCGCCGTATCGTCTCGCTCCCTCTGAAATGCGCGAACTCTCGAGTCAGCTTCAGGAACTACTTGATAAAGGCTTTATTCACCTTAGCACCTCTCCTTGGGGCGCGCCTGTCCTTTTCGTCAAAAAGAAGGACAGATCGTTCTGGATGTACATTGACTACAGGGAATTGAATAAGCTTACCATCAAGAATCGATATCCTTTGCCTCGAATCGATGATTTGTTTGATCAGTTACAAGGTGCTACGTGTTTCTCGAAGATCGATCTACGCTCAGGCTATCATCAACTACGAATTCAAGAAAAAGACATACCCAAAACCGCTTTTCGAACCCGATACGGTCACTACGAGTTTGTTGTCATGCCTTTTGGTTTGACCAACGCTCCCGCAGTTTTTAGGGATCTAATGAATCGTGTGTGCAAACCATTCCTCGACCACTTCGTCATCGTATTTATCAATGATATCCTGATCTATTCCATGTCAAAAGCCGAACACTCGCAACATCTATGTTTGGTTCCTGAGTTACTCCAGGGAAACCGTCTCTATGCCAAATTCTCCAAGTGCGAAATTTGGCTAGAGGAGGTCCAATTCTTGGGTCACATTGTCAATAGTCAAGGTATTCATGTCGATCCTGCGAAGATTGAAGCAGTTAAGAGTTGGGTTACAACCAAGAACCCGTCTGAAGTCCGCTCTTTTCTCGGACTAGCAGGCTATTATCGCCGATTCATCGAAGGTTTCTCGAGAATCGATGTACCGCTTACCTCGCTCACACATAAGGATAAACCTTTTGTTTGGGGAACTAAACAAGAGGAGACCTTTCAAATTCTCAAATCAATGCTTTGCAATGCTCCCGTGCTCTCACTTCCCGAAGGAAACGACGACTTCGTAGTCTACTGCGATGCCTCAAACCTTGGTCTTGGTTGTGTCCTCATGCAACGAGACAAGGTTATCGCGTACGCCTCTCGACAGCTCAAGATCCACGAGAAGAACTATACCACACATGACC
The DNA here is from genome assembly GCA_030545235.1 of Helianthus tuberosus. Taxonomy (NCBI): domain Eukaryota; kingdom Viridiplantae; phylum Streptophyta; class Magnoliopsida; order Asterales; family Asteraceae; genus Helianthus; species Helianthus tuberosus. Next base: position 145,068,915 of record CM060399.1, read on the forward strand.
TCGAGCTTGGCGTAGTTGTTTTTGCATTAAAGATTTGGCGACACTACCTCTATGGAACTAAGTGTACGATCTTCACCGATCATAGGAGCCTACAACACATCTTTGACAAGAAAGAACTAAACATGCGCCAACGCCGGTGGGTAGAACTCCTCAACGATTACGACTGTGAGATTCGTTACCATCCACGCAAAGCAAACGTTGGGGCCGATGCTCTTAGTCGACGAAGCTATTTGCATAGCGTTTTTAATATTCAAGCCCAACATAATCTCAAAACTCTGATACGTGACTCTCAACATGCTTGTTTCACCGAACGAACCTTGAAGAAGGAAAGAATTCTAAACGATGGCGCTCAACTGGAGAATAAATTGAATGGCATCTTCCATTACCTAGACCGAATTTGGATTCCCAAGCGCACCAATTTACGACAACTTCTGATGGACGAAGCCCACAAATCTCGGTATTCTATTCATCTCGGTGCCGACAAGATGTACCAGGACATGCGCTACAAGTACTGGTGGCCGGGCATGAAGAAGGATATCGCAATCTATGTTTCAAAGTGCCTGACTTGTTCGAAAGTCAAGGCTGAGCACCAAAGACCCTCTGGCTTACTCGTACAACCCGAAATCCCTATATGGAAATGGGAGAGTATAGCTATGGACTTCATAACGAAACTTCCGCGCACGTCATCAGGTCACGACAACATCTGGTTTCTCGTTGACCGTCTCACTAAATTCGCTCACTTTCTGCCGATACGAGAAAACTATAAGGTAGAAAGATTAGCACGAATCTACACCGACGAGGTTATTTATCGACACGGGACGCCTCGTGACATCATCTTTGACCGCGATGGTCGGTTTACCTCGCGCCTTTGGGAAACGTTTCAATCCGCTCTCGGTAATACTCTAAATCTAAGTACCGCTTTCCATCCCCAAACCGACGGTCAGACTGAAAGAACGATTCGTACTCTTGAAGACATGCTTCACTCGTGTGTCATAGATTTCGGTGGTAATTGGGACACGCACTTACCTTTAGTTAAATTCTCATACAATAACATTTATCATTCTAGCATACAAATTGCACCATTTGAGGCATTATACGAGAGGAAATGTCGATCGCCTATTGTATGGCAAGAGATCGGAGACGCGCAAATTACCGGTCCTGAGCTGTTGCAACAAACGACTGACAAAATCTTCCAAATCCGAGACAATCTGCTGAAAGCTTGGAGCCGACTAGAAAAGTTATGCCGATAGACGCCGCAAGCCCCTTGAATTTGACGTTGGCGATCACGTACTCCTAAAGGTTGCACCTTGGAAGGGGGTGATCCGATTCGGCAAGAAAGGAAAGCTTACACCTCAATATGTTGGACCCTTTAAATTCTGGAAAGGATTGGAAAAGTGGCCTACAAACTCGAACTACCGGAGGAACTTAGTAATGTTCACCCGACTTTCCACGTTTCAAACCTCAAAAAGTGCTTAGCCGACCAGGAATTACATGTCCCTCTCGAAGATTTACAAGTGGACGAAACATTACACTTCGTGGAAAAGCCTGTCGAGATCATGGGACGAGAAACCAAGGTGCTCAGACACTCACGCATTCCCATTGTGAAGGTTCGCTGGGAAGGCAAATGAGGCGCCGAGTTCACCTGGGAACTCGAAAGTGACATGAAGGCGAAGTACCCGCAATTGTTCGTTACGCCTACTTCTTAAATTTCGGGACGAAATTTCCTAAAGTAGGGGAGGCTGTAACAACCCACTTTTGGAAAGTCAAAGTCAAGATTGAAGTCAAAGGAAGAAAAGATTGCTAATTGCGATCTATCACTCCTTGCTTAATTATTGATTTGACTTCTTTGACTTGTAATCGAATCTTTATTTTAATCACTTAATTTGTATTATGTGGAGTATCTATTAATAATCGAGGTTTAATCGCGAATCGACTTATCGCTAAACGCAACGCTATCGCATTCGCAACTCGAATTATGTGTTCTAGATATTGTTTTACGTGTGTGTGTGCTATTATGTGTTACTTGTTCATGTTATGTTTATATTGAGGTGGTTAATCGCAATCGCAATCGCAACTCCATCACATCGCAATCTAATCGCAAATGCTAAACGCAAGTTATTTATGGTGATTGTATGTTAGATATAGTAGTTAGGTTATTTGTGTAACTACTGGGTAATACTATCGCATCGCTCGCTCGAAACGTATCGCAACCCTCAACACGCGAATCGAAATAACAAAACTCAACACGTCGGACACCCGGATCGAATGGCCAACCGATCGAGTGGTCGTCATATCGGATCGCCATCCGATCGAGGCGCCATCCGACCGGTGACCAATCCGACCCTTGTGCTCCCTTTCCTCTTTTAGAAACCCTATAAATACCCCTCTTATCACATCATTTGGTGTGACAGCTCCTCTACTCGACCAGCCGCACTCAAGCCTTCTTTCTCTCGATTTCTCGCGATTCTTGTAAGTTTCCAACCTAAATCTTGTACTTCGATGATCTACACGCATTTTTTCATCTTTTTCACCTTTGAATCTTAACTTTTAACCTTGAAATCAGTGGATTTGAGGTGTTCTAGGGTGATGTCATCATGGAGTTCTTATGAACTTCAAGTTTTGGCCTCATTCCACCAAGAACAACTTAGATCCAAGAGATTTCCACATGAATAAACAAAGATCTTGCATAGATCTGAACATTTTCAAGGATCAAAGGATTGAAAGATACTTATCCAACTTTCTTTCAACTCTTTACACTCAATGCACTTAAAACCGATAGAATCGGAGCTTGTTCTGATCTTCTACTCATTCTTAAGTGAAGTGTTGGTTCAAGATCTGATTTCTATCTAAGGGACAACTGGTTCCGAGTTAAACATAAACCACCGTCACGAGCCGGTAAACTGATCAGACTATGGTGATTCCTGTTCGATCGGATAACTTGGGTGATGATGGGGTTACTGTTGTTTAGCACGTTGTCATACCGTCTCAATCAACTGCAAAACTTTCCAAATTTAACAAATCTTCAAGATGCAAAAATATCAGATCACGGGACGGATTGCCGTCCGATCGGATTGCCATCCGATCGAACCGCAATCCGATCAGATTGCACTTGAGGATTTCATACTTAAACATTTTTCAACATGTTCAATTCTAACAGGTTGCGACCCAATCGGTTGACCATCCGATTGGATGATAATCCTGCTGTGAACTTGTTCTCTAAGAAATACCTCGCCGGACGGATCGTTATCCGATCGAACTGCCGTTCGATCGAACGACCAGAAAGGTAGAGATACCTCTCTGTTTTAAAAATGCTACAACGAAAACTTCAAAGCCATCATACACAAACACATCCATCCCAAAGGAGTGTCAATCCGACCGAATGGCCATCCGAACGGATTGACATCCGATCGAATGGCCATCCGTTCGGATTGCCATCCGGCCAGATGACCACTCGACACTTGTTTCACTTACATCGTTTTACGCGCCACTTATCGCTATTGCTATCGTTCTGATCAGGCTAATCCTACTCTAGCGCTCCCTTCAATCCATTAACTACTATCGCTGTGAGTATACTCGATCCCTTTTTGCTTTAAGGACTTTTGGGTGTTACATACGTTACTTATTCTAAAACACATCGACACACAACGCAAATACTATTAATACGCCGACCATTAATGCATGTTATACGTGACTCGATGAATGCCTGTTTGTTATGTTTACACATTGATTGTTGTCTACCTGCCTTAGCAACGATAGTACTATAGTTTGGACTCAGCACCTGTTCACTCAGGGGTTGTTAAGGCAATACTTCACGTGTTCACAGTGGTGAACATGTGTTGCGCACTCGCAACTCACAGACAAATCGCAGTCGTTGGTATTGATAGGATCTTTGTCGATAACTTACATGCTTCACATTATACGTTGTACATGCTAGTTATGCGTAAACGATTTTGAACTCTACTATACTATTAAACTTGTATGCTCACCTTTAAACTATGTGTATTGACCTCTATTTTAACGTATGTGACAGGTGTTTAGGACGCTTGCTTGCTACTTGATGGAATCGAGCTTAGGAGAGTCTAGAAACCAACAAAGACAATTTATTTTTTATTTAAATCTGAGTTGTCGGAACATGTTTTGTTTTAAGGATATCTATGTCTGTAATAATTTGATTGCTTGGTAGGTTATGGTATGGGACATAATATTAACTATCTGGTAATCTAGTTGTTATGGAATTTCTCTTGACAATCTGTTTCGCTCAGTGCCATGCCCTGATGTTTCCGTCATCGGTTGGGGTGTGACATATCTAAACTACTCGCTCGCTCTCGCATAAACGCAACGCACACTCAACGCAAACTCAAAACTTGGTTACTTATGTGTATATATATATATATTATTATTTATATATAAATTAATATTATCTATGTGTTAAAACTCGCTTAAACGCTCACTCACACAACTCGATTTATCGCTCTAAAATGCAACGTAACGCGACACTTAATACTTTGCTAAAATACTTAAATTTTTGAACAAACTAACGCAACAAAACGCACCAAACGAGCATCCTACACGCGAAACGGTGAATTTCCTCACCAAACTGTCCCCTTCGAACGAAGCCAGCAGCTTCGTATGAAGGCACTGCCTTCGTACGATGGCAGCCAGCTTCGAACAAGGCTGCCAATCCTCTCCTGTAAATACCTAGCCTCACTTCTCCATTTCATTCATTGCTGCCATTTCGCTCCCGAACTGCTGACCCTCGATTTTCAAGTAAGATTTATAATTTTTGCAAGTTACACAAAGTTTTCCACTACGATTTTATACAAGTTTATCTCGATTTCATCCAAACTTCTTTCTTTTTACAAAAAACTTTCATCTTTTATGTAGATCTTCATCCTTTTATCTAAACTTCGTCCTTTTCATGAAAACCTTCATCTTTTTCATCAAATCTTCTTATTTTACTACAGATCTACACTTAACCGAGTGTATTGGGCCTAGCTTCAGCTTCCCAAGTTATAGCTAAAAACCCTTTTAAACTCGATTTTTACACAAAAATGGACCAAAACCGACACGTATTTCGTTCAATGGATAGTGGGACGAAGTGGTGTCGAGACCGTCTTGAATAGGACTCGAAAACACATCCGATTAAGACGAAAACACAGCTCCGAACGCAATAAACAGCCACGAATGCGAGCTGGACTGTTCTGTGCGAAGCCCCGCCTTCGTACGAAGGCACTGACTTAGCACATCACAGCCCATTTCTCACCCATGACTCAAACAAAGACCTCTCCGGCTCTAAGTTTAATCAGTAGCTTAAGGTTGGAGGGATGAACACTCGATTTCTTGAATTAAGACGCGAAGAACACTGATTTTGAACACGAAACAAGCCACTTGTACGAAGTCGCCACCTTCGTACGAAGGCACAGCTTCGTATAAGGAGCCTGTTCACCACTCGACACTCTGATTTGACCATTTAAGCACTTTGGAGGATTTACGCACTTCTGTCCCCGTACGCAGGCTGATCCGGCGCTCTCTCACTCCATTCCAGACCGTGTTTACTTGCTAAGCACGCACTGTGGGTATACTTGATCCCCTTTTTGCTTTAAAACGCATCTTTTGGGGTGTAACATACGTTCATATATAAACACACTTATCAAACACACTACATGCTTAAACTAAACACACGCGAATGACCAATATACATATTTACACGTGATGCTTGATAAGTGGAAGGTGTTGATCCCAGCTTCCTCCGAAGTCTAACACACAGGCACGAAGTAAATCTTCCAATGTTTGGATAGTTCGTTCCGACTGACCACCCGTTTGGGGGACATGTCGTGCTTAAGTCTATTAGGGTTCCCAAAGCCTCCTGCAATCTTTGTCAATAGTGCGAAGTTAAATGACTATCACGATCTGAAATGATGGTAATGAGTACTCGATGTCTGACCACAATTTCATTATTGTAGAGGCTAGTTTCTCATTCCTGTAGTTAGTACGGATAGGTATAAAGTGTACGGATTTGGTTAGTCTATCCACTACTACCCAAATCGCATCATGGCCTCGAGGTGTTTTAGGTAAGTAGGTCACAAAATCCACCTTGATTTCTTTCCACTCATTGGGGTATCTCGGATTGTTATAGCCTTCCCAATGGTTTATAGTATTCGGTTTTTACTCGAGCACACGTCAAGCACTTACTTACGTTCGTAGCTACGTCCCTTTTCATACCCAGCCACCAGTAAAATTCCTTAAGATCGTGGTACATCTTATCCGTACTCGGGTGAATAGAGTAAATAGATTTGTGTGCCTCATCCATGATCAAATGTCTTAGATCCGGATGGCAGGTTGGGTGGTAGGAGGTGGTGGTGATGCTGCTGGTGCCTTGGTTTTGGTGGTGGATAGAGATTTTTTTATACACAGACACAATATAAATATTTATTTAATGTTTTTAAATTAAAGTGTTTTTTAATTTAAAAAGAGAAAAACTAAACAAATATTTAAAGCGACGAATATACCCCTGGGTTAAAGTTGGTTTTTGGACAGAGTTAGAGGGTTGGATGAAAGTGACTAAAAAAATAGTAACCTTGAGACATATAGAAAAAAAAAAACTATTTGAACTAAAGTAGTATTTTATACCAAACCATGGGTACTAAAATAATTTACTATTTATGTTATAATTAGTTTGTTATAATGTTGAAGACCCTTCGCCAGAAAGTGTTAGTTTGACTTGTGTTGTTAAACTGATCTACAATGGTGAAGATCATTGGCCTACAATTCTGTTGTTACGAGAGAAAGAGGGAAAAGGGTGGGGGTGAGGTGGGGTGGGGTGGCGTGATTAAGGGTTGGCCCTCATGTATTTTTTTTTTAGTTTTTTAATGTTTTATATTATTGATTAGTTTTTTAACATAAAGAGTAGTTTGGTTATTTCACACTCATTAATTAATTGGAAAAACTAATCTGAATCTCTGTCCACGTTAGGGGACCATCTGAGAAACAAGTATGCAAAAGGTGGGGATCAAGGCTATAACTTTATAAAGGTGTGGACTACAGGTGAAATTTAACCAAACCATAGGTATTCTTCGGTCTATTTCTCATAGTTTTTAAAAAGTTGTACGTATATCGATCAAACATCGGTATCAGTACTGTATTTGTTTTTATATTCTTTCTTAATGTGGCAGTACAAAATGATGAATATGAATTTGTATTCGCATTAAAGTATTTTTTTTTGTATCGTAAGCTATATCGAGTGCTGGTAGTACCGATAAAAGAACCGAATCGATACCAACCGAACAACACCGGTACCAGTACGAGTATTCGTTTTTATGGTTTCTAGTCGATGTAAAACACGTATAGATTGGCATGCCGAGTGCCGATATCTTGTTGATACTGCAATGAACTGAACCGATACTGAACAAAAGCCGGTCGCCAAACGAGAAGAATCCCACTAGTTTAATTTAATATGAAAGTGTTTACTTTTAGCGGGATTACCATAGTATAACTATTATTCTTATTAAAGTATTTAATAATTAATAAACTGGGTTGGACTGTGCAAATAACTTTTAGCTTGTGAAGTACAGGAACGACTAGAGAAATTATCTTACTAAATTGGAAGTGGGGTTATAATAATTCCGCTATTATTTATAAGTAGCTTAATAACTATACGCTATTTTATTTTGTTATATTGTCCATTTTAGCTATTCAATCACATTCACATGTTGATTGCACTTCATACATCGGTCTTTAGGCTTTTGAGTGTGGGTCATATTCTGAGTGTCTAATAACTATAAGATTTGTCCTCTTTAACGAGAGGATAGTCGGGTCTTAAAAACAGTACTTGGTAGATTGTCAAACTTAAAAGTCTTGCATTGTATAAGGGATTATTTCCTAATTGGTATGGGGGCATGGGATGAGTCATGGATTGCCACCTTGGATGGTGGATGATGTGCTACACCAACCCCATAGGGAACCACCATGGTTCGAATGGATTAAACTATGGTAACCATGCACCTCCTTTACTTTAATTAATAAAATAAATTTTACACAAAATAAATTTTAAAAAAATGGCCAAGTTCACCGACTTGTGACTCGAACTCCTTTGTCGCCCTTTCCCAACACCGACTTGTAAGGAGTCAGGAATTACCGCCAACACATATATCAGTCAAAACAAAAAAGATTTAGATGATGTGGAAGCTCTTACCACAACAAAACTCTTAGACTAGCCGGTATGGGGGCCGGCTTAGGCCCGTCCTGGCCCGTCGCCGGTCCCCCACACCGCCCCTAGCCCCGTCGCGTCGTATCCGGCTCCCACAAGACGTTCTTCACGGGCCTCGAATTCAAACAATTAGCCGTTACAACGGCTATATTATATTAAATAAAAAAAACTTTTTTACTTTAAATAAATACCCCTCTTTTCATCCATTTTTATACCATTTTCTCAATACTTCTCCCATTCTTCTCCCATTCTCATCCATTTTTATAAAAAAAACACTCCCTTTTTTTATAGAGTCATGAATCCATTCAACCCAAACAACCCCAACCCGAACCAACCTAACTTTTTTTCGAGTCTCGCTTACACTCCGACTATGGATCCTTCGTGGGTGTCTCCACAATTTACGTTTTCGGGTTTCCAACAATCACCCAACGCCTTCTCACAAATGTCCCAAGTTCAACAAATGCAACAATATCAAGCACTCCAACAATTCATGCAACGCAACTCGGTTCAACTTGAACAATTCCAATCGCAACCGCCAACTTCCCAACCGCAACCCCCGGTTCAACTTGACGATGATGATGAAGAAGTCGTCCCCGAATCGCCACCTAAAGAACTCAAGCGCAAAAAAAAACACGGGGAAGGGGAAGGCGGTTGAAACCGAACCCGACACCGCAAAAAAAGCGGTTCGAGAGCAAAGCCGAGACAGTGGACAAAAGTAGAGGAGGAGGCGCTAGCAATTGCGTTTGTTAAGTCCTCAACTTGCCCGATTGTCGGTATGAACCAAAGTTTATTTTTTTTAATTTAAATTTAAAAAGATTTATTTTTTACTTTTACTAATGCATTTTTTTTAAATTTAGGGAACAATCAAACGGGTACTAGTTTTTGGAAGGCGACAACGGATAGATTTAACGAGCTTATGGGGCAAGGCCCGTTGCGTGATATCGATTCCGTATCGGGCAAGTGGCGGAAAATGAACAAGACCGTCAATGAATTTTGTGGGTATTATAACCAAATTTACGCTTGTCCTCCTAGTGGGAGTAACGACGAGGACATTCTTAACCTTGCGATGGCTAAATGGGATTCAAAAAATCCGGCGCCTTTCCCGCACCTCCGAGCATGGAACGTTTTAAAGAAAGAACCAAAATGGATGTCGGTTCCAAATGAGGTCGCAACCGCCAAACGGACTAAAACTTCCGAGTCCGGAAGTTATAGTACAGGAGGCTCCACCGCTCGTTGTCAAATCGATATAAACGATGACCCGATATATGACGAGGATGTGTTGCCCGTTCGCGAGAACGAACGTCCCACCGGAAGGGACAAATAAAAAAAAGAGGCGGCCGGAAAGCGAAAAGGGGGCGGCTCGAGTGGAGGGGGCGGTTCGGGTGGACGGGGCGGCTTCGAAAATGGACGAGTTGATAAACGAATTCCGTTCGTTCAAAGAGTTCGCGGCCGAAAAATATAGTCACAAGAAAACCGTGTCGGCCGACTATGCTCGAGCGGAGGATTTTAGGATTATGAGGTTGGATCTCGACTCGGTTCCGGAGGATGAACGCGAGGTTTATCGGCGGATGAAAGAGGAGGTTAAGAAGAAATGGACGTCGTAGGTTGTGAGCGGAGGACTTTGTTAATCGTATCGTTATTTTTTTTTCGTTTTTATGTTTACCGTTTCTAGGATTAGTAGTTTTAATTTTTAGGAAATGTAATTTTATTTTTATGTTATGAAATGAATTTATTTATGTTGTTTTATGTTGTATTTTTTAATTTTTATAAAGTTTTTATTAAGGTGACAAAAATAAAGTTAGAAAATTATAAAATAATTAGGTGGGGTAGCTCCATCCTCCACCCCTCTCAAAAAACAAGGAGGCCCATCCTCCATGGAATGGTGATATGGCGCCTACATGGCGGACCATCCTCATGGGAATGATCCTCCCTATATCCTCTAGTCTTACTAGCAACATTTGAGGCTTGATATCCCTATGATACCTTGGCAAATTCGAGATTTACAGTTTTCTATTGTTTTGTTGTTTTCAAGGCAACATAGTTAATAGGGGTGTAAACAAGCCCGGAAGCTCGAGAGCTACTCGTGATCGGCTCGGTTAAAAGCTCGAAAGAGTCGAGCCTTAACGAGCCCAAGCTCGAGCCTTAAATAGAGCTCGTTTAGTTATCGAGCCCGAGCTCGAGCCTGAAATACAAAGCTCGCTTAGGCTCGCGAGCCCAAACGAGCCTAAACAAAATTTTAGTTCTTTATATATATAATTTAATAATGATGATGATAACATTGGTGAGCCGAGCTCGAGCCGAGCTTTGGCTCGCTTAATCGCTGTTGAAACGAGCTTGAGCCGAGCTTTTAGCTCATTTGAGGTTGTTCTCGAAATAGCTCGATCCGAGTCGAGCCGAGCTCGAGCTTTGGGTTTTACTCGCGAGCCGAGCTCGAGCTCAGAGAAGTAGGATCGAACCGAGCCGAGCTCGAGCTCGAGCTCGAGCTCGAGCTTCATAAAAACATAACGAGCCGAGCTCTAGCCTAGTCGGGTTCGGGCTCGGCTCGGCTCGTTTACACCCCTAAATTAGTTAATTGTTTATTTGTTCGAAACAAAAGTTAAAACAAAACTCTTTGATTTTGTGTTGTTGCTTTCTTGTGAGTAAAAGGAATTTATTTTCTTTATTAGAAAAAGGCTATTTATAAATCAGGAGGTTTATATCTTTTTGAAGGAGGTTTGTTTTCAAGGGCAACATAGTTAATTGTTTGTTTGTTCGAAAAAAAGTTAAAACAAAACTCTTTGATTTTGTGTTGTTGCTTTCTTGTAAGTAAAAGGAATTTGTTTTCTTTATTAGAAAAGGCGATTTATAAATCAGGAGGTGTATATCTTTTTTGAGCTGTGGATCAAAAGAAACAACAAAAGTCAACATGACGATCTCGAAGTTTTCTTTGCAATAAAAATTAAATAAGTTGGTTTATTTTCTATATTTTTGCAAAAGAGATTCGTGATCCATATTAAACGGGTAAGGTTCAGGTCTTGGTTTAATTAAGGGATATTTTTTGGGTTGAACGAGTTTGGGTTTGCCCGAGGTTTGAGTTGGCAAGGAAGAACCGACCGGGAGGATCAAGACCGACAAGAGGAATTGTAAGAAGATCAAAGTGCCGATCGAGTTTCTACAAGAAGTTGCCATGTTTTAGTCGCGAGGTTTGCATCAAAATGAGCCTAAATTCTAAGTGAACGCACTATGATCCAAGAAAGCTAGTGTTTGCTTAAGATCGCAGCCGAGTCAATGGTGGTGCAAGTTCTTATGACCAAAGGATGAGTCGTGGAGAAAAGACTAGTCGAGTACAAGGTCGCAAGAATGTTCGAGCTAGGAAGGAGACGAAAAACACAGCTAGAGATCAAGATGAGTTATATAAGAATCAAGACAAAGAAGACATGTTATAGCCTCCCTATTTCGAGTCGGGAATTAAAGGGATGATTGTTGGCGGTAATTCCCTACTCCTCACAAGTCGGTGATGGGAAAGGGCGACAAAGGAGTTCAAGTCACAAGTCGGTGAACTTGAGGAACCAAATTTAACAAGTAGGTTAAATTGGTTAAGTTTCCTAATTATGTTATAATTATATTTGGTAATGTCTTGATCACCAAGTTAGGGTTAGCATATATAAACTAGGGGTGTGCATGGGTCGGTTTGGGTTGGGTTGGTTTTGACCAAAAACCATAACCATAACCATAACCGCGATGTCGGTTATTGGATAACCATAACCATAACCGATCGGTTATGGTGGTTATGGTTATTCGGTTTTGATGGTTATAGCGGGTCGGTTATGGGTGCTTAACCGTGTATTTAGCTTAGCAAAAAAAAACTAAATTTTTTTTAACATAGAATAATTGTTATTGCATATTTGTATATACCAGTATATTACATAGTATTTAAAAATACATATAATCTATAATATTAACACCAATTATTATCGAATATTCAAATAAAGTGATATGATGCATTACATAAATTCAAATAATCATTCAACCAAAACCACAAAATTATATGAAAAACCGATAAGTACTAAAAAAATTTCAGTAAAAAACATCAAATATTAAAAATATGGTGAAAAGTCCTAAATCCTACAAAGATTTATTACATGTCGGTTCGGTTCGGTTATGGTGGGTATGGAAAAAATGATAACCATAACCGACCCGTTACTTTCCGTTTTTAAAAAAACCATTAACCGACCCACCGGTTTTTTATTTGGTTCGATTTTTTCGGTTCGGTTTTGTCGGTTAATTCGGTTATGGTTCGGTTAATTCGGTTTTTTGCACACCCCTAATATAAACCATGTTAGGGTTAGACATTATTAAAAGAGAAAAGACTATAGATACCGAGTTATGGTATGAGAGTTTGTAATCAGTTTTAAGTTATTTTCTTATTAATAAGATTGAGAGTTATTCGATCTAAATTCTTTTCTTCAACTTTTCTATTGGGTTTGATTGTCGATTGAGACTTAAATATTTTTAGGGCTGGCATATCGTGTATACCCGTACACGATAAGACACGATATACAAAATCCCATACACAAACACGACACGATAACTTATCATGTCCTTTTTTTCAAACACGAACACGACACGATATAAACGAAAATTACTTGTTAATACCTGTTAACACCACTGTTCGACTGTTATATACGAAAATTATCTGTTAATACCTGTTAACACGAACACGACATGCTATCTGAGAGTTACAGAGGGAGTTTAGGGTTTTTTTTAATTGAATGAGGAATGAAAATATAAAGGAATTAAGGAACTCACACGCACATGGCTGATGAGTTTTATTTAATTTAATTTCTTATCGTGTACTAACGGGTATTAATAGGTAAACATGTATTTAACTTGTTTATACACGAAAATTAACAGGTAATCTCGTGTCTACCTGTTTGGTACACGATACCTGTTAAGCCCATACACGATACCTGTTAACGTCGTGTAGGTTCGTGTCGTGTATTCGTGTAAAATTGCCAGCCCTAAATATTTTGTAGTTGGGCTTAACAAGAATTTTGGTTGTGTTTTATACTTAGAGGGTCAAATTATACTTAGCGGGCCTGCTTATCAAAGGATTTAATAAAAATATCACTTTTAGGTCGCATGATAATTTGAATAATTTAAAAGAACGTTAACCAAATAAATAAAATCAGAATATGTGATTCTGATACAGATTTTCTAATGCGTTGATGATGGAATATATTTGTGGTGATTTGTTTATGTTTGTGAGAAACTTGGATATTGTCGACGAGGGCCCTCAGTTGGGCTCCTCGTCTGGACTCACAAGAGGCAACTCATGTTAAAGGCTCATTTCATACTCTAAAAAGGAGACCATGCATAATGAAAGAAGCGGGAACAAGAAAGACTATCACCTCAAGTCATCGTCCATGCCAGAGCATTTAATGACCTGCAACAGGAGAGAGAAAGTGCTAGCCGGAATAATATGAGGTTGGTACTGACTTCATTAAATGCAAGGATCATCGTCCGGGTGTAGAGGGGACACGAATCCAATGATGACTGAGATCCTCTCTGGCGTACATAAGACAATTAGATCTCAGCAGGATTCCCACCATCCGATAAGCTTATCTTTCTATATAAGATATGCACATAATCGTCAAAGGTAAGCGTTCAATAACTCCTTCCTACCAACAAAAGTATGACATTACTTCAAACATTCTCTGATTCGTATTGAATACTCGAACCTTAGAGTTCACACCATACATTCCGGCGACCTCATCGTGCCGGAATATCGCTTCTTCTTCGGCAAGTTTACTTACTCTCACGCTGGAGCTTGGTCACGGACTCCTCTCTAGGGCCCTTCATGACGAGGCTAACGGTGTTCTCTTTTGCAGACCCTCTAAAAGATCTCTTTGGAGTTTGGACGCTGACGAGTCTCTTCAACCAGAATCTAGGGGTAGGAGATTCGACAGATATATTGCAATTTGCCTAATAAATTTCTATTTCTAAATACGTCAAAATTTGAACAACAGAATTGGTCACTTCACAAGGATATATATACTACAATAGTAGTGATTCAAGTTATATCACCAGTTCTTCAAGTCTTGCCCCCAAGCTCCTTAATACGGTCTTAAATATGAACTTAACGCCATATCAAATTTTCTTTTAAAGATTCAAAAGTTTGACATTAAAAGTCAAAATTTGTTTTGACAGTGTTATTTGTATGTGTGTCAGAGTGGACAAACCAAGGCTCTACTTCTTTTTTATTTTAAAGATTCATAAGTTTGACATGAAAAATCAAAGTTCAATCTAGGCACATATAAAGTATATATATGTATCTGATAGTTACTTTTTATTGTATTACCACAGTTAAATAAATAAATCTAAATTGGGACTACATGTAATTAAATACATAAAAACATGAATACGTATACAAAACTGGTCCCGTAACCTTGACCTTACACCCCTTTACATGTCAATGTCAGCCAGCATTTCTTCCACCATTGTAGCGGCCGAACGCCGCCTAACTCATCACCACCAATCAACTTGCCCGAACCGCCGCCACCACCACCATAACTAGCGATTCCAAAAGTTTCATCTTTTTCATAAATATCAAAAGCAGTGACACTAAAGTAATCGAGTCTATTTGTATCCCGCCCAAAATCTAAGTTTTCAGAATTATAATTACCAAAGAAATTACCATCCACATTGCGACTAGAACTATGACTTATTTGCGCACCTGGTAATTCATTTGGAAACTGTTTGGGGCGGAGAAAGTGTCCTTCTCCGCCCCTATGAGTACCCTGACAGAAAAGAGTTTCTGAACGGAGTAACATTGGGATTGTTGTGTGGACTTTATCATCTCTCACTTCTCCACCCCTTTGTGTATCCCGTCGAAAATCTAAGTTTACCGAATTATATTTACCAAAGAAATCACCATTCAAGTTGCAACTAGAATTATGACTTATTTGCGCACCCGATAATTCATTTGGAAACCGTGTGGGGTGAAGAAAGTGCCCTTCTCCACCCCTAAGAGTCCCCGGACAAAAAAGAGTTTCTGAACGGGGTAACCTCGGAATTGTGGTTTGGACTTTATAATCTCTCACTTCTCCACATCTTTGCTCCGCCATGAGTAACAAGTTATCGCGGATTTAGTTTATTTCTACTCCTTTTTATCCTCTAAGTAAGCACACTGTGTTTGACCCTCGTTCAACTTATAAGAAATGCTAAACATTACGAAATTGCTTAGTGAGTGAACTTTGGATGTAGGGTTCGTGGTCTTCTTGTTCGTCGCACCAACCCATAAAATATTTTTTATTGTTTGTTTGAATAAGCTCTCTAGTTTTCAAACATTGCGGCTGGATTCTACTAGTATTTGAAGCATTGACTATTGAGTAGATTACTAGATTACTAGAGGGATAACCCGTTGTGCTACGCAGCGGGTTTTCTATCGGTATCAATTCACTTAGTATGATGCTGACACTTTATGTAACAACCGAAAGAGGAATTTGATCGGTATTGTTATGCATTATTATGGTACTGATACTCACTATAGCAATCGAAAAAAGAAACCCAAAAATAAAGTCCTAATATGTCCAAAAGAATATCGGCACATGTTCTACATTGATCGAAAAACCATAAAATGAATGTTGGTTTCGATAATATCGATGCTAAATGTTATTCGGTCAGAATTAATACGGTTTGTCAGAAAAGATAAAACAGAAAAAAGTCATGCCATGACAAAAACGATATCTACACAAAAAAAACACATTACGTCTAGTAGGGTTTAACCTGCGCTACACCGCAGAAAGGACGTATGTTAAAAAGGGTTAAAATGTTAACTTTTTATTGGGTAGTAGCCTAAGGTAAAAAAAAAGAAACAAAATCTTGCTATGATAGGATTTGAACCCAGGTAACCATGATGTATGTATACGGGTTCAACCAACTGATCTGTGTTAATTATGTGAAATGAGAGGTGTAATAATAATTATATCTTGTTACACAAAGTGAAAATAAAAAAACAACCTACAGCCACCTGCCACGCTTCTTGATGTGAAGAGTTTGATTGGTTTCTTGAAAATAATTACGTGATGAACAATTTGGTGTGAACAATTCTAGCTTGATGTGTGATATGGCCGAGTTTGTTCGACACAACCTTAATTATTGGTTGCCATATTTTCGGGTGAGTATGTTTATCATTTTCGTTAGTATTTGAATGCATAGTAATGTTATAACTCTGAGATCTATGGTCGTAGTTTTAAAAAAAAAATAGTTTTGCTATTTAAAAAGGGGTAGCGACACAGCTTGTTGCCCATTTACCTTCTATCTCGATACCATAGTTGATGCAGGTGTTCATGATATGATTGAACAGAAATCTCGTATCAAATATTAGGTAGCGACAAAGGGTCTAAAGCATTCACCCTCATGCTTTGCTTGATGTCCCATAACGACTTCAAATGCAAAATAAGTCTAGACCAACTCCTAAAGTTGCCTTTGATGAATTTAAAGGCAGCAGATTAAAAAAATTTAAACATTGGTTTTGATAATGTATGGAAAATCAAGAATCACACCTTGGAGGTGAAGTCGCAAAACCATATTCGTGTTCTTTAGACCTGGCGGTGGAGCGAAAAATAAGGGCGATGAGCGATTAATATTGGGGAGTAAAATTCTATCAAAATCCTAATATGTGGATCGGTGTGAAAAGCAGAGATGTGGAACGCTTGATACAAATTTTACACGCTTAAACATTCACCTGTTTCGATCGCTAAGACCGTCACAATTCAAACATATATTTTTGTTTTCCATTTATTGCAATGATTTAGCCACCTTATTTTATAATTTGTTATTTTTATTATCGTTAAGTTTTTTTTTCCACAAATTGTGACCGAAAACAAATAGTCGTGAAATTTCAGGCCACTTAGCTAGCATGCCATAATTGCAATATAATTCGGTGGGAAATAAGCGCTAAATTTGCTACCCATGGTCATTGCCTAGTTTTCTAGTAGTGTGTTCTCACCCAATCAAAACCGAAATTTTAGTTATGGACATTTGAAAACCGATCGAAACTGATTAATCAGTAACAGTTGTTGGTTTGGTTAATCAAAAGCAGTAACACTAAAGTAATCCAGTCTAATTGTAACCCGGCCAGATTCTAGCTTTTCCGAATTATCATCAACATATGAAACTTCCTCATCGAGCCGGGGGTCTCACTGGAAGCAACATCTCTATTCCTACAAGGTAGAGGTAAGGTTGTCTACATCTTACCCTCCTCAGACCCTACATTAGCTTTGCTATTGGTGGGATTTACTGAGTATGATGATGATGATTTGAAACTTCCTCATCTCGAGGACCATAATTTAGTTAGTAAGGGCTCTTCTCCTCCACTTGTTGATTGAATTTTATCATCTCTCACTGCTCTTTTGCTCCATGGCATGATGGGTAAGAAGTTATCACTGATTTAGTTTATTTTTACTATCAGAAGACTTTCTGCAACGACGCATCTAAAACGCTAAAGGGTGGTTCAAATCCAGACTAGATTAGTCAGCATGTCATATCATTTCAAACCACCGTTATTTTAGACCATTTATAATCCATATAATCTATTTTTAATTTATTTACTTAATTATTTATTTTAAGTTATTTTTAAAACTAGTATTAAGCACTCCCTCCCCGCGTTGCGGAGGGGCCATTAACATTGAACTTGCGGCGTGTTAGTGTGAATAACTTAGACCGAAACGTGAAACATAGAAAAGAATAACTAAGTTGATCTAATACCCGCGCGTTGCAACGAACCTGTCAAACGGCAAAAAAAATAGACGACGTAAAAACGTTGAACCGCACACACGTTGCGTCGTGTTAGCTCGCAAAATTTAGAACAGAACGTAAAACGAAAAATTTGCGTAAGATGAAAAGTATAGGAGACCAAAATTCAAAGTATAAAAGTTGTGAGATTAAATTAGAAAAATAAAAGTTTTGATGTTATAAGTAAAAAAAAACAAATAGCTTTGGGTTAAAAATAAAACATCAAATTTATTTTTGAAAACCTCCCAAAGCATGAGGTACACACCTCAATGCACACAAAAATTTAGAGTACGTTATAAAAAAAATTCTGGAAAAAAAAATTAAAAAAAATAGATATTCCATTGAACAAAAAAGCACACTTACAACCTAAAAACAAAAACAAAGAAATAATAAAAATATACACTTAAAACCTAAAAATAAAAACATGCAAATAATAAGCAGAACACACTTAAAACCTAGAAAACATACAAACATGAAAGAATTTGAGATGAGAGAAAGGCTGACTGATAAATTTTGGTGTAAAATGAAAGACGGGTTGAGAGTGAAAGTTTAAAAGTTTGAGGTTAGTTTGAGTTTGGTGTAGGTTTAATTTAAAGTTAAAGTGAGTTGATATTTATTGAAAATTATATAGAGAGTAAATTACAAGTTTTGTCCTTTATGTTAACACCGTTTTTCAGGCGGTGTCATTTGGCGCTAAATTTGACAAGTTTTGTACTTAACGTTTCAAAATCCTGCACGTTATGTCCTTTAGCCCTTAGCTAGTTAGATTTGTGGTTAAATCTAATTACATAAGGGTAGTTTAGTCTTTTTACCCATTGTTTAAATATATTTTATTTTAACAAAAACAAATTCAGATTTAAAGAAACTAACAAATACAAAAGCTAATTAGTTCTAATCTCCCACTCTCTCTCTAACTACCATTGCTCCACCGCCAGTACCAACCCACCGGCCACCACAGCACAACCAGCCACCACCACCCCCACTTGTCACCACTTTCCACCACCGTCAACACCATCGTTGCCACCATAAGCATTCATCATCTACAACCACCACCATCGTTCACACACAAGCACCCATTGTTCATCATCCCCACCTGCAACCACCCTCCAAAGACCACCAATACACTATCTTCATCCAAGGAACAACCGGCCACCACCATGTTTGCGGCATATAATTACAGCCATCTTCATCAATCTTTGCTGCTATCTCCACCATCACCACGGTAAACCACCAACCCATCACCAACAGTCCACCACACTACCCCTTTACTTCTGTAAATAGAAAATCGAATTCTTGGTTCATAGATCTGACCAAGGATTCCACATTCAACACATATTAGAGAGGAAATCATACTTACCGGAAATTGTAGTTTACGAGATTTGTGTTGCCACCACTCGAAACCCTAAATCACCACCACCACTCCTCTCTCTCTCTCTCTCTCTCTCTCTCTTTGTCTCTCTTTCTCTCTCTCTCTCTCTCTCTCTCTCTACACGTGTCTGTTGTCGTACCAAGCAGTTTCTATAAACATTGTTCACATCAAAAAACCTTATAAATTTCGTTCAAATGTGGTGTATAAAGAAGGTCTTCTAGGGTTTTGTTTTTAAAGGGTAAAATTGGGGTTAAAGAGGGTTTTGTTGACGAATTTGAAGCCATTTCATTAGGGTTTGAAGAAGGAGGTTGACAGAATTGAATGTTTTGGTGTACGATTTCATGGTGGTGGCTGGATTGTGGTGGTTCTTGTGGGTGGAGGTGGGAGGAAACAGAGAATTAGAGAGAGAAAGAGATATTTTCTTTTCTTTTTTATATTTATTTTTTGTAAAATAAATTGATGATGAATTTTTGAGTTTTTACACAATTAGTCCTTGGATAGATGAAAGGACAAAACTACCCTTATGTGCAAGGACATGGCCAAATTTAACCCAAAAAATCTAACTGGGTTAGGGCTAAAGGACATAACATGCAGGATTCTGAAACGTTTTGCAGATAACAAACGGGTCTCACGGTGCTTTGTAACGAGTAACCCCCAACATCTCCTCCTTGTAACAAGTCTCAAAGTGCTTTGTTTTGCAGATAACAAATGGATCATCATCGAGGAAAGATTAAGGATTAACCTTTTATTTGACGAGACCATTTCCATAACATAGTTTTTCTTCATTGTCAAAAAAATTAATTGGATACATAATATAGTTTTTCTACTTCTAAAACACATGAATGAGCAATATACATGATGAGATATTCTATGGAAAGAAGTAGATGCTTTACACTCTAACTGAACTTTGTTTAGTTAAAATTGTTCCTTGAAAGTGAAATTAAAGAAATAGATCGGTGTAAGCTCGAATTATTGCTAAAAGTTAGGGCATCGATTATACCAAAACATTTAACATGATTGTCAAATCAACAAGTTTTAGGTTGGTACCATCAATTGCCTTTTATGATTATAGGGAATTGAGCAAGTATACATCAAACAACACCTTTTTCTTCATGGTATTTGTTTAAGATTGTTTAAAACTATGTATACGAAACTACCTAATGGTTTTGTTGACCCTACTTGTCCACATCACAATTGCTTGTTAAACAATAGCAGGAATTTGATTTTATAAGCTATTGATGTGTGCAAAACTAAACATATAATTCACATCATTTTAGGCTTAGTTTTAGTCGTTTTCTTGTTAAAATATAGTAGTTAAGTTATTTATTTGTTTACTTTTGATTTTCAAGTACAAACGGGCCACAAAATGATAAAGATGGTGTTCACATGTTTAAATTCAAGTTTTTCTAGAAAAATGTGCAAGACACGCCTTTGTGCCTCTACCAGCCACTCCCTCATGTCCTAACTATTGTAGAAAAAACAAATCAGAACTCAAGACACGTGGTCGTTCCCCATGAAGCACAACCCCATGCTACACCTTTGACAGAAAAAAGAGAAAGAAGACAACAAGGCATGAGGCTGTGTCTGATGACACACGCACCCGTGCCCAAGACCCCATGTGAAAACAAAACAAATGTGGACCCTATAAGAGTTGACCACAGCTATGCCTCAACTAGGAACAGGGTCGTGCCCATGCAAAAATTCTACTCTACAGGGTCATGTGTAACAATCCTCAAATAAACCGACACCCTCATAATATTTCCGACACCCTAGTATATGTTAAAATGTCCCAATATGTCTTTAATTACACCCCGTATGTGAAAACCGAGCCCGAAATACAGTACAACATTAAAAATAAAATTTAAAACCTGTTTATTAAGTTGAGGCGGGCCGCGTAGGACCCACCCCAACCCTTACACGGGCAGTATCAAGGTTGAAAACTGATTTCGTTGGTTTCTTTAGTTTAGGCGGGCCGCGTGAGATCAAGATAGTGGCACAGCCCGGTGAGGACACGTGTCATCATCGTGTCAAGCCTAGTTGATGATCCGGACGAGCTACGCATTGACCGGAGGTCAACGCGGGCCGCGTAGCCCTCAGACTACTCTTACGCGGGCCGCGTGAGAGTCAGTTTCAGCAACTATATAAAGGAGCCATCGGGTTCAACCAGAAATCGTTCATTTTCTTTTCTCAATCTCGAATTCTCACATTATAGGCATAATTTCCAAGTATTATACCCCCTAATTAGCGAGGTTCTGCTCCGTTGTAAGTATTATAACCCCAGTTTCGTATTAGATACGCTGCCCGATTGATTTAGGGTTTCGTAACAACTGTCGTGGTTCTGCCCGACGTAGTTGTTGGAATACCGTCTCGGGAAGGGTATCATTAATATTTTCAAAGGTTTATTATACTAACCTATGTACATTTGTATAAATTATAGATTGTAACACCTCAAAAATTCACGTCCTATAATGTGTTGACACGTGTCATAAAGTTTAAACGTGTGAAAGAAATATTATGGAAGGACTAAAGTTGCCAAAGACAAGGAAAGGCAATGATACAATATGGGTTATAGTTGACCGACTGACTAAGTCAGCTCATTTCTTACCCATCAAGGAGACTTATAGCTCCGATATGTTAGCCCATTTATACGTTGATAAGATTGTAGCCTTACACGGCATACCTGTAGCTATTATCTCTGATCGGGATACTAGGTACACGTCACATTTTTGGAAAAGTTTCCAACAATCTTTGGGCACACGTTTGAATTTTAGTACGGCTTATCATCCTCAGACTGATGGTCAGAGTGAGCGTACTATTCAAACGTTGGAAGACATGCTGCGTGCATGTGCGATCGATTTGGGAGGTAGCTGGGATAAGAACCTACCATTAATCGAATTATCCTACAACAATAGCTACCATACCAGCATTAAGGCTGCGCCTTTTGAGGCATTATACGGTAGAAAGTGTAGATCGCCAGTTTGTTGGGCGGAAGTTGGAGAAGTCCAGTTATCAGGACCAGAGATCGTGTTCGAAACGACGGACAAGATTGTCCAGATTCGTGAAAATCTCAAAGCTGCCCGAGATAGGCAGAAGAGTTACGCTGATCCAAATCGCAAGGATTTTCACTTCGAAGTAGGTGACAAAGTCCTACTTAAAGTCTCGCCCTGGAAGGGAGTGATGCGATTTGGTAAGAAAGGCAAGCTAAGCCCGAGATACATAGGACCTTTCGAGGTTATCGAACGTGTCGGGTCAGTTGCCTATAAGTTAAACTTACCGGAAGAGCTCAGTGGAATTCACAATGTGTTCCACATCTGCAATCTGAAGAAGTGTTTCGCTGACGAATCACTGGTTATACCACATACAGATGTGCATATAGACGCGAGCTTAAAATTTGTTGAAAAACTGTTGTCGATTGAAGATCGACAGGTAAGGAAGCTTCGAAGGAAGCATATACCTTTTGTAAAGGTCAAATGGGATGCCCGTAGAGGTCCCGAATACACGTGGGAGGTTGAATCCACGATGAAAGAAAAGTACCCTTACTTATTTCAGTAAATCTCGGGTCGAGATTTATTTTAAGGGGGTGAGGATGTAACACCTCAAAAATTCACGTCCTATAATGTGTTGACACGTGTCATAAAGTTTAAACGTGTGAAAGAAATATTATGGAAGGACTAAAGTTGACAAACGTGGAAAGTATGTGAATATACGTATTCTAAGTGTCAATTGTGAATAAATATATTGTATATTAACCCTACACGATGCTCATACCTTCAAACGAATAAATCATGGATCATACGAAGCTAAAAGTGAGTAATTACAAACTACAGGGGTTAAATGTGTCAACATGTTTAAAGATATACCTCTGAGTGACCTTTTGACAAACCCAAAGCTTTGTAACGGTTAATTATGCTCACTAGAATACACGGTTTAAATTTCGTAAAGTTTCGTTAACGTATGAGAAAGTTATGATCGAATTCGTGTGCGAAGGGTTAAAGCGTAAACGTTGAAAGTTGGGACTTTTCGGGTTAACCGGAAGTGTCCAGGGACTTGGCAAAGTGGGTATAAGTCCTAAAGCCCTTATAGATCAATTTTGAGGGTTTATAATGCAAGAAAATAAGGTCCTTTCGAAGTTTGAAGAGCCAGGGACCAAAACTGCAAATAATAGAAAAATGGGTTAGCTGAATTATACATGCTCGCGTAGCGCGAGCCTGAAGCCCTATGGCGTCGCGCTACGCGACTGCTACATCTGGGCAGACTTCCTGATTTCGTGGATGTGTGTCTGCTAGGTGCCTATATGCGCGACCTTTACCCGTTTTTCCACTTCTCTTGGCCCCTAAAACACCCCCTAAGCCTCTAGGACACCTGTTGATCAATTGTGGGCACTAATAGACTTGTTTGTCAATCAAATGTGGTGAGTGAAACCACTATATAAGGCCCTTCAATGTCACATTCATTCTCACACCTTCTCCTGCATTTGTGGATCATTTCTGGAGCTATCAAGCAGCCTCAAGTGATCAATCTCGTGCATAGGACTCTTGTAAGTCTGCTAGTTCTTGTTTGTTTGAGTTTAGCTTAGTTAATTAGCTAAAAGTCAAACCGTCGTAATTACGGTTTGACTTCGAGATTAGTCAATAATGGCTCAGTCATATCTCGAAATAAAAGTAGTTATAAGTTGGTATTTATGTGAGTAATAAAACCCCAAAAGGGTTTCCCCTGATCACCACTTTAACTAGTCCAAATGTCGGGTCAAACATGTACTTAAAAAGTCAACAGGATTCTTAAATTACAATTTATGCATGATTAGCTATCTAGAACATATACAACCTGTTTGATTATTGTTATAACTTAGTAATTAGTGTAAGAACATGTCCAAACCTGTTCAACCCGACTATTTCATGTTTAGACCCGGTTCGGAACCGAAAGTCACATAGTTTGACTTTCACTTTGACTTTCAGTTCTGACCCGTTTAGGCATATTTTAGAAATGCCTCAGAGCTTTAATTGGACTAGGTTACATGTTAGAACAACCCTCTGTGATTATACACCTTGGTTCATTAGTTATCCAATTAATATGCATGTTTCCGTTAATTACTCATATGTTGACCGTTATGCCCTTATTACCTTAAAACGTGAATTATGAAAATGTAAAAGTGTAGAAACCTTTGTTACTGATATATAGACTTGTATGCAAAGTTTGACATCAGTTTGACTTGTAGATTAAGAGTTATGCTCATTATCGCAAAACTAATGCTTTATGTTAATAAAATGGCGTAATTAGCGTATAACCTAGTTAAACATACTTTTTGGTATCAAATATTTTACCCACTGATGTAATATATTATTTTGGGATTTTTAAAGATTTTTAATTAATTTTAGGCTGAGCATAACTCGTAGTCGTAGGCTTAATCCGGTAATTGTCGGTTTTGCCCTTACGGGCCATAAAATGGGTTTTACATATCTAAACGACCCCAAACCTTTTGCCACTTATTAGTTATGATAAATAAATTATTTTAAGCCTTCTGGAAGTATAAAAATATCAGATTTAAGTATCGAACCCGGTAATGGCCTTTAATCGCCTTATTTAGCGTTTCTAGCGCATAGTATGTTTTAAAATCATATTGGACATACCCGGGTTGATACCTACTGGTATTTTAAGAAAATTAGGATATTTTAACAGTAAGCAAAAGTTGATAAACTCAGACCTCAGTTTTGAGCTTTTCGGCTTATGTGAAATTACCAAAATACCCCTACGGGGCCTAGTTTGGTTAAAAATGATAAGTTTCACATACATGATTTAACCTACTGATATAACTTAGCAAATTGAGTATATTTGCTGATTACATCAGACCTGTAACTCAGGTTGTCACTTAAACTCTTTTATAAACTTTTAAATGACCAAACTACCCCTACGGGGCCTAGTTTGTGTTTAAACACGTTTCGGGCATAACGAAAGACACCCTACTGATGTCACAACATATTTGAGACATAATTAACTTAGGAAACCTGTATATAGCTCTCATAACTACCCGTCACGCTTATTACGCGTACGGCTCGGTTTATGTAACAAGTTTACATAAATTAGCCGAAACGGGTCAAACCTTAACGGTTTT
The DNA here is from genome assembly GCA_030545235.1 of Helianthus tuberosus. Classification (NCBI taxonomy): domain Eukaryota; kingdom Viridiplantae; phylum Streptophyta; class Magnoliopsida; order Asterales; family Asteraceae; genus Helianthus; species Helianthus tuberosus. The sequence continues at coordinate 145,094,376 of CM060399.1, forward strand.
ATCTCAAAATACAGAATGTGAATAATAAACCCATATTAAACAAGTATTCAAACTTGTCGGGTCTGAATCACATTCTATCCGGTCTTCGCTTAATCGTGCGTACGAACCGTATCTTGAAACTAGCCGGTCTAAGCTTAAGCTTAATAAAAGACCTGTTAGGATTCTAATAGGTTATATTAAACCTTCATTCCAGATTAGGAGAACCAGTAAAAGCTACGTGCATTTTGCTTGTTGTGATTAATACTTACTCAGGTAAATACTTTTAACTTATTTTCCCTATACGGGCTTGGGTTACGGTATATAGCATACCGCTTGATCGGGCATCAAATCTCCACGCTTAGTGGGTAGTTGAATAATTTGATCGGCTCGTTTAAACAGTCTTGTTTACTTTACAGCCTTTGGGGGGTTAATGACCATGTCCCGGATATCCTTGGCATCATCTTACGAGATTGGCCACGACCTGAGCACGGGGTGTAGGCGTACACCCGGCAGTGTATAACTCAATAGCGTGGTGTGTCTATTGATCTTTAACCCGGACTAGGTCCGGGCTACTGAACGCATAAGTAACATGTAATTCGTTCACAAGATTATAATATTAAATAATTCTCCCAAGTTATAAAAATGTTTATGCCATGTGCATCCAAACCAATTTTCAATCATTTTCCAAAATGAGTCAGTTGAATGTATTTACCAGTGTAAACTGACGTATTTTCCCAAAAAGATTAAATGCAGGTACTAAGCGAAATTGGCTGGGATTTCTCCTAAGCATCATTAGAAGTCTCGAAAGCTTAAGATGCCTGAAGTCTGTTGAACCATTAAATGTTATTTTGTTTCGATCTTACTGTGGATAAACATCTGGATATTGTGACTTTGATTACAATAAATAAATTCGGTTGTATCATATTTTAAATTTGCTTCCGCTGTGCATTATTATATTGTGTTGTTTGACTATTACGTTGCCAACCACGTCACGATACTCCCCCACCGGGCCCACCGGTGACACGTGGAAATCGGGGTGTGACATAGATTAATCCCAGGAAACCCTTACGCAAAGTCTAAGATAGCAATGTGAGTTTATCCTCTTTTTGTTAACCTTTTTGTAATATTTTACAAAACCTTAAATGTTTTACAATGTGATTAAGCGGTGATTGAGTCTTTGTAGTTCTTCAATTACTGCCGGTATGTTAGGGTTTTGTATACAAAATTTACTACACTGTGAGTAGTAAGTCGGGACGACAATACGTTACCATTGGACAACGAGTTAGCCAATGTGTATTATGACCCACCAGTCAGGATTGACAGTACTGAATGAGTAATTGTGTAGAAATAAACAATGTGATCGCTCTCAATACTGTTTTAATTAATAAAATGTTTCTTGATTAAACTGGGATTCACTCACCAGTATTTCCTACTGACAAATGTTTTTAAAACACGTTTCAGGTAACACAATGTGACAACCAATTAGTAAAAAGCCAGCTGGAGAGCACTGAAGGCTTGGGAAAAATGTGGCTATAAAAGTTACCTAAAAGATGATGTTTTAAATTCAATAAAATAGGGTTTATCCCTATAAACTTATTGTAATAAGAAACTTGGGTTTTACCCATGTGATTATTAAATGTGGTGGTTTTACTCTGATAAACATTTCCTAACTACGGTCCTGATGTAATTTCCGCTGCCATATTAACCAACTGATACCACCGAAATTCTGAGTTCGCGTCCGCCCGTTCCCGGGACAGATAAGGGATCGGGGGTTGAGACAGAAGGTGGTATCAGAGCCTAGCCATTGGTCTAAGCCAAAGAAGTGTTCTCCTGACACTTAAATTCTAAATTTTGTGTTAGGAAATAATTTATGTGATTATGTGTTTTGTGTTATTTGACTAGTTGTTAGTTTATAGTATGAGTGATCAAGGACCCTCAGACATGTGTCGTCAGTTGTCTGATTCACCTAGGAGTGAAGGTACCTCTTCACAGCCTGCCCTTTCTGGGTATTCTGCTGATCAGGAAGAAGGGATGTTTGCCTTTAAAGCTCAGTTGGAGGAGCCATTCCCTCATAAAAAGAGAGGATGGTTCAGTAAGGAAGCATTTGCACGTAGGAAAAGAATGCGAAAGTTGCAACAGCAAAGAGTCCTAGCAGCCGCTAAGCGAAAGACAGATGCCCATACACATGATATGCTTAATAGAAGCCTAGCCAATTTCCATATCCTAGCCACAACTGCTGCTGACCCAAGTCTGGATCAAATAATAGCACCTCAACTACAATTGCCAATCCCTGACCAACCGATGGAGATGGAAAACCCTGAAAACCAAGTAGAGATGCATGACTTCAATCCGGAAGAAATCCCTAGGGTACCAGCACCATATCCCCTAGACCCAAATTACGATCCCTGGTGGGATGACGTTAGGGACTATGTGCAACGTTACCCGATCTATGAAGAGACACATATGCAAAACATAGGAGCCTACCCAGGTATGGACCCTTTAGATCCCTATTACCAAGATGATTATATTAGGGAAATCTTAGAAGATCCTTACCGATTTCAGGCACTTTCACCCCCATATCAGGAACCCGCACCCCAGATTCCGAACCCAGTCCTAGAACCTGCACCCCCAATGAGTGCAGAAAACGTACAAGAACTTAGGACTTTTGGTGAGGAAATTTTAGAAAGCAGTGAGAGAATGAGACAGGTGGGAGAGCGACTCGTATGGAAATACAATGAGTGCAATATGGATTTTTGGATAAATCCATATCCGTGAATGTGAGAATGGAGACGGTAATAGTAATAATAATATAATAATAATAAAATAAAATATGTGTGTACGAATGCCTATTACTAGTAGTGTAATTCTATTTCAGTTGGTATTGTAATTTTTTATTCAGTACTAGTGTGTAATAGATACATAATAGTATATGAATAGAGTAAAGTCGCAATGATCGACGCTTTTGGAAAAAAATGCGTATAATGTGATTGACTATATTAATATTATTTTGTGATATTAATACGGGGAAAATGTTTAAAATTCAGATGGCCAATGAAGGAAATCAAGGAAATCTGAATAACGATAACCAGAGTAACATTAACGTGGTTAATGAGAATCCAAGCATCAATAACAATGGAAACCAAATGGATAATAGTGTCGTTCAACATATAGTGGCACAAGGAATCATGGATGCAATGCCATTTATTATTCAAACGATTCAAGAAGCGAATAATAAAAGTAAGCATAGCAGTAAGCGACCAGTTGAACCAGAAAACAGCATAAACAATGGACCCGTACTTCAGGTGCCCATTCCCAAAAGAAGAAGAACCATGCCTTATGGTTGTTCTTATAAAGAATTCTGGTCTTGTAAACCAATGGAATTCTCGGGCAACGAAGGGGCTATTGCAACTCTACGCTGGATATAGAAGACTGAGGCAGTCTTAAGAATAAGCAAGTGTGCTGAAGAAGATAAGATATTGTTTGCTTCTAATCTGTTTAAGAATTCAGCACTAGAATGGTGGAACACTATCCTCCAATCAAGAGGAAGTGATAGAACTTACAATATGGAATGGGAAGAATTTAAGAACAAGGTAGAAAGGAAATTCTGCCCACCCAATGAGAAGGAACAGATAGCAAACAAATTCCTAAACCTTAGGATGACTGGTGTGGATAGTAAGGGATACACTAAGTTATTCTTTGAATATGCTAGAATAGTACCAACCCTTGCTTCACCTAAACCAGTATTAATCTCCCGTTATATATGGGGATTAATCGAAGAGATTAGACACGTAGTCAAGGCAGCTAGACCTCAAACCATAGAAGAAGCTGTAGAACTGGCAAATACCTTGACAGATGAATTAGTCCGTACCCGAGAAGAGGATCAAAGGAGGAACCTAACCCAAAAGCTCACACGAGAATTTCGTTCTAGAAATTTTAATCGTGGGAAAAATACAGGTTCTACCACTACACCTTACTGTAAAAATTGGAAAAGAAAGCATTCAGGAAGATGTTCCATATACTGTAACTTTTGCAAACTTTCGGGACACAAGGAAGAAGACTGCAGGAAGAAAGCTAACAACAGGATATGTTACAACTGCGGAGAACAAGGTCATATCAAGCCAAATTGTCCGAAATTAGCTCAAGCTGCAAACAACAAGAATACCAAAAATGCTAGAGCATTTGTTCTGACTGTAGATGAAGCCAAGATGATTCCAGATGTCATAGCTGGTACGTTTTTAGTTAATGATATTTTTGCTAAAGTATTATTTGACTCTGGTGCGAACCAAAGTTTTATTAATACATCATTTTGCAAATTTCTAAATCAGTCATTAACTAAACCACCACAAGAATGTCTAGTAGAGATAGCTAATGGAGAAACCGTTAGGATTTCGGAAATCTTGCAGGGAGCAAGAATAGAAATTTTAAATCAGAAGTTTATTGCAAACCTTTATCCCATGAATCTGGCAGGATTTGATGTCGTATTAGGAATGGATTGGTTAATAGCCAATAAAGCCAGTATTTTATGTGATCAAAAGTCAATTCAAGTAAATTCACCAAAAGGTAAAACGGTCACAATTAAAGGAAATAAACCATCTAGATCCACAAAATTCATCTCTGTGATGAAAACTGCAAGTTACATAAGAAAAGGATCATTAGTGTATTTGATTTCTATAATCACTAACACTAAAGGAAAGGATTTAAAAGATATTCCAATAGTATCTCAGTTTTCAGATGTATTTCCAGAAGAATTGCCAGGGCAATCTCCAGATAGAGAAGTTGAATTCAGAATCCATTTAATACCAGGAACAGCACCGATTACCAAAGCACCTTACCGTTTGGCACCCGCAGAAATGCAAGAATTAAAGAAACAATCACACGAATTGTTAGAAAAAGGATTTATACAACCAAGTTCGTCGCCATGGGGAGCGCCGATACTGTTCGTTAAAAAAGGACGGATCAATGCGTATGTGCATTGATTACCGTGAATTGAACAAAGTTACGATTAAGAATCGGTACCCATTACTGAGAATCGATGATTTGTTCGATCAACTGCAAGGAGCTCGATTTTTCTCTAAAATCGATTTAAGGTCAGGATATCATCAATTAAAGGTACAGGAAGAGGACATTCCTAAAACCGCATTTAGAACAAGGTATGGTCATTATGAATTTACTGTCATGCTATTTGGTCTAACCAATGCCCCAGCTGCATTTATGGGCATGATGAACCGAATATGTAAGCAATATTTGGATAAATTCATAATCGTTTTCATAGATGATATTCTCATTTATTCTAAGAGTAAGGAAGATCATGTAAAGCATTTGCACGCACTTTTAAGTTATTAAGAAGGGTATTAAGAAAGGAAAAGCTTTACGCTAAATTTTCAAAGTGCGAATTTTGGTTAGAACAGGTACAGTTTCTTGGACATTTAGTCAATCATGAAGGAATTCATGTAGATCCAACAAAAATCGAGGCGATTACTAAATGGAAAACCCTTGAGTCACCAACCGAGGTTAGAAGTTTCTTAGGATTGGCCGGTTATTATAGAAGATTTATTCAAGATTTTTCTAGAATAGCCATTCCTTTAACTAAGTTAACCTGTAAATCCATTAAGTTTGAATGGGGACCAAAACAAGATGAAGCATTTAGAATTCTTAAGCAAAGATTGACTAATACACCCATATTAGCATTACCAGAAGGAACGGAAGATTTTGTAATATATTGTGACGCTTCTAAATTAGGTTATGGATGTGTATTAATGCAACGTCAAAAGGTTATAGCTTACGCATCTAGACAACTTAAGAATCATGAAAAGAATTATTCAACCCATGATCTAGAACTAGGAGCTATAATTTTTGCTCTTAAGATTTGGAGACATTACCTTTATGGTAGTAAATTTACCATATTTACTGATCATAAGAGTTTAAGGTATGTTTTCAAGCAAAAGGAGTTGAATATGAGACAAAGACGCTGGATGGAGATGCTTAGTGACTATGATTGTGATATCCAGTATCATGAAGGAAAAGCAAATGTAGTGGCAGATGCTTTAAGTCGAAAGTATCATGAAAAGTCAAAAAGGGTACGTTCTCTTAAATTAAATCTGCAAGTAGATTTAAATGATCAGATAAGAAAAGCACAAGAATCAGTAATCAAGGAAGATACTGAAAAATTGAAAGGTATGCTAAAAGATTTAGAACAAGGAACCGATGGAATTTGGAGATTTCATAAAGAGAGAATGTGGATACCTAAATTAGGAAACCTACGTCATCGTATATTAGAAGAAGCCCATAAGTCTAAATATACGATGCATCCAGGAAATGATAAGATGTATCAAGATTTAAGAAGGAATTTCTGGTGGATAGGAATGAAAAAGTACATAGCAGCCTATGTTTCTAAATGTTTAACTTGCTCACAAGTTAAAGCTGAACACCAGAAACCCTCAGGATTTCTACAACAATTAGAAATGCCAATATGGAAATGGGAATTAATAACAATGGATTTTGTTACTAAACTACCCAAAACAAGGAAAGGTGATGATACAATCTGGGTGATTGTTGATAGGCTAACCAAGCAGCTCATTTCCTACCAATGAAGGAAACTTTCAGTATGGAACAGCTAGCCAAATTATATGTAAATGAAATTGTTTCATTACATGGAATTCCTTTATCAATTGTTTCTGATAGGGATAGCCGATTTACCTCTCATTTTTTGTCAAGTTTCCAAAAGGCGATGGGAACCAAGTTAAATCTAAGCACAGCTTATCATCCTCAAACGGACGGACAAAGTGAAAGGACAATTCAGACAATGGAGGACATGCTTAGAGCTTGTGTAATTGATTTTGGAGGTAATTGGGACGATCACTTACCTTTAATAGAATTTTCTTATAATAATAGTTATCACACAAGTATCAATGCTGCACCATTCGAAGCACTTTATGGACGAAAGTGCCGAACCCCAGTCTGTTGGGCAGAAATTGGGGAAAGCAACTATCTGGCCCTGAGATAGTGCAAGAAACAACTGACAAGATTATTCAAGTCAAGGAACGATTGAAAGCAGCACGTGATCGACAGAAGAGTTATTCTGATAACCGATGCAAGCCATTGGAATTTCAAGTAGGAGATAAAGTATTGTTGAAAGTCTCTCCTTGGAAAGGAGTAGTAAGATTCATAAAAAGGGGAAAGCTAAGTCCCAGGTATATTGGACCTTTTGAGATTATTAAAAGAATAGGACCTGTAGCCTATCAGCTACAACTGCCAGAGGAAATGGCAGGAATACATGATGTATTTCATGTATCTAATCTCAAAAAGTGTTTAGCTGATGAATCACTAATAGTACCTCTTAAGGATATAGAAGTAAATGAACAACTCAAGTTTATAGAAAGACCTATACAGATTGAAGACAGGAAAGTCAAGAATCTCAAACACAAGAGATTAGTTATGGTCAAAGTGAAGTGGGACTCCAAAAGAGGACCTGAGTACACATGGGAGCTTGAATCAGAGATGCAAAGGAAATATCCGCACTTGTTCCAGTAGATCACGAGGACGAGCTCTAAAACAAGGTGGGGAGAATGTAACAATCCTCAAATCAACCGACACCCTCATAATATTTCTGACACCCTAGTATATGTTAAAATGTTCCAATATGTCTTTAATTACACCCCGTATGTGAAAACCGAGCCCGAAATACAGTACAACATTAAAAATAAAATTTAAAACCTGTTTATTAAGTTGCGGGCCGCGTAGGACCCACCCCAACCCTTACGCGGGCAGTATCAAGGTTGAAAACTGGTTTCGTTGGTTTCTTTAGTTTAGGCGGGCCGCGTAAAATCTCCCGATAAGCTTACGCGGGCCGCGTGAGATCAAGATAGTGACGCAGCCCGGTGATGACATGTGTCATCATCGTGTCAAGCCTAGTTGGTGATCCGGACGAGCTAGGCATTGACCGGAGGTCAACGCTGGCCGCGTAGCCCTCAGACTACTCTTACACGGGCCGCGTGAGAGTCAGTTTCAGCAACTATATAAAGGAGCCATCGGGTTCAACCAGAAATCGTTCATTTTCTTTTCTCAATCTCGAATTCTCACATTATAGGCATAATTTCCAAGTATTATACCCCCTAATTAGCGAGGTTCTGCTCCGTTGTAAGTATTATAACCCCAGTTTCGTATTAGATACGCTGCCCGATTGATTTAGGGTTTCGTAACAACTGTCGTGGTTCTGCCCGACGTAGTTGTTGGAATACCGTCTCGGGAAGGGTATCATTAATATTTTCAAAGGGTTATTATACTAACCTATGTACATTTGTATAAATTATAGATTAATCCCAGGAAACCCTTACGCAAAGTCTAAGATAGCAATGTGAGTTTATCCTCTTTTTGTTAACCTTTTTTGTAATATTTTACAAAACCTTAAATGTTTTACAATGTGATTAAGCGGTGATTGAGTCTTTATAGTCCTTCAATTACTGCCGGTATGTTAGGGTTTTGTATACAAAATTTACTACACTGTGAGTAGTAAGTCAGGACGACAATACGTTACCATTGGACAACGAGTTAGCCAATGTGTAATATGACCCACCAGTCAGGATTGACAGTACTGAATGAGTAATTGTGTAGAAATAAACAATGTGATCGCTCTCAATACTGTTTTAATTAATAAAATGTTTCTTGATTAAACTGGGATTCACTCACCAGTATTTCCCACTGACAAATGTTTTTAAAACGCGTTTCAGGTAACACAATGTGACAGCCAATTAGTAAAAAGCCAGCTGGAGAGCACTGAAGGCTTGAAAAAAATGTGGCTATAAAAGTTACCTAAAAGATAATGTTTTAAATTCAATAAAATAGGGTTTATCCCTATAAACTTATTGTAATAAGAAACTTGGGTTTTACCCATCTGATTATTAAATGTGGTGGTTTTACTCTGATAAGCATTTCCTAACTACGGTCCTGATGTAATTTCCGTTGCCATATTAACCAACTGATACCAGCGAAATTCTGAGTTCGCGTCCGCCCGTTCCCGGGACAGATAAGGGATCAGGGGTTGCGACATCGTGACTCACTAGGCACAGGGTCATGCCTCGTGTTCTAGACAACCTATAAATTGAGTCTATTGCCTTCCATTTCATGACATCCCTGAACCCCATGACACCCTCACCATCCACCATCATCCACTTCATACACAACCCATTTCTAAACCATTCTACCATATATCCACCGACCATTCCGCTACCTTTTATTATTTTTATTTCTGTTTTAACTAGTCAAAGATTGTAAGAACTCTTTTTAACAAACATCAACACTTGGGGGAATGATGATTTTATGATACTTATTTTTATAGCCATGAATGTTTAACTTCTTGCATCACTCGGGGGAAATGAACCCTTAAGGGCTCCTTTACCCCTAATGTTTTGGATAACCTTAAGGTGTGTGTTAATGACTTTAAGCAACTAATCACTATACTGAAAGTGAATTTTTTCAAACTCTTAAAAGCAAATCATTAATCTTGTGTTTGTTGAGTTAAACATTCACGTTCTATGTTATGTAGTCAATAAAATGTTAATCACTTGGAAGAGAGTTAGAGGTTTTGGTTTGAGACTTTGGATTTGGTAAATCTTGCCTCAGTGTGGGAGTAAAGTCTAAGCGTTGAGGACTTGGTCTAAGTTCATCTCCTTTACTTTTGTATAGGCAAAACCGAGCAAGAGGTCAATAATGGTTGGTGGACTAATGTCACGGCCCCCGTCCCGGTTTTACCCCTTTCGGGAGCTGCGGGACAGAAATCCCGTGGTATTTATTAATTGAGTTGACAGCGGAAGATTTACAGGATCTTTTAATACTTAAAAATGCCCAATTATTTTATTTCATAATTTGGGATATACCCCGTAATTTACAATAGAGGAATTTCACAAGGAAATTCCCTGGTTTACAAAACATGTTTATTTATTTAACTGAGCCAGCACTTCAAGCTTTATTAGTGCTCCGCAGCACTTTTCCTTGATTCACAGCAGGTTGCCTGAAACATGTTTAAAAAAATATTTTATCAGCGGGGAAATACTGGCGAGTCACTCAAGTTATATAAAACGACACATATAGTTATAAATTACAACATAAGAGTGATTACAATGGCTTCTATCTTATTTTTATCTGGCGCCGTGTCACAGCCTTGTAACGATGGTTATACCACTATTGGGTCCTTTCACCCAAGTAGTGATGATTATCACTGTTAGGTTGATGAACCTAACCGTGAGAAATTAGTAATGTGCACAATACCCCACTAGCCAGTGATTTAAGATAACCACGACTTAATCCCTGTAATTATAACTTTAAAAATAGTTTGAGGTATTGTAAAACAATTTGATAAAAAGAGAATGACTCACATTGCAAGTTTAATCGGACAGAACCTTGTCTACAGATTTAGCCTTGTTAACCTAATTCAAATAACAATGCACACGAAAACTAGGTCAGTAACTTTAATCCAACTTTTTACGACGACTCACGAGATCAAAACCTTCACAATGAATGACAAAGTGTGATACTTAAACATCCATCGAATTCACGATGAATGACAAAGCATAACCCGAGTTTGGGCAGCACTTAAACATCCATCGGATTGGTTTTTGTCGATCGTACATTAAATCGTAGCAGTGATCGAGTTATTACCCTGTTATCGCGGCATAATTTCATGATTGTGTGTGTTATGTAGTAAACTGGTGATATCTCAACGTACAGAATGAATTTTTACGTCGAACCAACGCCAGAATTCAAGTGCCACGCCCTTCTATATATACTGGAAAACAGCTCCTTCGCGTGGCGCGAGGGGCTGTCGCGTGGCACGAGGGGTGCCCCCTAGCATAGGGTAGCCCCGTGTCTTACTAGCTCAGCTGAGTCGACCGTTCGTTAAAATTCGAATTCTATCAAAAACTGTTTAGATAATATCAACTAGGAAATACCCCCCTGAGTTTTAGGGGCCCTGATCCTGATTCCGATTGTTCTGAAAATTTTAGGGGTTATGCAGGATTATTTGGGGGTCTCAATTAGGGTTTCCTATTAGACATAATAACATAAGAAATAGTAGTTTTAATGAGAGTTGTTACAACTAAGACCTTTATGAGTGGTTTTTAATTAATACTTTAACCGCAACAATGGGTAATTGTTGTGTTGACAGATTTTTGCGATACCTAGTTCCATTGTTGTGGGTTTGATCTCGACATTGCGAATAATCTTCCTGCGGATTTTGCTCAATATTGTTGAGGGTAGTGTCACCCACAAAATGGGGGCCTACCACCTTTTGGCATTAACACACACATATTCATTTTCTTCATAGAACGACTTTAGATGGTTGTCATATGACGAGTGATCATGGCAACTTTCCGAAGAGGCGTATGATTTGGTAACCATACCAAGAGCCATTTCAATTTTTCGTTAATGATTTTTTGGGAAATCCATAACTAAGTGAGGGTATGAATATTTTGAAATTTTTGAGTACGGGGACCCAAAAAGTCAAGGAATGATCTTAACATAGTGGTTGGCCAGTTTTGTCCACGCTAGTATCAAGTCCTGCAAGTTAGGATAACATAAGGAAATGTTGGACATTTCAAATGAATAGTGGTGGAGCAATGCATCGTAGGGTGTTATCATTGTTACCCTAACTAACGCTCGTTCTATTTGGAGACCGAATCTCAAGAAATGAACATACAAATTCTAGACTGATTTATGAACATTAACTTGAACCATAAACTTGACCAAGACTCTCATATGATTGCGTATGCACTCGTAATAATAATTTGCATTGCACGGTCATCCGAGCGTCGTCTAAATCCAAACACCCGATTAAGGGGACTGAAATGTCCATTAGGTTGCGTTTTCGGACGCTGAAGATTAATTATGGCTAAAGACATTAAATGATTTACCCAATAATCAAGGCTCGATGGAAACTACGCGGGATGGAATGACCGAGAAGGGTCCATTTAGATGCGTCCTAATAGGCTATGATAGGAAATATCCAAAATGCTTTTACATGCATGTGACTACAAAAATGATTCCAAACAAAGATTTAATTTCCTGATAAATGCATGCTTAAAAATGTCATCTATAAAGTTGGTGAGTTCATAAGTTTTATTGAATCGTTTCATTTAATTATAACACATTTATTAGTTTTCTTTGGGAACAGGTTTTGTAACCCTAATTTGTGATTATAAATAACTAGTCTTGTACTTGTAATTCCCTATAACGAGTGGTGAGAGGCATAAAACAGAAAAATTCCTTGTTGCAGCATGTGGACGTAGGTTTCACATCGAAACCAAACCAAATAAATTCTTATGTTAGTGTTCGTTTATTTACTGCAAATTAAAGTTGGTTGTATGTGTTGCTTTCACGTCGAATACCTAACAATAGTAGCAAGAGTTAAAGTTCGTTTGGTTAATGAAATATACAAGAATTAGATAAAATATTCCATCCGAAATTATGTTTGGCTAAATTATTTCTTTAATCGATGACATCCAATTTCCATCCCATATGTGATGAAATTATAAATATTTAATTATAGCACTAAAACACTCTCAACCCAAATGACAAAAATATCACTGAGAAAAAAAACTTATCCACGTTTCTTTATCAAAAACACTTCCTCCTGTCACAATCAAATGAAGTCTTTAAGGTAAGAGGTAACGTCCTACAAACAAGCAGGTGATGGTTATCAACGAGCCAATACATAGTGGGTATACCGTGATCTAACAAGAACTTTGATGAACTCCCATTAAAAAGGTCCAATACATGACCAACAACTTCGAAACATGAAAAAGAACAGATCAATATGATCATTACCATTGTAAGACCCTAACACGTTTTAACCGAAATGACGCAACGAAATATACGAACCATAAAATTTCTTTCTTTATTAACTGTTAGACATGCATGAAGGTTCATTTAAAGAGTGTTGAACAATTTCTTAAAAGAATTATGACACTCATTCTTAATTCAAGTATCATGCGTGATAGATAAATACAGACAACATGATCATTCTCCCCGTACAATCCTTGCTCTTTGAATCGATCTACGCCCGTTTATCCGTGATGGGAATGGAGAAAATCTGTACAATTCCTGCGGTCATCATATACAACCAGCCCATTAGTGATTGGTGACATTAAAAAAAATTAGATATATCCATTTAAAGACCATATAACATTCTAACTACATAATTCTTTTTCATTCAATTATCCTCTCGAATTCATTTACTCCACATCCAACATCAATTCTTCAAGGACCGACGTTCTCAACCTACAATACATTTCTTTCTCAACGGAACACGATTAGTATCACATAATCTCGATGTATTGAAAATTCACATCTTCACATAAACATGTATCATTGGTACACATTCTTTCGACCATGGCACGAGTATACACATTCTTAAACCAATCACCTGCATACCAGTCCCATACACATATCACACCTATAAGTTTATGTTACTTACGTCGACGGTGATTACATATCCACAATACATGTACTAGTCACAAATGACTTAATTACATTCGATTATCATACTTATTTGTGCATAATAATATCAACCTATAACATTCCTATGAGTAAGTTCTATCCCTTCATGTGTATAATATAAACTAACGCATGGTTCAACAAGATTCGAATCACACACATATATACATATCCCCTGCGAGCCCGAAAATCATTATTTGTATTCGTACGACATAATTAAACTTTATACGATCTTTTCGTAGGTCATATTACCTTCCGGAAGTTTAACGGAGCCTTTGCATAAGCCTTAGGGGATACGGAATTTCGAGACGTAAAATATACACAAAACCAAAAATTTCACATTTGCTGCCCATTCCCGTCGTAAGCTACGGCCCACCCACCGTAGCTTACGACAAGGAGACCATGTCACCATCCTGAAATGGATTTATCTAACCGGGGATCACCGAGTAGCTAATCGAGAAAGCCACTACTCCGGATAGAACAACAACATTATTTATGAGAATCTTAAGGTATATATACATCATCCGATGTGCAAAAAAAGGTATAGTGCCCTTAGTATATCTAAACCATACTTATAACCTAGTTCTCCAATTATACAAATACTGATTTTCACGTCATAGGGTGGTCACGGAAAGACCCCTTCTTTTGTGGAGAAATAAGTTAAGCAATGACCAGAATATACTTGGGAACTAGAATCAAAGATGAAAAGAAAATATCCATACTTGTTCCCATAAATCTCGAGGACAAGATTTTAAACAAGGTGGGGAGGATGTAACGACTCACACAAAAATGTCCTAAAACGCTCCGTACATAAAAACCCGAACCCGTATATCCTTCCTATTTACAAAAGACCAAGAAAACAAGAAAATTTAGTCTGTCGCGGGGCACGACAGAGTTAAGGAAGGGCTTCACGGGGCGCGAGAGCCTCAAGCTGATCCGGACACGTTAATGGACACGTGTCGTTACACGTGTCAAGACTACTCGATGACTCAGCCGACCTAGACTTCCTCGCGGGCCGCGAAGGAGTAGCAGATGTGCTTCGCGGGCCGCGACTCGCCCCAATATCAGCCTATATATTGAGGTTTTCAGCTTCATTTCAAATCGTTCAATTCTTTTCTTTCTCTTGTTCTCTTGTTCTGTCATTCTAACGTCAGAACTTCTAAATCCCGAAACTCTGCTCGTTATCAGGGTAATAACTCTAATCACGGACACGGTACTATATCCGATTGATTGAAACTGATCCAACGGATGTTTAAGTGCTGCTTGTATACGACTATACTTTGTCATTCGTTGTGAGTTTTGATCTCGTGATTATCGTTAAAGTCGAATTGAGTTAATACACTAATGCGAGTTCCATTGTATCTAGAAAGTAGAATTCATAACCAGAAGGCTACTAAACTAGAATACTTAATGATTAAGTAAACTTAGTAGTTAAAGACAACTTAACAGTTAAGTAAACTTAGTAGTTAAGAAACCTTAATGATTAAGAAAACTTAATGGCTGAGTAAACTTAGTAATTAAGTAAACTTAATAAGTTAAGTAAACTTAATGGTTATGTAAAACTTAGCGGTTAAGAAAACTTAGCAGTTAAGAAAACTTAATAGCTAAGGAAACTTAAAAGAAAGGAAACTTAACAGCTAAGTAAGATTAATTAAGCTAAGTGAGATTATTTAAGCTAAGTAAGATTAATTAAGCTAAGTAAGATTAATTAATCAGCTAAGTGAGATTAATTAAGCTAAGTAAGATTAATTACCTAAATAAATATACATGAAAATAGATATATATGAGGAAGGTGCAAGGAAGGTGTAAGAGGATATATATGTGGGTAGGAAGCTTTCTAAAAAATGTATAGGTAACTTCCTAGAAAAGTATATAGGAAACTTCCTGGAAATTTCATATTTCCTACCTATAAATAGGAAGCTTAGGATTCATTTTTCTTTGCTCATTTCTTCTATTCTTCTCTCTATACGTTGGTGTTCTAACCAAAAATCACCGATACGATATTATGTCCGATCGATTCAGAAACCAACTAACGAATGCCAAAGTGCTGTCTAAATAAGACTATACTTTGTGAATTTCGTTAAGGTTCTGATCTCGTGACCATCGTTAGGTTTGATTGGGTTTAACACTAATACGTATTCCACTATGTTAAACTAAATGTTTAACTACCAGAAACTCTGCACTATACACTTACAATCAAAATAGATGCTTAGTTATCAGAAGAATTAGAATCAGGAGGCATGTTAAATCAAGACTATATGCTAACAAGGTGAGTCATTCTCTCTTTTTACCAAATTGTTTCCAAAACCCTATTTATTTTCAAAAGTTATAATTACAGGGATTAAGTCTTTTTAGTCTTCAATTACAGCCGGTATGTGGGGTTTTGTATACATTACTTGATAATCTTCACCATTGGACAACGGGTTAGCCAATGGGTGATATGACCATAGTCACAGATACAAGTCGAGTGACAAATACCGTTGGGTAATTGGTTGATATATAAACATTGTAATCGCTCTTAATACTGTGAATTATAACAAATGTGTTTTGTACAAAAATGAATGAACTCACAGTATTTCCTGCTGACCAAATGTTTTTAAAACGCGTTTCAGGTGATTACGGTAGATTGGAATAAGAGTTGTGACACGATACCGAACGGCTTAAAGAAGTGGCTTATTTTATCAAATGAATTAAATATTATTTTTATATATTCGGGTTTATCCCATATTAAAGCTACCTTTGTAAAACATGGGTTTAATCTCATCTGTTTAATAAATAAATTCCGGTGTTTCTAAACTCTGGTATTTTCCTAACTCACGATCCTGATGAAATTTTTCCGCTACAATATTTTCAAAATAACCACCGGTACCACTTGACTGCTCGCGGCTCCCGTCCAGGGTGTGGTCGGGGGTCGTGACAGAAGTGGTATCAGAGCCACTGGTTTAAGCAATTAGGTGTTATAATAATACCTAAGCTTAAACAAAAGAGTTAGGAAATTGTTATTTGGTAGCAACAAGGATAGTATTTAGACTTGAACTTAAGATAGATACTTTAGTATTAGCTTCGAGATAAGCTTGCATAAATAAAGTGTGATAGGTATTGGTATGCCGTGAGGATGATGACTAGAACGTTGCAAGTACGGTAAATAAGCAATAACACTTGGCCACTGTTATTTCTTATTTATTGGTACTACTAGGTTTTGGAATATGATCCGTCATGTGAATTCTAAATTCCTTGCTCTCTGATGAAAGTTGTAACATTCCTATTTTTATATAAGAATTATAGGTTTGGTTAAATTTATTAAACACTAGTAACTAGTAACTAGTTTATTTTTAATATAAATATTCAACCCAAATAGTTTTAAACACTATTTTATATAGTTGGTTGAAATATTATATTAATTAATTGGCCTGTATATGGGTGACCTTTTTAAATTCCTTGCTCTCTGATGAAAGTTGTAACATTCCTATTTTTATATAAGAATTATAGGTTTGGTTAAATTTATTAAACACTAGTAACTAGTAACTAGTTTATTTTTAATATAAATATTCAACCCAAATAGTTTTAAACACTATTTTATATAGTTGGTTGAAATATTATATTAATTAATTGGCCTGTATATGGGTGACCTTTTTAAATAAAATAAATGTATATAAAAGCTTATATTATTAGACGGGTAGTCTACGGGTAAGTTGACTATTAGAAATATGAAGTTCCTAGAAGAGCATAGGAACCGTATAATAATTAAATTATAAAATACATTGTATATTGAACCTACTATATTTTTAATGAAACTTAGACCCAAATGTAGACAAAAATATTCTCATTCTAATAACATATTCATTATTTTCTAGAACATCATATTTTAAAAGTTATAAACGCCAAATAAGTGAAACAATTAAATTAATTATAATATATATAATAAAATAATAATAATAAACCTTAATTTACAATTCAATTGTTTGAATTGTCTACGTATATCAGAAATCGAAAATCAAAATATATTTAATATAAAATCAAAACTATTAGATAAATTCGAGATGTATACGTGTTGTAAGAAAAGAAAATAAGAAAATAATAAATTAATTAAAACATGACAACTAATGGTGTACGTGGGCACATCAGAATGTTTGAGTGAACTCAAAGTTTTCCAAATTATACAATACTACAAATGACAAGGTCGGTTGTTGCCTCCCATTGGCCAAAATGGGCGGCAACTTTAATAGGTTTTTTTTTTTTTTTTTTTTTTTTTTTTTTTTTTACCGTTTTGCCCTTAGCTCAAACTAAAATTACGCTTTTGTCTCCATCTCAAAAATACGATTTTGCCCTCAGGTGAAAATTACGATTTCGTCTGCCACTCTCCCATTGGACCAACCAGTTTATTATTTTATATCCATTTTAAAATGACGGTTTTGCCCCCCAGCTTAAAATAATATTACGCTTTTGTCCCAAATAAAATGATATTACGATTTTGCCCTCTGTAAAAAAATGTTTTTTTTCCCGTTAAAAAAATTACGATTTCGCCCTCAGTTGAAAATTACGTTTTTCCCCCCTTCAAAATAAAATGATTCTTTTGCCCCAAACTAAAAATTACAATTTTGCCCTCGGTTTAAAATAAAATTGTGCTTTTGCCTCCAGCTTAAAATTACGATTATTACGCTGTTACCCTAGGTGCAAAATTACGAATTTGTACCTATTAAAATTTCAAATCCCCCCCCCTTCAAATTTACAGTACTGCCATCACTTTAGCTTTTAGCAATTTACGATTTTACCCCAGTCAAAAAATACAACTTTTCCTCAGTTAAAAATTACAATTTTGCCATTGTTATAGTTTTTTTATCAAAAATATAAATTTAATTGGTTGACTCGATTTAGTTGTTTTTCGTGTCAATGAGCTGCTGCCTAACACTCGCTCATTATTCGTCCACCGCCCCGCAACGCGGGCGGGGCATCTAACTAGTTAAGTACAAATAGAGGCATCAACCAAAAACACTCAGTTGTTCAAAGTTCTTTTTGACTACCTGTGTCGACCATCTCTCTCGAACTCCCTCTCATCAATATTCTTTTTATTTTATTTTTCCCCTATAATAATAATAAGGCTCTGCCTCGTTTTAAGTGTTTTAACTCTCGATCACCGCTACCCTTTCCGATTGATCTGAGCCCCATAACACGTGTCAGGGCTCTGCCCGACTAAGTTGTTGGGATTCGATCCCGGGACATCGGGACAAGGTTGAATTAGGGGTACTATACTTAACACAAGTGCATTATATATTTTTAAAATAGTCTAGAAGTTATACCCAAAATTTATACCAGGAGGCTTTCTAGTTGAACCCTAAAGTTACAAAGTGGGTCCATTTTCTTTTCTCACTATTTTATTCCCTTTTTCCTTGTGATACAATTTTATTCAAAAATGTCCCCAAATTGATCCGTAAGTAAAAACCCGGACCCCTGAAACCCCAATCCATATCTAAAATAAGAAAAATCATATTTTACACCTTCTCGCGGGCCGCGTAAAGAAAAGGAAGGAGGTCACGCGGGCCGCGTCAACCTTTAGTTTGACCGGATAAGTATTCGGATCCACACGTGTCGCAACTACCGGTGACTCAGCAACTTTCGATATGATCCACACTCCCACGCGGGCCGCGACAAACCACAATTTCACCTATAAATAGCTTGTCGCATGGCCTGTTCTCTGGTATCGAAATCATTTCACAAAAATGAGAGCACACTGCACAAAATTCGAATTTAAGGTAGCGAGGCGCTGCTACGATACCGGGTATTAACTCAATCGTTGCTACGATTCAATGTCCGATCGATTGAAACTATCCGACCCAATGTTTAAGTGCTATCCTTTATCATTAATCGTGATTCCGACAGGATGTTTGAGTACCACCCGAACTCGGGGAATACTCTATCATTCATTGTGAATCCGATGGATGTTTAAGTGATTGCACTTTGTCATTTGTCGTGAGGGTTTTAATCTCGTGAGTTATCGTAAATGCTGTATTAGTTACTTACCTAGTTCGTGTGCACTAGGATTACAAGACTAATCAATAGGCTAAGCTATGCCCGTATAAATCTGCATGCTTATAATGTGAGTCATTCTCTTTTTATCAAATTTGTTTATAAAAGTATATTTATTTTCAAAGTTATAATTACAGTGATTAAGTTTATGTAATCACCAAATTACAGCCGGTATGTGGGGTATTGTGCACATTACTGTTGTTTTATCACTTTAGGTGGGCGAACCTAATTAGTGATATTCGTCACTATTGGGTCACAGGACTCAATAGTGATATGACCATAGTCACCGAAACGAGTCGAGTGACAAATACTGTGGGTAGTTGGTTGATATCAGGAAACATTGTAATCTCTCTTAATACTGTAAATTATAACAAACGTGTCGTTTTAGTAAAAATGAATGAACTCACTCAGTATTTCCTGCTGACAAAACCTTTTTCAAACATGTTTCAGGTAATTACAGTAGATTGGAGTAAGAGATGGATACGACACTGAAAAGCTTCAAGAAGTGGCTTATTTTATTAATTAAATCAAATTAAGAAATATTGTTTTATGTAATTGGGTTTATCCCTTATTAAAGCTACCTTTGTAAAACATGGGTTTATCCCATCTATTTAAATAAATAAAAATCCGGTGTTTTCTAAACTCTGATATTTTTCCTAACTCACGGTCCTGATGAAATTTTCGCTGCAATATTTTTCAAAATAATCACCGGTACCACGTGGCTGTTCGCGGCTCCCGATTCCGTCCAGGGTGGGTCGGGGGTCGTGACAAAAGTCCAAATACAGGATGCATTTTCAAATTCATGAATTGAAAAAAATTCTATTTATGGGAAATACAATGATAATTACCTCTCCGACGAGAACCGGGTAAGATGGGGTATAGGATATGTCAAACAAGTGACAAAATTCCCTAAATAGTATCATGACCTGATGTCTAACTTGTTTTTGAAAACATGAATCTATTAAATACATTGACCTTATGAATGGTATGTATATTACAGTATGTGAAAAATACGATTATATAGATATGTATATCTATTAGGAAATCCAAAAACCATAAGCATTGACAAATTAGAATAAATCACGAGCATGTGTGTCAATAGTAATTCCAGATTTCTTTATCAAGAATCTCTTGTATACATCTATAATTCCAATATCAAAAACTATTCCACTTGATCATCCTTCTCATAACTCGTGTGACAAGATGAACGATGTGAACCCTATATGTTAGGATGCCATCAAAAGTATAAAATTTCCCATGCGTTACCTTAGATTATTGACACATTAGGAAACCTGTAACTAAAAGTTGTGCTAGGCACAAAACGTCTAAAAACCTACGCTAATAAGAGTAAATGTCTAACTTGTTTTTGAAAACATGAATCTATTAAATACATTGACCTTATGAATGGTATGTATATTACAGTATGTGAAAAATACGATTATATAGATATGTATATCTATTAGGAAATCCAAAAACCATAAGCATTGACAAATTAGAATAAATCACGAGCATGTGTGTCAATAGTAATTCCAGATTTCTTTATCAAGAATCTCTTGTATACATCTATAATTCCGATATCAAAAACTATTCCACTTGATCATCCTTCTCATAACTCGTGTGACAAGATGAACGATGTGAACCCTATATGTTAGGATGCCATCAAAAGTATAAAATTTCCCATGCGTTACCTTAGATTATTAACACATTAGGAAACCTGTAACTAAAAGTTGTGCTAGGCACAAAACGTCTAAAAACCTACGCTAATAAGAGTAATTCTACTTTCTTTAAGAACTCTTGCGAAGATAATAGTGACCACAACTAGATGCACTTACAAAGACTCTTCACCTATAATCCTACAAAGATTACCAGTAATAAAGAAGCTGTTATGAAATGCATGGGTTGCAAAGGAAAAAAGTTTTCCAAACCACTAATATATATGTTAAGAAGAATGAAGTAATGTATGCTTCAAAATTTAGACATTTAGATAGTGAGACCCGATCTTCAAAACACATGATCACGACGTATGCCATGAAATGGAGAGAACTGACAGAAAGGAAATCTTGTCTGCTTCATGAAAAGGAATAAAATGGCAACAATGATTCCTGGGGTGATTGCTGTATTAGGTTTAGATTTGCAAGCCAACCGGAGAAGTAACCACAAGGAGACAAGACAGACCAGCCGACAAAGTTCGTCTCTGTGATGAAAGCTGCGAGTTATGCATAGAAGTAAGACATAGCGTATATGGTCTCGGAGTTCATTAACACTAGAGGCATGGAACTGAAAGAAATTCCGACCGACGTTTTCCCAGAAGATCTACTTGGACTATCACCCGATCATGAGGAGGAACTCAGAATTCACCAGGTACTAGGAACAACACCGATTGCTATATCACAAAGTTAAGACTAATGTAGTAATTAATGCTTTAAGTCATAAGTTCATAAGAAGCCGAAACAAGTACGTGCTCTTAGATTAAATTGCGGATAGATAGGAATGAAAAAGAATGTAGCAAGTTACAAGTATTTAATTGCAAGATAAAAACTAAACATTAGAACCCTTTAGGTTTACCTCAACAACATCAGTATGGAAATGAGATTGATAACAATGGATATTGTTACCAAATTACCTAAAATAAGAGACGACACAATCTGGGTGATTGTGGATCAACTAACCAAGTCTGCTCAAATGCCTACTAATCAAAGGAACCTTTTAGTATAAGACACTTAGTTAAGATTTTGTGGGAACGAAATAGTCTCATTACATAGAATCCTGTTATCTATTGTATCAAACCAAGATAGTAATTTCACTTTTGAGGAAATTTTAACCCGACTTATTTTAAGCAGTATGAAGGAACACTACAAACATACGAAGACATGTTAAGTACATGTGCGACAAATATTGATGAAAGTAGAACTATCATTTATCACTCATAAGATTTTTCAATAATTGGCCTACAAGTATTAGTGTTACCTGTTTGAAGCACTTTATGGATGAAGGTACCATCCAGTATGTTGGGCAGAAATATGAGAAAAGCAACTGCCAGGTCATAAGATGGGCAAACTATTAGAATTTCAAAACCGCATAAGAATGATACTAGAAGTCTCTCCGTGAAAAGGGAATAGTCCGATGCGGCAAGAAAGAAAAGTTAAAGTCTAAAATTTGCTGAACCATTTGGAATCATTAAACAAATTGGACCAGTAGCTTATCAGTTAAAATTGCCACAGGAAATGACAGGTATACACGATTTATTTCATGTATAAAACTTAAGGAAATGCTCAGCTAATAAATCTTTAAATTATACCTCTTCAAGATATAGAGGTAAATGAAAATTTTTAGTCCATGAAAGACCATACAAGTCAACGATAAGAATCTCAAGGTATAGAGAAAGGTTCTGGTCAAAATAAGTTAAGCAAGGACCAGAATATACTTGGGAACTAGAATCAAAGATGAAAAGAAAATATCCATACTTGTTCCAATAAATCTCGAGGACGATATTTTAAACAAGGTGGGGAGGATGTAACGACTCACACAAAAATGTCCTAAAACACACTGTACATAAAAACCCGAACCCGTATATCCTTCCTATTTACAAAAGACCAAGAAAACAAGAAAATTTAGTCTGTCGCGGGGCACGACAGAGTTAAGGAAGGGCTTCGCGGGGCGCGAGAGCCTCAAGCTGATCCGGACACGTTAATGGACACGTGTCGTTACACGTGTCAAGACTACTCGATGACTCAGCCGACCTAGACTTCCTCGCGGGCTGCAAAGGAGTAGCAAACGTGCTTCGCGGGCTGCGACTCGCCCCAATATCAGCCTATATATTGAAGTTTTCAGCTTCATTTCAAATCGTTCAATTCTTTTCTTTCTCTTGTTCTCTTGTTCTGTCATTCTAATGTCAGAACTTCTAAACCCCGAAACTCTGCTCGTTATCAGGGTAATAACTCTAATCATGGACACGGTACTATATCCGATTGATTGAAACTGATCCAATGGATGTTTAAGTGCTGCCTGTATACGGCTATACTTTGTCATTCGTTGTGAGTTTTGATCTCGTGATTATCGTTAAAGTTGAATTGAGTTAATACACTAATGCGAGTTCCATTGTATCTAGAAAGTAGAACTCATAACCAGAAGGCTGCTAAACTAGAATACTTAATGATTAAGTAAACTTAGTAGTTAAAGACAACTTAACAGTTAAGTAAACTTAGTAGTTAAGAAACGTTAATGATTAAGAAAACTTAATGGCTGAGTAAACTTAGTAATTAAGTAAACTTAATAAGTTAAGTAAACTTAATGGTTAAGTAAACTTAATGGTAATGTAAAACTTAGCGGTTAAGAAAACTTAGCAGTTAAGAAAACTTAATAGTTAAGGAAACTTAAAAGGAAAGGAAACTTAACAGCTAAGTAAGATTAATTAATCAGCTAAGTAAGATTAATTAAGCTAAGTAAGATTAATTAATCAGCTAAGTGAGATTAATTAAGCTAAGTAAGATTAATTACCTAAATAAATATACATGAAAATAGATATATAGGAGGAAGGTGCAAGGAAGGTGTAAGAAGATATAAGGGGGTGTTTGGGATTGCTTTTTCAAAATAGATTATGTGTTTTGAATAATCAGAATCAGATAATCAGCTGTAACAAAACGTGCTGCAGAAAGATAGTGTTTGGATTTGATTATGTTGTTTGATATCACAATAATCAGATAATCAACTATTTAGTGTTTGGCAAATATATATATATATATATATATATATATATATATATATTAAAAAATAAATAAGTGAAATGACAAAAAAAGACATTAACCATCAAACAAACAATATCCTGATCACAACGGTGATGGTTGTAGCTTTGAGATCCGACGAAGGCAAGATGTCCGACGTGACTACATGTCCTGATCACAACCAGATCCACCGGATGGATTGGCCGATTTAAGCGACAGAAGTAGGCATTCGATGTCGAGATTGGTGGTGATGAGTGGAGTTGAGAGAGACTGTGGCAGTGGGTAGAGAACTTGGATTCTGTCGAAGATTTTGACCAAATTCCTGGAAACCATCTGTTTTTCCAATATCTATTACTTTATATTTCGTAATAGATGAATAATGTCAAATAGAGTTGAAGGAAGAGGCTGTGGATGTACATTATGCAAGTAACAATATCTATTACTTTATATTTTGCTAGAATGATATAGTTCATGTAGATGTTCATTGTTGAGGGGTGAAGTAACTCAGTAAGGGGCTGTTTGGTAGCCTCTGAATAGTCATTAAAAGGCTACCTCTTAATAGGACCATTAAGAATTTTACCAATGAGAAGGTAGAAGAATGTGACATGTGATGATTTACCATTCAAAGGTTACCTCTTAACTATTCAGACTTGAGGTTACCTCTTATTCATTCAGAGGTTTTAAACCATTAAGAGGTAGTATCTGAATGGTCATTAAGAGGCTACCAAACAGCCCCTAAGTGCTTGAAATTAAACAACGAAATTTAGGAAAACATAAGCAAATGAAGCGTACAAACCAAGTGCTATTTCTACATACTTAAAGTTCATTATGTTATTTAAAATCTATGCAATCATTTACTATTTATGATGCTGCAATTATAGCCAAATGAATGAGTATGAATGATAACGAGATGTAACATAGTATACGAACATGTTAACACAGAGTATGGGCTTCCCGCTAATATCAAGAATGTGACATGTACTGTTACGATCTACCTAAAGTAAGCATATAGCAAAATGAAGGATTAACACAAAATTATATATTCACATATATTCTCCTGCTGAATATAACAAAATTATATGACAAAAATAGGTAATGTTATTACATCCTAATGGGTGGTCAGCAAATCTATGTTCTAAGAAAGCGAGTAATGCACTAGGTTAATTTTGTTGGTCAGTTATGCTAAGGTCAGCTAATCTATGTGGAGACATGTGGATTTGCATGCCTGTGTTTTTTCGTAGCAACGCGGTTAGACTAAAACTCCAGTGCTTAGTAACAATTTAAACCCGATAACTTGATTAGTTAATTTATTTGCACAATAATAGATATTACTTGCATATCATGCGTGGGATCAATCGAGCTTAAACGAACCGAATCTTAACAATACAAGCCACCTGTTACTAAAATTTGGGTTGCCTCACCGCGGAGCGTGAGCATAACCCACCAAGTACAATCAATTAACGTGACAGTGGAAATTGTGATTATAGAAGTGAACACACATGATGCATCAAACAGTTACAAACCTAGTTAAAAGATGGTATTTGATATGCACATAAACAGTTAGCGCAACGCAAATGTAAAAACATTGTGGGAAGATGATGTGCACCCGCATTACGTCATGAGGTGTTACGCTGAGTTTACAGCTTCGCTTATTCAACTTAATGTTGACTACGGGGATGGACAGGTTTGATTCAGAAACTCATGTGTTCCTTATGTAAACCCGAGAGGCATTAGCTTAGCTTTTACAGCTTCGACCCATTTACTTGCTAAATAATAGTTCACCGAATAAGAAACGGGTCAAATGGTCTGAAGTTCACCTAAACCGTTTTACGGTGCCGGTCAAAACGGTTCGATTCGAAACAGTACCGGTCGAAACGTCGATACGGTTCGCGTCGAAAGAGTTCTATTCAAAACGATACCGATCGAAACGGTTCGCGTCGAAATGGTTCGATTTGAAACGGTATGGGTCAAAATGGTTCGCGTCGGAACGGTTTGATTCGAAACGGTACGGGTCGAAATGGTTCTCGTCGAAACGACTCTATTTGAAACGGTACCGGTCGAAACGGTTCGCGTCGAAACTGTACCGGTCGAAACGAATGAAAGGGGGTGCGGATGCACTTCAGTATTGTTATTAGGGTTGTTTAAAAAACTCGCGGCTCGAAGTTCGCTCGAAAAAAGTTCGGAAAAATCTCGGCTCGAAATTGGCTAGGCTCGAAATTGGCTCGATCTTAACGAGCCGAGCCCGAGCCAAGGTAGGTTCAGTTCGTGGCTCGCTCGTTAGTTGGCTCGTTGGCTCGTTCATTTGGCTCGTTATCATTATATATATATATATATATTAATATTATAAAGTCTATACTAAACATATATTATAAAGTCTTATTATATCGATGCCTTTTCAATCTACTAAACATATTTACATATGTTCAATTAATAGGGTTGTTCATATAATCATATGAGCTGCCTTTTCAGTTATCAAAACACAGTCCCCAGATGGCGAGATCTCTGATATACGGCTGCCGATTCACTTCCCTAGTTGCCTTTTCATCTTCAAATCTCAATCTCTTCCCTAATTATATATTGTTCAAATCTCATTTTCGATTTTGCCCTAACTGTACAATTGTTCTTCTACGCAGGAGTCTTCGATTTTGCCCTTACTGTATAATCATTCTCCTCCAATCTTCCTCTTCTCAGATTAAGGTAACTTCATGTTTGTTGCTTTATTCTTTTGTCCGTATAATGTAACTTATAATCATTCTTTTGTCCGTATGATTTTGCCCTGTTCGATTGTTTACTGTTTTGTCCGTATAATTACTTCATGTTTATAATCATACGAACCGAACCATGTTTGATTGCTTACTGTTTTGTTTGAATAGATATTGATGAGACTTGGTTTGAATGTTAATAACAAGATTAAAGATTGTTAATTTAATTTATTTCTTTCTCTATATTGATTTACAATTGATTTGATTTCATTCATGTTGTTCATCGTGATTATTGTGTTCCGTAATCATTCTTTTGTCCGTATCCCCTGTTGATAAGTCATTATTGTGTTCCAGACATTTTTCTTGGTTTGTAGGATTCAAAAGCATGTTTCATATATGTGTTGGATTCAAAAGTACATTTACCCAATTACCCCATATATCTGTTGCTTTTTGGGTTTTTACTTACAGAATCCAAATGTTAGATCTGTTGCTTTTTGGGTTTTTACTTACAACAACCTGCATAAAACTAAAAGGGAATTCATAATAGAAAATTACTGATTGCTGTTCGATTTTGCCCTTACTGTTAGAAAATTACTGATTGCTTACTGTTTTGATATTGATTTACTGATACATATATTGACATGCTCTTCGATTACTTATTGTTCATTTGACAAAGATGCATTATTGTGTTATTATTTTGTAGGAACCAAGATGTCTTCAAACATAGAATTTGTTGTTGCTGGAGCCAATACCCCAAATGTTGATCCCGTTGAGTTAAGTGTCGAGGTGATTGGATAAAGTCCACATCAAAAACAACTATTCAAACATTACAAGTAAGTTTATATTCATATTTATCGTTCATCTTTAATTTTATAATTTTATTACTAACATTTTTATTTTATTTATGCGTAGCAATTGGCAATGGAAGAAGAAAATTTAGAAGTTCCAATCCCGACAAGTGACGATGCATTTAATTGAAGTGAAGCATTTAATTGAAGTGAAAGGTAATTTTAAATTTTGTATAGATTACTGCAGAATATAAGTTATTGCTTTGATGTTTTATATTTGTGGTATATAAATATGAATGAACTCAGGATGTTTTGAAGATGGAGAACGAGTGAAGTTCGGGATGTTTTGAAGATGAGATGACACCTTAATGTTTTGTTTACGTTTTCGTTTTGTTTATGTTTTGAACTTGGTTGGTTGTTTCCTGTTTTGGTATGATGTTCCTGCATGTACTTTGGTTATTTATGTTTTGAAGTTGGTTGTTTCCTGCTTTAGTATTATGTTCCAACATTACTAATGTAATGAACAAATGTTCTACTTGTAAATTTTATGGTATTATGTTCCTGCATTAGTAACCCAGCTACAAATGTTCAACTGTTACGGTTTAATATATAATCCCAGCTACAAAAGGCAGTTTTTGTATAATTTTTTTTATAAACGAGCTGGCTCGTCGAGCCGCGAGCTGGCTCGAACTTTTTTCGAGCCGAACTCGAGCCCATTGTTTCAGCTCGCTAAAATTTTTGAACCGAGCCCGAGCCGGCTCGTTTAACTTCGAGCCCGAGCCCACATTGGCTCGGCTCGGCTCGGCTCGTTTACACCCCTAATTGTTATATGTGCCCCCAAAACACTTCTATAATCTATGATTAACTTTCGATCTCCACAATTCACTTCTATAATCACAATAATCTTGTTTCATGATACACTCCTATACTACGTTAACGCTAAGCCATCTCAAAATTCAATCTTGCAAGTCATAAAAAAAGATTTAACAATCATCATCATTATCATCATCATCAACAACAATCACTTTTGTTTCCCGTTAACTGGTTCCGTCAATCCATTGCATTTATCTTCCTTTAACACCAATCATTCAAACATTCTGTTTATATTATCATTCAACACCAAGATCGAGTTCAATTCAATTCAATCACCAAGATCATTCTGTTTATATTATCATTCAAACATTCTGTTTATATTATCATTCAACACCAATTGCACCAAACCGAAAACAAAAACAATTAACAGGATCGTGATGAGAAAATCAAAGGGGATTAAAATCAAAGGATCGTGATGAAGAAGCATAGGTCAACTTCCATGGGAATTTTAGCGGTAGTTATGGCGCCAAATATTGTGGAATCATGTTTCCTACAGCAAGGGGTGACCTACTTATGGATTATCACGTTTTGAACTCTACAAAACGCAAAAAATCACTTTTTATTAATTTTTTACCAAACACTCAAAATAGATTTTTTGTGATTTCAAAACACAATAATCAAATAATCAGGTTGAAAACGCAATCCCAAACACCCCTTAAATGTGGGTAGGAAGCTTCCTACAAAATGTATAGGTAACTTCCTAGAAAAGTATATAGGAAACTTCCTGGAAATTTCATATTTCCTACCTATAAATAGGAAGCTTAGGATTCTGTTTTCTTTGCCCATTTCTTCTATTCTTCTCTCTATACGTTGGTGTTCTAACAAAAAATCACCAATACGATATTCTGTCCGATCGATTCGGAAACCAACTAACGAATGCCAAAGTGCTGTCTAAATAAGACTATACTTTGTGAATTTCGTTAAGGTTCTGATCTCGTGACCATCGTTAGGTTTGATTGGGTTTAACACTAATACGTATTCCACTCTGTTAAACTAAATGTTTAACTACCAAAAACTCTGCACTGTACACTTACAATCAAAATAGATGCTTAGTTATCAGAAGACTTAGAATCAGGAGGCATGTTAAATCAAGACTATATGCTAACAAGGTGAGTCATTCTCTCTTTTTACCAAATTGTTTCCAAAACCCTATCTATTTTCAAAAGTTATAATTACAGGGACTAAGTCTTTGTAGTCTTCAATTACAGCCGGTATGTGGGGTTTTGTATACATTACTTGATAATCTTCACCATTGGACAACGGGTTAGCCAATGGGTGATATGACCATAGTCACAGAAACAAGTCGAGTGACAAATACCGTTGGGTAAATGGTTGATATATAAACATTGTAATCGCTCTTAATACTGTGAATTATAACAAATGTGTTTTTGTACAAAAATGAATGAACTCACAGTATTTCCTACTGACCAAATGTTTTTAAAACGCGTTTCAGGTGATTACGGTAGATTGGAATAAGAGTTGTGACACGATACCGAATGACTTAAAGAAGTGACTTATTTTATCAAATGAATTAAATGTTATTTTTATATATTCGGGTTTATCCCATATTAAAGCTACCTTTGTAAAACATGGGTTTAATCCCATCTGTTTAATAAATAAATTCCGGTGTTTCTAAACTCTGGTATTTTCCTAACTCACGATCCTGATGAAATTTTTCCGCTGCAATATTTTCAAAATAACCACCGGTACCACTTGACTGCTCGCGGCTCCCGTCCAGGGTGTGATTGGGGGTCGTGACACCCGTCGCGGAGCAAGGAACGGTCGCCGGAGCTAGGGGCAGTCATCGGTGTCTCTGAAGTTCACTCATTGTCGCACAGACGCAGAGTGCAGAAACAAGTCGACAAGTCGCTGGGGAGTGATTTAGGAATTAAGGTAAGGATTTAGTATTGAATTGGGCTAAATCTGATTCTTGGGATTTATATTTTTATGAGCAACTTATAAATTATAAATCTTTAAAATGTATAATATGAATATATCTATATATGTTAATTATTTAATAAAAATAATTCGAGCGAAACAGAGCGATCGACGAGCGAGCAGACTTTTGCTCATGCTTGGCTCATTTTCAAATCGAACCGAGCCGAGCGGATCATTTACAAACTGAGCGGGAATCGAACGAACATTTTTCGGGCATTTTGCGAACGATCCTCGATCGTCGAACAGTTTGGAAAACCCTAGATTACGATTTGATAGGGTAACACAAATGGGGTAACTTCACTCTAGAGGCTACAACAATATCCTAGGTTTGATTGTCGGTGATGAATTTATTAGATACGTTCCTCTCTTGAAGGTGAGGAAAAGGGTTAGGGTGAGCAAATCTTAACCATTGGGTATTGCTAAATGTACCCACAAGTCAACTTTTATTTTTTTATATTATTTTCTCACTCCTAACTTTATTCTTTATTGGATATAACACAATTCAATAAATGAAACCACAAGTCAACTTTTTTTATATCATTTTCTCACTCCTAACTTTATTGGATGAAATAAACCAAGTACAAATCATCTGCTTTCTGAATCTGAATCTAAATGTTAACTTTCACTCATAAACTCTTAAATCCCAACACTTCTTTAAAAAAAATTGTTTTTTTTCCTTTTCATGAGGTAAAACCGGTTTCAACATCTAGGGTTGTTTTTCACCCTATGTAAGCATTGGAAGCCCGACAAACAGTCTTGCAATTACGTCTTCAATCAAGACCGCATTGTTAATTTTAATGATGATTCGAAACATTCCGAATAACTAGCAGAAGAACCCGACACGTCTTCTATGATGATTCCAAACATTCACGAACCACAATGGACTCAGACTCATACTACTCACCCTCCCCCGAGGAAAAGTTTTCCCGACGACTCAAGATAAAGGAGTTGGTTTGTGTTCATATCAGCGTTGTTTATCACTCTGTGTGAGCATTGTAAGCCCGACCACTAGTAGAAGAACCCGACACGTCTTCTATGATAATTCGAAACATTCACAAATAACAATGGACTCAGACTCATTGTTGCGAATTTGGTTTCTTCGGTACAGGCTGATGAAACCGAAGCTGTTATTTCGGTTGTTCAGTACTTTCGAGACGACGCGGCTTCTCCTTACAACTCTCGTCAAATGCCTCACCCTTCCTTTTATTCTGTAAATATTAAATAAAGAATAACACCATGCCTGTAACCCCGCGTTGATAGCTTCCGTTTTATTACAGTCATACGACGCGGCTTTTTGTTCTTCAATCTTTGTTACTTGTTAATGTTTTATTTTTTTCTACTTTTAGAAAGGTTTGACCACCTCACGACTGTAAAATGTCTCGTGTGATTGACACCTTAAATACTTTGAGAAAAACCTAATTTTCGAAGAATACGGGCCGTATAACAGTATACGGCCCGTATACAGGTTCGTACACATTGTATACGACCAGGCAAATTATTTACACATGGTGTATACGGGCCGTATACTGTTATACGGCCCGTATGGAATTAATAAAAACTGACAAAGTCTTCTGGCACAGACTTTGTTAGTTTTTTAAATTATATACGGGCCGTATAACATTATACGGCCCCGTATACACCATGTGTAAATAAGTTTTTACCATGTGTTAATATTATGACCCTAAAATAATGTAATAAAGTGCTTAATCATTACCAAGTTTGACTAATTGGTAGATTTATCTATATATTGGGTGTATTTATCACACCCCTAACCATTAATTGAAATTAACAAATAAATAAACCCTCATTGGACCAAATTAACCGATAACCAAGATTAAACTCGGTAAGTGAGGTCCAATCACAGGAGCTGTCAGAAGTAGTGGTGCACAAAAAACCCGAACCCGAACCCGAAAAAAAAACCCGGAACCGGGTATTATAAAACCCGGGTTTTTTATACCCGAACCCAAACCGACCCTACCCGTAGGGTAGAGACCGGGTATGCATATTTGATCTAAAACCCGAACCCGGAACCGGTTTTTTTATACCCGGTTTATACCCGAAACCCGGTTTTATAAATACTCGAACCCGGAACCGGGTTTTATAAATACCCGGAACCGGTTTTTAAAAAAACCCGATTTTGATGTAATCTTGTTTAATTATGTATGCATTAAGACTTCTAGTTCTTATGATTTAACAAAATTATGTATGCACTTTGATGTAATCTTGTTTAATTATTAGGTTTCTAATGATATTTGCCACCGCTACTTAATTATTTAGTATATTTCATTACAAGTGGAAACAAATATGCCAATATAT
Source organism: Helianthus tuberosus (assembly GCA_030545235.1). Classification (NCBI taxonomy): domain Eukaryota; kingdom Viridiplantae; phylum Streptophyta; class Magnoliopsida; order Asterales; family Asteraceae; genus Helianthus; species Helianthus tuberosus. Next base: position 145,127,202 of record CM060399.1, read on the forward strand.
GTTGGCCCTTCTATTTTCTTTGTTTGTTTAATATCATTATTAGTTTTTGTATTTAATAAATTATGCCTCTGTTTATAAAGTTCAAGAATAGCCACATGAAGAACTATAAATTGTGCCTCTGTTTATCAATAGATTTGATGTCTGTGTGTGAGAGTTATGTTTGATACATTTTATAAGCATAGTTCCGGTCGGGTTTTTTTAATACCCGGTGCGGGTTTTTTTCCAACCCGATGCATACCCGAACCTACCCGATGAATACCCGAACCGGACCCGAACCCGGAAATAGGGTATTATAATACCCGGGTTTTATAAAACCCGACCCGAACCCGGGTATATAGGGTATACATTTTTGGTAGAGAACCCGGACCCGGACCCGACCCGGTTTAAAAAAAACCCGATTTTGTAAAACCCGATCCTACCCGAAACCCGGTTTTAAAAAAAAACCCGATTTGTGCACCACTAGTCAGAGGGGAGTTGGACTGATTCAATGTGGGCCGAAGCCCAAACGGTGGTGGCACCTCTTCTGCACTTTCCATTTCTGCTCGTAGGACAACTGCTGCGTTCTTCGTCTACAGTCGTCAATTTCAGAAAGGTGAGCCTTCAATCGACAAACTTACACGGTAGGGTTTGTTTACAGAATAATATATAAACTATAGTGATGTTCAGGTGATTGATTCCAAGGGCATGGAAGCATCCTCTAATCTGCCATTGCCAGATGCGTTTCTTCAGTTTCTCAACGATAATGGAATCGATCCTTGTATTTATACGGCCGCTGATTTTCTCCCTCGTTATGTTAGGTATCTTTAATTTCTTAATGAAATTCTACCTCAATGTCCAAACTATTAGTTTTTTTGTTGAATTCAAACAAGTTTAAGGCCTTTTCATATGCAATAGTTACTCAAGAAAAAGAGAAAAGATTTAGCCTAACAAATATCGACTAACAACATAGGTAAATTGCATGAATTAGGATAGATTACCAACAACATAGGTAATATCTAGGCAAGAATGAGTAATATATATTTATCTTCCAACCAGACTTTTGTGAACACTTGCTTGCATCAAGCCAATATCATCCTTAAATTTTAATTTCTCATACTATCGAGCCACCGGAAGCAGCCTCTCTATTCCTACAGGGTAGAGGTAAGGTTGTCTACATCTTACCCGCTATTGGTGGGATTTATGAGTATGATGATGATGATTTGTCTTCTGATAATGCTAGCCCTAGAGTTTATTTGATTTAATTCGGTTATTTGTATTCTTAATCGAGTCTTGTCCTCTCTACAAATTATAGAATTTATTGAAGTTAATTTGTTCAAAATCTGCAGTTGTCACTTGTCAGTAACTATTTGTTTCTATCATGTTGGTATCAAATCCGGTCCAAGATTTACTTCAGTACTTCCTTTTCACATAATGAAAACCATCATCCAAATCAACAGTTATCCTCAATTGTCTCTCTGCTTCAAGCTCTTGAGTCTGCACGATGTTGTCGCATCGAAAGCAGAAAGGGAAAACAAATGAGCATGGAGGAGGAGAGATTTTTTCATCGGTGTATATGAGTTATGATGTTTTATGGCGGCACCAAACTCTTCAACATGGCTATTATGAAGACGGAGTTGCCCAAACTCTCCTTTTATCACTTTCTACCGGTGGTCCACAAAAACATGATGTCCTTCATCATCCAATATTCCACCGACATGGAATATACCTCACGTTCTTCGACCTTTAGTTTGTACACGTGGATGTATTGAGAAAATCCTGAGGGCTTGCGATAAAGAGCATCTTATCATCTATTTGCTGGATTCTTAGAAATCCAGATTCCAGAATAACAGTACCCGTAATCCAAAATTCAATCGAATTTCCCACACTACAAATCAACACATCGCGTGTACATCAATCTGCCCTTTCACGCTATATGTGTTGCACATTCGTTTTAAGTGACATGTTTGTTTGAAATTCCCACACATGTTCTTGTAATGCCCTATTTTCCTCGATTTCTAACTACTTGTACCCTTACTTTCCTTGTGGCGCCATAGTTGTTAATAGCGAATAACGCCAAATAGCGACAAGGGACCTATAGGCTACATAGCAAATAGCAACAAATAGGGACCGGTATTTTATATATAGCGATAGACTAGAAAAAGAATTTTGAAAATTTTTATATGTATATTATATCAAAATACCTTGGTATATATATGCTCTTTTACATGTATATTTAACAAAAACCTATAAATCCAGCTATTTTATAGCTATATCTAATTGCTATTTACATAAAAAAAAAAAAACTAATTGTCGCTATTCACGCTATTGGGCGCTATGACCCAAATAGCTACACTTGGTCGCTTTGCTTCATAGCGCGCTATAGCGGTCGCTATAGCCGCTATTGACAACTGTGTGTGCCGCTCTGTCAAACCGTATGCCCCTACTCTCACACTCAACAAAGAAGTCGAGTATTCACTAGAATTTCTCATAAAAGGTTGTCATCCCAACAAATCAAATACTGAGTTCTGTAAAATGTATTTATTGGTTATGGTTGAATTGTTAATTCCTGTAATAATGCTTGTGTTGATGCTAAGGCTATGCGGTATGGTGATGGTCCTCCCTTGGAGGATGGTCCGCCACGTAAGCACCACGTAGGATGGGCATGAGGATGGGGCAAAGAGGATGGACCTAAAAAGTATATGTATATATTGTATGTATAGGTGTGTGAGAGAGGAGGAGGGATGATTTTTGTCCTTTTGTGGACCAGCACCAACGTCTGGAAAAGGACGGCGAGGACGAAGCCGGGAGGGGGCGGCGCGGTGTTTGGCCCGGCGCCGGACCAGAACGAACCGGGGACTAACCCCATACCGTCCAGCCTAACCAACTCAACTCTCAGGCAACAAAGATAACAACAATAATGTCTTTATTGTGAATCGAAGCTAACCGGGTCAAGATTGTATTAAATTCATCCATTACACTCTTTCCTTTATCCATTGACGAAAGGAAATCCTTATTTGAAGCACTATGTTTTTCGTATATGTTGGACAACGTCTTTGGATCAATCTGTGTGTCATAATTTTTCATATGATATCTTAAGCAACATTCTTCTCCAACGATTTGCCTCTTTTAGATACCAAGATCATGACCATCGATTTTGTTGATCTTTACCTTTTGTCATTGCTCCCACTCATGATACCAAAGGCGGTGATACCAGTTGTTAAGGAATCGAACCCAAACAGACACACAAGTACAAAAGCATCAGAAATAGAAAGTGCGCAAAGTAAATCAACACAAGTGTATACATGTTTCACTCAGTTGATTCCAACAGTCGCACTAAAGATTTTTTTATCGATCACAAATTTGGTTCAAGGGTTACTGTTAAACAGAGGTTGTATATATAGGACATCTTCTTTGTTTTCTTTGTACCCTGTATCGACATAACTCCCTAAATATCTTGGTGCCAAAACAAGGTCTTCATCTTGATGCTACTGCATGTTAGTTCAAAGAAGTTCAATGTCTTTTTATTTGCAATACAAGCAGAAAAGATTCACCCTAAAAGATCTCAACTACTTGGATCAACTCTATGGGCTTGTAGATAGCATAGTGGACTTATGCAAAACTTAAATAGAGTCATATACTAATTACTACAAAGGCACATTAAAGTTTAAAAACATTATAACACATACCCCCTATGTAAAAGAAGGTTAATAATCATACAGACTCATATTAAACACCCCTTTCATTTATTGATAATTTCAGTCAGTCTACTGTTTTTGTTGCTTCCTTTTGATGTGGTCGATCTTGGTCAACAAGTTTGTTAAATAAATGTACAGTCGAATATTGCTCTATATATGGGATCGAAGGGGTATAACAAGTGGAGATATTTGTTGATAGTACTGCATAGTATTTCATGTTGGAACTTAAAATCTGTAAAGTGATTGGATTGATTATTTGACTCTCAATCAGCAGTCAAACATAGGTTCTTGTTAAACTTGTTTTGCGCTCTTATTGCCTTTCTGTGTTTTCTGGTATATAAAGATTAAAGCCCGGATGTGAGGAGCTAGTCGAAGCAATCGAAGCTGACATTAGATGTAAGCTTGAGAAAGTTGAATGGTTACCCAACTTTTATTCGTTACCGCCCCACATTCAGATTGCTAGCTCAAAATCATATCAGGAAGGACAGGTGATCTTTCAATCCTTCTTTAAGCGCTCATCGGTCTATATAAAAGTTAAATTTGTGAATTTCTTATTTGTTTGCAAATACATATATCGATTTTGAGTACGTTATAACTTCTCCTTTGTTTGGCATTCAGATATACGGAATCGATGCAGCATCCGGAGCTGCAGTTTCAGCTTTGAATATCTCACCTGGAGATCACGTTCTTGATCTTTGTGCTGCTCCAGGTAAACGATACCATCAATTACGTCTTATGAATCGTTGTTTCATTTTCATTGCGGTTATCTTATTCTATCACTTAATCCATCCACAGGTGCTAAACTTTGCATGATATTAGAACTACTTGGAAACTCAGGTTCCGTAACCGGTGTCGATGTGGCAAGACACCGGTTAGCCGCTTGTAGAACTCTGGTCCAGAAATACTCACTCGGTGATCATTGCCGTCTCTTTGTTGCTAACGGAGCTGAATTTTCTCTCGTCCCGATCCGTGTTGATTCCGACATTAAATCTTGTAATAGTTCCTGCTCTTTATTTTTGAAATATTTAAATTGTGTGGTTATCTCTGTGTTTGAATTTGCGTTTTTTGTAGTGAACAGGGAATTCGGTATGAAAGGAGATGAGTTTGTGTACAAGGAGTGGACATCTAGGAAGCCGTATAAGGAAAGAAAAAAGGCAATTAAAGAACGGGAAAAGGGCTCGTTGCAGTTGAATCAAGACCCGGAACTGATATATTATGGGCGGCATTCTGGGGTTGTTGGATTGAGTAAAACCGATTTGTTTAAAACTGTTTCAACTCCTGAGATCTCACAATACGGTTATGATAAGGTATGTTTTTTTGTTGTCGGAGTTTCTCTTTTGGTTTAAGCTAAAGTTTGTGTTTGAAAATAGGTACTTGTGGATGCAGAGTGCACCCATGATGGTTCAATTAAACATATCCAGAAGTTTGAAAACTGGGGATGGACAACTCTAGAGCGTCGGGTTTTGGATGCGGAGAGAACCGATGATTTGACTGTTCTTCAGGTAGGACTGGTTATCATATTAATCTAAGGTTTTACGGTTACCAAATTGTTTCATCTTAAAGACATGTTTTACTTGATGCAGTTTCGGCTTTTGACTAATGGTCTCAAGTTACTAAAAGCGGGAGGGTATCTTGTTTACAGCACCTGCAGGTATATCATGCTGTGTATTGATATCTTACTTTTGTTTGACCAAATAGGCAAATATTGACCGTCTGTTTTTTCTTGTACTTCCATCTTATGGATGGATAGTTTAACTTATGCTCAGAACGAAGACATTGTTGAGAAATTTCTTTCTCTAAATCCATGTGCTGGTAAATTCTCTTGGTTTTTAGTTCTTTACGTATTTAGATTATCTTTTTTGAATCTGAACGTTGTTTTTTATATGGGTATGCAGAGTTGTTGGACATAGATGGTTCAGAATGTTGGCCCTGCAAGAGTGGACGGATACCGAAAACTTTGCGGTTTGATCCATTGACTTCTAGAACAAGTGGCCTTTTTGTTGCCAAGTTCACAAAACATCCAGAAAGATAACCAATTTTTCAGAGCCTGACTGGTGCTGGAAGTGAGGTTCCTAATGGCAATGTTTTAAAAACCGGTAAATACCGGCCGGTTATACCGGTATTACCGTTTCCAGATGTAAATCCGGTACGAAACACCCCGGTAAATAAGTGAAACGGCATAAGGTTTGTACCGGCGGTAAAATCCGGTATACCGGTTTGGAACGTAATACCGGTACCGGCCCAGGGTTATTTTTGTTTGGGTTGTTACTTATTTTTATTATATATGTTACTTATCTTACGTAACTTTTATATATTATGATTATTTGTAACTTAAAGTTCTTATTTAATACTGTATGAAATGAAAATAGTTATCCTCGAGTTGATGAGGATGGCGATAATAGTGAATTTCATCTTTTATGCGATCGTGAACTTGATGTATTCAAAACTCAAATGGCTTGAACATATCATACAATTTCATTTAAAAGAGCTTGTTGGAAAGTTGAATGATTTTCGATTATCTTTTGGATTATTTTTTATTATGGATTTACTTTTGGATGATCTTTTAATATGTAATCATGCAATTTTGGATTAACTTTTGAGTTGATGTTGTAATTTATGAAATTATAGAGTTAGCTAGTTAACCCGGTTGAACCGCTCGGTACAACCTGGTTCAACCGGTTCAACCATTTTTTAGCCTAATACGGTTTGATTTAAAAACCGGTTTTTAAAACATTGCCTAATGGCAGAGTTTGTGCAGTTAGTTATTGTACCATGAACCCAATTTATTAGTAACTATCCCTCCCTGCAAGAAATGGTCATCTGACATGGAACAAAACAAGTGTCAAATTATAGTATAAAGAAAATAGGTACATATTTCCAGTTTCCTGTAAAATGTTACTCCGTTTGTTAAAAGCGTGGAGATGCAGTTAAGACTTTCAAAAGTCAAATGAACACTTATGTATTTATGTTATTGCAACTTAAACTTGATGGGCTTCTAATTTTGAACTATAGTTTTTACCAATATATTGTTTTTCTTTTGAAGTATTTATTTATTTTTTAATATGGTATGACTACATTAACAAATTAGAAATTAAAATTAATAATATGTATTAAATATAATTTGAATTTCAAAATGTGATGTAATATATTAAATTGAACAGTTCATAGTATTTGAACTTCCATAATTTGATAGTAATATAATTAAACAAAACAACAACAACAACCATACCCAGTAAGTCCCACAAATAGCAGAGCTACTTATAGGGTCTGAGGAGGGTGAGATGTAGACAGGCCTTGCCTCTATCCCTAGGGATAGAGAGGCTGCTTCCAGAGAGACCCTCGGCTCGAAAACGAACAACAAACCAACACAACAAGTCAAAGAATATAGAAAGCATACAGAAATAAGAAGTCGCCCATTAGCAAGAAAGTGATCTGAGTCGCACAATATAATGTAAAATCATGTATCATAGCATACAACATTATTTGGGCATAAACACAAAGTAAATCATGCATAGTAGCATACAACATCATTTGGGCATAAACACAATAAGGCAAACACTGGAAAGGTCCCTTTAAAAAAAATGAAAAACCTACGTCCCTGAAAATCCACCTAAGACCATACTACAATATCCTCTAGAAGTCCTTAACCCTAATCATACGCCTCCACGAAGTCCTATCGTGGACCATGTCCTCAGAAAGGTGCAACTATAGTAAATCATGTCTAATCTGCTCATCCCATGTCAGTTTGGGTTTGCCTCTTCCTCTCCTCCCCTGCACAGTAATAGTCTCCACTACTCTAACTGGAGCCGTCGCTTCCCTCCGCTTCACATGCCCAAACCATCTCAATCTCCCCTCCTTAATTGTAACAACCCACACTTTTGTGCGTTGTTACTACTCGTTATACTCGTTACGCCTAGCACCAGAGATTCGGATCATAATGTAACTATACCGTATATATCGCTATTCGAAGGATAATCGCATATTTTCAAGCTACAGTATCATTATACTACACTATTACCACACTAACACTCACGGAGACATTGAGTGAGGACCTACTCTACCCTCCTCAGTGGCCGTGATGTGTCGAACGTAAACAAATAACGCCAACAAGGACTCTCGGGTGAGTGCTGTAACTCCAGTCGTCGTGACGATGGTGACAATACGAGTAAACGGTACCCCGTCAGTCTTTGTGGCACTACACGAAATAACGTTCGCGATGACATCAAGAAAGGACCTATACTACCCCCATTGATGGCCGTGCAACGTCAATAATAATCGCATACTCGAATCGAAAACCGACTGTTAATTATCGAAACTTTGGATTATGGATACGTAAATACGACCCCTAGTGATATATATATATATATATATATATATATGTAATAATATAATAATAACAATATATTGATAATATAAACTAATTATGGACGTACACGCTTCGAAAACTATCAAAACGATCAAAAACGGGAAATTCCAAGCGTCAGGATGTCTATCCGGATGGATGGACCATCCGGACGGATGGACATGCGCACGGATGGCCATCCGCACGCATGGGCCATCCGCACGGATGGGCTATCCGGGCCTGATCCCACTTCTTCTCCTCTTTCGCCTATAAATAGCCTGCCACACCACTATTCAAGTGATGTGACAGCTCCTGTTCAACCACACGCGCACCAAGACCCTTTTCTCTCGATTTCCTCGCGATTCTGGTAAGATTTCAACCTAAAACTTGTACTTCTACAATCTACACTCGAATCTACATCATTCTATCTTTCAAAACTCGAATTCTAACAGTGAAATCTACGGATTCGAGGCGTTTTGAGGTGATGTCACCAAGAGTTCTTATGAACTTCAAGTTGGGGTCTCATTTCACTATAAACGACTCAGATCCAGGTGATTTCCACATGATTTAATGACAATCACACCTAAATCTGTGCGATTTCGAGTTAACCATGAAGAACCACCATGAACGGCCAGATCTGATGGAACGGGGTGATTCCCGGCCGTTAGGATGAGTCGGAATGGACGGAACTTCAGGTGTTAGTGCGAAATTACACAACCCTAGTAAAAACGAACGTATTCCTTCCGTTAAACATCCAGAAACGGTGGTCAGAGTGCGAACCAGACAAGTCAGTCCGCACGGATGGCCCTAGTCCGCACGGATGACATGTCAGTCCGCACGGACCACTGCCAACCGCACGGATCATGATGTCCGCACGCACACCCCACCCGTGCGTACTGTTATCCGCACGGATCATGACACCGCACGCACATGTCATCCGCACGGATGACATGTCACCCGCGCGCACAAGTCAACCGTGCGTACACTCGTCCGCGCGCACAAGCAAGGCCCATCCGCACGCACAACACCACTGTCCGCACGTATGACCCATCATCCGCACGGATGGCTTGTCATCCGTACGGATGGGGACCAACTGACCTAAACGCGTAACTTTTCAAGTTAATCTCGCTTAACCGTACTTCGTTTACTCTATTTCTTCAAGGATCATTACAGACAACTCGTAACCGACTCAATCAAGTTGTAATCTCGCTAAATACGCACTGTGAGTATACTTGAACCCTTTTTAATCGAATTTTGGGTGCAACGTACGTTTCTAACAAATCGAACTTATCAATCGAAATATTCAATCAATCGAATTATCACTTGCGAATAACTGTTATGCATAGATATACGTGATGCAAGTTGCATATGTGCTAGGGCTTATACTCGCGACGTCCCACCAAGACTAGTATAGTACTATTGCGCCCAACGGGGTCTAGTTGTGCCATCGTACATTCGAGCATCGAGGACTTAGTTGGTAGTATCAGTTTTGTGAGTATATATGTCGTGTGTTACGTTTATGCATATGGAAATTCGCTACACTTTTATCTAATATGCTATACTTATCAAACCTGTATACTCACCAATACCTATGTATTGACAATTATTTTAACGTATGTTGCAGGTTAGATCGCAGACTATGTCAAATCAAGCTAGGAAGTCTAGAAACTCAACTAAAATCTAGGTTGTCGGATTTGCATTGTTCGAGAGGACATTAAATCTGTGATAACTTACGTGATTGTATTATTTGTTAGTATGGGATAACGAATGTATTAAATATTATTGCAATATAGTTGTTATGGATTCTCTTGAGCAATCTGATTCGCCTAGTGCCGCGCCCCGATGATTCCGCCATCGGTTGGGGTGTGACAGATTGGTATCAGAGCCATAACTATAGGGAATTAGGTCAGACTCGACCTAGTCCGGGTCGACGTCTTAGAAATTGACCTAGTCTATAGTCTAAGTACCAACAGGCCGACTCGTACGAACCCAGTGGGGTTTGTATTGGGCTTACTTGATACTCTCGATCGAAATTGCTAAAAGCTACAACTTTGTGTGAACGCCGCATACTACAACTTCACACGAAGAAGCCTTTCCTAAGGCTAAAATGCTACTTAGCCTTTCCTAAGGCCGACACAATACACACGTTTTCAAAAATACTCGCATGACGAAACCGAGCGATCCAGTCGAGATCAGGTGTGAAAACCAAGAACTCTCGGTAGGATTGCTCACTCAGCGCATTTTTCTAGCACGAGAACCTTTCATCGAGTTAGGAGTGACATCCACATCTCGACAAAAGTCTCCATTTCTAAATCTAGTGGAACTCACGAATTTATTCGAGGAGCACAACCACAATTAGGAACGAAACTGTTAAGCCAGGGGTGAAACCCGTACCTTAATAAGTCGTTCCACTCTCTACAAAATGGTTTTCAAAAGCTCTCACCAAGGACTCGACTATTGTAACAACTCGAGCCACGCGATGACTAGGAAGGCGAATGCCATGAGCTGCATCCCAGTGGAAGCATGGAGTCTTCTAGGTCAACGCGCGCGCCCGAACTTGTAGATATAGTTGGGTTACCTTGGGTAGTCAACGCCTAAACACCCAAGGCACTCTATTATACGACCCGCCAATTTTACAATGATTGGAACTTATTTACGTTTTGAAACTTCACGCTTTATCGAATTCTCGATGTAACGATTTTCACTCCCTACTTTATAAACGCACGATTCGCACAGCCATCGCAATCTAAAACGAAATCCGAATGTTCGCAACAAAACTAATGCATAATCCATCGCATTCGCTCTCGTTTTCTCACTTCAACGCGACCTCGCTTATTCTAAATCGACCTGTATGTGTATGATTACAAATTACATCTATATAAATATATATATATATATATACGTATAAACAAACAAGTCAATGTGTGAGAACTTAGGAAATTCGTGTCTCCTATGTGGCTCCTATGTGATTCGTATTACTACTATACTATCGCACCAAGTTTTGAACGTGCTCAATCGCAACGCAAAACTCAAAAATCATTATGATCGAATCTCACTCCAAGTCTCCTTCTGTCTAGATGCCTTCCAACAACTCTACTTCGAGAATGATAGCAAAGAGACGAGCCAAACGAAGGAGCGAAAAGAGGATTGCTTCACTTGTGACCAGGGAAGTGGTCAAAGTCATTCCTCAGATTGCCACACGAGTTCACTCTCTCAACCATTCTCGAACTTCGGAAGACGTTAAGACAGGAGAGCCGCAATCTACTTTTCTCTACAAGCGCTTCAAAGCCTGTGACCCGATGGAATTCACAGGTGAAGAAGGTGCGACTCAACTACTCCAGTGGTTCGATTCTATCGAAGTTACCCTTCGTCAAAGCGGGTGTCCCGATAGTCTCCGTACTACTTGCGCCACCGGAGTATTTCAATCACGAGCACTCGACTGGTGGACCGCCGAACGTAACAAACGTGGGATCTCCGCAGCTTACGCTCTCTCTTGGAATGAGCTGAAAGAGCTCATGGAGAAAGAGTACTGTCCTCCTCACGAGATTCAGAAGCTGGAAAACGAATTTTGGGAAATCAAGCAAACCAAAGGTGACAATGCTGGCTACACTGCAAGGTTCAAACAGCTTAGCATAATCTGCCCAAGTCAAGTCAACACTCCGGGGAAGGCCATCGCGAAGTACATCCGTGGCTTGCCTGAGTGTGTGGGTGATTTTGTCGAAGCTGCAAGGCCCGCTACCATCGAAGAAACATACCGCTTAGCCGTAGAAATCAACAACAAACGACTCGTGGAAGGATTATTCTCAAAGAATCATGTCAAGCAAGCTCATCAAGCAATCGCCAGTAATCCTTCAGGCGAACATGTTGACGAACCTTCTGATGAATCTACTGACGAACCTTCTGACAGATCTGCTGGCGATTCTTCTAATGAATCAGCTAACGATTCTTCTGACGGATCTGCTAACGAATCTTCGGACGAATCTGCTGCCGATTCTTCTGACGAATCCGCTGATGGATCTTCCGACAAATCAGCTAAAGACTCCGCAAGCGAGTCTTCAGACGAATCCTCCAACGACGACACTTCTTCGCAAAACACCGACGAACCCAGCCGCAAGCGAAAGACTTCAAGCCCGAACTCATCAACAACCGAACTGCTGCAACCGGAACCTCTTCGAACAGTTCCGATGTTTCCAAAACGAGCCTACACTGGATTTCATCCTCAGTGTTACTCGTGTACCTATCATCATCCAGTTGGGGATGACTGTCGCTATTGCAATAACTGCAACCGTTACGGTCACTTCACCCGCAACTGTCGCATCGAACCGTGAACTTGAGTACAACAACAACAGCTCCAGCAAAAGTCTTCAGCATCCGACATCTAGCAAGTGTAGGATAAAGTTGTAATGATACGATTTTCGACGTTAATCTCTATGTTTTGAACCTACTCTATTACGCGATATTGTCTCTATGCGTAACGTTAACTCTCGTCTCCATTTTCTCTCTCACTCTTTAATCGCCGCACTTAGACTAGATTCACACACATACTATGTACTATATCACGGAATAATGTGTTTTACCCTCACTACACTTCTAGAACGAGGTACGATAAACGTGCAAGGAACGATTAATCGCGGGTGCACACGGGATTATTTGGTTCAGTGCACGGTGATCGTAGTGAATTCTAAAAGTGCCATAGCGTTTGACAAAAGGTGACACCAAAACACGGGATGAAAGTAGTAGGGGTCGGGCGAGGAATGCCTTACCATACTACCGAAGTTCCGTGAAGAAAGTGCCACGTGGAGTTGAACGTTATTAGACCTATTATACTATTGTGATTATTTTCATCACACTACACTCAATCGCAAGGCGTAACAAACCGTATCATCGCAAGACTTGTCGTAAGTCTGCAAACGCAATGCAATCGCCTCATCGATGGACTCTGGGGAGTCTACCTCGCAGGCAAATTGCATCGACGCAAGACTGGTCGTAAGTCTGTTGCAACGAATCTCGATCAAGCAAGTAAACGCTCACGATATTGTTGAGTGAGGACCTATTCTACCCTCCTCGATAGCCGTGATGCGTCATAACAAAACGTTAAGCTTATTCGAGACAAGAATCGAACCCGACTAATCGAAATCGCTTACCTTGTGTATCTCGCAACCTCTATCGCTTATCACGTGAGCCTATATCATTTGCTGTGTATCAATCTATCGCTATCGCCTACTGTTATCTGTGACATTTGTGCTAAGTTGGAACGCATGACCTCGCCTCACGAGAGGAAGCTCATATGGTTAAAACAACGTGTTTTAGTTATATCAGCGGCCTTTCGTGGAAACAGGCCATGTGGGGTCTGATGTTAGTTAAATTCTGTGGTGTTAATCAATCGAACCGAACCGCGTAAATCGAAATCGCAAACCTCCATCGCTTGCACGCAACAACTGCCGCTTATCGTAATCCGATTATCATCACCATCATTGCTAGTGTTATGTTTGTATCATTCGTTTAACCATCTAATCGCTGATCGCCTATTGTGTATAATCTACCGCTTATCGCTCACTTGATGTTCATTGTCGTCCGTATGGTATTAAGTACACATGACACCGCTTCACGAGGCAAGGCTAACCTGGTTAAGCATGGTGTTTCGCCATGTTAGCAACCCCCGTGGAAACGTGCCATGTGGGTGTAATGTGGAATCTAATCGAACACGCGTGATTCGCTTCTCGCCTACCAACTCGCTGGATTAATCTATTCGATCCTATCTTATGTTCGGACCGACCTTCTATCGATTGGGCCGAGTAAAACGCAATTCTATCCATGTCATGTCGGCACACCTGACACCGCCTCACGAAACGGGAATAGTATGGGCAAAGCATGGTGGATACGCCGCTGGTACTTCCTATATATAAGTGTTCTAAACATATTAACAAACTTTCGTGGGAAAGTGCCAAGTGGGGCTCGGTAATTAACTACCTTTTGTACTAATTAAAAACGTCTTTTTACAAAATTTTTGATTTAAAATCGGTGGACAAGTGAAATTTTCTCACAACGTGGAGCTAACATCGAATCAGCTTAACTCCATGTCCAAGGAATGCTTCATAAGCCCAGTTTTTCCTTAAACTTTTACAACGTCAAAATAGAAATCCTTCTTTGGACATTGGTTCGACATCGAGTTCAGCTTGGATCCATGTCATAGGAGAGTTTTCGTAACCCTTGTTTTCATCTCCGAGTTCCTTAAAATATTTAAAAAAAAAAACTTTAAACTTCCTTGCAACATCGGTTAACATCGACACTGTTGGCCGCACGTTAAAAGGAAAATTTTCAAAGATTTTCATCCTAAATCCCTTTTTAATATCTAAACGAACGCTTCTTGTAACGTTGGTTAACGATCGACTCAGTTAACTCTACGTCATGAGAAACCTTTCAAATTACAATCGCATCGAACTAACGAATTCTACACAAGACAAGATACTTTGGAATGCCAACTCGTGGGATTTATACTTTCATCCTTACATCGTCTTCTCGCTAATCGCAGTCGGTCTCTCGTATCCGAAATGTTCTCGCTGTCAACTTACGGTCAAACCACTCGCTGTATCGCTACTTATACAAAATCAACTCTTAGAAGTCTACCTATTGGATTAATTTCGGGACGAAATTTCCTAAAGTAGGGGAGACTGTAACAACCCACACTTTTGTGCGTTGTTACTACTCGTTATACTCGTTACGCCTAGCACCAGAGATTCGGATCATAATGTAACTATACCGTATATATCGCTATTCGAAGGATAATCGCATATTTTCAAGCTACAGTATCATTATACTACACTATTATCACACTAACACTCACGGAGACATTGAGTGAGGACCTACTCTACCCTCCTCAGTGGCCGTGATGTGTCGAACGTAAACAAATAACGCCAACAAGGACTCTCGGGTGAGTGCTGTAACTCCAGTCGTCGTGACGATGGTGACAATACGAGTAAACAGTACCCCGTCAGTCTTTGTGGCACTACACGAAATAACGTTCGCGATGACATCAAGAAAGGACCTATACTACCCCCATTGATGGCCGTGCAACGTCAATAATAATCGCATACTCGAATCGAAAACCGACTGTTAATTATCGAAACTTTGGATTATGGATACGTAAATACGACCCCTAGTGATATATATATATATATATATATGTAATAATATAATAATAACAATATATTGATAATATAAACTAATTATGGACGTACACGCTTCGAAAACTATCAAAACGGGAAATTCCAAGCGTCAGGATGTCTATCCGGACGGATGGACCATCCGGACGGATGGACATGCGCACGGATGGCCATCCGCACGCATGGGCCATCCGCACGGATGGGCTATCCGGGCCTGATCCCACTTCTTCTCCTCTTTCGCCTATAAATAGCCTGCCACACCACTATTCAAGGGATGTGACAGCTCCTGTTCAACCACACGCGCACCAAGACCCTTTTCTCTCGATCTCCTCGCGATTCCGGTAAGATTTCAACCTAAAACTTGTACTTCTACAATCTACACTCGAATCTACATCATTCTATCTTTCAAAACTCGAATTCTAACCGTGAAATCTACGGATTCGAGGCGTTTTGAGGTGATGTCACCAAGAGTTCTTATGAACTTCAAGTTGGGGTCTCATTTCACTATAAACGACTCAGATCCAGGTGATTTCCACATGATTTAATGACAATCACACCTAAATCTGTGCGATTTCGAGTTAACCATGAAGAACCACCATGAACGGCCAGATCTGATGGAACGGGGTGATTCCCGGCCGTTAGGATGAGTCGGAATGGACGGAACTTCAGGTGTTAGTGCGAAATTACACAACCCTAGTAAAAACGAACGTATTCCTTCCGTTAAACATCCAGAAACGGTGGTCAGAGTGCGAACCAGACAAGTCAGTCCGCACGGATGGCCCTAGTCCGCACGGATGACATGTCAGTCCGCACGGACCACTGCCAACCGCACGGATCATGATGTCCGCACGCACACCCCACCCGCGCGTACTGTTATCCGCACGGATCATGACACCGCACGCACATGTCATCCGCACGGATGACATGTCACCCGCGCGCACAAGTCAACCGTGCGTACACTCGTCCGCGCGCACAAGAAAGGCCCATCCGCACGCACAACACCACTGTCCGCACGTATGACCCATCATCCGCACGGATGGCTTGTCATCCGTACGGATGGGGACCAACTGACCTAAACGCGTAACTTTTCAAGTTAATCTCGCTTAACCGTACTTCGTTTACTCTATTTCTTCAAGGATCATTACAGACAACTCGTAACCGACTCAATCAAGTTGTAATCTCGCTAAATACGCACTGTGAGTATACTTGAACCCTTTTTAATCGAATTTTGGGTGCAACGTACGTTTCTAACAAATCGAACTTATCAATCGAAATATTCAATCAATCGAATTATCACTTGCGAATAACTGTTATGCATAGATATACGTGATGCAAGTTGCATATGTGCTAGGGCTTATACTCGCGACGTCCCACCAAGACTAGTATAGTAATATTGCTCCCGACGGGGTCTAGTTGTGCCATCGTACATTCGAGCATCGAGGACTTAGTTGGTAGTATCAGTTTTGTGAGTATATATGTCGTGTGTTACGTTTATGCATATGGAAATTCGCTACACTTTTATCTACTATGCTATACTTATCAAACCTGTATACTCGCCAATACCTATGTATTGACAATTATTTTAACGTATGTTGCAGGTTAGATCGCAGACTATGTCAAATCAAGCTAGGAAGTCTAGAAACTCAACTAAAATCTAGGTTGTCGGATTTGCATTGTTCGAGAGGACATTAAATCTGTGATAACTTACGTGATTGTATTATTTGTTAGTATGGGATAACGAATGTATTAAATATTATTGCAATATAGTTGTTATGGATTCTCTTGAGCAATCTGATTCGCCTAGTGCCGCGCCCCGATGATTCCGCCATCGGTTGGGGTGTGACATTAATCTTCTCCGATATACTAGCCACTCCTAGTCTTTCCCTAAAAACCTCATTTCTTATCCGATCTAACCTCGTGTGTCCACACATCCACCTCAGCATCCTCATCTCTGCTACATCCATCTTGCGCGCTTGTGCCTTCTTGGTAGCCCAACAGCCTGTTCCATATAACATAGCTGGCCTAACTGCTACCCTGTAAAATTTCCCCTTAAGTTTAATTGGGAACCTCCTATCGCACAAAACCCCACTGGCTGCCCTCCATCTACACCAGCCAGCCTGTATGCGATGGGTTACATCACTATCTATGTCACCATCTCTTTGAACATACGACCCTAGATACTTAAATCTAGTTACCTGCGGGACCAATTGATCCTCTATGGTGATTTGGGTTTCATCGTCAAAGGCTACACCGCTGAAATCACAGTGTAGATACTCAGTCTTAGATCGACTAATCCTTAGGCCCTTGCCCTCTAAAGCTACTCGCCACTCTTTTATCCTCTCATTCAGGCACTGTTTAGTCTCGGCAATCAACACGATATCGTCCGCAAAAAGCATGCACCATGGAACTAACTCCTGAATCAACTTGGACAACTCATCCAAGACAACCGCAAAAAGAAACGGGCTCAACGCAGACCCCTGGTGGAGTCCTACCTCCACTGGAAAGAAGTTTGTATCCTCTACAGGCGCGCGAACAGTAGTCTCTGTTCTATCGTACGTATCCTTAATTATGTCTATATACTTCCCCGGTAGCCCTCGACCCTCCAAACTATCCCAAATCAGTTGCCGTGGGACAGTGTCATAAGCCTTTTCCAGGTCGATAAATACCATATGTAAATCTTGCTTCTTCGCTCTATACTTCTCCATCAGCCTCCTTAGAATATGTATCGCTTCTGTAGTTGACCTCCCTTTCATGAATCCAAATTGGTTTACTGAAACCTGAGTTTCTCTTCTAATTCTAGTTTCAATTACCCTCTCCCAGAGCTTCAAAGTGTGACTTAGCAGTTTGATTCCTCTGTAGTTCCCACAACATTGAGCGTCTCCTTTATTCTTGTATAAAGGCACCATGACGCTGCTCCTCCACTGATCTGGCATTTTCCCAGTCTTCAAAATACAATTGAACAAAATTGTTAACCATCGGACTCCTTCTTCTCCCAAACACTTCCACGCCTCAATCGGAATGTTGTCCAAACCCACTGCCTTGCCTCTTCCCATCTTCGTAAGTGCCATCCTCACCTCGTCATGTGTGATCCTCCCGCAGTAGACATTATTCTGTTGTCGTCTTTGAATCCTGGGATTGCTGCTATCATGTTGGTATGCCCTACCGTGATTGAAAAGATTATGGAAGTAGGTTTGCCATCTCAACTTAATATCTTGTGCCTTGACTAAAACACGTCCATCCTCTCCTTTGATAAACTTTACTACGCCTAGATCTTGCCTTCTTCGCTCCCTAGCTTTGGAAATCTTGAACATCTCATGCTCCCCCTCTTTCCTTTCCAAACGTTCATACATTTGTTTATATACTGTGTTTTTTGCCTCGGTCACCGCCTTTTTCGCTTCCCTTTTTGCCTTCTTGTATATATCCCTTACCCTCAGCCGCTCCTCCTCATCTGTGCACCTCAATAGATCTCTAAAACTCTGTTGCTTATCCTTTATTTTGTTATGCACGTCCTCATTCTACCACCAAGACTCCTTATGCCCGCTAGTCTTTCCTGTTGTGACCCCTAGCGCCTCAATCGCCACTGTAGTGATAGTAGTCGCCATAGTCTCCCACATCCGGTTTGCGTCGTCTCCTAGTTGCATCGGTGTCATCAAGTTAACTTTATCTCTAAACATCATAATTTTTTCTCCCTTCAAGTTTCCCCAACGGATCATAGGTCGGGTTTTCCTCTCCCCCTCAGTTCGCCTTACTTTTAAGGCTATATCTGCTACTAGCAAATGGTGTTGAGCCGCAACAGTCTCCCTTGGTATAACCTTGCAGTCCATCCACATCCGTCGATCTTCCTGCCTCATCAAAAGGTAGTCGATTTGCGTGTTGCGTCCTCCGCTACAAAAAGTGATCAAATGAGATTCTCTCTTCCTAAAGAACGAGTTTATAATACCTAGGCCGTTGGCTGCCGCAAAGTCTAGAAGGTCTCTACCAGGGTCATTCCTATCGCCAAAACCAAAACCCCCATGTACCGACTCAAAGCCATCACGATCCTTACCAATGTGCCCATTAAAATCTCCTCCTATAAAAATTATCTCCTCCCTAGGTAAGGCCCTTACTACTACATCAAGACAATCCCAAAAATCTCTTTTCTCTTGGTCTCCTAGTCCCACTTGCGGTGCATATGCGCATACTACTGTCACTACTTGCTCACCTAATACTAATCTTAACACCATAATTCTATCGTTGTGCCGTATCACCTCAATAACATTCTTATGCAATTCTATAGATACCAAAAATCCTACTCCGTTCTTGGCCCCATCCGACCCGGAATATAACAACTTGTTCCCATTGCGCTCTTCTGCTCTCTGTCCTTTCCACCTAGTTTCCTGAAGGCACGCTATATGTACCCTACGTCTTTTAAGTGCGTCTATCACTTCCAACAATTTACCACTAAGAGTTCCTACGTTCCAAGACGCCACCCGTAAACTACAGTCTCTAACTATACCCTTACTTGCACCTCTCGTCCTTGGACATGATCTCAAGTAAAAGTCATGGTTTCTATTATCTATGCTTACAGCTAACAAGTAACAACAGGTAACAAACAGCCGGCAACACAAAGGGCAAAACTACCTACTTTTTTTTTTTTACTTTTACTTATTTTTTCTTTTTCTTTTTGATGATTACATGAACCTTACACTTAACAAAAACAACACACGTAACAAAAATCCACCCAAATATCACAAGCTTCTAGTAAATTCACAAATTTTAGCCTAAAACTGAATATAAAAAGAATCAACAATAATAAAACGTGCAACCTTCTGCCTAGATTCACAAAGTCAGCACATAAAATCAATCAGAAATGAATTGAATAACTAAAAAAAATGGGAAGAAAACGACCTGATTGAACAAGCCTACGATTAATTAGGTTCTGAATCGAAGAGCAAGAGTCGTGGGTCTGATCGAAGACCAAAACAGGATAGAAAAACCGTCGACAAACCTTAATACTGACCGGATATTGCTCGGTGGTTTACTTGGTCGTCGCCGGAGATTTACCTGGTCGAAGCTTTACCTGCTCGAGATGGTTGCACCTGTTCGCCGGAGATTTACCTGCTCGGAGGATGCTTGTTGCCGGAGATTTACCTGCTCACTGGTTGCTTGTTACCGGAGAAATTACCGTTGCCGGAGAAATTACCGTTAAACATAACATAAATTAACTATTACAAAACACAAATTATATATATATATATATATATATTGTTAACGAAGACTGATGAATAGTAACTTTATTTTTATAATAATATATAGTTTTTTATTATTTTATTATTTAATATATTATAATGGTTTATTATTATATTTACTTTTAATAACATATTTTTCTTTTTTTAAAACATATATTTCCTTTACCTTTTTTAATAATTTTTTTTTCGTTTTTTGAATATTTTTATAATAATATATAGTTTTTTTATTATTTTATTATTTAATATATTATAATAGTTTTTTATTATACTTACTTTTAATAACATATTTTTCTTTTTTTAAATAGTGAATTGCAAAAATTGTCCTTTATCTTTATGCCTCTTTGCAGGCGGTGTCCTTTATGTTTAAAATTGGCGAGTTTTGTCCTTTATGTTTAAAAATCAAGCACGTTTTATCCTTTGGGCCTAACCCAGTTAATTTTTTTTGTTAAATTAGACCACACAAGGGTAATTTAGCCTTTTTATCTATATATATATAAATCTTTGAATTAACAATAAAACAATAACAAATATAAGAAATTAATAATACATATTATATGCAAATAACATATGTAGATGTATACTGTGTATGTGATTCATTACCCTTATCCCCCTCTCTCTGCCATTCTCCCTCTCTCTGCATATGTCCACCATCAACCACCACAAACAACCGCCACCCACCACCCCTCTCTACATCTGTTATCCACCGCTCCATCACTTACAACCCACATCCCACCGCAGCACTCATAACCATCTCCCACCGCACCACATCTATTATTCACCGTTGCACCACACCACTCGTAACCACCACCCAGTTTCCCAGATTTGAGGATGAGAAGAAAGGCGGCGACGGCGGCCACCACCAAATTTGTGATGGGGTTGAAACGAAAACCTGATTTCGTTCCTTATTCAGTTCATTCCCTAGATTTGAGAGAGATATGGTGATTCGGAGGTTGTTAACTGCAAATTGTTATTTGATGAATTTGTGTCTCGATATGACTTTGGTCAGATTTACGAGAAACTATGAGGAGGACTCTTATGAATTTGTATCTTGATTTGAATTTGAATTTGAGATGTGAGATTTGAATGTTAATTGTTTGTGGGGTTTAGGAGAAAGAGAAATGGGTGGGTTTGATTTTTAATTGTTGCTGGGTTGTTACGGTTGGGAGAGAGAGAGACTTTGAGTGGGTTAGGTTGGGGGAATCTTCTGCATTTGTTAATGGTGGCGGTGGTTATGGGGTTGGCGGTGGTTATGGAGGCGGCAGGTTTTAGGTGGCGGTGGTTATGAGGGTCGCCGGTGAAGGTGCCGGTGGTTATGGTAGTGGTGGGAGAGAAAGAGAGGTGAGAAGAGGGAGAGAATGAAAGAACAGGGTTTTTTTGTGTGTTTATATATATAATTTTTTTTCTAAACCTTTTTTAAGTTATTTACACAGTTAGTCCCTGCTTCCTTAAAATGACAAAATTGCCCTCATGTGCAAGGCACATGACAAGATTTAACGAAAAAAATTAACTGTGTTAGGCCCAAAGGGTAAAACGTGCTTGATTTTTAAACATAAAGGACAAAACTCGTCAATTTTAAACATAAAGGACACCATCTGCAAAGAGGCATAAAGATAAAGGACAATTCTTGCAATTCACTCTTTTTTAAAAACATATATTTCCTTTTTTTTAATAATTTTTTTAACATATATTAATTTATCCATTAATTTGATACTTATTTAATAATTTACGTTTATAATTTTTTTTTTCTAAAAACTTAAGTACGTAGTTGTGCTTGATTTCTTTACAAGACATTCCGTTATAAGTTTTGTTAAAAACGAAGTTGTACTCAAAATAAAGTATTTATTTGGTATCATAAAACGGTGCGTTGATAAACTAAATTGTTCTAATGGTTTGACTTTCTAAACAACATTTTTTATTTTCAAATCACGTTTGTTTTACATTATCATTTGCTCGGTTTCGCTGCAATGCACGATATAAAAAAACTAGTATACTTTGAATTACAAAATGTGATAATATATATTAACGCCATTCCTTTATGCCATTTGACAGCACCCACGTAGTTGATTGGTTGTTTGTCAACTTCTGAATGGTTAAGTGCTGAACTAGTAAGAAGTCTGAACCATTAAGTGCGGAACCAGTTAGAGGTCTGAACCATTAAGAGCCATTATAATGCTTAACCGTTCAGAGGCAGATATCTGACCAATTTAGATTAGAGGTTTTAACCATTCAGACTCATTATAATACTAAACCATTCAGAAGCAAATGTCTGCTGCTTGCGAAACAAACGATCTGAACCATTAAGACTCTTCAAAACACAAATCTTCAAACCTTAGGTTCCTTCTCCAGCCAAACTTCAACCTCTCCAGTTGCACATCCACCTCCTCCTCCACGACCTCCACCTCCGCCCCCCCTCTCCCCACGTTCTCAGTCGACCCTGCTCCGCCACCTCCGCCGCCCCCCACGTTCACCCTCGACGTCAGCCCTCCACCTCCTCCGGCCCTCCACTCCAACCGACACCCACCTTCATCGCTACTCCACTTCAGCCGACTCCACTCCAGCCGACTCCCTCCACTCCAGCCGACACCCCCTCCATCACGACTCCACTCCAGTCTTCTCCACCACGGCAGCCGACGCCCACCTCCATCAGGTATGTTTTAAGTTTTATTTTTTTTTTCAACTCTTTGTTAGTTTAATTTTGTTAATTTAATTCTGAATTTTGTTAATTTAATTCTGAATTGGTTGATTATTTTGTTAATTTAATTCTGAATTTTTGTTAATTTAATTCTGAATTGGTTGATTATTTTGTTAATTTAGGTCTGAATTTTTGTTAATTTAATTCTGAATTGGTTGATTATTTTGTTAATTTAGGTCTGATTTTTTGTTAATTTAATTCTGAATTGGTTGATTATTTTGTTAATTTAATTCTGAATTTTGTTTATAATTGTTAGTTTGTTTGTTTGATTAGTTGTTCAACTTGATGAATCGGTTGATTGAAGATTGTGTGATTAGTTTATAATTGTAAAAAAACAAACAATCTTCTTCTTGCAGACTGCAGAGGTTTGGTCCAGCTCTTCTGCTGCAGATGTCTGCAGATGTGGTCCGCAGACTGCAGACGTTTTACCTCTGAAAAAACAAACAGCACGTACAACACCACTGTCCGCGCGCACAAGAAAGGCCCATCCGCACGCACAACACCACTGTCCGCACGTATGACCCATCATCCGCACGGATGGCTTGTCATCCGTACGGATGGGGACCAACTGACCTAAACGCGTAACTTTTCAAGTTAATCTCGCTTAACCGTACTTCGTTTACTCTATTTCTTCAAGGATCATTACAGACAACTCGTAACCGACTCAATCAAGTTGTAATCTCGCTAAATACGCACTGTGAGTATACTTGAACCCTTTTTAATCGAATTTTGGGTGCAACGTACGTTTCTAACAAATCGAACTTATCAATCGAAATATTCAATCAATCGAATTATCACTTGCGAATAACTGTTATGCATAGATATACGTGATGCAAGTTGCATATGTGCTAGGGCTTATACTCGCGACGTCCCACCAAGACTAGTATAGTAATATTGCGCCCGACGGGGTCTAGTTGTGCCATCGTACATTCGAGCATCGAGGACTTAGTTGGTAGTATCAGTTTTGTGAGTATATATGTCGTGTGTTACGTTTATGCATATGGAAATTCGCTACACTTTTATCTACTATGCTATACTTATCAAACCTGTATACTCGCCAATACCTATGTATTGACAATTATTTTAACGTATGTTGCAGGTTAGATCGCAGACTATGTCAAATCAAGCTAGGAAGTCTAGAAACTCAACTAAAATCTAGGTTGTCGGATTTGCATTGTTCGAGAGGACATTAAATCTGTGATAACTTACGTGATTGTATTATTTGTTAGTATGGGATAACGAATGTATTAAATATTATTGCAATATAGTTGTTATGGATTCTCTTGAGCAATCTGATTCGCCTAGTGCCGCGCCCCGATGATTCCGCCATCGGTTGGGGTGTGACATTAATCTTCTCCGATATACTAGCCACTCCTAGTCTTTCCCTAAAAACCTCATTTCTTATCCGATCTAACCTCGTGTGTCCACACATCCACCTCAGCATCCTCATCTCTGCTACATCCATCTTGCGCGCTTGTGCCTTCTTGGTAGCCCAACAGCCTGTTCCATATAACATAGCTGGCCTAACTGCTACCCTGTAAAATTTCCCCTTAAGTTTAATTGGGAACCTCCTATCGCACAAAACCCCACTGGCTGCCCTCCATCTACACCAGCCAGCCTGTATGCGATGGGTTACATCACTATCTATGTCACCATCTCTTTGAACATACGACCCTAGATACTTAAATCTAGTTACCTGCGGGACCAATTGATCCTCTATGGTGATTTGGGTTTCATCGTCAAAGGCTACACCGCTGAAATCACAGTGTAGATACTCAGTCTTAGATCGACTAATCCTTAGGCCCTTGCCCTCTAAAGCTACTCGCCACTCTTTTATCCTCTCATTCAGGCACTGTTTAGTCTCGGCAATCAACACGATATCGTCCGCAAAAAGCATGCACCATGGAACTAACTCCTGAATCAACTTAGACAACTCATCCAAGACAACCGCAAAAAGAAACGGGCTCAACGCAGACCCCTGGTGGAGTCCTACCTCCACTGGAAAGAAGTTTGTATCCTCTACAGGCGCGCGAACAGTAGTCTCTGTTCTATCGTACGTATCCTTAATTATGTCTATATACTTCCCCGGTAGCCCTCGACCCTCCAAACTATCCCAAATCAGTTGCCGTGGGACAGTGTCATAAGCCTTTTCCAGGTCGATAAATACCATATGTAAATCTTGCTTCTTCGCTCTATACTTCTCCATCAGCCTCCTTAGAATATGTATCGCTTCTGTAGTTGACCTCCCTTTCATGAATCCAAATTGGTTTACTGAAACCTGAGTTTCTCTTCTAATTCTAGTTTCAATTACCCTCTCCCAGAGCTTCAAAGTGTGACTTAGCAGTTTGATTCCTCTGTAGTTCCCACAACATTGAGCGTCTCCTTTATTCTTGTATAAAGGCACCATGACGCTGCTCCTCCACTGATCTGGCATTTTCCCAGTCTTCAAAATACAATTGAACAAAATTGTTAACCATCGGACTCCTTCTTCTCCCAAACACTTCCACGCCTCAATCGGAATGTTGTCCAAACCCACTGCCTTGCCTCTTCCCATCTTCGTAAGTGCCATCCTCACCTCGTCATGTGTGATCCTCCCGCAGTAGACATTATTCTGTTGTCGTCTTTGAATCCTGGGATTGCTGCTATCATGTTGGTATGCCCTACCGTGATTGAAAAGATTATGGAAGTAGGTTTGCCATCTCAACTTAATATCTTGTGCCTTGACTAAAACACGTCCATCCTCTCCTTTGATAAACTTTACTACGCCTAGATCTTGCCTTCTTCGCTCCCTAGCTTTGGAAATCTTGAACATCTCATGCTCCCCCTCTTTCCTTTCCAAACGTTCATACATTTGTTTATATACTGTGTTTTTTGCCTCGGTCACCGCCTTTTTCGCTTCCCTTTTTGCCTTCTTGTATATATCCCTTACCCTCAGCCGCTCCTCCTCATCTGTGCACCTCAATAGATCTCTAAAACTCTGTTGCTTATCCTTTATTTTGTTATGCACGTCCTCATTCCACCACCAAGACTCCTTATGCCCGCTAGTCTTTCCTGTTGTGACCCCTAGCGCCTCAATCGCCACTGTAGTGATAGTAGTCGCCATAGTCTCCCACATCCGGTTTGCGTCGTCTCCTAGTTGCATCGGTGTCATCAAGTTAACTTTATCTCTAAACATCATAATTTTTTCTCCCTTCAAGTTTCCCCAACGGATCATAGGTCGGGTTTTCCTCTCCCCCTCAGTTCGCCTTACTTTTAAGGCTATATCTGCTACTAGCAAATGGTGTTGAGCCGCAACAGTCTCCCTTGGTATAACCTTGCAGTCCATCCACATCCGTCGATCTTCCTGCCTCATCAAAAGGTAGTCGATTTGCGTGTTGCGTCCTCCGCTACAAAAAGTGATCAAATGAGATTCTCTCTTCCTAAAGAGCGAGTTTATAATACCTAGGCCGTTGGCTGCCGCAAAGTCTAGAAGGTCTCTACCAGGGTCATTCCTATCGCCAAAACCAAAACCCCCATGTACCGACTCAAAGCCATCACGATCCTTACCAATATGCCCATTAAAATCTCCTCCTATAAAAATTATCTCCTCCCTAGGTAAGGCCCTTACTACTACATCAAGACAATCCCAAAAATCTCTTTTCTCTTGGTCTCCTAGTCCCACTTGCGGTGCATATGCGCATACTACTGTCACTACTTGCTCACCTAATACTAATCTTAACACCATAATTCTATCGTTGTGCCGTATCACCTCAATAACATTCTTATGCAATTCTATAGATACCAAAAATCCTACTCCGTTCTTGGCCCCATCCGACCCGGAATATAACAACTTGTTCCCATTGCGCTCTTCTGCTCTCTGTCCTTTCCACCTAGTTTCCTGAAGGCACGCTATATGTACCCTACGTCTTTTAAGTGCGTCTATCACTTCCAACAATTTACCACTAAGAGTTCCTACGTTCCAAGACGCCACCCGTAAACTACAGTCTCTAACTATACCCTTACTTGCACCTCTCGTCCTTGGACATGATCTCAAGTAAAAGTCATGGTTTCTATTATCTATGCTTACAGCTAACAAGTAACAACAGGTAACAAACAGCCGGCAACACAAAGGGCAAAACTACCTACTTTTTTTTTTTTACTTTTACCTATTTTTTCTTTTTCTTTTTGATGATTACATGAACCTTACACTTAACAAAAACAACACACGTAACAAAAATCCACCCAAATATCACAAGCTTCTAGTAAATTCACAAATTTTAGCCTAAAACTGAATATAAAAAGAATCAACAATAATAAAACGTGCAACCTTCTGCCTAGATTCACAAAGTCAGCACATAAAATCAATCAGAAATGAATTGAATAACTAAAAAAAATGGGAAGAAAACGACCTGATTGAACAAGCCTACGATTAATTAGGTTCTGAATCGAAGAGCAAGAGTCGTGGGTCTGATCGAAGACCAAAACAGGATAGAAAAACCGTCGACAAACCTTAATACTGACCGGATATTGCTCGGTGGTTTACTTGGTCGTCGCCGGAGATTTACCTGGTCGAAGCTTTACCTGCTCGAGATGGTTGCACCTGTTCGCCGGAGATTTACCTGCTCGGAGGATGCTTGTTGCCGGAGATTTACCTGCTCACTGGTTGCTTGTTACCGGAGAAATTACCGTTGCCGGAGAAATTACCGTTAAACATAACATAAATTAACTATTACAAAACACAAATTATATATATATATATATATATATATATTGTTAACGAAGACTGATGAATAGTAACTTTATTTTTATAATAATATATAGTTTTTTATTATTTTATTATTTAATATATTATAATGGTTTATTATTATATTTACTTTTAATAACATATTTTTCTTTTTTTAAAACATATATTTCCTTTACCTTTTTTAATAATTTTTTTTTCGTTTTTTGAATATTTTTATAATAATATATAGTTTTTTTATTATTTTATTATTTAATATATTATAATAGTTTTTTATTATACTTACTTTTAATAACATATTTTTCTTTTTTTAAATAGTGAATTGCAAAAATTGTCCTTTATCTTTATGCCTCTTTGCAGGCGGTGTCCTTTATGTTTAAAATTGGCGAGTTTTGTCCTTTATGTTTAAAAATCAAGCACGTTTTATCCTTTGGGCCTAACCCAGTTAATTTTTTTTGTTAAATTAGACCACACAAGGGTAATTTAGCCTTTTTATCTATATATATATAAATCTTTGAATTAACAATAAAACAATAACAAATATAAGAAATTAATAATACATATTATATGCAAATAACATATGTAGATGTATACTGTGTATGTGATTCATTACCCTTATCCCCCTCTCTCTGCCATTCTCCCTCTCTCTGCATATGTCCACCATCAACCACCACAAACAACCGCCACCCACCACCCCTCTCTACATCTGTTATCCACCGCTCCATCACTTACAACCCACATCCCACCGCAGCACTCATAACCATCTCCCACCGCACCACATCTATTATTCACCGTTGCACCACACCACTCGTAACCACCACCCAGTTTCCCAGATTTGAGGATGAGAAGAAAGGCGGCGACGGCGGCCACCACCAAATTTGTGATGGGGTTGAAACGAAAACCTGATTTCGTTCCTTATTCAGTTCATTCCCTAGATTTGAGAGAGATATGGTGATTCGGAGGTTGTTAACTGCAAATTGTTATTTGATGAATTTGTGTCTCGATATGACTTTGGTCAGATTTACGAGAAACTATGAGGAGGACTCTTATGAATTTGTATCTTGATTTGAATTTGAATTTGAGATGTGAGATTTGAATGTTAATTGTTTGTGGGGTTTAGGAGAAAGAGAAATGGGTGGGTTTGATTTTTAATTGTTGCTGGGTTGTTACGGTTGGGAGAGAGAGAGACTTTGAGTGGGTTAGGTTGGGGGAATCTTCTGCATTTGTTAATGGTGGCGGTGGTTATGGGGTTGGCGGTGATTATGGAGGCGGCAGGTTTTAGGTGGCGGTGGTTATGGGGGTCGCCGGTGAAGGTGCCGGTGGTTATGGTAGTGGTGGGAGAGAAAGAGAGGTGAGAAGAGGGAGAGAATGAAAGAACAGGGTTTTTTTGTGTGTTTATATATATAATTTTTTTTCTAAACCTTTTTTAAGTTATTTACACAGTTAGTCCCTGCTTCCTTAAAATGACAAAATTGCCCTCATGTGCAAGGCACATGACAAGATTTAACGAAAAAAATTAACTGTGTTAGGCCCAAAGGGTAAAACGTGCTTGATTTTTAAACATAAAGGACAAAACTCGTCAATTTTAAACATAAAGGACACCATCTGCAAAGAGGCATAAAGATAAAGGACAATTCTTGCAATTCACTCTTTTTTAAAAACATATATTTCCTTTTTTTTAATAATTTTTTTAACATATATTAATTTATCCATTAATTTGATACTTATTTAATAATTTACGTTTATAATTTTTTTTTTCTAAAAACTTAAGTACGTAGTTGTGCTTGATTTCTTTACAAGACATTCCGTTATAAGTTTTGTTAAAAACGAAGTTGTACTCAAAATAAAGTATTTATTTGGTATCATAAAACGGTGCGTTGATAAACTAAATTGTTCTAATGGTTTGACTTTCTAAACAACATTTTTTATTTTCAAATCACGTTTGTTTTACATTATCATTTGCTCGGTTTCGCTGCAATGCACGATATAAAAAAACTAGTATACTTTGAATTACAAAATGTGATAATATATATTAACGCCATTCCTTTATGCCATTTGACAGCACCCACGTAGTTGATTGGTTGTTTGTCAACTTCTGAATGGTTAAGTGCTGAACTAGTAAGAAGTCTGAACCATTAAGTGCGGAACCAGTTAGAGGTCTGAACCATTAAGAGCCATTATAATGCTTAACCGTTCAGAGGCAGATATCTGACCAATTTAGATTAGAGGTTTTAACCATTCAGACTCATTATAATACTAAACCATTCAGAAGCAAATGTCTGCTGCTTGCGAAACAAACGATCTGAACCATTAAGACTCTTCAAAACACAAATCTTCAAACCTTAGGTTCCTTCTCCAGCCAAACTTCAACCTCTCCAGTTGCACATCCACCTCCTCCTCCACGACCTCCACCTCCGCCCCCCCTCTCCCCACGTTCTCAGTCGACCCTGCTCCGCCACCTCCGCCGCCCCCCACGTTCACCCTCGACGTCAGCCCTCCACCTCCTCCGGCCCTCCACTCCAACCGACACCCACCTTCATCGCTACTCCACTTCAGCCGACTCCACTCCAGCCGACTCCCTCCACTCCAGCCGACACCCCCTCCATCACGACTCCACTCCAGTCTTCTCCACCACGGCAGCCGACGCCCACCTCCATCAGGTATGTTTTAAGTTTTATTTTTTTTTTCAACTCTTTGTTAGTTTAATTTTGTTAATTTAATTCTGAATTTTGTTAATTTAATTCTGAATTGGTTGATTATTTTGTTAATTTAATTCTGAATTTTTGTTAATTTAATTCTGAATTGGTTGATTATTTTGTTAATTTAGGTCTGAATTTTTGTTAATTTAATTCTGAATTGGTTGATTATTTTGTTAATTTAGGTCTGATTTTTTGTTAATTTAATTCTGAATTGGTTGATTATTTTGTTAATTTAATTCTGAATTTTGTTTATAATTGTTAGTTTGTTTGTTTGATTAGTTGTTCAACTTGATGAATCGGTTGATTGAAGATTGTGTGATTAGTTTATAATTGTAAAAAAACAAACAATCTTCTTCTTGCAGACTGCAGAGGTTTGGTCCAGCTCTTCTGCTGCAGATGTCTGCAGATGTGGTCCGCAGACTGCAGACGTTTTACCTCTGAAAAAACAAACAGCACCTAAGTATTAAACCATTAAGAGGTCGGAACCATTAAAAGTCTAATTGTAATTGTTAAGAGTTAAACAAACAGCCCATAAAAACGTTAACTTGAACAAACCACAAAGCTAAAACTAAAACCATCGTTTATTCTTAAAAGATAAAGAACTCAAATGGGTCAGGGGCAATCATAAAAATCTGGAACCCGTTTTACTCTGCAGTCCCCACCGTCGCCATTGCGCCACCGCCTGCAGGCTGCGACAGTCTGCCACTCCGCCACAGGGTTCGATTTCAACTTTCTTGTACCCTTTATTTATGGTGAATGTTTAATTACTAAATTTGGTAACTAATCCCAATTCCAAAATTTGTATAACCTTAAAAATAGGTTGTAAGTTGTAGCTCAGTATTAGGCAATTTTATGCTAAGATACCTTAATTCCAGATAAATTGACTGAATTCATGTATGTAATTAATCTCTTATACAAAAAGCAACTTGCGTCTCTTCGTTAATATATCCTTTTTTGACAGAACTGTTGTGACATTTCCTTTTTTTAAGCACCGGTTCACCAACAATTTACAGTTACACTACATAAACCCTATTACGTCATCTGTTAACAACACCGTTTCCTCTTCCCACTTCCCAACCGCCCAATCTTGCCATCCCCAATTTCTCCCATCTTTCAAAATCTTTGATCCAAAAACTTCTGCGTTTGACATTAAAGGTACGTTCTTAATCTGTACAATCTTGCATCCCTATGTATCTCCTTCACACCGCTTCTCTAACTCCTTCATTTCTCTATCCCCTGTTTTGTTCAAAACAACACTTTGGAATCGAAAATAAATTTTGTAAGCATCATACATCTGCTAATATGAATTAACGGTTTACCGGACTGATTTTGAACAAACATTTAAAACATGTATCCCTAAAACACTGAACAAACCCTTAATCAACATGTATCCCTTAGACCAATTTATTCTTTATAATCATTAAATCACTGAACAAACCCTTAATCAACATGTATCCCTTAAGCCAATTCATTCTTTGTAATCATCGACCAGTGATGAACATCCAACCAATCGTAAACCGTAATCTATCGATTTGTGGCGACTCAAAATTGATAAATAACGACAAACAAAAGAACCCCAACATCGCTCTGTCTATTCAAGAAGGAAATAAGGAGATAAACATGGAAAACTCAATATCTTAGAGATGTTACCATGATGTAGAACTTGTCTGGTAACTTCTATAAAGGATGGTTTCAATTTAGGATTGGAAAATGGAGTCAGAAAGGAATTTAGGTAAACCGGATTAAATTGATTAGGGTTGAAGCGGTGGACCAGTGGTTGTTGACAGAATCATGGTGTTTTATTTACTATTTTATAGTTACTAAACTTGAAAGATGATTTTTTATCCATAATAGCTATTTATTATTTGAAATTTTATTTTTATAGTGTTTATATTAATATTAATGCGTATGTAACAAATAAAGTGGTTTTCTGTTAAAGCATATCTAACAAAGGCATGCATGTTAAAATCTATGTTCCTTTAGTCTTCACCATCACAATATATGATATGATCATGTGTTGTATAGAATCGCAATATAAACTTTCTTCATCTTTGTTGTTTTGAATTTGATGAAATTCTCTTTTTGTTTGTATACGTATTAGTTTGGAATAACCATATAAAAAGAAATACAAACACACATGTTATAATAAACTAATGGACGCTTACTGCTTTTTGTATGGATCATATTTTTTTGGGATTTTGTTAACAATAATTTATGTAATATTTAGCTTTGTATGCTTTCTGTGTTCAAGTATTTAGACCCACAATCATATTATTATACATGAAAATAGTAAAACCATGTGTAGTGGTAACTTGTTATAATGCCCCCACCATGGGGCATTATCCGACACGTGGCAACCCAGTCAGCATGGGGCATTATAGCATAAAGTGGCGTAGTGGAGATAATGCCTGATAATGCCCCTTCCAATTATTAAAAAGGATTAAAAAAAAAGAAAAAAGAAACTTATTGCAAAAAGTTGTTTTTGTCAGTACATCTCATCCCACTTGGACCACTTATCCCTCTTCCCATTGGTCAGTCAAATTGGTGGACTTCTTCTTTGAGCGTTTTATATAAAACGCCGGAACAATTTTTTTTTCAAAAATTTTGCAAAATAACGCCCCATGTAATGGTTGGGGAGGCGTTTTTGGGCGTTTTTTTTTAAATTTAAAAAAAAAAAACTCCCCACTACACATGCTCTAAGCGTAGTCGGAGATGTAAAACTGTATAACTAAATTAGAGCCAAACCATTAGAAACGATTTGGTTTGGTTTGGTTTTAGTTTTGTACAGTCCGGTTTCAGGTTTTTATGGTAGAAAACCATTATAGATGGTTTGGCTAATCACGCTTATAACTAAAACCCGTAAAATCCGGATCGTTAACACCCCCATTAAAGACATTCATAATTAACGTCCCGCCGCAACGCGCGGGTTGGCGTTAACTCGTTGAAGTACAAATAACAAAACAATAAGTGCAGATGTTCACTATATCCACAGCTGCAACAAACCCACCAATTTTTATTCAATAAAACAAGATGATAATTCTCCATGAACTAATATAATGCAGCAGATGTTCATCAATAGAGATAACATTCTTGTACAAGTGGTTTGTTAAAGATGGCATATGCCCTTAACCTGTTCGACGAAATGTCTCAATGAACACGTTGGCACAAATGAGCTCATCACAGGCCTTATTTTCGACTTAGTAACTTAGCTTGAGTTTCTACATTAATATGCAGGTTGAACTTACTCAAGCAGTCTAGCGTTACAGAATCATCTTTAACAGATGAATATGGCGCTTCGGGCATTCACTGCGCCTCTGCAGTTCAAGAACTGTGATCTCTTTGGCAATGGTTCTTTGAGTATTCCTTCGGTTCAGAGTAGAAGAAGTGAACTTCTATTTGAAATCTTATTTTGTTACACATGTTGCACAAAATCTTTGCTTGAAAGTTTGAATTTGATTACTAAATCTATTTCTTTTCTCCAGTTGTTCATATAAAGACATGGGTGATTGAAGCACGAGCTAGGACCAGGGTAGAAAGTCCGAAAGTTAGGAACAGAAGATTGCAGAAAAAGGTAATCTTCAAAATACTTTTCTGAAAGATCAATGCATCATTTTCCGTTTCGTCGGGTTCACATGACATTGACTTTGTGTTTGGGTGACTAGTACAATGGCACGCAGAAGAAACCAAGGCTTTCGGTATTCTGTTCTGGAAAACAATTGTATGCTTTGCTTGTTGATGATCAGAACAAGAAATGCTTGTTTTATGGCAGCACTCTGCAGCAATCGGTTCGTTCAACCCCTGATTGTACCACCATTGTGAGTATTCCTATACCAGATATATTCATCATCCATAAAGATTCCTGTTTTCTGTCGTCTTCTAATTTGGCTTTGACGATATTTGAAAAAAAAATATCCAGGAAGCCGCACAACGTGTTGGTGAAGAGCTTGTTAAGACGTGTGCTGATATGGGAATTGAAGAAATATCGTCTTATGATCGTAATGGGTTTTCTCGGGGAGCAAGGATGGAAGCATTTGAAATTGCACTTTCGGGTCATGGGTTCTTGTTTCGTTAGACTTACATTGATTTGAGCGGGTCGGAAATATTCAAGGTATGCACATTGTAAGAAATTAATAAAAAGTTTGTGCATTTGCAGAGTAGAAATCAGAAATGTAAATTGTTATGTGCTACAACTACCTGAAACTAATGCTGTACTTTAC
Source organism: Helianthus tuberosus (assembly GCA_030545235.1). Taxonomy (NCBI): domain Eukaryota; kingdom Viridiplantae; phylum Streptophyta; class Magnoliopsida; order Asterales; family Asteraceae; genus Helianthus; species Helianthus tuberosus. The sequence continues at coordinate 145,161,937 of CM060399.1, forward strand.
AAATATTATATAATGCATGCTAAAAGCCTAAAACAACTTTAAAATCTTACAAATCTTGTTATTTTTTTAATTAGATTTATCGACTCCAGTGTATTATTTGTTTTGTTGGTTAACTGATTTATAAAGATGGGGACTTTTATGATTCTTGATTTATTGAATACTGATATTGTATGTTTTATAGTATATGCTTATTATAAATATTTTATCTAATTCTAATTATCATGATGTTCAGTTTCAAGTTATAATGTTATACATCACATATTAGAATTTATATAAAATTAGTTCATTACACACACACACATTTATAAATAAATTAAGATGGGTAAATAAGTGGGTTGAGTATTTTGGGTTGCTTGCAAGTTGCAACTTTTTAAACCAAGTCCAATAAAAATATAGGAAATATGAAGCAACTATCTAAAGTAAACCCAATAAAAAATATAAGAAACATGTAGCAACCATCTATACCAATTCCAATAAAAAATTATAAGAAATATGCAGCAACTTTGTAAGGTAAAGCCCATAAAAATATATGAAGTATGTAGCAGGCTAGCAGCTATCAAACCGAATCCAATAAAAAAAAATAGGAATATGCAACAATTATTTAAGCCAAATTCAATAAAAATGTAGGAAATGTGCATCAGCTATATATACCAAGTCCAATAAAAATATAGGATGATGTAACAACTATCTCAACCAAATTCAATTAAAGTATAGGAAATATGCAATGGTGTAGGTTTGAACCTATGACCTACCACCAACATTGATATAACCGGACAACGACTAGATCAAAGGAAATGGCTGTCGTAAAATGTTGTGGGAAATAGTTGGGTGTGTTCAAATTGAAGGCATGGACCCAAGCTTATAATCCGATCAGATCTAAAAGTAGTGGCATCCTGATAAGGGAGAAAATGTTTTAGGCCCATACATTGTTTCTTTCTTTTGACCAAGTTGCTAACTTTTTTTCAGTAAAGGACTATTTAACACACACACACACATAGTATATAATACACACATACATACATCCATACATTATATATACAACACATATATCTACATACATATATAACATATTTGGTGTTTTTTTTTAAATGTAGAATTCAGAGAAGAAACATTATTTTTATTATTATTCATTTGACTGCAGTTAAAGCCGGGTTAATAAAACGTGAGAACATCTTGCTTTAAGTGAGATAATACTCTTTTGAAGCTGTTACATAAAATTGATAATGTTGATTTATGTCTACAAGAGGCTGTATTTTTTGTTTTATTAAAATAAATCTTATAATATCTGACAAATAATAATACAGCTGCTTTCTTAATCATGTGCTAATCAGATGTTACAGATGGTAATTTCAATTTTCAACCCTTCTATTTAAGGACTGGTCCATTTTGGTTGTGTGTAATTGACAACGGGTCAACCGGTAAAATACAAAAAAATGGGCTATAGGCGAAACGAGTTGAAACTGTATTCAAATGCTAACATGTAACAGCCTTCCAATTTCCAAATCGCATTATCTGCCAAATCAATATTATTTACAATTATATCATATATATTGTATTCATGTAAAACTCATATTTATATAATTTTTGAACATGAATAAAAGAGTGTTGGTGGGTCAACCTGACTCATGTTCATGCATACTTAAAAATTAACCATTATGACTGACCTGAGGTGCTTTTCAAGAAAGTTTTTGATATCAATGTACTTGCTGCTACTTGACAAAAAAAGAATCACTTCATGTCTTCCACTTATGTGTAGATGTCAACTGGGGTCCTCCTTGAATTGTAAAACTAATATGATTTTTTCTTGTTCGTCACTTTCTCTTTAATTTATGGTGTCTTTTATACAATTTAACATTTTAATGACATAATTTGAATATATCTAAACTAATGTTAAAGTTGAAAACAGTTTGACTGTATAAATTCAAAAGTGGAAGCTTTATCTTGGAGAGGGACTGAATGAATAATCTTTTATGCATGGAGATATGCAAGCACTCATCACCATACTTTTTGCCACCTTTTCTCTGTTATGCCTTTCTTTCCTTTCGGAATTTATCTTAACTTTCTGTGTCATTTTGCAGGACTTTTTCGATATGATTTCATAAAGACCATGTTCATACGATATGATGCTTGTTGAAGAAGGATACAATCACCTGAAGATAAGTTTTTAGGTTCCAAAGGAGGAAGCTAATTGGTTGAGCTTGTAGTGGAGGAGGATAAAGAGCATATTCCAACTGTAAGTGAACTTACTTACAGATTTTAATGAGTTTACACCGTTTGTATTACGTTAAGCAATTTATTAAGTCACTCGAGATATAGCATTGAAAGCAAGACGCGTAGTTGGATTCACTCATCAAGTTTCGGGAATACGATTCACACAAGGAAAAACACTTTTCATTATTATAAATAACAAATACACACATTTTTATAATTATGCGTATAACCTCATTCAACGCATAAACACAACCTTTATTTCATTGTTGATTTATTTAACCATTTTTTTTTTCATAATTTTAAACCATAAATTTAATTAAAATTTGTGTAACGATACATAAGTTGTTACATAGAGAGGGGTATGGGGATGTTACATATAGATTGACCCGCAAACCCAAAAGTAAGGCGGGCCAACAAAGATATTAGACCATGTGTGGTGGGGAAATGAAGTGGCGTGAAGAGACCAACTTTACGCCCCATAATGCCCAACCACCGCTCCTGCGGCGCGATCTTCGAATTTTGGCTCCTGGCGTTACCATTAAAATGCTACTTTTGTTTTTGGTTTCAAAAAACAACCGTAGGACTATGTTGTCAAAAGCGCAAAAAGCGCGCGCCTAGGCGCACCAACAGCGCCTGGTGGTAGCCTAGGCGCAAAAATGGGCTTTTTTTGAAAAAACGGTTCCGAGGCGCAAAAAGCGCGCGCCTAGGCGCAGGGAAAAAAGAACAAATGACCAGACCATTAAAACACGAAACTGAGTGCGTGCAAAAACTGGCTCGGCCCGGGTTTTTCGGAGCTGCATTCGTGTCCGCAGGTGCGGGCACGCACGAGTTCAACCACATTCAAGCTCAGAAACTCATTTTTGCACCCCCCTGCGCGCGGGTAGGACTTGTGGTAAAAAAATGTCATAGAGCTACAATGGAGTAGTAAAAACTTTACCTTATAAACAACCACTCACTTTGTTCCCACACCAATGTGGGACAAAAAATTTACCACCTTTTGAGACGTTTATTCACACACCCAAAACTTACAACATATAAGTCCTAAATTTTTGCTACTAACTATTAGCTACATAATCTTAAATGGCATATATAATAGTTTTTTTTAATTTTATATGTGGAATCTTATTTATTTTCAAAGCATAACATATTTTTTATATTTTTTTTCTCTATGTGCGCTTTTCTTAAAAAAGCCCACGCTTTTTTTGCGCCTTGCGCCTAGGCTCCGGGCGAGACCGATGCGCCTCGCCTGCGCCTTGCATCTTTGACAACATAGCCGTAGGATCATGGGGCAAGCCGGCAAGGGCTGCTTTTATTTAATTTTTCTAAAAAAATAATAATAATTGGGTAATCATTGCAAGAGCATTATACACCATTTTTGAACTTCAAGCCCTATAATTAGAGGTGTACAAAAAAATTGGTTTTAGGACCGAAACCGGAAAAAAAAACCGAAACTAGCTTTTTTTACCCAGTTTTTTTTAAACCGGTTTCAAACCGAACCGAACCGCCGGTTTGTAGATCGGTTAGTATGCTTGATATTTGAAACCGGTTTAAACCGGTTAAAAACCGACCCAAACCGGTTAGATCAGTTACTGTTTTGGGTTTAAAAAACCGTTAGTAACCGAAACCGGTTATAAAAAAATCGGTTTTTGTTTTGGATGAAAAAAACCAGTTCGGTTAAAAACCGGACCGGTTTAAAAAAAAAACGATTTCTACACCTCTACCTATAATGTCCCTTGCTGACTAGGACGCCACATGTCGTATGGTATAATGATCAAGAGAGGGGGTTGAACTCCCACTAGACATGATCTTATCTGACATGAAACATTAACCTTGTCACATGCTCAAGGGCTAAGGCACATCATCAGAATCCAGCTCAATAGTTTGATAGAACCCACTATCCATCCATGTATCAAACACGTTGAGCTAATGGCGTCTCTTGAGAATTCACATACTCTGTTCGAGCTTGAAAATGTGTGTCCTTCTGTAATGTTTTATTATTATTTAAACAAATTAGTATTAGGCTCAATAAACCCAATGTCAAGTGGGCTAAATTCCAAACCATAAAAAATGATTTGTAAATGTGCCTATATTGGAATTGGTATATGTTTACTATTTAAAAAAAGTAACATATATATCGGTTTAAAAAATCAGGTGCCCCTCGAAATCACGGGCCTTGTGTGGAGGTCCTCCCCGCACACGCCACCACTAATGAGTCATCACTTTGCTTTCTATATGATATTTCTAACACAACATCATCTTTTATTGACTCAGAGTTTACCCTTTTAGAAGATACATGAGCATTCATTTTCCTAACCTCATGCATGGCCCATGTAAAGTTCAAATCAGGATACTTTAGTCTTTTAGGGAGCAAATCTTTGATAGGTCAGTATATTATATATATGTATGTATGTATGTATGTATATATGCACATGCAATGACTCATCACCATGCCTTTTTCTTTTGTTTTTAAGTTTATCTACACTTTTTTTTATCTTATCATATGTAATTCCCTAAAGTTTTTTATTTAGAGGGAGGGACCCCCCTTCCCACAAGCCACATTTTGCAATTTGTAGTAGCTAGTGTGTCATTAAATCTTCTTAATTAGAGATTTCTAATACAAGTTTAAAATCAGACTGAATTCTAATTACAACTCAAAACATAAAAAGTAATTAATAATTCAAAAAATCAGAAACTCCGAACTCGATTCGAAAGCTAAAGTTGAATTCAGGTTGATCTTAAACCCAATCGAAAAACTTAAAACCATATGCAAATTCAGAATTTAAATTTGAATACATACGTTTTGAATTTCGATTTCTTTCAAATTCAGCAATTCTTTTCATGACGGTTCTAGTCTCATGATGGATAACAGCTTAGATATAGGAGTAAAATTGAAGGGAGTAAGTTGGGTGTTTTAAAAAACATGTCCGGATTCAGCTGAAGATATACTAAACATTAGGGGGGTCGGTACGGGAGTTGGTTTCACCGAGCGGTGAATTGGCGCCGGCAAGATTTCGATGAGCGGGGAGTGGGTAATTCGGTGTATAGTCACCGATGCGTGAAGAGGAGGGAAGGAAGAAAGAGGGGAGTTTAATGGTGGGTCTCAACCCCTTTCAACCAATCATAATTTAAAAAAAAAAAATTTACCACTCTCCAGGCGTTTGAATCACTGCCAATGATTGAGTGCAAAGTGAGGAGTAAAATGGGGACTATCGTTGGCTAGACGGTAACTCAAACACCCTAAAGTGATTGAATGATACCCTCCACCCTTATGTATCGAAGTCACTCAAAAAGTTATTGATGCTGAATTCATAAAGATATAGAAAATTGATTATTGGTCTGCCACTTCTCTACACCAATGTTAAGTTTTCATCATGTGACATGACCTCAGTCCTCAGCTACCCCATTTCTTAAACAAATTATAAAACACTTCACTTCACTTGTGCAAGGGGATTTCTATAAAAGAAATTCTCATTTCTGAAAAGAATTTCTCATTAAATGTACATGTAAGAGTACCATTACATTGGTTACAACATTAGAAAAGATGTATGCCAAATTGAGATTACATAAATAGCCAAACCAAGAATAAGGTTTAACAAACAAGGGTTTGTGATGACCGGTGAGCCTGATGCAAGACGCGCATACAAGTCGTACAATGCATTCAGTGAATCATGGCTCATGTTGCCCGCTTTCCATTTTATGCTATCACTGTAAACACAAAACACATGTCGCTTTCAAAATACTAGAAAACACTTCATTCTTTCAGGAACTGTATTAACCGCTTATACGTTGGATTTAAAATATCATTTCTTCTTGTGAAATTAATTTTTTACCTGTGTATTGAAGGACAAAACACGACCGTGTAATCCTCAGCACCCGTACATGTGAACGTGCTAGTTGCATCATCGAAGGCGTAGCTATACGACTTCGGGCACGCCGATTTAAACAACGCCGAGTATGCAGTCGGCCGACAAGCTGCTGGCGAACCGAAGGCACCCTGGCAACAGTACTCCGGCGTTCCAAACGTGTCACATGCACTTTTACACCCTCCACCATCGGCCACCCTCAGCTCGCTTGGACACCGCTGGTTCAAGTCATCAACGCAGCCTGTAGTACCACAACCACCAGACCCGCCACTCACCTCCACGATCATTTGTATATTGTACCCGTCAACAAGGCTGACGTCGTAGAAGTCCTGTGTACCCGACCCGGACCCAAGAGTAAACTCTGCTAGAGTAGCGGGTGGGGCTGCTCCGGCCCCATTGCATTCCATTTGTCCCGAACCACAATCTCCTGTGGCACACGACCCATGTCCTAATCCATCGAAATTACAACGGGTTCTCCCCCAGAACCGGCCCGACCACCCTGCCGGAGCTTGAATGGACCGCGATTTTCCCCTGGCAAGTTCGAATCCAGTCGTGTCGAGAGCTGGGGTGCCGAGAATCCCTGGCCAGACCGTGTAGTCGCACTTGTTCAAAAATGTAAAAGTAGTCCCCAAAACACCTGCAATAGTATGCAAATTAGCAATGCATAAGATACCGATCAATCAAACTTAGATTTAACAAAATAAATAGTAGAGAGAATATATCACCTCCAGTACAGAACAGTACAGGTTATTCTTATAGCATTACTATAATTGAATTAAAATATATGGTATAATTAGTTTTCTTTTGTAATTATCTTTATGTGGAGTAAGCTGGAAATCCAGTTGATTTGTCGTTAAAAAAATCTTCATTTACTCGTATAAATAAATTTAACAATTAACAATAATACACAAATACGGTATGCTGCATCAATATACCATTGATTAAGCAGAAGATGAGAAATTTAAGTGGCAAATTGTAGAGAGCCATGTGTGAAACAATGGTGATCAAAATGATAATTAGCAAAGCATGCCAAAGAAGAAGAATGGATAGTGAGTGAGGGGGGGGGGGGGGGGTGTTGAAGGGTAGAGATGAGATGAGACTTATAGAAGAAGTGGTAGCAGTAGTTGTGGAGTGATGTGTATGCTGATACGATGCAGTGCGGTAATGATGTGGAATGGGTCTTTTTTTATGCCACTTTTCATCTTCATTTCTATTTGTAGATAGATACTCTAGATAAAAAGAACTAATGCTTAATTACGATTACTTCCATTTTAATTATATTTTATTATTGGGGAATTGGCCTGTAATAATCTCACCTAGACCTTATTGGCCATTAATAATTCATCTTAGAATATTCCTTCCACCAGCCCCACCTTTCACCTATTTTTCCTACAATGGTCCCCCGTTAAAAAAAACTTAACTCCGTTAAGTTTTTTTTCCAAATTACAAACAAATTTTTAGGGCTTTTGCTCAGAACGATGATACGAGTCCATTGATGTAAAAAATTTTGGAGCACCGTTTCGAGGCAAGTTTTACATCAATGGACTCGTATCGTCATTCTAATCAAAAGCCCTACAAAATCTGTTTGTAATTTGGAAAAAAAAGCTTAACCCCGTTAAGTTTTTTTAACGGATGACCATTGTACGAAAAATAGATGAAAGGTGGGACTGGTGGGGGGAATATTCTGAGGTAAGATTATTAATGGCCAATAAGGTTTAGATGAAATTATTACAGGCCTATTTTCCTTTATTATTTGGTGAGCTGATGAGACAAACACACATTATGATGTGGTTACTTATGGAAAAGTAAATCAATTGTTCTTTATCTTTAATTCTTTCTTACTGTATTGTGTATGTTTTTATATTGCGGTTTAGATCTTTTGAAGATTTTTATTAAAAAAAATCGCAAATTGTCAAATTCTAACACGCTTAGTATCACTAACAAATGTTAAAAAAACATCAAGCGACCTAATAGTTTTTCTTATCGTATCAATGATTCAATGACACTAATACATATGTTCAACGTATCATTTATAACATATCTTCTCTCCATACCAACGGAATATTCTGTTTATTTTGGCCATCTCGACTATATTAAAAATATCCAATAAGATGATGGAAAACCATATCGAACTTTCAGCTGTTAGATTTGGTGAATGGCCACTAAACCATCCCCGTCAAGGACACTTAAGAATACAAAATATCCTAAAGTTTATATTTTTCTATCATGTTCTATATAGCACACCTTAAGATAATTTAACCACTCAATTAACATAAATGTTCTTAGACTAGTTAAAATATGTAACCACCAAATTAATAACATAAGGCCACCCGGGGTGGTCAGTGATGGATCACTCATCACTCGTGAAAGTATCATGCACACCACCGCCACCATACTCCATCACGGCGGAAATTTATAACGCGTGAACAATTGTTTTGAATTCAGTTTTGTTTTGTTTTGTTTTGTTTAATGATTTTGATAGTGTGTGGTGAGTGATGAGCATTCCACTAAAAAAAGTTGTGAGTAATGGAATAATGGTTGATGAAATTGCGGAACTTGATTGGATGTTGTAAGTTATGAGTGAGTGGTGAGTGATGACCACCCCTACCCCCTAATGTAACCATCAAATTAACATAAATGCAATCCTACACTAAAATTACCACAATACCCCTTTCAATTAAACACATGAAAAGATTGTTTTATTTACATTTTTGTCACATTCATTTATAACCATTGATCATGTTAATCTAGGGCTAAGATATTCTTCTCATTTGATCCTCCAACAGTCAAGATTTGACAATATATATAATTGTGGAAATGCCCGCGCGTTGCGGCGGGTGTCCCGACTTATGATGTCTGTTACAAATGGCTTTAAAAAATCTATTATACAATGTTGAAATCTCAGAATATGTACACTACTAATTTCAGTGGTTATGCAATATTTGATTGGGTAATTGAATATTCACACTGGCAAATGGATCGCTACAGATATAAGAATTTAGCTATGTTGGAGGTGTAGTATGAATCAAAATATCAAATTCTGACTCACATAAATATAAGACTAATAAGGCCAAGATAAATTACTTAGTTATGAAACCTTGGTATATATAGTTCAATTTGCACGTTCTTAGAGTTCCAACTACCGGAAACAATTTAACGGTCATCGTAGACAAAATCAACACTTACAACATATATGGAACATATGTAATTAACAAACGGTCGTAACTCTTACCTTAATAGTTTGTAGGTCAGTTCGAAAATTGAACGACAACGACATTTTACACTGTTTTGCCTAATCAGTTTTATAAGCCTACAATCTTAATTGGTGTTCGAGAAGCCATGAGTCTGACTTACAAAAGTTGCATTTTTTTAACGCATGGAATGGTAGAATTTCAAATGGTTTTTTTCATATCTTTTCGGTTCTTTTTTTTCAATATTAGGTCTAGACTTGTAGGTGTTTAATTAACAGTTAAAATTCTAACATTGGATTATTTGAAGCTACAAGAGACAAAGGGAAGATGCATATAGACAAAGAAAACATAATCTCTATAAGTTGGCTGATTTCAAGTCGGATTTATGGCAGTTCGTTCAAAACCTAAAACCAAACTGAGAAAATGGGAATCGTTGGAGTTAAAGATGTTTTTTAATCTCATGTAGCGTTCATAGGCTGAAATCGAAACCGAAACGAAAAACATACATAGTTCAAATAATCCATAAGAAACAAAAGACCACCATTAACTTATTTAATTTTAAAGTAAAACTCTGCGACCGATCTTGTACGAAGCATAAGCATCGACACATGCGTACTCCAGTTGATTTCATTCAACTCTCTAGCCTCTCAGTTGCTTATACACACATGCTTATACACACATGCTTCAGCTTCTTCATGTAAAGCCCCAAAATATCAATTGCAAGATCCTTCAAACCCGACTTAGGAAACCTTCTGAGCCACTTCTTTAGCGCAGCCACTCGAATATCTGTAGTTTTCGAACAATCCAAGATGCTCGTTCTTTGACTTCAAAATATCATCTGCAACTTCAATCCCAACAAAAGTAAACTTCAGTTTTATATCATCTTTCAGAATAACCGAATTTAGTACCTAGGTCGCTAGTCGGGAACTAATCGAAACATTCGAACACGTGGATGGTAGTACATGGATTCGGTGTCTAGATGGTAGTGCAGCGGGGATTCGTAGCAAGTGTGTTTGTGATTCACGGCGGTAATACTTCCACCCAAAACAAATGTGAGGTTTGCGTGACTTCGAATGAGAAGTTGAAGGGTTTAAATATGGATCGATCATGCAACTCTTTAGCTGATTTGTTGTAATTCAACTCGTTCGTTAGGAAACCACGAAGCAGACAACAACTCTTTGAATTCTTTTTATTATCATTTTAGGTTATCTAGGTAGGTAATATGGACCAATTAATGGTTTCAATTTTAAATTAATTTCATTTATAATACAATAATTTGAGACTTCAGCACCATAAACAAAAAGGCACACTACTGGTCTACACTATTTTGTGTTCACCTTTTTTAAATGGCATAAAACCAATATTTAAGTTAATTTACATAGGCCCACCGTTTAATATTTACCTCTTAAATGACACAAAACCAAATTCAATTACTTTAAATGCCTAAATTAATGAATTTTCTTTATAATTTTTATTCATTTTTTAACCAACTGGGGTAGCCCAGTTGGCCACCGACACCCACCTCTTCCCAGAGGTACTGGGTTCGAGTCTTAGGAGTGGCATATGTCGCCCAGGGTAAGAACTCGGCATGGGGAAGTCACCGCGGAGCTAGCTTGGTCGGGTAGCGGCTCCCAGAGTGAGATCACTCTGGCGGTTGGGAGGACCGTGCACTACCCCCCCCCCCCTCATTTTGAGAGTAATGCAGAAATACAATTTTGCCCTTTTACTATGCTAATTAAGTGTTGTACCATAAGCATATTGCTTGTAATTACTTAATTTTTGCAGGAACCTTTGTGAAATACTTTATAATATAGTATAGATAATTAAGTGTTATACCATAAGCATTATAGCTTGTAATTAACTTTTGCATGAACCTTTGTGAAATGCTTTATAATATAGTATAGATAGTCCATATAAATCTATTTATTCTATTCATACATACTATTAAATCATGAAAATCCCAAAGGTTAGTATACATACTATTTATGTAATACACACACACACACACATATATATATATATATGTATATTACATAAAAGCTTAAGGAAATGTGTGGTCCGGAATACTTCTCAAGTTTCTCAAATAAGGTGGACTTCTCTTACGATCCCTATCTTAAGAGAAGTCCACCCTATTTGAGAAACTTGAGAAGCATTCTGGACCACACATTTTCCCTAGGTAAAAAATGCAAAAAAAATAAAATGTAAAAAAATGCAATTTTTTTTTTGGAAAAATTAGAGCTTTTTCTATTAGGTTTTTTAGGGATTTATACACATGTATATATTGTTAATCTTTAAACTATACATATGTGTATATTGACAATCTTATAACTATACATATGTGTACACTGAATAATAACCAAAACTCTCTAAACCCTAATGCTAAACCCTAAACCCTAATGCTAAACCGTAAACCCTAAAGCTAAACTCTAATGCTAAACCCTAAAGCTAAACCCTAATGTAAACCCTAAAGCTAAACCCTAAAGCTAAACCCCAATGCTAAACCCAAAAGCTAAACCATAATGCAAAACCCTAATGCTAAACTCTAAACCTAAACCCTAAATACTAATGCTAAACCTTAATGCTAAACCCTAAATACTAATGCTAAACCCTAATGCTAAACCATAAATACTAATGCTAAATCATAAAGTTAAAAGTAAATCATTCACCTCAATCAAAGATTTACAACATTTATTTTTCAATTTTAAACATGTACATACATATATGTATAGTTAAAAATTGACAATATACACTAAAGATTAACAATATACACACGTGTATAAATCCCTAAAAAAAACCTAATAGAAAAATGTCCGATTTTTCCAAAAAAAAAAATATTTTTTTTTACATTTTTTTGCTTAGGGAAAATGTGTGGTCCAGAATGCTTCTCAAGTTTCTCAATTAGCCTACTACTTCTCACATGATCCTGTAAAAAAGATGAAATTTGTGAGAAGGATAAGGTTATATGTAGTGGGGCGCTATGTGTGGGGTTTTTGGGTGATCACGCCCCATAGCGCCTGCCACACCACGACGGGCGGCACTATGGGGGTCAAATTTGGGTGGAGCGCCATAGCCATAGCGGCGTTTTGAGATGATGACTTTGAAAAAACGACCGTTGAACGGTCATAAATTAAAAAAATAATAATTCAATTTCCAATCTATAAATACATCTCACATCTCCCATTTTTTTACAATTCATCACATCTCATTCCATTCTTCTTTATATTTTTTTATAAAAGTATAGAAACTACTCCCACTATATTCTAAAAAAATGGGTTTCCCATCGGAAGATTCGTTTCCCCGATATTTACCGAAGATTTTTTTCACCCGAAGAAATCGCGGAGGAGGAAGAAGCGGTTACGAGTGCATGTACTCTCGTGATACAAGCAATGGAACACGTTCAGCCTTCTCCTCCACGCTCCATTTTGAGGCGCACCTATATCTTGCGAGATCGTGAAGCTGCGAACGAGCGTCTAATGAAAGACTATTTTGATCCCACACCGGTTCACGGACCCAATGTTTCGGATGAGCCAAAGGTTAGTTTTGTGCATTAATAATGATTTGGAAGCTAAGTATGATTTCTTTAAGCAAAGAATGGACGCGCGAGGATATTTAGCGTTCACCTCAATTCAAAAGGTCACTTCCGCTTTACGCATACTAGCCTACGGAAACACGTACGATATCAACGACAAGTACTTCAAGATGGGGGAGAAAACAATACGAGATTGCATGGAGCAATTTTGCTATGGTATTTTTTTAATCACTTTTATTTATTTACCTTTATTTTTATGTACATCACCAGTAAAACTTTTATATATTAAATTAAATTTTAGGTATATGCCAGTTATATAGAAAACATTATTTGAGAAATCCCACTTGGAACGACCTTCTACAAATATACGAGGTGCATCTAGAAAAGCATGGAATACTCGGCATGATTGATAGCTTGGATTGTCGTCAATGGCGTTGGTATAATTGTCCAACCGCATGGCGAGGTCAACATACACGGGGTGACCAGAAAGGGCCAACTTTGGTTTTACAAGCGGTTGCGTCATACGACCTTTGGATTTGGTCGGCTTTCTTTGGTGTAGCCGGGTGTATGAACAACATTAATACGTTCGAGGCTTCACCGTTGTTAGAGAGTTACATCTCTGGAACGATACCAAAGGCCGATTTTCATGCAAACGGGAACGACTACGGGCATGGCTACTATTTGGGCGATGGTATATACCCAGAGTATTCGAATTTTGTTAAAACGTTTTCTGAAACGTTCGATGAGAAAAGACAATATTTTAAAAAAACTACAAAAGTCTTTGCTAAATGACATCGAGAAGTGTTTCAGGTTTCTACAACAACGATGGCATTTTATCAGAAATCCTTGTTGTATGTGGCATAAGGATAGAATATGTCACACCCCGACCGCGTTAAAACAACGAAACCGCGGCGAAAACGTCGGGGAGTGTTGTAACAGAATCATCGTTTCACAACCATGGTAATTAAAAGTTTCGTTTTATTGATTCATTAAGTAATTTACATTGTCTTTAACCAAACAAACAAATTAAACATCGTCTATTATCGTTATTAAGTCACTAAGGCCTCGTCCAGATCCTATGTGACTCATGCATCCTAGCAACCAACATCAAGCAACACCACCTGAAACATATGTAAAAATAAAGTCAGCAAAGAAATGCTGGCGAGCACATAGGTTTTATGAGAGTATCGGATTCATGGCTCGTTTATATGTTGCAGTACCTCATTAGACTACAAGAGTCAAAAGAACAAACCTTGTTTTGAAAAGTGTATTGCAACATAATTAACCAACTCAAATCAAGTTAGTTATAGTTTATAAAATCTCGTAGCCATGATTCTTAACCCAAAAACATTTGTTTTAGTAAACCAATTTGTAAAACATCTCGTAAAAACTCGTTAATAAAACTCGTATGGTTTATATCGTTTCGAAAACCTCGTTGTGTGACATCGTTTCAAATCGTTTCCCAAGTGAACTAAATAATGACACGCAATGTAATATGATAGAAGCACTTATATATAAGATGTACCAGCGGCGTATCTACCATGATTCTATCATACTACACCCGTCCCATTATCTAATCACCACCCAAAACCAATCGTTTATCCAAATCGTTTATCTCGTTTAAGTCGTATCAAATCGTTTAACTCGTCTCAAAATCGTATTCATTTTAATTGTGAAACTACTTTTGGTCGTCTCGCTAATAACATTCAAACCTTCGTGACTCGACTATCTCGTTTCTCGCATTAACAAACCACCAAAGGGTAAGTTAACAATCATTAGATTCGGTCGTTACCTACATAACCCCCACACATAACCATGGGTGTAGTCTGATAACGGGATTTGTCAGATCCTATGGTACCATAACCTAATACTGGTCGGTTCGGCCAAAATTAATGAATGCCATTCGTTATGTAACTACAACCAACAAGTTCGTTCACATTATCGAAATCGTTATTAGTTTAATATAAACCATTTAAATCGTTTTTGAAACCATCGTTTAAACCTCGAAAATCGTTTAATACATATGAATCACCCCAAAACAATCGAAAACAGTAAAATAGGGGAACTATGTACTCACATTGAATAGAAGGGTATCCTTGATCTAAAGAACTTAGCGAAGCTCAGGTAAACCAAGGAAATTCAAGTAGTACCTAGTAATCGGATCACTAGTAAATAAATCGACACCTAAATCGGAAGATCGGACAGAATGAGGTCTTGTAAACCAAATGAGTATTGGAACTCATGTGATATGGTTTAACAAATCCTACATTCTAGATCGGAACCTAACCTAAGTGCTTTCGACCCGTTACGACCCATTAAGGTAGCTTATGCTACTTTAACGTGTTGTTCGCGCAAAAGCGCGTTCGAGACATCTAACTAGTCCTATGACAAGTATTATATGCCCTAACATGTTTAATTATGTTGCATAATCAGTTATGTGACAAATGTTTAGGTTACATATGCTTAAAATCCAATTATGCATGACAAGGGCATTTTGGTAAAATACTTAAGGCATATAAACTATCTATCATACAACTACTTAAACTAGGTGACCATAAGGTATAATCTCGGAAGGTTATTCCCTATGCAACTATGGTCACTAGTCATGCTTGGTCGGATCCTAATGGTCGACCAAACGGGTCGAGTTCGAAAGTCTAAGCGGTGGGTTAGACCGCTTGACTTACGACTCTAAACAAGCACTAAACTAAAAGTGACGAGCTAAGCATGTTAAAACGTGCTTAACTAAGTTAGAAAACATGTTATGATATAAAAACAAAGTGTTTTGATACCAAGAGTAGTTTGGTTGCAAAATACGCTTAAATGCGCATTTTGACCGAAACTACGACTCGTCACTACGCCGAGTCAACGTGGTAATCAGTAGGTATAGTCATAAGGGACTATAACCATCGTGATCACGCACACGTTGCAAAGTTCAAAAGAACTTTGTGTTGACCAACTCGTGGGCAAAGCTGAAAGTCAAACACTGTTTGACTTTCTCGCTAGGAAAGTGATAAAAGAATGATGGGAGCTTACAAAGGGTCCTTGCTAGAGCTTGATCTTATAATTCTCAGGTATGAAGTTATAAAACCTCAACTTAGAGAATTTAGATCAAGTGTGAGTTGCAACAAATGAAATGCTAGGCTATTTATACTTGTAGTGAACTCACAAGATCAAAGCAAGTGTTTATGTGGCCATCAAGCATTAAATCCTAGCCATACAAGTGTTAGAGGCCAGCTAATTTACTTGGGGAGGTGCTAACTTGGCTACCACACAAAGAAATTGCAAGAATGGCCCCTGAACTTCAATCTGCTGCACAAAAATGAGTTTTCTGTCCAGATCAGGCCATGGCGTCATGCCACGGCAGAGACATATGGTGGTGGCGCAGCGCCACCATGTGCCAGTTCCCAGCAATTTTGCCAAAATGGCAGAAATGGTCCCTGCACATGTTTAAGGCCTTTTTCGATGCGTTTAAACCCCGTTAACCCATTTTCAAGGCTCAATAATGAATTTTAAGTATAGGGCACATGAAACATGCTCAAAAATATGTCAGATGTCTGTTCGTTTGGCCGTACGATCACGTTATTCGGTTAATTACGACGAAACACGAATGAACGTGAAAAACGATCCAAATTACGTGACGAATGGATTTTTATCATGCCAATCACTAAAATAAAATATTTTAGTGGTTACATAAATTTTTGGATGTCCGGATGTATTCAGAACGTAAGATATGCGCGAAAATGCAAACTTATGCACTTTTTGACGCTTTTAGTCCCTTTTGATCAATAAAGTTTATTTTAGCATACCGAACCCCTCAAAGCCTATTTCTAAGCTATGTAAAGGATATTTAGGGTATGTTTAACTTATGATCAAGTTCCAGAATGTTCGTTACTATACAAATCGGTATAGTTTCGCAGTTTGACACAAATAGTCCCTTCGATCGAACAAACTTGATTTCAACACACCAAACCATCCAAAACTTATTTCTAAGTTATGTAAAGGTTATTTAAGGTATGTTAAGCCTATGTCACTATTCCGGAGTGTTTGTCGCGTTAAACTGACTGCGTTTACGCACCAGTTTGCGTATAACTTTCCAGAAAGCGATTTAAAGCTTGAAATCGGAATCGAATCGAATCGTAAAATCATCAAACACAAATACACATATAATAACACCAAAACACATTGTTTTATTGATAATTAACATTGTTTTACATTATACATCGATTACAGAGCACAGTTGTCACAGAATACGAATGACCATGTGTGCTTGCATCATTATGCATAATATGATCATAGAGGATGATGGAAAAGCGATATGCCAAAACTATATTCCGGAAGATGTAGTTGAAGGAACCCAAGCAACAATGGAAGAGAGACTCGTAGATGCTCAACTATTGCGATCTAAGGATATACATAACGCATTAAAGGCGGAATTGGTCGAGCATGCTTGGGCGATTCGCCCAATTCGACACGATGGTGACAACGAAGAAGATTCCGAGGAAGAAGAAGTTGAGAAATTCGAAGCTGGGAACTTTGAAAACATAGGTTTGGATGCTGGAGAAAATGAAGATGAAAAAGGAGAGAACGACGATGAAGAATAAATGTATAGTTTTTTTAGTGTAATGTTTTTTTTAATGTTTTTTATTTTATTGTAATGTTTTTTTATTTAATGGAATGGTTTTTAATTTTAAAAATTTAGAAATTAATTAAAAAAATTGAAAATTAATTAATTGAGTAATGATGAGGTAGAGGCTTTATGACTACGGGCTCTAGTGATATAACGCCCCATAAAGCCTTTGTGTGACGTGACACAACACGTGTCGCATAACGCCCATAAAGGGGCTTTATGATTACAAATGACCTAAGAAAGAACATGATGAGGACACATTGTCATTATTTAATTTATTAGGATAAAGACAATTAAGTAATTTAATAAATAAACCTAATTAAAGATAAAATTTAAAAACCCACATGCAATGCACATGCAAGTTCCCCCCGTCTTTTTTAAACGTCAATAACTTTTTAAAAAAAATTAAACCATAATAACAAGTGTTTTTTATCTTTAATATAAGCACCATATTGCTATACTTATATAGAGAAAAAAATTACATTTCAATCGAATATTTTAGTCAATGGTGTTTTCACTATTTTGTTTTAATTGTACTAGTAGGGTGTCCACGCGAAGCGGCGGGGGGCGACACTTTGCATTGCGGCACTTGTTTCTGGTAGTTTTTTTATTCGTATAATATTTATGATAGGATTATTGTGGTGGATATATGTCATAAATTTTACGTATGTCTAGTAATTATTAAATTTAGAATTTAAATTATCAAGCACTTCGAGAAACAATTGATACAATAAAGTAACACACAAATAAGAAAAAAAAAAGTCTTAAACATAAATAAAAGTTATATAAAGTATCACACGAATAAGGAAATATAAGTCTTAAATATAAAAGTTGAAAACTAAAAGCTCAAATGTCAAGTACTTTGTGTCATGATGAGATCAATTTAGTAACATATCAAGGATGTCATCTATATTGTCACACTACCATTTGTCATCATCGAGATCAGCGTCCTCCGGAATTTCTTGTATCTCTTCCTGTTTAGTTGTTACATCTTTTGGAGGATGATTTTCTTTTCTGTTCTCCTCTTTAACTGACACATCAGTAGTAGCTAAAGCAGTTTAGGGAACTGAAAAAAAATGTTACGTATCTTCCTGTTTAATTGTTACATCCTTTGGAGGATAAGTTTCTTTTCTGTTCTCCTCTTTAACGGACACATCAGTAGTACCTGGAGCAGTTTAGGGAACTGAAAAAAAATGTTACGTATTTTAGTTACATATTATTATCATGTTACCGTTATATATAATATAGGATAAAAAACGACGTTCACAATTAAACAAAATATAAA
This sequence comes from Helianthus tuberosus, assembly GCA_030545235.1. Lineage (NCBI taxonomy): Eukaryota > Viridiplantae > Streptophyta > Magnoliopsida > Asterales > Asteraceae > Helianthus > Helianthus tuberosus. The sequence continues at coordinate 145,180,643 of CM060399.1, forward strand.
AACAAAAAAAAACAAACAATATATCATGTTTTAGAAACATACATACTTGTGTAAAGATATGAAATTATGAATATTGAAGCTTCAAAACCACTAAATAATAAATAAGATGAATGTTAAGTATAAGCATAGAAGAATAAATAAAAGTTATACACAACAGAAAATTGAAGTACATGTAAACCAAGAATTCTAAAGAACAAGAAATTTCTTGAAGTGAGAAAAACTAATGAATTATACTATATATAGAACGTATAAACCAACGAATTGAATAACCTGTAACGTTTTTCAACTAACTAATATTATCTATAAGAGTCTTGTTAAACTTATAATCCCTAAAAAAATGCAACACAATCTAGTATTCAGTTTTTGAAGATGTATTATGTTTAGATTATGGACTTTTTTTCCTAAAAGTTTGTTGGTGGAAAACTTATTTACCTAACTTCTAAAAAATGTTTTTATAAAAAAGGTTTTATGTAAACGAAAATGCTTTTAGAAACGTTTTTATAAATTTTTTTAAGAAAACTATTATTCCATTTTGTTGAATATGATATTTTATAAACTTTTTTATTATAACCAATTAGATAAAACAAGTGAGCTTGTTTGATGTCAATTTACTACCTGCTAACCCATGTAAGTGTGTGCACCCAACCAAGTAAATACACAAACATACCGAATACGAATAAAGCTCATATCAAACCCGTATGTGCAAGGTTTCGAAATTTAATCTAGTCGCCGGAACAAATTGGTGAACAATCTTAATCAAACAAAAATTGGAGTGAAAATGGTTGGAATATTATTAAATTGATAATAATGACAACGATACTGAGAGTCTTGAGCATCTGAAATGTGATAGGACACATTGCTTTAATCACTTGTACACTAATGCATCACCCACTTGTACATTTTAATCCGCACAGCAATACTAACCAAGACAACTATCGAAACGTTGACAAAAATGAGTAGGTCATCACGGTACCTTTAGATTTTTTAAAACATTATAATTTATAAGATATGACAAGAATACATAAAATAATTATAAGTTAGTTGTGGAAGGGGATAAGTGTAACTAATTAGCCATAATTTTGTTAAAATAAAGGGATTTAAGTGTAATAATACGAGGGACTAAAATACAATTAGTGTTTAAAAGACAAAGGTACCCTCATTTTAGGGGTGTTTTTATAAATAAAGAGGGAATAATTTCTTATTTTTTTTGGTATCTTAAAATACCTCTCCCTCATGCATTATAATGTAGTATAGATAGTGATTCAAGGCGTTGTATTTTACAGTAAAACAACATGAACGTATATAAGACACCATAACATTGCAAATACCATTTACATTCAATCTTGTTTTCTATGGTGTTTTATTTTAGGAATTCAAAACACATTATGGTGTCTTGTAAAATAAAATACAATAGAAAAAAAGATTGAATGTAAATGGTATTTGCAATGTTATGGTGTCTTATATATGTTCATGGTGTTTTACAGTAAAACATAACGCCTTAAATCACTATACAATTAAAACAACATATACATTTAAAATAACATAGACAAAATACCATGAAGTAAAACATACGATCGAAAGGTAATTTTTTCTCTATATAATGTGATACCCCAGGAAAACGCTCAACACAACTAGCTTCTTCAGTGACTGTGTACTAAATTTCGAGACGAAATTTCTATCAACTTGGAGATGATGTGACAATCCGTAACTTCAAGGTAAAGACCGTTTATTTCGCTTTGATAAATCAAATCCTACGTGTTAGTATTTGAAGAATTAATTACATTTTATCCACATCACGTTGAACCGACCCGAAGTGTTCGAACCAGGTGCATGTCGATTCAACTCACTTGCGAAACCCGAAACCTATGAGGTCCAAATCATAGCATGAATAATGTATATTTACATTATTAATATATTACACATATATTAGTTCTTTAAGTTAAAAACAATTATGATAATAATAATTGTAGGTTTACAATTTGATCAAACAAAAAAAATTTGCTGGCACATGTAATATTTACGTTTTGAAAGTGCAGCCCAATTAACACCCTAGCCTACCTCCTATCCTTTGATCGGCCCATTTACATAACCGCCCTCCATCCTTCTGTTCTAGTATGCATATAATATGCATGTTATCAACTAATATACCCTTATCACACACAACAACCCCACGACTCCACCTCCCCTTGACCATACAGCGGCATCAGAAGGATACCCCCCCCCATCGTCGCTATCTGTCCTCCTAACTAACTCCCTCTCATTCTTTCCCTCTCGCACTCCATCTCAATCGGTTAGTATGTTTATTTGTTGTTTTCGGTTTGAAACTCTTGTATACCATGGCTGTGTTTTGTCGTTTAATTGATGCTTGATGTATGTGATTAATATTTCAGGGTCACGGGTGCGCTAGATAATCGTTTGTGAGTTCGGTTAAGCCACTAGGGTTTTATTTAGGGGATGGATCTTGTATTTCGTGATGATTATACATGATTTTAATTATATATCTTGGTTGTGTTTATAAATATCTTTGATGATCTTGATGCTATGATGTAAATTGGTAGTGTAGAATTCATGAAAAACAAATATGAGGGTTAGTATTACGGCTTACGTATGTATGGGTATGTATAGCTGGGTTAGGGTTCTCATGCTTGATGATCTTGTACAATGAATCTGATATATGTAACCAAAAACCTGCTGAGAACGATTTGTGTTAAGTGCTCACGGCTGCGTTGTATTTAGATAATGACCTTGGCGTCTTGCGATGATAACTTGTGGTCGAGTATTCATGCGAATGAAGTTATAATGCGTAGCTTTGTCAAACATGTCATATAGGCCTAGGAATGTGGATTAAGGATTAGGATCTTGATGCCCGAGCATGTTAAATTTGCTAAGCGTCTGCTGTAAATGACTTATTATCTGATGTTGGTCATTATTAGTGTTGGTGCATTCATCTGTCGACTTCGTCTTATATCGAGTCTGGGTTGCGTTGCAGTTCGGTTCGAGCATGAAGTCATCGTCAAGAATGATGACATCACAAGTGACATCATCTTTGTGATATCACAAGTGACATCATCATTGAAAGTCAAATTCACAAAACAGATTCCATGTTCGGTCAAATATGTCATGTTCGCTTGAATTGGATTTATGTTGTGTTCGCTTGAAGTGATCCGCTTGAATGTGTATGTGTCATTTCAAGCGGTCAAGCATTCACTATATATATGTGTCATGTATGTTCATTTGAAGGGGACAGGGAGAAAGACTAGAATTGATACCGAGGTGCTGCCGGTATTCCTTGTGATTGTAATACCTGTTATTTCAATATACAAGATGATTAAAGTGATATTCAAGATGTTTCAAAGTCAGATTCTTATTTTCCGCATCTGAAACTGATAAAATCTCTTCTGAACGACTCGTTTGGGTCACAAACCAATCCTACAAGTGGTATCAGAGCTCAGGGGGAAGAGATTTTGCAAAAACAGCCTGTTTTCGTCACTTTTTCTGATTTTTACACCATTCTTTTCAAATTTAAAAATTTTTAAAGGTTAAAAACGGCTCAAACTTTCATATATTGTGCGTAATCATGTTTAAACAAATCCTGTAAAGTTTCAGCGTTAAAATCAGTTTAAATCTGGTTTAAATTGGTGTTTCGCTTGAAATGTGTTCGTATTTGCTGACGTCATTGACTGTTCAAGCGAACATAACAATGTGAGTCCGCTTGAAACTGGTATCTAGCTTGAAAATACACCGTGTCCGCTTGAAAAAGACTGTTCGCTTTAAAATATATTGATCTTTCACTTGAAAATATACTGCCCGCTTGAAAAAAGGTCGTGAGTCCGCTTGAAAATGTCTGACCGCTTAAAAACGTCACACTGCTTGAAACCAACACACCGCTTGAAAGTGCATGTGAACATAGATTGTTGTTGTCTGATGTTTATCGATAGAATACAAAGTGCATGTGATGTTATATAAAGTGCTTGTCTGTTAAGTGGATTGTAAGGCCCAGTCAAATTAAGTTGAGTAATAGAGATTGGCATGTGATCTGATTAAAAGTTTGTCGACATACAAAGTAATCGGTTGTTTGTCTTGACCCAAGAATTGCATGTGCTATCATCGGTTCAATCAGTTTGTTGCATAATTTAAATTGTCGAGTTAGTGGATTTTGTATCGGCCCAATGAAAGAGTCTTGAAAGAGTTTGATATTAATACATCTTGGTCAATGTGTTTAATCATCAGAGTTGTCGGACAGATTTGTTTCAGCCCACGTGATTCTTGCGGTCCAATTACATCAATTGAACTTTAATTGTTGAAGTATTATAGTGCGGCCCAAATCATTTTACAACATCAATTAGAGTGGTCACATTCAAAACAAGGTCCAATGAGATTTAGTCAAATATTCAAACTTTGAAGGTCCAATCGAAGTGTTGTCAGCCCACTCTGTATTTTCGGCCCAAGTTCAAAGTTTTTTAATCAGTTCAAAACATAATAGTTCACAAGAGGTGGTTCAGTCCATGTGAATTAAGGTCGTGTGTCAGCCAGGTCATTGGAAAAGGTCATTTGAATTTGATCCGGGTCATAGCAGCCCGCACAGTGTGTCAACTTTCAGTCCGCACAGAATATTCTCCAGTTCGAGTACCAGTCTTATTCGGTTAATTGATAAGTCTTTAAACTGATTGTATTTTTGTTTGTATTTTGTCAGGTGATACAGGTATTTTCACGAGGTGAACCATGTCGTTTGAAATTGTCTGTTTGTAAATCTTTGAAAATTGAACAATGGACAACGAGTTCTATAATGCTTTTGCTAGTCCTATCACAATTACTCAGAATGCTTTGCATCACAGAAACTGCCTAAGCTTTTAGATATTGATGATTACAATGGTTGGTCCGAACGCTTTGGAAATTGGGTTGAAGCTTATCATTTGGATGCTTGGGAACACACTGAAGTCCCATATGAAAGGCCCACAAGGAATGGTATTCAGTTAACGATCAGAGAAATGAGTGCTGAGGAGAAAAAGAAGTATAGAGATGAGAAATTGATGGTGAGTCTGCTTCAGCAAGCAATTAAAGAGGACATTCTGATTTTGCTTCAACATGATGGAAGTGCTTATTCAATCTGGACTAAATTGGAAGCAAAGTCTATAGGAAGTAGGGGTGTGCATGGGTCGGTTTAGGTCGGTTTTGACCAAAAATCATAACCATAACCGCGATATCGGTTATTGGATAACCATAACCATAACCGATCGGTTATGGTGGTTATGGTTATTTGGTTTTGATGGTTATAGCGGGTCGGTTATGGGTGGTTAACCGTGTATTTAGCTTAGCTAAAAATAGCTTATTTTTTTAACATGGAATAAATTGTTATTGCATATTTGTGTATATTAGTATATTAAATAGTATTAAAGAATACATATAATCTATAATATTAATACCAATTATTATCGAATATTCAAATAAAGTGATATGATACATTCCATAAAGTCAAATAAACATCCAAACAAAACCACAAAATGATATGAAAAACCCATAAGTACTAAATATCTCCGATCAAAAACATCAAATATTAAAAATATGGTGAAAAGTCCTAAACCCAAAAAAGATTTATTACATGTCGGTTCGGTTATGGTGGGTATGGAAAAAATGATAACCATAACCGACCCGCTACTTTCGGTTTTAAAAAAAATCATTAACCAACCCACCGGTTTTTTATTTGGTTCGGTTTTTTCGGTTCCGTTTTGTCGATTAATTCGGTTATGGTTCGGTTAATTCGGTTATTTGCACACCCCTAATAGGAAGTGATGATATGCTTAAAAACAAAATGTCTCTCATGAAGAAAGAATTTGATCTATTTCGTGGGTTAAAATCTGAAAATACCAAACAAATTATTGAGAGATATTGTAACTTGGTGAGAAATATGACGAAATTAGGGATCAAAAAGGATACTGATGAGCTAATTGAGAAACTTGCTGATGCGTTACCACATGATACTTGGGGAACATTCTTGATGATGTTGAGAAACAATCGGAAAGAATATAAAAAGTTAACATTGGGTGAGTTCATCAAACATCTGGAAGCTCAAGAGATGGAGCAGAGGAAGATCGCCAGGATGAAGAACTACGATGGAGAACAAGACATCGGCTTGTATTTCAAGAGTGGTGTTAGTTAAAAGACAAATTTTTCTCCAAAGGTTGAAACTGCTTATAACGCAAAAGGTTCTTCTGAAAGTGCATCTCAGGGATCAAGCAGCACAACAGGATTCTCTTCATTTCTAACTTATGATCCACAGTTTTCTACAACAAAGAGTGGCAAAGTTCTTCAATGTAACATTGCTTTAAAGCTTGAAAATGATCAGAATTATACTGAGGAAGTTGCAAAAAGTCACATGTCTTTGTTGGTGACCGTGCTTGAATCCTATGGAGGTTTAGTTGCAGGGAGGATCGGAAATCCAATTCTCACTAAATAGGATTACGATCAAATTGATGCCGAGGAAATGGAATTAATGGATATTAAATGGTGCATGGCTAGTGTGTTGAGACGGGCTGAAAAGTTTAAACAAATCACAGGCAGAGATGATTTTCGCGAGGCACATGTTTCACCTTTAGGTTTTGATAAGTCTAAAGTTACCTGTTTTCGTTGCAGGGAAAAGGGGCATTTCAAGAGAGAGTGCACAAATCGAGAAGCGAGTGGAGCTCAAAACCCTTTTGGAAACAATGATTACTATAAAAAGGCGATTTATCATCAAGTCACACAACAACCATATCAACAACAACAAGCACCACATCAGGCTCAAACTGCACATGGTAGAAAAGAAATTGAAGATTCAAAGAGAGCGTGTCTGGTTAATCAGGGCAAGGATGGTGAGTTTAGCTGGGATAAATACATTCCAACAGAAAGTAAAGTGTGTTTGGCAGATCAAGATGATGAAAAATTGCCAGAAGGGTTCAGTTGGGATAATTTTTGCCCAGATAAAGAATTTATGGACAAAGAGATGTCAAATGGTAAAGCCTTTATTGCTAATGCTTATGATGAAAAATGGGCTGCAAAATACAGAAAAGTCAGGGAAGCTGAAGAAGAAAAATGGAGAAAAATTGAAGAAGAGGAAGAAGAAGAAAGGTTAAAAGCTGAAGCTGAAGCCGAGAAAAAGAAAAGAGCTGAGTTTTTCCAAACAAAAAGAACAGTTAAAGATGTTCCGGAATTTGAGATCAAAGTTGATACTGAAGCAGTCAAAGTTCCTGAAAAGTGTTTGAATTGTGATTCTTTGATCATGCAAAACAACGAGCTGCTACACAACATAAAAAGATTGAAAGAATCTTATGATACTTTGAACATAGAGATTAACAAGTACACTGATTCGAACAGTGAACAAGCAGTTGCATTGAATACACTCAAAGGAGCTAACATGAGACAGCTTGATGATGTCAACTATTACACAGAAAAGTGTGCTGAGCTGGAATTGAAGCTGGCAACACAAAAGATTGAAACTGAAAGAGTCAACAATTTATTGAAAAGTTACTCATGTTCTACTTTTGTTGTTGACAGGATTTACCCGATTGTTGAAAGAATGAAGACGTTTGAGGAAGAGAAGACTTCAGAAGAAAAGAAGTCCGAGACAAAAGAAGAGGACGAAGTAGAAATTTCTGGTAAGAAATCAAGTGTTGTCTACAATAGATGTCCGCCCCCGGTCGAAAATGGATATTTGTCTCGAAATCCAAATTCTGAAAGAGTCAAAAAGGCAATTAACTTACAGTGGGAGTCGGGGTCGTCAGATAATTTGCCAGAAAATATTGATGTTACGTTCACATCGTCCGATACTGATCATGAGTCCAAGTTGATAAAAAGTGTGGTCGATCAAGTGTTAGACAAAGATGACATAGAGGAGTCAAAACCGGAGTCCAAATCCGAGTCAAAGTCTGGGTCCGACAAGTCAAAGTCAACAATCAAAAAGGACAAACGAGTTTATGATAAGGAATTTTTGCTATCAAAATCTAATTTGAATGACGAACCAGTCAAAGTAGCATATACTTTGAAAGATTCTGACAAATTATATTCTGATGAGACTTTTCCAATAAGAGGTGTTAAAACTGAAATGATTGAAAAGGTTTTCAAACTAACAAAAATCAACATTTCTGAAATAAAAGATATTAATCTTTCTGAAAATCCAAGACCTTACACCTCAAGAGTGCAACAAAGATTAAACAAGAAAAAGGGTTATAGTTCTGGTTGTGGTATTAATAAAAAACCAAACCATAACTGTAATTTCAAAAAGAAAGGATTAGGATTTAATCAACCGAAAAATCATAAAAATGAAAAAGTTTATAAATCAAAAACTGTGTTTGTTTCAGGAAACTCTTTATAAGCTGAGAAAGAGCAAGCATTCAGAAAGCAGGCAAACAAAGAATTCCTTGCCAAAAAGCAAGAAGAAGTGAAGAAGAGTATTGCTCAGAAGACTACAGAGACGAGAACCTGTTTTCAGTGCAAAACTGCTGGTCATATTGCTAGAAATTGTCCGAAAACATTCAAACCAAAACAGGAAGTCTCTGGTAAAATGAAAGAAAAAGTTGTTGAGAAAACTGAACTTACAACCAGAAAATTTACAGGCTTTGAAAATTCAACCTTTGAGATTGGTGAATGTTCAAAGAATATGGTAAAAAGAAAAGAAAATCTGAAAAATCAAAAATGGGTTGTTAAGGGTTCAGGGAACAGTTCTGGTGATGAATCTGATTCCACAAAATCAGAGGAGCCACGTGTTGTAGAAAGAATTGAAAAATCAGTTCCAAAAGTGGATGATGTGAATTTTCCACCTTTGCGGGCTGAAAATTTTAAGAAGAAAGTTGGAAACGTTGAAATTTCAAATCAATTTTATTTTGACAAGAAGAAATTTGATGTTGATAAAGCTTTCAACAGAAATGTGAAACACATTTTTGGGAAAATGGTCGATGGTAAGGTCAAAGGAGTTAAAGAATTCTATGCATCCAAAATGAATGTTCACAAGTCTGTTGAAAGTAAAGATGAAGAAGAGGTTGTTACACCCAAGAATGGTCAGGCTTGGGTGGATATATTTTTCAAACAGTAAAAACCTGACTTGCCGGAGCTCCCAAGTTGGTAATCGCGGAGCATGAATCGGCATTTTTCTTGAAAAAGTTTTTTGAAAATTTTTAAATTGAGAAGTGTGAATTGCCGGAACTCCCAGGTTGGTAAGCGAGGAGTAGGAATCGGCACCTTGAGAATTCAACCAACAGATTATAATGGTTAAAAATGTTTGATATTTGATCTTACAAGTGGTTAATCAAGGTTATTAAGTTGAACTTGATTTAAATATCATTTAAAAGTGTTGGTAAACAATGTGATGAGTTTTCCTCGAACTTACAAATGGTAAAATCAACAAAACTAATTTTCCGGAAAAACCATTTTGATTAAAACAAACTTAAGTGTTTTGAGATCATAATGGGAAAATAGTTTGTTGTGAGGGGGAGTTCTGATTGTTTATGCCAAGTGGATGGCGAATTGAAGCAATTCGATATCAGTTGTCATGTTCTTGTACAGTTTGTTTTCAATTTTTTTAGATGTATTTGTATTTTAGGGGGAGTATTTTTTCAGAAAATCCAAAAACATTAGAAAATTTGAAAAAGCCAAAAACATGATAAAATCAAAAATGATGTGATAAACGGTCTCACTAAGGATGTGACGATAGGCTCAGCTAGACTAGTAGATTTGCGATAACGATACAAACGTAAATGAAAAAGCCTAGTTCTAGTGGGAAACATGGTCGAAAGCATAGTACTTAGTTTTGTCCTTCTTGACTGTGTGCCTACTCAGTAATCGCTGATTGTCGAAAGACATAAAACTGGTTAAGTTTGTAAACTTTCACAACTTTGCTGAAAAGTCACTGTGATTGTGCATTTCATTTTGCAAAGATTTAAACTTGCTTTATTTCTTTATTTTTTTAAGCATCGGACATCCTCTGTGTATACATGAGTATCGACCTGGATGTTGTTGCCTAAACGTTCTGCTTTATTTTCTTTGGTGTTTTGTTTAAGCTTTGGATCTCCTCTGCGTATACGGAAGTATCGACCTGGTGGTTAAAGCCTAAACAATTTCAACTTGTTTTATTTTTCTTATTTTGTTTAAACATTGGACTTTCTCTGCGTATATGGAAGTATCGACCTGATTGTTAATGTTTAATCATTCTGCTTTGTTTTCGCACAAATCACAGTTGATAAAAGTTTAAAGGCATTGCTTGAGATAGTGTATTACATGATGAGGGGATATGCTGAGATCGTGGGGTCCATAAGAACTTGGTGCAAAATTAATATCCCTTAATGTATCGGTAAGCATTTCGAAAGTTTTTAGATTGAGTTTAAGTGGAAAACAATATCGTCAATCAATGTGAATCGTTTAGAGCTTAAAATGTTTAAAGCTTAACGGTGTTGGTGATTGATCTCATAAACTGATATGATCCTCTTGCACGTACTCACAAAAATATTGTTTGTAAATATTTCTTTATTGTTTTCTCATTAAAAAATCTAAAAAGATTTTAAGTGTGTTTTAGCATAAATTTTTGTAAAAATCCAAAAAGATTTTCGACAACTGTTGTTGGAAGGCTGACATTCAAAATTCCAAGTGCTAAACTTGATGAACAGGTTTGGGAGAGAGTGTATGAAGAAGTTTTTACAAGTGGTTTAGAGAGAATAAATCATTTTGAATATTTCGTGTAAATAGTTTATAAATTTTAAAGATTTAATCTTTGTGAAACTTATTTTTGGGTAGAGTTGTGCAGGTTAGCCAGGTTCCGAAACCTGAGCTAGATGAGTACCAGGTTATGATCTAAGAACCTGTTGAAAGTGAATTCCAGACTGCGATCCCAGCCTAGTGAAAGGGGGAGTCTGAAGATAGTAGAGCCAGATAGAGATCCTGAAGGAAGCCAAAAGACTGAAGATTGAGAAGACTCGACCCTTAAGACTCGTCAACATCTGAGGGGGAGTCTGTTGGTGCATTCATCTGTCGACTTCGTCTTATATCGAGTCTGGGTTGCGTTGCAGTTCGGTTCGAGCATGAAGTCATCGTCAAGAATGATGACATCACAAGTGACATCATCATTGAAAGTCAAATTCACAAAACAGATTCCATGTTCGGTCAAATATGGCATGTTCGCTTGAATTGGATTTATGTTGTGTTCGCTTGAAGTGATCCGCTTGAATGTGTATGTGTCATTTCAAGCGGTCAAGCGTTCACTATATATATGTGTCATGTATGTTCATTTGAAGGGGACAGGGAGAAAGACTAGAATTGATACCGAGGTGCTGCCGGTATTCCTTGTGATTGTAATACCTGTTATTTCAATATACAAGATGATTAAAGTGATATTCAAGCTGTTTCAAAGTCAGTTTCTTATTTTCCGCATCTGAAACTGATAAAATCTCTTCTGAACGACTCGTTTGGGTCACAAACCGATCCTACAATTAGAAGGTGTTGTGATCATATGTGTGCGTATTAGTAACTTGTAAGCGATAAACAGCATGCTGAGTAACATTTACAGCCAACTTCAGTTGGCTGTAAAGAGACAGTTATTAATTGAAAAATTGATTTTCTGAAGTCTAAATTATATGTTTTCGAAAAACAAATCAAATGGCACTAGAATTGCATTTTTTGAGGTCGTTTGCTATTTTTAAAGGTCCGTTTTGTACAGCAGCAAAAGCTGCGTTTTTCTGCAGAAAATGTGTGTTAAGTTTTTCGTCATAACTTGAAATCTGGATAGGGTCAGCTCACGAAATTGATACTGTAGATGGCCACTGATGTCGTTGTAATTATCCAACAGGAAGTTCATCAATCAGATTTACGATGAATTTTAAATGAATTTTTTCGTGGACTGCAGTCAGAAAATGACGAATCTGATTGCAGCCCATTGAATGATTTTTATAAAATAATTGATAATGAATTGGATCCCGATATTTTTACACAATAATATTTAGATTGTGTAAAACATTCTTTAAAATTTTGAGAATTTTTGGAATAAGTTAACTATTTTATTAAAATAGCCGAAAACAGCCCAGTTTTGGATGTTAAAGCTGAAACAATATGAGTAGTGATTTGCGTGATTAAATGTTGGGTGTGTTATCTGAGAATCATCTAACGTGTTATATGTCAATGAAAGTGTTATGTGTGATATCGTATGCTTGCTCTTGAGTAGTTATAGGTTGAATGCTTATATGGGCGTGAATTGTTAAAGAGAGTGCGTGTAATATGATAGATGTGTGTAGGAACTTTGTGTTTTATTTAAAACCATTAACAAACTAAATGGTAATCATATTAGGACGTGATTGACCAACCCTGACCGTTAGCTATTTTTAAGAGTCAAACCGAGCAACCAAAGGTGAGTTCACACTTTCTACAAGGCATGGGATTCCCGGTGGTTTGGGAATGGGTTAATGTTTATTAAGGAAACCTGCGTATTCTCTTTAGGTAGAATACGTACTCCCACCCTCTACGGTGAAGGGTGACAACATTGAAACCTGCGTGTTCTTCTGGACACGTACTCCCACCTTCTTAACTGAAGGGTGACAACATTTACACTAGACAAACACTCTATCATTAAGTCCCTCATTTTATATCGACTTAATCGCCGGGCCAATGGCGAACGGGTCATTAGTTAAATAGCGCTATTAGGTTTGACAAGACTCACACCGTGCCGCAGAGGACGGGCGTGGACTAATGGACTTGGGCACTAGTAAATGATGATAGACATTGACTCAGGGCACATAAACATAACTACAGTCAGTAGTCGATATGGTAATGGGTCTAGTGGGATACATGGGGAAGCCCCCACTGAGTATGGTTTGGGAAACAAGGAACTGGTTAACTCGTGGTTTTCGAAACACAACTATGGTTTTTGGAACAACGTTAAAATGGACAACCAACTGTGAACTCGCTCAAATTTGTTGTTGATTCGTTATTATATGCCTTGCAGGTCGTTAGGTGCTTAGATGGAGCTTGCACAGGAGGAAGTGGTTGTTGTGGGACATGGACTGTTGAGTTCAATGTTAAACTTATGAACTTTTATACTTTATTATGGTTTTGAACTTAATGCTTCCGCTGAAAACTTAAACTTTGTTGATTTGTTTTGACACCAATTATATTGTTTGGTTTGGACTTTTATTTATTTAATTATATCATTCAATATGATTGGTGGCTGGATCCTGGTCAGTCATGCTCCCTGCGGTGATACTCCGCTTGTGGATTTTGGGGGTGTGATAGATTGGTATCAGAGCCATTGGTTATGGTGAACTTGGTTTTAAAAGGGAAAAATCTTTTGATAAAAACCAGACTATAACCTGTTCAGTGCTCAACGATCCACAACGACACTTCGCTCCACGTGCAAGACTCAACACTATAGGTAATATGGTTTATGTTTGTATTGCCAGCCTATTAGTTTACATAGTGCATTGTTCATGGTATGCTTAGTTAACGTAAAAACTGTTGTTTGAAACCCTGTGTGCTCACTTTCTCCTGTCACCCCACACTTTTTGCACCTCTATGTCACTGTTCTTACTTGTATTTTCTGGATGTAAAGATCATGAGTGGACGTCTCAACTTGACTCAGGCCCAACTGACGGCTCTAATCAACGAACGAGTTGCTGAGGCTCTAGCAGTAGTTCAAGCAGGAGGTACAACCTACTATTTCGACCTATCCTAGGATGTTTAGATCCTACTTTCGTGACCTTACTCTCGTGCTTAACCTTATCCTTTCTTTCTCGCGAAACAGGTCAAAATGCTCAGCCTCGAGTGTGTACGTTCAAGACCTTCATGGATTGTCGACCTAGTACTTTCAGTGGCACGGAGGGAGCTATAGGTCTTCTCCACTGGTTCGAGAAGATCGAATATGTTTTTGAGATGTGTGAATGCCCTGTAGCCAGTAAAGTGAAGTTTGCTACGGGAACACTTGAGGGCAGTGTGTTAACTTGGTGGAACGCACAGGTGCAAATGCTAGGGTTGGTAGCCGCTAATGCCACCCCATGGAACGACTTTAAGGATCTGATCAAATAAGAGTATTGTCATCGTGATGACATACACAAGCTAGAGGTGGAATTTTACAATTTGAAGATGACGGGGTCTGAAATCGAAGCGTATACTAAGAGATCGAACGAATTAGCCGCATTGTGTCCCACCATGGTGGATCCTCCCTGCAAACGTATCGAGCTATACATCAAGGGTCTAGTGCTAGAGATTCAGAGTATGGTAACTTCAGCTAACCTCCCTACAATCCAGCAAGTCATACGACTATCCCACCGTCTCACTGATCAGGCAGTTGAGCAGAACAAGCTGCCTAAGCGTATTAGTGCCGCCACTTCTGATGCTCCAAGTGATAACAAACGCAAATAGGATGGAAATTCAAACAAGGGTTCAAGTTCTGTTCAGTCTCAATCTCAGCAGTGAAGGACTGACGACTATAAGAGCCCCAGTCAGCAGTCTTCTTGTAATCAAGGTCAGGGTGGGTATAAGGGAAATCACCCTAAATACAACCGATGTAATATGCACCACAGCGGCCGTGTAGCAAGAACAATTGTCAGAGATGCAACAAACCAGGCCATGCAGCAAAAGATTGCAGGAGTCTTTATCCTGGAAATCAGAGACGACATCAGCAGCAGACTCCACAGAACCAGCACCGGCAACAACAACAGGGTAACAACAAAGGATGTTTCAAGTGTGGTGCTGAGGGCCACTTCAAAAGAGACTGCCCCCAGCTGAACCAGAATCAGAACAGTAATAACAATCTGGGGAATAGAAATAACAGGGATAACAATGAGGGTAATGGTGCCAGGGGACGTGCATTTGTGATTGGGCAAGGTGATGCGAGGAACGATCCCAACGTCGTGACGGGTAAGTTCCTACTGGATGATTTCTTCGTTTTGGTTTTATTTGATTCGGGTGCCGATACTAGTTACGTGTCCATAAGGGTTAGTCCGATGCTCAAGCGTACCCCAACTCCCTTGAACACCAAGCATGTTGTAGAACTAGCAAACGGTAAAAATCTTGAGGCCACACACATAGTTAAGGGTTGTAATCTCGTTCTAGCTGGTTAGACCTTCTCTATAGATCTTATCCCCATCGTTCTTGGTAGCTTCGACGTCGTCATTGGGATGGACTGGTTATCCCAACATCGAGCTGAAATACTCTACAGGGAGAAAATTATCCGCATGCCTCGTTCTGGTGAAGAACCCCTCGTTATCCAGGGTGACAAAAGTGGTGCTGTTGTGGGCATCATCTCATTCCTCAAGGCCCATAAGTGTCTGCGAAAGGGCCACCCTGCTATTCTGGCCCTTTTTACTGATACATCATCGAAAGAGAAAAAGATAGAAGATATCCCGATCGTACGTGACTTTCCTGAGGTGTTTCCTGAGGAATTACCTGGTCTACCGCCTCATCGGCAAGTCGAATTTCAAATTGAGCTAGCAACAGGAGCAACACCTATAGCTCGTGCACCTTATCGCTTAGCCCCATCAGAATTAGAAGAACTGTCCACGCAACTACAGGAACTCTTGGACAAGGGTTTGATTCGCCCTAGCTCTTCACCCTGGGGAGCTCCAGTTTTGTTTGTGAAGAAGAAAGACGGTACCTTCCGTATGTGCATAGACTATCGCGAACTCAAGAAGGTGACCGTGAAAAATCGTTATCCTCTTCAATGTATCGACGAGTTGTTCGACCAGTTGCAAGGGTCGAGCTTCTACTCTGAGATTGATCTGAGATCGGGTTATCATCAGCTGAGAGTCCGTGACGAGGACATCTCTAAGACAGCATTCAGGACTCGTTACGGGCACTATGAGTTTCTGGTTGACAAACGCACCTGCGGTTCTCATGGACCTCATGAACCGAGTGTGCAAACCATACTTGGATAAATTCGTCATTGTTTTCATTGACGACATCTTAATCTATTCCAAAAGTCAGGAGGAGCATGAACACCATCTGCGGCTTATCTTGGAACTTCTTCGATCTGAACAGCTCTACGCTAAGTTTTCGAAGTGTGACTTTTGGCTTCGTGAAGTCCACTTCCTAGGCCACGTAGTCAATAAGGATGGGATTCACGTTGATCCATCCAAGATTGAATCGATCAAGAACCGGCCTGCACCCCGTACCCCAACCAAAATCCGTCAATTCTTGGGTTTGGCGGGTTACTACCGAAGGTTTATTCAAGATTTTTCGAAGATTTCGCAGCCTCTCACTACCTTAACACAGAAGGGTGTCACATATCGATGGGGTGATACTCAGGAATCCATGTTTCGACAACTGAAGGTGAAACTTTGCAGCGCCCCCATCCTGTCGTTACCTGATGGCACAGACGACTTCGTGGTTTATTGTGACGCGTCAATCCAAGGTCTTGGTTGTGTGTTGATGCAACGTGATAAGGTCATTGCTTATGCGCCACGCCAGCTCAAGGTCCACGAAAATAACTACACTACTCATGATTTGGAGCTCAGAGGAGTAGTGTTTGCACTCAAAATATGGAGACACTACCTGTACAGTACCAAATGCACCATTTACACCGATCACAGGAGTCTCCAGCACATCTTTGATCAGAAGGAGTTGAACATGCGACAGCGTCGGTGGGTCGAACATCTGAATGATTATGAGTGTGCGATCAAATATCATCCTGGCAAGGCCAATGTTGTGGCCGATGCTCTCAGTCGTAAGGAAACCAAGCCTAAGCTGGTGCGTGCGTTACAGCTTACAATCCACTCCAGTCTTCCTACCCAGATTCAAGAGGCACATATCAAAGCATTGAAGGAAGAAAACCTCAAAGCTGAGTCCCTACGGGGATTGGAAAAACGGTTAGAACTAAAGGAAGACGGTGCTTACTACTTAGCGGGGCGTATCTGGGTTCCACTTTATGGTAATCTGCGCGAGCTTGTGCTGGATGAGGCACACAAGTCTTGTTACTCGGTACATCCTGGTTCTAATAAGATGTACCACGATCTCAAAAACACGTACTGGTGGCCTAGTATGAAGGCTAACCTAGCGACCTATGTTGGTAAATGCTTGATATGCGCCAGAGTTAAGGTTGAATACCAGAAGCCATCAGGACTACTCCAACAACCCGAGATCCCAACATGGAAATGGGAGAAAATTTCCATGGATTTCGTCACTGGCTTGCCTAGATCTCAGCGGGGAAATGACACCATCTGGGTGATCGTGTATCGACTAACTAAGTCTGCACACTTTCTAGCAATCAAGGAAACTGACAAGTTTTCTACACTCGCAGACATCTATCTAAAGGAAGTAGTCTCTAGGCACGGAGTGCCAACTTCTATCATCTCTGATCGAGACTCACGCTTTACATCTGAGTTGTGGCAACCAATGCACAAATCCTTCGGCTCACGTCTAAACATGAGCACAGCATATCATCCACAAACGGATGGGCAGACTGAACGCACCATCCAGACTCTTGAAGACATGCTTCGGGCATGTGTAATCGACATTGGTAACGGCTGGGAAAGGCACCTACCTTTGGTGGAGTTTTCGTATAACAACAGTTACCACACCAGCATCCAGGCTTCTCCGTTCGAGGCTTTGTATGGACGGATATGCCGATCACCTCTATGCTGGGCAGAAGTTGGCGACAGCCAAATCACTGGCCTAGAACTCATCGTCGACACAACGTAAAAGATTGCCTAGATACGACAACGAATGGCGGCAGCTCATGACCGTCAGAAAAGTTACGCTGATAAGCATAGGAAACCGCTCGATTTCCAGGTTGGGGATCGAGTGCTACTTAAAGTCTCACCTTGGAAAGGTGTGGTTCGTTTTGGCAAACGGGGCAAGCTTAATCCACGTTATGTCGGACCTTTCGAAATCACTGAGAAAATCGGCAATGTGGCGTAAAGACTGAATTTGCCCGAAGAGCTCAGTGGTGTTCATGACGTATTCCATGTGTCGAATTTGAAGAAGTGTCTGTCAGACGAGACCCTCATCATTCCTTTTAAGGAGCTCACTATCGACGACTAGTTGCGCTTCGTCAAGGAACCGGTGGAAATTTTGGAACGGGAAATCAAGACTCTCAAGCGTACCAGGATACCCCTTGTTCGAGTTCGTTGGAACTCCCGTCGTGGCCCAGAGTTCACCTGGGAACGAGAAGATCAAATGAAACGCAAGTATCCTCGGTTGTTTAAGAAAGATGAGTCCAACAATGAAGCTACCGCGGAATTTCAGGATGAAATTCCAAATCAACGGGGGGGGGGGGGGGGATGTGATACCCCTAGAAAACGCTCAACACAACTAGCTTCTTCAATGACTGTGTACTAAATTTTGGGACGAAATTTCTATCAACTTGGAGATGATGTGACAATCCGTAACTTCAAGGTAAAGACCGTTTATTTTGCTTTTATAAATCAAATCAACGGGGGAAGGATCTGATGTCCTTGTAATTCTCCAACTGTAAGTTCGTCAATCGGATTTACGATGAATTTTAAATGAATTTTTCCATGGACTGCAGTCAGAAAGTGACGAATCTGATTGCAGCCTGGTAAATGATTTTTATAAATAATTGGTAATGAATTGGATCCGGAGATTTTTACACAATAATATATGGATTGTTTAAAACATTCTGTAAAATTTTGGGAATTTTTGGAACAAGTTAACTATTTTATTAAAATAGCCGAAAACAGCCCCGTTTTGGGTGTTAAAGCTGAAACAATATGAGTAGTGATTTGCGTGATTAAATGTTGGGTGTGTTATCTGAGAATGATCTAACGTGCTATATGTCAATGAAAGTGTAATGTGTGATATCGTATGCTTGCTCTTGAGTAGTTATAGGCTGAATGCTTATATGGGCGTGAACTGTTAAAGTGAGTGTGTGTTATATGATAGATGTGTGTAGGAACTTTGTGTTTTATTTAAAACCATCAACAAACTAAATGGTAATCATATTAGGACGTGATTGACCAACCCTGACCATTAGCTATTTTTAAGAGTCAAACCGAGCAACCAAAGGTGAGTTCACACTTTCTACAAGGCATGGGATTCTCGGTGGTTTGGGAATGGGTTAACGTTTATTAAGGAAACCTGCGTATTCTCTTTAGGTAGAATATGTACTCCCACCCTCTATGGTAAAGGGTGACAACATTGAAACCTGCGTGTTCTTCTTGACACGTACTCCCACCCTCTTAACTGAAGGGTGACAACATTTACACTAGACAAAAACTCTATCATTAAGTCCCTCATTTTATATCAACTTAATCGCCGGGCCACTGGCGAATGGATCATTAGTTAAATAGCGCTATTAGGTTTGGCAAGCCTCACACCGTGCCGCAGAGGACGGGCGTGGACTAATGGACTTGGGCACTAGTCAATGATGATAGACATTGACGCAGGGCACATAAACATAACTACAGTCAGTAGTCGATATGGTAACGGGTCTAGTGGGATACATGGGGAAGCCCCCACTGAGTATGGTTTGGGAAACAAGAAACTGGTTAACTCGTGGTTTTCGAAACATAACTATGGTTTTTGGAACAACGTTAAAATGGACAACCAACTGTGAACTCGCTCAACTTTGTTGTTGATTCGTTATTATATGCCTTGCAGGTCGTTAGGTGCTTAGATGGAGCTTGCACAGGAGGAAGAGGTCGTTGTGGGGCATGGACTGTTGAGTTCCATGTTAAACTTATGAACTTTTATACTTTATTACGGTTTTGAGCTTAATGCTTCCGCTGAAAACTTAAACTTTGTTGATTTGTTTTGACACCAATTATATTGTTTGTTTTGGACTTTTATTTATTTAGTTATATCGTTCAATATTATTGGTGACTGGATCCTGGTCAGTCACGCTCCCTGCGGTGATACTCCGCTTGTGGATTTTGGGGTGTGACATATAAGTATAATAATACGGTACTCATATTAAAGATAAAAAACACTCGTTATTATGGTTTAATTTTTTTTTTGAAAAAAAAAGTACGTATCAAAAGTAATTAACGTTTAAAAAAGACAGGGGAACTTGCATGTGCATTGCATGTGAGTTTTTGAATTTAAAAATATTAAATTTACCTTTATACCCTTAATATAGAAAATTAATTATTTTAATAGTAAACACTATTTACAATAACCCTACCCTATATATATATATAGTGCGAGGTTCATTGGGGAACACTAAAAAAGTGGGGAACAGTGGGGAACCGACTCAAACGAACCCCAATTGGACTCATTCCAGCGGCGTTGGAACCGTCTCGTCGAACCCTAACTAGGATCTATTAACCCTAAACCCTAAATCATAACCCCTAAACCCTAAATATATTAGGGTTTAGCTATAGGGTTTAGCTTTAGGTTTGGCTTTTAGGGTTTAGTTTTAGGGTTTAGCCTTAGGGTTTAGCTTTTGGGTTTAGAGTTTAGCTTTAGGGTTTAGGGTTTAGCTATAGGGTTTAGCTTTAGGTTTAGCTTTTAGGGTTTATAATTTAAATTTTACGGTTTAGCTTAGTTTTTAGCCTTATTTTTTAGCTTTAGGGTTTAGAGTTTAGGAGTTAGGATTTAGGGTTTAGGTTAAGAGATCTTAGTTAGGGTTCGACGAGCCAGTTCCAACGCCACTGGAATGAGTCCAATCGGAGTTCGTTTGAGCCGGTTCCCCGTTGTTCCCCACTTTTTTAGTGTTCCCCAATGAACCTTCCCCTATATATATATATATATATATATATATATATATATATATATATATATTTATTTATTTATGAATGAGTTAAAATGGGAACCACTATGAGTTGTGAGAACCGTGAGAACTTTTTGATCCCGCGCGAGTTAGGTCAATTTTTTTTTTTGCATAAACGTAGGTGAAAACATTATAAACACGTCTGTAAAAAAAACGTAAAAAGGAATTTTGACTGATGCAAGTTTTTTTACGCACTGATAAAAAAATAGTTATCAACTGTAAAATTTTACACCAGCGCGTAAAAAAAACTTGCATCGGTCAAAACTAACATCTCGACAAATTTTTTTACTTTTTTTTACAGATGTGTTTATAATGTTTTCATCTACGTTTGTGCAAACAAATTTTGGCCCAACTCGCGCGAGATCAAAAAGTTCTCACGGTTCTCACAACTCGTGGTGGTTTTCATTTGAACCGAATCATATATATATATAGGGGAAGGTTAACGTACATTATGGCTTAACGTACATCACGTACGACAGGTAATTACGCACGTTTATTTTAAAATCACGCACGTTATAACTCAAAATCCAAAATCACGCATGTTGAAACACAATAATCACGCATATTGAAAACATTAATCACACATATTATAGAACAAATCACGCACGTTGTCGTACGTGAAGTACGTTAAGCCTTAATGCACGATATACTTTTTCTATATATATATATATATATATATATTGTTAACACTCAAGTATTAATTTTATTGGAAACAAAGTTTTATTCAAAATAAAGTATTTATTGGTATCGTAACCAATGCTGAGTACCTGTACCGGTATTCAATTTTATGATTTTTAATTGATGTAAAAAAACGTATCAATTTCCTTTTGGGTATGTCACGACTTTATTTTTTATTTTTTTTTTGTTAGACGATACAACTTTTATGTCATTAAACATAACACCATTGTGTGTGTATGTGTATATATATATAGTGAAAGTGTAAAATACAATATTGCTTAACGTACCATAACATGTTTCATTACATAATTATAACATGTTTCATTACCTAAGTATAACATGTGTGATTATGTTTTTTCAACATGCGTGATTAGGGCTTTCAATTTTACAACGCGCGTAATGTCACAGCGTACGCTCGTATGTTAAGAAATGTTGTACGTTAACCGGACTTTATATATATATATATATATATATATATATATGTAGAAACGGGTTCAGGAGAGAACGATGAAAAGTGTGAGAACGGTGAGAACGGATCCTGGCCCAACACGTGGCAGGGGGCCCTAATTGTTATGCGGGGGTACGATTGTCCTTTTATATGTTCCCTCCTTATTCGCGTTATAAATCTCTTTCAAATTAAAACGCCAAAGATTTATTGTTAGTTGTTACCTCCTTTGCAAGCTTTCTCAGATCTATGGCGTTTAACGAGGATTCTGTTCGACAAAGTAAACTTTGTTGGTGTTTTCTATTTTTCGTTCCAGCAAATCATGCAACAGATATGGCATTTTGTTCTTTTATCATTGTTCTATGGCGTTTTTTATTATTATTTTTGTAATGTGTTGTATGATTTTCAATAGCGTTATTCAATTATGCAATTTAATCGTGTTTTAATTGGTATTTAAACAATTATTAAGACTACAATTGGAGTTTTCAATATTAATTTTAATTGTCGTTTACGTTCTAGTATATTTCTTATGTTTTTACGATCTTTGGCTTTTTACATCTATTTGATTAGTTTTGAATTTTATTTAGTAGTATTTGTGAACATCAATTATTACTATTTTGTTAATTTGTGTAAACATTAGTTTTATTAATTATGGCGTTTTCATTATGATGTTATATTTTGTTAGTTATTTATGTTGTTAAGTTTTTTTAATTATTCATCTCATGGCTTTTTAATCATGTCGTTTTTAAATTATGTGTTTATTATGTCTTATTTATTATTCAATTAATGGCGTTTTAATATATAATGTTATTACGAGACATCACTGTGTTTTTCTGATTTTTCTGTTCCTCACTGTGTTTTCTCAGACGAAGTTTCTTCCTCGAGTCAAAGTCTTTGCCCCAAAACTGGATTACCATTTATCATTCTTGACATCAGTGAAGAATTAAAGCCCATAAAGGACATGGTATTCTCAAGCCTCGATGATTGTTATTCAATGTATGTTAAGTATGCCAAGGAGTGTGGGTTTTCTGTCAGGAAAGGGACTACAAAGACAAACTCTTAAGGTGTCTTACATATTAAGTATTACTTGTGTACGAGATCTGGGTTATACAAGGACAAGAAGGTTGATACGTTGGACTCCAATCAAAAGGAACGAGTAGTGCGATCTAACTTTTCAAAGAGGACTAATTGTGGTGCACTGTTATGCGTACTTTTTTAGGCTGGATCATGGAAGGTGTATAAGTTTGTCGAGGAGCACAATCATGAACTTGTTGAACGTCCCGATAAGCATTTTCTTCCAACTAAACGACACATCACTCAGCTCCAGAAGCATGTTATACACAGCATGTCTAAGCTGAATTTGGGTCCCGTCAAGGTGTTTAATGTTATGAAGACTTGTTTTGGCGGTTTTGAAGACGTGGGTGCAAGTAAAGTTGAATTTAAGAACTATAAGAGGCAAATTAACTTGTTTATAGGGGAATATGACGCTGATATGTGATGCGTGTGAAGTGTCGTATATATTAGGTGTATATTTTAAGCCCTTTTTAACACTTATTTTAGCCAAGTTTTAAATTTATAAAACACGATATTTCACTAACACTAAACACACATATGGGCAAGTGCACCCATCGTTGAGTGTAGTATAGCGTTGGTAAGATACCGAGGTCGTCCAAGGACACAAGAGCTTTTAGTACCGGTTTATCCTCAACGTCTAACCAAAATAAAAGTTTAGAAAAATGTTTTAAACTAAGAAAATTAAAAGCTAACTAAAATGCTGAAAATAAAAATAAAAATAAAAACAGATAGACAAGATGAATCACTTGGTTCCGACTCGTATCTAGTATAACCTTTGATTATTTCCGCACTTTTGCACATAATTACGAGATTATCTTAGTTATTGTAGTAGGCCCCTCTTTTGAAGGTGACGTTACCCTCACCCCAGTAGTTTGAGTCAGCAGGGATACAATCCTAAAGGGGTGGATTATTGGAAGATAATGAATTAAGTTATTAATGCAGTATTGTGGTAGGCCCCGCTTTTGGCGGTGACGTTACCCTCGGCTAAGTAGTCTGAGTCAGCAGGGATACAGTCCTAAATAGCCGGGTTATAGTATTAATAGTAGTTAACTTATGAGGGGATCAAAGAGTTTGGACCCCCGCCATCCAATACCGTGAAGTATTGAAGGAGGTCCTACTAAATTTGACCCAGGTCCATTGCAGGACCTCTAAACGCTGAACAATGGCAAGACCTTTACCAAACCGTTCCCTTAACCCCCTACCAGGTAGCCAACATACCTCCATATAGACCGTGGAGATATGAATGGTGAAAATCCTTTATTTTATATAGACAGTAAAATAATGCCAAGACACCACGGACAAACGATAAGGAAAGATCACCTTCAACATAAGTAACTAGTTATTAAAGTCATTAATACAAAACCAAATAAAAAGTGCAAAAGATTAGAAATAAAAAGTATTATACTAGACACTTTGTCTTCACCAAGTGATGTAAGAGACTTAGGCAAACATGGCCTTGATTGTCAAGAACTCTTACGATCAATCTTGGATCCCGAGATGACTCACACACTCTACGATGGACAATGGATGATGGTGGTGGATGATGGTGTTGTGATGGTGGTGGGTGGTGGATGAAGTGTGAGAGAGGTGGTGTGCCAAGGGATGAGATGAAATGAATCCAAGCACTCCTATTTATAGGCTGAACAGAGTGCTGGACACGGCCCCGTGTCTGTCTGACAATCTCTCTCCTCATTAATTGTAATTCGCAATTACAATAAATGCGCCTGCTGTACTTTCTACACGCCCCCGTGTCCGCTGAGCACGACCCCGTGATGGGCAATAGAAGCTTCTATGGATTTGTCTTTTCTGCTGCTTCTTGGGCACGGCCCCGTGCTGGCTGAGCACGGGGCGTGTTCAGCCTTCTGTCTTCTCCTTTTTGCTTTGGAAGGTGCTGTTGAGGGGTCGGGCAGTCCACTAATGTTCCTTTCCTTGTATTTATGTTGGATTTAGCTGTCTTTTTGCTTCTTTTGCGTTTTTGAGCTCATTTAATCCTGAAAATACAAAAGAAAGACAAAAACACTCTTTTTCCAATATTAGTACTTAAAAATGGTTAGTTTTATGACTCATTTGATGTAATTTATATGTTGCATTTTACACACATCAAATACCCCCATACTTGAACTTTTGCTTGTCCTCAAGCAAAACTCTTTAATATGTGGCTTACACTCCCAAATGGAATAGGTAGAAGAGAAGGTTTTGGGCTTGTCGTAGAGTGTCGGGATTTCCAAGATCTTTTTGGGTTTTATTTTTATTTATTTACACTCCTATTCGTAATGATTTATTTAGAACTTTTCATAAAAGAAATTACTTATTTGGGCATAACATGCCTTTTTAAAATTCTATTTATATACAAGTTCACATACCTCACGGGGAAATCACTCACACTCGGCCGAATGTGTATTTTTAGTGAATCACTCGAGAGCGGCATGGAACTTATTCCTACCATAGGCTTGCCAAGAAATCAATCCTCCTCCTTTTTAACTTTTATACCTTTGTAGATATCAAGAGGACTTTGTGGGTTAAGGGTTAGGCTAGGGTTGTAACACCCCGAAAAGATAAGACATTATCGGAATTATAAAGCATAAATAAATGGGAGTTTACTAACTAAGAGTTTTAACCTAGTTAGTTAACTAGTCTAGAAATAGCTTATAACTTGATTAAAAGCTACCAAACTATATGTTGAACAAAGTTGAGGGACCATAGTTGTTTAAATTGAAAACTTAACTAAATGGAACAAATAAAAAAAATAAACCAAACACCTCAATTTGAGGTGTTGGTCGACCAGAAAGAAGCAGGGGGGCGACACCCCCAATCCAAGAACCCTAATCTCACAAAACTCTAAAATTGAAGATGCAATTCTAATCCAAAACGAAATCCGAGTTTAGATTATCGATCCTCATCACAAGAGGATCATAAGGTATGTAAAAATTCGTGTTAATCCTTTGTTTGAAATTCTCATGATTTTGGAAATCTAAGATTTGATGTTGCATGTGTGTTGTTTGATTTGATTAGAGATAATGTAGTGTCTAGAAGTGAAACCTAGACAACTACATATGAAATCATGTCCAATTTCAGAAAATTGGATGAACACCTTGAAGGTGGGTTATGGGTTTTACATGATGTTGATGAACACTAGGGTTAAGAAGGGTTATTCTAGTGTAATTTGATTGTTGAAAGTGATTCCAGAAAGATATGATGCTTAAAACACTATAGGTGAACTCTATTGTTGTCAAGTTAGTTAATTAGCAAGCTAAGAAGTTGAGATTCTAAAGATATAAAAATTCTGCATATGAAGTGTTTGTTGAAATGCCTCTATGAAGGCTTAAAAATTGAAATTTCGAGTTTTAACGCATAATCATGATGTCCGGTGTATTATGCGAATTATGATATGAAAAGAGTTCTAAACATGTATTGAATTGAACTCTATAGGACAAGATACCGGAACATCAAGTGGACAAGCCGGTGGGGATTCACGGTTGAAGGGCGTGCGCTAAGGTATGTAACTTGACCCGTTACATTTAGTAGATTGGATGTTTATATAATGTATACTTGAAATTTAGAATAAAGGATGCCATGGAATAAAGCGTTGATGTCGCTATATAAGATAATGGGTCAAAAGTTGGTTATAATTCGTTGGTAGTCGTCATAAGGAAGGGATTTCCGTAGACGAGCTAACGGGTCGAACAATCAAACAAGATATGGTAATGTTCTGGATTATAACGGTTTGATCCTTGATATAGGTTATTAATAGAATGATAAAAATATGAGAATTCAATTGTATATGTTGTAGAAAGTAAAATCCGAAGATTGGGTTTTGGGTTCTACAAACAAAACAAAACAATAGTTGGATTTCCAGCTTCTACCGTAAATTACGGTACTACCGTAATTTACGGTAGTGAACATATGTTTACGGTGAAAGTCTCCTGGTTTACGGTGACCAGGAGCCTTCATAATCCACCGTAACTTACGGTCACACCGTAAGTTACGGTACAACCAGGAAACATATTATTATTTTATTTTCTTGATTTTAATGTTGGATTTTATTATTATGAGCTATATAATAGTGTCAAATCTAATATTTTAAAGATTTGAACTTCAGGTATCAAGGTGTTTCTTACGGGTGATGGTCAAGCCATTGATGAAGAACCGAACACACAAATCTACGCTTCCGCAATTAAACTTTTGTTTTAAATCTTTTGTAAACAAATTGTAATGTCTTCTTGAATACGTTTTCGTAGGATCAAATGGTGAATGTTATGTCTAGCTTTAACATTTCTGTTCATGTAACTTCTTTAAAGTATAAATTTTGGCATGATATGCAAAGTATATTATCAATAAATTTAGCTTTTTAAATAAGGGTGTTACAAGTTGGTAATCAGAGCTCATGGTTGTCAATAAGTGTTCGGTTCAAGCTTGATCGATCGTCCGGTAAGAACTAGCTTATTTGTTAATAAATTATGTACTATGTATAGAATGAGAAATGAACAATATGCATGAAAAGAGTGTGTAAGCTCACTCAAAAACAAGAAATGCATGAAACAAGAATGATCAAATCAAGTTACGGACTTGATTGAATAGAAACAAGAATGATCAAATCAAGTTACGGACTTGATTGAATAGAAACAAGAATGATCAAATCAAGTTACGGACTTGATTGAATAGAAACAAGAATGATCAAATCAAGTTACGAACTTGATTGAATCGAAACAAGAATGATTAAATCAAGTTATGAACTTGATTAAATCAAAACAAGTAAAGCAGGTATTATAAACGGAATGTTTAACAATCTATGTAAACATTTCAGAAATCGAGATGGCTGATGGAGACAATGATAATGCGGTGCCAAGAGTCACCGAACAAGTGAGGGAAGTGATTGCCGAAGAGGTTGGAAAGGCGATCAAAAACAGTTTGTCGGGCTTTATTGATAAAATCCAAAACACGGTTTTATCAATAGTAGAAGATAGAATCAAGAAACTGGAAGATGATTCAAATGTAACAAAGGAAAAGCGTGGAGGACGAAAGCCTTGTTCATACAAGGAATTCATGGCTTGTAAGCCACCAACATATAATGGGGAGGTTGACCCAATAGTGTGCCAACGATGGCTAAGTGACATCGAAGGGTATTCGAGAGAACCCATTGTGACGAAGAAGACTACGTAGCTTTTGGTACGGGTCAACTAAGGAATCAAGCGAAAGATTGGTGGGACAACAAAAAGAAGGAGATTGGAAGTGAAGCGGCTAAGGCCATGACTTGGGAGGAGTTTAAGACGCCGTTTCTTAAACACCATAGTCCCAAAGCGGTCATAAACAAGATTAAGGAAGAGTTCATGCAACTCAGACACAAAGGTGAATCCATAGACAAGATCACGTGGATGTTTATGGACAAGATGAAGTTCTGTGATGATTTGATAACAAATGAAGAGCAAAAGGTCTATTATTATCATAACATGCTAAGCGCGGAGTATAGAGAATTCATAACCCCTTCAAAGTATGAGACCCTTACCGAGATTGTCAATGTTGCTCGGGAAAGGGAGATTGAATTGAAGAAGAGTATAGAATGGGGTGAACGAAGGGCACAAGATGTGAATCCAAGCCCTGCCAAGAAAGCAAGGACGAATGAATCCGCAAAGAAATTAGATGCTAAAGGTAGTACATCAGGTTGCAAAATTTGTGGGAAGAATCATAAGGGCGAATGTCGTTACAAGGATAAGCCTTGTCCCATATGCAAGAAAACGGGACATATGGCTATGTCATGCCCGGAGAAGGTGACGGTTTGTTACAATTGTTATCGAACGGGTCACAAAAAGTCGGAATGCCCGGAACTGGTTGGAAAGAAAGATGGGCAAGAATCGAAAGGTGAAGCCCCGAAAGCAAAGGCAAGATCTTTCCAACTAACTGCCGCAGAAGCAAAGATTGAACCTGACGTGGTCTCAGGTATATTTGCTGTAAATTCAATTCCCGCACACGTGTTATTTGATACGGGTGCGAATAAATCCTTTGTTTCATACGGGTTTATTCGACATCCTTCATTTATTTTAACAAAATTACCTGTGCCTTTAGAAGTAGAGATAGGTAATAACAAAAGCTTTATTGTTTGTGATGTATGTGAAAATTGCAAACTGAGCATCGACGATGAAGAATATTTGATAAATCTAATCCCGATGTCGATGGGAGAATTCCAAGTAGTCGTGGGGATGGATTGGCTATCTCAATACCATGCAAAGGTCGTGTGTTTTCGCAAAGAGATAAAACTAACATCTCCGAGCGGAAAACACGTCACCATTTATGGCGAAAAACGAGGCAACCCCATAGTATGTTCGATGTTGAAAGCTCACAAGCTCATGAAGCGAGGATTCAAGGCATTCATAATTTATGCAAATGAGACCGAGAAAGAATCACGGAAGATTGGAGATGTACCGATAGTACGGGATTATGAAGATGTTTTTCCGGAAGATTTACCGGGGATACCGCCTGAACGGGAAGTAGAGTTCGGGATCGAATTGATTCCGGGCGCGAAACCTGTGGCAAAAGCCCCGTACCGACTTGCACCGTCGGAATTACAAGAGCTGATGTCCCAAATTCAAGATTTGCTTGATAAAGGATTCATAAGGCCGAGTGTGTCTCCTTGGGGCGCACTGGTGTTGTTTGTGAGAAAGAAGGACGGGAGTATGCGCATGTGTATCGATTATCGGGAGTTAAACAAACTCACGGTAAAGAACCGATACCCGCTCCCGAGGATAGACGACTTATTTGACCAACTACAAGGCGCAAGTTGGTTCTCGAAAATTGACCTTAGGTCGGGGTATCACCAACTAAAGGTCAAAGAAGAAGATGTGCCGAAGACGGCTTTTCGCACAAGATACGGACATTACGAATTTCTCGTGATGTCATTTGGGCTAACAAATGCGCCCGCGGCATTCATGGACCTCATGAACCGGGTTTGCAAGCCAATGTTGGATAAGTCGGTCATCGTGTTTATCGATGATATCTTGGTGTATTCGAAAAGTGAAGCCGAACACGCACGCCACTTGCAAGAAGTGTTAGAGACACTTAGACGAGAGAAGCTTTATGCAAAATTTTCTAAATGTGCCTTTTGGTTACGAGAGGTACAATTTCTCGGTCATGTCATAAGTGCCGATGGAGTTTTGGTGGATCCGTCAAAGATAGAGGCGGTGTCAAAATGGAATCCCCCGAAGAACCCTTCTGAAATTAGAAGCTTTTTGGGGCTTGCTGGATATTATAGGAGATTCATTCAAGATTTCTCCAAAATTGCATCGCCGCTAACAAAGCTAACCCAAAAGAAAGCAAAGTTTGTTTGGGGAGTCGATCAAGAAAAAGCGTTTCGGACGCTAAAAGAAAGGCTAACTCAAGCTCCGGTACTGACATTGCCGGACGGAGTCGAAGACATGGTGGTCTATTCGGATGCTTCGTTATCGGGGCTCGGTTGCGTGTTGATGCAATAGGGCAAGGTAATAGCCTATGCCTCGAGACAATTGAAGATGCACGAGAAGAAATACCCCACGCACGATCTCGAATTGGCAGCGGTAGTGTTTGCATTAAAAATATGGAGACATTACTTGTATGGGGTAAAGTGCACCATATTCACCGATCACAAAAGTTTGAAATACTTCTTCGATCAGAAGGAGTTGAATATGCGGCAAAGGCGATGGCTAGAGACGGTGAAGGACTACGACTGTGAGATACATTATCACCCCGGAAAAGCAAACGTGGTAGCGGACGCTCTAAGTCGAAAATCGGACTATGTCCCAATACGAGTGAGGTCAATGCAACTCGTGGTGACCTCGGGTATACTTGAACGTATTCGAGAGGCGCAGTTAGAAGCAGTGAAAGAAGAGAATTGGAAGAAAGAAAGAATAATTGGTCAATTGAAAGATTTGACGGATGGGAATCATGGGTTGAAGACTCGATCCGGAAGGATATGGGTCCCACATACCTGTGGAGTAAAGGCGCTTCTACTTGATGAAGCTCATAAATCCTGTTATTCAATTCATCCGGGTGCGACCAAGATGTACAATGATTTGAAACAAAATTATTGGTGGCCCGGAATGAAGAGGGATGTAGCGAAGTATGTGGAGAAATGCTTGACATGTTTACAAGTCAAGGCGGAGCACCAGAAACCATATGGTAAACTCCAACCGTTAGAAATTCCGGTTTGGAAGTGGGAACATATTACAATGGACCTGCTAACTAAACTGCCTAAGACGAATCGGGGTTTTGATGCCATATGGGTAGTGGTGGATAGATTGACGAAAAGTGCTCACTTCATTCCGATTCGTGAGACTTACACGTCAGAAAAGATGTCAGAAGTCTATACCAATGAAATCATAGCACGTCATGGAGTGCCGGTGTCCATCGTGTCCGATAGGGATACCCGGTTTACTTCGAACTTCTGGCGTGATTTCCAAGAACAAATGGGGACCAAATTGTTCATAAGCACTGCGTACCATCCTCAAACGGATGGACAAAGTGAAAGAACGATACAAATATTGGGAGACATGCTACGGGCGTGTATAATCGACTTTGGAGGCAGTTGGGATGTTCACCTACCGTTAGTTGAGTTTTCATATAACAACAGTTACCAATCTAGTATTAAAATGGCACCATACGAACTGCTTTACGGTAGGAAGTGTCGAACCCCGGTTTGTTGGGGTGAAGTGGGTCCACGTGAACTCGCCCACCAAGACATAGTACGAGCCACGAACGAAAAGATCGATAAAGTTCGGGCACACTTGAAAGCGGCCCAAGACAGACAAAAGGCGTATGTTGATAAAAGGAAAAGGCCAATTGAATTTCAAGTCGGTGACATGGTCATGCTAAAAGTGTCCCCATGGAAAGGTGTTATTAGATTTAGAAAGAAGGGGAAGTTAAGCCCAAGGTTTATCGGGCCATTTAAAATTATCGGAAGAGCTGGCAAGGTAGCTTACCGTCTTGAACTACCGGAGGAGCTGAGTGGGATCCATGGCACGTTTCACGTATCTCAATTAAGAAAGTGCCTAGCAGACGAAACGACCTATATCCATTACGATGATATCGAAGTGGATAATAGTCTAAATTATGTGGTAAGACCAGTTGAAATTTTAGACAGAAAGGTCAAACGTTTACGAAATAAGCAAATTGAACAAGTCAAGGTTAAATGGGAGCATAGAAAAGGTTCGGACATTACATGGGAGTCCGAAGAGGAGATGCGACGTCTTCATCCTACGCTATTTGGTACGTACCTTGGTTTCGGGGACGAAACCCTTTTTTAAGAGGGGTAGACTTGTAACACCCCGAAAATATAAGACATTATCGGAATTATAAAGCATAAATAAATGGGAGTTTACTAACTAAGAGTTTTAACCTAGTTAGTTAACTAGTCTAGAAATAGCTTATAACTTGATTAAAAGCTACCAAACTATATGTTGAACAAAGTTGAGGGACCATAGTTGTTTAAATTGAAAACTTAACTAAATGGAACAAATAAAAAAAATAAACCAAACACCTCAATTTGAGGTGTTGGTCGACCAGAAAGAAGCAGGGGGGCGACACCCCCAATCCAAGAACCCTAATCTCACAAAACTCTAAAATTGAAGATGCAATTCTAATCCAAAACGAAATCCGAGTTTAGATTATCGATCCTCATCACAAGAGGATCATAAGGTATGTAAAAATTCGTGTTAATCCTTTGTTTGAAATTCTCATGATTTTGGAAATCTAAGATTTGATGTTGCATGTGTGTTGTTTGATTTGATTAGAGATAATGTAGTGTCTAGAAGTGAAACCTAGACAACTACATATGAAATCATGTCCAATTTCAGAAAATTGGATGAACACCTTGAAGGTGGGTTATGGGTTTTACATGATGTTGATGAACACTAGGGTTAAGAAGGGTTATTCTAGTGTAATTTGATTGTTGAAAGTGATTCCAGAAAGATATGATGCTTAAAACACTATAGGTGGACTCTATTGTTGTCAAGTTAGTTAATTAGCAAGCTAAGAAGTTGAGATTCTAAAGATATAAAAATTCTGCATATGAAGTGTTTGTTGAAATGCCTCTATGAAGGCTTAAAAATTGAAATTTCGAGTTTTAACGCATAATCATGATGTCCGGTGTATTATGCGAATTATGATATGAAAAGAGTTCTAAACATGTATTGAATTGAACTCTATAGGACAAGATACCGGAACATCAAGTGGACAAGCCGGTGGGGATTCACGGTTGAAGGGCGTGCGCTAAGGTATGTAACTTGACCCGTTACATTTAGTAGATTGGATGTTTATATAATGTATACTTGAAATTTAGAATAAAGGATGCCATGGAATAAAGCGTTGATGTCGCTATATAAGATAATGGGTCAAAAGTTGGTTATAATTCGTTGGTAGTCGTCATAAGGAAGGGATTTCCGTAGACGAGCTAACGGGTCGAACAATCAAACAAGATATGGTAATGTTCCGGATTATAACGGTTTGATCCTTGATATAGGTTATTAATAGAATGATAAAAATATGAGAATTCAATTGTATATGTTGTAGAAAGTAAAATCCGAAGATTGGGTTTTGGGTTCTACAAACAAAACAAAACAATAGTTGGATTCCCAGCTTCTACCGTAAATTACGGTACTACCGTAATTTACGGTAGTGAACATATGTTTACGGTGAAAGTCTCCTGGTTTACGGTGACCAGGAGCCTTCATAATCCACCGTAACTTACGGTCACACCGTAAGTTACGGTACAACCAGGAAACATATTATTATTTTATTTTCTTGATTTTAATGTTGGATTTTATTATTATGAGCTATATAATAGTGTCAAATCTAATATTTTAAAGATTTGAACTTCAGGTATCAAGGTGTTTCTTACGGGTGATGGTCAAGCCATTGATGAAGAACCGAACACACAAATCTACGCTTCCGCAATTAAACTTTTGTTTTAAATCTTTTGTAAACAAATTGTAATGTCTTCTTGAATACGTTTTCGTAGGATCAAATGGTGAATGTTATGTCTAGCTTTAACATTTCTGTTCATGTAACTTCTTTAAAGTATAAATTTTGGCATGATATGCAAAGTATATTATCAATAAATTTAGCTTTTTAAATAAGGGTGTTACAGGTTAAAGGTAGGTGGTTGGGTTAGTGGTTAGTAGAAAAAGGGCTAAAAGCGTAACGAGTGTCGGTTTTCGTATTTTTGCCATTTTTTATTTTGATGAAGCTTTTATTCAAACTAAGTTATTTTTGATTAACTTGTTTGTTTATTTTCTTTTTGCTTCATCATTTTTTTTTGCGAAGAACCGAACTTGTTACTAAAATAAAGGGTTAAAAATGAAAAAGGTTTTGGTGGGTAAAAGGGTTTTTTTTGTTTGGGTGATGAAACGAAAAGGTTTAGGCTCAAAGGGGCTAACTAGGGGGATTTTTGGGTAGGTGGTAAAAGAAAAAGAAAAATAATGGTGTAGAAATAAAAAGGGTTAGTCCTAATGCCTCCATCATTTACTTACTCGGGTTTAAGTTGATAAGGACCGGGAATGTATTGTCATGGCAAGTTCTAGAGTCGTAAGAACCAAGCGGCTATTCACACAAGAAACGAAAAATGAGCATTTAGTCAATTGATATGTAATTGTGTGCTCAATAAAGGCTCAAAACTCACTTTTGTGGGAATGGGTTTTTATGTGATCAAGTATATATAATCAAATTTTAAATAAGTTTGTCATGCCTTTTCATAATTTTCTTATGTTGGTTCTTTTTATCACTACGCTATCGGTTGTAAATTTGTAAAAATATAACCTTTTTGAGAACTTGAATTTCCCGAGTTAAACCTGGACAAGTAAAAAAAATGAAATTTTTGAAAAATTTGGGGTGATTAGTGGTTCCAATAGAGTTTTGTGTAAGGCTTGTATTTTAGGACTTGCAAAATTCAAGGTTTTAGCATCCCCCCCCCCCCCACACACTTAAATTACACATTGTCCTTAATGTGTCCCAAAAATAAATTTTTAGGTTGATTAGATGTGTAAAATAGTGTTTAAAAAGCAAAAAAATTGTGTTACTGGGCACTGAACACGGCCCCGTGTTCAAGTGCCAGTAACAGAATTAAAACAAGAGAGACATAAGCCTGGACACGGGGGCGTGTTGGGTGAACACGGCCCGTGTCCAGTTACCTGAACTGGGCGTTTTCTGCAGGTGGTTCAGCACGGGGCCGTGTTGGTTGGGCACGGCCCGTGTTGAACCTTCTGAAATGGAGAAAATTGTCGGGTTGCCTTGTTCTTGTGCATGGGTTCATTTTTCTCGTTCCCCTTTTCATCCTTTACTACCATGAGTGTGTTTTATTACTGAAAATTAAAACTAACTAGAAAACATAAAAATTAATCTAAATTAAACTAAGGATAGTTCCGTGGAATGCCTCCATGGTGCGCCACGTTTATAAGGGTCCTTGGCTAGACCCAAAGCCTGGTCATATGTTACCCAAGTGGGATGTGTTGCATCCCATGTTACACCGTCGGAGAGCGTCATCCAAGCTTGAGTCTATGACCTTCATGTAGTTGACCGGATCTTCTTCCTCTACTCGCCTTCCACATTCGAATTTCACTTCCTCATCCCCAAACTTCAATGTTAGAGTTCCGTCATTAATATCCACCAATGCTTGGGCGGTGGCTAGGAATGGCCTCCCGAGGATGAGAGGGACCTCGGTGTCTTCTTCCATGTCTAGGATGACAAAGTCGGTTGGAAAGACGAATTTGTCAACCTTGACTAGCAGATTTTCGGCGACACCTTGTGAGAATTTGACGGACCTGTCGGCGAGTTGTATGCTCGTCTTTGTAGGGCTTGTTGTTCCTAAGCCGAGTCGTTTGAACATTGATGTGGGCATGAGGTTGATGCTAGCCCCAAGATCGGCTAAAGCATTTCGGACGGGGGACTTCCCAATTGAACAAGGGATTGTGAAGCTCCCGGGGTCGATTTTCTTTTGTGGAAGTTTGTTGAGTACTAAAGCTGAGCATTCTTCGCCTAAGTTAACTAATTGCAATGATTCAATTTTCCTTTTGTGAGTGAGGAAATCCCTCATGAATTTTGCATATTTAGGCATTTGGGTTAAGACCTCAATAAAAGGAATATTAACATGCAATTGTTTTAGTAAACTTTCGAACTTTGCGAATTGCTCATCGGTCTTTTGACGATTCAACCTACCGGGGTACGGGATTGGAGGAGTCTTGGTGGGCTCTTGATTTGGTGTAGGAGCCTTTTCTGGCACAGGAGGAGTCACAGGCTGGCTAGAATGGCTTCTTTCATTTGGCGGCAATGGAGCATCCTCGGGACCCACGGTTCGATTTCTTAATGTGATGAGATGTACTTGTGCCTTCGGGTTCGTTTCGGTATTACTAGGTAACGCGCCTTGTGGTCTCTCGGAGAAATTTTGAGCTAGTTGATTTAATTGTTTTTCAACGTTTTGAATGCTAGCTTGTTGATTTCTGAAATTCGATTCCAATTGTTGAAATCGATCCGAGTTTTTCTTTTCAGTGTCAGAGATGAGGCGAGATACAGTATCTTCAAGCCTTTCTCTTCCACCTTGCTGTTGAGGAAAATTTTGCGGTTGTTGAAAATAGTTCGTTGGTTTTGTTGGTTACTACTATTGCCGGGATCTCTCCAACCAAGATTTGGGTGGTTACGCCATCCTTGGTTGTAGGTACCCGTTGGAGGACCCGACGGCCTAGGTCTATTATCCATGTAGTTTACCGTTTCAGTTTGTTCATCTAATTCTTTCATACAACTCCAATTTTTATGTGACCCACCACACCCTTCACAAGACATAACCGAGGTCGTTTTTGTCATTTCTAGCTTTTTGATTTTTGAAGAGAGGGCCTCGATTTGGGCTTGTAAAGAGGTGCTTTCATCAACCTTATGGGCGCCCGGGGCAATGGATTTATTACCTCGGGGAGTGTGCCATTGAAAATTGGTTTGAGCAATTTCCTCAATTTGGTTATATATTTCATTTGGACGACGATTACCTAAAAGTCCCCCGGAGCTTGAATCAAGTGTTTGTCTTGTGTGTGGCAACAATCCATTATAGAAAGTGGATACTTGTTGCCATACCGCTAGACCGTGGTGAGGACACTTTCTTAAAAGCTCCTTGAACCTTTCCCAAGTTTCATATAAGGATTCCCCATCCTCTTGTGAGTATGTATTAATTTCAGTCATTAATTTAGCCGTTTTAGCAGGAGGGAAATACTTATACAAAAACTTTTGGGCGAGTTCATCCCAGGTGTTTACCGATCCAACTGGGAGGGTGTTAAGCCAAGCCTTAGCTCGGTCTTTTAGTGAAAAAGGAAACATTCGAAGGCGGATGGCGTCATTCGATGCTCCATTGATCCGAAAGGTATCACATATTTCTAAGAAGTTAGTAATATGTAGATGGGGATCCTCGTCCGCAAGCCCGTGGAAGGTTGCGGAGTTTTGGAGCATTTGTATCAAATGCGGCCGAAGTTCGAAGTTGTTGGCCTCGACATTCGGTGCATTGATAGCGGCGCCGAGATTGCCTACGGTAGGCCGTAGGTAATCCATGAGGGTACGTTGGTCCGCCATTGGAATTGGGTCCCCCGAAGCTTTTTCTTGATTTTTAGCTTTAAGTCTTTTTCTGAGAAAGCGTTCGGGTTCTTCCAAGGGTTCTTTTATGTCTCTACTAGAACTGGAGCTCATGCACTACGTAGGAGGGTCAAATGTGGTACCTGGGTTCCAAGTCCTGCAATAAAACATAAAAGAACGTTGGTCAGAAGGTTCACCACGGCCCCGTGCTCAGTGAACACGGCCCGTGTTGAGAGATACAGTAATTGTTTTCTGGATTCCCAGTTACTGGGAGTTGGACACGACCCCGTGTTGCACCGACACGGCCCCGTGTTCAGCTCTCTGTAACTCAGAAAATAAAAACTGCCAGTGATGATGCTGGGCACGGCCCGTGTCTGACCGGGCACGGCCCGTGCTGAGCTCTGCAGAAGCTGAAAAACTAAGAAAAATCCTAAAAAAATAAAAAGAAAAAGGAAAACTGATTTGGCCGTTGATTCCTAACTTTCTTAAAATCCTTGTGTCCCCGGCAGCGGCGCCAAAAACTTGATGCGTGTGAAGTGTCGTATATATTAGGTGTATATTTTAAGCCCTTTTTAACACTTATTTTAGCCAAGTTTTAAATTTATAAAACACGATATTTCACTAACACTAAACACACATATGGGCAAGTGCACCCATCGTTGAGTGTAGTATAGCGTTGGTAAGATACCGAGGTCGTCCAAGGACACAAGAGCTTTTAGTATCGGTTTATCCTCAACGTCTAACCAAAATAAAAGTTTAGAAAAATGTTTTAAACTAAGAAAATTAAAAGCTAACTAAAATGCTGAAAATAAAAATAAAAATAAAAACAGATAGACAAGATGAATCACTTGGTTCCGACTCGTATCTAGTATAACCTTTGATTATTTCCGCACTTTTGCACATAATTAAGAGATTATCTTAGTTATTGTAGTAGGCCCCTCTTTTGAAGGTGACGTTACCCTCACCCCAGTAGTTTGAGTCAGCAGGGATACAATCCTAAAGGGGTGGATTATTGGAAGATAATGAATTAAGTTATTAATGCAGTATTGTGGTAGGCCCCGCTTTTGGCGGTGACGTTACCCTCGGCTAAGTAGTCTGAGTCAGCAGGGATACAGTCCTAAATAGCCGGGTTATAGTATTAATAGTAGTTAACTTATGAGGGGATCAAAGAGTTTGGACCCCCGCCATCCAATACCGTGAAGTATTGAAGGAGGTCCTACTAAATTTGACCCAGGTCCATTGCAGGACCTCTAAACGCTGAACAATGGCAAGACCTTTACCAAACCGTTCCCTTAACCCCCTACCAGGTAGCCAACATACCTCCATATAGACCGTGGAGATATGAATGGTGAAAATCCTTTATTTTATATAGACAGTAAAATAATGCCAAGACACCACGGACAAACGATAAGGAAAGATCACCTTCAACATAAGTAACTAGTTATTAAAGTCAATAATACAAAACCAAATAAAAAGTGCAAAAGATTAGAAATAAAAAGTATTATACTAGACACTTTGTCTTCACCAAGTGATGTAAGAGACTTAGGAAAACATGGCCTTGATTGTCAAGAACTCTTACGATCAATCTTGGATCCCGAGACGACTCACACACTCTACGATGGACAATGGATGATGGTGGTGGATGATGGTGTTGTGATGGTGGTGGGTGGTGGATGAAGTGTGAGAGAGGTGGTGTGCCAAGGGATGAGATGAAATGAATCCAAGCACTCCTATTTATAGGCTGAACAGAGTGCTGGACACGGCCCCGTGTCCGCTGGACACGGCCCCATGTCTGTCTGACAATCTCTCTCCTCATTAATTGTAATTCGCAATTACAATAAATGCGCCTGCTGTACTTTCTACACGCCCTCGTGTCCGCTGAGCACGGCCCCGTGATGGGCAATAGAAGCTTCTATTGATTTGTCTTTTCTGCTGCTTCTTGGGCACGGCCCCGTGCTGGCTGAGCACGGGGCGTGTTCAGCCTTCTGTCTTCTCCTTTTTGCTTTGGAAGGTGCTGTTGAGGGGTCGGGCAGTCCACTAATGTTCCTTTCCTTGTATTTATGTTGGATTTAGCTGTCTTTTTGCTTCTTTTGCGTTTTTGAGCTCATTTAATCCTGAAAATACAAAAGGAAGACAAAAACACTCTTTTTCCAATATTAATACTTAAAAAGGGTTAGTTTTATGACTCATTTGATGTAATTTATATGTTGCATTTTACACACATCAATATGGTTGCGAGACATTTGAATGAAAAAAAAAACATTCCCAACCTAATTTCTCGTATGATTACATCACAGACGAAGAGAATCGTTTGAAGGGGCTTTTTTGGTGTGACGATCAAGCCAAATTTAATTAACACGTGTTTGGTGATGTGATTTCATTTGACGCCACGTATCGTTCCAACAAGTAATATTTTATAATTCAACTTCTTCTGTTTTTTGGCGTTTTATTAGTTTACATGCAATGGCGTTTTATTATTTTACATGCAATGGCGTTTTATTAGTTTACATGCAATGGCGTTTTATTATTGTTTCAGTTCTCTTGGCGTTTTCATATGCAGATACTCTATGGTGTTTGTATCGTTCACTTGTATAGACAATCATCACTGCAATGTTACATTTGGTGTAGCATTATTGGCGTCGGAAACTGCTGACACGTATATTTGGTTGTTGAGAGTTTTTCTAAAAGCTGTTGGTTCTCAACCAAAAGTTGTTGTCACTGACCAAGATCCAACAATGAAGAAGGCTATTTCTGTTGTATTTGTTGACACGAGGCATCGGTTATGCATGTTGCATGTGATGCATAAACCTTCTCTGAAGGTTGTTATGCTTTTTTTACCTTTGGTTCTCACAATAAAGGTGGTTCTCAAATGAACCTAACCTATATATATATATATATATATATATATATATAGGGGTCCGCTAAAATGAAAACCAACTCTAGTTGTAAGAACTGTGAGAACTACACCGTACGGGGCGAGTTGGACCAAATTTTTTTTTTCCATAAACGTAGATGCGTGTATTATAAACACATTTGTAAAAAAATTCAAAAAAAAATGTCGTGTGTGTAGTTTTGTTTGTGTTTACGGGTACCGTAAATTTTAAACCAAATTTACGGTACCCGTAAATGCAAACTTGTGGTGCTCAAAACTACACACACGACATTTTTTTTTGAATTTTTTTTTTACAAATGTGTTTATAATACACGCATCTACGTTTATGAAAAAAAAATTTGGTCCACCTCGCCCCGTACGGTGTAGTTCTCACGGTTCTCACAACTAGAGGTGGTTTTCATATATATATATATATATATAGGGGATCGCTAAAATGAGAACCACCTCCAGTTATGAGAACCACTTTATAGCCTTTAGATCAACTTGATGAATTGATGAGATTAAAAGTAACAAAAACTAATATTAAATAAAATTTGTCTTATTATATCTTTTATATTTTAATAAAAAAGGGTAGATTGGTAAAATAACTCTTTTTTGTCTTTTTCACTTTATTATTTTTTAATTACTTTTTGTTTTATTATATTACTTTTTAGTTTTATTATATTACTTTTTATTTTTTTTAAAGATTTTTTTATTAAAAACATTTTTAAATTCAGATTTTTTTAACAAAAGACAATTTTTTTTGCACGCCGGATTTTGCACGCCGTTTTTACGCATCGTTTTTTAATGGGTTGTTTTTCCACGTCGTTTTTTACGCTCGACCTTTTCAAGCGTCATTTTTTTAACGCGGCGTTTTTTACGTCCCGTTTTAAAGCGGCGTTTTTTACGTCCCGTTATAACGCAGCGTTTTTTAAGTCCCGTTTTATTTACGTTTTACGAAAAACTTTTTACGTTTTACGAAAAAACTTTTTACGTTTTATGTTTTACGTAAAACTTTTTACGTTTTACGTTTTACGAAAAACTTTTTACCTTTTACGTTTTTACGCGTTGCTTTTTAACGCGTCGTTTTTTAACGCGCCGCTTTTACGGCCGACTTTTTACGTTAAAAAGTTTACGTTTTTTGTTAAAAAATTTACGTTTTACGTTAAAAAGGTTTACGTTTTACGTTAAAAAATTTACGTTTTACGTTAAAAAGTTTACGTTTTACGTTAAAAAGTATACGTTTTATGTTTTTACGTTTTACGTTAAAAATATTTACATTTTACTTTAAAAACTTTACATTTTTACATTAAAAAGTTTACGTTTTTACGTTAAAAGTTTACGTTTGACGTTAAAAAATGTATGTTTTACGTATTACGTTAATTTTTTTAATCTTTTTACGTTTTACGTTAAACTTTATTACGTTTTAAACTTTTTACGTAAAACTTTTTACGTTTTACGTTTTACGAAAAACTTTTTACGTTTTACGTAAAACTTTTTACGTTTTACTTTAAAACTTTTTTACGTTTTACGTTAATTTTTTTAATCTTTTTACGTTTTACGCTAAAATTTTTACGTTTTACGTTAAAATTTTTACGTTTTACGTTAAACTTTTTTACGTTTTACGTTTTAAACTTTTTACGTTTTACGTTAAACTTTTTACGTTTGACGTAAAAGTTTACGGTTGAACTTTTTTTTCACAAAGACTTTTTTACACAAAAACTTGTTTACGCAAGACGAACGCACCTATAAATCGCAAAGTCGGTAGGTGTCTCGGATAGATTTTTATCGTCATCGACTGGGGAAAAGAATTTAAAAAACCAACAACAACAAAACAAAAGAGTATCTCGAAAAAAAACGGGGTTTGGCTCATATTTTTTCCGATAATTAAAAGGCTGCAAATGTGGGGTTGCGGGTTCAAAAACCTACCCTCCACCATCGTTGCCGCGCCATCGTCATCAAAAATCTAGTTTTTTTTTTTTTGCATCATCATCGCCCCAAAAACCAAAACTGATCAAAACCCACATATTCAAACATTCAAAAAGCACCTGATGAACATCATTCAAAACACATTCAACAGATTCAAACAGATTCAACCGATTCATAAAGCACCATATTCAACAGAATCAAAGAAAACCCAGCAACAATAACAATCATACATGATGTACATACCCAAAAATCAAAATCAAATGAACCCCAGCAACAAATAATGAACATCATTCAACAGAAAAAAAACCCAAACTTTTTGAATCAAAACCCACATGCTGTACAAACCCACCAATATAATCAAAACCCACCAAATCATCAAGAAATCAACAGAAACAAATCCACCAATTGAATCAAAGAACCCCACCAATTGAATCAAAGAACCCCAATCAAAACAGAAACAAATCAAACCTTTGGGCAAATCATCAAGAATCAACAACACAGGAGGAGACCGGGACCTCCGCCGCTCACGGCGGCGCTGCCGCTGGCCCACCACCCAGCCATCGAACCGCCACCACCAGCCTTGAACCAACTAAACCACCACCGCCTCCGACTCTGCACAACTCCCACCAAACCACCGCCCCCACCACCGCCTTCCGCCGCCCCCACCACCGCCTTCAAACAACAAACACAGAGACATCTCCGTTTTGAACACAGCCACCATCTCCGTACAAACAGAGAGACAGAGATCGGAGGACGGTGGTTGCGATGTGGTGGTGGGTTGAGATCGGAGAAGGAGGATGATGTTTGTTTGTAGGGTTGTTTGAAGATGAGAGAAGAAAGAAAGTCTGCAACTTTAATGAGAGAGGAGAGGTGAGAGAAGAAAGCCTGGAACTTTAAAAGAGGGAGAGAGGAGACAGGTCTGGCAAGTAATAAATGAGGGGAGATATGGAAATGAGTAAATGACCAAATTACCCTTTTGAATGGCAGCATCTAATTGGTTGATAACGGTTCTCATGGTTCTCATAACTGGGGGTGGTTCTTATTTTAGCAGCCCCCTATATATATATATATATATATATATATATATATAATTACAAAAATGCCATTGTAATTTTGAGTCGTTGATTAAATGATCTAAGCGTCTAAAAGAGTTCTGCAAGTTCTGAAAATATATAGAGTTCTCAAATGAACCTTACCTCTTTTATTTAATCTCCTTTATTTTTTACATAATTACAAAAATGCCATTGTAATTTTGAGTCGTTGATTAAATGATCTAAGCGTCTAAAAGAGTTCTGCAACTTCTAAAAATATATAGAGTTCTGAAATGATCCTGACCCTATATATATATATATATATAAGAGAAGGATTCGTTAGAAACTACCCTTTATTGCGAGAACCGCGAGAACCAAT
This sequence comes from Helianthus tuberosus, assembly GCA_030545235.1. Lineage (NCBI taxonomy): Eukaryota > Viridiplantae > Streptophyta > Magnoliopsida > Asterales > Asteraceae > Helianthus > Helianthus tuberosus. Next base: position 145,224,290 of record CM060399.1, read on the forward strand.
GTGAACACAACCAAAAATACCTAAAAAACACAAAAAAAAATATTTTTTACCTAAAAATCGCTAATTTTCGTTACAAAAAAAATTAAGTATTTAAAAAAAAATTGGCTACTAAAATCTATCGATTTTGATGTAAAAAATATTTTTTAAAAAAATTGTGTGTTTTTTAGATTTTTTTAGATTTTTTTGGGGTTTAGTTTTTAGCATTTTAGCTTGGAGGGGGGGGGGGGGGTTAGGTTTTTGAGGGGTCGGGTAGGGTTTAGGTTTTTTTTTGGGGGGGGGGGGGGTTAGGTTTTTTTGGTGTGTTCACGTTGGTTCTCACAATAAAGTTGGTTCTCATGGTTCTCACAATATATATATCTATTATATATAATAAATGAAAGTTATTTATCACACGTGTAGTAGATTAGGGCATCACTTTTTTTTTATTTTCCCGCCCATACTTCCGTCTTCTCTTTTTGTGTACGCTTCTTTTTTTCAAAACCCTACCTCATTATCCTCGCCACCATCTCCTCTATTTCTCTGTGATGAATCTTTCTCCAGGCGATTCTAGGGTTTCTTTCCCAGTCGCTTCAAGATCTATGCTTTCTCAGTGATGAATCTCAGTAGATCTGACACCAGATCGACTAGTATGACCGCTCGGTACCTTTCTTTTTACCATCTCTGTTATATGTTATTTGAATCAGATCTGGGTTGTGATTTTCCAGACTTGGTGGAAGATATGGGTTGCGTCTTTGTGTCTCGATATGGTGGAGGAAGATCTGGCCAGCTCTAGGTCGATGTATACTAAAGCTTCAGGTATCTTATAAATGTTGGTTGTTTTGATCTTTCTACTGATTATTTTGTTTTTATTTTTATCTTTCTTTTTACCATCTCTGTTATATGTTATTTGAATCGGATATGGGCTGTGATTTCCCAGACTTGGTGGAAGATCTGGGTTGCGTCTTTGTTTCTCGAGAGGGTGGAGGAAGATCTGGCCAGATCTTGGTCGATTTATTGCAGTCATTGCTGAGTTGTTGGTGAGTTGACTTAGTTCGGTTGAATGATTCAATTGACTCATGTGTTGTTTTATGTTTACCTGCTGATTAAATGTTGGTTGTTTTACAGGTCTTTGGCTTGAACAAAAGCGTTAGTTCAACATCCCCTACATTAAAAGTTCTTGTAGTTTAGCAAAGGTAACATATTTGAGTTCTAACATTAAAAGGTTAAATGTTTGAGATATTTGGTTTTCAATTTGTAATATGTTTGGATTTTAACACTAACTTTCGTTAAAAAGCTTTAAATTTATGTAAAATTACTATTTCACCCTTTTGTTAAACCATATGAACTGTTTAACCCAGTGGTTGCTTCACCAGTTGTGCCAAATCATACAAGCTTATCATCTCAGTCAAATGCTGGAGGTTATTAAATTTCTGGTTTCGCTGCACATATTTAATTTCTTTATATAACAAGAGTTTTTCATGTTTTTTCAAGGAAATGATGAAATAGGAAAATTTTAAAGGAGTTCGACTTTCAGGTTTCTTCTTTTTTTTCCATTCGACCAATTTTTTTCAATTCATTAGTTTTCAATTTCAATAACGTTATTTTTTTGCCGTTTTGATTATGTTAAGCCATTTTGATTATGTGTTATGCGATACCTGACTATGATTCTATTCAGGTAATCTTTCATTGTGTAAATTCAGTGATCTTTGGTTGGTTCATTCCATTTGGTCATATCAAGTAATTTCATATGCTAAATATGATGTTATTAGAGTGCACATTAGTTGCTCCATAAAATGCCTGAATGACGTTTGATCCTAACCCTAAACATGTTAGTCTTTATCTGCTATCTATGTGTTTGATGAAATGCCTATTGAGGTTTGATCTTTTGAAAATCTGAACTAGATTTGTTTTCATTTGGATGAGTATAATGTCGGGTGTAAGTTATTCAGTTTTAGTTTTTTTGCAGAGCCACGGGTCGATCCTTTTACTCAATTTCTTTGCATTTCTAGGGTTTATAATAATATAATTAATGATGATAAGAAGTGGATTTCCTTTACTTATTATGCAACAAAAGCTGCCAATTTGCTGAATAATTTATCGTTGGATCAATCGAAAACATTGGAAGCCTCAGAGCCTGCTAACAAGGTTGGTTTTTGTTGTTAGTTATTGTTATTTTTATTATTAAAGCATGTTTGGTAGCTGTTAATTGGTATTATCATTTTATTAATTGTGCTTGCAGCCCTCTGTTGATTCAATGGTCAATGGGGCTGGTTATTTTGTATGCGAGCCACAAATCGTCAGCTTCATTTCCACTACTTTACCATATTGTCATTGAATATTTGATTTTCTAAAATTTGTTTCTATAGTTATAACCTTTATAAGTAACTAGAAATTTGGATCATTATTTGTAGTTTGATGTTGCTAGTACACGTTATTGGGTTCGGATGGGTAACATGTGCATTTTTGGAAGAAGTCGATTAGAGCTACATACAGTTATGTCCAATTGACTGATTAAACGGTCGGTTCAATATCCTGTTCAGTCCTAAAAAGGTGCATGGTACCACACAATTCATCACACCACATAGAGTCATAACTATGGTCATTATACCGTTTGGATAGACTAAATGTTTGGTACCTTTCGTGATCCTTTGGAAGACGAGGCCAAGAATACAAAATAATCATTCCTTATGTTGGCGAACCGCTGATTTTGGAATTCTAATAACTGTTAAGTGATGGGTGTTAAGATGTCATCTATGGTTGTTTTTGTTTGCAAATGACCGTGACGTTTGATGCCATTAGGGTAGAAAAGGAGGTTTGGGGAGGTTACCTTCCCCTAGGAGTAAAAGTCTTAGATATATCTGAACCGATAAGATCAATAGAGATAAAGCCTTTGCGTTATCATCTGTTCTAAGCATCACCCCCTTAAGGTTCCCGGTTAAATGCATGATATTTTCTACCACCTCTTCTACATTCCCTATAGCCTTCACCTCAATCCTAAAGAAATTTGTGATAGTTTGACTTTCTACAGTCAATATCAGCAAATAATTTCTTGCTGGGTTTGACTTTCTAAAGTCACCTCGGTTTATCAATCTAAATACTAAAGTGCAAGCTTGAATTTTTCAGGGGTAACAAACAAAAATAGTTAAGTTAAAGTGTAGCATAAATGAATATCAGAAGAGCGACTATAAATGTGTGTAGCGCACTAGGCAAGAGTCTGAACTATTACTGTTTGTTCTTGCTTTTATTAACCATTTGTCTTATAAGAAATGAAATAAAAAGTTTGTAATTCATCGTTCTTCCTGTTTACAAGTTCTGTAGAGTTAAAAATGTCTAACGGGCTTAATGTAATGTTGTCGGTATGTTAGTATCAGGTTGTTCATGGTAGATTTTTTTTTTATTCTTTTCAGGTGGAACGAGTTGATCACAAACTTCTGAGGTGAAGTAACCTGACTCGAAATCAAGTGATTCTAAATTTTCTCTGCTTGCAGTGAAATAGGAGAGTGTTGTTGGCAGGTGATCTAACTCTTGCTACAACGAAAATCAAACTGGATAAGGTTAAACTTTGTCTGCCATTTCCAAATATGAGATGCAACATATCTAGGTAGTCAAAGATGCCAGACACACTGAAATCGTCTTAGTAACAAGAGAAAATCGTCTTAGTCAAAGATGCATAAACGCTTGTAAAAAATTTTCTTTTTAAATATCTGATTATTATCTATTGGTTCTTAAATATTCATCCCATATATTGCACCGTCTTTTGGTGGCTGTGAAAGCATCTTGGACGAGCCAGCCTTCATGTCTTACTCGTCATTTTTTTTTTTGCATATTCTTTTCAGCCTACAACAACCTTTATATTAATTTAGCTTTGATAATGTTTTTGTTAACAGTGATCTTAGTCAACCAGAGAAAGCCAAATACAGGTAATTGGGTAATCTGGTTTGCTTCAGCTTTCGAGTCGAAGACTACGAGGATCTGGAAGCTTTGTAGGAGCGACACATAGATCTATATAGAGTCCCAGCATTGTTCGGAGTCTGAAACAGCAGCTTCAGGTTACTCGATCTACTCCAGCTCCTTTTGTATGCAAAAGAAATGGCTGGGTTCCTAAAAAAGTTGAAATTTTGGAGTGGCGTGCAAGCTTGAATCACATTCCGACAAGGTGCTCTTTGGCTAGGAGGAACACCAATGTGAGTTCAGAGTTTTGTCCCATTTGTGGCGAGTTCCCGGAAACTGTAGAGCACATTTTTATTTCATGCGGGTTCGCACAATCCATTTGGCAACGGGTAACACAATGGTGCAAAGTGGGAAATTTTTTTGCGTTCAAGTTTAAAGATCTCCTGGAGTTGCACGAATACATAGGGTTATCGACACAAGCGAAGAAGGCCATTTATGCAATTTGTCTCACGTCGAGATGGTGCACTTTGAAACTGAGTCGCTTTGTTTCGAAACAGTAGTTTGAATCGACCCACTAAGATCAATTGAAATCTCAGGTTCCCTAAATCTTATTTCTTTTTTCTTTGCACTTGAATTGCTTTGTTCAAAGTTAAATGTGGATATCAAATGTAAGGCGGTGTTTTTGACGGTGGCTCTTTTGTGATTTTGTGCAGGTGGTGTTGAGGTTGGGATTCCTATTGTGATTTTTGTTATGGTGGCGTTTAAATAAGGATGATGTAGGAGAGTATAATCACGCTGTTCGTATTCTGCATTTTGATCATGTAACTCTTTTTCTTTCGCGAAGGTTTTATTTTTGTACGATTTTAATTATTATTAATCATAAATAGTTTTTAATAAAACTAACTTTGAATTTTACAAAACAGCAACTACATGTTCTTAAAGCACAAATATTAGCTTTTAGACGTATAAAGGTATTTGTTAAGTGTACAATTTTATATATTAGAGTGATCTTCACACCCTAAGCTCATTTGAAATGACTGTTGTGTTAAAATAGTGTTTTGAAGCCACTTTTGAAACGACTGTTTGGTTAAACAGTGTTTTGAAACCACTGTTAGGTTAAACAGTGTTTGAAACCACAGTTGGGTTAAACAGTGTTTTGTGGATAAAACAGTGGTCCTTTTTTTCCAAACAGTAGTTTGACTTTGGTCAAACAGCGTTTTAACTTTGGTCAAACAGTGTTTTAACTTTGGTCAAACAGACTTTTGAACCACTAAGAATCATATTTTTGCAAACAGTGGTTTGACTTTGGTAAAACAGTTGTTTGGCTGGTGTAGGTTTGAAATTGATCAGTTCGTAGCCTCTTATGCATTCCAAAATTAATAATAATATAAGTAACTTTCTTCAGCCCAAGAAGCAATCCCGGGTAATAACCTAGTATATATATATATATATATAGTGGAGGGTTCAAATGAAAAGAATTTTTTTGTAAGAAGAAAAAAGAAAAGTTTCAACCAATAAGAATGCTTCATTTTTAGTTCATTTAATATTTGTAGTTAATTTTAATACAAGGGTATATTGGTAAACTTACATAAATCATTAAGGGGTAACTTTATAGAATAGTAACCAAGTTTTAAAAGTGTTCCAATTAGGTCACTCAAGTTTCAAAAGTGTTCCAATCAGGTCACTCAATATTCATTTTTCATTAAAATTAAGGGTTTTTTCATCCATTTCATAAGTAATCATGATGATGTGGATTTTTATTTCTTTTTTTCCTTTTATTTGATGCTAATTTTGAGTGATGACGTGAATTGTAACTTGTTTTTTTAATTTTTAATGTAATTAAAGTTTTTTTATTTTTAATAAATATAATTTCATATATTAAAATAATCCGACCCCAACATCTTATTCTTCATTTTTTTCTTGACACATATAAAAAAGGACATGACTCGATTTGAATGTTAAGTTATCTAATTGGGACAAAAACGATACGAGTGACCTAATTAGAACACTTTTGAAACTTGGTTACTATTCTGTGACATATTCCCTTTGTATTCTTCCACTTTAATAACTAGTTAAATTAAATTTGTAACTCCTTTTCAAAATATATATTTTTTCCAAATTAAAAAAACAACTTAATTTAAAGTGTAGAATAAATTACTAGTTGTGTAGGATAAATTACCAGTTGTGTAGGATATATTTCGAGGTGTGTAGGATAAATTTCGACTGTGTAGGATAAAATTCTATAATGTGTAGGGTATATGTAGGAAAATTTTGATATGTGTAAGTTTTGTAGATTATATGTAGGATAATTAATGATTAGTTGACTAATTAATTAAATAGAGAAAAATTAATGATATGAGTTATAAATGAAATAGCATTTTACTAATATGCCCTTTCTTCTTTTTCTTCTCACATTAAATTTGTTCTCAAATGAACCTTCCCCTATATATATATATATATAGGGCAAGGATAAATCGAAAACCCACTCCAGTTGACTAAACCCTGAAAACCCATTAATCACCATTGATCAAACTTGATGGATGGCTATGATTAACTTTTGCCCCATCAATTGCTTTTGTGTACTTTGTCTCAATTTTTTAATGTATTTAATGTAATGATGGGTAATATTGGAACAAAGAAAGTGCAGTAAAGTACTAAAGTTCTGTCATCCATTAATTTATGTTTTCTCTCTCTTGATTAAAGTAATTTTCTTTCATTATTTTATGTTTTCTCTCTCTCTCTCTAATGATTAAAGTTCTATCACCCATTAATTTTCTATGATTTAAATAAATACTGACTTCTAACATAACGAAAAACTAAAAAAAAGTTGATATCTTAAAAAAACCTTACATAAGTTACACACTTTAGGAAAAAAATAAAAAATAAAAAAGAGTCACGTGATCTAAAAAATGTACAAAAAAAGATATTCAAGCAACCATCAACAAAAGCACATGATCAAACACACATAGAGCAAAAATGTACAAAAATCTCAGTGAAAAAAAAATGTAACACGGATACAGCAAAAATGTACAAAAATCTGAGGCAAAAATAAAATGTAACATGGTAAAAACAAAACCAAAAAATCCATAACATATAAAATTCTCAGATTCAACACAGCAAAAGTCTACATAAATCTCTGGGAAAAAAATGTAACATGTTAAAAACAAAACCAAAAAATCCATAACATAGAAAATTCTCATATTCAATAATCCAACAATAATCCAACATATAGATGAAGTTACACCACGTGTAAACATACATTTTCTGTATAATTTCAAAAAATGTAAACAACCAGTAAACAAGAAAAATGTTTTTTTTACCATTTAAAGGATATCCACATACATAAAAGTGTAACTACCAAAAATGTAATGTATTGCTGATAAAAAAAATACATAAAAAATGCATAGATCTTGGACGTTCGTAACTAAGACGAAAAGAATTGTTATGGGAATTGTTACATCAAAAATAAACGTCCTTAACAATAATCCAACATATAGATGAAGTTACACCACGTGTAAACATACATTTTCTGTATAATTTCAAAAAATGTAAACAACCAGTAAACAAGAAAAATGTTTTTTTTTACCATTTAAAGGATATCCACATATATAAAAGTGTAACTACCAAAAATGTAATGTATTACTGATAAAAAAAATACATGTAATTGCAAAAAAAAATGTTCCATTTGTAACTATCACTTCTACAAATCCAGATCCATTATATATTCGTCGCACAATTATTATTGAACCACAATGTATCCAGATCAGTTGCATAACCTAAACATATAAAAAAACAAAAAAAAAAGAAATTTAGCCTTTGAAGTAAATTTATATTTTTTAGAAATAACAAAAGCTTATAATAAATGTACATGTTAAATAATAATGGATGACTTGTAAAATGAACAATACTTCCAAATTAATTCAAAATAATGTTTTCAAAACACGACCCCAAATGTCCAAATGAACTTTTAACTTTAATGCCTCAACTTTAGATAATCGAGACTACACACATCACATAACATAGGTACAAGGATCAATTAACCAGAATCAAAATCAAAATTATTAATACAGAAGAAGACAAACATGATCGAAAAAGTTAAAAGTCAAGAAAAGCTAAAACTTCAAACAATCAAAAATTTGTGATGCATATTTTTTTTACCAGAATCTCACTTTTAAATAGAGTAATAATTTTTTTATCTAGAGAGAAAAAGATCTAAACCTATTTCAAAACAAGAAACAAACAACCCAAAACACAAATTAAAAAGGCCCATATGCCAAATTCAATTAATCAAACCCACATACACAGTACAATCAAGAAAACAACAAATAAATCATCCAAAGTTATAAAAAAAAACCTAGATCTTGGAGTTTCATAACTAAGACGCATAAAATTGTTATGAGAATTGTTACATCAAAAATATAACATGCATATAAAAATATAACTTTATTAACAAGAATCAAACAACAACAGATTTTTTAGATTCAATCATCATAACAATAAATAAGAAAGTAACTTAGATTTTAATCCAATACATAAGAACTTAAAATCAAATTGTTTCCATTTGTTCCGATCTGAAAAAAAAAATCAAATTGTTTACATAAGAACAAATTTTACACAAAAAAAAAATGAAAAATCAGTAATAAAAAACAACATATCCAGAAAACAAGAACTAAAAAACATTCAGCTTCTTGAACAAAAAAATAAAAAAAGTTGCAGATCTACAAATCACAAAAAATGAAGATCTATAAAACACAAAAAAATGCAAATCTGAAAAAAAAAACCCTGAAAACAAACATACTTATGGATCTGGAGGATCTTTTAGATCTGGAACCACCGCCGGATCTTGAAACCACCATCGGATCTTGAAACCCTTGTCGAGGAACTACCCGAGCCCACCTTACAAATCTATTGAACCACTCAAACAACTAAATCCGCAAAGAAAAACAGTGGTTTTGGTGATGATTTATGGTGGATCGATGAATATTTCGTTTGCCAAGAAACCGGATCATGAACTACACCGTCACCGGGTTGTTACGCTTGTAGATCTAGAGTTTTGGTGGTTGATTATGAATGATTTTGATAAGAAGAAGAATTTTGGTGGTTGATTTAGATCTGGAAGTGTGTGTGATTTAAGAGAGATAAAGAGAAGTGTGTGTGATTTAAGAGAGAGAGGGGTGTGTATGATTTAAGAAGAAATGTCTGCACAAAAAAGCTGGAAAATGGTTATGAGGAAAGAAGAATGAGGGGCAAGTACAATTCATACACATCTAGTCAACATTAGGGGAAAATGACGAAATTACCCTTGTCTCATTTTTATACATAAGGTGATGTGGCTCAATCCTAGCCATATGTGTGAGTTTTCAGGGTTTAGTCAACTGGAGTGGGTTTTCTCCTTATAATTAGCCTATATATATATATAGGGGAGGGTTATTTTGAGAACGCTAAATATTGCGAGAACCGTGAGCACGAATGAAAAAACCAATCAGAACAAATTTTTTTTAATACAAACCTCATTGTAATTAAAGTACAACATCAATACAAGAAATGACAACATCAAATAATTCATTTATCCTCTCAAAGTCACTCTTATTAATTTTTTACATATGTGTAAATATAACAAACAAATTTACACATGTGTAAATGGCAGACTTACACATGTGTAAATTTTCTTTATTGACGAATTCACGTAAATTTAAACGTGTAAATTAAATTTATAATATTGTATTCGAATAATAATGATAAGTGCAAAAAACATTTGAATTTAAATTGTTTTTGACCAATTTCTCGCAGTTTTTTCATTTGTTCTCATGGTTCTCACGATATTTAACGTTCTTATTTACACTTTCCCATATATATATATAGTGTGAGGTTCATTGGGGAACACTAAAAAAGTGAGGAACAGTGGAGAATCGACTCAAACGAACTCTGATTGGACTCATTTCAGCGGCGTTGGAACTGGCTCGTCGAACCCTAACTAGGATCTCTTAACCCTAAACCCTAAATCATAACCCATAAACCCTAAATATGTTAGGGTTTGATTTTAGGGTTTAGCTTTAGGTTTAGCCTTTAGGGTTTAGCTTTTAGGGTTTATAGTTTAGATTTTACGGTTTAGCTTAGGTTTTAGCCTTATTTTTTAGCTTTAGGGTTTAGAGATTAGGATTTAGGGTTTATGGTTAAGAGATCCTAGTTAGGGTTCGACGAGTCGGTTCCAACGCTGCTGGAATGAGTCCAATCGGAGTTCGTTTGAGTCGGTTCCCCACTGTTCCCCACTGTTCTCCACTTTTTTAGTGTTCCCCAACTCCCACCATATATATATATAGGGTTAGGATCATGAGTGAACAACATCCTTGGTTGTGAACTGTGTGAACTGATCTGGGCCCTTGATTTTTATGATCTCGAGATTTAAATGAGTGGCATGATAGTAATTATTTGGTTACTTTTTTCCATTTAATTAAATACAAAAGGGTATATCCGTAATTACATAATCAAAATAATACAAAAAAAAACCTAAATTCTTTCTATTATATTAAAATCTAATCACCAAACACACAAACACACACACTGTGCAGATCTAGATCTAGAGACAGGGTCATAGGGAGAGAGAAAGAGACGACCATCGGCCATGGTGGTGGTCGACGACGGCCATGGCGGTTAACAGCGGCAACAACAACGACGCACCAGGGAACGGACGATCGGAGGTCTCTCCGGCGACGCCTGAGTTAGATTTGACTTTGTTCGTGGTTATTCTCGTCGGTGGTAGCCTGGTGGTGGTACGTGGACTCGTTATCGGAAACAGTAAAGAACCAACGACCGGAGGTCTCTCTGGCAACGGCTGAGTTGCCGGAAAACTTGGGGCCACACTGGCAGGTGGTTCCTATTCATGATTAGTGTTCTCTGGTGAGTGAATCGAGTGTGTATTTTCTTGTTCATCTCAGATTCGTTATGTTTGATGTTATAAATCCGACAACTATGACGGAACTGTTGGTGAGATGAAGAAGGTATGACGGAGACGACCGGAGATGATGATCGGAGACGATGACTGGAGTAGTTGAAGGTGATGATGCTGAATATGTTAGGGTTTAGTTTCGTGTTTCAGGTCGGTGTACACATGTGTACTCTGTTAATGCAAATGGGTTTACACCTGTGTATAGTAGCAGTTATGTGTTTCAGGTCGGTGTACACATGAGTACTCTGCTTATGCAAATGGGTATAAACTGTGTATACACCTGTGTAAATTGGGTGTACGCCTGGTTATATGTTTGAACATATGTCTATTAAATTTAAATACACAGGTGTACTTCGGGATTCATGCATTAGTGTACGTAATCGAAATTTAGATACACATGTGTACTTCGAAATCTGGGTTTTTTATCGACGAAGAACTGCTGGATTTAAAAAAAAATCTGGCTTTTTTAAATGGTGATTATGATATACATCTTGTTTAGATTTAAAAGATATTTTGATTTTGAGTAATCACAAAAAAATAGGAAAGTGTAACTTTCGTTAATTAATTAAAATAATTAATTAATAAAAACTTAATGTATAATTACCATCCTATCCTTTTCAACAAAAAAGATGATCAATGGCTATGATCAGTTCACACAGTTCACTCTTGGGAGGTTGTTCACTCTAGAACCCTAGCCTATATATATATATATATATAGAGGTTCATTTGAGAAGAATCTTCTTAAAAAAATAAAAAATTGAATTAATCTAGATCCTATATTTTTTGATCAATGGTTGTGAGTCATGATATCATTTTTGTCCACTTTTAATCAATGATTTAATTACTTAGGGTAGTATACATATTTTGATGTAGAATATTAATAAATATTTTAAAGAGTTACTAAATTCTTATTAATGCAACCATAAATTCCTCCTTCACCACCATTAATGTATTGGCTCCTATACAAATTTTATTAGAAGTGAAAAAATTATTTAAAATTTTGTATTCTACACATATTCTATTATGAGTCGCAAAATTATTTAAAAGTATTTGAGTCCTACACATTCTGTATCCTACACCAAAATATTGTTTTAATGGTGTAGGAAACGTTGAAAATGTAAGACTATGTGCCTGATTATTTTTATTGTGTAAGGTGCACAACTATTTTATAAGATGGGTTCATTAAATGATTAGAGTTTATTAATTTGAATATCTAAAATAAATAATAGACTCATTAAATGATTTGTTCAAATTACCATTGTATCCTTTATTCTTAATTTTTAGTTCTTCTCATTTGAACTCTCCACTATATATATATATATATATGAGATCAAGAGAAAACGATTTGAAGTGTGAGAACAGTGAGAACAATTTTCAGCCATAGGATCTTTGTGATTTGTGGATAAGATGATGCGGTGCCATTTTTGTAAATAATGGGAACCTTATAACTACCAGAAGGGGTAAAATTGGAAGATCCAAACAAGGGTGCACATGTTAATCACATGTCATTTCCCCCCATCATATTTAAACGCCAATAACTTTTTTATACGTGATTATTTTTCTAAAAAATTACACCATAAAATTCAACGTTTTTTTATCTTTCCAACGAGTATACTATTGATATACTTTTCGGAAAAAAAATGAACTGGGTTTTATGGCGTTTTTCTGAACTGGATGTTTTATGGCGTTTTAGACTAGGTATTTTCATGTCGTTTTAGACTAGGTATTTTCATGGCGTTTTTCTGATCCATGTGTTTTCATGGCGTTTTTCTGAACAATGTGTTTTTGTGCCGTTTAACTAGGTATTTTCATGGCGTTTTTTCTTAACTGAGTGTTTTATGGCGTTTTTATCTGGGTATTTTCATGGCGTTTTTCTGAACTGGGTGTTTTTATGGCGTTTTATTTAAACACCCAGTTCATGTGAGTGAGTCTTTTTGACAATATTACCCCTTAGTATAATTTAGCATCAATGCCACATGTCAACACCAAAATCGTTATCACCGTTCTCACACTTTTCACCGTTTTCTTTAAATCCTGATATTATATATATATATATATATATATATATATATATATATATATATATATATATATATATATTATTTTGTAAGGGCAATTATATGACGAAATCTCATATTAGTTAAGAAAAATAAAAAAATCAAATGAATTGACCTCCTTATGCCACGTGTTACACCTTTTTTCAGACGTGTTACATATAATAACCAGAGGTTGCCACGTGTTAAATAACAACTTTTACTTTTTCAGAAAAAACTGAAAGTCTGCAAAAGCTGTTACACGTAACACGTGGCAGTCTCTGGTTGTTACACGTAACATAATCAGCAAAAAGGTGTAACATGTGACAAAAGGAGGTCTATTCATCTGTGTTTCTTAGTTTCTCAACTAATATGTTTTTTTTTCTATCCCACCCAGGGGTGGACCTATGTGGCGGCTAGGGGTTGCCCGGGATACTCCTGAACTTTCTTGACGAAATACAATTTTTTTTTTAATTTTCGATTTTATGTATTGGGATACCTCTAAACAAATATTAGGATACCCCTGAGTGTAGGTGAAATTGAAATGAGAAAATAATTTTCGGTCAACGGAAACGAAATTTCGAAGGAAACTTGAAGTTGTAGTTTCAGTACGAAGAAGATGAAGTTATAACTTATTATTATAATAATATTGATCATTTAAAAAGTCAAAAAGTAAAGTCTGCAAAAGTGTTGAGTCAATTTTAAAACTTCAGTTAATATTCTTATCATTTACCTTTTATTTTCATTCAAAAAATGTTAATGCATATTTAACTATTAACTTTTTATTTTATTTTATTACTGTAAACGTTATCCGTTTGTTTTTTTACCTTTTTTAGTTTATCATTTTATTAAGTATTATATCTACTTTCTTAATAAATTTTTTTTAATGGAAAACTTCAATCACGCACAAAGCCACAAGCGGTCCTCAAAGCAAGGACCCCTGGGCAAAAAACGACATTACATCACGTCCATAAGATATTTACACCAAACATTCCAATCAATACCTTTCAAACTAGACCTATGACGAATCCACAAAAACGCCGTAGATTTGACAATTTCCACCACCTCGACCGGTTTACGAGGGTTGCCCTTGAAAATTCTAGCATTACGTTCACTCCATATCGACCACATTGTGGTGTAGATAATGCCTCTAAGAATGTATTTCTCCTTATTCGTCTTCGTTTGAGTACCCGCCATCTTCAAAAGATCTTTCACTTCAAAAGCGTAGATGGGACTTAAACGACACCAAGAACCCACTCGCGCCCAAATTTCATCCGAGAACACACAACCTGTGAACAAATGCGTCGTAGTTTCCAAATCCTCATTACATATGGCACACGATCCATCATTAAAAGCAACCCCACGTTTAAGAAGCTCCGCCCATGTTGGGAGCCGATTAATGTATGCCCTCCACACCAAAATTTTGCAGTTCAATGGCGTCCAACATTTCCATTTCATACTCGAGTTGATCGGCACCTGTGTCCTATTTTCAGCAATCATCTTCTTTGCCATATGTACGGTATACACTCCACTTTTATCTCCTTTCCAACACCAGCGATCATGTCCCAAGCTCGGTTGATAATCATGGATGTCTGATAATAATTGAAACAACTCATTAACCTCCTCATATGTTGAAGGGCTTCTTTTCCATTCCCAGTTCAGATTTTTCGACCCATTTACAAGCTGAATCCGATCGTCGACCATGGCCCACTTCTTCTTTTCCAAATTAAACAACATTGGGTAAGTTAAGCGTAAAGGTTCTTCACGTAGCCAAGTATCTCCCCAGAAGTGAATCGAAGACCCTTCGCCAACTGTACCTACAAAAAAACTATTTAGAGTTTTACCATCACACAACTTCCTTTCCCCTATTTTGACGATTTGTTTCCAACATCCACTAGCCGATAAAGAACATGGAAGCCTGGTCCACGGCCGACTTGAACCATGACAGCCCATCACTACCCTTTTCCACAAACAATTACTCTCTTTTTTGAATCGCCACGCCCATTTAAGAAGAAGAGCGTCGTTAATATCTTGAAGTTTATTCACACCTAATCCACCCTCATCTTTCGGTCTTGTTATCACACCCCCAAGCCACCCAAGGTATCTTTTTTTTCTTCATTAGAACCCGCCCATAAAAAACGTCTCATAATAGCTTCAATACTATCAATAACCGCAACCGGGGCTTTATAGAGAGAAAAAAAATAAATCGGTACTTTCTTAATAATTTTCGATCTTTTTTGTTGTTAAAAGATATTTTTATTACAAACAAAATATTATCTATAAAACTTCTAAATAACATTTAATGTTTTATAAAAAAAATTGATAACGTTCTCGTGTGTGTTTGATACACCCATTAATAAAAAGTGATAATCAACGTATGTTCTAGAATATAAAAATAAAATTATATTTGGATCATGTAATTAATTAGTTTTCATTCTCTCACTTTATTAGAGAGTGAAACTCAATTTGTTTAACAATATTACTTTAAAAATAGTTTATAACACACCTATCTATACCTAATCAATATGTAATTTCAATTATATTTTATCTCAAAATATCATATTATAATTTCTAAATTTTATTACTAACTTTTAATATTTTTTTATTCAACGCGTGTAATACACGGGTTTGTTACCTAATAACTATATATTAAAGCTCATTTTTACTAGCCACCCGGGTCTTCTAAAGGTTATTGAATTCTCACGGACGGGTCTAGGTTAAAAAAATAATAAGGGCCCATTTTACTAGCCGCTCCGGTCTCTTGAATTTTTAAGGGCGACCTAAGGTAAAAAAAATTGGGATACCTCTAAATTTTTCTTCTAGTTCCGTCACTGATCCCTCCCCTACCCCCATTTTGTAATACATATATATACATGTTTTTCGCTTAATCACATAAAGAAATTTTTACTAGTTTTCATATAAATCGTGTCCTAAGAGAAAAAAATATCATGAGAAAATAAAAGAAGGGATTAGCATAGGACTACGAGATAAGTTTTTTTTTTTTTTTTTTTTTTTGACTTGCTTTCTCTTTCATGCATCTTTTTCATCGTCATCGACCCTTTTCATTGCGACTGACTGGTGATACTAAAGTACTGTGTTAGTTGTTGCTTACGACCGTTAAAAAAAAGTTGTTGCTGACGTTGACGTCTCATACACTTACTTTATGTCATCAAACATTCCAATTAATTTAGTAGTTAAAAATTTATATTATTTGTATTTCCATGATTACGCCTCGCTTGCGGTATGCGCATATAATGTATATATGTGTGGGCCATCGGGGGGCAAAAGTAAAAGTGCACTAATTTTAACGTTATTTTACTAATTTCGTGAAAATAACGTTAAAAGTGGAGGACGGTTAATCATGCATCATGTGGTGGCGTTGATAGCTGAAAGACAAAAGGGTACATGCACTAATCGGTCTTTGTCCCGATTGCCGAGTGTTATATGCCTTATGTCCAAGGCTTGATGCAAAACTACTATCGAGCTGGGGGTCTCACTGGAAGCAGCCTCTCTATTCCTACGGGGTAGAGGTAAGGCTGTCTACATCTTACCCTCCTCAGACCCTACCTTTGCTTTGCTATTGGTGGGATTTACTGAGTATGATGATGATGATGATGATGATGTATTTCCATGATTAATCGGACGTTAAGTATGACCAAAAGAGTACGGAAAATTAGTTTTCATTCTTTAACTTTTTTTTGAAAGGCAGCATTTCATTAAAACGGACCCACATGCAAGAAGCTCGAAAGAACAACACAAAAAAAAAAAAAAAATCAGAACAGGAACAAACTAGAAATTACAATAAGTCAAAACGACTCCAATTCATTTCATTAATGCCCATTGCCCAGAGATTTAGCCCGATGCTTAATCCATAGAAAGCCCACTGCTTTGATTTCACCGATGACACCATTAGCCGAAGATTTCGACTTTTCAAAGATTAGTTTGTTCCTGGCCTTCCATATCATCCAACAAGAGATAAGAAGAATAGCATGTATGAGATTGTTGCCTCTCTTCGAAGTCCTCAAGGAGCGATGAAATAATAAGATGTCTTTGTAACCGAAGGCAAAGATAGGAGGAATCTTTAACCAAGACGAGACCCATGCCAACACTTCATTTGCGAACCGGCAAGCAGAAAATAGATGATCAAGAGTTTCTGTAACCTCATCACAAAACGGACATAATTGCGAGTCAATGTGGGTATTCCGAGCAGCAAGACGTCTTTGGATGGTAATCGGTTCAGGAAGAGACGCCACCCAATTACCCAAAGATGTTCACTTTTAGCGGAATCCATTTATTCCACACAAAACCCAACATGTCAGAGGTGTCAGATTGGTCACCGATAAGTCTGCGAGCCGACTTGATTATTCCTTTTTTTTTATTGGGCTTGTAGCCTAGTAGTAAAAACATGTATTGAAAAAATGTGTCTTTCAATAAAGTTGAGGGTTCTAATTTTGGTTTCAACATTTAAAATTTTATATAACTTAAAATTCTTCATTATTCCTTTTTTTATTGGGCTTGTAGCCTAGTAGTAAAAACATGTATTGAAAAAAGGTGTCTTTCAATAAAGTTGAGGGTTCTAATTTTATGGTAGAATAAAGTGTAAATTTAGAATGTGTGTACATGATTAAACTCTTATCTTCATACACTATGTAGTTAATATCCAGATACATCAATAATATATTGGTCCCCACTGAGATAACGATGGTCAGAATATCGTTACCGATAATATCGGCGATACTGACCGATATTTGACCAATATATCACCGATTTTCCTGATATCAGTACCTTTCTTCTTATTTCAATCATTTGTATTTCTACTTATTGCTGCTATTAGTGTTTTAAGTCTTAATTGTTAATTGTTACTATTAAATGTTAGTGTTTTAAGTCTTAGTTAGTTCCTACTTGCTACAATTGTTAGTGTTTTTCCAGTTGCAAAAGATTAATTTGTTAAGGGTTATTGGATTTTATCACCCTCAACTAGTCGGTATTGACCGCTGCCACTCTCAACTATCACTTTGACTTCCACCACTCCCAACTTAACACTTTGTGTATTGTGTGACTTCGGTTGAGTGGTTTTCGACTCCCCTTTTGTCTTTTAGGACCAAATTCACCTGCAGTCATTAGTAATTCACAAAGTGTTAGCCTAATATCACCAAGAACACAAGTCAAACACTAAGAAAGGTTCATCTACGGAGTGACACAACACACTAAGTGTTTAGTTAGGAGTGGTGGGAGTCAAAGTGATAGTTGGAAGTGGCAACAGCCAATACCCAATAATTTGGGGTGATAACATCCAATAACCCATTTGTTAATAGTAGAAGAATATACTGAATTGTTAGTGTTAAATTGCTATATATATAAATTTAGCATGATATTAAAATTACCGATATTCCACCATGATAACCGATATCTTAAATATCGTTATTTGACTGATAACTGATATTTTACCGCATTTAACTAGTTAGTTCATATATACACTGATATACTTACAACAAGTATCTTAGAAGACCATTCATGTGCATTTCTATCAAATCTTCTCTCTCAAAAGTGCTTGTTTGAAGGACATCTGTTTTATTTTTTCTAAGTGCTCCTTATGATTTCATATGACCATTTTAATGATTAACTAGATTTTGCCCCTCCCGCGTTGCGGGGCACTAAGCCGAATATTTCTCTCTCATAATATGTCCGTCTGTGTTTTGATTACTTGTACATACTACTCATAACTCGATCTAAAAAAAATTACATTGAGTCAAACAAAAACAATAGAAAAACAATAATTTTAAACTGGGGGAAAAATAAAAATTACACCGAATCAAACATTTAAAACAAAGCACTACTATAGTTTAAAAAAAAAACTAAAATGATGGCATGACTGTAATTTTACACTGGGGTCAAAGTCGTAATTTGACTGGGAAAACAAAGGAAAATGATGGCAAAAATGTAAATTTAGATTGAGGCAAAATTGTAATTTGGCTGGGTGAGGAAAAAACAAAACTAATGGCAAAACTGTAAACTTAAACGGGTCAAAATCGTAATTTTGAATCGAGGGCAAAATGGTAATTTTTAGTTGGGGCGAAAGCATAATTTTATTATGAACTGAGGGTAAAAATGTAATTTTGAACCGATGGCAAAATCGTAATTTTAAAGCGGGGATAAAATCGTAAATTGGTTGGGCCAATGGGGGAGTGCCAGACAGCTTCCTGACACTATTCCCCCGTCTTGTGTCTTTAGTTATACGCTAGGGGCAAAATCATAATTTTACTGGGAAAGCAAAAAAAAACGATGACAAAAATGTAAATTTAAATTGAGGGGGCAAAATGGTAATTTAGCTGGGAGGAACAAAACAAAACTAATGGCGAAACTGTAAATTTAAACGGGGCAAAATCGAAATTTAGAACCAAGGGCAAAATTGTAATTTTTAACTGGGACAAAAGCATAATTTTATTTTGAATTGGAGGTAAAAACGTAATTTTAAACTGATGGCAAAATCGAAATTTTAAAGCGGTGACAAAATCGTAATTTGATTTAGCATCAAGCAGGTGAACTACTGATCACCAAATTTGATAAATGTTATAGAGTTAATGAAATCAATTAAGTAATAAAATAATAAGATAATAAAAAATATAAATAATATTATAAAAATATTTGTGTACTGTTCATGCAAAGTTTGTTTTAATATGTATAATTATTTCTTATTAACTAGCACATCATATCGATCAAGACTGGTTACAGTTTTACTTAGTTACAATAACCAGTATTGAAGTTCGTCCAAATATACCATAGTTATACTCGTTAAGCATTTTTGGATGGCTTCATTTTTTTTTACAAATGCCAGAAAAATATATTACTAAGAGGTTCTTGAATGATATGTTGTATTGCATTGTCAAAAAGAAAACGAAAAAGAGTTTGATGAGTAACTTAGCTCATGTATATTACTTTTTGGGAACTAGTGTGGCAAAGCATGTCTACTATATGTCATCCAACTATATACTTGTGAAAATGTCTGATAACAAGTTATGCACCACTCCAGTTGACACCAGCCACAAAGTTGTATTATGGATCTGTCCCTTCTAGTCTTGTTAAAGCATTAAAACACTTGATACGCACTCATCTAGACATCTCATATGCGGTCTAGCGTATGTATGTATGTATGTATGTATGTATGTATGTATGTATGTATGTATGTATGTATGTATGTATGTATGTATGTATGTATGTGCATCAATTCATACAATAATGTATAAACAATAAGTGAGTAACACATATAGTCTAGCATATGTATGTATGTACATCAATTCATACAATAATGTATAAACAGTAACACATATGGTGTTTGTATTAGCACGTCTAGTGTAACCACTAACACATATAGTCTAGCATATGTATGTATCTACATCAATTCATACAATAATGTATAAACAATAACACATATAGTGTATGTATTAGCACGTCTAGTGTAACCACCAATGTATACACTTAAATGTCATCAATAATACATGTACTGTATTTTTACACCAAAGTATCATTAGTAACACATGTATCGTAGCACATGATTTTTCTATCTCTTTAACATCAGATAAAATATAGTACCGCACGATTTTGTTATCTTGTAGATCGACGACCTAAATGTGGCTATCATGAAAAAGCGGCTCTCAATTTTGAGGTGGCTCACGTATGAACGCTTCCTATATGTGTATGGGTGTGCATGGTTCTGTCCGGTTTTTAGGCAAAACCAAAACCGAAATGTCGGTTTTCGGTTTTTTAAAATGGTTTTCTCGGCTTAAGTTTTTTTACACTGGTTCGGTTCGGTTTTTGGCAAAAAATTATCTAAGATTAAAAAAAATAAAAAGTATAGATTAAAATATAAGAAACTTTCATATGTTTACATTTAAGTTAATATAGTTAACCTCTTTAATTAATATTGTTTACGTGAACCTAACATTCTAATCTATTTTTATGTTTCTTCAAAGTTTTTACTAAGGCATTTTCTTTTATAATAAATTAAAGATCATTTACTTTTTTATGTTAACTTTTGTTATTTCTTGTATGTAATAAATAAATCATTTCAATTAAAAATAAACATGTAATGTTTTTATTATAAACACTTAATATTCAAGAATAAAATTAATAATTTCTTTTAGCATTGTATTAAACACAAAAATATATGGATTGTAACTTATTGATTCAGTTTTTTCGGGTATTGAAAATGATTATCCGAAACCAAACCGAAATTTTCAGTTATTAAAAATTCAAAAACCGAACTGTCAGTTTTTTCGGTTCAGATCTTTTGATTATTACGGTTACAGTTCAATTATTTTAGTTTTCTGCTCACCCTAATGGGTGTGCATGATCCTCAAGAGCCACACTTTAGTGCTCTCAAGCATATTCCTACTAACAGCTTGAGAGGATGTCTAAATACATGTGATGATGTGAATTGATTTTGTCTAGTGTTCTTTAAAAGTAAATGTAATTATTGGTCTTTAAAACGTTAAATTAGTGACCAAGGCTAGTTTTTATTTTTTGAACGGCAAAATTCTTCATTTTGAGCCACCCCAAGACTTGAACTCCCACCATTAGATTGAGAGGAGCACATCTTTACCACTCCACTCTCCTAATATTGATGTCATAATTGTCTATTGGGACAACGGCAACACTGTATATATATCTCCGAACCAACCTGATATCAACCTACAAATCATATACGATAATAATTGTATTTGATAAAAGGTTTTCTAAGTAACTTGTGTGTTCTTCTGAAATGCATTATTACATTCACCACAAGACTTCCACCCTCACTATTTACTGACCTTTATATACTTGAAACTTTAAAGTTTGAATATTTTCATCATGCAGGGCCGGCTCAAACGAGAGTGAAATAAAGTAAGTGCTTTGGGCCACCACTTCCATTGGGCCTCAAATTCTAAAAAAAACATACTCTATAGGTGATGTTGGATTTAAGATTATTGATATTGAGATTTATGATTTATAATTATGTATACACAGAGATGATATATTAATAACAGGATCTAAAACAATTTTTTTCTTTTAGTTTTTATGAAAAAAAAATTATTTTCGTTTTGGGCCTACAATATATTTTGAGTCGGCTCTGTGCCTCTGTCATCATGAGAATTTTATTATGTAGTGTCTTAGTCCATGTTACTATAGGCCCATGCTAGCCTGGACAGTGGAGCCTAAACACTATTATCTATAAGGCTCCATTTAGTGCATAACTTTCATGGGAATTATAGGATTTCCATTTTGTGTGTTTGATGTGTATCTTCCAAGTGTGGTCAGTGGTGTATGTTTATTAGTTAAAGTTTATTTTCATGTATACTTTTACTTAACCAAATTAATTAAAAAAAACACCGTAACAGTTTTTTCACTTCAAAATCTTATATCAATATAAATACAAAAAAGACAACTATTAAAGAAATATATAAGAAAATAAAATTAGGAAATCTGAATCCAGATTTTTCGTAAATAATTGAGGAATCGAAATTTTATACAAATACAAAAAGTACCATGGCCCATGGGTGCATGCATTTTCTTCTTGTGTTTGTCGTTTTTGACATTTGGTATCATTTCAATGATGGTCCAAGGCAATCTATTTATAATATTTTCTACAGTTTTTATACATCATTTTAATCTATCGGTGGTTGGTTGTCAGCCGATCAGTCAGATTCTGTTACGCTGATGAATGCATGATTTCTGGTGCCAGTGAATTGTGTTACATACGTGATCATGTTGTATTCTTAAACATTTACTTTGTTTCATTGGATAAACGAATATTATATGATAAGTGTGTACGGTATCCTTCGGTACAGAAACAGCGGGGCAGTGTTGCCACGCTCCCCAGCCTCTCATTTCCCGCTTCGGCCCCCAATTGCCACCTCCCGAAGGCCATGGGCAGCAAGGGCGGACCCACCCTTTGGCCAAGGTGGGCGGCCGCAAAAAAAAAAATTAGTGTATATTTTAGGGAAAAAAAACCCGACCGCACCCCTTGAAAATATGGTTGAACACCTCATCCGCAGCCTAGCAAATAATTCATGGGTCCGCCACTGGCAGCACTCCAACGGCTGTTGCTCCCACTACCATTCCGCCCAAAGAGTGTGTATAAACAGTTGAAAGTGACTAGACGTAAATCAATAGAAATAAGAAGAGCGAATGATTTAGAAATAACAAAGCCGATTTGAGAGTCTAATGGTTTGATTCATGGTTTACGGTTTGAAAAACTGGTTTAACGGGTCGACCAATGGTTTATGTAGTGGAACCGGCTTTGAAACTGAAGCTGCCGAGTTTAAACATCTTTTTTCATGATTTAAATTTGCAGTATGCAGTTATACATGTATCATATCTATGAACATCATTATCACTAACAGAATTAAACTCTCTTCAAATAACAATAAATTACAGGCTACTAATATAATAAAACTAGACCACTGTCTTTCATTTAAATATCATCACACTAAGCAAGCATATATCATCACACTAAGCAAGCATGTACAAAACAAAATCTTGAATACAATTTTCAATTTTCATGAATAAATACTATATATACCCTACTTAACAACAAACAGCAAGCAAATATGTTGTCTAGTAAATTAAAACATAGCATAAAAATAAACTAATTCTAATGAAAACCCCTTGATCCTCTAGATTGAAAGAGCTCCAACCTGCTTTTTGACTCATGTAAAAGGGTCTCCACCTTTTCATTTGGGATCAAATGGGACTGTTTTGACGCCCATTCAAGAAAAGTAAGCACTTCAGCCTGTGCGAGATCTTCACTATCGGCCACATGTAGAGCAATGTAGCATAAAAGAGTCAGTGAAGGGGTTTGAACCATATGCTCCCCGAAATACACCAACTGGATTAAGTGTTTTGCTCCACCAGCGCTGATAATAGCCTTTGAGTGATCAAGGTGGAGGTAGTTTTCTGTGCACGCGAATTTCGTCAATGCAATGACGGCTTCTTTAGTAATCTCAGCCTCTCGTTCCTCGAGAAGCTGAACCAACGGTTGGATCATTCGTGACTCTGTGGCACGAAAAGTTCTAGCCAGGTTTCCAATGGCTCGAACACATGGAAGTAAGAGTCGCGAGTCTGCTTTTTCAATAATTTGTAGTAACTGCTCGACAAGAGCTTTGCAAGCCGGTGAATTCGGCTTAAAAGCGGATCTTCTCAAATCAGGGTCTTGCTCAGCTACACTAGTAATTTCCATGACCGCCATTGCGGAGTGGAATTTAACTTCTTCCGGGCCTTTCTCTAACAGAACAGCAAAGCAAAGTAGAGCTCGTGACTCGGTAATGCTTCTGCAAATGGTGGAATTATCTTTGGCAAGATACCAAAGAGCGCGTGCAGCCATTGATTTCATACGAGCTTTTGTTTCAGGGTCCTCTAACTCCCTCCCTTTGTGTAAGCCATTGGCCGACATTGAAAGACTTGAACTGTGATGAACGTTCAGCTTCTGATTCGAATCTGGTAACAACCCGTTGCTAGGTTTAACCCCGTCTTTCATAGTCATGGTGCTAGCAACGACATTATGCATTTTAAACGGTTGCTGATTCTTCAAACCAGAAGGATGAGAAACTCGACTCTTGAACTCATCATCATTTGTTAACTTGTTATTAGAACTCTCATGAACCGCGTTCGGATTATTACTAGCTAACACAACAGCATGAATAGAAGTCGGTTTAACACTAGTAATCGCATACTTACTATGCTCTTCAACCGTCTCAAACGCAAGATGCCCAACGAGCAACCTCACAATACTATGCTGCGCGAACATATCCTGACACTTGGGATAATGCTTCACAAGCTCCGAAACCGCCCACGCAACCACCGCCTGCACTTTCATCGGCCCCTCTTTCAAAACCTTCACAAACACCTGACAAACACCAGCATGAATCATCATCTCAACACTCTCATCATCCCGTCCAAGCAACCCGATCGCATTCGCCGCATTCTCCTGGCCTTCCGGCTTCCCCTCTTTAACCAACTTCAGCAACGGAACAACCCCGCCCTCCTCAATGATCAACTTCCCATACCGATCATTATCGCGGGCTAGCGAAACAAGCGAAGCGGCAGCATCCGACCTGTCATCCAAAGTTCCAGTATACAAAATAGCAATTTGCTCCCAAATCAAACATAATATAGGCTCATTAGCAGCAATAGGAGGAAGCCCTAAATACTCATCATTATTGTTATTCGGAGCAGAGACACGTAACAGCCATGACACATCACCGATGGAATTCTCAAGCTGAGACGACATCTTCCTAAAGGCAGCTGCCGGAATTAAAGTAAAGACACGCTTGACGAAACCATTGTTTCGACACTTAAGGGTGAGAGTAAGAGCTTTATCTAGAACCTGTTCGGTGTCGTCGATGATACGTTTTGTGGGGCGTTCGTAGAGATCATTGCTGGCACGTGCGGCTTGTCGGAGGAGACCGGCGAGTTTTTCTGTTTTGGATTTGAGTTCGGCGCAGTCTTGTTTGTTGTTGCAGGCTTCGTCGGCGAACTTGATGACTTGATCGGCGAGTTGGATGGGTCTTGCGAGGATGTGTTTGACTAGGTCCGCCATGTCGGTGGTGTGTTGGTGGTGGGTGGGTGGAGATTTAGGGTGGTTTGAGGTTGTGGAAATGAAGGGGGATAAAGAGGAAGTGAAGAGGTGGGTGACCTTGTCTTTGAGGGTTCAGAGTTGACGGGCTTTACGAGGTCAAAAGTCAACACATGTTTTTCATTGGTCTTCTTTCACATTCATACGTGTTCCAGGACACTGTGTTAAACTGTTAATTATCTTGTTACCAGTGTTTTTTTATTTTTTTTATTGGTAAATTTTTCTAACATTTTTTTGAACGAAAATAAAAATGTTAGAAAAATTTACCATTAAAAAACATAAAAAAACACTGGTAAAAATCTCTATCTCCATCTATAAAATTGATCTAAAAACCCATTTTTTATAAATTTTATTTACTTTTCATTTCCAAAACATTCCACAACCAATTCATCTCTACCCTTATCTCACTCATAAACATTTATTTTATTATTATTTTCTTTTTTCTACACACTCACAAACAAATAAAAAGAGTTGTATATAAGTCTCTAAATATAGAGGAGTACTTTACTATTCTATAAATATTTTCTATAATAGAGAATCCAATGTAGTGTTGCTTTAGTTGTTTTCTCTATATTCCTCTCTATATTATATAGAAAGTATAGATATAGAGGTTCTAATGTAAATGCTCTAAGGATTCGAATTCACAACATAACATTTATAAGAGAGCACACCATATCACTAGACCAATAACTCATAGTTGAATGTTTTCTTATTGTTTTAGTTTCCTTGTTTAAGTTTATCATTCTGTATGATTATTATTTTTATTTGTTATTACAGGTAATTTGATAATGTAATGGATAAGGTTTTGCCTCTTGGTGAGGGTGCAAATCCCATTAGTGATAATTAAGCCACTAAAAATAATAATGATAATGTAATTATGAGGTATTGTTTGATAAATGTTGAGACTTGTTTTAAGAAACTATATTAGTGTGTATAACTGAGGAAGAATTTACAAATTAATAAATCCCGACGGCCTAATTTTATATCGCCAAGGAAAAACACCCTTATCTCCTATCAAAAAATTCCCAATTCTCCCTATTGAATTCGATCTATAAGTATGCTAGATCCGCCCCCAATTGACATAGAGATAATTATTAAAAATGACTCGATTCTATGGGAATCTTCTTTGATAATGCAAAAATATTTATTTTTAGAAAATAGCTATTAGATGAAACCGTTCACACATGAATGTTTCTAAAGCTTTTGACCAAGATGTTTGCATATCCTACACAACGACCTTGACTTCTATCACTTTATTATTATTTTTATTTGTTTTGATTAAAGATTTATGTAAAATATGCAACTTTTATAAATTCTCATAATTTTTAAGGCAATATGATAAATAATCAAACTAACTTTGAAGAAAATGAATATATATACACACTTAAAAAGGGTATAGGGGAAAGAAGTCAACAAAGACAACCAATAAGGAAAGTTTACTATACATTATGATTATGATGTGACAACTACTATTTATTAGCTTTGTTTTTTAATATATATGATAATATATAAATTATCTTTATGTGAAATATGCAACTTTTATAAATTCTCATAATTTTTAAGGCAATATATAAATTCTCATAGTTCTATTCTTTCATTCTGCTATCCTTTTGTATCATTATCCGCAACCTATATGATGTTTAACATATTTTGATTGTTAATTTGTTATTCAATAATATCACTAAACACTACTTAATTATTGCTTGTTAGTCACATAAAAATTGATTATTAATTTGTACCTTATTTAGATATTAGATGCTAACTAATTACTACTTGTTGAGACGTGAAGATTGTTGATACTTCACAGTAGGTTTGAATCTTCTTTATAGTTACAAACTTATTTGATTTGATGATGATAGTATTAATGTTAAATACATGTGGATGTTGTATTTGGGGATTTGGGATCATAGTAGTAAAACTATATAAAGATGATAATTTACTTTAGAGAATTATGACTAAAATTTAGGTAAACTCTAGGATGTTTCACATGTGTAATTGTCGGGTGACTGACAAAAGTTAGTACTTTAGTTTCTTCAATTGGAGTTGCTAAACTGTAGATGGTCAATTCAACATTACTTTAGATAACATAGAGGAATATTGATTATTGATAAACATGGTCCATTATGAACATATAACCACTATATGGTTGCCCATAATTTTGTTTTGGGAAAGTTCGTCAACATTGTAGGTATATCATGCTATCAAGTACTCTTAAAATGTAAATCGCTTTTAAGAACCAATATGAAGTTATGAAGCAAATCAAGAATTTTAGATCTACACTCAAAAATCCAAAATGTATAATGATGACCCATCAACAAAAAGTATTTTGGTGATCCCGCAGGTTAAAAAAAAAAATCATTTTTGATACACATAATATCAAACAAATGTAATCCAAATAAAAAAAATCTAGATCCACCACTTTATGTTGTCATTGTGCTTGTTATTACATGTGTAACTAAGGATTAGGATCAAGTACAAAGGATCCTAATTGTAAGAAGTGTACAAATGCTTCTAAAAAAACCCACTACACACAACCACCTCCACCTCATTTGTTATGTAAAGTTAGATTTATTCAACACGTGTAATACACAGGTTTTTTAATGATATAATTTTTTTTATTATTTGATAGATTTTTCAACCCGACTATACATGGGTTTTTCTAAAGATACGACGTTTTTAGTATTTAATATACAAAAATACATGTATTTAATCTGTGTAATACACACGGTTTTTAAAGATATAACTCTTTTTTAGATCTATTCAACACGTGTAATATACGAGGTTTTTAAGGATGTAATTTTTTATTATTTGGTAGATTTATTCAACCCGATTATACACGGGTTTTTAAAGATACTACGTTTTTAGTATTTAGTATACAAAATTACATTTATTTAATCTGCGTAATACACATGGTTTTTAAATATATAACTTTTTTTATTATTTGATAGATAAAATTACATTTATTTAACCCGTACAATATAAAGGGTTTATAAAGATATAACTTTTTTTATTATTTAATATATAAAATTACATTTATTCAATCCGTGTATAAAGGGTTTATAAAGATATAACTTTTTTTATTATTTAATATATAAAATTACATTTATTCAATCCGTGTAATACACGGGATTCTAACCTAGTAATTATATAAAGATAGCTACTACTTGGCAATAAGACATAAAAGTCTGGAGAAATATAATAATCGGTTAACATATTTAAATATACCATTTGCAATATTTTATGTTTAATATCTTTGAGTTCACAACGGTTTAATGTTATTATAAATTTATCTTAAGACTTTTGCATTTTAAACTAATCTTTCTATACTAATAAATAAAAATCATTTTTGAATACGTGTCATTCTCCGATAATTTCTCATCTTTATTTTTCTATTTATCTCTTTTATTAAAAATAATAATAATAATAATATCTTATAGGGAGGGGGTGATTAAACGATATATTTTTTGCGATGCTTCAAAAGAAATTTTATATCTCAGTATTAATTTACTATCTGATTTTACTTCTACAAAAAATGGTACACGTTTCATTTGCATATGGAATAAAGGAATTGGCAAATATGTAATTCGCTTTCAAGGGAAAAAAACAATCAATGGGACCATGATATGGTCCTAAAATAATTGTCTTGCATTAGAATGGGTCCTATTGTAATCAGTAAACTTGATACTGATATATTTTTATAGGTTCCTAATATTGGCACACGTGAATCTTTAAATTGACACTTTCAATATGGGTCGTATAGGTCTATACGGGTCGTATTGCTTTTTCAATTTCCAATAAAGACTGATGTGTCAGATTTTGTCTATTTGATTGGACATATACGGGTCGTATAGGTTTATATGGGTCGTATTGGTTGAGTTTTTTTTTTTACAAATTTTTTTATACATTTGTTTATGGTTTTAACAAAGTTTTCTAAAAAAAATATTTTTTTTTAAATAAAAACTTCCTTAATTTTTTTAATAATAGCATGTACAATGTAGTATAGTATAGGTGAGGTATAGGTCCCGTATGAGCATATATAGGTGTAATAAAGGTCCCGTATATGTATCATATAGGTTAATTTGTAATTTTAAAGGTATTTTGTTTCTATAATGTATTTAAAGTGTTTTTTGTTTGTTTAATGGATACAACACGTAAAGTAACCGGCAATATACGTCAAAATAGGACACCGTATAGACATAATACGACATAATACGGAACAATACGACAAGTAGAGACATGCTACGCTATAATACACGATAACACGACACGTTAAGACAATCTACACCCTAATACGACACTTACAGACTATAAACGTGACAATACCAAACGTCACCGACACGACCCGTACAGACAATATATGCCATAATACACAAACATAATAACAATTTACGTCATAATACGACATTTAACGACAAAATACATCAATTAATGATACCGTACGGCGCGTATACATACAACACGACATGATAGAGTATAAGTGGATTCCAAACAACATTACACGTAATCATAGAATAGATACCACATAGAACCGAACGTCACCGGAACGACTCGTATAGAAGGTGTTCTTCATAAAACGACACGAGGAAAGATTCTATATATGTCCAATCCAATCCCCAGTGGTGGTGGGACCAACCAAGATGATCGAAAAGGCAAAACCTAAAATTATGAAATTTTGATTTTACCTCTATACGCATCGTATAGGTCAAAACTGGGTCGTATAGTAGGCTAATACGAATCATATAAACCTATACGATCCGTATAGACCCCCTGAATTCTCAAATAAACAAGGGGTTAATTGATAAATCAGGGGGTCTATACGAATCATATAGGCCAATACGATCCGTATAGACCCCCTGATTTATCAATTAGCCCCTTGTTTTTTTAGAATTTAGGGGGTCTATACGAGTCGTATAATGGTACTATACGGCCCAATTTCGACCTATACGATGCTTAAAGGGGTAAAATCAAAATTTCATAATTTAAGGGTTCGCCTTTTCGGTGCGTATACGGGCCGTATTTTGTCATTACGTGTCGTTTTATGAAGTATATGCTCTATACGTGTCGTACCGGTGACGTTCGGTTCCATGTGGTATCGTATTCTATGAGTACATGTAATTTTGTTTGGAATTTACTTGTACTCTAACGTGTCGTGTTGTATGTATATGCGTCGTACGATATTTTTACTTGACGTATTTTGTCGTTACATGTCGTATTATAACATAAATACAATAGTATAAGTATAGTATCTATTATATATAATAAATGAAAGTTATTTGGGCCATGTGTCACTTATTTAGGGCATCGTTTTTCCCCTTTTTCGACCCAACAGTAACCACTGCCCTTTATTCTCACATTTTCACAAACCCTATTTCATTCTTCTCCTTCACCTTTCCATACAAGATCCCCTTTCTCTCTGCTGTTCATCCTTCTCCTTCTTCACATTTTCATCTCACCAACAACGTCCGGCAGAGGTAAAATGTGACTTTACAAAAACTTGTCATACCAACATTCCCATATGTTTACAACATTTCAAAAAACATATTTATAAGTGTTTGCATAATTCACTTATAACAAAACAAATCAAGATTTGACGCGGAAGCTTCATTTAACGTGTGTTCGGTTCTTGCTCGTCGCTTGATCTTCATCCGGGACTCTCGACATTCACCTATGATCAAAACCAACTTAGAAGTCAGTTTTGATAGTTAAATAACAAGACAACAAGGTAATTGGGTCAAATAATCAAAATAAACAAAATAATCTAAAATTTAAAGAATTTAGCCCGTCGCCGCGTGCCACAGCAAACCCTTTTGGCCATGGCGCGATGCCACGGCTTCATTTTGACAGAATGTTTGCATCAGTTGCTGCATATTCCCAGCCAAGCTTGATTTTACGAAAACGAGCATAACTCTTTTGTTATTGATCTGATTTACACGATTCTTTTTTCCTACATGATCGTAATTTAATTCTCCATCACATGGAGTTAAAATCCGACATCCGGATTAAACAAATTTGAGATTTTTAAGCCTTCGACTTATTATCTTTTTACTAAAATTTGTCCCGTCCATGTGTTTATCAAATAAACATGTTTGTTTGACCCCCATTTTTCACGAACCCTTTATCTCCAACATTGTCTATCATATTAGGTTCCAGTCACGGGTTCCTACGCATTATTTACCCATTTTACTTGTAATCTTACTTTGACCCATTAAGGGTATTTATGTCCTTTTAAGCATAAATCACGCCCATTTCTCGTATGCCTCATAATTTCAACCATTCATATTGATTGGTCTTCCACCACAACTATGATTGTGGTGGATTTAATGTAATAGACTATTTATTCCTAGTTTTTATCCCTCGAATAAGCCCTTCTACAGCAAGACGCATTTAAGGCATTCAACCCTTGAAAGTTTATGCCTTCAAATCTTATACGCATCTAAAGGTTACAAAATCATAATATAAGTTTCTAAACAACCTCTAACGGTCGTTTACCCGGTTCACCCGTTAAGGGCTTTTTGGTCAATTCTAGTCTATTAGTTTACAACAAAAGACTCTCACCAATTATTGACCAAAATAGCACTTTTAACTACAACATAATTTTGCGTACCTGGCCCGGGTCAACAAATAGACCCGATTTATACCTTGCTTTTATTATCACATGTTCTATGGCAACGCAATTATCCGAGTTGCTAATCGTTCCTGTTAACATAAGACTCGACAACCATATTAGTCGATATTGTCAAATGATGTTACCACCACCATTTGACCCGATTGGCCTATATGGCCAAACCTTTACATGTGTAGCAAAAACATGGTTTTTGTTACCAATTTGCCCATCCGACCCATTTCGGATTTTTCCTTTCATTAGATCCCTTTCTTACTTACTTAGTCCATTTCGGCTCACGCCATGAGTACCCTTTTAACTTCGGTTTACATTAGTCAACACTTGACCAAATTCCATTTCTACCCTTTTTCTTAACGTTAGATTACACCATAAGGTAATGTTATCGAAAAACTCATAGTTTCTTAGTCCTTTCATGACCAATTTACCATTTCACCCTTTTTACCATAACCCATGGTTCATATTGTTTATATTAGTCCGACCCGCATCAATTGTGTCGGAAATCGATGTTTCCCATATTATCTTTATCGTATTTATAATCATACAATAAGCAAATATTCTACAAGGGGTTGTAAGTTTCACTTACTTCTCATCCGGTTTACGCTTCTCTTCTCGTGCTTGATTCATTTGACCGCTTCTTTCCCAAGCCTCCACCTAGCTCGTTAAGCATCAAACTATTTTCAACATTTACAAGGCGGTTAAATTAGTCATTAACAATCACGACTATTCCACCTCACTTATTTTCTATGTCGAAACTACTATTCGACTTCCTCGTTAGTTAACTTAGCTTATTAAAGTTAACTACTTTCAATCACATGATTTACAACATTAAGTCTAAATCAACATGATGATTAGAACTCTTCTTGTTTCATATTTCGCCTAATTTGCCTTGTTATTCAAATGTGCTTTTCACTCGAAATTTCAACATCTTAGCTTTCATTTAGGCATTTTATCAAACACCTATTGGGCAGAATTTGTATACTCCATTTATCAAGTTCATGGTTATTGTTTTAACCAAGTTTTAACATCAAGTTCAAGCCTCTAGGTCTAGTGTTTATGAACAACATCTAGAACTTATATTGCAACAACAATTTTTCACATACTTATCATCACTTTTCTAGTATTCATCATAGTGCCATAAAACCCACTTATCACCTACAAGGTCTTTAGTTCAATTTCTAGTTCTATGGCACTATTTTTACTAATTTCTCATATAGGGTTTGTTCCTAGATTCATACACATATCAATTTTGCTATAATATTCGTCATTCACACTAAAATTTCATTCATGCATGATTATCAAGATTTCAAAACTTCACCAAAATACAAATTTCGACATACCTCATGATTCCCATGATTAGGTGATCGCTAATATATGTTCAAATTCGAATTCGGGCTTCAATTAGTCTTTCAATTTGAAGGAATTAGTTGAACTAGGGTTAACACCCCTAGTTCCTTGCTCCTGGTCGCCCAAACGCACGCATACACACATTTAGTGTGTGTGTTGTGATTTTATTTCTTATTTGTCACACCCCGATTTTTTTTCACGTGTCACCGGTGGGCCCGGTGGGGGAGTATCGTGACGTGGTTGGCAACATCATGGTCAAACAACACAATATAATAATGCACAGCGGAAGCATAAGATAAATATATTACATTCCGAATATAAGTAATGTCAAAGTATTACAACGGAAGGTAAAGGATCCACAGGCGGATCAATAAAAGAAAACTGTTCAACAGACTTTAGGCATCTAGAACTTGCAAGATTCCCTAGTGACGCCCTGAGCTCCCAGCCAATTACGCATAGTACCTGTCACTTAACCTTTTGGAAAATACGTCGGTTTACACTGGTAAATACAATTAACTGACTCATTTTGGAAAAGAGTTTGAAAAGTGATTCGAGTGCAAACGGCACAAAATATCTTGACACATTGATTAAAATGCACAGAGGCAAAATTAATCTTTTATACTTGGGACAATTTTGTTAATAAAAATCTTGTATCCGATTTACATGGCTGTCCAACATTTAGGGCCGGTGATTATACAATACAAGCCGGACAAGATTAATCGACACACCACAAATATAATCTCACAAGAAGATACCCTTACGAGTGAGTATACGTTATACATATGCAACAGGAGGTGTTTTGCCTACACCTTGTGCTTACGTTGTGGCCATTCACTTTTTAAAATGAGCCAAGGATATCCAGGACACGGTCATTAACCCCCAATGTTATTTATTATCAATCAATACAGATTAAAACGGGATTATGCAATTTAATCATCTCCGATTAAAAGGTTTCTACACCCGACCAAGCGGTATTTTTATAATACCGTATCCCAAGCCCGTATAAGGGAAAATAAGTTAAAAGTATTTACCAGTGTAAACTGACGTATTTTCCAAAAGGTTAAGTGACAGGTACTATGCGTAATTGGCTGGGAGCTCAGGGCGTCACTAGGGAATCTTGCAAGTTCTAGATGCCTAAAGTCTGTTGAACAGTTTTCTTTTATTGATCCGCCTGTGGATCCTTTACCTTCCGTTGTAATACTTTGACATTACTTATATTCGGAATGTAATATATTTATCTTATGCTTCCGCTGTGCATTATTATATTGTGTTGTTTGACCATGATGTTGCCAACCACGTCACGATACTCCCCCACCGGGCCCACCGGTGACACGTGAAAAAAAATCGGGGTGTGACAGGTTGGTATCAGAGCCAACATTGAGTGAATTAAACACTAGCTTTTTGTGTTTAATCTCAATGACACAATTGCACATTCCTAAATCTTCTGAGTCTAGACTTAACATAGGAATACTTTCAATCCTAGTCTTGAAATTTTACTTCCGAAATTTTTATTGGATACGTCGCCAAGCGAAGAAGCCGTAATAGGAGTCCTCCACACCAGGAGCCTAGAAATGCTGAGCTTCGTACCGCGACTATAATGAAACGAGCATCCAAAGAGAAAGCATTCAGAAGTAACGTGAAGAAGAAACTCCTTTTGCTAAAGATCGTTTCCTTAATAGTCCTCATAAGGACATATTTATCTTTCAATCCATTCGAGGACACATTGTCCCTTCAAAGACCCGCTTAGGGCAACTCTGTACTTTTATTTTCATTTAATGGATTGATTAAATTAAGTTTTCATTCTAAACATGAAATATGAAATGAATGGAAAATAACATCCCTTAGAAGGGAAGTGCCTACGGGCTATAATTAACGTCCTCTGAGACTAAAGACGGTGGTAGCCTACAGCTCCCTGTCAAGAAAAGGTAATGAACTTTGATTCACACCTAAATGCCTCGATCCCAGACGATCATGGCTTATAAATTAAACTTGTCCAAGTGACTAAGCCTTTTGTGCTATTACTAAATGCCTCGATCCCAGACGATCATGGCTTATAAGTTAAACTTGTCCACGTGACTAGGCCTTTTGTGCCATTACAAATTCATAAATTGCCCTGATTCTCTGAAATCTTGGCTTATAAATTAAACCTGTCTACGCGACTAGGCCATTTGTGCTATCATTAAATTATAAATTAGGATTTATGATAAAAATCCTGAATAAAATAAATATCCTTACTTTCCTGCCAGTATGCAATTTAAAGGAAATCTTAAAGGTGAAACCTAGCCTACGCGGCCAAGATGGTGAAACCTACTCAAGAGATTCAAATCCTTGTTAACACCTAAGAACGTGTTAGCACTCCTGACAAATGTGATTCGATAAAATCACAACAGTCATCCTTATATTAGATTCTTCCAATTTTTCTATCTAGCCTAGTGATTTGGAAATCATGGCTTGTGTCATCCTATAAGATGATCACATTATAAACATCCGATAGTGATGAAGTGCCTACGGGCTAAACTTGTTGTCCGATAAGACAACGACAGTGGTGGTCTGTGACCTCCTGTCTAAAAGTATTGGACCAGGTCCAAGCATAACAGTCGGTAGGATCCATACGATCTCGACTAATAGCATCTGAGAAGATGAACATATTATAACCATCCCTCAGAAGGGAAATGCCCACGGGCTATATCTAATGTCCTAAAAGACAAAAGACAGTTGAAGTCTACAACTCCCTGTCAAGGTAATGAACGTGATTCAAACCTTAATGCCTCGATTCTCTGAAATCATGGCTTATAAAATTTAGAACTGTCCTTGTGACTAGGCCTT
The DNA here is from genome assembly GCA_030545235.1 of Helianthus tuberosus. NCBI lineage: Eukaryota > Viridiplantae > Streptophyta > Magnoliopsida > Asterales > Asteraceae > Helianthus > Helianthus tuberosus. The sequence continues at coordinate 145,260,541 of CM060399.1, forward strand.
TTTGCGCCACTTTAATATCCTTAATGTTTCATAACTAGGATAAATTATAATGGAAAATACTAATTTAATATAACTAACAAGTTAACCAATATGGTTTATATTACCATGGTTGATGAATCGTCAAAGATGATGATCCCATATTAATCTCTGAATAAATCATTGTTAATATTTATGTAGCAATCAAGCTACATGGCTGGATTTGATGAAGTTAACAGTCACTTGAAAGAGAGCAATGATACTACCAGAATTAATGTAACTGGAGCAGAACTACAGGCAATAATAGATTATGCAGTTGCTCGAGCACTTGATCGGCAGTATGATGAGTCAAATGATACCCACTCTAAGACTCTATCTGCGGCTAGTTGTAAGCCCCCTCTTAAAACACATGAGTCAAAGGAGGACGATGTTCATGACTTGTCAAATCAAAGGAGTATTCCGTCTAGACAAGTTGTGTTTCATCAAGAGGCACCAGTTAAGACCTGTTCATATAAATATTTTGTCTCCTGCAAGCCCAGAGACTTTACAGGAGAAAAAGGGGCCATCGATTGCATGACATGGCTCGATGAGATGGACGCTGTTGTTGACGTCAGCGGTTGTGCGGAGCAAGATGTTGTGAAATTTGTTTCACAATCATTCAAAGGAGAAGCGTTGGCATGGTGGAGATCATTGCTCCAAGCCATGGGAAAGGTTCTACTCTACAACTTATCTTGGGAGCAATTTGTTGCATTAGTCAAGGAAAACTATTGCCCCCAGCATGAAGTAGAAAAGATAGAATCAGACTTCTTGACTCTGGTCATGGAGAATTTGGATTGTCAGGCATATGTGACAAGTTTCAACACTATGTCCCGCCTGGTTCCTTATCTAGTCACCCCTGAACCTAAACGCATAGCGCGTTTCATTGGAGGCCTAGCACCAGAGATAAAAGGGAATGTTAAAGCATCTAGGCCAACCACATATAGGTCCGTGGTGGACTTATCCTTATCTCTCACCTTAGACGCAATCAGAATTAAGTCTGTTAAGGCTTCTTGCGAGAGAAGAAGTGAAAGAGAGGAGGAAAACTCTCATCAAGCTAACAAGAAGAAGAAGAAGGGAAGCTCAGAGCGCAGGAAGGATTCCGAGTTTAGGAAGAACTCGAGTCAGTCTGATAACAGACCCAAATGCAATAACTGCAAAAAGCAGCATTTTGGAAAATGTACAATAGACCCACGCGCTAAATTGTGTGGAATTTGCAAGACCAAGGGTCACAAAACCTTAGATTGCAAGGGGTTAAAGAACGCCGCATGCTACAATTGTAACGAAGAAGGGCACATCAAAACCAACTGCCCAAAGCTTATAAAGAAGCCTGGAGAGGCCAGGAAAACAAACGCATAAGTCTTCCGGATGAACGCCAGGAGGTGGTGCAGAAGGATAACTATATAGCAGGTACTTTTCCTTATCAAGCAGTTTATGCAGAAATTCATTTGATGCTGACACATGTGATTCAATAATGAACGATCACTATTGGGAACTGTTGTCTCCGTCTTAGTAGGACTTCGGTCATTTAATACGAGATATAAATTGGCCGATGATACTTTAGAAAAATGCTCCAACAAACCTTAGATGGATATTTTATATCTAATAGGAATCACTCTTTTCTGATATTCCTATGGCAAGCTTTCAAGCTACCTAAATTCTTTAATATAATAAAGACAGATGTGACGTTTTGATCCTCTGTCAGAAAAGTGATGGACTAGGTCCAAATCTTTAATGCCATTGATGGTCTTTTGCGACCTAGGCTAAGTAATATTAATATATTTTTAATAACATTCATTAAGAATGTTAGTGCTATGATAGCCTGTATAGGTTATTGACACCATGGTTTGTATATATTAAGGCCATCAGAATAAAAATATAGTAGTTGTTGGATTTCAACTGAGAAATTGTTTTATTGGTGTTAGGAACCAATAGAAAGTAATGGCAAACTCGGATAAGACAACAGTCGATCGCGCCATTGATGGCACGACGCATGCTAATGATGCTGAAATTGTGAACCTTAGAATTTCCAAAGATATTCTTCAAACTATGATAGACGCAGCTGTTGGAAAAGCTGTGAAGAAGGCGGTGAAAAAGTTCAAGGAGCCCCATGCTGCTCGGTCCAAATTTTATCTAGGACCACACTTCCTTACTCTAAAGGAGGATCCCGTTCATGCCTCTGATGCAAAGGATGAACTAAAAAGGAAAAGGGAGGTAGATAACTCCCAGAGTTCTAAGAAAAAGAATAAACAAAAGTCCAATCAAAAACCTGTATGCAAGATTTGCAAGAAGCGCCACTACGGGAAATGCAGATTTGAGTCTCAGCCTCTACCGTGTGGAATTTGCAAATCCAAGGGACATAAAACCATGGATTGCAAGAAGTTGAAAGATGCAACCTGTTATGGTTGCAACGAGAAGGGGCATATCAAGACCAACTGCCCTAGGAAACAGAAGAAGCCCGAGTAGGCCAAGATAACAAACGCACGAGTTGTCAGGATGAACGCCCAAGAGATGGGGCAGAATAATAATAGTATAATATGTACCTTTCGTTATCAAGCAGTTTATGTAGAAACTTATTTAATACTGGCACGTATAAATATATTATGAATGATAAAGGTTGAGAACTATTGTCTCCACCTGATTAAGACTCCGGTCCTTTAATGCCCGGTAGAAAGTGACGATGTTACGTCGAAAATGCTCCAACAAATCCTATATTGATATTAATATCTATTAGAAATCACTTTTTCTAATATCCTTATAGCAAACTTTTGGTTGCATACTTAAGGACTCAATATAGTGATAAAAATCGAGTGGTTGCCTTAAAAATCAAGTCCATATTGTGAGTGATAAGAAGCAATTAATTATCAAGACTCCTTATGAGACAACCCTCGTAATTACACGTGTCCGTACGATTAATTAATATTAAACATAAAAAAAATGGTGGAACTGACCGTCCCCGGAATCGAACCCGGGTCTAGGCCAGCCGCACCCTTTCGCGCGCCTAGCCAACTGAGCTAGGTGCCTAGTTTGTGAAAATCTCCATTCTAATTTAATATAAGCACTTGTACAATAAACTTCCTTATCATTTATCAATAATAATTTCTGCTAAGTGTCCTGTTTTTTTTAATACAGGCAATAATAAATCTTCATGAACCATAAACTTAGCAAAATTTTATTATCATCCACAAGGTATAACTACCAAGGAGACCATAGTAACCGATTCGTATAAATCGGCAAGGAATCGTTCCGAAAAATCTAAGAGCACTCTTTCTTTGCATAGAGTACGACAACGTATATTATTTTAATTATTTTCTCATTGTTTTCTATCGCCTGCGAATGCCAAACTATGTTTGATAAAAGTGTCATATGAGGATTGGCGTATCCTAGTGTGTCCCATATATTATTTCCATGTCTGATCAGCATGGAGGTTTAATGCATGGAACCCCTGAGATATCCCAATGGTCATATTGTACTAATGTCGACTAGTAGTATTCAAAGGAGATATCCGGAATAGAACTATCCAAATAAATATTCCTCGGTAAAGGAATATGGGGAATCATAACATGAACGTGTCACTTATTAGACACAAGCGTTGATGAGCGAACTGGAGCCTGAGATATGGAAATCTCTGTAACCTCCTTGTACTTTGATTATCTTCTCCTAAGTTTACCCTGTTTACCTCCCTAGAGGCAAGTAGAGTTATGATTAACATCCCGCTTTGGGTTAGAATGTTGTAAGAACTCAATATTAATTATGGAATAACCGAAAACCTGATTAAGTAAATTTTAAAATAGGAGATTCATATAGCCTAGCTCGATATTTCAGAACAAGATAGTTGTTAGATAAGAAAGACGGTTCATTTTTCTCATGCACTCATTACCGCAACCCTATTTAGACAACGATTAAAATCGCCATCAACTACCCAGGATCGTCGAATTGTTCGACTAGCTGTAAGGATTAGCTACTCCTTAATATCTGTTAAAAAGTGGTTGGAATAACCACCTCAAGAGAAGCTTTTCTATAATAGTTGGTATAGAAGTATCAAGGTTCCTCCTTTAGAGACCTTGTATAAATGAAATGTTAAACCTCTGTTGTTAGGACAATAGATTGGTAAGCCCAATATAGAGGATCTGAAAGTTGCATTGGAAACAACAAATAAGATCATACAGATTCCTAATCATCTGTAAGCTACCATTATTAAGCAGAGGATACTCCCTTTGTTTCAGTAAATCTCGGGTCGAGATTTATTTTAAGGGGGTGAGGATGTAACACCTCGAAAATTCGTGTGTAATAAAATAACGACACGTGTCATGTATGACAACAAGCGTTGTAAACCCGGACTTAAATAAAAGTATTTTGGTAGGATTTAAATATGGCGTTATGTTAAATTTACCTCTGAACGACCTCATATAAATCCCAAGACCCTAATACTTATTATCAACATTTGATATAATCCGGTAAATGCCCACAATAATTTAATTCATGCACAAGAATGGAATGCCACGAAGGAAAAGCATGAAAATCCTTAAATTTCGGGACTTTAATTTGAATTCTAAGACAACAAACCAAAGTGGTAGGGTATGTTCAGCATTTAGACACTTATTGGAGGCCCCCTATTGATAAAATAAGTCCCACATTCGAAATATACAAGTTGCCCTTTCGAAACACCAACAAACAACAACATTTTGGTCCCTGATGTATGCTTACGGACCGTAAGCATATATGTGCTTACGGTCCGCAAAGCAGCCCCCAGCGACCAGCAACTTGCTGCAGCCTGTTTAACGCAATTCTGACCCTCTTGGCCGGTATTTCTCACTTATAAACGACCCCTAGGCACCCCCTATATACTAGAAACATGTGTTGAACAATTGTGGAGTGTTGTAGACTTTGTTGTCATCAATTCATGGTGCCATGAACACTATATAACCCACATAAGTTGCAACTCCATGATCATTCCATTCTCAATTCAATTCTGATCAATTGGGGAGCTTTCAAGCTGATTACAAGGCATCCCTAATCATCATTAAACACCTTGTAAGTTGCCTAACCTTTCTAAATTAATTTTTAGCTTAGATATTTAGTTAAAAGTCAAACCGACGTAAACACGGTTTGACTTCGAGTTTAATTAATGATAACTCAGTCTTATCTCGATTTAAAAGTACCGTTAAGTAGGTAATCATATGGGTATTAAACCCTTATAAGGGCGCTTACTGATTCCAGACATAACTAAGTCAATTGTCGAGTCAAACGTTGACCGAAAAAGTCAACAGTTATGTAAATTACGATTTAATGCACGATTAGCAATACGTGATGCGTGTAACCTGTTTTAAACTTAATATAACTTGGTAACAAGTGTACGGACATGTCTAAACTGGTCAGACTCGACAACTCTCAGTTTTAAACCGGTTCGGAACCGAAAGTCACGAAACTATGACTTTTACGTTGACTTCAGTTCTGGCCCGAGTTAGATGGAATTGGAAATGCCTTAGAGCTTCATTAGGGTTGAGTTACATGATAGTATAAGCCTCTGTACTTGTTTCGTTGATTACCCAATTAATATACATGTTTCCGTTAATCGCTCATATGTTGACCATTATGCCCTTATTACCTTAAAACGTGATTTTTGGAAAAGTAAAAGTGTAGAAACCTTAATTACTGATATATAGACTTGTATGCAAAGTTTGACATCAGTTTGAATTGTAGAATAAGAGTTATGCTCATTAGCGTAATTACGGTGCTTTATGTTAATAAAATGGCGTAATTAGCGTATAGCCTAATTAAACCTACTTTTTGGTATCAAACTTAATACCCACTGATATAATATATTATTTTTGGATTTTTAAAGATTTTTAATTAATTTTAGACTGAGCATAACTAGTAGTCGTAGGCTTAATCAGGTAATTGTCGGTTTTGCCCTTACGGGCCATAAAATGAGTTTTACATATCTAAACGACTCCAAACCTTTTTCTACTGATCACGTATGTTAAATAAATTATTTTAAGCCTTCTAGAAAAATAAAAATATCAGATTTAAGTATTGAACCCGGAAAGGGCCTTTAATCGCCTTATTTAGCGTTTTTAACGCATAGTATGTTTTAAAATCATATTGAACATACCCGGGTTGATACCTACTGATATATAAGGCAAATTATGATATTTTAACAGTAAGAAAAGGTTGATTAACTCAGACTTCGTTTTTGAGCTTTTCGGCTTATGTGAAATTACCAAAATACCCCTACGGGGCATAGTTTGGTTATAAATGATAAATTTCACATATATGCTTTAGCCTACTGTTATAACTCATCAAATTGAGTATGTTTGCTGTTTACATCAGACATGTAACTCAGTTAAACATCTAAACGCTTTTACAAACTTTAAAATGACCAAACTACCCCTACGGGGCATAGTTTGCGTTTAAATTAGTTCGGGGCATAATGAAAGACATCCTACTGATGTCACAACATATTTGAAGCATATTAACTTAGGAAACCTGTATATGGCTCTTACGGATACCCGTTATGCTTATTACGCGTCGGTTCGGTTTATGTAACAAGTTTACATAAATTAGCCGAAACGGGTCAAACCTTATCGGTTTTATCTCAAAATCCAGAATGTGTTTAGTTTACCCATATTATACAAGTCTCCAAACTTGTCGGGTCTAAATCACATTCTATTCCGGTCTTCGCTTAATCATGCGTTTTGAACCGTAAACCTTTCCTTAAAACTAACCAGTCTAAGTTACGACTTAAATAAGACCCGTTAGGAATTTAATAGGTTAATAAAACCTTCGTTCCAGATTAAGAGCCCCAGTAGAAGTACTTGTGCTTGCTGATTAAGATATACGGCTGAGTGTAAATTGCATTGCTAGCTCAGGTAAATACTTTTAACTTATTTTCCCTTATACGGGCTTGGGATACGGTATTATAAAAATACCGCTTGGTCGGGTGTAGAAACCTTTTAATCGGAGATGATTAAATTGCATAATCCCGTTTTAATCTGTATTGATTGATAATAAATAACATTGGGGGTTAATGACCGTGTCCTGGATATCCTTGGCTCATTTTAAAAAGTGAATGGCCACGACGTAAGCACAAGGTGTAGGCAAAACACCTCCTGTTGCATATGTATAACGTATACTCACTCGTAAGGGTATCTTCTTGTGAGATTATATTTGTGGTGTGTCGATTAATCTTGTCCGGCTTGTATTGTATAATCACCGGCCCTAAATGTTGGACAACCATGTAAATCGGATACAAGATTTTTATTAACAAAATCGTCCCAAGTATAAAAGATTAATTTTGCCTCTGTGCATTTTAATCAATGTGTCAAGATATTTTGTGCCGTTTGCACTCGAATCACTTTTCAAACTCTTTTCCAAAATGAGTCAGTTAATTGTATTTACCAGTGTAAACCGACGTATTTTCCAAAAGGTTAAGTGACAGGTACTATGCGTAATTGGCTGGGAGCTCAGGGCGTCACTAGGGAATCTTGCAAGTTCTAGATGCCTAAAGTCTGTTGAACAGTTTTCTTTTATTGATCCGCCTGTGGATCCTTTACCTTCCGTTGTAATACTTTGACATTACTTATATTCGGAATGTAATATATTTATCTTATGCTTCCGCTGTGCATTATTATATTGTGTTGTTTGACCATGATGTTGCCAACCACGTCACGATACTCCCCCACCGGTGACACGTGAAAAAAAATCGGGGTGTGACATTATTTTTAATAAATTAGTTTGCCCACTTAGCGATATTAGTCCCTCGTGTTTTATTTTGTTTCGAAAGGGGCTATTATAACAACCCTCCCGAATATTTTTCGACACCCTAATATAATTTAAAATAACCCTATATGTCTCTAAATACACCCCATATGTGAAAACCGAGCTCAAAATACATTATGCCATTAAAAATAAATAAAAACAAGAAAAATGAGGTTTACTCGGGGCGCATAAGCCACCTCTTGAGCTTACGCGGGCCGCGACAGCTCTAGGGTCAGGTGAGCCCCGGTGTTAACACGTGTCAAGCAACGTATTGAACCTAGTCATGACTCGGATCACCTACACCTAGCTCCCCCTACGACGCGGGCCGCGTAGGCCTAAGCCTAATCTTACGCGGGTCGCGAGAGACTCAGAAATCAGCCCTATATAAGAAGGCATCGGGATTTCGTTTTCCGTCGCTCAATTCTTTTCTTTCTAAACGAATTTCTAAGAAGTAGGCATAATATACGGGTATTATATCCCCCTAATTAATGAAGTTCTGCCCCAATGTAAGTATTATAACCCCGGTTACGTATTAGATACGCTGCCCGATCGATCCAGGGTTCCGTAACGGCTGTCAGGGTTCTGTCCGACGTAGTCGTTGGAATGCCGTCTCGGGGAGGGTATTATTAATGTAAATAAAAGGGTTATTTTACTAACGCGTGTACATTGTGTAACTTATAGATTATCACCAGGAAACCCTTACAGAAAACCTAAGTCAGCAATGTGAGTAATCTCCTTTTTGTAAATTGCTTTTACAAAACCTTAAATGTTTTACAATGCTATTAAGCAGTGATTGAGTCTTTGTATTTCTTCAATTACTGCCGGTATGTTGGGGTTTTGTATACAAAATGTGGAACACGTTACCATTGGATAACGAGTTAGCCAATGTGTAATATGACCCACCAGTCAGGATTGACAATACTGAATGAGTAATTGTGTAGAAATAAACAATGTGATTGCTCTCAATACTGTTAAAGATAAGATGTTTCTTGATTAAACCGGGATTCACTCACCAGTATTTCCCACTGACAAATGTTTTTAAAACGCGTTTCAGGTAATAAAATGTAAAAGCCAATTAGAAGAAAGCCAGCTGGAGAGCACTGACAACTTGGAAAAACGTGGCTACAAAAGTTACCTAAAAGACGATGTTTTAAATTCAATAAAATAGGGTGCATCCCTATAAACGTGTTGTAATAAGAAACTTGGGTTTTACCCATGTGTTTACTATTATAAAATATGGTGGTTTTACTCTGATAAACATTTCCTAACTACGGTCCTGATGAAATTTCCGCTGCCAAATAAATAAATGATAAACAAAAATGATACCACCACAACTGGTCTCGCGGCCGCCCGTTCCCGGGACAGATAGGGGGCGGGGGTTGCGACAGAAGGTGGTATCAGAGCTAAGCCACTTATTCAGCCACAGAAGTGTTCTGATGACATCAATATATTATTCAAATTGTTAGGAAATTAATTATGAAAATACGAGCATATCTGTATTTAATTGTTATGTGTTATTTGACTATTTGTTAGTTTTCAGTATGAGTGATCAAGGACCCTCAGACGCGTATCGTCAGTTGTCCAAGTCACCTAGGAGTGAAGATACCTCTTCACAGCCTGCCCTCTCTGGATATGCCGCTGATAATGAAGAAGGAATGTTTGTCTTTAAGGCTCAGTCTGAAGAGCCATTCCCTCAGAAAAAGAGAGGATGGTCCAGTAAAGGAGCATTTGAGCGTAGGAAAAGAATGCGAAAGTTGCAACAACAGAGAGTCCTAGCAGCCGCTAAGCGAGAGTCAGATGCCCATACACAGGATATGCTTAATAGAAGCCTAGCTAATTTCCATATCCTAGCAACAACTGTTGCCGACCCAACTCTGGAACAACTAGTAGCCCCCAAACCCTTACCTTTATTCCCCACTCAGCCGATGGAGATAGAGAATAACCCTGAAAATCAAGTAGAAATGCATGATTTCAACCCTGAGGAGATACCTAGGATACCAGCCCCTAATCCTTTAGACCCGAATTATGATCCATGGTTCGATGATCATAGGGATTATGTGCCGCGCTATCACCTAAACGACGAACCCATGCCGAACTTAGCAGCCTATCCAGGTCTGGACCCTCTAGATCCCTACTACTACGACAACGATGAATACATTAGGGAGATTTTAGAGAATCCTTACCCTCAGGAGAATCCCATGCCCCAGTACCCGGACCCAGTACCAGCACCTGCACCCCCAATGAGTGCAGATAATGTGCATGAGCTCCGAACTTTCGGAGAAGAAATCTTGGGGAGTAGTGAAAGGATGAGGCAGGTAGGAGAGCGACTCGTCTGGAAATACGACGAGCGCAATATGGATTACTGGATGAACCCAGACCAGTAATGTGAAGGTGGAGTTGGTAATAATAATAATAATAATATTAATAATAATAATAATATATAATAATAATGTAAAAAATATATATATGTGTAATAATAATAATAAATGTTGTAGTATAGACCACTTTGTGGTTAGCAATGCATAGTGGTATTGTATTGCAATTTTTAAATTTCTAGTATTAGTGTGTATTTGACGCATACTATAGTAGAAAAGAGTAAAGTCGCAATGCTCGACGCTTTTGGTTAAGATGTGTGTTGTGTGGTTGTTGCCCAATTTATTAATTATTTTTTGATATTAATAATTGGTAAATGTTTAAAATCCAGATGGACGACGAGGTAAACCAGGAAAACCAGACTAACGATAACCAGAGTAACATTAACTTGGTTAATGAGAATCCGAACAACAACAACAATAACGGAAACCAAGTGGATAACAGTGCCATGCAGCATATAGTGGCACATGGGATAATAGATGCAATGCCATATATTATCAAAACAGTTAGGGAAGCCGAAAATACTAGTAAACATGATAGTAAGAGACCCTCTGAACCTGAAAATAGCGTGAACAATGGACCCGTACTTCAAATGTCCATTCCCAAAAGAAGGAGAACCGTGTCTTACGGTTGTTCTTATAAAGAATTCTGGTCTTGTAAACCAATGGAATTCTCGGGCAATGAAGGGGCCGTTGCATCTCTACGCTGGATAGAAAAGACTGAGGCAGTCTTAAGAATAAGTAAATGTGCTGAAGAGGATAAGATAATGTTTGCTTCAAATCTGTTTAAGAATTTAGCACTAGAATGGTGGAACACTATCCTCCAGTCTAGAGGAAGTGATAGAACTTACAATATGGGATGGGAAGAATTTAAAAACATGGTAAAAAGGAAATTCTACCCACCTAATGAAAAAGAACAGATAGCAAACAAATTCCTAAACCTTAGGATGATTGGAGTAGATAGTAAGGGTTATACTACATTATTCTTTGAATATGCCCGAATAGTACCAACCCTTGCTTCACCTGAACCAGTTTTAATCTCCCGTTACATTTGGGGATTAATTGGGGAGATTAGACATGTAGTCAAGGCAGCTAGACCTCAAACCATAGAAGAAGCTGTAGAACTAGCCAACACCTTGACAGATGAATTAGTCCGTACACGAGAAGAGGATCAAAGGAGGAACCTAACCTAGAAGCTTACCCAAGAATTTCGTTCTGGAAATTCTAATCGTGGGAGAAATATAGGTTCTACCTCTGCACCCTACTGTAAGTATTGCAAAAGGAAGCATTCAGGAAGATGCTCCATATACTGTAACTTTTGCAAAATATCTGGACACAAGGAGGAAGACTGCAGGAAAAAGATAAGCAACAGGATATGCTACAACTGCGGAGAACAAGGTCATATTAAGCCTAACTGTCCAAAGATAGATCCAGCCGCGAATACCAAAAATACTAAAAATGCTAGAGCATTTGTTCTAACTGCAGAAGAAGCAAAAATGATCCTGGATGTGATCACCGGTACGTTTTTAGTTAATGATGTTTTTGCTAAAGTATTATTTGACTCTGGTGCGAACCAAAGTTTTATTAATACTTCATTTTGCAAACTGCTTATTCAATCATTAACTAAACTTCCACAATAATGTCTATTAGAGACAGCAAATGAGGAAACCATTAAGAGTTCTGAAATCTTGCAGGGAGCAAGAACAGAAATTTTAAATCAGAAATTTATTGCAAATCTTTACCCCATGAATCTGGCAGGATTTGATGTTGTTTTAGGAATGGATTGGTTAATAGCTAATAAAGCCAGTATTTTATGTGATCAAAAGTCAATTCAAGTAAATTCACCAAGGGGTGAAAAGATCACAATTAAAGGAAATAAGTTCTCTAAATCCACAAAATTCTTCTCTGTGATGAAAACTGCAAGTTATATAAGGAAAGGATCATTAGTGTATTTGATTTCTATAATCACTAACACTAAAGGAAAAGAATTAAAGGATATTCCCATAGTATCCCAGTTTTCAGATGTATTCCTAGAAGAGCTACCAGGGCAACCTCCAGACAGAGAAGTTGAATTCAGAATCCATTTGATACCAGGAACCGCACCAATTGCCAAAGCACCTTACCGGTTGGCACCCGCAGAAATGCAGGAATTAAAGAAACAGTTAGATGAATTGTTAGAGAAAGGATTCATACAGCCAAGTTCATCACCCTGGGGAGCACCGATTTTATTCGTTAAGAAGAAGGATGGATCAATGCGTATGTGCATTGACTACCGTGAATTGAACAAAGTCACGATTAAGAATCGGTATCCATTACCAAGGATAGATGATCTGTTTGATCAATTGCAAGGAGCACGATTTTTCTCAAAAATCGATTTAAGGTCAGGATATCATCAGTTAAAGGTACAGGAAGATGACATTCCTAAGACCGCTTTCAGAACAAGGTATGGCCATTATGAATTTACTATCATGCCATTTGGTTTAACCAATGCCCCAGCCGTATTCATGGACATGATGAACCGAATATGTAAGCCATATTTGGATAAATTCATAATTGTCTTTATAGATGATATTTTTATTTATTCTAAAAACAAGGAAGATCATGCATCGCATCTGCACGCACTTTTAAATTTATTGAGAAAAGAAAAGCTATATGCTAAGTTTTCGAAGTGTGAGTTTTGGTTAGAGCAGGTACAATTTCTTGGACATTTAGTCAATCATGAAGGAATTCATGTAGATCCCACCAAAATCGAGGTGATTACCAAATGGAAAACCCCTGAGTCACCAACTGAGGTTAGAAGTTTCTTAGGATTGGCCGGTTATTATAGAAGATTTATTCGATATTTTTCTAGAATAGTCATTCATTTAACTAAGTTAACTTGTAAATCCGTTAAGTTTGATTGTTTGATTGGGGATCAAAACAAGAAGAAGCCTTTAGAATTCTTAAACAAAGATTAACCCATGCACCCATACTAGCGTTACCAGAAGGAACCGAAGATTTTGTAATCTATTGTGACGCTTCCAAATTAGGTTATGGATGTGTATTAATGCAACGTCAAAAGGTTATAGCTTACGCTTCTAGACAACTTAAGAATCATGAAGAGAATTATTCAACCCATGATCTAGAGTTAGGAGCTATAATTTTTGTCCTTAAAATTTGGAGACATTACCTTTACGGTAGTAAGTTTATCATATTCACCGACCATAAGAGTTTAAGATATGTTTTTGGGCAAAAGGAACTGAACATGAGAAAAAGACGCTGGATGGAAATGCTTAGTGATTATGATTGTGATATCCAGTATCATACAGGAAAAGCAAATGTAGTAGCTGATGCTTTAAGTCGGAAGTATCATGAAAAGCCAAAAAGAGTACGTTCTCTTAAGTTAAATCTGCAAATAGATTTAAATGATCAGATTAGAAAAGCACAAGAGTCAGTAATCAGGAATGATACTGAAAAATTGAAAGGAATTATTAAGGAATTAGAACAAGGAACAGATGGAATTTGGAGATTCCATAAGAAAAGAATGTGGATACCTAATTTAGGAAACCTACGTCACCGTATATTAGAAGAAGCTCATAAGTCAAAGTATACGATGCATCCAGGAAGTGATAAGATGTACCAGGATTTAAGGAAAAAATTTTGGTGGATAGGAATGAAAAATGATGTAGCAGCATATGTTGCAAAGTGTTTAACCTGTTCACAAGTCAAAGCTGAACATCAGAAACCCTCAGGCTTATTGCAACAGTTAGAAATGCCTGTTTGGAAATGGGAATTAATAACAATGGATTTTGTTACTAAATCACCCAAAACAAGAAAAGGTAATGATACAATCTGGGTGATTGTAGACAGACTAACCAAGTCAACTCATTTCCTACCAATGAAAGAAACTTTCAGTATGGAACAGTTAGCTAAATTATATGTAAATGAAATAGTTTCATTACATGGAATTCCTCTATCAATTGTTTTTGACAGAGATAGTCGTTTTACCTCTCATTTTTGGACAAGTTTCCAAAAAGCAATGGGAACCAAGTTGAATCTAAGCACCGCTTATCATCCACAAACGGACGGACAAAGCGAAAGGATAATTCAGACAATGGAGGATATGCTTAGAGCTTGTGTAATTGATTTCGGAGGTAATTGGGACGATCATTTACCATTGATAGAATTTTCTTATAATAACAGTTATCACACAAGTATCAATGCTGCACCATTCGAAGCACTTTACGGACGAAAGTGCCGAACGCCAGTCTGTTGGGCAAAAATTGGAGAAAAGCAACTATCTGGACCTGAGATAGTACAAGAAACAACAGACAAAATCATTCAAGTCAAGGAATGACTGAAAGCAGCACGAGATAGACAAAAGAGTTATGCTGATAACAGACGAAAGCCATTGGAATTTCAAGTAGGAGATAAAGTGTTATTGAAAGTCTCTCCCTGGAAAGGAGTGGTAAGATTCATCAAAAGATGAAAGCTAAGCCCCAGGTATGTTGGACCTTTTGAGATTATTAGAAGAATAGGACATGTAGCTTATCAGCTATAACTGCCAAAGGAAATGGCAGGAATACATGATGTATTTCATGTATCTAATCTCAAGAAATGCTTAGCTGATGAATCGCTAGTTGTGCCTCTTAAGGATATAGAGGTAAATGAACAGTTAAAGTTTATAGAAAATCCTCTACAGATTGAAGACAGGAAAGTTAAGAACCTCAAGCACAAGAGATTAGTTATGGTTAAAGTAAAGTGGGACTCCAAAAGAGGATCAGAATATACATGGGAGCTTGAATCAGAAATGCAAAGGAAATACCCACACCTGTTCCAGTAGACCTCGAGGACGAGCTCTAAAATAAGGTGGGGAGGATATAACAACCCTCTCGAATATTTTTCGACACCCTAATATAATTAAAATAACCCTATATGTCTCTAAATACACCCCGTATGTGAAAACCGAGCTGAAAATACATTATGCCATTAAAAATAAATAAAAAATAAGAAAAATGAGGTTTACACGGGGCACGTAAGCCACCTCTTGAGCTTACGCGGGCCGCGACAGCTCTAGGGTCAGGTGAGCCCCGGTGTTGACACGTGTCAAGCAACGTGTTGAACCTAGTCATGACCCGGATCACCTACGCCTAGCATCCCCTATGAAGCGGGCCGCGTAGGCCTAAGCCTAATCTTACGCGGGCCGCGAGAGACTCAGAAATCAACCTTATATAAGAAGGCATTGGGATTTCGTTTTCCGTCGCTCAATTATTTTCTTTCTAAACGAATTTCTGAGAAGTAGGCATAATATATGGGTATTATATCCCCCTAATTAACGAAGTTCTGCCCCAATGTAAGTATTATAACCCCGGTTACGTATTAGATACGCTGCCCAATCGATCTCGGGTTCCATAACGGCTGTCAGGGTTCTGCCTGACGTAGTCGTTGGAATGCCATCTCGGGGAGGGTATTACTAATGTAAATAAAAGGGTTATTTTACTAACGCATGTACATTGTGTAAATTATAGATTATCACCAGGAAACCCTTACAGAAAACCTAAGTCAGCAATGTGAGTAATCTCCTTTTTGTAAACTGTTTTTACAAAACCTTAAATGTTTTACAATGCTATTAAGCTGTGATTCAGTCTTTGTAGTTCTTCAATTACTGCCGGTATGTTGGGGTTTTGTATACAAAATATGGAACACGTTACCATTGGACAACGAGTTAGCCAATGTGTAATATGACCCACCAGTCAAGATTGACAATATTGAATGAGTAATTGTGTAGAAATAAACAATGTGATTGCTCTCAATACTGTTAAAGATAAGATGTTTCTTGATTAAACTGGGATTCACTCACCAGTATTTCCCACTGACAAATGTTTTTAAAACGCGTTTTAGGTAACAAAATGTAAAAGCCAATTAGAAGAAAGTCAGCTGGAGAGCACTGACGTCTTGGAAAAATGTGGCTATAAAAGTTACCAAAAAGACGATGTTTTAAATTCAATAAAATAGGGTTCATCCCTATAAACATGTTGTAATAAGAAACTTGGGTTTTACCCATGTGTTTACTATTATAAAATATGGTGGTTTTACTCTTATAAACATTTCCTAACTACGGTCCAGATGAAATTTCCGCTGCCAAATAAATAAATGATAAACAAAAATGATACCACCACAACTGGTCTCGCGTCCGCCCGTTCCCTGGACAGATAGGGGGCGGGGGTTGCGACAGCTATACTCCATTATTTCTCACTTAATCGAGTATTACTAACTAGGTTAATTATTCCTAGTTAACTTAATGGGTTTAGGAAGTCATAACCCATTTTATTTTAAGTCCCATTAACTCGGGCCTTCAATATACTTTATTTCCCTCAAAAAGATTTGTTCAACTTTCATTTAATATTAGGTTTATTTATTTATATCCTAATATTTACCGGGTTAATTTTACCTCTAACGGTACCTTAGCCGTCTTTTAGTATTAACGTGGTTTGATTACCAAACCCGTTTTCAGGGTGTTACAAGTCTACCCCCCTTAAAGAGGTTTCGTTCCCGAAACCTTTCTCACGTACTTATTAGTTTAGATCACCTGAACCTTAGTTTCAGTGATTACTTGAGCATTACTCGTATATAATAATCTTACCGAAAAGTATGGTAGTGTGTTTTTGGTTTTAAGGCGTATGCGCCTTTCACGTGTAAGGCCTCGTAGGCCATTACTTTCAGCTTGTGTTTCTTATTCTGGTTACTTATTTGACCGAGTTGTCATCTGATTACTCGGTTGTATTTATTATTCAACATGTTTACGTTTAACTAATTTTATATTGACAAACACTTTGCATAGGTCGTAACACTATTTTGACTTTGAATGGTTTTTACCGGCTAGACTGATTTGTCGCCGTCACTTTATACCCCGTCACTCGGGTATATCATATTGCCATCCCGGCCTTTTTGCGTGATTCTGATTTCATATCTCGTAATTCACGTTACAACGTGGTTACGTTCTATGACACTTTTAGTGATCGTAATCACATCACATCTTGTTTAAGTTTATGTCGACTTTTCATTGTCAAAAATCTTTCTTGCGAATGTATTGTTTTACTCCTATCGGTTAAAACCTAAATCCTTTTACATTAACCATTTCCGAGTTCTTCCCATAATATTCATATTTGTTAAAACGTTGTTTCTTACTAAAACTGAATTTTAGTTTAACGTTTTTCTCTTTAGCTTATGTCAATTACTCACATCTAGGAAATTGACAACCAATAATTTATTCCCTTCCGTTGTCATTTCGGTAATGTCCTCGCCCTTTTTGTGAAATAACACAAATTAGTAATCGTGATTTCTTTTGTCATTTCAGCTTGTTTAGATGTTTTAGTGAATCTTTCACTTTTGTCCACTAGACTTTTCATGGTATCTTCGCTTTTAACCCATTTAATTAACTTAGCGAAACCCATCGCTTTTATACTAACCTTATCTCCCGTTATTATTTTACGCGGGATATTACAACCAGTTTCCTTGTTTTATACTATTGACCAGTAGGTTCTTTCACTTAGCCTCGTAGGCTATCATTTTAGATTTTCACCTTTTTACCTTATTAAGGTGAGATCCCAACAATTCGTTTCTTTCTATTTGTGACCCGAAGGTCTTTTTGGTCCCGTAGACCTTAGCATCATTTATAATCTAGTAGGTTATGATAATCCCGTAGATCATCATTTATTCAAGTCTTTATTCACATGTATATACATTTATGTAT
This sequence comes from Helianthus tuberosus, assembly GCA_030545235.1. Lineage (NCBI taxonomy): Eukaryota > Viridiplantae > Streptophyta > Magnoliopsida > Asterales > Asteraceae > Helianthus > Helianthus tuberosus. Next base: position 145,278,418 of record CM060399.1, read on the forward strand.
GTATATGGCGTTAAGGCACCCTTTTTATGTTCAAAATCATTTTTTTTCGCTTTTGTATTTCCTTTGACTTTGACCGTAGTCTAAGGCTACATTTGTTTTCTTTCGGAAAATTTTTTTCCCGACTTTATGACTTCTTACGTCACTCACACGTCGGTTTATTCTACGCTTACCATTATCTGGTTCTCACCTATATTTCCTTGCAACCCTCTACCCGAGTTCTTTTACCTTAAGGTTTTGAGCGCCCATAACCTCTTGCATAGGTTTATTAATATCTCGCGCTTTTATTTATTTGGTTCGCGCATACTTACATTAGCAAGCGTTATTCTTAATTTATTTCGTTTGACTTGTTCGTGTGAAATTTTATCACTTATGAATGTCAAACTTCATTCTTTGCTCGACCCGTTCAACTTGAAAATAGTTGAACATAATTTATCAAAATTTCTATTTACATCATCTTGTCGTCTTTTAGTCATGACTCAAAACCCGGGTCTTTTGACTTTCCATCTGAGTTCCTGTTTCTCGGTCTACACATGTGTTTAAATCCTTACCCATCAACCGGGTGTTTTACCGAAGTCGTTATTATTGCAACCTTTCCGGTATGCATTAAGACTTCGCTTCGATTTATTTGGTCATCTTAGCGAATCCATCGCTTTTATTCGACCTTGTCTTTTATTCTTTATGTGACCATCCTTGACGGACTTATAGATTATGAGTGACGATTATCATCGTCACCCTTTCTTTACTAGGACCAAAGTTAACAACTTTGATTATCTTTTCCGTGTGGGCAATACCTTCGTTTTTATGATCCGGCGGATCATCTATACTTTGGTTTTACTTGCCCATTTTGTCAACCTTGGCTCTTTCGTCCCTTCTCTCGGGCTCATTATTCTAATGTAATACGCTTCCGTTACCCGGCTTGCGTTTACATTATTCTCAAGTATTTTGCTCATTTGATTCATTTGGGTATTTTTAATTTGTCCCATTTACCCTGTTCTTACTACATCAGATGTAAATATGTACATCATAAAAAGTTCATGGTACCACGTGCTCAGCACTTACTTGGCCAGAGTAAGCGATTAACACCAGGTATACATGACCTTTTTTATAATTTTCACATTACACCCCATGTAAGTAATGCCTCTATTTGTTTCTCTTGGAAACAATATCCCGGATAGGTTTTCTATTCGGGTTTTTCCAAGTTTTCAATCTACATACGCAACTTTCAATCTCTACGTATTTCTTGCATATTACTATTTGTGCAATTTATTTTAAAATGTGCACCTGATAATGCTTTCCCTAACGGGCTTCTCTTGCCATTAGCCTTGTTCGCGATCGCCACGCGATTTAGGTCCTTGGTGAGCATGTTCTACTTATCGTACTTTGGACAGTTCCTCCGTCAATTCCGCAATTTGTTAGACTCCCGCTATCTTTAGATGCGAGTGTCCTTCAACTAAAACATTTACAAGGGTTAATAATATCAACTTCAATAATCGCCCGTATTGTAATACAAGGCTTTTCCTACTATACGCGTCAACGCGCGAAATTTCGTCAACTATAGCAATCATTTTAATTGGGGTAACATGTATTACACGATAACCCTATGTGTTGTTTACAACACTTTAGCATGCTAAACCATTAACATACATGTACTTACCGGATTTGCGATCAAGCCTCGAATCGAACACTTTATTCTTTTAACCTTGAGCTCTGATACCAACTTGTAACGCCCGTCTCAATTAATCAAGATTTTAATAATAAAATACACATTTTAATGCTAAAATGTGACTTTACAAAAACTTGTCATACCAACATTCCCATATGTTTACAACATTTCAAAAACATATTTATAAGTGTTTGCATAATTCACGTATAACAAAACAAATCAAGATTTGACGCGAAAGCTTCATTTAACGTGTGTTCGGTTCTTGCTCGTCGCTTGATCTTCATCCGGGACTCTCGACATTCACCTATGATCAAAACCAACTTAGAAGTCAGTTTTGATAGTTAAATAACAAGTACAACAAGGTAATTGGGTCAAATAATGAAAATAAACAAAATAATCTAAAATTTCAAGAATTTAGCCCGTCTCCGCGCGCCACGACAAACCCTTTTGGCCGTGGCACGACGCCACGGCTTCATTTTGACAGGATGTTTGCATCAGTTGCTGCATATTCCCAGCCAAGCTTAATTTTACGAAAACGAGCATAACTCTTTCGTTATTGATCCGATTTACACGATTCTTTTTCCTACGTGATCGTAATTTAATTCTCCATCACACGGAGTTAAAATTCGACATCCGGATTAAATAAATTTGAGATTTTTAAGCCTTCGACTTATTATCTTTTTACTAAAATTTGACCCGTCTATGTGTTTATCAAACAAACATGTTTGTTTGGCCCCCATTTTTCACGAACCCTTTATCTCCAACATTGTCTATCATATTAGGTTCCAGTCACGGGTTCCTACGCATTATTTACCCATTTTACTTGTAATCTTACTTTGACCCATTAAGGGTATTTATGTCCTTTTAAGCATAAATCACGTCCATTTCTCGTATGCCTCATAATTTCAACCATTCATATTGATTGGTCTTCCACCACAACTATGATTGTGGTGGATTTAATGTAATGGACTATTTATTCCTAGTTTTTATCCCTCGAATAAGCCCTTCTACGGCAAGACGCATTTAAGGAATTCAACACTTGAAAGTTTATGCCTTCAAATCTTATACGCATCTAAAGGTTACAAAATCATAATATAAGTTTCTAAACAACCTCTAACGGTCGTTTACCCGGTTCACCCGTTAAGGGCTTTTTGGTCAATTCTAGTCTATTAGTTTACAACAAAAGACTCTCACCAATTATTGACCAAAATAGCACTTTTAACTACAACATAATTTTGCGTACCTGGCCCGGGTCAACAAATAGACCCGATTTATACCTTGCTTTTATTATCACATGTTCTATGGCAACGCAATTATCCGAGTTGCTAATCGTTCCTGTTAACATAAGACTCGACAACCATATTAGTCGATATTGTCAAATGATGTTACCACCACCATTTGACCCGATTGGCCTATATGGCCAAACCTTTACATGTGTAGCAAAAACATGGTTTTTGTTACCAATTTGCCCATCCGACCCATTTCCGATTTTTCCTTTCATTAGATCCCTTTCTTACTTACTTAGTCCATTTCGGCTCACGCCATGAGTACCCTTTTAACTTCGGTTTACATTAGTCAACACTTGACCAAATTCCATTTCTACCCTTTTTCTTAACGTTAGATTACACCATAAGGTAATCTTATCGAAAAACTCAAAGTTTCTTAGTCCTTTCATGACTAATTTACTGTTTCACCATTTTTACCATAACCTATGGTTCATATTGTTTATATTAGTCCGACCCGCATCAATTGCGTCGGAAATTGATGTTTCCCATATTATCTTTATCGTATTTATACTCATACAATAAGCAAATATTCTACAAGGGGGTGTAAGTTTTTTTTTTGGGTAAAGGGTTACCCCGGTGAATCTATTAAAATGCAACCGCAAAGAAGAACAAGTAGTGAGGATGTGTTCCACACTAGTTCATATACAGGACATGCCCCATATATGTAAAACAAACAAAAAAACCAAAGACCTATAACACCCCATAACCTAGTCTACTATACATCATGACACGACATCTAGTAGACAAAAAAACAAGGGGGTGTAAGTTTCACTTACCTCTCATCCGGTTTACGCTTCTCTTCTCGTGTTTGATTCATTTGACCGCTTCTTTCCCAAGCCTCCACCTAGCTCGTTAAGCGTCAAACTATTTTCAACATTTACAAGGCAGTTAAATTAGTCATTAACAATTACGACTATTCCACCTCACTTATTTTCTATGTCGAAACTACTATTCGACTTCATCGTTAGTTAACTTAGCTTATTAAAGTTAACTACTTTCAATCACATGATTTACAACATTAAGTCTAAATCAACATGATGATTAGAACTCTTCTTGTTTCATATTTCGCCTAATTTGCCTTGTTATTCAAATGTGCTTTTCACTCGAAATTTCAACATCTTAGCTTTCATTTAGGCATTTTATCAAACACCTATTGGGCAGAATTTGTATACTCCATTTATCAAGTTCATTGTTATTGTTTTAACCAAGTTTTAACATCAAGTTCAAGCTTCTAGGTCTAGTGTTTATGAACAACATCTAGAACTTATATTGCAACAACAATTTTTCACATACTTATCATCACTTTTCTAGTATTCATCATAGTGCCATAAACCCACTTATCACCTACAAGGTCTTTAGTTGAATTTCTAGTTCTATGGCGCTATTTTTACTAATTTCTCATCTAGGGTTTGTTCCTAGATTCATACACATATCAATTTTGCTATAATATTCGTCATTCACACTAAAATTTCATTCATGCATGATTATCAAGATTTCAAAACTTCACCAAAATACAAATTTCGACATACCTCATGTTTCCCATGATTAGGTGATCGCTAATATATGTTCAAATCCGAATTCGGGCTTCAATTAGTCTTTCAATTTAAAGGAATTAGTTAAAATAGGGTTAACACCCCTAGTTCCTCGCTCCTGGTCGCCCAAACGCATGCACACACACACTTAGTGTGTGTGTTGTGATTTTATTTCTTATTTTTAATAAATTAGTTTGCACACTTAGCGATATTAGTCCCTCGTGTTTTATTTTGTTTCGAAAGGGGCTATACTCCATTATTTCTCACTTAATCGAGTATTACTAACTAGGTTAATTATTCCTATTTAACTTAATGGGTTTAGGAAGTCATAACCCATTTTATTTTAAGTCCCATTAACTCGGGTGTTCAATATACTTTATTTCCCTCAAAAGGATTTGTTCAACTTTCATTTATTATTAGGTTTATTTATTTATATCCTAATATTTACCGGGTTAATTTTACCTCTAACGGTACCTTAGCCGTCTTTTTGTATTAACGTGGTTTGATTACCAAACCCGTTTTCAGGGTGTTACATTACATCTATTGGATACATCTGCGTTTGAAACCTTAAATCATGTACCTTCGAGTACTTGAAGAACACAATAATCATGTAAGATCTATTTTCTCATTCAGAAATTTTATTTGGTTTTATCTATTTTCTTATACTGAACACGATGAACCCTTTTGTACCTTCAGAAGAAGAAGAAGCTCTCCTAGGGTTTCTTATCGTACACAATGAACCCTTTTGTACAACCTCCTGTTAATCGGTGACCCTGGTATGTTGTATAATGTTTTTATTATTGTTTATATGAATAACTTTTTGTAGCTTTTGATTTTTGTCTTTTATTTTTTATTGTTTATTCAGATGCTTGTTTTGTTGTAACGTCGAGTAGTTGAAGAACAGAATAATCATGTAAGATCTCTTTTCTCATTCAGAAATTTTATTTGGTTTTATCTATTTTATTATACTGAACATGATGAACCCTTTTGTACCTTCAGAAGAAGAAGAAGCGCTCCTAGGGTTTCTTATCGTACACAATGAACCCTTTTGTACAAGCTCCTGTTAATCGGTGACCCTGGTATGTTGTAATAATGTTTTTATTATTGTTTATATGAATAACTTTTTGTAGCTTTTGATTTTTGTCTTTTATATTTTATTTTTTATTGTTTATTCAGATGCTTGCTTTGTTGTATCATATGATTACGAGTAGATTGATTTTGATATGTTTGTAGTTTTTGTTTTTCACAATATGTTTTGTTGATTTATTCACCCATGTTAGTAAAGTTGGATGCACCTATTGTAACACCTCGTAAAATCACGACCAATATAATGAAGACATGTGTCATGGGCTTAAACGTGTAAGGATTTATTTCCGAGGGACTGAAATTGTCAAACAATGTAAATATGTAAGTAAAAGGGATCCAAAAGTGTCAACGTGCCATTCTTGTGCCTCCGATTGACCTCACACGACGTTCGTATTCTTTAACGAATAATTTATCGAACTTAGAAAGTCGTATGAGCTCAAAATAAGGATCTTATGAAGCATAAGGGTTAAAAGTGTGAACATGTTGAAAGTAACCTCTGAGTGACCTTTTAACGAGCCCAAAAACATTGTAACAATTATATATTTTGCCCTAAAAAATATTGGATATTAATTCATGGAAAGGGTCAAATGCGTTAATGTTGCATTTCAAGACCGTTCGGGTGACCTTGTAACTAACCGAAAGCTTATTGATAAATGTTTAAAGACTCAAGACCCTTAAAAGTTAAATTTGGGGGTAAAAAGTGCAATAAACGGAAGTTAAAACAAGTTTAGAGGGACCAGGGACTGAAATTGCAATATTTGAAAGTTGTTTACCGGAAATTGCCCTCTACGCGAGCCGCGTAGACATAAGGCCAACTCTTACGCGGGCCGCGTAAGAGTGCCAGATGCAGAAAATGTGGACAGGTGCATGTCCAGCCAGTTCCACCGCCTTTACATGCTTGTTTTCAATTCCAGGGACTGAGCCAACGGATTTTTATGCATAGGGGACACCTGGGATCATCAAAAACCAGTTGTAGGGGCAGGTGGATCAATCTTGAAGCTCTAGAAATCCTATATAAGGACTTGTGTTCATGAGTTCACTTGCTCACTTGAATTTTTATTCATAACTCATTCTCTGGAGCTTCCTGGAGCTCAAGCAAGTTTTCCTCAGCTCCTAATTCATGCTAAGAGTCCTAGTAAGTATTCTTAGCTTCCTAAGTTCAAGTTTTATTAGTTTAATGACAAAAAGTCAAAGCCATTGTAATTAAGCTTTGACTTAGTGATTAATCACTAATGGTCCAGCCATTATTCGAATTGAAAGTAGCTATGAGTTGGTAATTATGTAGGTAATAAACCCTTAAAAGGGCACCTACTGATTCTCACTCTAACTTGGTCAATTGTCGGGTCAAACTTAATATTAAAAAGTCAACAGAAGCTATTTTTGCAAATAAATTCATAACTTGTAATGCAGAGGTTATGGAACATGTTTTAACACTAAAATAACTTGGTAAATAATGTAAGAACATGTCTAGGCATGTTCAACCCGACAATTCTGAGTTTAGGCTCGGTTCGGAACTGAAAGTCGCAAAAGTAGACTTTTGCTTTGAATTTCAGTTCTGATCCGATTTAGCTTAGTTTAGATATGCCTTAGGGTTCCATTAGGACCATATTACATGTTAGTATAACCTTCTGAGATTATACAATATGGTTCCTTTGTAATCCAAATCATTTGCATGTTTCCGTTAAATGCTTAATTGTTGACCATTATGCCCTTTTGATATAAAAACGAGATTTTTGAAAATGTGAGAGGACAAAAACCTTCATTACTGATTTATAAGCATGTCCTAAAAATTTGACATCAGTTTGTGGTCTAAATTAGGAGTTATGCTCAATATCGTAAATTGAAGCCTTTTTATTAATTAAACGGCATTTTCGGCATAAAACCTATTTAAACCCAAATTTTGACACCAAAACTTTTACCCACTAATGTAATATAATATTTAGGGATTTTTGGAAATTTTTATTGAATTTTAAACTGATTATATTATAGAGTTTTAAAATAAATTCGATATTGACGAAATTGCCCTTTTCTTGGATAAAATGAGTTTTACATAACATTTTAATGCCAAACCTTTTGCTACTGATTTCATATGTTAAATAAAATATTTTGAGCTTTATAAACTGATCAAAAACTCAGATTTCTTTAAATAACCCGAAAATCGTTAAATACCGACTTTTACGCTTTTTAAACGCATAGTTTGGGTTAAAATTATATTTGACACCTAAAACTCATTACCTACTGATATTATAAGTAAATTTTTATACTTTAACAGTAAGTAAAAGTTTTGAAATCAGATTTCCAAATTTGACCCTTAAAGCTTATGTGAAATGACCAAAATGCCCCTACGGTGCATAGTTTGGCCATAGATGATAAATTTCACATATGTTTAATATCTTACTGATATAACCTGCAAAAATAAATATTACCAGAACCTCAGATTGTCATTTAACCTCTTTTATAAACTTTAAAATGACCAAAATACCCGTACGAGGCTTAAATTGATTTTAAATTCGTTTTGGGCATAATGGAAGGTATTCTACTGATATCATAACACATTTTAAGCATATTAACTTAGGGAACCTGTTCATGACTCATTTGGTTACCCGTTATGCATTTTTCACGTTCGGTTCGGTTTATGTGACTAGTTTGCATAAATTGACCGAAACGGGTCAAACCTTATCATTTTTACCTCAAAATCCAGAATGTGTTTAGTTTACCCATATTATACAAGTCTTCATACTTGTCGAGTCTAAATCACATTCTAATCCGGTCTTCGCTTAATCTTGCATTTTGAACCGTATACCTTTCTTTAAAACTAACCGGTCTAAGTTTAAACTTAAGTAAGACCCATTAGGAATCTAATAGGTTATTAAAACATTCGTTCCAGATTTAGGAGCCCGGTAAAAGATATTTGCACTTGCTGATTTTTATACGGCTGAGATAAAAATTGTATATCTTGCTCAAGTTAATACTTTTAACTTATTTTCCCTTATACGGGCTTGGGGTACGGTATTTGATAATACCGCTTGGTCTGGTATTAAATCTTTAATCATATGAAGGTTAAATCATTGAGATAACCCGTTTAATCTGTTTTGTTTGTTTTAAGCTTTTGGGGGGGGGGGGGGGGGGTTAATGACCATGTCCTGGATATCCTCGGCTCATTCATTGAAATGGCCACGACTTAAGCACGAGGTGTAGGCATACACCTGCCGGTGCGTATGTAAAATGATATACCTGCTTGTTCGAGAATAACTCACCGTGGGTTATATTATGTGGTGTGTCTATAAATCTTTAACTCGTTATTTAACCCGGGCTACTGAACGTATAACAAACATATAATTCTTTTACAAGATTATTTTTAAATAATTATCCCAAGTTATAAAAGAATATTTGTGCCTTTTGCATTTAAATCAATTTCATAAACACTTTTCAAAAGAGTCGGTTAATTGTATTTACTAGTGTAAACTGACGTATTTTCCAAAAAGGTTAAGTGCAAGTACTAAGCGTAATGGGCTGGAACTCCTGAGTGAATAAATAAAAAGTCTTGCAAGCTTTTATCACTTTAAATCTGATGAACAATATCTATTTTGTTTTGATCCGCCTGTGGATCCACTTTACAACTGTTATGTAATAATTTATGTTACTTTCATTTAGTTTGTAACATTTTACTTTAGACTTTCGCTGTGCATTGAACTGTGATTATTTGACTATGATGATATCAACTACGTCACGATACTCCCCACCGGGCCCACCGGTAATACTTGGAAATATCGGGGTGTGACACCTATGTTTCTTGATCCTCTGTTTTTCACAATCTGTTTGTTGATTAGAAGTAACCTCTGCCGGATGGTTGTTGAGGAGTTGGAAATGTGAAAGAGAAGGAGAAGGACCGTAAATTCATTGTTGGATTGTTTATGTAGTTAACTAAATTGAGTCGCTTTACTACTCAATTACAGAGAAGTTTTTGAGATTGTTTTCACACTTTATTATTTTTGCAGCAAGTTCTACTTGATTATTCATGTGGCAACTTTATATTTGCAGGCTTGTGAATTAAGGTTGGTTGTTACTTAATTTGTGTTTACTTTAATGATTGTTGCTATATAAACGGTATCCTCAATTGGTCTGATTTATTTTTTGGTATTTGAAACATTTTGATTTACTGTTTATTGATGCATGGATTCATTTGTAATCACTTGCAGACCACCCGTCATCTTAATTTGAGCAATTAAACGGAGTTTTCTTAAACAACACCGTAAGTTTCGTTCATTAATCCATGCATTTGTTAATTCCTCATGTTTTTTTTATTCTTAATCTTTGATTCTGTTTCAGGTACACTTTTTGCTATTAGTTCCATGTGTTTTTTTCAGATTAATTGTCGCTATATATATATATTGGTTTTGTTTTGATGAAAAGGGAAAATGTTCGAGCCGTTTGATCCAAGAACCGAAGAAAGGATATCGGATATTGCTCAAGGAGATTAAGATGATGTTGATCTGGCTGTTGAAGCTGCACGTTGATCCACAATAAGCACTGCCCATCTAAGTTTCCTCCAATGACAGTGGTTATAACAAGTTAATAAGGCAAAACACTGATATGCCTAATAACTGTTGGATATAAAGACTGTTGTACACAAAGACTGATGAGGATTATCCACTGTTGAAGACCAAAGCACTCATGAAGACCAAAGCTCTGTTGAAGACAAGCACTGATGAACCAAAGGTCTGATCAACCAAAGGTGAACCACTGCCCAACAACAGTGGTTCAGCATCAACAGCAGTTATTCTACCTTTGTTTATGTTAACAGTGTTTATATGTAACAGTATTTATCACATCAGTGTTTTATTATCTGTTAGTGTCACAGCCCCCGCCCCCTATCTGTCCCGGGAACGGGCGGCCGCGAACTCAGTGTCGGTGGTATCGGTGTTTACTAATTTGGCAGCGGAATTTACATCAGGATCGTAGTTAGGAAATATTTTATCAGAGTAAAACACCACATTTTATAGAAATAAACACATTGGGATAAAACCCAAGTTTTCATTACAAACTGATTTATAGGAATAAATCCCATTTTATTTGAAATAAAACGCCTTCTTTATTTAGGTAACTTTTATAGCCACTTTTCCAAGCCTTCAGTGCTGTCCAACTGGCTTCTAATTGGCTTTCACATTGTGTTACCTAAAACACGTTTTAAAAACATTTGTCAGTGGGAAATACTGGTGAGTGAATCCCAGTTTAATCAAGAAACATTAATTTAATTTAAACAGTATTGAGAGCGATTACAATGTTTACATCTACCCAATTACTCATTCAGTACTGTCAATCCTGACTGGGGGGTCATATTACACATTGGCTAACTCTTTGTCCAATGGTAACGTGTTCCACATTTTGTATACAAAACCCCAACATACCGGCAGTAATCGTAGAATTACAAAGACTCAATCACTGCTAAATTGCATTGTAAAATAATTAAGGTTTTGTAAAAACTGTTTACAAAAAGGAGATTACTCACATTGCTGTCTTAGGTTTTCAGTAAGGGTTCCCTGGGAATTATCTATAAATTACACAAATGCACACGTTTTAGTATAATAACCCATTTTAACATTAGTAATACCCTCCCCGAGACGGCATTCCAATGACTACGCCGGGCAGAACCACGACAGCCGTTACGGAACCCTAGATCAATCGGGCAGAGTATCTAATACGTATCCAAGGGTTATGATACTTACAACGGAGCAGAACTTCGTTATTTAGGGGGTATTATGCCCGAGTATAATGTATACTATGTGAAATTTAGAGAAAGAAAGAAAGATTTGAGCGAATTCGACTAAAGGCCCGAGCTCCAGCTTTATAGGGGCTGAGTTCGGGTTTCTCGCGGCCAGCGTAAAACAAGACCAGGGCCTACGCGGCCCGCGTAGTAGGTCGGGTAGGGTTTAGGTGATCCGGGTCATCAGCTAGCTTCGACGTGTGTTGGGCCGCATGGCGGCCCAGGGTTTCGCCAGCTTTCACCTTGTCGCGGCCCGCGTAAGGGTTAAGCGAAAGCTTACGCGGCCTGCCTAAAATCCATTTTCTTTGTTTTTTTAATTAGTTTTAATGTTATAACGTATTTTGGGCTCGGTTTTCACATACGGGGTGTATTTTAAGACATATTGGGATAATTTAAAATATTTTTAGGGTGTTAGAAAAATTTATGACGGTGTCGGTTTTTCTTTAGGGTTGTAGATGTCATCACCTCAGTGTTTATATCTAACAGTGTTTATCACAGCAATGTTTTTATGTAATAGTATTTATCACATTACCTCAGTGGTTTGATCTGTACTATAAATTGAACAGTTGTTTGATCTTTATACTAATAAATAAAAATGATGTACACTTGGAAACTGATGTATTCTTTAGTATAGTATTCTCGAAATTGGTCTTTTTTTTGCAAACTGATGTTTATGGCCAAACATCTGTTTAAGGTCAAACTTTTGTTTAAGTCCAGACAACTTATATATAAGGCCAAACATATTTTTAAGCCCCAACATCTGTTTAAGTCTAAACAGATGTTTAACCAGATCCACTGTATTCTCATCTTTTAACACTTTTCAAAATACTTAAAAATGATAGTTTTAATTAATCCTTAAAAGTATGTTACAACCACTGTGTTGGTTCAAACATCTGATTGTTAAAAGTTATCCACTGCTGAAAGACAACCTCTGTTTCTTCATTCTTCATGTTGACCATTGACTGACTAAACATCAGTGTTTCAATCACTGTTGGCTATCCACTGATAGTAAAAAAAATAGCCACTGCTCACATTTTTATTGTTGACATCCACTTATATTGACCATCAGTGGTTTCCCTAAAGAACAACCACTGCTCACATTTTTATTATTGATGTGGTTAATTAGTGATAGAATGAAATTATCAAAAGAATACTAGAATTACAATGAAATTACCATTTTACCTAATCGTTACATTCCAATGAGATAAGAGTTCCTCCAACATTGTTTTCATGATAAAAATTAAAGTTGAAATAAAAAATAAATAAAATACTGTTGATTGCAATTTGTTGCAAATCAAATAAGTAATTAATGCTAATTTCTTGAGCTTTGGACATTGAAATTTTGCAAAATGTGAATTTCAAATTGACAGTTATTATCTCTTAATTAAAGTTAAAATAAAAATTAGAAAACTCATCATGTCAATTGCTTTCAAATCAAATCAGTAATTACTGATAATATCAGTAATTTTGAAATTCAAAATATGCAAAATGGTAATTTAAAATTGACGTTCTCTCTTTTTTTTCCTACTTTGCATATCATATCTAATATTTAATTACTTTAATAAATCAGGATATAAGGATATACACTACTTACCTTTCAAATTACATTTGCCACTGCATTCAATTAAAATTTTGAATGGAGAATCGGTAAGCTTGAATTCCAACCTTGATATTTTTTTAAGAACATCCATGCTTATTGTATTTTCATATTACGTTTAGCAATAGATATATTTTGCTTATTCTTTTTCTTTTATGTACAGTCTTCAAATGGAGGTTGCAAAGGTTAGCATGCTTAATGATCTTAATACATTCTCAAACAAATATTCGATTAGAGTGAAGATTGTTAGCATGTCCAAGAAGATGATGAATGAAAACAAAAATGAAATATATCGTCTTGATATGATCTTCATGGATGAGATGTTACCGTATATATTTGCCTTACAATTATTTTGGACATATGAATACCCCAAATGTTATATAACACGTTTTTTATTTAATTGAATGTTTCATATTGTTATATAACACGTCTTTTATTTAATCGGATGTGCACATGTTCAATCACCTGAGGTTTTATTGTTTTTTCTTCAGCAACTGGTATGTACATTCATATTGTAATGAACTTTATATTGTTTAACCGATCTTAATTCAAATCCTATCTTGCTACTAATATGATTTTAAACGTTTATTGCTATACATTCAAGAAGGGTTTACTTAGGTGTTTGAATCATTTGTTGAGAACATGTTAAAATAGTTATTATTTGCAGAAAATTTTTAACTCATACTCTGTTTCTATGATTAATTTCACTACATACTCTGTTAATACAAAAAGTTAATGTTCATTTCCGAAGCCAACTTTTTAATTACAATCTTTTAACATCTTTACTGATTCAGGTTTTATAATGTATACTACATTTGTCAAGTTTCTTGATAACCCAGAATCTTTGAAACTGGTATGACATGTTTTTACATACATAATTTATTTTTATTGAGATATATATTTAACAGTTCTTATGGTTTATATTTTCTTACACTACTTAAAAATTATATACAGGATGTCCTATAGCCTTTGCTAATCAAAAGTGGGGAGATTGTTGGCAAAAAAATAGGTTGCGAATCTATCATGAGTCTGGTAAAAAATGGGTTGTGAGGGTTAGAACAGAAAATTTAACGCCAATAATAACTGACGGTTGGGACAATGTTGTTAAAGATCTCAATCTGCCGAGGGATACTTTGCTGGTTTTCAAACCGTTAGGTGATTTTGGACTTGAACTTTCATGTTTTGTTGATGGCATGTGTGGTGAATCTTATTTCACGTTTAATCGTTATGCAAGATTTGGTTTTACGGTATGATTATTGATCTTAACTTGAATTCTTTTGCATTTTTAACGTGTCAACACTTATTTTTCATAAGTTACATACTTCACGTATAGTATTCATTATTTTTCATTTTATGTAGGTAATCGAAGACTACTTCATTAAATAATTTTACGTAAACAGCCCACCAATTGGCAAATTTCAAATCTGTTATAAGGGTTCCTATTGGAATGTTGAGGCGTCTAAGGTTGATACCAACTTTTTATTTGCTAAAGGATGGCCGGAAATGTGCAACGATGTTGGGATACTGGAGGATGATTTGCTTGTGTTTAGCAGAATTGATGATGTTGTTTTTGAGGTAGTAGTTTATAGAGATGAGACTGAGATTTGCTTTTTGAAGAAACCTGAATCTGACGATGATAGTGTACTTGAGATATCGAAGGCTGATTATGTTGAGAATGCATTCAAGGTACGTAAGTATTTAGCATTAGCAGTAAAAGTTTTACCTTTTTAGCATTATATTAATTATTTCATTAATGTTGACCAGGACATCTATGAGGATGAAGAAGTTGTGTCTGTAGGTGAAGGTAGAACCGTTACTCAGGTACTTACTAAATTTTTAAAATTATTTAGTTTTAATTTAACACATATAAGAATTTTATGTTTTTACAACTATTAGTAATGCTGTTTACTGATGTTATATTTATCCAATAATGTATTATTTAGAAGAAGTTACCAACCAATGCCGAATGCACGTCGAAGAGACACATGTCTTCACCATTGAACAAAACCCAAGATGTAAGTTTACCATCTTAAAGATTGTTATATTACTATTGTTATTAAAGTTACTCTATGACAACATGTTAAGAAGAAAGGTAAAGTTACTTCTGAGAGAAAGGAGATGGTCAAGAATAGGACTAAGGGAAATGCTGCCTTACCTGTCGACACAAGTGATCATATTGGATGTTCTTCATCTGCTCATAAAGTTAAGGTATCTATACTTGTCAGTTAATTAGTATATGTTATATAAACTGTTTTTTTTTTTTGTGCATATATTCAGCATTCCTTTAATTCACATGTATATGTTTACTTTTTCATCAAGGGGAAGAGAGCCGCCGACGTTCAGAAAAAGCTTAACCGTAGAAATAAGATTGCAAAGACTGCAAAAAAACATTCTGGACATCTTCTCGACCCTGAGTTCTTTCATTTTGATCGCAAAGGAGACTATAGGCTGGTATACCATTTTTTATAACAAACTAATGATTTATGTTTATTTGTCTAACTATTATTTTTTTCCACACAATACATGTAGCGTCTTCCTGCTGAAGTTGCCAGACGAGCAGGTCTTTCTCTTGATCTTCATCCTTTGAAAGTTGAAAACATGGTTGGAGTTGTGGATGTTTATGATGTTAAGTCGGAGTTAAATGAATTGAACCCACGTTATGCGTTGGACGGTTGGCGAAAGCTTATGACTGACAATAACTTGAGGTTTGGTGATATGTTGCACTTCACATACGTGTCTTCGCAACAGAAGATCGTATTAAATCAAGTTACGCCAGTTTAACAAAGACATTTAAGTATGTTCTGATATCAGATACTATAACTATGAATTTTTTGATGGTGATGTTGTATGTTTTTTTTTTTTTAAATTATTAACTTGATGGTTTGTTGCTATGTATGGCTAACATGATAAAACACTGTTATTAGCACTTTATGTTTTATATATAGATAATATGATGTTTCTTTTTGCTAATAGTAACTGCAATTAGTAGAAACTTGGTTTATTAATTGCAAATGTGACATTCTTCTGCATTTATGGGTTTATGAATTCAGAATAATGGATGGATATATATGACTGACTGTATTTGGCATGATGATGTTGTGTTTCATATTGTAAAAACCATGGAATTGTCAGATAATAGATTGCTTTGGCCGATTAGATTATGTGTTAAATTATAGTTCTTTAAGTCATTGTTTCATTTTCTTGAATTCTATGTAATTTTGTAAAGAAGTACAATAACAAACAATGGTTTGAACATCTGTTTGCCTTTTGGTCAATAGTTAATGGAAACCCATGTTAGGTTGAACAGTGTTTTGAAGAGGAAAACAGTGTGAGAAGACAGTAGATCTTATTAAGTTAAACATCTGTTTAGGCTTAAACAGATGTTTGGCCTTTAACAAATGTTTGGCCTTTTATTTCAGAGGTTTGGACTTAAACAGTTGTTTGACCTTAAACAGATGTTTGGCCATAAACAGATGTTTGACCTTAAGCAGATATTTTGCCTTAAACAGATGTTTCGCCTTCTATATCAGATATTTGGACTTAAACAGATGTTTGACCTTAAACAGATGTTTGGCTATAAACATATGTTTGGCCTTAAACCAAACATCTGTTTAAGGTCAACATCTGTTTGACTATTGGTCAACATCTGATTGACTTTTGGTCAACATCTGTTTGAATTTTGTCAACATCTTATTTTGTAAAGAAGTACAAAAACAAACATTTTTACAAAATCCAAAATCACCCTATCATGTAAGTGCATTGAAGTAAAAGTGGAAATGATATTATTCATGTGGTCCTGTTGTGCTTTTGTTTTACCTCTAATATGGGTTCATGATCTAATCCGGTGATTTGAAGACATTGTTGTTGAATCGAATGAGAAGGTTGATGTAATGTGGTCGTATTAATAACAAATAGTAATTAATATAACTAAGTTTTCCGAGCCCGGGAAGCAATCCCGGGTAAAAACCTAGTATTATAATAAACTATAGGTGTAGTATAGGTCCCGTATAGACCTATAGGTGTGGTATAGATCTCGTATATGCTAATAATTATAGTATAATACAGTATATGTGTAGTATAGAATACAGTTATAAAATCTGTATACAAAAACTATAATTCAATGTATACAAAAATTTGTAAAAAATAAATATAGTATATAACACAGTTATAACATAGATAGTATAGTATAATAAACATACTAAACTTATACTACATGATAACTTTTTAAAAATGTTTTTTGTTTAAAAAATAAAAGAATTCTTTTATTAAAGGGGTATTGGATTTTAATAATCCCAAGTTTCACTAATTGGCCGGTAATAATCTCAACTTCAAAAATTGCTTACAACAGTCCCAACTTGTAAGATTTTGGTCACCAATGATCCTTGTCTAACTGGGTTATAACCCAGTTAGTTTTTTGAAGTTTTGAGCGGCGGAGAAGGTCACTAGAGGTTGGAGATGACAAGTGGTGGTCTCCTTTGATGGTTTCAGGGGTAAAGAAGGTCGTCGAAATAAGTTGCAGGTCACCGGAGTTGCGTAGATGGTGGAAATTTTAAACTTTTGAGAAGCGGAGAAGATTACAGGAGGTCGGAGATGATTGGTGGTGGTCTCGTTTGGTGGTTTCAGGGGTAAAACGGGTCGCCGGAATAAGTTGCAGGTCACCAGCCCAACAAGGTTATAACCCAGTTAAACAAGGATCATTGGTGGCCAAAATCTTACAAGTTGGGACTGTTGTAGGCAATTTTTGAAGTTGGGATTATTACCGGCCAATTAGTGAAACTTGGGATTATTAAAATCCAATACCCCTTTATTAAACTTTGTTAAACTATGATTAAATGTATACAAAAATTTGTAAAAAAAAATGTAGTATATAATACGGTTATAATAAACATGTACCAAACCTATACTACATGATAAATTTTTAAAAATGGTTTTTGTTTAAAAAATAAAAGAATTCTTTTATTAAACTTTGTTAAAACTATGATTAAATGTATACAAAAACTTGTAAAAAAAACAATGCAATATGACGCGTATTGGTCCAGCCAGCTGGCAGCTGCCAGACAAGAACTGACGAACACAGATTTGACTTTTGAACCTATACGACTCGTATAGGCTTATACGACCCGTATTGAAAAAGCAAATTGTGCGAATAGATTGGCTGGTTTGCCAATAGATTTCCCCTTTTTATATATTAAAAAATTCTGAAGCTTATACTTTTTCAGTTATAGAGTATTAGCTCTTAACATTGAAACATATCATGTGTCATTTGTTGAAAGTCTTTGAAACCCAACACACTCATAAGTCATAACAACCTCAAGGTCCTCAACAAAATTCCTTATATTTAAAAAAATGTATACCAAAAGTATTAGTTGGAATACAAAGATTTAAAGTCATCGTCAAGTATCTATTTGTCATCTTTGTTAACATCAAGAAGCTTTTGGAAGAGTTATCTCGGCGGTCGAGTTTTTTCATGTTAGAAGATTTGTATCTTCAAAGTGTGTTCTCTGAACTTGTTTGTTTGATTTTCGCTGAAAGCAAACTTTGTAACTTTTCAGTCGGTAATAAACTAGAGGTGGTGAGTATGTTATTTTTTATTTTTTTGCCCACTTTTTTTAAAGGCATTTTTTTTGCCCACTTTTAAATACACTTTGTTTGCTCAGATAACATTTCATATGACAACTTGCAAATTAAAAGTAGTTCAAGGTTAGAGAGATATCACCACAGAAAACACAAGGATATAGCAATTTGCAAAGGTGTTGACTAAGACATTTTGCATACTTGCATCCAGTGACGAAGCTTGAGATTTCCAACTGAGAGGTCGAAAACGTATATACCCAAACATTTCTATAAACCGGGGGTTTAAAAACGTATATACCCAAAAATTTCTATACGAAAACTACATACTCTCCACTATTGAGCGAAAAGTTCGAGGGGTCGGCCGCCCCCTCCCGTCCCCACTATGGTGCACCCCTGCTTGCATCCACTCATTAGCCTCCCACCAAAAGTTTTTTTTTTCGCTAGTTGTCTCTCTAAATTGGTAGATTTCATTATGTACAAACTTCTTTCTAAGCTAATAAAGATCACCATAACTTGTTCCTTGTAACGATGTAGAACCAATCAACACAATCTTCTCACATTTGAGAAAGATATCTCCTCTTTATCTTCTCCCTTGTATAGGTAGTGATCACTCTTTCCTCTTCTCGCCAACTTGGTACTTTTCATCACTCATATATATCGGTATTTAATTGCAAGGCTGGTAAATTTCCATAAATAAAGGTTGTGGCCTCAAAAGATTTCGGAGGTCTTGGCATTGGGAACATTAGAGACTTGAACCTAGGTCTACTGGTTAAATGGTGGCGGAGACTGAAAATGGAGCCAGGAAGCTTATGGGTAAAAGTGATCAAGTCGATCCACGTTAGCCAAAGGAAAGTGCAATCAATACCTAAAAAATCTATGTCCGGCATATGGAAAAATATCGGTGAGATAGAAAAGAAGTTTACAAAGAATAATATTGATGTTACCACAAGTTTGAGAAGCAGGGTAGGAATGGGGGACAAAACTCTGTTTTGGGTTGACACCTGGTTAGGAAATGACCCACTGAGAGTGCAATTTCCAAGTTTGTATCAATTAACCACAAATAAGAAGGTATTGGTGAACTAGTGTTATCGGGTAATTAACAGGGGGAAGATCTGGGATTGGGTATGGGCAATTTAAATGGTTTACTGCAACAACAGCCAATATCACTGGTTCGGGACGTTTGGTACCGGAGAAACTATGAACAACAAGAGTTTAGCACTAAAATTGTGACACAGGCATTGAGTCGGCAGCTTGATCTAAATGTTCTAGTTTTTGAATTTATATGGAATAGATGGGTAACAAGTAAGAGTTTAATGTTTGTTTGGAGGGCAGTAGATGAGAAAGTTCCAACGGCAACAACATTAAGAAGCAGAGGGATGAACCTCCCAGACGTGACCTGCAAGACATGTGGGGCAGCAGACAAAACTGCTGCTCATGTGCTTATTTAGTGTAATTTTGCGAAGATAATTTGGGAAAAGATTGTAACTTGGATTAGAATACCGATGGTAAATACGGAAGGAAGTATAAAGGAACTACTGCAGGAGTTGAACGATCTACAGAGGAGCCAAAACGTGAGAAAAGCGATACATGCGATTGCAATCCAGACGATGTGGTTACTTTGGAAAGCCAGGAACGAAAATGTTTTTTTTTCCCAGGTAAACAAGGTGTGGTACAGATGATTAAAGATGAGATCAAAGTTCAATTCGGTGTCGAGACAGGAGTGGTGGGATTTCAATGTAACTTTGTAACTTTTTAAGTTTTTGTTTTCAGGGCTGATAAAAGAGGGTCGGGTCTCGTCAAGTAGGGTTAATCCCTTCTTTCCTCGATCGATGGCTGGGTCGTCCTCTAATCTGTCACCTGCACAGTGAAACACACCGTGACTCGCAATAAGGAGAATGGGGTGGGGGTTGCTCCTTGTTACCACCCTCCGATGTAAGAATAAGTATTTGCTTTGGAAGCAAGATAAGTATTTAAGTAGTAATTGTGAGAGAGCAGATTAGCGTAATCTCAAACCTGGTTCGAAGTGGGTATTTATAGCCGAAGAGTGAAGGAGAAGGGCCAATGGGCCGCTTGATGGGCCTAGGGCCCGACTGACAACTTGCAGCTTTTCGTAGACTTGACAGGAGCGCAGGTCACGGGAGTGTTGGGCGCACGCAGAGGTGTTGCCAATTGTCCAGCTGTATCGGTTGTACGAAGGAACACCCACCACGTGGCTTGCTGGGGTTGTCAGTTTGTCCATCAGCTTTTATGCAAGTGGGTTGACAACTGCGCATTGGAAGGTCAGCTGACCGCTGTTGTCAGTGCCCGGGTATACCACTTGCTGGTTGGTCACAGAAGTCAAAGTGACAGTTCCACTTGTATAATAATAGGACGCGGTTCTGCACAGCTCCGCTACGTGCGGTAAACTGTGTATATATAAGCCAACACATTTGTATGCCGCTCTGCGCTTCTTTCGCCGTCTTGCGAGCACCCGCGCATGACCGCGGCCTGGAAATGTGTTTTACAGAAAGTGAATGTAGTAAACTACTATCATCTCTAGTAGCAATCACCGCATCCCAGTGTATGTTGACGAAAACAGCCATTTTCATACACAAGATGAGATTTCTCAACTTTCCCCGAGTGGGAAAGCAAACCGGGTTCGCGCATGCCCGCACGAACTGAAGCAAATTCCTTGTCGATTGGGATATGCCGGGTGATGGTCACTCGCGCCCAAGCCTGGTGCGAGATTTGAGACTTTACCCCTTCAAAACCCATACCCATTCTACTTTTAGTTTGGGCCTAACACCTTGTCATGAACAATCTCAATTCTAATTGGTCCTATCAAGTCCAACATCAAGGAAAGATTATGACCGAATTGTCTTGGTCATTATTAATTATTAATCTGAGATCTTAATTTTTATTTTTCCTTAAAAAAACTGACTAATAGCTTCATATGCATAAAAATTTTATCAACATTGCTAAACAAATTAAAACTATTTTATAAAACACAACTCAATGCATATTCCCAGCCAAAAATCTATGTACCCAATTACCAATCTCTATTGAACTCAACCCAGCAGTCTTGACTATCCCTGAATCATTCATCATTGCTCTCCAACGATCCGCTTCGTCCCAATGGTCGCATGAAGCATACAAATTCGACACCATCATGTAATCCCCATCGTTTAAACCCTCAAACGTTAACAGTATCTTCACTACTTTCTCTCCAATCTCAAGATCCCTATAATTCACACAAGCGCTAAGCAATGCGCCCAAAACAGACCTACCTGGCCTAAATGGCATCGTATCAATGACTGTATACGCACTTTCAAGAAACCCGGCTCGGCCCAGAAGATCTACAATGCAGCTGTAATGCTCCATCCTACGAGTCACACCAAAGTCGGTCTCCATGGATTCGAAAAGGGCTTGACCCTCTTTTATCAGCCCTGAATGGCTGCATGCACTAAGCAAAGCTATGAAGGTTATATCATCAGGCTTTGTTCTTAGTAGCATTTCATCAAACACTTTGAGCGCAACAACGCCATATCCATGAAGAGCAAGCCCAGATATCAGCGCATTCCAACAGAAAACATCTCGAACTTTAGACTTATAAAACACGATCAAGAAACTGTCTACGCATCCACATTTGGCATACATGTCTATTAGCGAAGTGATTACATGTGTACTCGACGCAAGCCCTAAATCTAGCGCGTACACATGAATTTCACGGCCTTTTTCTAGCAACCCCAATCCAGCACAAGCAGACAATGCTGTCGTCATCGTAAGATAATCTGGAAGCACATTCTTCTCCACTCTCATCATCTCAAACAGCACAACAACTTCACCAAACAATCCATTATTCAAATACACTCCAAGCAACGTATTCC
The DNA here is from genome assembly GCA_030545235.1 of Helianthus tuberosus. Classification (NCBI taxonomy): domain Eukaryota; kingdom Viridiplantae; phylum Streptophyta; class Magnoliopsida; order Asterales; family Asteraceae; genus Helianthus; species Helianthus tuberosus. The sequence goes on from CM060399.1 coordinate 145,300,786, forward strand.
ATGAAACAACATTCCGTTCAGGCATTTCATCAAACACCTTACGCGCTCCTCCCACGTCCCCACACTTCCCACACGCCAAAACCATAGAGTTCCAAGACACAACATTTCGTTCAGGCATTTCATCAAACACCTTACGTGCTAACTCCACATCACCTGTTTCCGCATACCCAGACAACATAATATTAAACGAATAAAGATCCCTCTCAGGCATTTCATCAAACACTTGGACTGCAGCATCCAAACTCCCAAACGAAACACATGCATCCAACATTGAGTTCCAAGCAACTGTATCCTTAACCTGCATACTATCAAAAACTTTACGAGCTTCATGGATTTGTTTAACGGATGAGTACATGTTGAGAAGTGAGGTTTGGACCAGCATGTGGTTATGGAATGGGGTTTTGGCAATTTGGGCATGAAGGGTTAATGCAATATGAGGATATGAATGATTAGAAACTGCTTTGAGTAAGACGGGATATGTGAAGTTATCAGGGGTGTGTGATTGTTGCATTTGTTGGTATGAATGAAAAGCGCCTTTGGTGTTACCTTGAACTACTTGTCTTTTGATGATCTTGTTCCATGTTTTCAGGTCGATTTGATTGGGAGAAGGTGGAACAGAGGATTGCAGCAGATGGTGAGCCATTCATCTGCATATAACAAACAAATTGGAGCGAATCCTCAAGATAGATAAACGGTGAATCGTGTTGTTAATACACTTATACATAAAAATAGGGATGTGCGTGGTACCGGTACCATACCCGAACCGGTACCGGTACCAAAAATACCGATACCGAAATACGCTAAAACTGGATACCGGTACCGGTACCGAAATATTTGGGACGGTACGGTACCGGCATTTGAGAGGAAAATTCGGTATTTTACCGGTACCACCGATACCGAAAATACCAAAAAATGGGTACCGGTACTGGTACCGAAAAAATTCGGCACGGGAAATTCGACGGTACCGGTACCCAGTACCAAATGCTCATCCCTACATAAAATGATATAAAACTTATATACATATGGGAGGAATAAATACAAAAAGCATTTTTTTTTCCTTCAGCACACTAAAATCTAGTGATCCGGTTCCATATTCATGAAAAGCCGGGGTTGACACTTATCGTGCTAATAATAAAAAAGAGTTAAGCGTCTCCAACGCCTATAAATAAAAGCTTCTTTCAGTGTATATTTTCGAAGAGAGGTAAAACTTAGAAAGAAAGACTTTTAGTAATACTTATTCCAACAACAAACACTCTTATAACTATCACTTGAAATTCAAAAAGAAATAGGTTTCTAAAATGATATGTATGATTATGTAACATATATACATGATTATATAACCTGGTATGTGTTTTTATAATCGGGTAATATCACATAATTACATAACCCTAATACTGGACATTCCCTAATGTTAAATACCACCATAACTTTTTGCTGCTTCAAATACAAATTTAATTTTTTTCGTGTAAAAAACAAAAATTAAAATCCACGCCTATAGTTTGCACGCACTTGAAAGTTGATTGTCACTTTCTAGATTAGAAACCTGTGTATTACACGGGGTTGTCTAATAAAAAAATTGAATAGTTATTAGTAAGTGGGAAAAAAAATAAAAATACAGAAATTAGTTCAAAACAGAAAAATATTAAACATTAAACAAATAAGAGTGAAGTGGGAAAATTATCATTTAAGATTATTATATAGAAAAAGAGAGAAAAATATTGTGATACTTTTTTTGTTATTTAATAGGAGAGTGACGAGAAAATATAGGTGAGAGAGTCATCACAAGTGTCCTCAAATATTTCATTGATTATATAGCATAGATACAGATTTTTATGCGTGCAAGAGATAATACTTCATTATTTCAATTTTTTTCACAAAATTATCTGCAATTTTTCTCTACACTAACATCTATTTTTTGTTGGTCTTTAATCTTGGTTTAAGAATGAACTCGATAAAAACAAATCATTTAGCATATCGTGTTTGATAACTAGTCAACATAAATTGTTTTGACAAATGACTGAAAATCCATGTCATTCTTTTGTTTTTACCATTTCAAAATCAGATGTGGACAAAGTGAAGCAAATATAGAAAATGCTTTCTATACCACTACCAGCACTGAAAACAGGTATGACAATGCTAGAATAAAACATGATCTCCAGATCAACAAAGACAGTGTACGAGAGCTACTAGCGGTTTTGGTCTGTTCCTCTCAACTGCTCAACCAATAGGTTTGGCTTATCAGATTTGGCCTACACTCAGCTGTCTAAACTCTAAACTGGACCCTTCATTAGATAAATCTGATTTCACAAATTACCAGCTCTGAGTGGAAAAATAGTAAGTAGACCACATGATGGTAACAAGATCACTAGCCCTGTTTCCGCTTAGATCTCGAATCAGCCCACTTAAAGTAGCCACAATTTGCTTCAGGATTTGATGCAGGCCCCTGTAAAGTAAAGCTTATCATACAGCCAAACCGAAACACACATGTAATGGACGTCATAAATACCCATTTACAGAAGGGGAAAAAAAGCATACCTCTGCACGAGCACAAACATAAAAACGGCGACCAATAGTAGGCCCAGCTTTCTTCACAACCCGTGAAACGCATTGTTCACCATGGCCCTTGCATACAGGAATGCTATTCTGCATAAACTGTTGAATTCTTTGCCACTCTAATTGAGCACTTTGACTTTTATCAGTTTGTGAAGAATTACAGGCATCTGATTCACACGGAGACTCATCAGGTTCACCTTTGGTAGACTTTAGAACTTCAGTTTCAAATCCTTCAACCGAATCACTTGTATGGTCAACCAACAACTCAGCAGTCATACTCTTAACTTCTTTATTGGCTATTGAACTACTTTGGAAAAAGGACTTAAGCGAGAGCTGTGACGATTGGCTTTTTTTCAACTTCTTCTTCATTTCTGTATCGTTAAGAATCGGACTTTTAACACGTAGCTCATGGTTTTGTACTTTTATTTCTTCATCAAGAGAGGTAACAGACTGTTCATCGACTTTAGTTTCCTCTGTTGATTTACTTCTTGATAACATAGACACTGCATAAATGTATTTGGCTCTGTAAAATGTCCGGTGAATAGTGCGTGCGTGTGTGTTTATGCTTATTTAGATCTAAAAATCATTATGGAATAGATAGTATATGATACCAAGAGTTTGCTGACATCCTCGAACCTGAGGACAGTATCTAATGGACAAAGACGGAGTATTATGCTGATGAATGTCGGGAATGTCCGTTAAACTCATGAAAATGGGGGCATGATCTGAGCCTTCCATCTTAATATTTTTCCCTCCTTTCCATCTGTAACTGCAAGTACAAACGTAACATAAATAACAATACCAAAAGAAAAATTCAGAACAAACATATATGTAAAAAAGTTACCTTGGCATGGTCCCAGGTTTACAACGTTTAAATTGTGTTAAAATGTCGCAGTCTTTAACATGGCATGAAAAGAAGTTATGACCTTCCGGGTCAATATTTTCATGCAAGCATGATCCAGCGGTTATAATATGGTCAATCCTAGATCCAAAATTGAATATCTCGCCACCTGTGTTTGTGGACCAGCAAGTATAGGCTTCTGTTCTATAATTAATCAGAGATAATATTAGAAACGATATTCAGAAAAGAAAAGATTATCATTATGTTGCTAAAGTTGAAAATCTTGCACCTTTCGGGATGTTTTGCTCTGAACACATCAAAGAACAAGCCTCCACTTTCCACTAGTAAAGATCTAAACCAGACTCTAAACCTAATAATATTCAATATACAACTTCAACATTTGAATTGCTAAAGTTGAAATGTGATTATCATTCGAAGGGTTGTTAGAAGCTCACTCGTTATTTTCAAAATCTGGTCCTGCATCACACCTATCTATGGAAGAAGGAGCAATGTTGAAATCACCAACAACAATTATTCTCCTTCCTTTACGCATGAGAGCCTCCCAACGTTTCTACAACAAAGCATGAAAAACAAATCAACAAGGAAAAAGTTCAAAAAATGCCGCCCTTGTGGCATCATTAAAAGGCGGTTACTAGTAGAGAAATCAATAAATAAAATATGTAATGGAAAAGTGATTGTGCAGATTTGCTCTATGCAGTTAATTTGGTTTATATATTACCGATATATCAGTTATCGGTTCCCATGTCAAATATCGGTACCGATATTATCAGTGATATTGACTGATCTATCACAGATTTTCCCGAGATCAGTACCTTTCTTCTTAGTTCTACCATTCGTCTTTCTTCTTATTGCTGGCTTGCTGCTATTAGTGTTTTGAGTCTTAATTGTTAATTGTAATTGTTAGTGTTTTTGCAAGTTGCAAAAGGTTAATTTGTTAATGGTACTGAATTGTTAGTGTTAAATTGCTATGTATATAAATTCTGCATGATATTAAAATTACCGATATCCCACCGTGATAACCTATATCTCAAATATCGGTCATTGACCAATATCCGATATTTTACCGTATTAAGTACTTAGGATTCGCTATATAAGAAAGAACAATACTTAGTTGTGATTGTCAATGCGAAGAAAAAAGATTACCTGCAGTATCTTGTAGAATGAGAGCTTGAACTCAATCCGTTCTGCATCATCGCATGCGGCTCGAGGCCCATAAATGTTAAAAAGAACTGCAACATTGTAGAGAGTGATCAACTGATCATTTATATTAACTGGAATGCTTTAGCAAAACAAAAAGAAAAGAGGTCAGATGGAAAACATTGGCGGACCTACATAGTGGTCAGGGTGGGCGGCCGCACCCCTTGAAAAAAAAAATTTAGTGTATATTTTAGGCAAAAAACCCGACCGCACCCCTTGAAAATATGGTTGAACACCTCATCCGCACCCCCATCAAATAATTTCTGGGTCCGCCACTAATGGAAAAGTGACTTAAAATCATTCTTTTGCAATGTGAAGGTGTCAAGTGATAACAATTTGGTCTTCTGATTTGTGATCTTACATATTGTCCAGAAAACATGGGTAACAACTAATAACAGCTAACAACAAGCCACTCACCAAAATGACCATGATCAGTAATGATACACCGTCCCTCACTGTCGATCTTAAGAAGCTCATCCCTGTCAAATTCTTCAAGCCCATCCGCACGGGCCAGAAAATCATGTTTTCTGGATCCAAATCCTCTAGAATTCTCTAGAACACCAGTAAACCCTTCCTCTGCATCAACTGGCAGTGCAACCTCGTTGCTTGAAAAAGCAGATTGCACTTTGCAAAATGTCACAACACCTGCATTAACCAATTAAATATTAGCAGATCACACAAGCCCAATATGTTTAAATTAGATTCCTGCTTCAAAACAAATATCCACAAACATACTAAAACCACATAAATAACCCAATTAATCAACTTGGTTTCATTGAGGCATTTTAACAAACACCTTAGCTACTTACCGGAATAACCTGTGCGACCCTTTTCAATAGAACGAGTGCAAGAAAAAAACGACTCGTACCCATCTGCTGAAACCACATCAGCTCTCAGTTCTTGCCTCGACAATTTCGTTTCCTTCATCATATATAAAAAAAAAGATCGAAATTTGGTGATCGCATAGTTGTGAAATTAAAATTGGAAAGAGATGGAGAAGGGACCTGCAAGCAGATGATGTCGGAATCGAGAGAATCAAGGAGTTTACGGAGGGAGCCGTACTGGGAAATTCGAGGCCTGAGGCCATTGACGTTATACGTTGCTATCTTCATTCATACCTTGAACCGGTCCAACTTGGCTGTCTTCTTGAAGAACAATGGCCGCAACTTCAACGTGAAAGATTCAAATATGAAGACTTTAACTGAGCGAAACCACCATTGTTGTCGGAAATCTAACAATATGAAGAATAAGAAACCCCTTTGATCTTTTCTGGAGTAAATATGTTTAGAACATGAGTATACATTACATTTTTAGAAAATCAAAACAAAGAAAATTTCATTAACTAAAAAAATACATTATTAATATTATCTATTAATAAGACAATGGAAATGAACAGTGGTTTATACGTGTTTATTTCCATTGTCTTAGTCAGATGACACGCGTCTGGTGAGTCAGTTTTATAAACAGATGAGTCATAACTTTCCAAGCCTTGGGTACAAACAGATGAGAGACACAGAGATAGAGACAGGGAGATGGAGGACGCTGGCGATCCGGTTTAAGGCTCCGCCTCCGACGGCCGCCTCAAATCGAGGACGTTAGCGCCGTTGGCTTCATGTAACGAGGAGGATTGGAGTCGGCGACAGTGGTTTGCAGTAGATCTAGGGTTTTATTGTGATTCCAACATATCAATGCTTGCATGTCGTCTCTTTACCCAGATCGATGCTGGCAAAGGTACGAACTGCACGATGCATGAACATCGATTGGCGGAGAACGGTGGAGCTGGTCTTGCCACTGCCCCTTCCCCTGCATCGTCGGGTTCGGGATGGGATACTAGCATCGATTATTACATCAAGAAGGTTCAAGTTCATAACTTTTTAGTTCATAATTCGCAGATTACATTTAGTAATTTTGAGCATCAAATGGATGATGATCTTATCTTTAAGATTGATTAAAGTTGCTGGAAAAGTTGTGGTCATGTTACTTCTAAAAAGCAAAGTTATATAAAGTTGCAGGAGTAATCCTTACACACATAAGTTGTATTGGTAACTGCACACAATTAGTAGGTTTGTTGTTAAAGATTATTACAGCATACATTAAAAATGGATTAGCTTATTTTTTATAGGATTGTTGGTTTTATAAAACATGAGACGCACTGAGGTGAAGGTTTGTGAGCAAGCGTACCGCCTTTCGTGAGCCAGACGCAAAATTTTTGTATAATTGTTATATATATATATATATTTCATACCTTTCTAGCATCACTTACCTTAAATTTAGACAAAATGAAAGTCTATATATCGTTATATATATACACCTATATGTACAACCTAAAAAAAGTATATGTATAACGTCTTGATGCACAAAACGTTCCCCGTAAAAGAGGCACCTCAAGCTGCATGTGCCTCGCTCGCCTTTTACTATGAAGATATATGTAAAATTACCAAACTACCCCTGAAATTTGTTTTGTTTCAGCAACTTCGAGTGTGGTGTCGGCTCCCGATGGGGCAGTGGGAACTGGGAAATATACAATCAGCTGTTAACGGAAAAGCATCTGTAACGGTGAGTTCTGTTGAATCGAAAAATTGCTTCGTTTCAAGCTAACATCTGTCGAAATTTGAATAAGCGTATATAATAATATAAGTAATATTACTGTTTGTAATTGCAGGTCATGACAGTGTCTACAGGAGAGCTGGTACCTGCAAATTCTGAAATCCTTGATGGTGTGGATAATCTGGTCATGCTTGGTTATGTAAACGAGTCATCAGTTCTATGCAATCTCCAGTATAGATATAACCGCGATGTACTTTATGTACGTATATCTTCCATGTCTTAACTCTTAATCCATGTCTATATAATAATATTCGTTTCCTGGATTATTTTTACCTGTAATCTTGCCTACAGACTATGGCGGGACCCGTTCTGTTAGCGATCAACCCCTTTAAAGATGCCTTGATTATTGGAAGTGACGTTATCACGGCTTACAAAGAGAAGATTTTGGATAGCCCGCACGTATATTACGTGGCTGACACTGCCTATAGTGCTATGATGAGAGGTGAGGTATATGTATATGTTTGGAAAATATCTATATCTATTTTTAGTCATTCAACCGAAGTTTGATCATTTTCATGATGATACTTACAGATGGTCAAAATCGGTCTATCATTATCAGGTTAGTTAACTTCAATGCAGCCATAAGCTCATTTGTTGCTTCTTTGTAAATACACCACATCAATTTTTTCGTCTTTTTAACTTTTTCTTTTGATTTAATGGGGAAGGTGGATCGGGAAAGAGTGTAACGGCAAAATTAGCGATAGAGTATTTGGTAGAAGTTGGCAGTGACAATAGTCAGAGAGCATGCAGAATACGTGAATCGGGATTTATACTGGAAGCAAAGGTACGAACTGCACGATGCAATTTAGTTTTTCGTTAGAAGTTTCCCTTTTCGGATTTTGATTTGCTTCCCACTTTACACGATGCAACAGGTCAATGTCTAATTGTCGTGAACATCGTTCAGAGTCCAAGAAGGCTTCTTCAAAGATTCATAGGTAATCGGATTTTATTTTGTGTAGAATTTTGTTTTGATTGATCGAAACATCCCACATGGGGTTGATCCTAATAGATTTCATTGGGGGTTTTCATTTGATCATGTTATGTTTATGCACATAAGGTGTTCGATGTAAATCTTTATGCTCAAATTTGTTATTGCATTCTATGTCTTTGACTTTGATGCATACAGATCACAGAACATGGTTGATATGCAAAAACAAAAAGAGTTTGAGAAGACTAACAAAAATGGCATTGCAACAAGATGTACTTTGTTGTCACCACTGACCTTTATATATGTGTTTTGAATATTTTTAATCAATTTATTATTTTGTTTTCAGGTTGAAAAACTATAAGCATTGCAACAAGATGTACTTTGCTGTCACCATTGACCTTTATATATGTGTTTTGAATATGTTTTAATCAATTTTTTTTTATTTTGTTTTCGGGTTGAAAAACTTTAAAAGCGGCTTGCACACGAAGAGAATGTTCAGAAGGTTTCAGAAGGGGTCTTGAGCCGATCGTTATGGGCTCTTCCTCGCCTTCCTCCTTATCTCTCTCTGGTGGTAGGACATTGGTTCCCTTCGTAGTTGGTTTCTTTACATTTGAGTCACTATTTGGTTGTATGAGCATTTGGTACTGGGTACCGGTACCGAATTTCCCATACCGAATCTTTTTCAGTACCGGTACCGGTACCCGTACCCACTTTTTGGCATTTTCGGTGTCGGTACTTTCGGTACCGCTACCGGTTCAATACGGTACCGGTAAAATACCGAACTTTACCTTCAAATACCGGTACCGGTACCCACCGTTGACAAATTTCGGTACCGCCTACCGGTATTTGACGTAACTCTTAGAATTATGTGGTGTTGTGTGTGGGTTCATGTATCTGGCGGAACTCTTAGAATTATGTGGCATTTGGAGTTAACATAATAGGTAATTGTACCGGGTCATAATGGATTAGCTGGCACATATTTCTTTTAACTTTCAGATTCAAACTTTTTATATGTTTATATATTTGATTATGTGAATGGATATCATGAATGAACATCTGCGTGAATTAGTTGTTTTTTTGTTATCCGTTGACCTCAATACCGGTACAAACTCATAGGTTTCTAACGGCATGTTCTCTTTTAATACTATATATTACCTTTAACAAAGAATAGCTATTTACTTGAGGAAAATTGTAAGTCAAGAAACGTGTTAACTCATTTTTCAGTTTCAACTTTTTGATTTTATCTATGTGAACATAAAAATTTCTTTACTTTTTCATTAAACTTTGTTACCAGGTACAAAATTTCATGTTGGTGATGACATGTTAGAGTCGGAACAGGTAAATTTTCCTGAATCTGTGAGTTTTATGTCCAGTTTCTTCACTATTTGGTTTAAGAGACACTTTGGTACTTTGTAATATCGAATTCCTTAATCAATAGTTAACACAAATGCTTACAAAACGCTAGAGGAAAACAGAATCCGACTTGGCGGATTAACAGTTGGCCAAATGTTTTATGGTTGTTTGTGTTTTTTTTACTGACCTGTTTTGCCCGGAGTCTATAGTATCCGTTTTGTCCCAAACACATTTTAACTCATTATATTATATACTTCTAACAATTTGGATATTTTCCGTTGGTTAAGGAGATTGCTGAACATGCCATGAAAAAGCGATCCAGGGTTGAAAGGTTGAAGTCTTTGAAGAAAAGAAAAGCTGTTAAAACTTCACCAGCACCAACATCGAATATTAGCATCTTTGCAATGGCCATCACAGTTCTTTTTTTCGTTATCATTTTTCAAGGTAGACATATCTTATGCATGTGATATGATGAATATCTGATTCATATTCATTAATCTTGATGATGATTGGATTTTTTTGAAATCTCTTTTGTGGAATGATTACGTTTTCATACATTGATATTGATAGATACATTTTTTTTCTGTTTGATACAATTTAATATGAGTTGTTTGTTTTGTTAAAAATACATTTGGCATATCATGTTATTACTACCAAGAATGATTTGGTTTGCGTGATCGTGTTGTGAGTTGTGATGTTATCACACCAAGAATGATTCGGTTGAGCGCGGCGCAAAGCGACGCTGTGTCTAAAACTAGTTAACATTAAAATATAAAGACAAGACATGCAAAAGAACTAAAAAAACACACCAATAGTTAGAAAATAATGCTCTAGAATCCGTATTTGTTGCAAATTTGTTGCCTACGCATTTGTGCTAGAATCAAGGCGTCTCCTTGGAGGTGATCGATTCGTTTAGACAGATACTCGATGTTTCTCTCCATTTGCCTCGCTTCTTGGATCGCGGCGAACTTTTTATTTGCGGCGTTTCTTTCTTGCAAAGTTTCCAAACGCCTATGCCCAAGGTCTCGTATATCTTGAAGTCGTCGGTTCATCTCCTTGAAATCTTATTTCATTTCGGCACCCGCCGAAGACGACTCCGCCCTTCCCCCTTTTTTCCACTTCTTCTATCCCGAGGTCAGGGCAAATCCATTTCCTTCTCCTCGTCATCCTCACTGATAGGATTGTTTAAATCGACGTTTCGAGCATCGGAAGTGGGCGTTTCAGGATCAACCGAAGAGGAGGTTTTGGGTCGTTTCCCCTTGCGCCTACTACTAGACGTCATGGTTGGTACATTAGCCTACTTAGGACTTCCACGTAGAAGCTCCCAACACTTCAAGTATGCGAATGTCCCTCACGTCGACTTGTACTCGTCCAACGCTTGTGTTAATATGTCCACATCGCTTTGAACGCTACCCCAATTGTCCTTCATACGTTGTGAAGGGGTATGGTCCCAAAAATGCCGCGCATACCATTTCTGGTCGCGCTTTAGACCATACTCCTTAATCACTTCGGTGATCAATCTTTAGACTCCGCGCGGGACGATCAAGCAGAGCATGATTCCGCGAGAGGTCAAACCAAGAGATAGCAGCAGTTTCTATACTTAGCATTCTGAATAAGGACCTTCACCTCCTGCAACCCCGTGCGGTCTACTAACGTGCTCAGCAAGGGTCGCGCAGGAGTCAAAGAGCAAGGCCACTTCAGAAGGTACTAAAGGTACAAGTGGCAGAAGGGTAAGCCAATCGGCGTCCTCCAGACTGTGCTCAATCGTGCTCCACGATCATCTGACGTGCAGGAGACAGAAAGTACACAAGGAAGCCTACGTGGCACCAATCAGGGGGTGGCGACACCTGCCCCATGATCTCCACTTACCTGCTGATGGCAGAGGGACAAGAAGGCCGACAACTAAGACACGTGGCTCCAATCAAGGTGCGCCAGCACCGAAGATCTTCTAGAAGACACTAACGGTCGACACCAGTGAGACAAAGAGCATATCCCCTATGTTGTCGCCTTCCGGCCCACAGCCCATCAGCCCATCTCCTCTTACCCTCTCCGGCTATAAATAGAGACCTCAGTTCACAGGTTAAAAACCCTATTCCCTCTACTCTCACTCTTAACACATACTTACTTCCTCAAAACAGTTACTTATTCTTACGCCGGAGCCTGGTTAAGAGGGAAACCCTCATATTCCCCTCTTAACGAGCTAACGGTGTTCTGTTTTGCAGGATTATCGGATCATTAAGGAGCTCAGAAAGTTATAAGAAGATTAACCATTATGGTAGAAACATAAACCAAACTAATTAACTCTAAAATTAGTTCTGTGTTTCTTCACGTTGGAAGATCTCTTGAACCCATGCCATTTGCTATTTATATCGGTCCACTTGCTTGATATCGAATTCTTTGTCTTGATATTTCCCACTACCCGTGCGAGCAAAAAAGTATGCTCAATTTTTTGTCCAAAAAATGGGTAGTATTTGATAGTTTGCTAAAAAATTATAATATTGTAATTTTTCTTTAAAAACAAGTAAAATTTATAACAAAAAAGAAATAACACTTGCCAACTTCGGGATCCTCCGAGATATCGAGCCATGCCCGTGCGAGCGTGTACTCCTCGTCTTTCGTCCAAGGTCTTTTTCGCACGAGGAGCGGCACCATCTTTTTTTATGTGAGCGTCTTCCACGTTGAGAGGCCTCAGGTTCGCACTCGGCTTGTGTCTCCGGCATCGTCTCGATCTGGGGCTCGACTTCGTCTTGTAAACCATACGTACATACGTACCCCCCATGTTGATGATGTTCATATTTGATGCAAAACCGAGTGACCCTTGAAAATATTGTTGGGGCATGTTTAATAGTTGTGTGTACCCCATCGTGTTCGGATCGCAATCTTAGTAATTATAGGTTGGTAGTGGTTGGGTGGTGTTCGGGCGATATGAATTTGGGTTGCTTGGCCGATACTATTCACCAAAAGGGGGACGAAATGGATGCATAGTATGTTTTTATAAAGAATATGAGAAGAGTGTGTAAAAAAATGTAAAGTGGGTTGAATTGGGGTTAAAATAGATGAAAAAGTAAATAATAAATAGTGAAAATACTTTTGTATATCGTCGCCCAACGGTACAATTTTCAAAACCACACTTCACGGTGTTTTCTCCGAAACACCCAACCAAAAAATACCCGAAAACGCCCTAGGGGGAGGTGGGCGCGGCGTGTTCCGGCGTTATGGGCCAAAAAACCCAAATAGCGCACCACTACGAGTGGTCTTACAAGGCGAAGCATTACCAACTCAACTGTTTTCATCCTAACCATTACCAAACCAATATACACAATGCTACACTTACGGTTGCAAACGAACTGAACTTTCATTGAACAGTTCTTGAACCATTCAACGAGAAGTTCGTTTGTATTCGTTCGTTTAATAAATAAACGAACACGAACAAAAAAATCGTTCGTTTAGTTAGTTTAGTTAAATGAACAAACATGAACATAGGTCGCGTTCGTTCATTTATGTCCGTAAACATCCAATAACGTGTTCGTTTGTTTGTGTTCGTTTGCGTCCGTTTGGGGTTTTAATTTTTATATATATATTAATAATTCATATATATACACACACATTGATATTCCTTTATTTTTATTTATTCTATATTTTATTTATTTCATTTGTGTTTGTTTTTGTTCATTAACATTCGTTTGTATTCGTTTATGTTCATGAACACATGTTTGTGTTTTGAGGACGCCTATTTGTGTTCGTGTGTGTTCATGAACGCTTGTTTGTTTTTAGTAGCTAAAATTAACTAACGAACAAACGGACACGTTCATTTTCTTAACGAACGAACACGAACATACAATCTCGTTTGGTAAGCGTTCGTGAACATATGTACATCCTTAACAACCGAACACAAACAAGGCCTTGTTCGTGTTCGTTCGCAGCCCTATCTACACTCAACCCAACATGACAACCCAAGTCGTACGTACCCGATCATTTCACTTTTACACCGGAAGAACAACCGATTGGCTGATTCGCGTATTGGGATCCAAGCCCTCCCAACCAAAACCTGTGATATCATATCCCAACACTTGATTTACCTCCCGGTTCGGAAGAAGAAGAGTTTGAAGAAGATCAAGAAAAAAAAGCTCGTGGAAAACGACCTAAAAAATTCTCGAATCGGGCGAGTCCACAAAGCTGGACGGAGGAGGAGGAGAGGGTAGCCTTTTGCAAGTCTTTCTTACATATTTCCGAAGACCGTGGGTCAGAAATCAACAAAGTAAAATTGTGTTTTGGCCTTGGTTTTTTTAGCATTTTGGAAAACTACCCCATGAAACCAAACGAAACATTGATCAACTCACTTCGAAGTGGACAAATTTAAATAAAAAATGAGCCAGTTCAATGCATTCTATGTTCAAAAGGTATTTTTTTACTTATACTTTAAGGTGTTACCTTTTTATTGAAATGTAAGGGGCTGTTTGGTAGCCTCTGAATGGTCATTAAGAGGCTACCTCTTAATGGAACCATTAAGAATTTTACCAATGAGAAGGTAGAAGAATATGACATGTGATGATTTACCATTCAGAGGTTACCTCTTAACCATTCAGACTTGAGGTTACCTCTTATTTATTCAGAGGTTTTAAACCATTAAGAGATAGCATCTGAATGGTTATTAAGAGGCTACCAAACAGCCCCTAAGTTAGTAAATATTTCATTTAAATTAAATGGACCTCTAATTGGCCAAGTGGGGCAGATGAGGGTTTTGTCACCAGGGCCGTCTTAAATGGCTACACAAAAATGAATGAGATGAAAACTTTCCCCTACTTGTCGCCATGGGAAATTGTGAGATCCCATTTATGGGTGCCAATTCTGTTGATGGATCTTCATGGGCTAACGAGTGGTCATGCCCAACAACGAACAAAAATATAAGTTTAATGGATGGGTTATCAAGCAACATTCCCGACATCAAGTTAAAACTATGACCCCAAAGAGGAAACAACACCGACAAGGTCGCAACAGATGGTGGATGTCATCACCGGTTACAAGATAAGAAAAATGACGGAAGTAGAGGATGGAACAAATTTACTATATTACCAAGTATAGATACATAACTAGTGTCTCAAACATGATTAAAAAGTTATATTGCAACAATAGGGATGCATTTTTTACATTTAGTCTATTATTAAGAAAAGTTTGAAAATTGATTTGACAATTGATGAGTGAACTTATGTACGTGGGAGAGTGGGAGTGCCTATGGAATCATCTTTTCGATTGGTTCTTCTTCAGCAAGATACAATTGATAACTTATGATCACATATATGTAAAAAGGTTGAAAACCGACATCTTTCTCATTCATCTTCTTCATTTTATGGGTTATGTAAATTATATGAGTTACATATATGTAACTCCGTTGTTCAAAAAAAACATATATATAACTCCGTTGTTACAAGAATAGCACGTTAGTTCACATATATGTAACTCTTTTTGTAACACGAAGATGATGATTCAGGATGAAGCCCTAATTTGCGCCCTAATTTGCAGACACGCTAAATTCTACATATACGTACATCAATGTTTTAGTTGTTTTTATTTATTTATATATAGTGCATATATGTACCTTGAAGAAGATGATTGTTTTGAATCTATATATCTATATACTATATATAAGCATTTCCCGTGTCTAAAATTGTAATTTCCCTTGCAATTTGTAAGATGGCATATGAAAGGCCAAGTTAAAATGCCTATTTTTTAACCATTTTGTTCCATTTCTACCCCTACTCTCTTCATAACTCAACAACTCAATAGATGCCTACATCTCGACTCCTCTCCCACATTGAAAAAAACTCTGCTCATTCGCCACTACCATAATTGAAAGCAATGAATGCCATCAATGTAAATTTCCTAATTAAAATCATTTCCTCCTCTGCCCTCGAGAAAGAAACCTAATCGACTGATCGATCGACATCCTCAAAATCAAAGCATTCTTCACATGATTGAATGCTTCAGTTTCTTTACATCAACCGTCGCCCCATTCATTCAATTTAATTAGGAATTCTGAAGATTTTCGTCTTTGTTTTTCTCTTCTCAAAACCACCTGTTGCCTTACATCACGAATTAGGTCAGTCGATGATGAAGACGCGGTTAGTGATGTCACAAATGAAGATGAAAGCCTTTCAAGATTGTTACATTCCAACAGTAAGTTTTCATCACTAACACACCTTTTCAATTAATGGATGTGTTTTCTTTACACTCATTTGATTTGGGTTGAGGTTGAATTCAAACGATTATATTATTTGCCCCTTTGGTTGCAGAAAGAATACTAAAATTTACAACATTGAAAGTTGATGCATCATTGCAACAAAGCATTAGAGAAAAAACTAAACCATTCAATCGATTGCAAGAATCAAGGTAATTGATGGTGTAATTATTTTCATGCCATTGATTTTGATTTTAGAATACGGTTACTACTGAAAATATTTTTATATGTTCTTAAAGATGAATATGGTTACTGAAAATTATTTATATCTTCTTACAGAAATATGACTATGGGTTGTGAAGTGCTGATTATGTTCTTATATTTTTATTATTTAGAGGTGGTAATTTTGACCCTTGTGCTTTTCAGTTGGTTAAATTGGGCAGTGGATGATGGAAAATAGCGTATAGTTAAAACACATGGAGCTTTTTTTTTTTTCTTGGTTTTGCAATTATCCTCTATGTACTACACTGTTTTCAGTCATTCAACTATGGAGGCATCAATTTTGACCCGTTTACAAATAGTATGGCATATGGGTCGTGATTTGGGGTTGCTTTTATCTCAAACAAGTCAAAAAAGAAAAATGAGCTATATGGGAAATGAGCTATATCTTCACTTGAAAACGGGCAATCTCCAAGTTGGGTCCAGAGCACCCGACATGTCAATGTGCTTTCAACACCTTCGGTTGACATTAACCAATCTGCAGAGGTAATCATAGGTTTAATATTCATATGACATTCGGATCTATTAACTGTAAAATGTGGAGGAACAAAATTGACATGAGTTTGTTAGTGTTTTTGTATTTTTTTTAATCATTTTCCCACACGTAATTCGTGTTTCTAGCAGGAGAAAACGAAATCTGAAGAACCCGAATCTTCAAATGTCAATGAATCGAGCTCATCTCACAAGCAGCTCATTCAACATCTAGGTCCATCTCATTCAACATCCAGAAGGATCCTCCTACCTCTTGCGGTCCAGGTATTGTTTTGATTTTGATCTGTTAGATCCTGATTTTTTTTTTAATTTTAGGGTTTTGTTTTTGATCTGTTATTTTCTAGGGTTATAAGTTGTTTTGTTTGTGAGTTTATGTTTTGTGGTTGAAGGTGGGTTCTTCGAGTCTACATCTGACGAATCAAGGTGGGTTTGTGGCGGGTCTTTCTTTGTCAAAAGTAGTAAGTTCGATGAGCAGGTCGATTCCTCAAACAATAACAAATAAGTGGTGTCGCCAACTGTTAACTTTAGATCAAGATTTTCTGTAGTTGAATCTTGAATATCATGAATGTTGAATATATAAATCACTGTTGTATACGATCTGGGCTTTTTTTTACTTTTCAATACATTGTGTTCTTCTTTGTGAAGGCAAAGGCGCCAAGATGGCTATTGCGGTCAAGATTCGTGGCGATAACCGAAGAATTTGGGGTGATGTTAATCTGTGAAAAGGATCCATACCCACCCTCGTATTGTCTACAAGAGAGTTTTATTACAGTATGTGTTAATTATAGATATGTTTTTAAAATGTTATATGTTATATTATATAGATATTATTTTGCTTATATTTGTTGTTATTTGATCTTTACAAGGAATGATGACAAGGACCAACGACAGGGTAAGTTTTACATCTTTTTTATCGAAAAAATTAAAGTTTTCTAAATGATTAAGATTATTGTTATATTTGTTTATAATTAAAGGGTCTGTCTACAAAAAATTTTAACAACATAAAGAATTACCTGATGTACTATTTTCACTACATAGCCATTAAGATTTTTGTTTAAATTTATTTAATGCATACTTTATTAAAAGATGATTTTGTTTTTGTCAAAATCAGGTGAACCGAAGCAATCATCGAAGAGTATTTCAATCTGTACCCATGGTATTTCATCTTTCTTTCATCATTTTGTGTCTAATTTATAACTATTTTGGCTATTAGTTTGGATTTGATACAAAACCTACTATGTAAGATTGAGATGGAAGACTTATTTGAAGATCCGGTTGTTTATATTGACTTTTCTGACACCAAAATTCGCTTGTTGTTGTTGATCATGTTGATTATATCTACGCTAATTACCGAAACAGGAGGTAAAATTTCGAATATGTATTTATCCGGTATAAATTTAGGGACCTACATTATCTAGGTGAAGTTTTGTTTATTAAATTGCAGAGTTATAGCATGGTTTTACCAAACTATATGTTAACACAACAATCTGACACGAGTGAGAAGATGAGAGCCGTGCCTATTGACTAGCACATTGAGGTACCTTCAAAGACTGTTTCTTTTTAATAACTACTAACAAAAGATTTTGAAAATAACCCGGTGCCCAAGCTTTAATTTTTTTGCTGGCTTGTTTTGTTATAACTAATTTTTGGATTTCTTAATGTCACATAATCACTTACATGATATTATTCGTGACTTTTAAAGAGTAATTAGTTTGACTTTTGATCGCAAACATGTTGATATTTATTGTTTTAATTTAATAGGTATTGGTGTTCTTTTGGTCCAGACTCCAGATCATCATAGAAAAGGTGAAATTAGACCAAGCAGGAATACTCTGGTATTATTCGTGAGATTTAATTGACAATGATCCGTTTTTGTTGGGCATTCAAACAGAATGGCAGTTGCAGCAAATTATTCGATTTGGAACAAATAATCTAAAGGTATGTATGACCCTTACCCTTCTTAATTTGGTGTTCCCCAACATTGCATTTTCTTAATCCAACAATAGATGCTAACGTTGAAGACAGAGTGTCTTTAAGTAATGGGAATGAGGTATTGTGATGAATAAGACCCCATGAACCATCGTGAAGCTGATTATCCATCAACCAATTCAGGCACTCAGGGAAACATGGAGACTTGGGAGAGTTTGGAGAAGGGACCATGGCTACCCATGCTGTGTCATATGAAGATACAGAAAGTTCAACCTTGCGAAACAATTTACGGATTCGTTCTCTGGTCATGTCTAGGGACTGTATGAAATTCATAGATAATGTTTATTTATTATTTAAGGTGCATCATTACACAGAGAGAGAACTAAATGCAGCAAGTCATACCATAACAGTGTGATTGCATTTGTCAGCCGTGTGAAGCTGCTGTTCAAGTAAAAATGAATCAAGACAGGAAAGGAAATGAAGAAGAGACATGAAGATGTGACTTAGAAATGCAAATCTATGACTACTGTTAGATAAAATTATATTTTAGTTAGGATTTATTGTATATGTTAGTTAGAGTTTATTGCTCCCATAATTAGAAGACTAATTGTACGGGTAATCTTGATGTGTATCTTTTTTCCGTCACGTATCGTTGGCTCCGCCGCAACGCGCGGGTTTCCCACTAGTAAGGTCTGGTAATGGACATACAAGTGCATATAGGCCTGTAAATGAACCGAACGTTCATGAAATGTTCATGACCTTGTTCGGCGGGAAGTTCGTTTATGTTCGTTTATTTAATAAACGAACGAACATGAATAAAAAAATTTGTTCGTTTAATTAAATGAACGAACATGAACACACCTTGTGTTCGTTCATTTATGTTCGTGAACATTCTTTTATGTTCATTCATTTATGTTCGTGAACGTTCGTTTATTTACGTTCCTTTAAATTTTAATAAATACATAAATAGTTATATTTACATAAATATTAGGTTTTCTAACTAGTTATATAAATATAACTAATTAGTATATCTATGAACCTTTATTTAGATGTGTTTTCGGATGATATGTAATATATTAGATTGGTTTCTTCAATCATGTTATTTTATGTTTATTCAAATATGTTCTGTTAATTTTTTTATGTTCGTGAACTGTTCGTTTAGGCTTTAAACGAACGAACATAAACGAACACGAACATGCCCGATTTCTTAATGAACGAACTCGAACAAAAAAATGCGTTCGATTATATGTCCGTGTTCGTTTTCGTGTTCGGTTAAAGTTAAATGAACGAATACGAACATGCCTATGTTCGTGTTCGTTTGGTTCGTTTACAGGCCTACGTGCATACGTGTTAAAAATTATGAAATAGTGAAGAAGTATATTTATGTACATCAATATTTTTAGTTGTTTTACGAATTTACATATATGTAGACACCTACCATGTTATGTAATCTGTTGTTAGTATACATACATGTATATAGAGTTAGGATCCTGTAAAAAAGGCCCAAAGTGTGAGAAATGTAAGAAAGAATCTCAACCATTAGATCTTTTGATCTAATGGTTGAGATCAATAGGGACCAAAATGTAAAATATTTTTCTTAATTTGGACTGAATTGAAAATTATAGGGGTAATAAAGTCTTTATATCCATTCAAAATAGGAAACTGTAAATCAAAATTCCTATAATTCCGATCTCTCTCTCCAATTGATCGAACAGTTTATCTCTCTCTCTACAATTTCGTCTATCCCTCTAATCGATCGAACAGCGGCGACGACGAGCGGCAGCGGCGACGGAGAGCGACAGTGGTTGTGCGGATCGGCAGCGGTGGTGCAGCAGTGGTGGTGCCGGAAGCAGCAGTGGTGGCGCCGGAAGTGGAGAAGATGATACAGATGTGTTATATTTTTCTTTACTGAATGGTGTTATATCTTGTACTGAATGGTGTTATTTTGTGTACTGAATGGTGTTTTTTTTTATTTTCTTAATGGTGTTTTTTTCTTCTCTGAATGGTGTTATTTTTATTTTCTTAATGGTGTTTTTTTTGTTTTCTGAATGGTGTTTTTTTCTTTTTCTGAATGGTGTTATATTTCTTTTACTGAATGGCTGAATGGTGTTTATTTTATTTACTGCTGATGGTGTTTTTTTTTGTGCTGAATGGTGTTATTTTTGTGCTGAATGATGTTATTTTTGTGTGAATGGTGTTTTTTTTTGTGCTGAATGGTGTTATATTTTGTGCTGAATGATGTTTTTTTGTGTGAATGGTGTTTTTTTGTGCTGAATGGTGTTATGTTTGTGCTGAATGATGTTAATTTTGTGTGAATGGTGTTTTTTTTTTTTGCTTAATGGTGTTATATTTGTGCTGAATGGTGTTATATTTATGGACGGTTATAAGTCCTTAAATCAAGGATTTTCTCTCTCCAAATCCTTAAATCAAGGATTACCATATTTGAATTTGTTAATGCATTTACAATTATACCCTTTTCAATTAATTTAGATCTAATGGTTGAGATTCTTTCTTACCTTTCTCACACTTTTGGTCTTTTTTACAATAACTTCACCCTACCCCATGTATATAAATGTTTAAGTTTTGTAATTATATATACGTACGTATATGTTTATTACAAAAATACAAAATACGCGTGTATACTGAAGTTTATTAAAAAATTAACAAATTAATTGGTAGAGAAAAAATGAGAGATGATATAATTAATTATTTAATCGAGGAGAGAGGAGAGAGAAAATTAAAATTAATTAACGACTGCTTAAAAACACGCGTCACCGCACCCAGCGGATGCCACCATTGCTCCGCTGCCCCCTCGCCAGAGAACCCCGTTGCCACGTCGCCTTTGCTGGTCGACCCCAACGTCACACGTTCGAGTGCAACAAACTATAGTGTCGATTATCACAACATCTCGGCGTTGATATATCCCCATCTTCGTTATCCTTTTTATTTACACTGTTTAATTGCAAGCATCGCCGTTACCATACCTTATCAAGCTTCTATTTATTTTACCGCTTTTATTTCTACCACCAAAGTCTAAAATTGTATGAACGGTGACTGTGGTTTGAGTCAGCAAGGATACAATCCCAAGAATCCAGTTTAATGTATTAATAGTAGTTTACATATGAGGGGTTCAAGCTATTCGCACCCCTGCCATCCAATACCAGTGGGTATTGAAGGAGGTCCAAATAAGTTTGAACCAGGTCATTGCAGGATCTATACACTGAACAAGGCAAGAACCTTACCAAACCATTCCCCTAACCCCCGACCAGGTAGTCAACATGCTTTTATATAGACCGTAAAAACATGAATGATGCAATCTTTTACTTTATATAGACAGTAAAGTAACGTCAAGACACCACAGAAAAATGATAGGAAGAATTCACCTTCAACATAAGAAACTAGTTATTAAAGTCATTAACACAAACCCAAATAAAAAGTGCCGAAAGATTAAAAATCAAAAGTAATACATAAAAGATTTGTCTTCACCAAGTGATGTAAGAGACTTAAACAAACATGACATTTGATTAGCAGATACCCTTACAATCAATCTTGGATCCCGAGACTACTACACACTCTAAAGATGGAAGATGGATGATGGTGGTGGGTGTTGGTGTTGTAGTGGTGGTGGAGTGGCGGCAAAGTGGGATAAGTAGTGGTTTGCCAAGGGATGCCTTTGAAGTGAGCCAAGCACCCTATTTATAGCCTGCACAGTACTCTGGCCACGGCCCCGTGTCCAGTGGGCACGCCCCCGTGGCCAGCCTTTTCTCTTCCTTCATTAATTGCAAGTGTCAGCAGAGGGTCCCACACGGCCCCGTGTCTCCTGGACACGGCCACGTGGTAAACTTCGTATCTGTAATATCAAGATTTGGCAAGATTCTGCGTATCTTTGCATTGACCACGCCCCGTGCTGAGCTGGGCACACCCCCGTGGTGGGCGTGGAAGCTTCTACATGTTTGTCTTTTGTGCAGGTCCCTGACCACGCCCCGTGTTCAGCTGGGCACGACCCTGTGGCCAGTCTTCTGATTCCTTGTTTTTACTTTGGGAATGCTGCCGAGGGGTCGGGCATGTCACGTTTATTCCTTTTCTTTGTATTTATGTTGGTTTTGGCTGCTTATTTGCTCCTTTTGTTCGTTTAAGCTCATTTGGTCCTGTAAATTCAAAAGGAAGACAAAAACACGCTTTTTCCAACATTAGTACTAAAAAAGGTTTAGTTTTATGGCTCATTTGATGTAATTTATATGTTAGATTTTGCACACATCGGTATGTTTTTAGAGGATTAAAAATAAGTACCTAATGGAGATAGCGAAATTTAATTTTCATCATATATTATATCCTATTACAGTAAATCAAAACAAAATTTTATAAAAATAGATCTATTCATGAACTTATATATTTATTTTGATATGTTAATATTCTTGTAAAAATAGATATTTTTTAAGTCAATTTAACAACCCGACTCTCCGAAGTCAAAGTACAAGTCAAAGTCAAAGTCAAGGTCAACGTCAGGTTTACATTTAGATCTGACATTTCTTGCTTAATTACTGCCTTGTACTCTCGAACTTCGATAATCGATATATGTTAATTAACGCTATTTTGAGCTACGATTTATTAATATGTGAAGTAACAATGCGATAAACGTAACTGAACGCTAATCTACTAAGTGTTATCAAATCGCTACCGCATCGCAATTCGAATCGCAGTTATGGATATTGTTTTATGTGTGTATGTTATAATGTGCTTTACTTGTGTGTTTATACAAGTTTTGGGATGATATTCGCAAACGCAATCGCAACTCTATCTGATGTGCGCAAAATGCAACATATAAATTACATCAAACGTGGCATAAAACTAACCCTTTTTTAGTACTAATGTTGGAAAAAGTGTGTTTTTTGTCTTCCTTTTGTATTTTCAGGATTAAAAGAGCTTAAATGAACAAAAGAAGCAAAAATGCAGCTAAATCTAACAATAATACAAGAAAAGGGAAGAAATGTGGCATGCCCGACCCCTCGACAACATCTCCCAAAGCAAAAAACAAGAAGAAAGCTGAGCATGGGGCTGTGCCCAGCTCAACACGGGGCGTGCCCAGCGAACACGGCCCCGGGCCCAGCGAACACGGCCCCGTGCCCAGCGGACACGGGGGCGTGTTCAGGTGTCTGCTGAAAAGACAAAGTTGTAGAAGCTTCTATTCCCGACACGGGGGCGTGCCCAGCTCAACACGGGGCCGTGGTCAACGCTAAGATTCGCATAATCCAAGCAAATCTTGATAGTACAGATACGCTTCTGCACACGGGGCCGTGCCCAGCGGACACGGGGGCGTGATCAACTAATGTAGACAAACTGCAATTAATGAAGAAAGAGAAGAAGGGTGGACACGGGGCCGTGTCCAGGCTTCTGTTCAGGCTATAAATAGAGGTGCTTGACTCATTTGCAAACCATCCCTTGGCACACCACCTCTCTCACACTTCACCCACCACCCACCACCATCATAACATCATCATCCACCATCATCATCCATTGTCCATCATAGAGTGTATGAGTCGTCTCGGGATCCAAGATTGATCGTAAGAGTTCTTGACAATCAAGGCCATGTTTGCCTAAGTCTCTTACATCACTTGGTGAAGACAAAGTGTCTAGTGTAATACTTTTTATTTCTAATCTTTTCGCACTTTTTACTTGGTTATGTATTAATGACTTTAATAACTAGTTTCTTATGTTGAAGGTGATTCTTCCATATCGTTTGTCCGTGGTGTCTTGGCCTTATTTTACTGTCTATATAAAATAAAAGATTTTCACCATTCTTATCTCCATGGTCTATATGGAGGTATGTTGGCTACCTGGTCGGGGGTTATGGGAACGGTTTGGTAAGAGTCTTGCCTTGTTCAGTGTATAGATCCTGCAAGGACCTGGGTCAAATTTAGTAGGACCTCCTTCAATACTTAACGGTATTGGATGGCGGGGGTCCAAACTCTTTGATCCCCTCATATGTAAGCTACTATTAATACTTTAACCCGGCTACTTAGGACTGTATCCCTGCTGACTCAGACTACTTAGCCGAGGGTAACGTCACCTTCAAAAGAGGGGCCTACCATAATATGCATTAATAACTTAATTAATTATCTTTCAATAATCCAACCCTTTAGGATTGTATCCTTGCTGACTCAAACTACTGGGTTGAGGGTAACGTCACCTTCAAAAGAGGGGCCCTACTACAATAAATAAGATAATCTCTTAAATAGTGCAAAAGTGCGGAAATAATCAAAGGTTACACTAAACACGAGTCGGAGCCAAGTGATTCATCTTGTCTATCTGTTTTTACTTTTATTTTTATTTTTCAGCATTTTAGTTAGTTTTTATTTTTCTAGTTTAACACATTTTTCTAAAACTTTTGATTTGATTAGACGTTGAGGATAAACCGGTACTAAAAGCTCTTGTGTCCTTGGACGACCTCGGTATCTTGCCAACACTATACTACGCTCACGATGGGTGCACTTGCCCATATGTGTGTTTAGTGTTAGTAAATATCGTGTTTTATAAATTTAAAACTTGGTTAAAAAGTGTTAAAAAGATACATTAAAAACTAATAACACTCACGCACATCACTATCGCATCGCATCGCAAACCGAAATGCAGTGTACTTTTATGATTGTTAGGTTGATTATGTTATTTGTGTAACTAATGTGTAATATTATCGCATCGCTTACTTGCAACGCAACGCACAACGCACGAAACGAAATTCGGAAAACTAACCCGTACAAGCCAGCCATCCATCCAACCGAACGACCAACCGGTCGAATGGACATCTGTCACACACTAACCGATGGCGGAAACATCGAGGCACGACACTGAGCGAAACAGATTGTCCAAGAGAAATCCATAACAACAAAAATTACCGCATACTTAACATTACGTCCCATACCATAATATATCAAGTAATTCAATTATTACAGACATAAATATGTCAAGGCAAATAAATTGTTTCGACAACTCATAATTTAAATTGTTTGTTTCTAGACTCTTCCTAACTTGATTCCACATAGCAAGCATCCTAGCATCTCAAACACCTGTCACATACGTTAAAATAGTGGTCAATACACATAGTGTAAATGTGAGTATACAAGTTTAATAGTATAATAGTAACGAAAGCGAGTTTACGCATAACCAACATGTAACATGTATAATGTGAAGCAGCTCCAGTTCTCACAAGTTTAGAAGGAATTTCAGCTGGAATTTTGGTGTTAGGAGGAGGTATTAATACCTTGTTGCTGTACTCAAAATTGATACATAGATCAAAGTCTGCCAGTGCAGCCCTTTTGTATAGCTTTGCTCCTGCACTTTTGAGGCTGTCAAGGGCTCTTCTGACCACATCTGAATTACCTTTCTCTTCATCAATGATATTCTTCATTTTGACTATTCCTATTGGGTGAATATCATCAGCCAGATTTGCATCAGTAACCTTTTGTTCACTGTTGTCTTTTCTGATCAGGGTATATTTGTTTTGTGCTTCATAACCTAAGATACCTCCTCCATAATTCAATTTGTTAGGAAATAAATTACGGGAATACGTGCATAATTGTATTTCTTGTTATATGTTATTTGACTATTTGTTAGTTTACAGTATGAGCAACCAAGGACCATCTGACGCGTACCGTCAATTGTCTGGTTCGCCTAGAAGCGAAGGTGCCTCTTCTCAGCCTGCCCTCTCCGGGTACTCTGCTGATACTGAAGAAGGAATATTCGTATTTAAGGCCCAGTCTGAAGAGCCATTCCCTCATAAAAAAGAGAGGATGGTTCAGTAGGGGAGCACATGAGCGTAGGAAACGTATGAAAAAGTTACAAGACCAGAGAGTACTAGCAGCAGCCAAAAGAGAGACGGATGCCCATACCCAAGACATGCTTAATAAGGGTATAGCCAACAACCATATCTTAGCCACCACAGCAGCTGACCCTAACCTGGAACAAATGATAGCACCCCAACCACAACCACCATTTCCTGACCAACCAATGGAAATAGAAAACCCCAAAAATCAAGTAGAAATGCATGATTTCAACCCGGAGGAAATACCTAGGGTACCCGTACCTAACCCCTTAGACCCAAATTACGACCCATGGTGGGACGACAATAGGGACTATGTGCAACGTTACCCAATACACGAAGACATGCCCATGCCGAATCTATGAGCCTACCCAGGTTTGGATCCTCTAGATCCCTATTACGACAACGATGTATACATTAGGGAGATCTTAGAAAATCCTTACCCATTTCAGGCACCTACACCCCCATACCAAGAACCCGCACCCCAAATTCCAAACTCAGTCCTAGAACCTGCACCCCCAATGAGTGCAGAAAATGTACAAGAACTCAGGACATTTGGTGAGGAAATTTTAGAGAATAGTGAAAGGATGAGACAGGTGGGAGAGCGACTCGTCTGGAAGTACGACGACAATGAAATATGCACAGACGTAACTGCGAGTTGTAGAATGCGCAACACACATCACCACTGTGATATGTGAAGAAAGGCCCTTAACAACCCCTGTCCACGACAGGTGCTGAGTCCAAACTATAGTACTATCGTTGCTAAGGTGTCATGCAACAATCACTGTGTAAACATAACATACAAGCATTCATCGAGTAACACGTATAACATGCAGTAACGGTTAGCGTATAAAAAGTGGTTGCGTTGTGTGGTCGATGTGATTTAGTATAAGTAACGTATGTAACACCCAAAAATGCTTAAAGCAAAAAGGGATCGAGTATACTCACAGAAAGTGCTTAATAAATAAACACCGTCTTGGATTGAAAGGAGCGCTGAAAGATTAGCCTGATTACAGAACGATAATATAAGCGAAGAACAGTGCGTAAAACGGTGCGAGTGAACATGACGACGGATTGTCATCCGATCGGATGACCTTCCGGACGGATGGCCATTCGGTCGGAGGGTGATCTGTTTGGGATGGATGTGTTTGTATATGATGGCTTTAAAGTTTTCATTGTAGCATTTTGAAAACAGAGAAGTATCTCTACCTTTCAGGTCGTCCGTTCGAACGTCCGGTCGGACGACCGTTCGCTCGGATGGTGATCCGTTCCAAGTGAGACATTTCAGAACAAGTTCACAGTAGAATAGTCATTCAATCGGATGGTCATCTGATCGGATGACTATTCGTCAGAAGCTGATGATCTTTGATAATTTGTAGAAGTGTTTAAGTATTGAGATCACAAGTCATCCGATCGATTTGTCGTTCGATCGAATGGCAATCCGATCGGACGGCAGTCCGTCTGGTGACCTGCTCATTTTGAAACTTGGAAAATTTTGTTAAGGTTGAAAAGTTTTGCGGTTTGACCGAGACGGTATGACAACGTGTTAAACAACGGAAGCCCCATCAAGCCCAAGTCATCCAGTCTGATCAGTCAACTGTTCTTAACAGTTGTTCATGTTCAACCCGTGAATCGGTTGTCTCTTTGATAGGAATCAGTTCTTAGACCGACACTTCACTAGAGAATGAATGGGAGGCATGAATGAGCTCTGATTCTATCGGTTTTGAGTGAAGGAGTGTAAAAGAGTTGAAAGAAAGTTATGAAAACACCCTTCAATTCTTTTAATCTTGAAAATGTTTAGATTTAGGCGAAATCATTGCTTAAACGTGTTGAAATCTCTTAGATCTGAGTTGTTCTTGGTGGAATGAGGTCAACACTTGAAGTTCATAAGAACCCCATGATGACATCATCCTAGAACACCTCAAATCAGCTGATTTCGTATTGAAAAATGAAGATTTGATGGTGAAAAAGATGAACAAGTGTGTGTAGATCATAGAAGTACAAGATTTGGGTTGAAAACGTACAAGAATCGCGAGAAATCGAGAGAAAAGAGGGCTGGAACGTGCTGGTCGGATGAGAGAGCTGTCACATCATGAACAGTGATGTGACAGGGGTATTTATAGGTGACAAAAGAGGAAAGGCGGTGCAGTGGTGCGATCGAAGGGTGGTTCGATCGGATGGCCATCCGATCGGATGGTCATCCGGACGGATGGCCATTCGATCGAATGGTCATTAGATCGGATGGGCGGTGTGAGTTAGTTTTCGATGTTTTGTTTCGTGCGTTGGGCGTTGCGATGCGTTGCGAGTAAGCGATGCGATAATATCACCCATTAGTTACACAAATAACCTAACTACTGAATACCATAAATATAATCCTTAAATCTCGAGTTTGCGGTGAGATTGTGTTGTGATAGAGTTGCGATAACATTTGCGATTAATCACCACAAAACATATAAACATGCACAAGTAACACATAATAGCACACATACGTAAAACAATATCCATAATCTATCATTCGAGTTGCGATGCGATTAGCGATAAGTCGATTAGCGATTAAACTGTGATTTATTAACATGTACTCCACATAATACAACTAAAGTAACTTAAATTAGAGTGTCAATTACAAGTCGAGAAGCAAAATCACTAATTAAGCAAGGAGTGACAGATCGCAATTAGCAATCTTTTCTTTCTTTGACTCGACTTTGACTTTGACTTGTACTTTGACTTAGAAACGCGGGTTGTTACAACATACGACCGGATGACCATCCGATCGGATGGCCGTCCAATCGAACGGTTGTCCGACCCAATAACTCTCCACCGCCTTTCTCCTCTTTTCCCTATAAATACCCCTCCTGTCACATCACTGTTCATTGATGTGACAGCTCCCTCCGACCAGCGCACTCCCAAGCTCTTTTCTCTCGATTTCTCACGATTCTTGTAATTTTTCACTCTAAATCTTGTACTTTCATCATCAATACACACTTTCTCACCAATTTCACCATCAAATCTTACGTTTTAACCATGAAATCGCCTGATTTGGGGCTGTTCTAGGGTGACGTTGTCACGGCCCCCGACCCGGTTTGACCCGTTTCAGGAGCCGCGGGACAGAAATCCCGTGGTATTTATTTAATTGAGTTTAACAGCGGAAGTTTATCATCAGGATCTTTTTAAAACTGAAATATTTCCCGATTATTTTATTTCACAACTCGGGATAAAACCCGATAATTTACAATCTTGAGATTTCACGGAGAAATCTTTTATTTTACAAAACATGTTTCTTTATTTTATCCTGAGCCACTTTCTCAAGCTTGTAGTGCTTCACGGCACTTTTCCTGGATCATAATAGATCACCTGAAACATGTTTGAAAAAGGTTTTGTCAGCGGGAAATACTGAGTGAATCATTCTATTTACTAAAACGACACTTTTGTTATAATTTACAGTATTAAGAGCGATTACAATGTTTCTGATTATCAAACCAACTACCCACGGTATTTGTCACTCGACCGGATCTGTGACTATGGTCATATCCCCCATTGGCTGCCCCAATGGTGACGATTATCAAGTAATGTATACAAAACCCCACATACCGGCTGTAATATGGTGATTACAAAGACTTAATCCCTGTAATTATAACTTTGAAAATAAACATGCTTTTGTAAATAGATTTGATAAAAAGAGAATGACTCACATTGCAGATTTAACAGAGCTTATTCTACTGATTAGCCTTGATAACCTAGTTTAAATAATCATGCACACAAACTAGGTTAGTAACTTAATACAACATTTACGATAACTCACGAGATTAAAACCTTCACAACGAATGACAAAGTGCGATACTTAAACATCCATCGATTTAACGACGAATGACAAAGCATAAACCCTAATGTGGGCAGCACTTAAAGATCCATTGGATAGTTTAATCGATCGGACATTGAATCGTAGCAGCGATCGAGTTATTACCCTGAATTGTGGCAGCACTTCGTGATCAGTGTGTGTTTTTGTAGTGATTATACTATAACTCAGCGTACAATTCGAATTTGAACGTCGAAAGAACACCCAATTGCATGAAACAGGCCGTCCTATTTATACGTGAAATTGAGTTCCCCCGCGTGTCGCGGGAGATGTTGCTGCTCCTGTCGCGACTCGCCTGGGGTGACAACCTACCCTAGGGTAGCCTTGTCACTAGTATAGGCCTGCTGAGTTGCTAGTTCGTGAATTTTAACTCTAGACAACGCATTTTAGAGATAATCGTCAATTAGGGTTTACCCCCCTTGAGTTTTAGGGGCCCTAATCCTGATTCCAATTGTTCTGAAAAATTTAGGGATTATACAGAATCACTTGGGTTTCTCAATTAGGGTTTCCTATTGGACAATTTGATTAAATAAATATAACTTTTGATGAGAGTTGTTACATTCTCCCCACCTTATTAAAAATCTCGTCCTCGAGATTTACTGGAATAAGTGAGGATACTTTCGCTTCATTTCTGATTCCAGCTCCCAAGTGTATTCAGCTCCTCTCTTTGAATCCCATCTGACTTTGACTAAAACTAGTCGTTTATGTTTGAGAAACTTGATCTTTCGATCCTCAATTTGAAGAGGTTTCTCAACAAATTTCAACTTTTCGTTTACCTTTATATCTCGAAGAGGTACTACCAGTGATTCATCTGATAAGCATTTCTTGAGATTGGATACATGAAATACATCATGTACTCCTGCTAATTCTTCTGGTAGTTGTAAACGATAAGCTACTGGTCCTATATGTTGGATTACTGAAAATGGTCCTATGTATCTTGGACTTAGCTTTCCTTTCTTTCCGAATCTGACTACTCCTTTCCAAGGAGAAACTTTCAATAGTACTTTGTCTCCAACTTGAAATTCTAACGGCTTACATCTATTGTCTGCATAACTTTTCTGGCGATCTCGAGCCGTCTTCAGTCTTTCCTTGATTTGAGTAATCTTATCAGTCGTCTCTTGCACTATTTCAGGACCTGACAATTGATTTTCTCCTATTTCTGCCCAACAAACTGGAGTTCTGCACTTTCTTCCATATAGTGCTTCAAATGGGGCAGTTTCAATACTTAAATGATAGCTATTGTTATAGGAGAATTCAATTAATGGTAAATGATCATCCCAATTTCCACCAAAATCTATTACACATGCTCGGAGCATGTCTTCTAGAGTTTGGATTGTCCTTTCACTTTGTCCGTCTGTTTGGGGATGATATGCAGTGCTCAGATTTAATCGAGTTCCCATAGCTTGCTGGAAACTTTTCCAGAAATGAGAAGTAAAACGACTATCCCTATCCGAAACAATGGAGAGTGGAACTCCATGTAAGGATACAACTTCATCTACATACAATTTTGCCAACCTTTCCATACTAAAGGTTTCTTTTATTGGTAAAAAGTGAGCTGATTTGGTTAATCGATCCACAATTACCCAAATCGCATCATTACCTTTTCTGGTTTTGGGTAACTTAGTAACAAAATCCATTGTTATAAGTTCCCATTTCCATACTGGCATTTCTAATTGTTGTAGTAACCCTGAAGGTTTCTGATGTTCTGCCTTCACTTGTGAACAAGTGAGACATTTAGAAACATATCTCGCTATATCCTTTTTCATTCCGATCCACCAAAAGTTCTTTCTTAAATCTTGGTACATCTTATTGTTTCCTGGGTACATAGTATACCTAGATTTATGAGCTTCTTCTAAAATCTTAGGTCTTAAGTCTCCCTGCTTAGGTACCCAAATTCTACTTTTGTGAAATCTCCAAATTCCATCTACTCCTTGTTCTAATTCCTTGATTTGCCCTTTCATTCCTTCAGCATCATCCTTGATTGCTGTAGTTTGAACATTCTTCAATTGTTCCATTAAATCTACTTGTAGATTTAATCTGAGAGCACGAACCAATCGTTGTTTCTCATAATACTTACGACTTAAGGCATCTGCAACTACATTTGCCTTTCCTTCATGATACTGAATATCACAGTCGTAGTCACTTAGGATTTCCATCCATCTCCTTTGCCTCATGTTTAACTCTTTTTGCCCAAATATATATCTTAAACTTTTGTGGTCTGTGTAGACAGTAAATTTACTTCCGTAAAGATAATGTCTCCAAATCTTAAGGGCAAAAATTATGGCTCCTAATTCTAAATCATGAGCCGTATAATTTTCTTCGTGCTTTTTCAATTGCCTTGAAGCATATGCAATCACCTTTTTGCGTTGCATAAGCACACATCCATACCCTAGTTTTGAAGCATCACAATATACCTCAAAATCTTCAGTTCCTTCTGGTAAGGCTAAGATTGGTGCATTTGTTAATTTCTGCTTTAATATTCTAAAAGCTTCTTCTTGCTTTGGTCCCCAATCAAACTTAACCGCTTTACAGGTTAGCTTAGTTAATGGTACGGCTATTTTGGAAAAATCCTTAATAAACCGTCTATAATACCCAGCTAAACCTATAAAACTTCTAATTTCCATTGCTGTTTGTGGAACCTTCCAATTGGTAATTGCTTCTATCTTAGCAGGATCTACGTGAATACCTTCGTGATTCACCATATGTCCTAAGAATTGCACTTCTTGCAACCAAAATTCACACTTCGAGAATTTGGCATAAAGCTTTTCTTTTCTTAACAAAGTTAAGAGTGCATGAAGGTGTTCACAATGCTCTGTTTGACTTTTGGAATAAATACGTATATCGTCTATGAAAACAATTACAAATTTATCCAAATATGGTTTACAGATCCTATTCATCATGTCCACGAATGCAGCAGGTGCATTTGTTAACCCAAAGGGCATGACTGTAAACTCATAATGACCATACCTAGTTCTGAAAGCAGTCTTAGGTATGTCCTCTTCTTGTACCTTCAATTGATGATATCCGGAGCGTAAATCTATCTTAGAGAAATATCTAGCCCCCTGAAGTTGATCAAATAGATCATCAATCCTAGGTAATGGGTATCGATTCTTAATTGTAACCTTATTCAATTCTCTATAATCGATACACATTCTCATTGAACCATCCTTTTTCTTAACAAACAACACAGGTGCTCCCCACGGGGATGAGCTAGGTTGTATGAATCCTTTACTTAGTAATTCATCTAATTGCTTTTTCAGTTCTAACATTTCTGTAGGTGCTAACCGATAAGGTGCCTTGGCTATCGGTGTAGTTCCTGGAATTAGATGAATCCTAAATTCTACTTCCCTATCTGGAGGTAATCCCGGTAATTCCTCTGGAAATACATCTGGGTATTCTGAGACTACTGGTATTTCCTTAAGATCTTTTCCCTTAGTACTAATGATTACCGAAATCATATACACTATTCCTTGTTTTCGTTCATAATTAGCAACTTTCATTACTGATATGAACTTCATGGGCTTACGTGGTTTATCTCCTGTAATCCTAATCACTTCTCCGGTGGGTGATTGAATTTCTATGGAATTCTGATCACAAAGGATTCTAGCATGGTTGGCTACTAACCAATCCATTCCTAATACAACATCAAATTCAGCTAATTTCATCGGCAATAGTTTTGCAGAGAATTTATGTCCCAAAAGTTCTATATTTTCTTCCTGCAAAACTTTATTTATTTTAACTGAATTTCCGTCTGCCGTTTCAACTGTAAAAATCTGCCTAATATTGGTTAAAGGTAAATTAAGAGCTTGGCAGAATGAAGTATTTATAAAACTTTGGTTTGCACCAGAGTCAAATAATACTTTGGCGTAAATGTTATGAACTAAGAACGTACCCGCTATCACATCTGGGATGAGTTCTGCTTCTTGAGTGGTTAACTGAAATGCCCTGGCATTTTTCTTAATAGTTCTGTCGGTCGCCTTAGTTTTGTTGTCTGCTGGTTTGCCCAATTTAGGACATTCTGTTTTGAAATGTCCTGCCTCTCCACAATTGTAACAAATTATGGATTTCTTCCTGCAATTTTCTTCACGATGCCCTATAGTTTTGCAAAAATTGCAGGTTATATCACATCTTCCATAATGTTTCTTCTTGCATTTTCGGCAGAATGACGGAGTTGAGAATTGCCCAGTTCCTTTTCTCTTGAAATTACTACTGTTACCCGCACGAAATCCTTAAGTAATTTTCTGAGCCAATTCTTTCTTTCTGTTTTCATCTTGGGTGCGTACTAGTTCATCGGTTAGGGTATTAGCTAATTCCACAGCATCGTCAATAGTGCGAGGTCTCGCAGCTTTAACGATGTTGCGGATTTCACTAATCAGTCCCCAAATGTAGCGAGAAATGAGTACCGGTTCTGGCGAAGCCAGTGTTGGTACCACTCTAGCATATTCAAAGAATGTCGAAGTATAACCGCGACAATCTACACCCATCATCCGATGATTTAGAAACTTATTCGTCATCTGTTCCTTTTCATACTCGGGACAGAATTTTCTTTCTACAAAACCCTTAAATTCTTCCCAAGTCATAGCATAAGCTATTATTCTTCCTTTTGATTGTAACACAGTGTTCCACCATTCTAGCGCCCCTTCTTTGAAAAGGTTTGACGCGTACATGACCTGATCATCCTGAGCACATTTACTTATGGCAATTACTGCCTCGGTTTTCTCTAACCAACGCAGTGCCGCAGTCGCTCCTTCATTGCCTGCAAACTCAGTGGGTTTACAAGCAAAAAATTCTTTGTAAGTGCAACCAGGCGTTGCAGCTTTTATTTTCTTAGGAGGAGGAGCTTGCCGTGGTTCATTCTCATGATTAGTATGATTATTGCCTCCGTTTACGCTATTACTGAAGTTATCTTCAGAAATACGTTTGCTAGGAACGATTTGTTGCGGTTCAATTGGATTTTTAATAGCAGCAACGATTGATGGAATAGCGTTGGCTATCCCTTGAGTAACTATTGCTGCAATAGCGTTGGCTATCCCTTGAGCAACGATATTTTCTATATCCTGCCTAGTCATATATTGATCCCCCGGTTGTTGCTCAGATTGGTTAATCTCATTAACTGGTTCATTATTAGCGTTTTCCATCTGATATCTAATTTATAGTTAAATAATTAGTATAAAAGAAATAATCCAATGTCACAATTAATTGCACATAATCACATAAACGAATATACAAACAAAACTTGTAAATTTTCTAAAATTTTATTTGTTTTATAGATTATAGCATGCTTCTATATACAACCATTGTATTATTTATTTTACAAATACTGATTTTACTATTACTATTACACCACCATAGTTCCATAAATCCCCTATCCTTTGTCAGATGATATTCTAGTAACGGCGTTCACTCTCATCGTATTTCCAGGAGATCTGTCCCCCAATCTCTTGGATCCTATTCCCAGTATCCATTAGTTCTTCACCAAAGTGGCGGAATTCAGCCATATTCTCGTTACTCATTGGTGGATTTGGTAAAGGTTCTGGATCGAACTGAGGAAAAAGCTTATAGGGATTGTTTTGTAACTGTATTTCATTAGTCAACCATTCGTCTATTTGCGAGTGGATTGAAGGGTTTGGAATAGCTGGTTCTAAGTTCATTGGTAGTTGTGTTTCAAGAGAGTGAATACAAACATTTTCATTAACAGGTTTAATAGTATTATAGCTTGCCATTATAAAATCTAGCTCTTCCTGAGATGGTAACCCCTTAATTTGTCCAGAGCTTTCCCCAATTTCCATTTTCTTAGGCTTGGGTTTCTCAAAAGGTAAAGCGTTGAATTCTATAGGTTCTTCTATGTCTGGTATATACCTATTGAAATCTCTGGAAACTTCTATTCTTACTGGATAGAGATTTAAATTCTGAAGGGCGTCAGACAAGTCACTCATGCTGTTATGCAAAATACCCACAAATACTAAGTTAAAAATTATATCAAATTTCATAGAAAACCTTTAAATATTATTTCATATTGGGTAACTATGAAATAACCGAATATGAAAACATACTAGGTTTTATTTGTAAATTTATTTATTTATTTACTGAATCAGGTTTCTGACTTATATTTAATAAGGGTGCTAAAATTTAAATCAAAATATTTAAAGATTTGTATTTATTGCTAAAGTGGTTAACATATAAAGATTTGCCCATACTGTACAAAATTAGTCAGAAAATAAAACACATAATCACAAAATAGCAATTAATAAAAATTATTAAGTATTTCTAAATACTTAATTGGCTTAAATCAGTGGCTCGATAAGTGGCTCTGATACCACCTTTTTCTGTCACGGCCCCCGACCCGGTTTGACCCGTTTCAGGAGCCGCGGGACAGAAATCCCGTGGTATTTATTTAATTGAGTTTAACAGCGGAAGTTTATCATCAGGATCTTTTTAAAACTGAAATATTTCCCGATTATTTTATTTCACAACTCGGGATAAAACCCGATAATTTACAATCTTGAGATTTCACGGAGAAATCTTTTATTTTACAAAACATGTTTCTTTATTTTATCCTGAGCCACTTTCTCAAGCTTGTAGTGCTTCACGGCACTTTTCCTGGATCATAATAGATCACCTGAAACATGTTTGAAAAAGGTTTTGTCAGCGGGAAATACTGAGTGAATCATTCTATTTACTAAAACGACACTTTTGTTATAATTTACAGTATTAAGAGCGATTACAATGTTTCTGATTATCAAACCAACTACCCACGGTATTTGTCACTCGACCGGATCTGTGACTATGGTCATATCCCCCATTGGCTGCCCCAATGGTGATGATTATCAAGTAATGTATACAAAACCCCACATACCGACTGTAATATGGTGATTACAAAGACTTAATCCCTGTAATTATAACTTTGAAAATAAACATGCTTTTGTAAATAGATTTGATAAAAAGAGAATGACTCACATTGCAGATTTAACATAGCTTATTCTACTGATTAGCCTTGATAACCTAGTTTAAATAATCATGCACACAAACTAGGTTAGTAACTTAATACAGCATTTACGATAACTCACGAGATTAAAACCTTCACAACGAATGACAAAGTGCGATACTTAAACATTCATCGATTTAACGACGAATGACAAAGCATAAACCCTAATGTGGGCAGCACTTAAACATCCATTGGATAGTTTAATCGATCGGACATTGAATCGTAGCAGTGATCGAGTTATTACCCTGAATTGTGGCAGCACTTCGTGATCAGTGTGTGTTTTTGTAGTGATTATACTATAACTCACCGTACAATTCGAATTTGAACGTCGAAAGAACACCCAATTGCATGAAACAGGCCGTCCTATTTATACGTGAAATTGAGTTCCCCCGCGTGTCGCGGGAGATGTTGCTGCTCCTGTCGCGACTCGCCTGGGGTGACAACCTACCCTAGGGTAGCCTTGTCACTAGTATAGGCCTGCTGAGTTGCTAGTTCGTGAATTTTAACTCTAGACAACGCATTTTAGAGATAATCGTCAATTAGGGTTTACCCCCCTTGAGTTTTAGGGGCCCTAATCCTGATTCCAATTGTTCTGAAAAATTTAGGGATTATACAGAATCACTTGGGTTTCTCAATTAGGGTTTCCTATTGGACAATTTGATTAAATAAATATAACTTTTGATGAGAGTTGTTACATTCTCCA
The DNA here is from genome assembly GCA_030545235.1 of Helianthus tuberosus. NCBI lineage: Eukaryota > Viridiplantae > Streptophyta > Magnoliopsida > Asterales > Asteraceae > Helianthus > Helianthus tuberosus. The sequence continues at coordinate 145,338,515 of CM060399.1, forward strand.
CACCTTATTAAAAATCTCGTCCTCGAGATTTACTGGAATAAGTGAGGATACTTTCGCTTCATTTCTGATTCCAGCTCCCAAGTGTATTCAGCTCCTCTCTTTGAATCCCATCTGACTCTGACTAAAACTAGTCGTTTATGTTTGAGAAACTTGATCTTTCGATCCTCAATTTGAAGAGGTTTCTCAACAAATTTCAACTTTTCGTTTACCTTTATATCTCGAAGAGGTACTACCAGTGATTCATCTGATAAGCATTTCTTGAGATTGGATACATGAAATACATCATGTACTCCTGCTAATTCTTCTGGTAGTTGTAAACGATAAGCTACTGGTCCTATATGTTGGATTACTGAAAATGGTCCTATGTATCTTGGACTTATCTTTCCTTTCTTTCCGAATCTGACTACTCCTTTCCAAGGAGAAACTTTCAATAGTACTTTGTCTCCAACTTGAAATTCTAACGGCTTACATCTATTGTCTGCATAACTTTTCTGGCGATCTCGAGCCGTCTTCAGTCTTTCCTTGATTTGAGTAATCTTATCAGTCGTCTCTTGCACTATTTCAGGACCTGACAATTGATTTTTTCCTATTTCTGCCCAACAAACTGGAGTTCTGCACTTTCTTCCATATAGTGCTTCAAATGGGGCAGTTTCAAACATTCTTCACTTTTCACCCAAAACCGTTAGAATCTGGACTCATTCGGGCTTCCTACTCATTCTCTAGTAGAGAACCGGTCTAAGAATGGATTTCTATTGAAGAGACAACCAATTCACGGGTTGAACATGAAGCTCCGTCAAGAACAGCTGAGGCTAGTCGAACGGGGTGATTCCCGTCCGATCGGATGAGCTGGACTTGATGTGATTTTCGTTGTTTGACACGCCGTCGTACCGTCTCGGTTCAACCGCAAACTGATTTTACCAAGTTTTCAACCCAAAACAGTTGCTCGATCGAATAGCCATCCGATCGGATCGTCGTCCGATGGAACGGCTATTCGACCAGGTGATTGGTGAATTTTGACACTTAAACAATTTTCAAAACTTCAAGGAATATCAGTTTCAAACGAATCACCATCCGAGCGAACGACCATCCGTCCAGATGACCGTCCGACCGGACGACCTGATATGAAGAAACACTTCAAACTTTTCAAAATGCTACAACGAAAACTTCGAATTTCAAACACTTCACAAACACACTCACTCGAATGACCCTCCGACCGAATAGTCATCCGTCCGGACGGTCATCTGATCGGATCATTGTTCGATCACTTATCTCCCCGACGCATTGTTTACCGCACTGTTCAACGCTTACACTATCGTTCTCTGATCAGGCTAATCTCTCAAGCGCTCCCTTCAATCCAAGCTTTTGTTTATTTACTAAACACAATCTGTGAGTATACTCGATCCCTTTTTGCTTAACGCACTTTTGGGTGTTACATACGTTACTTATATCAAATCACAATCGACGCACAACGCAAACACTTTTATACGCTGACCGCTCTCGCATGTTATACGTGTTATTCGATGAATGCTAGTATGTTATGTTTACACAGTGATTGTTCTCTGACACCTTGCGACGATAGTACTATAGTTTGGACTCAGCACCTGTCGTGGACAGGGGTTGTTAAGGGCTTTTCTTCACGTGTCACAGTGGTGATATGTGTTGCGCATTCTACAACTCGTAGTCATGTCTGTGCATATTTCATTGTCGATAGTTTACTTGCTTCACATTTTCAACGTGTTTCATGTTGGTTATGCGTAAATAACTTTCGCTACTATTATGCTATTAAACTTGTATGCTCACCTTTACACTCTGTGTATTGACTTTATTTTAACGTATGTGACAGGTGTTTAGGATGCTTGCTAGCTTTGATGAATCAAGTCTAGGTGGTCTAGAAACCCACGAATAATTTATGAGTTGTCGGAACAATTTTTGTCTTTGAGAACACTATGTCTGTAATAACTGTTTTACTTAATATGTTATGGTATGGGACATGACGTTAAATATTTGGTAATTATAGTTGTTATGGATTCTCTTGGACAATTTGTTTCGTTCAGTGCCGCACCCCGATGTTTCCGCCATCGGTTGGGGTGTGACAGTCAAAGAGGAGGAATATATTTTCTTTGGCATATATCTAAAACAACTACTCGTAGTAAAAAAGAACAAATATAAAACAACTAGTGGAAATTCTCTCGTGTGATGTTGCTATTGTGTGTGAACACTAGTATAAGAGATCTAAGTGGGAAGGTGGAGAGGGAATGACGGTTTTAGAAGATACATGATGTGTGAATGGGGGACAAGTCAGACAAAAGAGAGAGAGAGAGAGAGCCACCTTACGAGTTCTTTGAAAACCTCTTAACGGGGAAGCTCCAAACACAAAAGGTTCTAGCTAGGCAAAGACGGGGTGCTTGAGCGATTTTGCATCCACCAACTCTTTCCTGGGAATCCTTTTCTTGGACATTCTATTAACAAACCTTTCTAGTATGTAACAACTTTCACATTGCATCCTCGAACATCATAACTAATCTCATACAAATCTTAATACTTTAGGACATCCATAAAACGGTTCTCGCGATCACAATCAAGTCAACTTAAGCTACTCAGTCATAAGCTTATATACATAGCACATATCTTATAAACCTTTTGCCGCGGAACATAAGCGAACCGTTTCTTGCAATTCATTATAACAATGGTTTCTTATACATATTTCATTAAACTAACTATGAAGACATGCCTCATAATTATTCTTATTCAACTTCTCGGGGTTGACGTATTCTTGTTAAACTCGAGGAAGTTAGATAACGTTAGTACAAATATGGGCCAATGGGTTGGAAAGCGCATGACAACTTTTGGAGTTGTGTCACATTCTTTCTTTTGGACAACCTGTAGTATGGGAGCACATTTATTCTTTATCGTGCTATGTTTGATTGTGTAGTTGTTTCATATGTTTGTTTGTAATATGCTACATAAATCTTGCTTATGAATTTTAAAACTTATTTTATTCATTCTTAATAAAAACCTATGTTATCTTACCAACTTTCATAGTTGACACAATTTTCTTACATGTTTCAGGTTATCATTCCTAGAGATCAAGACATGCTCATATAGGATTGTTTTGTTATCAAAATAAACGAGATTTAGTTATTTCTTTTATTTTTATGAACTAGTTGTTAGTTGTTTGTTTAGTTATATTTAAAAAAACGTTGTAATTCACATCTCAACTAATATTAATTTTCCTTTTATTGCCTTGATCTCTTCCTACCATGAAGTTACCACCATGGTTTCCGCACACGGTGTGACAATCGATAACTTGGGTATGGCATCATCTCAAACTTTCTATGTTTTTTAGTTTCTACAGTTTATGATCCTGCAAGGGAAACACTTTCATCTTGTTTGAATATTTTTGTATCCAAATTTCATGTCCTACAAATGAAATATTTAAAACATACCCTTGTGTTAAATTTAATTTTATTCATATTTGATATTTCTCTATTATATTCTATTCTCCATCTCTAAAAAAACAAAAGCTTTAAACTTTGGTTATATCTATTAGACTAACCGGTATGGAGAGCCGTCACGTCACCGCCACATAAGTGGGGGCCTAAAGGGGATGGACCTAGGGGGTGAGGGATAAACCATTATATATATATGTATGTATGTATAGCTGTGTGTGTGGGAGTGAGGGGTGTCGAGACCGTCGCTGGGGAGACGGAGAAGCCGGGCCTGGCCTGGTGCCGGAGAGGGGGGTGGGGAAGACGAGGCTGCGAGCACAAGCCGGGCATGGGGACGGCCCCATACCCACTAGTCTTATTGGTTGGAATAAAGAGTGTGTATATATATAAAAAAAGTATCACCAACAACAATATGGAATCGTGGTGGGCACATGTCCATTTCTTGCTAACCATAATAATAATAATGGCTTATGACACAATTCCCTCTTAACCTTCATCTTCTTCTTCGTCTATATGCTCATTGCAATAAAAACCCCAAATTTTCGATTCAAAACCCTAGCCCTAACCCTTACACTCATCTCTATAATTCTTCTGGTTAACATGGATCAGTGGAAACCGAAGCTCGAATTGCATCAACGACAAGACAATCAACGTCATTGTATTCCCAATGATCGAAGGTTTGTTTGTTTGCATTTCACTTCCCGTACAGATTTTGTTAATTTGGAGTCAACTTTTGTTTGCTGATATGGTTTGTATGATGATGTTTATGTTGTACTGATGAAGTGCTCTCTTAATTTTGATTCCTATGATGCATGATTCGTTTGCAAGTTTAGGTTTTGATGTCAAAGGTGAAATGGTTTATATTATGTGTTCATAACTTTGATTTATTGGCCATTTGATAAAGTATCAAAGTAAAGTTGATTTATAAATGTGTATAGAGCTTGCTCATTGATGTGTCACCTGATTTATATGTTTTGTTTGTGCAAATATATCGTCAAACTGTTAGGCGAGGGTGCAAAGGGTGAGCCTCGGGCCTAGGTGCAGGGCGCTTATAAAGTGAGGGCCTGAGATGAGCAAGGCGCGTAGCATAAACATACAATTTTTAGGGATTTTAGACGTGTTTTAGGCTTGTTTAGGGCTAGTTTAGGCTGGTTCCAGGTTGTTTTTGAATGTTTTTGACCAAGGTTTAAAAGTATGGAATCATGCCTCGAGGCGTTTCCCCTTCACTTCACGAGGCGTACGCCTCGAGGCAAACCGAGGCGGAACTAAAAAGTAAATATAAAAATTATATATCTTATAAAAAAAAATACCAACTAATTTCATCATCAGATTCATCAAAAGCACACGTAAAAAACATGAAATGTTTGAAATTGACACAAAAACATCAAAAACAAACATGAAAACCACGTACAAAATAACCCCTTGAGGCGCCGCCTCAGCCGTTTTTTTAAACGACGTTTTGGACAAGTTTGGCCGGACTTTGTAGATTTTTGCCGGAATTTACAGAACTTGGCCGGAATCTGACTGGAACCTCGCCAAAACATCACTGGAACGCCTGGATTGCCACAAGGTGATTTCCTTTGTGACTCATCTTGCCTGAGGGCCCAGGTGCTTGCCCGAAGGGGTTTTGACTGCATAGCTATAAACTAAAGATGGTCTAAATGTTTAATCATATAAGTTTTTATCAAAACTTTGAAGTGGCAAGATGGTCCAAATGTTTTTTTGGTGATGAACTTGTTTTTATAGGCACACCAAATCACTGGACACATGAAGTGTGTTTGTTAATTGTAGTATCAAATATTAATTGCATTTTATAAACAAATTCAGAGAAATCTTTTTGTTTTTAACTCATTTTGGATCAAGTTAAGAAGATTTATGTTATTTGTAATTCTTCACTCAACCACTGGTGCTCTTCCTATCCTCTCTCTCATTTGATGGATTGAATATGCTCAATGAAAAGGTATTCGAGTGGAACTAAACTTTTTATCTTTCGAGAGATAAATATCATAGAAACATGAAGATAATGGCAAATATAATGAGAAGTTTATTGTAGTGGGATTTTATGGCTTTTAGATGTATTACAAAATTTTTGGAATTATATCTTTCTGGGCAACATGTGATGTGTGTCAACTTTACATATCGTTTATCCCCTTGTCTAAAATCTATTGGATTCCAAGCAGAGAGATGACTGAAGTAGAAGTGAAAGATACAAACGAAGCTAGAAAAGTTCAGAAGGCCGACCGTGAAAAATTGAGGAGGGACCGACTAAATGAGCAGTTTATCGAGTTGGGAAACGTTCTTGGTAATGACTCTTATCAAATTTATGATTATTACTCGCCCCACGCTAAAATGTCATATCATACAAACCTTTTAAGGCCAATGTGCAGATCCAGACAGGCCCAAAAATGACAAGGCCAGTATCATCATGGACACCATTCAAGTACTAAAGGATCTGACAGCTGAAGTTAAACGATTAAAAGCCGAATGCAGAGCACTATCTGAAGAATCATGCGAGGTAATTAAGCTTCACCTTAAACATCATAATACCATATCCTAGTTTTATACCTTAAGTCAACTGAAGTGTAAAACAGCTTACACAGGAGAAAAACGAACTCAGAGAGGAGAAATCATCACTGAAATCCGATATAGAAAACCTTAACGCACAGTATCAGCAAAGAGTCAGGGTTATGCGGCCTCCATGGGGTGCCATCAATCCTTCTTCAGTCGTTATGCCACAAGCGTTTCCAGTCGCTTTACCCGTCCATACGGGCCCCATCCCAATGCACCCGTTTTCTTTTTTCACAAATCATAATCCACTTGGCGCTGTTCCTACATCCGCTCCGGCTTTTATGCCGTATCCGAATCAGACAATTCCTGTATATGCAAATGTAGCACCTACCTCGTATAGTCGTTTTAGGGGTCGTGATGATGAAAAACGGGACGATTCTAGCGACTTGGTAACAGAATTAGAGCTTAAAACTCCAGGATCAAGATCTGGGCAGGTAAAAACCGTAGTTAGAAACCAATATATTTCGTATATGAAGTTTAAATTTGAGTGTTGTGCAGGAACTGTCGAGTGGAGATAAGAAAGGGAAGCAACTGGAAGGGGGTTGTTCAAGCAGTAGACAAACGTCTTCTTCAAATAGTGTGGTGGACAACAATGGCGGGGTCTAACAACCCGTCACCTGCCCTGACCTGCCCGTTTTGCCAAGCTTGAACCGGATCGAGTTCATTTGGGGAGATTATGGAAAATTCCACTGGAAAGGACTCGTATGCCTTCGGTCTAAGAGTTGGTTTTTACTATTTGGTGCAGTTTAACTTTCAAAGGTGGAAAATAGTGACTTGTATAGTCTCATTAACCGGTTAGACATAACTCGTTAGATAACCAGAGCGCATCATAGCTGTAAGTTGTCTTGATGAGATTCAGCCAGTGGTGTACAGTAAATGATCAAGATTTTTAGCATCTCGAAATCGGCATTTTGTGAACCGTTTGGATTCCTGCACGAATATTAAACACCTTATTCTATAATAGAAAAAGGTCCACTGTATGAGCAAATGACAGATCTTTAAGACCTAACAATCTTTTAAATATCTCTATTATTCTGTGTAGTGTCGAACTTTTAACAAACTTTGTCTTTGTTCTTTTTAATTTAAATAAAATATGTTAAGTGGGTGACCCACCAAAGTATGTATATGGTTGTCCATGATAAATGACACCTTCGTCAGTTTGTGGGTGCTCTTCCATTTAATAACTTTTTTATTAAAAACTAGAATTGAGACCCGCCGCAATGCGGCGGGGATTCTTTAGTTATAACTAAGTCGACCTAGGACCCGCACGTTATGTTAAACCTGTCAAACGGGAAAAAATAGACGATGTAAAAACGTTCACCCATACACGCACGTTGCGTCGTGTTAACTCGCAAAATAAAAACGTTAAACTAAAGACGCACGTTGTGATGTGTTAAGTCACAAAATTTAGAACCAAGCATAAAGCGGAAAATTTGCGGAAAATGAAAACTATAAAGGATCAAAGTTGAAAGTAAAAAAAGTTGTGAGGATAGATTGCACAAAGATAAAAAGTTTTGGGTTAAAAGTAAAAAAAAAAACAAATAGTTTTGGGCTAAAAGTAATTTATGAAATACTTTTGGGTGAAAAGTAAAAAAAATCAATTTTTTGTTGAAAACCCCTAAAGACAAGGTTACGACAACCATATACATAACCATTTTTTCTTTGGAAAACCCCCAAAGCACACCCCGTGTTACGGCGGGGAGTAAAACGGTGTCAATTAATACTAATGTCACACAACCGTGATCGACCACCAACACTGACTCGACCTAGGATCTGCGTGTTGCGACGAACCTGTCAAACATGAAAAAATAGAGGTAAAAACGTTGAACCACACATGCACGTTGCGCCGTGTTAACTTGCAAAATTTGAAACAAACATAAAAAAGTTGAACCACACTCATACGTTGCGTCGTATTAACTCGAAAAAATTTAGAATTATACGTAACGAAACGTAAAAACGTTAAACCAAAGACGAAAAATAATATTGACAAAAGTTGTGAAGTTAAATTGCAAATAATGAAAAGTTTTGAGTTAAAGTTAAAAAAACAAATTTTGTAGGGTTAAAATGGCAAAAGGCAAAAACATTTGGGTTAAAACAAAAAAATTAAGTTTTTTTTTGAGAAATCCCCAAAGCACAAGTTACAAGTCTTTAAGCATGAAAAAGTTACTTATTTATATATGGAATAATGATAGACCTAACATTGACTTAATGAATTCACATGCGACTTACCTATTTTCTGTCTTAATATTTACATGTCATTTAGTTATTGTTTTTTTTCAAACTTAGGACTTCCTTTTTCAATTTTTAATCAAGTAGTTAACTATTTTAACAAACAAAATTGGATTTTAATAATTTCAACTATTACATATTAGTCGGTAACAGTCTAAATTAACAAAATGTTTCGTGACAGTCTCAACTTTTAATCTATTTTCCTTCAGTGATTCTATGCTAACTGAAAAATTAACTCAGTTAGTTTTTGCTGACGTGGACTGCTACATAACAGTCCATGTCATCAGAACTTTAACTATTTTTGTCATAAAACCAGTCCACGTCAGCAAAACTTGAGTATTAAAAAAAGCTCGTTGGGAGAAAATAGGTTAACCAATATTCCTTTTAATAAAATATTCATTACACTTGGCTTTGTTTCTTTTAATTATATGAACAAAAAATAAGAACTTAACACTAGCAATGTTATTGTTCATGGTACTATATTTATATAAAACTCTTGATCACATCAATTATCGTTTCTGGTATATTCAAGAATACCAGATTCAATGGCCAAAGTTAAGGGTCTACTGTAACTTAAAAGAAACACTAGATCAAAGCCAGAAAGTATAACTAAAAAGAAACACTTGCCATAAGGTTCAACTTACATATGTACCTGTATGGTACAGCTATACAAGAACATGGTATAACAAACATGTACTCTTTATGATTTAAACCCTGATGTAAAGAAGAAACTGGTCTCTTCGGATCAAACGACTCAAAATCACAAAGAACACCATGATAACATGCTGCACGTTCACTTACATGACACAGGACCGACCTTAATGACATCAACTATACACACACAAGAAATAACTTAAAAGACTAACACTAATTTTGTTCTGGCATACATAGTATATAACATGTTCCTCATACAACCTACGGCTAATGCAACCTGCATTTTCTTCAAGAAAACAGGCTGTCTATGAAAATGGCTGCTTTGAGATCTTGGTGATAAGAAGGCAAATTTATTCACTCAAAAACGAAAACCAACTCACACGCGAAAACATGAATTCTCGTTTTTTCTTCCTTTTGTATTGAAACCTATGTTCTATGTGAAGCTTTATGTGCAGTCGGGCTAGAGAGATTGCTTGCAGTTCTTAAGAGTCTACGGAACTCAGGCAAGCTTATCCGCCCATCTTTGTCGATGTCAGCTTCCTCTAGAATTGGATCTATCGAGCCTCGCAAACCCGTATGCTGCAAAAGTTAACAAGTAGGCGTGAGTACGTAAAAAGACTAAACTTTTGACTTAAAATCGATAGGTGTTTTCTTGAAGTCTTGAGAAAAATGCAACGGTTGGATTGAATATTTGTGGGGAAACGAGTATCAATTTTGGGCTTGAAAAGAAGCTCGTTTGACCTGAAAAGTCGATCGAAATAGCTTTGTGATGCAGCATAACTTTTGAGGTGAAAACTCAAAAAATAACGTAGACGTTTATAGCAAAAGCTGTATCGGTTTTGAACTTGAAAAGGAGTTTGTTTGACCCGGAAAGTCTTTCTAATTAATTGTTAAGCATGTAAAACATGAAAAATGGCGTACCATTTTGAGTTCTTCTGGAGTTATGTACCCATCTCTATCCACATCAAATTTTTCAAAAGCAGCCTGTGACAATTGTTGCCATTTTACAGAGTTATGTTCCTCCAACTGATGAACATGGAGAGTAGCTGCCACAAACTCTGTGAAATCCACAAGCCCGTCTGTGTTGCTGTCGATCTGTATCACACAAACGGATAATATCCGTCAGTATCATGAAACATATACATCATGTGACAACAAATTAGAAGAGGTTTGAGTTTGAAGTCACATTATTCAACCTAAACTAGATATAAATTCGTTGACTTTTGGACAGAACTTTGACAAGTATTGTAAACATGGTGTTTTCGGTTCAGTATTTTAAGAAAAGCAGTTACCCGATATCAACCAGTTATAAGCATGTTTCTTAAATAAAGAGAACATATATTACATTAAAAATGAATATAAATATATAGTGAAAGTTTAAATACAAAAGGCTCTTAACGTGCGACAGTACCCGACCACCAAAATAACGTGCGTAACTATGCAAATAGCGTGCATAATTAGGGTTAACCCAACCCATGCGTAATTATGCAAATAACGTGCGTAATTAGGGTTTAACCCAACCCATAACATGCATAATTCACTTCGCACCGTCACACGTTAAGGGGCTATTGTACGTTAACCTTCCCCAAAATATATAAGCATGTATCATTTATAATCATAGTTATGCTTATTTGAAAAGGACACTTACCGCTTCTAGAATCTCTGAAACACGCGATTCTTTGATCTTCCATGGAAGATCTTTAGCAAGGGCCTATAGAAAACCATTATAAATTTAGAAAAATGCAACACTAAATGTTATTCGCTTGCGTAACGATCGAATAACCAAACTTGAATTCAGCATACCTGTCTCATTTCCTCAAGACTAATCGCACCGCTTTTATCAATATCAATTGCATGGAATTGATCTTTGAGATCCGCTAGTTCCTCTTCATCAAGAGTGCTAGCCAATGCCTGCAACACAATCTCGGGCTTTAGTAACAAACACTTCTTTAATATAATATTGACTGACAAAAAAAAAGGAAATAAAATTGTTTACCCGTAGAGCAAACTGTTTTAGGCGACTATATCTCACAAACTTTCGCATGTTTGATAAAACAGAAATGTCAAGAGGAATCTCAGACGCATTTCCACCTTCTCGAACCCATGGGTGTGCTGCAAAAGCCCATAAAATTAATCACAAATTGGCTTAAATTACAACAAAAAGAAGTAAAAATAAAATAATATAGAAACATACATAATGCTTGAGCGGCAGTGAGTCGTGCACGTGGATCTTTAACAAGTAATTTTCTCACAAAATCTTTAGCACTTGTGCTTATGCTTGGCCATGGTTTGCGCCGGAAATCAGGCTTGTTTCGTAATACCTATTAATTAAATTTATTATTATTGAGTTATAGAAAAAAACGGATTTTTTAATATATAAATGTGAAGTTTCATGCAAAAAAGACCTCTTTAAAAATCCCGTCCTCTGTTTTATCCCAAAAGGGTCTACGCCCACATAGTAGAATGTATGTAATTACACCTATACTCCATACATCAGACTCGGGTCCTGATTTACGCCTTAATACTTCAGGGGCAACGTAATAAGCACTACCCACAATATCTGTAAACTTCTTTCCTGCATCATTTAATATAAACAATAATTACATGAGACTGTAGAACAAGACCAAAAAAGCAATGCTTTCAGCACCGGCCAGACGTTGAACCGGTCTCCTTACAAGTAGTCCACTGTTCGGGCCGGTCGGACCGGATATAAGAACCGGGTGATGCCGTAAATATTATAAAAAATAGATAGGGTAAAATTGATTTTTTTAAAAATAAAAAATCAGGTCCAACCAGCCGGTTTCCCAGTCTGACTGCCGATTCCAGTCCAACCGATCGGTTCGACTAAAAGCGGGTCTGATAAGGTGAAGCCAGTCAAAACCCCGGTTCCCAGTCCAACTAGCCGGTCTGGTCCGGTTTCCAAACATTGTAAAAAAGAATCTTGGTAAATGGTAACTTTAACTTGAAATCTTGAATAAGACGAAAAAATATTGTAAAATTTCACTACTCATTTTACCGTCATTAATTTTACTAATTTCGTGAAAATAACATTAAAAGAGGGGGATGGTTAATCATGCATCATGTGGTGGCGTTGATAGCCGAAAGACAAGGGAGTACATGTACTAATCGGCCTTTGTCTTAATTGCTGAGTGTTATGCGCCTTATGTCCAAGGCTTGATGTAAAACTACTATCGAGCCGGGGGTCTCACTGGAAGCAAACTCTCTATTCCTATGGGGTAGAGGTAAGGCTGTCTACATCTTACCCTCCTTAGACACTACGTTAGCTTTGCTATTGGTGGGATTTACTGAGTATGATGATACTGTCATTGCCGAATAACATTTAAGATGTTGAACGTACCCGGTCTTATGTAGTCTGACAGTCCAAAATCTGTTGCCTTCAAATGTGAATCTACTTTTGGTGACTTGAAAAGGAAGTTCTGAAAAAATAACGAGAAAAAACAAGGTTGGTATCATCTTTAGAACATATGCTAATGAAAAAAAATCCCGTGTGGCCGTAGTTGACTATTGACCTTCACGAGCTACTTGTCATCACGCGGAAATCACAAATCTTTATTTGTCGGTACCTCTGGTTTCATGTCACGATGCACCAAACCATGTAAGTGACACTCGGCTGCAACTTTAAGCATTTGTCTTACGACTATTGCTGCATCTTTCTCTGTGTAACGACTGTCTTTTCTGGAAAAAAACAAATAATGATAAAAAAAAATCAAGATTTATAAATGGGCATTCTTTGACTTCAAAATTTATAAAGTAGCTCATTTTTTTATGGGAATTTGAAGAACAAGACTAGGATCTAAACATACAACTTTAAAATAAGAAAAGCAATAGGTTTGAGCTTAAAAGTCAAAATACTTCTGTTTTGATAAATCCTAGACAAAAAGACGAGAGTTCTTACTTTGACAGGATTCGGTCCAGTAATTCACCGCCTTCGCATAACCTGAAAAGGGAAATTCACAAACTTTATAATCAAACACATGGTGAAACTGGCATCGCTTATAAGAAGCAAAGTTGTAGCATTGGATCAAGGAAATTTATTTAGAATGCAGTGGATTTGCAGAACATACTCCATAGCTATATACACGTAGGAATCATCTTCGAATGCATTGTAAAACTGAACCACATTTTCGTGACCACTTAAGGCTTGTAATATTTTAACTTCTCGCTTGACATCCTCAACGGCAACCGGAAGGATCATCTGCCATAAAACGCAAAGAACGAATTAAGATCACTAAATTCATAGCTAAAACCAGTACATGTTCACATGTTCTTCTATCTCAGTTCTAGACTCTTATAACTAAGAGCACACCCCAATGCATGTTTTTGGGGGCGTTTACGCTGATGTGGATGAGAGAGGGAGGAGAGGCGTTTTTGCTTAAAAACGCCCAAAAACGGGGTAAGTGAGAGGGGAGACGTTTTTTTAGGGGCAATGACCGGTCAAGGGTGACGTGGAAGAGTTGTTGAGAGCCTCCATTGTTGATAATCTAAAAGTCAACAACTTTTTTTAAGTCAATTGCTGAAATTTGATGGAAGAAACATTGCATAAAACAATTATAAGTAAAACTAGATCTTGTGGTCATATGATCTTCAACCCTCAAATTTCCCAAACAATACCAAGAACATGAACACTAACACTAATCTTGATGAACCAAAAAATCACTAAAACCATCCAAATAATCACTAATCACTCACATAATTCTTGATCCAAACCCTAAACTTTGATGCTCTCAGCAACATTTTCATCATAAACAAAAAGTCAAATAAACACAAGACACAAGTTCCACAATTTATAACAAAAAACTGACAAAACTCACCTTATTTTTATCAATTTTCTTGACTGCAACACGATGACCATTAACTTTATCAGTAGCAACATAAGTATACCCAAACTGACCATGACCCAACAACTTCCCAATAGTATACCTCTGATCAAAATCTTTAAGGTACCCAAAATCAGTTCTTTTCCCACAAGGGATCACTCCATTCTGGCGCCTAGAAGTAGCCTTGTTCTTCATCTTATTATTCTTATTATTATTATTGGTTTTATGAGGAACAAAGTTAGACCCACCTCCATCATGCTTGGTGGCAGCGGTTGGTGGGCGGCGGTGGGCGGTGGTGGATGATGAAGGGGCGTTGCTGTTGGAACCACTGATCTTGGTAGTTGAAAAACAGGCACCCATGTTTGTTGAGTTAAAAAGATTGTATCTTTGGCATGTGGGAAATCAGGGAAACAATGAGTTGATGGTTAAATACATAGGAGATGTAGTGAGAAAGTGACAAGAAATCAAGAACTGGAAATAATTGAAAGGATTATTAAATAATAAAGAGGAAAGGTTTAAGCAGATAGGAGGAAAGAGAGGAGAAGGGGAGATGGTGGGAGTGGTCAAAAGAGACTTTTTATTGGTTTTGTGGTAGAACATTGGACCAGAGTTTGTGTGTGTGTGTGTGAACGGGAGATTTTGGAGATTAAATTGGCTGTTCACAGCTTTTGATCATGTATTTATATTTAGTTTACTAGGAGAAGGTGAGATTCTTGACTTTACAGTTAACACCCCCAAAGACTTTGGAAAGTGGGAATGTGGATCTACAATTGTGCTTTCTTTTTTTTTTTTCCTAATAATCTTCATTGTATATCCTTGCGATATTCTATAAAGATTGTTGTGGTTTTTTGTAAACTATTTGAGAGGAATAAAAGAATGTGTAATGCTACTTATGTTTGGTGCATGTATGGAAATTCAAACTGCTTTGTTTTAAAGTTTTATTGAGAATGAATACTCTAAATTGGCTACTAGCGAAATTCATCACATTGAGATACACTCGCCTTCCGAACCAGGAAAAACCCTCACCTAGGGCTGAAGGCCAGCACTCACCCGAAGGCACGACAGTGCATTGAGTAAAACCCGTTCAGTTCAAGGATCGAACTAGCGATCGCCGCCTATTCGCCTAGTCTCCCATCATCACCAGGTGTTGCAGAAACTAAATGCTAGGGGCAGGAATTGAACTCGAGTCACTTGAAACAATAGGTCTCTCCCTTACCACTCCACCAATAGCTCATTGGCTTTTATTTAGTTAAATGTTACATGGCAGGGTCATCTCTGAAAACACAAAAAAAAAAAAATAATAATAATAATAATAATAAAATTGGCCCTGTGCAAGATAAAAAATTGTGCCCTATTCGCAAAAAAAAATTTGGTCCTGCAGCACCCCTCAATTTATTAATTGGGTTTTGAATTAGTTTTGTTTAATAAATTGGCATTGAGTTACTTTCATTACTCTTTCACAAATTGGGTTTCTCAAATAAACAACCCAGCAACACCCATGAATTCACTAACAACACTTACTCCTTATTTAACATTGTCTAATAAACGGCCGAGACGAGCTTACTTAAACTTATTTACGAGCCGAGCACAATCCTAAAAATAACATTGTTTAGTAAATGAACACGAGCCCGAGCCTTACTTATCAAGCTCGCGAGCCTTTAAGAGTCTATTATTTATATTATTTTTATTTAATATATTAATTAATATATAATAAACGAGCTGAGCTCGAGCTTGAGATATTACCAACAAGCCATGGTCGAGCTCTCATAAGTAAATCGAACTCAAGCTCGACCCTGGTCGAGCTCGGGCTCGGCTCGCCTCATTTGCACCCCTACACTTGAATCCTTTCCGCAAAAAGAACTATAATATGTGTAAACATATCCAAATAAGTTTGACAACAAACCTTTTCATACAAATAAAATATATAGAACTAGATATTGAGTTCTTCAAAGTTTATATTGTTAATAGTTAAATGAGAAATAAAAAAACTATGAAGTTAAACAAGAAAACATGTAAAGTTTGTTATGTAAATGAAAAAAACTATAAAGTTAAACAATAAAACATGTAAAGTTTGTTTTGTAAACGGTTAAATGAAAAGAAAAAATGAATTATTTACAAACTTATGAAGGCTCATATTTAAATGTGAAAGTGAAAACTTAAACTAAAAAATAAGCTTTATGGGGCTTAAATCAGCCCTTTGAGGCCCACAAAAACACAATACATGGGAACCAATGAAAATTAGGAAAAAAAGAGGTAAGCGTGGGATTAGATCCCGGAACCGTTGTGCTTTTATTAGAAAACTACCACATCCATTAAGCCAGACAGTGAATTTGTATCATTTTTTCTACAATAATTTTATATATAAAAAATACATATATTTTTTTAAACATTTTGGGCCCCTGGATAGTTTGGGCCATGTGCGGTGGCACCTCCCGCACAGGCCCAAAGCCGACTCTGTTACATGGTATAGGATTTCGTATGAATACTTTTTGAATTACGTGTGAATCACTTTCTGATTAGAGTATTTCACGTGTACACGAAATCAATAATCTGAACAGACAAAAAAGTGTTTCTACAAAAATGATAAGTTCGTTTGTGTGAAAATCGAAATGTGAATTTGTATATTTAGTCAAACAAAATGATTTCTTTATATGAGGGTCAAATCACTATCATTGTTGGGGTGAAACGTCCCAACTTTTTGTAAAAGGTATGGAAGTTGGCGTATAACCACTATAGTTATATGGGATTATATCATTATAGAGTGGCGGTGATGCTTTCTTAGAACTCCCCATTATTTAGGGGCTTCGCTTCTTAAAACATTTGAGATTCTGTAGTGCTCAAAATTCTAATAATATTGAACGAGTATGTACTCCATGTATCCTAACCTGTATCAATGTATATTATGATTTCTCATTTGATCTTCCAATAAATCCAATTACCAAAAATAGTTTGATGACACTAAAATCACCAACACAAAGAAATATGATACGTAAACTAAAAAATGGCCATATATACGTGTTAGTGAATACATTAGAACAAAATTGCATCTTTATGCCATGTATTGGTGCATAATAAAAGAGACAATATTCAAATATTGGTTAATATTTGAAACTAAGTATTATTCAATTGTACTTACTACTTAATAATCCATTGTGATTGTAAATGTGTTATGGTGGTATAACATTTCGAAGAAGAAAGAAATGGAAACATTTGTGGGTACAAAAAATTATGGGTAGGGGAACAACCCAATGATGAGATAAAGTGTAAATTTAGAAAGTGGAGGGTGGGAACCTTTACTCTTTATTAAGTTTTGGGCGTTCACACTCACTCAGAAAGTGGAGGGTGGATATGTAAAGTTATAGATGTAACTCATAAACCTTTACTCTTTAGTAAGTTTTGGGCGTTCACACTCACTCAAAACAGGCAAACATGTAAAGTTATAGATGTAACTCATAAACCTTTACTCTTTATTATGTTTTGGGTGTTCACACTTCACACTCACTCAAAACAGGCAAACATGAATCGACCTCATTTATTACGAATAGTATTTATTTTTTCATGAACCAAACAGACACTCCTAGTTATATGTTTCAACTTTCAGTTATGTTGGTTGATGGAACATGTATGTTAACTTTCGTTTTCTATTTATTCTAAAAATTAAAAACCATTTTGAAGTGTTTGAATAAAAAAAAAAACATACATTTTTTTCTTTTTAAAATAAATTATTTTAAAAAGAAAAAAATGTAAGTTTTCAAACACATAAAAGTGTTTTTTGGGCTTACGACGAATACACATAAAAATATTGATTAGGTACTTTAATTTGTACTAGTACTAGTATTTAAAAGGTAAAAGTAAAGATGCCTTATAATAATATTAGTTTAAAAAACTGAAGAATGTGTCACATCTGGAAGCCAAAAAAGCAGAACTGGGTCCGGGTCTGTACGTGTGACGAGTGAGTGTTAGACTTGGTCTTTAGCATATTGTTCAAGTCGTGGCCAAAGTCGCTTCCAATTTCTAACATCCCTCAAGAAAAGTTCTTTCTTTCTTAAAAAAAAGAAAAAGAAAATTATTACTTAGACTTCTCCCTCTCATGAATTCTGAAAACTTGGTAAAATTAAATTTGTATTTTTTTTTTTTTTGGTTTTCAGTTTCACAACTCATTTGGTCGCATGTAAGTGAACCGAACGCTTATGAATAGTTCGGCTGGAAGTTTGTTTATTTAATAAACGAACAAACATGAACAATTTTTTTTTCATTTAACGAAACGAACTAACATGAACACACGTTTTGTTCATTCATTTATGTTCGTGAACGTCCGTCTATGCTCGTTCGTTTATTTACGTTCTTTCATTCATGTTTATTCGTTAATATTCGTTTGAATTTTAATAAATACATAAGAAGTTATATTTACATAAGATAAACATAAAATGGGTTTTCTTCTAACTACTTATGTA
Organism: Helianthus tuberosus; assembly: GCA_030545235.1. Classification (NCBI taxonomy): domain Eukaryota; kingdom Viridiplantae; phylum Streptophyta; class Magnoliopsida; order Asterales; family Asteraceae; genus Helianthus; species Helianthus tuberosus. The sequence goes on from CM060399.1 coordinate 145,356,707, forward strand.
TTATGTTTGTTGTGTGAGGTTCATTGGGGAACACTAAAAAAATGGGGAACAGTGGGGAAACGACTAAAACGAACTCCGATTGGACTCATTCCAGCGGCGTTGGAACCGGCTCGTCGAACCCTAACTAGGATCTCTTAACCATAAACCCTAAATCATAACCCCTCAACCCTAAATATATTAGGGTTTGGCTTTTAGGGTTTAGCTTTAGGGTTTAGGGTTTAGCTTTAGGTTTAGCATTTAGGGTTTATAGTTTAGATTTTACGGTTTAGCTTAGGTTTTAGCCTTATTTTTTAGCTTTAGGGTTTAGAGTTTAGGAGTTAGGATTTAGGGTTTAAGGTTAAGAGATCCTAGTTAGGGTTCGACGAGTCGGTTCCAACGCCGCTGGAATGAGTCCAATCGGAGTTCGTTTAAGTCGGTTCCCCGCTGTTCCCCATTTTTTTGTGTTCCCCTATGTTTGTTTACTTATGTTTATTTGTGTTTGTTTATGTTTTTTCAGTGATGTTCATTTGTGTTTGTTTATATTTGTTTATATAAGTTCGTTTGTTTGTTTACGTCTGTTGTGTTCATTTACGTCCATGAACTATTCATTTTTGTTTTAAATGAACCAACATGAATATGTTCAAATTCTTAATGAACGAACATGAACAAAAATTGTGTTTAGTTATATGCTTGTGTTTGTGTTCGGTTAAAATTAAATGAATGAACATGAACATACCCTTGTTCGTGTTCGTTCGTTTCGTTTATAGGCCTACATGTGAGTTTTCAAAATATCTTTATATGTATATATGGGTTGGGTTCCTGTACATATAGAATTATCGTACTAGACATATGAAGTAAATGAAATAATAAAAGGGCATTGCATAATTGTAATTGCATCTTTCATTTTTCTATGCGCTACATAATTACATAATTACGTAACATATATAAATAATTACTCTAGATAATTATTTATATAGTTGACTAATCATAATGTAGTCACATAATTACCTTAATTATATAATTACTCTAGTTATATGTTTGAGTTAGATCAAAATATATTTATATAATTACTCTAGAGTAATTACGTAACTATATTAGAGTAATGATGTATTTGAGTTGGATCGGAATATAATTACACTAGGTTATAACCCCGTGTATTACACGGGTTGAATAAATGAATTTTATATACCAAATAATAAAAAATTATCTTTTTAAAAGCCTCCTTTATTGCACGGGTTAAAGAAATGTAAATTTATATATTAAATAATAAAATAAGTTATATCTATAAGAACCATATGTATTGTACAGGTTGAATAAATGTAATATTATATACCAAATAATAAAAAATTTATATCTTTAAAACCATTGTATTACACGGGTTGAATAAATGTAACATTGTTTATCAAATAATAAAAAAATATATATTTTTAAAAACCCCCGTGTATTACATGGGTTGAATAAATATGATTTTATATACCAAATAATTAAAAAACTATATTTAAAAAAACTAAAGGATTTTTTGTATATTTAAAGTAGGATAAGATTGAATATTAATCTGAACCAACGGATTTTTTTATATTTAAAGTAGGATAAGATTGAATATTAATCTTTATTTATTTAGTTAATATAAGATTGAAAAATCATATAATTGAATAGGTGGGAGGTTGTATTATGATAAATCGGTTAACTGTACTGAATGATAAAGATAACAGTGATTATTGAACAAATTAATTAATCGAATTTAACAGAAACATTTGTGATGTTAGGCGGATTTTTTTAATTATTTGAAAGTTAATATCAACTTTGGAATTCATATGAATTCTTATTAGATTAGATTAAATATTATTGATAATATAAAATTGTATTAGATTAGATTTTAGATTTGATTAAATTAATATTATTAATAATAAGAATTTTAATAAAAATTGGTGAAATCTGTAAAAATTATCCATGGAGCTAAAATGGTTATTAAATTATATATACGTAAAGCATCTAGTTTGAATTAATTTAGATTTTTATTTTAATCACGGTAATTATATATATATATATATATATATATATATTAATATTTATCCATAATAAATATTTAGATAAGTATATTAAACAAAACATTTTAATATATATCATATACATATTAAATATATTTAACCATCTTTAATACACGTAATACATATATAGGTAATAATTTATAAATATAATTATAAATATCATAAAATCTTATCATACTTTAATATTTTTAATCAATTAAATGAGAGAATGACAAGTGTCCCAAAACAGGTTTCTTTTATTATATAGTATAGATGTTGTAAAGTACTTATACAAACTAATTACTCTTCGGGGCAATTACATATTATATACCCAACCCAAAGTTTAGTTTACATATATTCCCTTTCTAAAAGTTTAAAACATCAAATATACCTATTTAAAAAAAATAGATTAAATAATGACCATTTTACCCTTTATTTTATAACCCCCTTAAATATTTCAAATTTACTCATCTTTAATTGTTTAACTTTTTACCTTCTTTTATTCTTTTTCTTTTCAGTCCACTTCTTTTTTATTAACTAGTAGTTTCGCTTTTATTAACCTTCGCCATTTATGACCTGTACAAAACATCTAAAAAGAGAGCCAATTTAAAATTTGGATCGGGTAAATATGTGATTAGGGTTGAAAATAAGGGGATATATGTAATTTTCCCTTACTCTTATTATACAAACTAGCGGTAAAACCCGTGTACAAACACGAGTGGCTTTTAGAAAAGCATTCATAACACATATAAATGGTGAATATGGTTATATTTATAAATAGACAAGTCAGTCGGTAAATACTTAAAGTTTAGAATATAAAAAATACAAAAATATACGATTTATTAATCTTTGTGAACGAAATAACATTTGCATTCAAGCATGTTCTTTCTCCACAAAACACTGTTTTAACTCAACAGTGTTTTCAAACATGTTATTTCTCCACAAAACACTGTTTTAACCCAACAGTGGTTTTAAACCACCGTTTTAACCCAACAGTGCTTTCAACCACTGTTTTCTCCACAAAACTCTGTTTTAACCCAATAGTGGTTTCAAACATCTGTTTTCATTCATTAAAGTCAACAGATGTATCAACCACTCTTTTATTTTCAAATATCTGTTCACAACAAACAAAGGTTTCAAAACATAAACAGACCTTTGCCACTATTACAAGCTTTTAAACTCTCAACCCTAAATATTTATTTAATTAATTTAAATAACAAACATAGTTAACAATTTTAACACAACTAATTATATAAAATATGAAAGTGTTAAACAGAGCTAACTATATAAAATATGTCTAAATCCTACCTTTCATTGTAGATGTGAGTCATTCTAAAGCTATTTGCTTCCTCACAAAATTAGTATAAAAAATACTATATAATAAACAAAGTTCGAAAAACCAAACACCATTCAGTAAAATACACCATAATAATTTCTAATCGATAGGCGAAATAGTAGTCTCGATAAATAACGCTCCTTTCGGACCATTGTAGTTGTCAACATGTTGGAGGTATTTCAAAACTTCATTGCTCAGATCAACTTCAACCATATCCCCCAAATGCTTGTTATCAGCCACTTGTTGTTTTGAATTATATTGGTCCTTTGGCGCCTATCTACATAATCAACTACACGAGGATTATTGAAAGCAAACACTTTGATCCAACCTTCTTCTTCATATTTGAGCAAATCAGCAGTTAGCTTACCAGACTTTCCAACGACAATCAAATGCAGCTTATTTGCAATGGTCAAAAAATGCCATTGGCTTGCATACTCTCGGGAAATCGAAGTATTCTGAAAGTCTCAGAAAGAACATCGAAAGCAACTATGTTCCTCTCACCTGGTGGATACCAATAATTTGAAACCATGAAATATATGGTTTTGCCGGAATAAATTCTAGGAGACCGTGAATAACTGCTTGAACCATAATTATTTACGCTCAAGAAATTTATTGTTCTCCATGACTCACGACGTCGTGAGTAAACACGAGCAGTAACTACATTACGGTAACATCTGATGTGAAGCACTTTCAGATCATTGGATTCATCAAAATACATTCCACCTGTATCAGAGTTTCGATCGTGACTATTATTAAAGTAGTCATCGGACAAAAACTTATAGCACCTGGTTGTTGGATTCCACATGTGACAATTGTGCTCTGTAAACGATGTACGATGTATAACAATGTCAATTATCAATGAAACGATGTATTTTGGTCTCTATGTTTGTGTATTTGTTTTTGACGATTTTACGTTTTGATTCTAGTTCGATTTCAAGCTTTAAATCGCTTTCTGGAAAGTTATATGCAAACTGATGCGTAAACGTAATCAGTTTAACGCGAAAAACACTCCGAAACAGTCACATAAGCTTAAAATACCTTAAATAACCTTTACATAACTTGGAAATAAGTTTTGAAGGGTTTGGTGTGTCAAAAACAAGTTTATTCGATCGCAGGGACTATTTGCGACAAACTGTGAAAGTATTCCGATTCGTATAGCAACGAACATTCCGGACCATAATCATAAGCTAAACATACCCTAAATATCCTTTACATAGCTTAGAAATAGGCTTTGAGGGGTTTGGTATGCGAAAATAAACTTATTTGATCAATAGGGACTAAAAGCATCAAAAAGTGCATAAGTTTGCATTTACGCGCATATCTTACTTTCTGAACATATCCGGACATCCAAAAATTTTCGTAATCATTAAAATATTTTATTTTAGTGATTGGAATGAAAATTTGCGCGACGAATCGTAATTTGGATCGTTTTCGCGTCCGTTCGAGTTTTCGTCGTAATTAACCGAATAACGTGACCGTACGACCAAACGAACCGACATCCGAGATATTTTCAAGCATATTTTATGTTCCCTGTGCTTTAACTTCATTGTAGAGCCTTGAAATGGGGTTAACGGGGCTCAAAAGCATCAAAAACTAAGTTTTTAGCTTGCAGGGACCAAAACTGACAATTCTGGATAGTTGGTCGCGGGCCGCGTAAGCCCTGGTTATATTCTAAGCGGGGCGCGACAGCCTGTTTTCATTGATTTTTACCATGGTTTTAGCATACATTGAGCTTGTTTTTGTGTTTCCCTAGTATTTAAAACTATGGGCAACATGTTTATGGCCAAGATCAAGCTTTGATCTACTCAAAAACACATGTAATGATCCTATGAATTCAAGATTTTCTATAAATAGCCATGGGGTTTTGCCAAGTTCCTTGCTCATTTGATCTAATCTACTCTAAGTTGAAGCTCTCACTTGTTGAAGGCTTCATACATGAGTATTTTTAGTTCAATTCTTCCTAGCTGGGACCCTTGTAAGCTTCTTTCATGCTTGTTTATGTATTTCAAGCAAGAAAGTCAAAATAGTGTTTGACTTTCTGCTTTGACCATGAATTGGTCAAGACAAAGTTTGTTTGAACTTTGCAACGTGAGCATAATCACGATGGTTATAGTCCCTTGTGACTATACCTACTGATTACCATGTCGATTAGTCAAAGTGACGAGTCAAAGTTTCGGTCAAAATGCCAATTATGCGCATTTTGCGACGAAGCTATTTTCGGGTATCAAAACACTTTGTTTTGATATCAAACTTGTTTTATAACTTAGTTAAACATGTTTTAACATGTTTAACTCGTCACTTTTAGTCTAGTGCTTGTATAGGGTCGTAAATCAAGCGGTCTTGACAACCGCTTAGACTTTCGAACCCGACGCGTTTGGTCGATTGTTAGGATCCGACCAAGCATGTTTTGTGACCATAGTTGTATAGGGAATAACCTTCCGAGGTTATACCTTATGGTCACTTAGTTTAATTAGTTGTATGATAGGTAGTTTATATGCCTTAGAAAAATGACCAAAATGCCTTTTTCATGCATAATTTGAATTTAAGCATATGTAACCTAAATTTTGTCACTTAAACTAATTATGCAACATATTTAAACATGTTAAGGCATATAATACTTGTCATGGGACTAGTTAGGCGTCTCGAACGCGCATTCGCGCGAACGACGCGTTAATGTAACGTAGACTACCTTAACGAGTCATAACGGGCCGTAAGCACTTAGGATAGGTTCCGATTTAGAATGTAGGTTTTGTTAAACCATATCACTGAGTTCCAATACTCATTGGGTTTACTAGACCTCATTCTATCCGATCTCCCGATTTAGGTGTCGATTTATTAACATAGCGATCCGATTACTAGGTGCCACTTGATTTCCTTGGTTTGCCCAAGCTTTGTTAAGTTCATTAGATCGAGGATACTTTGCAATCTCAAGTGAGTACATAGTTCCCCTATTTTACTATTTTCAATTGTTTTGGGGTGATGCGTATGTGTTAAACAATTTCGATGTTTTCAAAAACGAATACTATGGTTTATATTAAACACAACGATTTCGATTATGTGAACGAACTTGTTTGGGACGTAATTACATAACGAATGACATTCATTAACAATGATCAAGCCAACCAGTAGTATGTTATGGTACCATAGGATATGACAAATCCCGTTATCGAACTATTGCCATGGTTATGTATGGGGATAATGTGGGTAACGACAAAACCTGATGATTGTTAACTTACCCTTTGGTGGTTTGTTAATACGAGTTGAATGATGGACGAGTTACGAAGGTTTGAATGTATTCAACGAGATGACCAAAAGTTAGTTTTCACAATTAAAACACGAACAATTTGAACCATTGGACGACTTGAACGATCTGAACGATTAAACGATTGAAACGAGTGAACGATTTAAACGATTTGAACAAGTTAAACAAATTGAACGAACAATTGGTTTTTGGTACGTGATTAGATAACGAGAAGGGTATAATATGATAAAAGCATGGTAGATACGCCGCTGGTACTTTTTATATATAAGTGTTTTTATCATATTACATTCCGTGGCGTTATTTAGTTCACTTGGACGAATGATTTTAAACGATGACACGCAACGATGTTTTCTATACGATATAAACCATAAGAGTTTTATTACGAGAACGAATTACAATTTGGTATACATAAACAAATGTTTTAGTCTAGATTCAAGGCAACGAGTTTTATGAACTATAACCAACTTGTTTTGAGTTGGTTATTCATATTGCAATACAAACATTTTACAAAACAAGGTTTTCAAATATCGGCTTTTATAGTCATACGAGGTATTGCAACACTATACAAGCCATGAATCTGATACACTCACAAAATCTATGTGCTCGCTGGCATTTCATTGCTGACTTTATTTCACATATGTTTCAGGTGGTGTTTGATGATGATGATGTTGTTGATTACTAGGATGCATGCTCACATAGGACCGGACGAGGCCTTAGTGACTTAATAACTATGATAGACGATATGTGAACTTGTTTGTTCTATTTCAAGACAATGTTTAATGTTTAATATTCAAATAAAATGAAACTTTCGATCCATGTGTTGTGAAACAATAATTTTGTCGCTCCAGTCCCCGACGTTTCTGCCGCTGTTTTGTTGTTTAACGCGATCGGGGTGTGACAGAAGAGTTGGTATTAGAGCTCATGGTTATAGGGAATTAGGTTATTAGTAATGCTTTGACCTAGACTATAACCTTTCTAGGACCGTAACGCAAGTAAATTTGCATTTAGATTCTAAAACAATACCGTCACCTATCTTTAGGTGATAACCACAACAAGAACACGAATAACAAACCCGCTTTGAAAATCAATCATCTATTCCTAGATGGTTTGTTATAAGGTTTTGAACCTTCAAAGTTTTCAAAGTCTCATCAAAGTTTGGGTCTTATAATGTGAACACGTGCAATCTGGAAGGGTGGGTGCCTGTATCCTGAGTTTTCTGTCTAAGGCTAGAGTATTCGTACAAATCCACATAATCGGACCAGTCACTATTATCTAGGAACTCTTGGGGTGAGTGTCCACTTATAGGCTAAAGCATGTCTTCGCGATACATTATATTGACCCATTTACTTTGATTAGTCACTGTGTGTTGTTTGTTTGTTCGAGGTAACGAACGAATGATCGCATTCCTTATGTTTTGTCGATGTTTTCAATACCTCTTTTATTTATCCAATTGTCAATCTCACTTGTTTCTCATGTTTCCATTGTTCTTTTTAGAATATGCCACCTAGACGTGATCCAGCACAGGATGCTGCACTCACAGCTATTATCACTCAGCAGATCGCTGCTGTGATTCCGAACCTAATAACTCAGATTAATCAAGCGAACAATAACAATAACAACAATGCTCAGTGTAGTTTCAAAACGTTTAATTCGGCTAAACCACTGAAGTTTTCTAGGTCTCAAGGAGCAACTGTGCTCCTACAATGGTTCGTGTAACACCCCGTGTTTCGAAAGTAAAAGTCAAGATTGAAGTCAAAGGAAGAAATGATTGCTAATTGCGATCTGTCTCTCCTTGCTCAATTCATGTTTTGACTTCTTTGACTTGTAGTTAGTCTATTTTATTTTCGCTTTAGTTGTATTATGTGGAGTATTTATTAATAATCGCATACTAATCGCTATTTATCGCATGTTTAGTTGCTTTATCGCTATCGCAATCGCACTCGCAACTCGAATTATGCATTTTGGTTATTGTTATACGTGTGTGTGTGCCTTATGTGTTACTTGTGCATGTTTATTTATGTTATGTGTGGTAATCAATCGAATCGCAATCAAACTCAATCGCAAATCGAATCGCAAACGCTAAACGAAGGGAAAATAGGATGATTGTATGTTAGATATAGTAGTTGGGATTAAAAGTAATTTGATAAGCAACTCCATCGCATCGCTCGCTCGAACCGCATCGCAACGCGCTACACGCGAATCGAAACAGCAAAACTCGTCGCGCCGAACACTCGAACCAGGTGCCAGCCAGCCGGACTGCCACCCAATCGAGGTGCCATCCGACCGAGGAGCCACTCGGCCGGGCTGCCATCCGGATGAGATACCATCCGACCGACCAGCCCTTTCCACTTTGGGAATCCTATAAATACCCCTTGTCACTTTCAACCTTTCCACTTTTGGCAAGTGACGTCCGACCAGTGCTCCTACTCGCTTTTTCCTTCGATTTCTCGCAAATCTGGTAAGATCTCGTCCTAAATCTTGTACTTCCTTAACCTACACGCACTCCTACACCTTTCTATCTTTTGAATCTTAACTTTTAACCGTGAAATCACTAGATTTGAGTTGTTTTAGGATGACGTCATCATGTGTTCTTGAAGAACTTCATGTTTTAGTCTCAATCCACCAAGAACAACTTAGATCTAACCGATTTCCACATAAATGAACAAAGATCTTTCATAGATCTAAACATATTCACAATGAAAAGGATTGAAAGATGGTTTTCCAACTTTCTTCCAACTCTTTTACACTCAATGCTCTCAAACCCAATGGAACCGGACCTAATGCTGATCGTCTACTCATTCTTAGCGATGTATCAGTGCTAGATCCAAGTTCCATTTGAAAGATAGTGATTTCGGGTTTGGACACGAACAACCGCCTCGGACCGTGCACTGACGGACTAGGGTGATTCCTGTTTAGTCAAGTCACTGGGGACGAGATGGGGTTCCCACTGTTTAAACCAGTCATCACAACGTCTCGCTCAAGTTACAACACTTCAATAAAAATCAAGTAACAGCACGATCAAGTCGTTGGGACGAGTTGTCATCTGACCGGACTGCTGTCCGACCGGGTTACCATCCGCTCGACCCACCGTCCGATCGGGTTGCATCTTGATTTATTTGAAACTAAAACAATTCTCAACATGTTCAGTAACAGGGTTGCCACCCGGACGGATGGACATCCGACCGCGTGACCGCCCTACTGTGGATTTGTCCTCACTGAGAAACCTCGCCATTCGAGTCGCCGTCCGATCGGACGACCGTCCGATCGACCGACCGACCTGAAAGGTAGAAATACTTCAATGTTTTCAAAATACCACAACGAAAACTTAAAAAGCCAAGCCATCATACACAAACACATCCTTATCAAAGGAAGAAACAATCACTCGAACAGTCATCCGACCGGACTAGTGTCCGACCGGACTACTGTCCGACCGGACTACTGTCCGACCGGACTACTGTCCGAACGGATTGCCACCTGCACGACCGGTTGTTCGATCGGACTACCATCCGATCGAACCGCTGTCCGACTCACTTGTACCTTGCACCGTTTTACGCGTCGCTTATCGTTATGCTATCAATCTGTTTAGGCTAACCCTACTCTCTAGCGCTCCCTTTAATCCATCAATCGCTGTGAGTATACTCGATCCCTTTTTGCTTTACGCACTTTTGGGTGTTACATACGTTACTTATACAGAATCACATCGAACACACTACGCAATACTTTAAACGCTAACTGTTACCGCATGTTATACGTGACTTAATGAATGCTTGTTTGTTATGTTTAAACATGGAATGTTGTCTACCTGCCTTAGCAACGATAGTACTATTAGTTTGGACTAAGCACCCGTTCACTCGGGGGTTGTTAAGGACAATTACCTACATGGCTCACAGTGGTGAGTGTGTATCGCGAACTGCCTTGGGCAGTCAACCCGCAGTCATTTGTATCGATAGGTTCATGTCGATAACTAACATGCCTCATTTCATTCTGTGTACGTGCTGGTTATGCGTAACGCTTTCGAACTCTATATGCTATTATCAAACTTGTATGCTCACCTTTACACTATGTGTATTGACTTTTACTTTAACGTATGTGACAGGTGCTTAGGATGCTTAATTGCTTTTCTTTGCGGTGATGAAATTGAGGCTAGGGACGGAGTCCTAGAAACCAATAAATAAACAATTGTCTGTAATAAAAAAAATCTGAGTTGTCGGAACAAAACAATTTGACTGGATCTTTGCTGTAATAATTATATTATCATCTATGACATGGTATGGGACGTGTTACTTTAAAATATTTGGTAAATATAGTTGTTATGAAAACTTCTGGATAATCTGTTTCGCTCAGTGCCATGCCCCGATGTTTCCGCCATCGGTTGGGGTGTGACAGATTGGTATCAGAGCCATAACTATAGGGAATTAGGCAAGACTCGACCTAGTCCGGGTCGATGTCTTAGAGACCTAGTCTATAGTTAGGAACCAACAGACCGACTTGTGCATATCCGTTAGGGATTTTGTATGAGCTTACTGCCATTTCTCGCTATTCTCGCCTATGCTACACCATCACCACACTTGAATTTTCACATCATGAATGAGCGATTAAGTTGAGATTAGGTGTGAAAACCGCAAACTCTCGACTGAATTGCTTGATCAACCCACATTTTTATCTATAAACACGAGAAATTGCGTTGAAATAGGAGTGAAATCCATACTTCGATGCATAATTCTCTTTTATTTTATCGAAACAAGGACGGAGTTGTTAATCCAGGGGTGGAACCCTAAACTTGACGACTTGTTCTGACCTTTACTTGGTTTTACAAAACTCTCACCAAAGTCTCGACGGACTCCAACAACCTGAAGTCACGTTATGACTAGAGGGATGCGTGCCAAACGCCCAAGAATCGAGGCAAAAGCACAGTCCCGAAGGTCAAAATGTGTACAACAAGTCTTTGAGAATAGTCAAATCACTTTGGATAGTCAATGTCTGATAGCCGCAGACGATCTATTTCTCGATTTTTATATGTTTTGATTCTGAGCCCGCAACTGCTGACTCTGATGATTCATTGATTTTATGTGGTTGTATGCGTACTTACCTGTTTATGTGTTTAAATTTTGGAGATTTATTCGATTTTGCTTTCACTTCGATTGACACGCACGACTCGCACTACACTACTATCTCAAAACGCTGACAAATCGCTAAATTATGGACGACCTTATGCTATGTTATACGCTTATGCTATACTACTCGCTATGCTATTCATGATCGCTATACTCGAACGCTCGTCGACTTTGAATGATAGGTTTCTGTATTTTGACCGCCTCTGTGTGCATCTAGACAAGTTACACGCTTATACGCTTCTGTGTTTGTGCCTTGCGTGCTTATGTGTTTCTGTGCTTCTGTGCCTTACGTGCCTATGTGCTTATGTGTCTTTGTGCTTACGTGAATATGTGATTATGTGCCTATGTGCTTACGTGGTTATGCGTGTCCCTGAGCTTTAGTAGTATTAGGATTGTGAGGTGAGATTCGATTATATTGTGTTGAGTCATGTGGCGATGTCTGTTGCAGACAATGTCGTCATCTGGATCTCGCGCTACCCGTGATACTCGCCGAAAGCAAGCAGACAAACGCCTCGCTGCCATGATCACTAAGCAAATGGCAAAGGTTGTACCCCAAGTCGTCAGTGAACTGTACGAAAACATGAGCAAATCGTCTGAGGAATCCAGAACCGAGACTCCCAAAGCTGCTTTCAGCTTCAAACAGTTCAAGGCATGTGGACCGAAAGAGTTCACCGGAGAAGAAGGCCCTACGGCTTTGTTCCAATGGTTTGACTCGGTCGAAGTCACTCTGCGACAGAGCGGATGTCCTGATAATCTCCGCATGCTGAACGCGACAGGCGTCTTCCAGCCCCGCGCACTAGACTGGTGGACGGCCGAAAGGAACAAGCGCGGAAATGATGCAGCTTATGGTCTGTCATGGGACGAGTTGAAGAACGTTATGCTCGAAGAGTTCTGCCCTCCCCATGAGCGCCAGAAGCTGGAGGACGAGTTATGGCGCATTAAGCAGAAGGAATGTGACAACGCTGCCCTGACTGCTCGCTTTAAGCAGCTCAGCATCATCTGTCCTGATCAAGTGAAGACGCCCGACATGACGATCAAGAAGTACATCCGAGCTCTACCTGACTGTGTTGCGGATTTTGTGCATGCCGCAAAGCCAGCAACGATCGAAGAAACTTACTTACTTGCCGCGGAAATCAACGACAAGCGGGTAAAAGCTGGTTTTTGGGATAAAACTTTGAAGAACCTGCACTAAGTCACCGCCGCACCAACCGCTGAAACCGCCACCGCTCAATCGTCAAAGTCCTCACGCCGCAAGAAGAAGAACAACAACAGCAGCTCCAGCAACAAGAACTGTGCTGTCACCACCACTGCTGCTCCTCTTCAAGCCGTACCGGCTCAGCAGCAGCCCCACCACCGTCCAGCACCAGTTACTTATGCACCATCAGCAAAGCGTGCATACACAGGCCCCCACCCGGCTTGCCCGACGTTCTCTTATCATCACCCGATGGGTCTCGCCTGTCGCTTCTGCGCTCACTGCAACATGTACAACTACTTCACCGCTAATTGCCGTACTTGTCCTCGTCAAGCACCAGCTCAAGCCACTGCTCATCAAGGTCTGCTCCCAGCTCCGGAAGGCCAACAAGCGGCTCAGGCACCCGCGGTCAACGCCCGAGTCTGCTTCGCATGTGGTAATCCCAACCACTTTGCGAACATGTGCCCGAACAAGGTTGTGAAACAAGAGCCCCAGCAGCAGCAGCAACACCAGCAACAACAACCTCAGCAACAGCAACAAGCCACACGCGCCAGAACTTTCAACATCAATGTGCGCCAAGCCCAGGCTGACAACAACGTGGTCAATGGTATGTTCCTTGTGAATGGTATTTATGCTTCATGTTTGTTTGATACTGGAGCCGATAACTGCTTTGTGTCATTTGAATTCGAGAAGCTCCTTAGTCGTAAGCGCTCCCAACTCTCCTCGGCGTTCGATGTTGAAGTCGCTATCGGAAGAACTGTCGCCGTTAATTCTGTTCTTCGTGATTGTACTCTTGAGCTCAACAATCACATCTTCCCAATCGACCTTATCCCGATGCAACTCGGAAGTTTTGACGTCATAGTAGGCATGGACTTTCTACGCGAAAACCATGCTGAAGTTGTGTGCTTCGATAAGATGATTCGATTCTCGCTCGCGAATGGTGATTTATTGTGTGTTTATGGTGAAACTGCTTCGAAAGGTCTCAAACTCATGTCATGTGTCCAAGCTAGCAAGTATCTCCGCAAGGAATACAGAGCTTTCTTGGCTAACATTGTAGTAGCAGAGAAGGAAAAGAAAGAAAAGACGGTGAACCAGGTACCTGTTGTATGCGAATTTCCCAACGTCTTTCCTAAATATCTTCCAGGTCTTCCACCAAGTCGTGATATCGACTTTCGTATCGACCTCATTCCTGGAGCCAATCCCGTTGCCAAAGCTCCTAACCGACTCGCACCGTCCGAAATGCGTGAACTCTCGAATTAGCTCCAGGAATTACTTGAGAAAGTCTTCATTCGCCCGAGCACCTCTCCTTGGGGCGCGCCAGTCCTTTTCGTTAAAAAGAAGGATGGGTCGTTCAGGATGTGCATCGACTATCGGGAATTGAATAAGTTAACTATCAAGAACCGCTATCCCCTGCCTCACATTGATGATTTGTTCGATCAGCTACAAGGTGCTACGTGTTTCTCGAAGATCGATCTGCGCTCAGGCTATCACCAACTACGCATTCAAGAGGAGGATATACCCAAAACCGCGTTTCGCACTCGTTATGGCCATTATGAATTCGTTGTTATGCCCTTTGGTTTAATCAACGCACCCGCGGTTTTCATGGATCTGATGAATCGCGTGTGTAAACCATATCTTGACCGTTTCGTCATCGTGTTTTTTGACGATGTCTTGATCTATTCCAAATCGAAAGCCGAACACGTGCAACATCTACGTTTGGTTCTCGAGCTACTCCAGGGGAATCAACTCTATGCCAAGTTCTCCAAGTGTGAATTTTGGCTGGAGGAGGTTCAGTTTCTGGGTCACATTGTAAATAGTCAAGGTATTCACATCGATCCGGCGAAGATTGAAGCAGTTAAGAGTTGAATTACACCTAAGAACCCTTCTGAAGTCCGTTCTTTTCTCAGACTAGCGGGCTATTATCGGCGATTTATCGAGGGATTCTCAAAGATCGTTGTGCCGCTTACCGCTCTCACGCATAAAGACAAGCCTTTTGTTTGGGGAACTGAACAAGAGTCTACCTTCCAAACCCTCAAGCACATGCTTTGCAATGCTCCTGTTCTCACATTGCCCGACGGAAACGACGATTTCATTGTCTATTGTGATGCTTCCAACCTTGGTCTTGGTTGTGTTCTTATGCAGCGAGACAGGGTTATAGCTTACGCATCTCGTCAGCTCAAAATCCACGAGAAGAACTATACAACCCATGACCTTGAGCTAGGCGCAGTTGTTTTTGCGTTAAAGATTTGGCGACACTACCTGTATGGTACCAAGTGTACGATCTTCACCGATCATAGGAGCCTACAACATATCTTTGATCAGAAAGAACTTAATATGCGTCAACGTCGATGGGTAGAACTTCTCAACGATTATAACTGTGAGATTCGTTATCACCCTGGCAAGGCAAATGCCGTTGCCGGCGCTCTCAGCAGACGGAGTTATTTGCTCAGCATTCGTAATGTCCAAGCCCAATACGACCTCGAAACCCTCATCCGCGAAGCCCAACATGCTTGTTTTAATGAACGCACTCTGAAGAAGGAACGAATCTATCACGATGGAGCCCAGCTCGTGAGTAAGCCGAATGGGATATTCCATTATCTGGATCGAATTTGGATCCCTAAACGGACCGATTTGCGAAAGATATTGATGGACGAAGCCCATAAATCCCGGTATTCTATTCATCCCGGTGCCGACAAAATGTACCAGGATCTTCGCTACAAGTACTGGTGGCCGGGCATGAAAAGGGATATTGCTCTCTACGTTGGAAAGTGCCTGGCTGAGCATGATTTGATTGTACCTCTCGATGATCTCCAAGTAAACAAAACACTACACTTCGTGGAGAAGCCTGTCGAAATCATGGATCGCCAAACCAAGCAGCTTAGACGCTCGCGCATTCCTATTGTGAAAGTCCGATGGGAAGGCAAACGAGGCGCAGAGTTCACTTGGGAACTCGAAAGCGACATGAAGGCGAAGTACCCGCAGTTGTTTGTTACGGCTTCGGCCTAATTTCGGGACGAAATTCCCTCAACTAGGGGAGGCTGTAACACCCCGTGTTTTGAAAGTCAAAGTCAAGATTGAAGTCAAAGGAAGAAAAGATTGCTAATTGCGATCTGTCTCTCCTTGTTTAATTCTTGTTTTGACTTCTTTGACTCGTAGTTAGTCTATTTTATTTTCGCTTTAGTTGTATTATGTGGAGTATCTATTAATAATCGCATACTAATCGCTATTTATCGCATGTTTAGTTGCTTTATCGCTATCACAATCGCACTCGCAACTCGAATTACGCATTTTGGTTATTGTTATATGTGTGTGTGTGCCTTATGTGTTACTTGTGCATGTTTATTTATGTTATGTGTGGTAATCAATCGAATCGCAATCGAACTCAATCGCAAATCGAATCGCAAACGCTAAACGAAGGGAAAATAGGATGATTGTATGTTAGATATAGTAGTTGGGATTAAAAGTAATTTGATAAGCAACTCCATCGCATCGCTCGCTCGAACCGCATCGCAACGCGCTACACGCGAATCGAAACGGCAAAACTCGTCGCGCCGAGCACTCGAAACAGGTGCCAGCTGGCCGGATTGCCATCCGACTGGACTGCCACCCGATCGAGGTGCCATCCGACCGAGGAGCCACTCGGTCGGGCTGCCATCCGGACGAGATACCATCCGACCGACCAGCCCTTTCCACTTTGGGAATCCTATAAATACCCCTTGTCACTTTCATTCTTTCCACTTTTGGCAAGTGACGTCCGACCAGTGCTCCTACTCGCTTTTTCCTTCGATTTCTCGCAAATCCGGTAAGATCTCATCCTAAATCTTGTACTTCCTTAACCTACACGCACTCCTACACCTTTCTATCTTTTGAATCTTAACTTTTAACCGTGAAATCACTAGATTTGAGGTGTTTTAGGATGACGTCATCATCATGTGTTCTTGAAGAACTTCATGTTTTGGCCTCAATCCACCAAGAACAACTTTGATCTAACCGATTTCCACATAAATGAACAAAGATCTTTCATAGATCTAAACATATTTACAATGAAAAGGATTGAAAGATGGTTTTCCAACTTTCTTCCAACTCTTTTTCACTCAATGCTCTCAAACCCAATGGAACCGGACCTAATGCTGATCGTCTACTCATTCTTAGCGATGTGTCAGTGCTAGATCCAAGTTCCATTTGAAAGATAGTGATTTCGGGTTGGGACACGAACAACCGCCTCGGACCGTGCACTGACGGACTAGGGTGATTCCTGTTTGGTCAGGTCACTGGGGACGAGATGGGGTTCCCACTGTTTAAACCAGTCATCACAACGTCTCGCTCAAGTTACAACACTTCAAGCAAAATCAAGTAACAGCATGATCAAGTCGTTGGGACGAGTTGTCATCTGACCGGACTGCTGTCCGATCGGGTTACCATCCGCTCGACCCACCGTCCGATCGGGTTGCATCTTGATTCATTTGAAACTAAAACAATTCTCAACATGTTCAGTAACAGGGTTGCCACCCGTAGGGAGGGACATCCGACCGAGTGACCGCCCTACTGTGGGTTAGTCCTCACTGAGAAACCTCGCCATTCGAGTCGCCGTCCGATCGGACGACTGTCCGATCGACCGACCTGAAAGGTAGAAATACTTCAATGTTTTCAAAATACTACAACGAAAACTTCAAAAGCCAAGCCATCATACACAAACACATCCTTCTCAAAGGAAGAAACAATCCACTCGAACAGTCATCCAACCGGACTACTGTCCGAACGGATTGCCACCCACACGACCGGCTTTCCGATCGGACTACCATCCGATCGAACCGCTGTCCGACTCACTTGTACCTTGCACCGTTTTACGCGTCGCTTATCGTTATGCTATCAATCTGTTCAGGCTAACCCTACTCTCTAGCGCTCCCTTCAATCCATCAATCGCTGTGAGTATACTCGATCCCTTTTTGCTTTACGCACTTTTGGGTGTTACATATGTTACTTATACAAAATCACATCGAACACACCACACAATACTTTAAATGCTAACCGTTACCGCATGTTATACGTGACTTAATGAATGCTTGTTTGTTATGTTTACACATGGAATGTTGTCTACCTGCCTTAGCAACAATAGTACTATTAGTTTGGACTCAGCACCCGTTCACTCGGGGGTTGTTAAGGACAATTACCTACATAGCTCACAGTGGTGAGTGTGTATTGCGAACTGCCTTGGGCTATCAACCCGCAGTCATTGGTATCGATAGGTTCATGTCGATAACTAACATGCCTCATTTCATTCTGTGTACGTGCTGGTTATGCATAACGCTTTCAAACTCTATATGCTATTATCAAACTTGTATGCTCACCTTTACACTATGTGTATTGACTTTTACTTTAACGTATGTGACAGGTGCTTAGGATGCTTAATTGCTTTTCTTTGTGGTGATAAAATTAAGGCTAGGGACGGAGTCCTAGAAACCAATAAATAAACAATTGTCTGTAATAAAAAAAATCTGAGTTGTCGGAACAGAACAATTTGACTGGATCTTTGTTGTAATAATTATATTATCATCTATGACATGGTGTGGGACGTGTTACTTTAAAATATTTGATAAATATAGTTGTTATGGAAACTTCTGGACAATCTGTTTCGCTCATTGCCATGCCCCGATGTTTCCGCCATCGGTTGGGGTGTGACAGTTCGAGAGTCTGGAAAGCACGTTTAGACATGTTCAACGTCCGAATGAGAGAAAGGTTGAGTTTGCATCCAGTGTTTTCAAGAAACGTGCTCTAACATGGTGGAACGGAGTGATGAGAGATAGGGGTGCCGATGTGGCTTTGGCACAAACTTGGGAAGAGCTTCGGGCTCTCATGATGAGGGAGTTCTGTCCCTGACACGAGATAAGGGCATTGGAACGAGAGTTCGATGATCTTAAGCAAGATGGGGGAGAACACCGTGCTTACACAGATCGTTATGAGGAGTTAAGTTTGCTGTGTCCTACTATGGTTACCCCGTTGGAGAAAGCGATCGAGAAGTATATTGATGGTCTGCATGATTCTGTGCAAGGCATAGTTACTGGTAGTAACCCTACCACTGTGCGTCAGGCTATCGAATTAGCTGCAACCCTGACTGAGTCTCAGGTCAAGAAGGGAAAACTGACCCGCAAGGGTGATAAGAAATAGTCAGCTGATGCCACTCAAGACAAGGGTAAGGGTAAGAAAAAAGGCGAGTCGTCGAGGAGTTCGAGGAAGCGAAAGGCTTCTCAGAATTTTGCTGTTACCGCACAAAACGCTCAGAACCCACCAACACAGCCTCCTGTAAAGAAGCCGTATGCTGGCACTGCATCTTACTGCAATCGGTGCAATGGTCATCATGTCGCTCAACAAATGTGTAAACATTGTATCTCATGTGGGAAACTTGGCCACACGGCCAATATCTGTCGATCTGTTCCGAATCCAGCTGCTCAGAATCCAGCACAAGCTCAGGGAAATGCTGCTAGGCCTCCATTCCCACCTGGTTCATGTTATAACTGCAGAGAGATGGGTCATTTCCAAAATAACTGCCCGAAACTGGTGAACGCAAATGCAAACGCCAACCCCGCTCGTGGACAAGCATACAACTTGAACGCTAACGAGGCGTGCTGATAACAAAGTTGTTAACGGTACGTTCATTGTTAACCATCAACCTGCATCTGTTCTTTTCGATTCCGGTACCGATATAAGTTTTGTATCGTTAGCTTTTGAGTCTTTACTTGTGATACCTAGAACCAAACTAAGGAAACCCTTATTTGTTGAAGGTGTTACTAGTGAACCTCTTGTACTCGACTCTGTCATTCGCGATTGTCAATTGAACCTCGATAATCATTTATTTCCTATTGACCTCACACCGATGCAACTTGGAAGTTTCGATATTATCGTAGGAATGGATTGGTTAACTAAACATCATGCTGAGGTTGTTTGTTTCGATAAGATTGTTCATATTCCTCTTTTTTCTGGTGAAGTTCTAGAAGTTCGTGGCGAGAAACCTTCGAATGGTTTGAAACTTATGTCGTGTACTAAGGCCCAAGGATATTTACGAAAAGGATATGTGGCTTTTCTGGCACATGTCACAGAGGAGAAAGGCAAGAGCAAGCGTATTCAAGCAAGCGTATTCAAGATATTCCGATTATTCGAGATTATCCAGAGGTGTTTCCTGATGAACTGCCTGGTTTACCTCCAGTTCGTCAAGTCGAGTTTCATATTGATCTTGTACCCAATGCCAACCCGATTGCTAAAGCACCTTATCGTCTTGCATCGTCTGAGATGCAAGAGTTATCTAAACAACTTCAAGAGTTATCTGATAAAGGATTCATCCATCCGAGTTATTCACCTTGGGGAGCTCCAGTCCTGTTTGTGAAAAAGAAAGATGGATCTTTCCATATGTGTATCAATTATCGTGAGCTTAATAAGCTTACCATCAAGAATCGATATCCCCTACCACGAATTGATGATCTCTTTGATCAGCTGTGAGGTGCTACATGTTTTTCTAAGATCGATTTACTTTTTGGGTATCATCAGCTTCGTGTACTTGAAGAAGATATTCCCAAAACTGCTTTCCACACGAGATATGGACACTACGAGTTCACTGTCATGCCTTTTGGTTTGATAAATGCCCCAACTGTTTTCATGGACTTAATGAATAGGCTTTATAAACCTTATTTAGACAAGTTCATCATTGTATTCATTGACGATATTCTTATTATTCGAAGTCTCGACCCGATCACGAACAACACCTTCGTCTGACAATGGAACTCCTAAAGAATGAGCAACTTTTCGCCAAATTCTCCAAGTGTGAATTCTGGCTTAAAGAAGTTCAGTTTTTGGGTCATATTGTCAATGAGCAGGGTATTCATGTGGATCCTTCCAAAATTGCTGCTATTAAGGATTGGAACACACCTACTACACCCACAGAAATTCGCTCTTTTCTTGGTCTCGGTGGATACTATCTCGAAAATCGCGGTTCCTCTCACTGCTTTGACTTAGAAGAATAAGCCTTTTGAATGGGGACCCAAACAAGAGGAAGCTTTCCAAATGCTGAAATGAAAACTCTGTAATGCTCCTGTCTTATCTTTGCCCGATGGAAACGATAATTTTGTTGTCTATTGTGACGCGTCGAACCTAGGCCTTGGTTGTGTTCTTATGCAACGAGGTAAGGTTATAGCCTATGCATCAAGACAACTGAAGGTACACGAAAAGAACTACACGACTCATGATCTTGAGTTAGGAGCTGTGGTTTTTGCACTCAAAATCTGGAGACACTATCTTTATGGCACGAAATGTGTGGTTTTCACAGACCACAAAAGTCTCCAACACATTTTCAATCAAAAGGAGATTAACATGAGACAACGATGCTGGGTTGAACTCTTGAACGATTACGATTGCGAGATTCGCTACCATCCTGGTAAGGCGAATGTCATAGCCGATGCGCTAAGTCGAAAGGAACGGGTCAAGCTTCATTGTGTTCGAACTCAATCTAATATTCAAACTCGCATTTCTCAAGCTCAACATACTTGTGTTACACAAGACTTGATGGGTAAGGAATTACCACGTTAACTTGAGCTTAAACTCGAAATGAAAGACAATGGGTTACTTTATTTCAAGGATCGTTTGTGGATTCCAAAACAAGACAATCTTCGCACTTTAGTGATGGACGAATCTCATAAGTCTCGTTATTCTATCCATCCTGGTGCTGAAAAAATGTACAAGGATCTTCATACTCAGTAATGGTGGCCTGGTATGAAGAAGGATGTTGCCTTGTATGTATCTAAATGCCTAACTTGTCTTAAAGTCAAGACTGAACACCAACGACCACTTGGTTTTCTTGTACAACCAGAGATACCGGTATGGAAGTGGGAGAACATTGCGATGGATCTCATCACTAAGTTACCGCGTACATCTAGAGGTCATGATGCCATTTGGGTAATCATTGATCGTCTTACAAAGTCAGCTCACTTTGTGCCGATTCGCGAGGATCTATCTGCTGATAAACTTGCCAAGATTTATGTTGATGAGATTGTATCTCGACATGGTGTTCCTTTGGATATCATTTCTGACCGTGATGCTAGATTCTCATCTCACTTTTGGAAGACCATGCAATCTGCTATGGGAACTCAATTAAATCTGAGCACCGCTTATCATCCCCAACAGATGGACAATCCGAGAGGATGATACAAACATTGGAGGATATGCTTAGAGTATGTGTGATAGACTTTGGTGGTAATTGGGATTCTCATCTACCATTGATCGAGTTCTCTTACAACAATAGTTATCATGCTAGCATCAATATGGCACCGTTAGAAGCTTTATACGGTCAGAAATGTCGTTCACCTGTCTGTTGGAATGAGATAGGTGAAGCTCAGCTTACTGGACCTGAGCTCATTCTGGAAACGACAGATAAAATCCAGAAAATCGCGATAATCTTCTGACAGCTAGAAGCCATCAAAAGAGTTATGCGGATGTGCGACACAAGCCCTTGGAATTTCAAGTTGGAGACCATGTCCTACTCAAGGTATCCCCTTGGAAGGGAGTGGTGAGATTTGGAAAGAAAGGAAAACTTGCACCATGATATGTTGGACCATTTAAGATTGTTGAAAGAATCGAAAAGGTTGCCTATCGACTTGAGCTACCTCCTAAACTTGGGAATATTCACCCAACATTCCACGTGTCCAATTTACGAAAGTTTTTAGCCGATACTAAT
Source organism: Helianthus tuberosus (assembly GCA_030545235.1). Classification (NCBI taxonomy): domain Eukaryota; kingdom Viridiplantae; phylum Streptophyta; class Magnoliopsida; order Asterales; family Asteraceae; genus Helianthus; species Helianthus tuberosus. Next base: position 145,379,335 of record CM060399.1, read on the forward strand.
CTTCACATTCCACTCGATGAAATTCAAGTTGATGACACGATGCACTTTATCGAGAAACCTGTGGAGATAATGGACCGTGAAGTCAAGCGACTGAAGAACAAACGAATACGATTAGTCAAAGTTTGCTGGGAGTCCAAACGTGGCCCAGAGTTTACTTGGGAATGTGAGGACCAAATGAAGGCGAAATATCCACATTTGTTTCATAAGTTTCCTCTAGTTAAAATTTCGGGACGAAATTTCCTAAAGTAGGGGAGACTGTGACAATTGTGCTCTGTAAACGATGTACGATGTATAACAATGTCAATTATCAATGAAACGATGTATTTTGGTCTCTATGTTTGTGTATTTGCATTTGACGATTTTACGTTTTGATTCTAGTTCGATTTCAAGCTTTAAATCGCTTTCTAGAAAGTTATACGCAAACTGATGCGTAAACGTAATCAGTTTAACGCGACAAACACTTCGGAATAGTGACATAAGCTTAACATACCTTAAATAACCTTTACATAACTTGGAAATAAGTTTTGAAGGGTTTGGTGGGTCAAAAACAAGTTTATTCGATCGCAGGGACTATTTGCGACAAACTACGAAAGTATGCCGATTCGTATAGCAACGAACATTCTGGAACATGATCATAAGCTAAACATACCCTAAATATCCTTTACATAACTTAGAAATAGGCTTTGAGGGGGTTGGTATGCGAAAATAAACTTATTTGATCAATAGGGACTAAAAGCGTCAAAAAGTGCATAAGTTTGCATTTACGCGCATATCTTACGTTTTGAACATATCCGGACATCCTAAAATTTTTGTAATCATTAAAATATTTTATTTTAGTGATTGGAATGAAAATTTGCGCGACGAATCGTAATTTGGATCGTTTTCGCGTCCGTTCGAGTTTTCGTCGTAATTAACCGAATAACGTGACCGTACGACCAAACGAACCGACATACGAGTTTTTCAAGCATATTTTATGTTCCTTATGCTTTAACTTCGTCGTAGAGCCTTGAAATGGGGTTAACAGGGCTCAAAAGCATCAAAAACTAAGTTTTTAGCTTGCAGGTACCCAAACTGACAATTCTGAATAGTTGATCGCGGGCCGCGTAAGCCCTGGTTATATTCTACGCGGGACGCGACAGACTCAGATGGCAGAAACATTGAATCTGGTTCAGCAGCCTGTTTCCATTGATTTTTACCATGGTTTTAGCATACCTTAAGCTTGTTTTTGTGCTCCCCTAGTATTTAAAACTATGGGCAACATGTGTATGGCCAAGATCAAGCTTTGATCTACTCAAAAACACATGTAATGATCCTAATTCAAGATTTCCTATAAATAGCCATGGGGTTTTGCCAAGTTCCTTGCTCATTTGATCTAATCTACTCTAAGTTGAAGCTCTCACTTGTTGAAGGCTTCATACCTGAGTATTTTTAGTTCAATTCTTCCTAGCTTGGACCCTTTGTAAGCTTCTTTCATGCTCGTTTATGTATTTCAAGCAAGAAAGTCAAACAGTGTTTGAGTTTCTGCTTTGACCATGAATTGGTCAAGACAAAGTTCGTTTGAACTTTGCAACGTGAGCGTAATCACGATGGTTATAGTCCTTTGTGACTATACCTACTGATTACCACGTCGATTAGTCAAAGTGACGAGTCAAAGTTTCGGTCAAAATGCCGATTATGCGCATTTTGCAACGAAGCTATTTTCCGTTATCAAAACACTTTGTTTTGATATCAAACCTGTTTTTTAACTTAGTTAAACATGTTTTAATATGTTTAACTCGTCACTTTTAGTCTAGTGCTTGTATAGGGTCGTAAGTCAAGAGATCTTGACAATCGCTTAGACTTTCAAACCCGACCCTTTTGGTCGATCGTTAGGATCCGACCAAGCATGTTTTGTGACCATAGTTGTATAGGGAATAACCTTCCGAGGTTATACCTTATGGTCACTTAGTTTAATTAGTTGTATGATAGGTAGTTTATATGCCTTAGGAAAATGACCAAAATGCCCTTTTCATGCATAATTTGAATTTAAGCATATGTAACCTAAATTTTGTCACTTAAACTGATTATGCAACATATTTAAACATGTTAGGGCATATAATATTTGTCATAGGACTAGTTAGGCATCTTAGACGCGCATTCGCGCGAACGACGCATTAATGTAGCGTAGACTACCTTAACGGGTCATAATGGGTCGTAAGCACTTAGGATAGGTTCCGATTTAGAATGTAGGCTTTGTTAAACCATATCACATGAGTTCCAATACTCATTGGGTTTACGAGACCTCATTCTATCCGATCTCCCGATTTAGGTGTCGATTTATTAACATAGCGATCCGATTACTAGGTGCCACTTGATTTCCTTGGTTTGCCCAAGATTTGTTAAGTTCATTAGATCGAGGATACTTTGCAATCTCAAGTGAGTACATAGTTCCCCTATTTTACTATTTTCAATTGTTTTGGGGTGATGCATATGTGTTAAACAATTTCGATGTTTTCAAAAATGAATACTATGGTTTATATTAAACACAACGATTTCGATAATGTGAACGAACTTGTTTGGGACTTAATTACATAACGAATGACATTCATTAACAATGATCAAGCCGACCAGTAGTATGTTATGGTACCATAGGATTTGACAAATCCCGTTATCGAACTATCGCCATGGTTATGTGTGGGGATAATGTGGGTAACGACAAAACCTGATGATTGTTAACTTACCCTTTGGTGGTTTGTTAATACGAGTTGAACGATGGACGAGTTACGAAGGTTTGAATGTATTCAACGAGACGACCAAAAGTTAGTTCTCACAATTAAAACACGAACGATTTGAACGACTTGAACGATTGAACGATCTGAACGATTGAATGATTGAAACGATTGAACGATTTGAACGATTTAAACGATTTGAACAAGTTAAAGGAATTGAACGAACGATTGGTTTTTGGTACGTGATTAGATAACGGGGCGGGTATAATGTGGTAAAATCATGGTAGATACGCCGCTAGTACTTCTTATATATAAGTGTTTTTATCATATTACATTTCGTGGCGTTACTTAGTTCACTTGGATGAACGATTTTAAACGATGACGCGCAACGGTGTTTTCTATACAATATAAACCATACGAGTTTCATTACGAGAACAAATTACAATTTGGTTTACATAACCAACTTGTTTTGAGTTGGTTATTCATATTGCAATACAAACATTTTACAAAACAAGGTTTTTAAATATCGGCTTTTATAGTCATACGAGGTATTGCAACACTATACAATCCATGAATCTGACACACTCACAAAATCTACGTGCTCGCCGGCATTTCATTGCTGACTTTATTTTCACATTTGTTTCAGGTGGTGTTTGATGATGATGTTGTTGATTACTAGGATGCATGCTCACATAGGACCAGACGAGGCCTTAGTGACTTAATAACGATGATAGACGATATGTGAACTTGTTTGGTCTATTTCAAGACAATTTTTAATGTTTAATATTCAAATAAAACAAAACTTTCGATTCATGTGTTGTGAAACAATAATTCTGTCGCTCCACTCCCCGATGTTTCCGCCGCGGTTTTGTTGTTTTAACGCAGTCGGGGTGTGACACCACAGGATTAGCTCACAGCAAATCCGTTCATTGCAAACTAACAACAACCCATTAAATGGCGATAGAATACACAAGAAGGTAGGGTGGACATTGTTAGGAAATCTTATGGTTTTTCTTGTAACAACATCCAAATTCCCACCTAGTATGTTGTCAACGATAATTGGCGTGTCTTTAAAGGAGAGTAGTTTCTTTTGTAGTGAATTTCCAATTCAGTGAGAATGCATCATCTCTAATGCATGACTTGACAGTTCCCTATGAAAATTTTTGGAAACACATTTGAGACGACCAATATCTTTTGTAGGGAGCCTTGTGAAAATTTCATCAATGGTCATTTGAAACCCAATGTTCTCCATTTTATGATCTTTATGTTCTGCAATAAAAATATAACAAATAAAATATATTGTATATGTAAATGTTTATAAATAAGAAATAAGCATGTTACTATATATAAATATACCAAAAATTTTAAAAACAAACATCATATTTGTAACTACAAAACCGATCATAATTTTGATGAACATAGTAACTACAATGATATTTAAAACAAAGAATCTTCGGATTAGATTAAATGCATTGTTGTGGAAGTAAAATTTTAATCAATATTCTTGATTAACTTTACGATTCATAATTTTATTGTAAAATCTCAAGAGAATCATAAAAAGAGACATTTTAACAGATGTCAAGTGAGACTAACTTACTGTTAAAGAATATGATGTGACGATATTGATAAACAAAGAAATTTGAAGATGATTGAGTAGATGGATGAAGGCGGTAATGATGAAAGCAGTTTCCCAATGTAAGACAAATAAATTTAATTTATATACCCAATGAAGGCGGTAATGATTGAGTAGATGGTGAGACTAACTAACTATTAAAGAATATGATGCAATGATGGTTTGGCTTTTAATGCAAAACATTTCAAAAATAAGTTTTCATGGGAAAACTATAAAACTAAATATCAAGAAACCCAAAGGACAAATTTTAAACCATAAAAAAATAGGTCATCATAATTACAATTAACCTCTTCATTTACCATAAGACGCATTTTTAATTTTAAACACTATAAATGATCATTTACCATAAAACACATTTCAAAACTTCAACAATTGTCTTTTAAATTGTTCACATCTGTTGACTTACGAAACATCTGTTCAGGCATAATTCAACATCCACATAATCTAAATCAAACTCAGCCACAATGAGAAGAATGCTTTCATCATGATGCTTTTATAAAGATTGCAATTACATCTAATAGCCTAACAAACTCCCTACGTCTGCTATTAGTCTAAGCACTATTACATTGAAAACCTTTGTTGAGCACCATCTATTGAATATCATTTGTTGTTCTTTAAGATCTGTTAACCCATAGCAGAACTTTGCTTCTTCAAACTTTCTTCAGACTTTGTCTTCATCAGCAGAGGATCACTTCAAACAGATGTTCTCTTTGGGCAGACTTTACCTTTGACAGACATTTAGAGTAGCAGATGTTGAGTATTTGTAATTGAGATGAGGAAATTCTTCAAAAAAGTGTTGACTTACCAAATAATAAAAAAATAATAAAATTTCAAACCTCTGGCATTAAAAAATAATAAAAAAAATCTCTTCATTTAAACACCAACAATACTCGACATGGCAAATACATGCTTCTACCACTTCATCGGACACTGATGCTGGGAAGCTCTGTTGGGCAACAACAGATGTTGGCAACAATGGCAAGTCAACAATCGTTAGACTAAACAGAACTTATGAGAACAGACAATACCTTTCAGCAGTGGATGACTTTTCACATCTACATAATCTAAATCAAACTCAGAGACAATTTCACATCTACATCAATATCGATCTGCAATACTCAGATGATATTAAAAACTATATAATAATACTTATGCATGCTAAAATTAGTAAAAATAAAATGCTCCACAAATTTTAAAAGGATTAAAATTTATTTATGACATTAAAAGATCAACAATTACATCGAGTACTGAACAACAAAACTTTAAAATCTAACAACACCACCAAGAAACAAAAGAATCTAACAGAAAGAATTAAGAAATTGTAGCTTCAACTCCATCGAGTACTGAACCTCTCGATGTATATCTTTGAGCATCGCCTTGAACTCCACGTCTCTATCACCGCACCCTATATTACCGACAACGTAAAGGTCACGAACGGAAGTTGAAGGCATCGCCATCAGGTTTCTGGAAACCTGGTCTCTCGTGAACAGACCAAGATGCAGTCCATCAAAACACCTCTTTAGCTCTTGAAGAGTAGCCATATCCTCATATACTTGATTCTCAACTTGCTTGATAAAGAACTGCTTTAAATCATCAGAGTCTGCAGAAGTGTATGCATTTTATATGTATACATTCTATACATCAAAATTCCAAACTAAATGCATCCTTTAATACAAAAAAGGCAGGAAAAAACAAACTGAAGCTACTTATATATCTTATTAAATAAAATCTTATCCTACAGCAGAAGCAGAGAGTTTCTTGCATTTAGTAGGAACAACTGTAGAACAATCGTCATCATCATCTGCACAAATCATTCATAATCATCATTCAGTCATAACCCAGATTAATTTTACTGTACATTTAATAATCTAGGAGGGAAAAACGTGTACATTTAATATAAGCAAACATAAATTCATATTAAGTGTTTAATCTTTCTTTGTATTTAATTTAATACTACAATATCCATATTAACATATTCTAAAACCATTCTGGCTCCACAAATGCTTCTACCACTGGTCGCTCGAAAAAAACAGAGCTGAGATATATCAACACTTAAAAATAAAAATTAACAACATTATCAAGAGTTTAAAAAAATCCACAAACCTAAAATAACCCACAGACGATTATATGAATTTTAAACAACTGTGATTAGGCTGAAATATAAAGCGAGAATTAGATTAGATCAGTTCAAAATTTAAAATTCAAAATTACAAAAAAAGAAAACATACTTTCAACGATGTTGGAACAAGGATGCTGGAACAACAACCTCCAAATGGTTATGCCTTACTTCTTGAATCAAACCTTTCCTGCTATCTTATTAACACTTGCATTATAAACTCAACTTGTTTGACTTTTCAGAAAGTCATCTCTTCCTTAGGTTCAACAAACCCAAACTCGTTAGGATTTTAAGCGGCATTAGTACCTTAACATTCACCATAAGCCCACTGATCCTGACTGGCATCAGACAACCAAAGACTTAAACCGGACGACACCTGACTTTAATCAAATGACCCCAGACTGTTATCTTGATTCAAATCATACGTTTCCTGATATGATTAGCTAGTTGACATACCATTAAGATAATATTTGTTACCCCAAAACGACATTGTTAGCATAAGGTAAGTTGAATAAAAAGAGAATATAATAGATATGAATAGAGATTGAATGAAAAATGAAGAAGATTATAGTTGTTTAAAGGGTTATTGGATTTTATCACACTTAACTATTGGCCATTGGCCACTGCCACCCCCCAACTATCACTTTGATGCCTGCCACCCCCAACTTAACACTTAGTGTGTTCTGTCACCAGATCACTAACTTTTGATCTTGTTACTATACTTTTGGGAGTGCCCTAAGATCCCTAAAACATTCCCAAGATCCCTATGACACCCTAAAAAGTGTAGTAAAATGATCAAAAGTTAGTTATTAGTTAACGACGTGGTGACAAAACACACTAAGTGTTAAGTTGGGGGTGACGGGCGTCAAAGTGATAGTTGGGGGTGGCAGCGGCCAATAGCTAATAGTTGGGGGTGATAAAATCTAATAACCCTTGTTTAAATAGTATGTTTTGACGGAATATTATGTCTTTTCAAATAATTACAGCGCAAATCGAGGAATATTACGTCTAGTCAAATAATTGGTGCGCCTAACTAGAAATATTACGTTGAATCAAATAACTCGCACGCGAATCGAGGAGTCTAACATCGAATAAAGGAATCATATGTCGAATCAAGGATTAAAAAAATCTGGACATATATATAACATTATATGGGTAGTATAACCCTTATACGAGCCTTACAAAATTCTTGTTTTGACACCATATATACGATTCGTATAACCCTATACAACCATTATATAGGATGTCAAAACAAGGATTAAAGGTGTATCTTTTATTAACATCCTAAAAATATTTTAACAAGATGCACCTAGTTCTTGTCCTTCTTTGTTTCTTCTAATTTAATTTTCCGCCTCTTTTCTAGGCCCCTTATTCGAGACTTAACTAGTATAGGTTCACTGGAAAAATTGATTTCGAGATCTCTAGCTTTTGGTGTCAGCCATTGCTCTATTACGGGTAGGGTTGCAAACGAACACGAACAAGGCCGTGTTCATGTTCATTAGTTAAGGAAATAATTTGTTCAAAAATGGTCCATGAACACTTACCAAACAAGATTTTATGTTCGTGTTCGTTCATTAAGGAAAAGAACGTGTCCACGAACGGTTCACGGACACAAACGGAATCAGCAGAGGCTAGAGGTGGATGACGTACGGAGCAGTGCTTGAATTCGAAGCCCTAATCATGGGACTAAGTTCGATAGTATTCGTTGATGTGAGTAATGAGGGGAACAATGTTAACAAGAAAGGAATAAGGTTTCCTATTTTATTTGTTAGGTAATAAATAAATAATAATTAAACACTATAAAAAGCTTACATAAAATAAATAAACATACACAAAAATTTAATGAACAACATAAATAAAAGAGCATGAACAATCGTAAATGAATGAACGTTTACGAAGACCTTATCGAACGTGAACGAACACAATTGAACGAATGAGACATTTGTTCGTGTTCGTTCATTTAACTAATTGAACAATATTTCTTGTTCATGTTTGTTTGTTTGGCAAACTCACGAACGTAAACGAACTTCCCATCGAACAGTTCATGAACTTTTCGATGAACGTTCGGTTCATTTGCAGTCCTAACTACAGGATTATTGACCAGTTACCCATTTTCAAGCAAAACTATAAAAACACTCCATTAGTGGGAGGTGATTTTCAAAAGAACCCACTTCTGAAAAAGTTTCTCTAGTGTGATGACCTTTAGATGTAAAAAAAAGGGAATAGAAACAATTGTCGACACATAGGAATTAAGTTAATGAGAAAGAGAACACAATGATGGGGTAGGCGCATATTCTTATTATGTTATGAGTGTTCACACTACACATATGCTTCCTAGACCTAGTTATATGTTTTTGAAGTTTCATTTGTGTTGGATGGTGGAACATGGATAATGTGTTTTTGACTTCGAGTTTCGATTACATTTCTTTTTAACTATATATAGTTTATGCTTTTTAAGATATTAAAGGGGTACCCATATGATGCGACAAGGAAGATACACACCGATAATTAAGTAACATATATTATAAATTCTAAATGTTTATATAAAGCAATCTCAAACATCATATATAATCTATGGAGATGTGGCATGGTGGCTGGGGCGGGGATGGTGGTGGTGGGGACCGGAGTGGAGGTGTGGTGGTGATGACCGGAGTGAAGGTCGGGCGAGGATGGCGACAATGACAAGGCGGTCAAGGCGTGGGGGAGGGGGTCGGGGATGGCAGTGGTGGGGGTGACACTTGTAACGCCCCGTATTTTCGTATTTCCATTTTTAGGAAATACGTGTTCGTTTATTTATTTATTTATTATTATTATTATTATTATATATTTTTTTTAAAACCTTTAGTTTACTACATTACACGACGTCGGTAACGATAACGGGTCTCGTAGAGAATTACGGGCCACTTAAATATAGAGATTGGGCTTGTGGGCCTTGGGCCCAAGCCCAAAGCCCACTAACCTAACCTAATTATAAAATTTTAGTCCAAATACCCTAACCCTAATCTTTATCATCAGCCGCACCTTATATTCACCTCATTTCCATCTTAACTCCTTGTCTGACTTCACCTTCTCCGAAAGAAATCCCTGCTACACACCTTAGACAAATATGAAAGAAAACACCACAATCAGAGACCTACATCTCATCCTAGCCTACATCTATCCTCTCTCGATCTATACTACACACACACACACACAACACTCCTCACCTCCTTATTCTTAAACACAACACAGCCCCCCCCCCCCCCCCCCCCCCCCCACATCTGCTTAAACAAACGGCCGGCCACCACCACTCCGGTGGCGGCGTGCGGCGGCACAAACCGAGAGAGAAAGAGAGAAGCTGAGGAGAGAGAACGAGACGAGAGAAGGAGACGCCGACGATTCGGGTTCGAACGAGCCTTGTCTCGGCCCGTGACAGCAGCAACATCGCAACAGCGGTGGCGGCGGCGACGGTGGCCGCTCGGCCGCCTGATTCTGATTCAGTTCGAAAGCTCGGATTCAAGTTCAGTTTTAATTCGGGTGCTCAGTTACGGTTCGATTCATTTCGACTCGACTCCGGTTCGGGTTTCAAGCACAATCGGTCCTGTTTCGTGTCTCGGCTCAGCTTAGTTCCGATTCAGTTGTGGTTCTCGGTTGGTTTCGATTCACAGCCAACTTCGGTTCAAGATGGCACGGGACTCGGCTCATGGCTCAGTTCCAACCGCTTCCGGTTCGAATCTTGTTTCAGCCGATCCAGTCTCGGTTCGGTTCAGGTTAGAAGCTGACTTGGGTGATGATTATTTAAGTTATAAAATTTGAGTACCTTTCTAATTGAGTTCTCGTTACGGTTCAGTTTTAGTTCGGTCAGCATAGTCAACGCAGCAGTCAACTGGTCAAACCCGGTCGACTAGAGGGTCAACGGCTCATTCGAGATTCGGTACAACTTAAACAACGCCAAGTTATTGCTATTTTGTTATATACATTACTATAAACGTCGAATCGACACAATTAGTACATTCGGGAATTTAACGTGAATTCTTTTATATATTGTTTGCTTTAAGATTTATGATCGAGTTTTGACAATTTATTGACAACTAGTATTGTCGGGATCGTCCAAAAACAAGGGAAACTCTGCCCGTTTTTCGTCAAAATATATAAATATATATATATAGATATATATATATATATCACACTTTTCATCAAATATATATATATATATATACCTATTATAATTTTTCGTCAAATATGTGTATATATATATCCGTTAAACTTTTCGTCAAAATATATACATTTGTCTAATATGTTTTTTCGTCAAGTATATATATATATATTCATTATGTTGACAACACACCTACAACCCTTTTTATATATATATATTCATAAACGGTGTTAATTATATACGTACATTCCGATTCCACTTCGAATCCTCCGTCAAAATTTCCGTTTACTTATGCACCATTGTTTGCCCATATAGGGTGACCTCGGTGTTCCATCATCCTAATCTCATTCACTCGTCAACACATGGATAATCGGAAGACTTAGCAATTATGTGAGTATACTCGCAACCCCTTTTTATGTTTACCACTTTTTGGGGTGTAACATGTTTATCTATCAACAACTTACACATGAACTTTTGCTTAAACACATGAACATTCTTATTAACATGCTTGTATACGTGATGGCTTGATACTTTAAACTTGGATTTATCTTATGTGTTGAACTTATCATTAACTTGTAAGAGCCAAACCGTGACATATGTAGCGCTATAGGATTAACGACCCGCCCCCTTTATCTGGGTTATGTCATGAGCATATTGCGTTTCCTTGGTTGATATGATAGACACATACCTTGTTTTTATGTTTATCTTGAATCACATACTTGCTACAAAGAATTGTTCAAAACTTATCTTTTGCTATGTACGTACCAAACTTGTATACTCGCCTTTGCTTTTGCATTGACTTTTATTTTTAACATGTTACAGGTTGATGACGATGAAATGAAATGAAGTAGCATTGATGCCTAGATACACACCTAGACGTTTAGGTCTAAAATGTTGTATCAAATTTTGATATGCCGATTTCGTATTTTGAAACTTGCTATTTGACATTCTTGTATTGTTGACAATGTAGTTATGAAATGAAAATGGTTCAAATTAGATATTGCCACAAATAGCGTTATGATGTCTCGAGCAATCTTCACACTTCGTCTCATCCCGATGTTTCCGCCATTGGTTGGGGTGTGACAGATTGGTATCAGAGCCATAACTATAGGGAATTAGGAAAAGTAGGAATGCTTTAACCTAGTCTATAGTTTTAGAGATTTATTCTTACGTCTTGCTTGAAACTACTTGCATGCTACTCTACTTGCTTTTATTTATTCGCTTTGACGTTTTAAACATATATGTCGCTTGTGTGTTAATACATGACGTGCTATTCTTATGTGACAATACTTGTCTTATTATGTGTCGATACTTGATCTATTGATCTATTCTTGGTGTGTTATTCTCGACATGCCTTTTATGTGCTTATACTTGTTCGTTATTTCCTTTAGCATACACCTTTTTCCAAGGCATTATACTCGATTTTTGTCAAACACGAAAACACTCATATTATACAAACGAGACGAGTTTGCCAAAATAGGCGTGAAACCCACAATTTGGCAAAAGACTCTCATCCCGCTTGATTCTATTTTTCGCACGAAATTCACCATTAAGTTAGGAGTGAAATCCACATCTTAACGGAAATTTCAAATTTAAAATTCTAGTGGACCCTCGTCAAAGTGTTGAAATTAAATTTTGACTCGACGAGTGCCAACCACACTTAGGTTACGAAATCGTCAAGTTAGGGGTGAAACCCGCACCTTGTCGACTAGTTCCGCTCCTTGATTTTCATAAATCCCGCCAAGTCTCGAAATTTCAATTGATTTGGGACATGTAGTAACCGGAAGGGTAAATACCGTTAACCGACTTGTCGGCAAGAGTATTTCACCTATTAGGCCAAAGCATGTTTCTCAATTTCAAAAGATCTTTCGACCACTTTGGTTAGTCAATGTTCCGTTTTGGAACCATCCAAGATTCTTTTTATCAAACTTACGCTTTATTATTTCCGATCTTTATGATAAAATTCTCCCGTTGCCAAATTTGAACCATTCTTGAGATTTCACTTTTGCGCATACATCATACTATTACTTTTCATACGATTATACATTATCGGCATGTGTAATTTTATTTACACTTCTTGCAACAACAAATGGAGACATGTCACACCAAGATAGGAGTGATTCCCTTACCTTGACGACTAACTCCGTTTTATTTCTCACCTTACAACGACCTCACCAACGAGTTTGGGGTGATTCCCTTACCTAGGTGATCGTTACTAACGCCTTCTTTTAATATGCTATATTATGTAAACACGATCATGTTTATACCTAAATCATTTATCATGTATATCAAATGCATCATTTATTTAAACGTACCTCTTATTCTATAACCTAATCACTCGCATACACAAAAAAAAAAAAAAAAAAAAAAAATTTAATGTTACCAATAAACGCGCGTTCCTCGATTTTCAAAATTTCACGAAATACTACTTGTCAGCCTAGTCAGTTAATAAATCCGTTGCCCACAAATTCACCAATCAACGTAAACATTGAAACACGCTCCTCCCACACCATTAAACTAGAGATTGTTATTCTCAATTGAGAATCAAATCAACTTTTTCGCACACATCTATAAAATCTTACCAATATTATTCAATCGTTTAAAAAAAAAATAAATAAAAAATAAAATAAAAAATAAAATAAAATAATTTTTCCTTTCAAAAAAAAAAAAAAAAAAAAACCAATGAAACATTTCTCCAACAATCACTAAGTCCATGTACCAAATTTCCTTTTTTCTAAGGATCAACTTTTTCACAAGAAGCTGTAAGTTTCAAAATTTTCTAACACAAAGATACTTAAAACGATGCAACTTATTAATCTCTAGAACTTTTCAAAACCTCACTCGATACGTCAATTAAATTCAAAACACGTGGGCAAGGAAACTTCATAAGAACCGACAAATTTTCAACTTATGTAAACTCTTTTAAAACCGCAGTAGCATTTCCATTCCTTTACAAAGTACTTTCCACATAACCAATAGACGTTTAATACTCCCTTTACATTCATAAAATAGAGTCTGTATTTCGTGACTACTCGATCTATTTACATTCACAAACTATACACGCATATCATTTTACACGTTTTAGTCAATGTTTCACAACAATCTCATGCGTGCACTCATCCCCTTTTCTGTCATACTCAAAACTTTTAAACGTTTACGTGCATAAACTCGTGTAGTTCGATTTATACTATAAACAAAATCGTTATTTTCTACATCCATACTTATGCATTTTATGCCCTCACTTATGTTCACACTTACACATTTATGTTATACTCATGATTCAAAATTCATACGTTTTACGTTAATACATACACTCACAATTATACACTTACGTCGTCCTTACAAACATGTCTATACTACGTTCGTATTCATATTCATACACCTTATGTTTTCATTTGCACTTACGCAACTTCGTTCCACTTATATCCATACACATATATTTTATTCATACTTAACCTCAATATTTTACACCTATATACCCATTCATATTCATATTCATATTCATATCTACGCTCATACACCTTATGTTCACACTGATACTTGTATTTATACTCATACGCCTTGTGATTTCGCTTATACTCATGTTTTTACTCGCATTTATACTCACTTTTCATACGTTCTATGCTTATGCTTATCCACATACTACTTACACATTTTATGTTTATGCTCATACATACATGCATATTCATACTTAAACTCATGATTCATACATTTGTACCCATACGCGAGCGTAATCCGTGTGATTTGCTTACGTGGGTCTCATACATACTTAAGCATGGACTTGCTTACATACTACATTCTTACACATACACATTCTTAATTTTAAATTTTGTATACCCTGATTCATACATAACTAGTACAAGCTATGCGGATCATGCGACGATTAATATAATCACGGGTGCACACGGGATTATAGTGATAGGCGTATGAGAAACCATAGAGTGTACTACTGTGTATGGTAAGACACGGGACGTAACATGGTCACCGAATACGAAACGGACGTAACGTGGTCAAAACATGGTGGATACGCCGCTGGTACTTCCTATATATAAGTGTTTTCACCATGTTACCAAACTTTCGTAAAACGTGCCATGAGAAATTCAGTGTCTTGTAGACCTTCTGGACTTAACACAAACTTTAGACAACTCACAAACGCATTATATCCGATTATCCATGACGAGACTTCATTCTTAACACCTTGCTTTGCCTATCCGATACTTATGCTATTCTTATACTCATATTTGTGTATTAAAATCAATCGTTCGCTCTTATGCTCCCCTTACTCTCCATTAATCTTTGTCTTTATACGAACCCCGTTCGCGATCAAGTCCGTTTAAACGTTCGAACCCTTTCAAGTCTTCGTTCTGAATAAATTTCGGGACGAAATTTCCTAAAGGATGGGAGACTGTAACGCCCCGTATTTTCGTATTTCCATTTTTAGGAAATACGTGTTCGTTTATTTATTTATTTATTATTATTATTATTATTATTATTATATATTTTTTTTTAAAACCTTTAGTTTACTACATTACACGACGTCGGTAACGATAACGGGTCTCGTAGAGAATTACGGGCCACTTAAATATAGAGATTGGGCTTGTGGGCCTTGGGCCCAAGCCCAAAGCCCACTAACCTAACCTAATTATAAAATTTTAGTCCAAATACCCTAACCCTAATCTTTATCATCAGCCGCACCTTATATTCACCTCATTTCCATCTTAACTCCTTGTCTGACTTCACCTTCTCCAAAAGAAATCCCTGCTACACACCTTAAGACAAATATGAAAGAAAACACCACAATCAGAGACCTACATCTCATCCTAGCCTACATCTATCCTCTCTCGATCTATACTACACACACACACACACAACACTCCTCACCTCCTTATTCTTAAACACAACACAGCCCCCCCCCCCCACACATCTGCTTAAACAAACGGCCGGCCACCACCACTCCGGTGGCGGCGTGCGGCGGCACAAACCGAGAGAGAAAGAGAGAAGCTGAGGAGAGAGAACGAGACGAGAGAAGGAGACGCCGACGATTCGGGTTCGAACGAGCCTTGTCTCGGCCCGTGACAGCAGCAACATCGCAACAGCGGTGGCGGCGGCGACGGTGGCCGCTCGGCCGCCTGATTCTGATTCAGTTCGAAAGCTCGGATTCAAGTTCAGTTTTAATTCGGGTGCTCAGTTACGGTTCGATTCATTTCGACTCGACTCCGGTTCGGGTTTCAAGCACAATCGGTCCTGTTTCGTGTCTCGGCTCAGCTTAGTTCCGATTCAGTTGTGGTTCTCGGTTGGTTTCGATTCACAGCCAACTTCGGTTCAAGATGGCACGGGACTCGGCTCATGGCTCAGTTCCAACCGCTTCCGGTTCGAATCTTGTTTCAGCCGATCCAGTCTCGGTTCGGTTCAGGTTAGAAGCTGACTTGGGTGATGATTATTTAAGTTATAAAATTTGAGTACCTTTCTAATTGAGTTCTCGTTACGGTTCAGTTTTAGTTCGGTCAGCATAGTCAACGCAGCAGTCAACTGGTCAAACCCGGTCGACTAGAGGGTCAACGGCTCATTCGAGATTCGGTACAACTTAAACAACGCCAAGTTATTGCTATTTTGTTATATACATTACTATAAACGTCGAATCGACACAATTAGTACATTCGGGAATTTAACGTGAATTCTTTTATATATTGTTTGCTTTAAGATTTATGATCGAGTTTTGACAATTTATTGACAACTAGTATTGTCGGGATCGTCCAAAAACAAGGGAAACTCTGCCCGTTTTTCGTCAAAATATATAAATATATATATATAGATATATATATATATATCACACTTTTCATCAAATATATATATATATATATACCTATTATAATTTTTCGTCAAATATGTGTATATATATATCCGTTAAACTTTTCGTCAAAATATATACATTTGTCTAATATGTTTTTTCGTCAAGTATATATATATATATTCATTATGTTGACAACACACCTACAACCCTTTTTATATATATATATTCATAAACGGTGTTAATTATATACGTACATTCCGATTCCACTTCGAATCCTCCGTCAAAATTTCCGTTTACTTATGCACCATTGTTTGCCCATATAGGGTGACCTCGGTGTTCCATCATCCTAATCTCATTCACTCGTCAACACATGGATAATCGGAAGACTTAGCAATTATGTGAGTATACTCGCAACCCCTTTTTATGTTTACCACTTTTTGGGGTGTAACATGTTTATCTATCAACAACTTACACATGAACTTTTGCTTAAACACATGAACATTCTTATTAACATGCTTGTATACGTGATGGCTTGATACTTTAAACTTGGATTTATCTTATGTGTTGAACTTATCATTAACTTGTAAGAGCCAAACCGTGACATATGTAGCGCTATAGGATTAACGACCCGCCCCCTTTATCTGGGTTATGTCATGAGCATATTGCGTTTCCTTGGTTGATATGATAGACACATACCTTGTTTTTATGTTTATCTTGAATCACATACTTGCTACAAAGAATTGTTCAAAACTTATCTTTTGCTATGTACGTACCAAACTTGTATACTCGCCTTTGCTTTTGCATTGACTTTTATTTTTAACATGTTACAGGTTGATGACGATGAAATGAAATGAAGTAGCATTGATGCCTAGATACACACCTAGACGTTTAGGTCTAAAATGTTGTATCAAATTTTGATATGCCGATTTCGTATTTTGAAACTTGCTATTTGACATTCTTGTATTGTTGACAATGTAGTTATGAAATGAAAATGGTTCAAATTAAATATTGCCACAAATAGCGTTATGATGTCTCGAGCAATCTTCACACTTCGTCTCATCCCGATGTTTCCGCCATTGGTTGGGGTGTGACAGATTGGTATCAGAGCCATAACTATAGGGAATTAGGAAAAGTAGGAATGCTTTAACCTAGTCTATAGTTTTAGAGATTTATTCTTACGTCTTGCTTGAAACTACTTGCATGCTACTCTACTTGCTTTTATTTATTCGCTTTGACGTTTTAAACATATATGTCGCTTGTGTGTTAATACATGACGTGCTATTCTTATGTGACAATACTTGTCTTATTATGTGTCGATACTTGATCTATTGATCTATTCTTGGTGTGTTATTCTCGACATGCCTTTTATGTGCTTATACTTGTTCGTTATTTCCTTTAGCATACACCTTTTTCCAAGGCATTATACTCGATTTTTGTCAAACACGAAAACACTCATATTATACAAACGAGACGAGTTTGCCAAAATAGGCGTGAAACCCACAATTTGGCAAAAGACTCTCATCCCGCTTGATTCTATTTTTCGCACGAAATTCACCATTAAGTTAGGAGTGAAATCCACATCTTAACGGAAATTTCAAATTTAAAATTCTAGTGGACCCTCGTCAAAGTGTTGAAATTAAATTTTGACTCGACGAGTGCCAACCACACTTAGGTTACGAAATCGTCAAGTTAGGGGTGAAACCCGCACCTTGTCGACTAGTTCCGCTCCTTGATTTTCATAAATCCTGCCAAGTCTCGAAATTTCAATTGATTTGGGACATGTAGTAACCGGAAGGGTAAATACCGTTAACCGACTTGTCGGCAAGAGTATTTCACCTATTAGGCCAAAGCATGTTTCTCAATTTCAAAAGATCTTTCGACCACTTTGGTTAGTCAATGTTCCGTTTTGGAACCATCCAAGATTCTTTTTATCAAACTTACGCTTTATTATTTCCGATCTTTATGATAAAATTCTCCCGTTGCCAAATTTGAACCATTCTTGAGATTTCACTTTTGCGCATACATCATACTATTACTTTTCATACGATTATACATTATCGGCATGTGTAATTTTATTTACACTTCTTGCAACAACAAATGGAGACATGTCACACCAAGATAGGAGTGATTCCCTTACCTTGACGACTAACTCCGTTTTATTTCTCACCTTACAACGACCTCACCAACGAGTTTGGGGTGATTCCCTTACCTAGGTGATCGTTACTAACGCCTTCTTTTAATATGCTATATTATGTAAACACGATCATGTTTATACCTAAATCATTTATCATGTATATCAAATGCATCATTTATTTAAACGTACCTCTTATTCTATAACCTAATCACTCGCATACACAAAAAAAAAAAAAAAAAAAAAAATTTAATGTTACCAATAAACGCGCGTTCCTCGATTTTCAAAATTTCACGAAATACTACTTGTCAGCCTAGTCAGTTAATAAATCCGTTGCCCACAAATTCACCAATCAACGTAAACATTGAAACACGCTCCTCCCACACCATTAAACTAGAGATTGTTATTCTCAATTGAGAATCAAATCAACTTTTTCGCACACATCTATAAAATCTTACCAATATTATTCAATCGTTTAAAAAAAAAATAAATAAAAAATAAAATAAAAAATAAAATAAAATAATTTTTCCTTTCAAAAAAAAAAAAAAAAAAAAACCAATGAAACATTTCTCCAACAATCACTAAGTCCATGTACCAAATTTCCTTTTTTCTAAGGATCAACTTTTTCACAAGAAGCTGTAAGTTTCAAAATTTTCTAACACAAAGATACTTAAAACGATGCAACTTATTAATCTCTAGAACTTTTCAAAACCTCACTCGATACGTCAATTAAATTCAAAACACGTGGGCAAGGAAACTTCATAAGAACCGACAAATTTTCAACTTATGTAAACTCTTTTAAAACCGCAGTAGCATTTCCATTCCTTTACAAAGTACTTTCCACATAACCAATAGACGTTTAATACTCCCTTTACATTCATAAAATAGAGTCTGTATTTCGTGACTACTCGATCTATTTACATTCACAAACTATACACGCATATCATTTTACACGTTTTAGTCAATGTTTCACAACAATCTCATGCGTGTCACTCATCCCCTTTTCTGTCATACTCAAAACTTTTAAACGTTTACGTGCATAAACTCGTGTAGTTCGATTTATACTATAAACAAAATCGTTATTTTCTACATCCATACTTATGCATTTTATGCCCTCACTTATGTTCACACTTACACATTTATGTTATACTCATGATTCAAAATTCATACGTTTTACGTTAATACATACACTCACAATTATACACTTACGTCGTCCTTACAAACATGTCTATACTACGTTCGTATTCATATTCATACACCTTATGTTTTCATTTGCACTTACGCAACTTCGTTCCACTTATATCCATACACATATATTTTATTCATACTTAACCTCAATATTTTACACCTATATACCCATTCATATTTATATTCATATCTACGCTCATACACCTTATGTTCACACTGATACTTGTATTTATACTCATACGCCTTGTGATTTCGCTTATACTCATGTTTTTACTCGCATTTATACTCACTTTTCATACGTTCTATGCTTATGCTTATCCACATACTACTTACACATTTTATGTTTATGCTCATACATACATGCATATTCATACTTAAACTCATGATTCATACATTTGTACCCATACGCGAGCGTAATCCGTGTGATTTGCTTACGTGGGTCTCATACATACTTAAGCATGGACTTGCTTACATACTACATTCTTACACATACACATTCTTAATTTTAAATTTTGTATACCCTGATTCATACATAACTAGTACAAGCTATGCGGATCATGCGACGATTAATATAATCACGGGTGCACACGGGATTATAGTGATAGGCGTATGAGAAACCATAGAGTGTACTACTGTGTATGGTAAGACACGGGACGTAACATGACACCGAATACGAAACGGACGTAACGTGGTCAAAACATGGTGGATACGCCGCTGGTACTTCCTATATATAAGTGTTTTCACCATGTTACCAAACTTTCGTAAAACGTGCCATGAGAAATTCAGTGTCTTGTAGACCTTCTGGACTTAACACAAACTTTAGACAACTCACAAACGCATTATATCCGATTATCCATGACGAGACTTCATTCTTAACACCTTGCTTTGCCTATCCGATACTTATGCTATTCTTATACTCATATTTGTGTATTAAAATCAATCGTTCGCTCTTATGCTCCCCTTACTCTCCATTAATCTTTGTCTTTATACGAACCCCGTTCGCGATCAAGTCCGTTTAAACGTTCGAACCCTTTCAAGTCTTCGTTCTGAATAAATTTCGGGACGAAATTTCCTAAAGGAGGGGAGACTGTAACGCCCCGTATTTTCGTATTTCCATTTTTAGGAAATACGTGTTCGTTTATTTATTTATTTATTATTATTATTATTATTATATATTTTTTTTAAAACCTTTAGTTTACTACATTACACGACGTCGGTAACGATAACGGGTCTCGTAGAGAATTACGGGCCACTTAAATATAGAGATTGGGCTTGTGGGCCTTGGGCCCAAGCCCAAAGCCCACTAACCTAACCTAATTATAAAATTTTAGTCCAAATACCCTAACCCTAATCTTTATCATCAGCCGCACCTTATATTCACCTCATTTCCATCTTAACTCCTTGTCTGACTTCACCTTCTCCAAAAGAAATCCCTGCTACACACCTTAGACAAATATGAAAGAAAACACCACAATCAGAGACCTACATCTCATCCTAGCCTACATCTATCCTCTCTCGATCTATACTACACACACACACACACAACACTCCTCACCTCCTTATTCTTAAACACAACACAGCCCCCCCCCCCCCCACATCTGCTTAAACAAACGGCCGGCCACCACCACTCCGGTGGCGGCGTGCGGCGGCACAAACCGAGAGAGAAAGAGAGAAGCTGAGGAGAGAGAACGAGACGAGAGAAGGAGACGCCGACGATTCGGGTTCGAACGAGCCTTGTCTCGGCCCGTGACAGCAGCAACATCGCAACAGCGGTGGCGGCGGCGACGGTGGCCGCTCGGCCGCCTGATTCTGATTCAGTTCGAAAGCTCGGATTCAAGTTCAGTTTTAATTCGGGTGCTCAGTTACGGTTCGATTCATTTCGACTCGACTCCGGTTCGGGTTTCAAGCACAATCGGTCCTGTTTCGTGTCTCGGCTCAGCTTAGTTCCGATTCAGTTGTGGTTCTCGGTTGGTTTCGATTCACAGCCAACTTCGGTTCAAGATGGCACGGGACTCGGCTCATGGCTCAGTTCCAACCGCTTCCGGTTCGAATCTTGTTTCAGCCGATCCAGTCTCGGTTCGGTTCAGGTTAGAAGCTGACTTGGGTGATGATTATTTAAGTTATAAAATTTGAGTACCTTTCTAATTGAGTTCTCGTTACGGTTCAGTTTTAGTTCGGTCAGCATAGTCAACGCAGCAGTCAACTGGTCAAACCCGGTCGACTAGAGGGTCAACGGCTCATTCGAGATTCGGTACAACTTAAACAACGCCAAGTTATTGCTATTTTGTTATATACATTACTATAAACGTCGAATCGACACAATTAGTACATTCGGGAATTTAACGTGAATTCTTTTATATATTGTTTGCTTTAAGATTTATGATCGAGTTTTGACAATTTATTGACAACTAGTATTGTCGGGATCGTCCAAAAACAAGGGAAACTCTGCCCGTTTTTCGTCAAAATATATAAATATATATATATAGATATATATATATATATCACACTTTTCATCAAATATATATATATATATATACCTATTATAATTTTTCGTCAAATATGTGTATATATATATCCGTTAAACTTTTCGTCAAAATATATACATTTGTCTAATATGTTTTTTCGTCAAGTATATATATATATATTCATTATGTTGACAACACACCTACAACCCTTTTTATATATATATATTCATAAACGGTGTTAATTATATACGTACATTCCGATTCCACTTCGAATCCTCCGTCAAAATTTCCGTTTACTTATGCACCATTGTTTGCCCATATAGGGTGACCTCGGTGTTCCATCATCCTAATCTCATTCACTCGTCAACACATGGATAATCGGAAGACTTAGCAATTATGTGAGTATACTCGCAACCCCTTTTTATGTTTACCACTTTTTGGGGTGTAACATGTTTATCTATCAACAACTTACACATGAACTTTTGCTTAAACACATGAACATTCTTATTAACATGCTTGTATACGTGATGGCTTGATACTTTAAACTTGGATTTATCTTATGTGTTGAACTTATCATTAACTTGTAAGAGCCAAACCGTGACATATGTAGCGCTATAGGATTAACGACCCGCCCCCTTTATCTGGGTTATGTCATGAGCATATTGCGTTTCCTTGGTTGATATGTTAGACACATACCTTGTTTTTATGTTTATCTTGAATCACATACTTGCTACAAAGAATTGTTCAAAACTTATCTTTTGCTATGTACGTACCAAACTTGTATACTCGCCTTTGCTTTTGCATTGACTTTTATTTTTAACATGTTACAGGTTGATGACGATGAAATGAAATGAAGTAGCATTGATGCCTAGATACACACCTAGACGTTTAGGTCTAAAATGTTGTATCAAATTTTGATATGCCGATTTCGTATTTTGAAACTTGCTATTTGACATTCTTGTATTGTTGACAATGTAGTTATGAAATGAAAATGGTTCAAATTAAATATTGCCACAAATAGCGTTATGATGTCTCGAGCAATCTTCACACTTCGTCTCATCCCGATGTTTCCGCCATTGGTTGGGGTGTGACAACACTGGTGGCCGGTTGGTATGGTGGCGGGATGGTGACGATGAGTAGGGTGGTCATGGCCATGCAGTGCTTGTCGGGGAGGCCAGAGTGGTGGTCGGGGTGGCATTGGTGGCCATGGTATAGTTGGAGGGGAACGAGTGGCGGGGATGACTGTGTTGGTGGTAGCGATATGGTGGCGCAGTGGTCGGGTAGGTGGTTAGACAAGGGGTGGGATGGCTGGCGGAGAGGGTGACTGGTGGGCAAAATCACATAATCACGAAATGACTATTAAAAATCATATAGTCACGTAATAATACATAGTCAACTATTATTACGAAATTATGCAATCATTTAGTGGGGTTTCACATAAAATAGTATAATGAAATCACGTAATGGACATTTATAATCCTGTATTCAAAATCATGTAATTACGTAGTCATGTGCTGGGTATTTAAAATCACATAATCACGTAATAGGTATTCAAAATCCTGTATTTTTTTTTAAGAAAACTATAACAATAGGCTGCTCGAATTAAAGAGAATGAAATGATCGTTAATAGAAAGAGAATGAATGATCGTTAATACGGACTAATTTTTTTTTAAACATTAACGTATGAAAAAGTTATTGTCGTTTGAAAATCAAGGGAGAAACTAGTTAAGTGAGAAAAGACCAACTTACTCTTTCTATATTTGTTATTTCAATTGTTTGAAACTGAAATTCACGTTGCACGCCCCTATCTTAGACGTAGATTTTGCAAATGAACGGTTGCAGATTTCGCGTACCCTTATAATAACTAATAAAAAAATTAAGTTAACATTTACATGACAAATGTATATTGATAATATGTTTTGTTTGCGTAATTTGTTGAAAGCGAGTTTCATTCGTAATGATTTTTTTTTTTTATAAAAAAAAAAATTAAAAACGGATTAGAATTGAAAAAAAAAACCCCTTTATATTTCTTAATGTAAAATAATTCAAAATCATTTTACATTTTACAGTGTTATAAAATGAAACAAAATTAAATAGAATCTCTGACCACTCATGCCTCATCAACCTCGGCTCCACACATCCTACATCCCCCACCACAGTGACCCTCTCCGCCAGCCATCCCACCAGTGGCAGACTTATAGGGGTGTTCATCGGGTTTCGGGTTTTTTCGGGTCGGGTTGTTCGGGTTTTTCTCTGTGAAAATTGACCCGATAATCAACCCATTTTAAAGTTCGGGTTAGTCGGGTTTGGGATATTCGGGTTCAGGTTAGCTCGGGTCGGGTTATTCGGTTTTTGGGTTTAGATGTAAAATGAAAATAAATGTTTTTTTTTACAAAGAGTTAAATGCCATTTTAGTCCCTGTGGTTTGGGCCATTTTGCCAGTTTAGTCCAAAGGTTTCATTTTTAACCTGTGGGTCCAAAAAGGTTTCACAATTGCCATTTTAGTCCACTGGGTTAACTTCATCCATTTTTTCTGTTAACCAGAAGACCATTTCGGTCATTTTATATGGCTGAATTGCCCTTTTAGTTAATAGAATTACATACAAAATGACCAAATTGACATTCTCGTTAACAGAAAAAATGGATGAAGTTAACCCAGTGGACTAAAATGGCAACTGTGAAACCTTTTTGGACCCACAGGTTAAAAATGAAACCTTTGGACTAAACTGGCAAAATGGCCCAAACCACAGGGACTAAAATGGCATTTAACTCTACTACAAAATAGCATCAAAATTAATATTGTTACCTTAAAAATATCATCAAAGTTCAAAGATTAGTTGACAATATAATATTATATTAGGGAATATGCCACAGAATAGTAATAGTAATGAAGTTTTAGAAGTGTTCCAATTAAGTCACTAATAAAATTTATTGTTCCAATTAGATCATTCTACTTTATTTTGGTGTTCTAATACTAGATATTTTACCTGAATAGCAGGTTATAGTCCTACATGACATTTATTTAACCTTTTTTTTAAACATTATTATGATATGGAATCAAATAAAAGAAATATAATAACCCAAAACTATCAAATATTACAAATCGTAAAACAAACAATTAGGTACTCTTCCCACCATATCCTTATTTCTAAAGTCATGTTACATGAAATTAGTAGTATGAAGGGTTTGGTAAAAAGCAATTGCATTTTTGGCCCATTTTAGTTTTTTAATAAAACTTTCATAATTTTTAGTAATTTAAACGAAATGATTTAGGAGGTTTTATTAATTTATTTATTAAAATAGGGTAAATCTAAACACTTTTATAAGAAAAAAACAATAAATGTTTGGGTTTTTGTCGGGTTTTTCGAGTCGGGTTGTTCGGGTTTTTTTGTCAGGAAAAAGTGACCCGATAGCCGAACCATTTAAAGTTCGGGTTGGTCGGGTTCGGGTTTCTCGGGTTTGGGTGGCTTTGAATTCGGGTCGGGTTTCGGGTTTTGGATAAAAATGAACAGCCCTACAGACTTATAAGATAATGAGGGGTATCACGGGCTACGGTTCAACCCCGTTTTCCTAGTGTAATTTTTTTTCGGTTTTATATAAAAGATACACTTAAAAAAATACGTGGATACCCCTAAAAAATAGGATACTTTAATTTATTAAAATTCTAAATTTTTATAAGCATAAACCTTTTACAACACCAAATGTGTATAATAATTAAGCACAAATTAAGTATAATATAATTTAAAGACGCCCAATTGATAAACATAGCCCAATCCCCAAAACAAATTTCTTTTTTTTTGTTATTGTATGATTGCTCGAAAAATTGTTTTTTTTGGATACCCCTAAATTAATGGTCTAGGTCCGCCACTGCATCCCACCCCTTGTCTAACCACCCACCCGACCACTGTCTTGTACGGTGGTTAGACAATGAGTGATTACGTACTTAAGTAAACAAAACATGTAATACAAAAACAAATCGTATTTCAGGTCTAATCACGTATTAAGGATAAATTATATACAAAACATTAGTCAAATCAACCTATAATAACCACATAATGTCGTGTATTAGAGATTTAATCACGTAATAAAGTATAAACAATTAAGTTCTTACTATTGAATTTGTAATCACGTAATTGATTTATATTGATGTATAATCACGTAATGGTTTATGTTGAATGTGTAATCACGTAAAAGGTATTCAAAATCACGTAGTCATGTGTTGGGTATTCAAAATCACGTAATTACGTAATGGAATAACGAGTATTCAAAATCCTATAATTTCTTTAAGAAAACTATAGCAATAGGCTCCTCGAATTAAAAAGAATGAAATGCTCATTAATACGGTCTAATTTAAAAAAAAAATTATTAACGTATGAAAAAGTTATAGCCGTTTGAAAAATCAAGAGGGAAGTTGTTAAAGTGAGAAAATACTAAATTACCATTTAAGTCAATGCCACTTGTCCTCCTCTCTTAGGCTATAGGGTGTCGTCATGATCCTCATGACCGTCATGATCCTCCACGTCAGTGTCATGTCACTCAACTCTAATCCACAATCCAAAACCACTACACTAAGAGTGTGGTCATGACCCAAACCACTATCCGTTTATTTATTTTAATTTATTTTTGTCTAAAGAAAAAGGAAATAATTGTTTGAAAAATAGAAAGGAGGACCATTGTCACACCCCGATATTTCCACATATAACCGGTGGGCCCGGTGAGGAGTATCATGACGTAGTTGATATCATCATAGTCAAATATACACAGTTCATAGCACAACGGAAGTCT
This sequence comes from Helianthus tuberosus, assembly GCA_030545235.1. Taxonomy (NCBI): domain Eukaryota; kingdom Viridiplantae; phylum Streptophyta; class Magnoliopsida; order Asterales; family Asteraceae; genus Helianthus; species Helianthus tuberosus. The sequence goes on from CM060399.1 coordinate 145,406,287, forward strand.
TTGAGGAAAATTAATATTTCAAACCGAAAGTAAAGTGCAAGTAAAATATAATACAGACGGTTGTGTATGGATCCACAGGCGGATCTAAAACATAATGTACTATTGTTCGACAGACTTTAAGCATTAAGAACTTGCAAGATTCTTTGACTAATGCTCAGGAGCTTCCAGCCAATTTCGCGTAGTACCTGCCACTTAGTCTTTTTGAAAAATACGTCAGTTTACACTGGTAAATACAATTAACCGACTCTTTTGAAAACATTAATGAAAATTGATTTAAATGCGCAAGGCACAAATATTCTTTTATAACTTGGGATAATTATACAAAATAATCTTGTATACAGATTCACATGTTTGTCGTACGTTCAGGGCCCGGGATAGAAGCCGAGACAAGATTAATAGACACACCACTAATATAAACCCACAAGAAGTTATCCTCACGAGTGGGTATATCATTTTACATACGCAACTGTCAGGTGTATGCATACACCCCGTGCTTAAGCCGTGACCATTTTCAAATGAAATGAGCCGAGGATATCCAGGACATGGTCATATTAACCCCCAATTGCTTAAATCAAACAAAGCAGATTAAAACGGGTTATCTCAATGATTTAACCACTAATCGATTAAATATTCAACACCCAACCAAGCGGTAATAATTTACCGTATCCCAAGCCCGTATAAGGGAAAATAAGTTAAAAGTATTTACCTGAGCTTAAAATGTAAAATTTGTATTCTCAGCCGTATATCCTACTCAAACAAGTGTAGACAGCTTTAACTGGGCTCCTAATCTGGAACGAAGGTTTTAAAAACCTATTAGATTACTAACGGGTCTTATTTAATTTATAAACTTAGACCGGTTAGTTTAAAGAAAGGTTTACGGTACGAAACGCAAGATTAAGCGGTGACCGGATTGGAATGTAATTTAGACCCGACAAGTATGGAGACTTGTATAAAATGGGTAAACTAAATACATTCTGGATTTTGAAGTAAAAATGATCAGGTTTGACCCGTTTCGGTTAATATATGCAAACTAGTTACATAAACCGTACCGAACGCGTATATGCATAACAGGTAGCCGGATGAGTCAAGTACAAGTTCCATAAGTTATTATGCTTAAAATATGTTGTGATATCAGTAGGATATCAACAATTATGCCCAAAAAGATTTTAAAACTTAATTAAGTCCCGTAAGGGTATTTTGCTCATTTTAAAGTTTATAAAAGAGGTTTAAACATAAACAGAGGTTCTGGTAAAAAACATTCAGTAAAAATATTTATTTTATCATGTTACATTAGTAAGATATCATATATATGTGAGGTTTACCATTTATGGCCAAATTATGCACCGTATGGGCATTTTGATCATTTCACATATGTTTTAAGGACAAAATTGGAAATATGAGTTCAAGACTTATACTTACTGTTAAAGTATTAAAATTTATTTATAAAATCAGTAGGTAACAAGTCTTAGGTGTTAAATATGGTTTTAAACCATACTATGCGCCTAATTAGCGTAAAAGTCGATAATGGACGATATTTGAGATGTTTATGAAAATCTGAGATTTTGATCAGCCTTTAAGGTTTAAAATATTTTATTTAACATATAACATCAGTAGGAAAAGGTTTGGCATGTTAGTCATGTGTTAATCTCATTTTATAAATAAAAAGGGTATTATCGTCATTTTTCGAATTATACGAGAACTCAATGATATGGTCAGTTTATAATCTGACCAAAAATCCCTAAAAATAATATCAAAACAGTAGGTAATGAGTTTGGTGCCAAAACTTGGGTTTAAGCATGATTTATGCTAAAAATGTAATTTAATTCATAAAAAGTTTTATTTTACGATATCTTGCATAACTTTAGTTTGAGACCAGAAACTGATGTTAAATTTATTTGACATGCTTATATATCAGTAACAAAGATATTTGTATGTTCATATATCCAAAAATCTCGTTTTTACATCATAAGGGCATAATAGTCAAATTTAAGCAAATAACAGAAACATGCAAATGAACTATGATTTCTAAGGGACCATGAAGTATAACCTCAGAGGGTTATACTAACATATAATATGGTCACAAAGGAACCCTAAGGCACAAAGAAACTAAGCTAAATCGGGTTAGAACTGAAAGTCAAAGCAAAAGTCAACTTTTGCGACTTTCGGTTGCGAACCGAGCCTAAACTCAGAATTGTCGGGTTGAACATGTCTAAACATGTTCTTATAATATTTACCAAGTTATAAAAGTGATAAAACTGATTTTATAGCTTCTACATTATCAGTTATGAATTTTATTTAAAAACTGACCCGTTTGACTTTTATTTTAATTACTTTGACCCGACAATTAACTAAGTAAACGTGATAATTAAGGGGTGCCCTTTTGAGGGATTATCACCTACTTAATTACCAACACATAGCCACTTTCAATTCGAATCATGGCTGGACCGTTAACGATTAATAAAAAAGTCAAAGCATAATTACGATATCTTTGACTTTCGGTCCTTAGACTAATAAAAACTTAAGTACGGAAGCTAAGAACACTTACAAAGGTCCTTAGCATGAAAATTTAACTTAAGAGAGCTTCCTTTAGGTCCAGGTTGCTCCAGAGATGAAGAAGAGAAGTAAATTATGAGAGTGCAAGTTTCAAATGAATCCACAAGCTCCTTTATATAGGAATTTGAGAGTTCTAGGATCATTCCTGCTGTTATAGGAAGTCACCAGATGTTCACAAGTGTCTTAGTATCAGTAAAAACCATTAACACAGTCCCTGGTATCGAAAACTTGCATGCAAAGGCGGTGGACAGGTCTGTACAAGCAACTGCCAGTTTTTTTGGTCGCTGGCAGCTTTGTCGTGTCCCGCGAAGACTTCAGAGGGAGCTTATACGCCCCGCGACGAACCCTGATTCCGGTTAAAACTTTGCAAACTTTGCATTTTCAGTCCCTGGTTCTTTAATACTTGAAATATCTTTCATTTATTGTACTTTTGACCCCCATAGTTAACTTTTAAGTGTCTTGGGTCATAAAATAAACATCGTTAAGCTCCCGGTTAGTTACGAGATCACCCGAAATGTACTAGTTTCTCTTGATGACGCATTTAATCCCTATATCTTGGAATTTGCAAATTAAACCGTTTAATCGAACCGAAACTTCATGAAATCATAATTCAATATTCATGAGAGTATAATAAGATTTTACAAAGTCTCGGGATCGTTAAAAGGTCACTCAAAGGTAAGAATTAACATGTTGACACGTTTAACCCCTGTGCTTTGTAAACTTTTGATTTTAAGCACAAACGACTTCTTGCGTTCAACAATTTTCTCAACAAAGAATACAACATCGTGTGGGGTTAATCAGAGGCACAAGTTTGGCATGTTGACACCTTTAGTCCTTCAAAGTTAACTTTTTACTTGATTAGTGTTTATGACACGTGTCACCATTATATTGGATATGATTTTTGCGAGGTGTTACATCCTCACCCTCTTAAAAGAAATCTCGACCTCGAGATTTACTGAAACAAATGAGGGTATTTCTGTCGCATCGTGGATTCAACTTCCCACGTATATTCTGGGCCTCTACGGGCATCTCATTTCACTTTTACGATTGACACATTCTTTCTTCGAAGTTTCTTAACCTGTCGATCCTCGATCGACAAAGGTTTTTCAACAAACTTCAAGCTTTTGTCAATCTGCACGTCCTTATGAGACTTTGCTAGCGATTTATCAGCTAGACATTTCTTTAAATTGCAGATGTGGAATACATTGTGAATTCCACTAAGCTCTTCAGGTAGATTTAGCTTGTAGGCTACAGTCCCGACACATTCGATGATTTCGAATGGTCCGATATATCTTGGGCTCAGCTTGCCCTTTTTACCAAATCGCATCACTCCCTTCCAGGGTGACACCTTGAGCAATACTTTATCACCTACCTCGAATTTTAGAGGTTTGCGCCTCTTATCTGCGTAGCTCTTCTGCCTATCCCTGGCAGCTTTCAGACGATCACGGATCTGAACAATCTTGTCCGTTGTCTCCATGACTATATCAGGTCCTGATATTAATTTTCCTCCAAGACTTTCGCTGTGCTATGAACTGTATATATTTGACTATGATGATATCAACTACGTCACGATACTCCCCACCGGGCCCACCAGTTATATGTGGAAATATCGGGGTGTGACAGGTGATGTCATCATAGTCAAATATACACAGTTCATAGCACAGCGGAAGTCTTGGAGGAAAATTAATATTTCAAACCGAAAGTAAAGTATAATACAGACGGTTGGTGTGGATCCACAGGCGGATCTAAAACATAATTTAAAATATTGTTCGACAGACTTGAGCATTAAGAAGTTGCAAGATTCTTTGACGAATGCTCAGGAGCTTCCAGCCAATTTCGCGTAGTACCTGCCACTTAGTCTTTTTGAAAAATATGTCAGTTTACACTGGTAAATACAATTAATCGACTCTTTTGAAAACATTTATGAAAATTGATTTAAATGCGTAAGGCACAAATATTCTTTTATAACTTGGGATAATTATATAAAATAATCTTGTATACAGATTCACATATTTTTCGTACGTTCAGGGCCCGGGATAGAAGCCGAGACAAGATTAATAGACACACCACTAATATAAACCCACAAGAAGTTATCCTCACGAGTGGGTATATCATTTTACATACGCAACTCTCAGGTGTATGCCTACACCCCGTGCTTAGGCCGTGGCCATTTTCAAATGAAATGAGCCGAGGATATCCAGGACACGGTCATATTAACCCCCAATTGCTTAAATCAAACAAAACAGATTAAAACGGGTTATCACAATGATTTAACCACTAATCGATTAAATATTCAACACCCAACCAAGCGGTAATAATTTACCGTATCCCAAGCCCGTATAAGGAAAAATAAGTTAAAAGTATTTACCTGAGCTTAAAATGTAAAATTTGTATTCTCAGCCGTATATCCTACTCAAACAAGTGTAGGCAGCTTTTACTGGGCTCCTAATCTGGAACGAAGGTTTTAAAAACCTATTAGATTACTGACGGGTCTTATTTAAGTTATAAACTTAGACCGGTCAGTTTAAAGAAATGTGTATGGTACGAAACGCAAGATTAAGCGGTGACCGGATTGGAATGTAATTTAGACCCGACAAGTATGGAGACTTGTATAAAATGGGTAAACTAAATACATTCTGGATTTTGAAGTAAAAATGATCAGGTTTGACCCGTTTCGGTTAATTTATGCAAACTAGTTACATAAACCGTACCGAACGCGTATATGCATAACGGGTAGCCAGATGAGTCAAGTACAAGTTCCATAAGTTATTATGCTTAAAATATGTTGTGACATCAGTAGGATATCAACAATTATGCCCAAAAAGATTTTAAAACTTAATTAAGTCCCGTAAGGGTATTTTGGTCATTTTAAAGTTTATAAAAGAGGTTTAAACATAAACTGAGGTTCTGGAAAAAAAAAATTCAGTAAAAATATTTATTTTATCATGTTACATTAGTAAGATATCATATATATGTGAGGTTTACCATTTATGGCCAAATTATGCACAGTATGGGCATTTTGGTCATTTCACATATGTTTTAAGGACAAAATTGGAAATCTGAGTTCAAGACTTATACTTACTGTTAAAGTATTAAAATTTATTTATAAAATCAGTAGGTAACAAGTCTTAGGTGTTAAATATGGTTTTAAACCATACTATGCGCGTAATTAGCGTAAAAGTCGATAATGGACGATATTTGAGATGTTTATGAAAATCTGAGATTTTGATCAGCCTTTAAGGTTTAAAATATTTTATTTAACATATAACATCAGTAGGAAAAGGTTTGGCATGTTAGTCATGTGTTAATCTCATTTTATAAATAAAAAGGGTATTATCGTCATTTTTCGAATTATACGAGAACTCAATGATATGGTCAGTTTATAATCTGACCAAAAATCCCTAAAAATAATATCAAAACAGTAGGTAATGAGTTTGGTGCCAAAATTTGGGTTTAAGCATGATTTATGCTAAAAATGTAATTTAATTCATAAAAAAGTTTTATTTTACGATATCTTGCATAACTTTAGTTTGAGACCAGAAACTGATGTTAGATTTATTTGACATGCTTATATATCAGTAACAAAGATATTTGTATGTTCATATATCCAAAAATCTCGTTTTTACATCATAAGGGCATAATAGTCAAATTTAAGCAAATAACAGAAACATGCAAATGAACTATGATTTCTAAGGGACCATGAAGTATAACCTCAGAGGGTTATACTAACATATAATATGGTCACAAAGGAACCCTAAGGCACAAAGAAACTAAGCTAAATCGGGTTAGAACTGAAAGTCAAAGCAAAAGTCAACTTTTGCGACTTTCGGTTGCGAACCGAGCCTAAACTCAGAATTGTCGGGTTGAACATGTCTAAACAAGTTCTTATAATATTTACCAAGTTATTAAAGTGATAAAACTGATTTTATAGCTTCTACATTATCAGTTATGAATTTTATTTAAAAACTGACCCGTTTGACTTTTATTTTAATTACTTTGACCCGACAATTAACTAAGTAAACGTGATAATTAGGGGGTGTCCTTTTGAGGGATTATCACCTACTTAATTACCAACACATAGCCACTTTCAATTCGAATCATGGCTGGACCGTTAATGATTAATAAAAAAGTCAAAGCATAATTACGATATCTTTGACTTTCGGTCCTTAGACTAATAAAAACTTAAGTACAGAAGCTAAGAACACTTACAAAGGTCCTTAGCACGAAAATTTAACTTAAGAGAGCTTCCTTTAGGTCCAGGTTGCTCCAGAGATGAAGAAGAGAAGTAAATTATGAGAGTGCAAGTTTCAAATGAATCCACAAGCTCCTTTATATAGGAATTTGAGAGTTCTAGGATCATTCCTGCTGTTATAGGAAGTCACCAGATGTTCACAAGTGTCTTAGTATCAGTAAAAACCATTAACACAGTCCCTGGTATCGAAAACTTGCATGCAATGGCGGTGGACAGGTCTGTACATGCAGCTGCCAGTTTTTTTGGTCGCTGGCAGCTTTGTCGTGTCCCGTGAAGACTTCAGAGGGAGCTTACACACCCCGCGACGAACCCTGATTCCGGTAAAAACTTTGCAAACTTTGCATTTTCAGTTCCTGGTCCTTTAATACTTGAAATATCTTTCATTTATTGCACTTTTGACCCCCATAGTTAACTTTTAAGTGTCTTGGGTCATAAAATAAACATCGTTAAGCTCCCGGTTAGTTACGAGATCACCCGAAATGTACTAGTTTCTCTTGATGACGCATTTAATCCCTATATCTTGGAATTTGCAAATTAAATCGTTTAATCGAACCGAAACTTCATGAAATCATAATTCGGTATTCATGAGAGTATAATAAGATATTACAAAGCCTCAGGATCGTTAAAAGGTCACTCAGAGGTAAGAATTAACATGTTGACACGTTTAACCCCTGTGCTTTGGAAACTTTTGATTTTAAGCACAAACGGCTTCTTGCGTTCGACAATTTTCTCAACAAAGAATACAACATCGTGTGGGGTTAATCAGAGACACAAGTTTGGCATGTTGACACCTTTAGTCCTTCAAAGTTAACTTTTTTACTTGATTAGTGTTTATGACACGTGTCACCATTATATTGGATATGATTTTTGCAAGGTGTTATAACCATGGTTGCCATGGTTTAATCCATGCAAACCATGGTGTATTAAGGAAGGGGGTGGTATAGCCTTTCATTCATATTCCTGCGTAGCGAATCATGTCCCAACCATGACCCCCACACCCTTTAGCCTTAGTCGCATATGCTTCATACGAAATTTTTTGTCATGTACATGATCCGGCTTCTTTTTTTTTTGTTGCTTATAACTTTATAGATACCGTGTTTTATAAATTTATGAGTATGTCGTTGCAACATACATATTTTTATATACGTCTAGAAATAATTTTACTCCAGACTGAGTTGTAAATGTATATGTTTTCAAAGTTGTCTCACCATTTAGTTTTTTTTTTTTTTTTATAAAGTAACGTCGTTTGCTCTTTTCACTATATTGGTAATAGAATATAACATTTTATAAAATTTTGAATATATCGTTGCGATGTGCTTACTATTTATATATGATTTAAAAAGAAGTTTAATTCAAACGAGGTTAAATATGGTTGGTTTTTTGTGCTTTACACAGTTTATCTAAAATTATGAGTGTATGTTATGATGTGTTTATTTTTATCTACCTCTTAATATGGTTTCTTTATTTTTCAAAACGAGTTGTGAATAGTAATATACAAGTAATCGAAACATAAACATACAACAACGATAAACAACTAACTTTGATTTTTGGGGTCAAATATGGTTGGCTCACTTGTGCTTTCCTTGCTACCGTTTCAACGAAATTTGTGCTGGAAAGTCAAGAAAAAAAAAATAGAGTTATGTATTCAGATTTATTTTCAAAAAAAAAAAAAAAAAAAAACTGATTGTAAGAGGAAAATCAAATTAGATATTATTGTTGTTGTATGTTTGTGATTCGATTACTTATACAATATTACTCACAACTTGGTTTTGAAAAATAAAAAATATCTCGGGACGTAGATAAAAATAGACAAATCGTAACGTATACTTGTAATTTTATTAAACATCGTATCTTAAAGTTATAAGAATTTTTTTATGGCTTTCAGTTGAAAGTGTGAATATCATTTTAAGAATATCACAACTTTATTTTTTGAATTTTTTCTTTCGGTTGCTATAACGAGTGTCGATACACCAACAAAAATAAATCGATGATGACCAAATTCTCGCCGCATTAAGCGAGGAATCACACTATTTAAAAGATAAAAATTGCAATCCCTCTAAAGTGATATGTTGTATTAAAAATTGATATTGTATTAAAAATTGGTATTCTCAAGATATGTCGATATAAAAGGTTAAAAAAACATTACATCATGCCGTGTCGGTGTACGTGTGGCGAGACTCGGTCTTTACTTTTAGCAAATAAACTGTCAAAAGTCGTGGGTAGCCCAAGTCACTTCCAATATCACACTTCATATTTAACTATATGCGATATATCCACCGAATATACACGTACCTTAAGAAAAGTCTTTTTTGATTGCACATAAACAAACAAAAATAATATGAAATGCTTGGATATTATCACTCTTTTACTTAATCTAAGTAGACAACTAACTAATTGAATATGTCTTAATACAGGTTTTTCTTTAACTGTGAAACATATATGTTTACCATGTAATCACGGAAGGATCTCCTAAATTTTTTTTTTTTATAAGTGGTATAAGAAGAATTATAATATGACATGGGACACTTTTATAAGTAAGATTAAATAATACAGGAAAAGTTATTGTACAAGAAAGACTTTTATCTATAATATATATAATTCATAACATAAGGACTTTATAACTAAGATTAAATAATATGGGGAAGGTTATTGTACAAGAAATGTTTTTATCTATAATATATATAAATATATATATATATATATATATATATATATATATAATGTATAACATAAGGATATTTTAAAATATCCAAAAATTAAGAACTTTTTTTTAGTGTATAAGGTACAATTTAAAATGAGGTAAAGTAGTCTTTCAAACACTAATTACGTTTTAACTTCATCTTAATTACACTTTAATTCCCTTATCTTTAACAATATTATAGATAATTAGTTAGATTGTGCGTAGTCGAGCGCCATAGGGGCGCCAACCTTGCCATAGCGCCCAATGGCACCGGGGACCCCCCTCGCACTATGGCTTATTGACCAACCCCCCCCCCCCCCCCCCCCATGCCAATGCTGAGGTGAACGTCGTGTTCACTAGGAGTGGAAGGAGCAAAGGAGTGGAGCGACTACCGATAGAAGAGGCCATACCGCGCGTTGCGGCGGCAACATAACATTTGTGACTTCGTGGTTACATATGATGCGATGATGACATTAACATGTGGTGCCTAGGAGTTACGTGAATCATTTTATACTTTGTTACACACATTACGTTAGTCACATTAATGTGGTTAGACATAGATAAAAAAGTATAATGTCTTGGACGTTGTGGTGTAAAGTTGTAAAAGTAATTCAAACAAAAGAAGTAAAGTGTCGGAGAAGATGAAGTGTGAAATTATTAAGTAGAAATAAATCAGGGTCAAAGTTCAAACATCTATGTTATTATTATGAAATTAGCGCATAATAAAAAAGTTCAAACATCTTATGGTGAAGTTGATATGTTTGTATTGTAGGTATAAACATAACAATATAAAACAGCTAGAATTGTAAGAAATAATATACCTAGAAATCTTTATGAGTATTTTTAATAAACTAACAGGGCACTTGATGCTGGTAGATATGCCCAATTCCTGCAAGTATGCCCGATATCCAACTCCATCGGGTATTGAGCCATTGAGATTACTGATACTTGTCTCGTTACCGTCTCTAAGTTTCAGTTTGATCCGGATTTTACTAGACACAAACCCTTACTTTTAGCATAAATGGTAAGATTCTTTATTCAAAGCATGACAACAAAAATAAATTTCACTTTCCTAGCAAACTATGCGAACCACTATGTCAAATCCGGTTTAATAATATGAACACTTTCAAACCGAAATTACGATTATGGATTTTGATGAAATTTAAGACTTAACCTAACCAATCGAATTGTTTGCAACCATAGTCATAGCTAATGCTTCCAAAAAAACAAAAGTTAAAAGCCAACACCTTTACTTGACTATAAAATTCATAATAAGTTAAAGACTAATACTTTTAATTGACTATCAAATTCAAATAAGCCCACATCTTCCTGTAATGTTTTCAGAACGGGATCAGACATTGAACCGGTCTTTTTACCGGTTCAATGGTCCGACCCGTCCGACCGGACGTAAGAACCGGAAGATATCGTAAATATTATCAAAATTAATAGCGTAAAATCTGAAAAATTATATAAAAAAACCGGTTCAACCCTTCCAAAAACCGGTCCGACCGGCCAGTTTCCTGGTCCAACCGCCGGGTCGCCGATTCAACTCCAGTTCAATGCATTTCCGGCCCGATACCATGACCCGGACCGGCTCAACCTCCGGTTCCTGGTCCGACCGGCCGGTCCGGTCCAGATCTGAAAACACTGACACACAGTTAATATAAAAATTAGAAGACGACACATTTATCGAGTATTATAGGCATTAAGTTTTCATTTCCCAACATATATCTTTTTAACAAGAATTGTAATACATTTTTTTAATAAAAGCAATTAGAAGTTTACACTTGTTACAAAACTATCGTTTGAACGCAACTTATACAATAATAAATTGAATGATAAGGTAATGTCACAAAAGAGAGCAACCATATTGGACATGTCACATGTGTAGTGTTAGAGTTTCATGGAGTAAGTGGCAAAACATATAGGATAGTGGGATTATATAATTTGAGGGTGTAGTGAAATTTATATAGATGTAGGGTTATACTATGTATATATGTATGTATATGTATATGTGTGAGGGAAAACAAATGTGTAGCGCCGTATTCACCATAGCGAGCTTCCATAATCTCAAGCCATAGCGCCCCGAGGGATGGTGTGCCCGGGCTTTATGGTGGTGGGTGGCGCCGAATAACGCTCGAATATGAAAAGACTAAGACCCCTTACACATCTACATTAAAACAAACAAGAGTTAAATAATGGGTTATTCGAAACAACAAATTAAATGTTAAACAAAAAAATACATTTATTGTTTTAATTGTAAAAAGGCTAGTTATATCAATGCCGTTCAGAAAAAAATATATAGCTGCATAAACGTTTCCTCTCTCACTATGTATAAAAATGCATGTATTGTTTAGTCAACACTATGTATGCACCATTTTTATGGTTACGTAAAATTGTTTCGAACTTAGCCGGACCTAAATAAATGTACCTGGAGTTAAATATACACGTATGATTACTATAAATGTTTATGTAAAAAAACTGGATTGTCTAATCGAATGGCTTTTAACGTATGAAGTTAACAGTATCTATAAATGTTTGTACGCAGTGGTGGAGTCACATAGGGTGATATGGGTTCACCCAGGGGCGAAGTATAGAAGGTTGGGAGGGGCGCCTGACCCCCGAACTTTTCGCTCGGAAGTGTTATATATGTAGTTTTCGTATAGAAATTTTTGGGTATATACGTTTTCGACCCCCCCCCCCCCCCCCGCACGTCAAGCTTCGCCAATCAGATTTGCAGTTTATGTAGAACGTACAATAAAAACTTTTGAAATAACACAAATGTTATTTACGATTGACACGATTGATTTTATTAAAAAAATTTGATACCATTTACATGAAAAACTATATATACAATTTACTAAAGAACAAAATTAATGAACGTTTTATTTGATGAAACAAAAAACTTATAGTTTATTAGTTAAGTTTAATTAGTTAATTCTATCTATGGCATAAACGTCAGTTTACTATCCTGTGGTTTGACCCAAAAATCAATTTTGATGCCCTTAAAAAACCTTTGGAGAGTTACACCACTCACCTATGAAGCACGGGGACGTCAAGTATCATCGAGTACCTGTCCCGGGGACGGAAACGCCATGGGGACGTTTCCGGGAAAGTGGGGACGACAGTATGACGTTTCGGGGACGTTTCCTATTATATCCGTCGAAAAAAATCCGACTCCGGTGATGCTTTCTGCCGGAAATCATGAAGAAGAAGAAGATAATAGAAGAAGAAGATGAAGATAGCGGCTGGTTTCAACATGTTTTATTTAGGCTTTAGGGTTATATAATTTTATGTATTTTGACATTTAGCCCCTCTATCTTTCACTAGTTTTCATTTATTCCTAAAACTTGTAAAATTTACATAAAAAAGTGTAAAATTAGTGAGTACATGTTAACATTTAACCCCCATTATTTTCACTAATTTACATTTGGTCCTTAAGCTTATAAATTTATACATAAAAATATATTTTTTTATATTTTTTTGCCGTACCCTTATCTTGGATTTTTGAGTTTTGCCGTTCCCCGTACCCGTATCGTCCCCGTACCCGTTTCCGTGCTACATAGCCACTCACGTTTGAAAAGCACTATACTTTACAACCTTCTGTTTGTTCACCGTCAAATATGTGGTGAGCTGACTATATGGCCCTTGTTTTTTAATACCAACGCAATTAATACATTTAGGGGTGTGCATGGGTCGGTTTGGGTCGGTTTTGACCAAAAACCAGAACCATAACCATAACCGCGATGTCGGTTATTGGATAACCATAACCATAACCGATCGGTTATGGTGGTTATGGTTATTCGATTTTGATGGTTATAGCGGGTCGGTTATGGGTGGTTAACCGTGTATTTAGCTTAGCTAAGAACAACTTAATTTTTTAACATGGAATAAATTGTTATTGCATATTTGTATATATTAGTATATTACATAGTATTAAAAAATACATATAATCTATAATATTAATACCAATTATTATCGAATATTCAAATAAAGAAATACGATACATTTCATAAATTCAAATAAACATTCAACCAAAACCACAAAATGATATGAAAAACCCATAAGTACTAAAAATCTTCAATAAAAAAACATCAAATATTAAAAATATGGTAAAAAGTCCTAAATATAAAGATTTATTACATGTCGGTTCGGTTCGGTTATGGTGGGTATGGAAAAAATGATAACCATAACCGACCCACTACTTTCGGTTTTCAAAAAAACCATTAACCGACCCACTACTTTCGGTTTTCAAAAAAACCATTAACCGACCCACCGGTTTTTTATTTGGTTCGTTTTTTTGGTTCGGTTTTGTCGGTTAATTCGGTTTTTTGCACACCCCTAAAGACATTCCATGCCAAATTTCTTCCCCAATTCAATGTTCAGTAGTTCGAGCATCTTCATCTCCAATTCAATCGATTGATGTAAACATCGACCCAACATTGATACTTAATTCATTCGTAATGTCCATCATTCATCATCATCATCGAGTCCATAGAGGTACGAAGTATCCAATATAATTTGGAGCAAGTGTGGTGGAGCTACATGTAGCAAGTTTGGTGAGTATGTTGCAATTAAATGAGATAAATGTGGCATAATTTATAGAAGGGCGATTGTGGATGGCTACGGTGGGCTGATATTCCCATTTGTTCCAGATGTGACAATTTAATACCTGCTTTGTTAAGGAGTATCGACGACCATGAACAATTGGCAAAGACGAAAGCTAAGGAAGTGTTGAAATGGAATATTGTGTTAGGGATTAGTTGGTTTTTGTTTGTGTAATTTACTAAAAGCTATGTAATTTTTCAGTTTATTTGTATGTAGATGACTTTTAATCGATCTAATGCTTATAAAGTTATTGTTGAAAACCTCTAACGGATCTAATGTTTTGTAACTTATTGTTATTGTTGTTGTTCAATTGTTGTTCTTGTTTCTTACCTATCTTACTAGCTATTCATTCCTGTATTTTGGTAGCAATGTTGTGAACATGTTGAGGATCATGAGGTTCAAAAAGCAAAGGTTGTGCAAGTAGAAGAGGTTCAGAAAGCGGTTGTAGAAGTATAGTTGTACAGAGGCTGTGCAGGTAGAGGTTGTGCAGATAGATGAGGTTCAAGAAGGCAATGATGAAAAGGATGAAGAATCGAAGTTGGACTATGACCTGAAAGTATTGAAAATGACATGGGATTACGATATAGAAGAGGAGGACGATTGGTACCATAATCCATATGAAGGGGAGCATGTTTTTGATTCAGAGTGGTCGATTGATGATCGTCATTGGAACATGAGGGGCCATTAAAATTAGATTGTTATTTGTAATGGCTTACTTTTGTGTTGATGGTAATGTATGAAATTTATGTTTACTGTTATAAAATGTCATTTTTCCTTCCAACAATTGTTATTTGTAATGTACATGTTGACTTATTGAGGTCATACAGAATATGCTATGCAAGACTTTCATAGGTGTTGACTTATTGTAATGTACAATTTAACTTTCTTTGGTCAAATTGCATATTGTATGCTGCAACATAAAATATCACAAACAAATAGGTTCTTTTACCAAACATCACAAATATAGACCTTAGAAAAGTCAATCCAAACAGAGTCAGACATTGTCTTTTACCATACATCATAAACATAAAAACCTACCATTGTCTTAGCATGACCACACATAATACATAACCAGTCTTAACATAAAACATGAAAACATTAGAAAGATCTAGAACCAGTTTTAAATCATCATCATAAAAACATCAGAAACCATCTTGACTTGGGTTTGGAGCATCTTGTGTAACATTCCGTGATTTTTGAATTGCATCTTTTGTTGCAACCACATTTGAATCCCCTTCACCACATTACCCTTTGCAGCTTCTCTGCTTGTGACCCTTGTTGCCACATTTGCTACATGTAGTTGTGTTACCTTATCTTGTCATTTTTCCTCCAGTAGCAAAGTCCTTTTCCATAACAGCCTCATCAGATGCCTTTCTTTTCTTCTTTTTTGGCCTTTCAACCTACAAACACAAATGACTTTTATAAGTCAAACACATTCAACTAACACCAATGCATTTTAATACATATGCAAATCTCACCCGCTTATGATGTTTAGGTGGGGTCAATGTTGTTGGACACTTGGAAGGTCTCCACATGTCTGGCCCTTTGATTGGTTCAATTGCATTTATGTAAACTTTTTTTCAAGTATCTAACCAGTACACTTCAGAGACACATTCATCTGGTAGGCCAACCATCACATAATTCTTTGACATGTCCAATATGGCTGCTACAACATGTTTACATGACATGCCAGTTAATTCCCACTTCCTAAAGGAACATGTTTTCTCCTTTACATTCACTACACACTTGGACCTTTCACCGGTTACCCAAACAAATAAAATCCAAGTTAAGCATACTTTAGCCTTAACAAATAAAAAGGAAGGGTTACCTGGTATTTAGTAGCTTAAGATGCCTGTTCTTTTATGCTGTTGAAGATCTCTGTAGCGTGTCGTGTTAATGGACCACTTGCCCTTGCTTGCAGCTTCTTAACTTTGACAATCCTTTTTGTCATGCATTCCCTTATGTACTCCAAACAAGTTATCATAGGCTTGTCTCTTACTCTAATTAGTTACCTGTTAAAGACCTCACAATTGTTGTTCAATAGCATATTACACTTTGCAGTCTAGAAAAATGGGTTCTTTACCAGCTGTTATAAGGGATCAACTTTAGTCATTCATATAAACTAGGTTCTTTTTCCTTAATTTCAACTATAGCACTTTCAAAGTAAGAAATGAAAGTTTTTGAAGTTGCTCCCCACATCATGTTCTTGTAGACATCTTCACGCCATTTCTTCTTCATGTTTTCATGAATGCGCCTTAAACAAAACCTGTGCTCAGCTTTAGGAAACACCTTATTTAGAGCTGGTAAGAGCCCTTACATGAATGCACAAAATTCAGGTAGGAATTCAAATAGAAATACCATTGTTATATAACTCAAAAAATCACAAATGGATTACATTTTGCCTATCACCAATAAAAGTGAAATTTGCATTGATAGGTAAATCATGATCTTCTCTGGTTAATTCCAAGAACCACTTCCAAGATTGAAAGGTTTCTGCCTCCACAAGTGCAAATGCCAATGGATAAATACCATTGTTACCATCTACACCTACTGTAGTCAAAATCTATCCTGGAAATGGACCTATCATAAAACAACCATCTAAAACGAAAAGTTCTCTACCACATAACTGAAAGCCTCTCTTCATAGATGCAAAACAAAAATAAACCCTTATGAATTGCCTAGTAGGTCTACTGGGGTTAGAACAGGGTTCCACATTTATTCTAGTTGTGCTTCCAGGGTTTGCTCTGTGCATTTCTTCACAGTAAGATTTAAGCATACCATACTGCTCATTATAATCACTAATTATCTTCTGAGTTACCAACCTCTTAGCTTTGAAAATTATTTTATTAGAAATATGGATTTGGTGCTTCTTTTGGAAATAAATCTTGAATAGCCTAAACATGCATGTTTGGTTTACTTTTAATCAGTGGTTGAATCTCCTTGGCTATGATGCTCAAAGTGTAAAAAGTAATATCTCGAGTTTGGAGACACTGATGTTGTTCTTTAACTGTCGTCACACACTACATATCATAAGTCAACTGCCCTGAGATATGAACTGACCAAGGGAGGTAGGTTTACACTGATTTTTCCTAAAAATTTTTACCTCGCCCCTTCACTTTCACCTTTTGCCCTTAAGATCCTTCACCAATTTCAAAAGTTGTATTTGTACCCTTGAAACTGTGTAATGTTATATTAGTACCCAAACAAACAACCCTATATCTTAATTACCCATTACTGTAAATCTACACATTGTCACACCCTGACTTTTGCGGAAGCGTGATTATGTGTGACTTGCTTAATATCATTGCATTCAACCATAACAAACAACTATATGATAAAACCAAGATGTTCATCCGTAGATAGTTTTAAAAACGTTACATGCAACATTGTTTTAAATCCCAAAACACAGACTTCACGTTCAGAATACAACACCAACAAGTTTTAAGTTCCCTAAGGACTTCACAAAAGACACTAATGAAAACTAGGCTTTGGAATATGTAACCTATCCAGGATAGGATACACACTCCGAAACCATTCAACACCGGATGACATCTTTTATTCCAAACAACACTTGAAACTTCAACGCCCGCCAGATCCATACTTAGTTTCCTGAAATACATGTAGTTTGAAAACATCAACAAAAGTTGAGCGAGTTCATATGTTTAGTTTGTGAGCTCGAATAAACTTTGTAATTATCATAAATAAGTATGTATGTATTTGTAACCCTGGTATGAAAGCAAACAAGGAACATATCAATTATTGATTTGCAAGGTCATTAATATGTGTGCAACGGTGTAGGAAGGCTCAATCCTTTGCGTATTTCGTACCGGGCCTCCCGGCTAGAACGACATAGTCACCACATGCGGTCAACTCGTGGACCCATGGGTGGGGCTCGCAACACCCAAATAGATCTATCACTCATGCCCCTCGGTCCTTAAACAAGGATTAATGGTCTCAAGTTAACGCCTACCCATTCACATGATCTAACAGTATTTTCCTTAGCTAACCATACCATTTGTAATCATTGTATCATTTGTAACATGTATTTCACCCCCGAAGTTATAAAATAGAAAGCAGTTAAAAGAAAAGGGGGACATGAACTCACGGTTTTGCGTTCTTCAATCCGACTGTAACTCAAAGTTTCCTCTGGAGTACACAACTACCTACAACGTACTACGATCTATTAGACGAGTATGTCGTGCCTTGACTTAGTATTAATTAGTGTCTTTGAGTTGCGTTTCATTGTGTCTTCAATATTATTCCAAATTATATAATTATTTGTTAAAATAATAAATATTTTAACTTAAATTATATTTATTAAATTTTGGAATAGTAGTTAAAATAAAATAATATATTTTAACTTGTTACTTTTTATGTATTTATACAAGTATATCCTTCCCAAGGATGGGTGTATTTGTATTCGTATTCTTATACTTGCATATTTTTGCCAAGTATCGGTGGCGTATTCCGGGGTATATTTATACGTACGAGAATACGTATTTTTATTGTGTTTATTAAGTATCCTTATACTTAATTTTTGTATTAACTTTTCCGGAATAATATCTCAAATAATAAAAAAAAATACATCAATATATTCTCAAAATATATATTTAAGAAGTATTACATAGAAGAGTTATTTATGACTTTTCCTTTGGCGAAAATATTTATAAATCTCATACAAGTCTCAAAAATAATATACTTCCAAGTCTAACTTAGAAAATATATATAAACTTATTTTCACCCAAAGATAATATATTTCAAGTTTATTTAAGAAAATATATTTTCTCCCAAAAATAATGTATTTCATGTTTGTTTGAAAAGAATATATATTTTCTTCTAAAAATAATACATCTTCTAATAATTCCAAGAAAAATATATATATTTTTACTTGCCAAAAATAACATATTTTCTCCTTGTCAAAAATATGATATATTTTGTAATAATTGTAAAAATCATATTTTTATTCTCTTGGTGTCCAAAATATACTTATGAATAACTTTCCGGAATATTTTGTAAGTTATATTCCTTTGTTTGGTTTCTCTAATATTTTGGGTATAATTTATATGTTCATTCTCTTGGAATTTTGGTAATATTTTGGATTGTAATTTTTGGTATTTTTGATGAGTTATATTATTTCAAGTCCTAAAATAATATAACTAATACACATAATATACAAATAATCACACACATGGTGACTTCTAAATATATATTTCCTAAATACATATTTAGTCACTTTTATTTATAAAAACCAACCTCCAATGTTTATCATTTTTGTACAAAATTTATGGCAAACTTTATATGAAAATTCATAGTTAAAAATATACTTGTAAATATTTGTTTAAAAATATTTTTCTAAGTGTTTAATTTCTAGAAAAATTATGCCATAGTTTCCCCTAAAAATGGAGGTTTCCATGCTTTCAAAGCATATCATTTTTTTTATAAATCAACACAATCATCAACAAATCAATCTACACTTACCAATTTGCCAAAATCAAGCATAAACTACTACCTCATGAACTTGAAAATTTATAAAAATGTGTAGTAACTTACTAGTGTATTTAGTAAGTCTAGTTACCCTTTAAAGTGTGGTTGTTTATTTAAAAACTTCATTCTTGAAATAATTAGTTCTTTACAACTTGTAATTAATTTTTCTAAAAATGTTTCTTCTTGGATTTTTCTTGTTAAATACATGATCCTACACTTGATTAACCACTAAAAATGTGGTTTATTTATTTAAGAACCAAGATTAAGTAAACTTTGTATTTTTAACTTGATTTCTTGAAAAACCATTCTTGAGATCATAGATTTACAAGGCATTACACACACTTTGATCATCACTTAACAAGAAAACAACTTATTCTTTCAAGTTCATGATTCACATGAGGATGATCTATGGATCTTTAACATTTCATCCTCTCATCTTGCTAGATTATGTTTTTAATCATTATCTAGCAAGATCATATGATGATCAACATCAAAAACATGAGTAAACAACAATCAACAAGCATAACAACACATAAACACCATGATTTCTTATGATTTTAAGTTTATGTTCAAGTTTCAAGTTCAAGATTTTTAGTGTTCATTATGTTTAACAACTTGTATCTTCTTTTAACCACTAAAATAAGATGTAAAATGAAGAGTATGGTGTTCTTACTACTAGCTCAAGGCTAGGGATGATCACAAGTTGATGAAGATGATAAATATGGTGGATAAAAGCACAAGAGAATGGTCCTTCAACTTCCACAGGCTCCAAGCTTCCTAATTATGCTAGAGACACCTTGTGAACACCTTAGAATGGAAGAGATGTTGATATATATTATGTGGACACGACTCGGTTCAGTTCGACTCGGTTCGGTTCGACCCGGTTAGGTTCGGCTCAAGCCAGACGTCACGACATTCCTCCGTCGTGCGCCCCAGAGTTTGACACGCGAAGCACGGAGAGCCGCGGACCAATTCCATCTGACACATCATCATGACATCATGATGATGATGTCACATATATGCCTAATCTTTGCAATATGAATTCTAGTAATTCATGCAACGTAGATTAGATTGAAAATGCTATTTGGGCCAATTGCCATTTGGGCCAATTGCCATTGAGTGGGCATGTGGTATCTGTTCGTCCACTCCATGCATACATGATGAAATCAGGGGCCCAACAAGTGACGAAGACCAAGTCCCAAGCCCAGGCCTCTCAAAGTGACGAAATCACTTTGATTTTGTCAAAGACAAATGTGATTTCGTCGTGATAAATGGATTTCGTCGAAGACATTTGAGTTCGTCGTCCTGTTTTCATCGGCTTCTTGATTTCGTCGATGTGTTTCAGTATATATACACAGACAACAGACAGAACACAGTCATGAGTCTGCATAGACTTTGAGAGCGAACACACTGTAAACACACACACACTGAGAGTTTATGAGAGCATCTTGTAAACATTGATTTGTAACCGTTTCATACGCATTAATACAATGGAGTGTTAATCGTTGAATCTTTGTGTTTTACGTGTTCGTCACTTGGTTTAACTTACCCGTTTGGATTCCGCACTTTCAGGTTTGTCGAAAAACAGGGAATAGAGGTTACTCGATCCTCCGAGTGGACCTACAATTGGTATCAGAGCATTGGCTCGATTCCTTGTTAAAACCAAGTGTTTTTATTGTGATTTGAAAGATTTTAAAGTGTTTTTCTTGTATTTTGGAGTTTAAAATCATACATTTTCTAGAAAAACGTTTTTAAAATCGTGTAAATAATGATGTTTTGCTTCTTGTTTTAGTGGAAACCTTGTTATATTACATGCTTGTATGTTATTGTGGGTTTTTATTGAAAGATTTAGCAAAAATTTGGGTCTCGAAATTTTAATCTGTTGATAAGTTTGGTCAGATCTTCAATTGTTCTTGAGTTGTTCTTCATACTTATATGAATTTGATCTTTGTATGATGAATGTTAGTTATGTTTGTGATTATAAAATAGTTGTTTGACATTTGTGTACAAATCATGATGATGTATAGTTGTTGAAATCTGTTTCAGTAAGGTGGTGCTTGACTTTTATGCTCAAACTTGCAGGGATAAGATTGACAAAGGATAAAGTATTATTTGATTGAATAATATCTAATTTGTCTTCACCTTGTCCACGAAATCACCAATTACCTACATTCAGTCAACGAAATCACTTAGTCAACAATATCATGCTGGATGAAATCACTACTTAATGCTGGACGAAATCACATTAGTTCATCAGTTTGAATTTGGCCGAAATCCCTTATCAACGAAAACAACTTGTCTTGGCCGAAATCCCTTCTCAACAAAAACACTTATGCTGGACGAAATCCAAGTCTGATTTCGTCAAACATCATTCAACGAAATCACTCCTCATTCAGTATCCAGACGAAATCAACTTGTTACTGAACGAAATCAATAAGTTTTGTCAATTGTGTTGATCCAACGAAATCACTTATGCTTGTCTTGTATTGGACGAAAACCCTTATTGATTTTGTGATCATTCTTCAGACGAAATCACTATCGATTTCGTGATCATTCTTCAGACGAAAACACTCTTGATTTCCTGATCATTCTTCAGACGAAAACACCTTATTTTCGTCACATACTTGTGTTATTTTTTTAAACAGAAGACTTGTAACTCATATTTAACTGTTTGATTTGTGTGATTTAATCAGGTATTCATCTTTACATACTCGAAATGAATCCGAATTGGTGGGGTACTCCGTCAAATGCAGAGAGCAAGTATACAAACACACGTTTATCTCCCTCATGGGCTGAATCACCTGTTCCCACATCTAATACAGAAAGCAAGTATTGAAGCACCGGTTTGTCACCATCATGGGCTGAATCTCCCGCACCCGCATCTTCGCAAGGGAATCAAATGTCGACAGGTCAATAGGCGTTTGTTTCAAATCAAACTCCAAGTATTCAAAGTATACTCCTAAGTGAAACCGAGACCGGAAGTCTAAATCGTCCACCGAAACTGATGCACATAAACGAATATCCTGGATGGGTAGATCGATTCCAGACGTATGTCAATGGGCAAAACACGGAACTGTGGTTACGTTTTACTACAGATTTCGATCAAGCTCTTGAGGTTGCCGCTTCAACTGCCGCTACATTTGCAGATCTTACTGAAGACGAGAAAAAGGCATATGATCTAGAAAAGAAAGCATATGCTATTCTGACTCAGGCGATGAGCAAGGAAATATATCATCAGTTCGTCAGCTTCAAGGCGTCAAAGCGATTGTGGGATGCATTGAAGACAAGGGGTCTAGGAAATGAAAAGTCACGCCAATTGCAACATGACTTACTCAAAAAGGAGTTTGATGGGTTCACATGTATAGAAAGTGAATCTTTGGGAGATATGACAAGTCGATTCTATCATCTGCTAACTGAATTGGGTAATTATGGGGTAGTAACAACTCCAGCAGAGGTAGTCATAAAGTTTGCCGATGCATTGCCACCTCAATGGAATAGTTTCTTGGAAATCTTGAAATACAATGGCGCATTGGCTACAACAAACATCAATGACTTCGTTCAGCTCTTGGAGAACAAAGATCAGGAAGAAACCCTAAAGTCGAAAAGGGTTCCAGTGCGACAAAATCCTGATATGTATTATGGAACTTCTAGCACTTCTGCAAGACCAGTTTCACATGCTCCACTTCAAATGGCGTTTGTCACAAGCACAGATTTTTATGGCAATCAGATACAAGTTCCTGTAAAGCCAGCTCCAACCACAGACTTGTATGGAAATCCACTACAACCAGCTCCACAACAGCAAAGCTATCGGCCATCTACCGTAGCAACTGATTTGTATGGGAATCCACTTCCTCCTCAACAACAAGCTTGTTATGGAAGCACATCATCTGCTGGTCAGCCATCAAAGTCAAATACAGTACGGCTTGACACGTCAAACTTCTCCAAAGTTAGCGTTGAAGTAGCTAAAGATCATATGGAGATACTAAACACATTGGTGAGCTCGTATTGTGGGTTGATTGCAGGGCAGATCGGAAACATCAATCTAACTCAAGAAGATTATCAGCAGATCGATAAAGAAGAGATGGATATGATGGACATCAAATGGGCTTTCGCCAGTGCTGTAAGGCAAGCTAAAGACTTCATGGAACGGACGGGTAGAACCAGCTTGGAAAGCAAGAAAGATACTAAGTATGGGTTCGACAAGCAATCCGTCAAGTGCTTTAACTGTGGTGAACGTGGTCATTTCAAACGTGAATGCACAAAGCCAGCACAACATGGGAACCAGAATCCTTTCAGAGGTCAAGACAACCAACAGAATCAGAATCAAACCAGGAATGATGATCGCACCTTGGTCCCTGCAAACAATCACGCAGGACCATCGAACACCAATCAGGCTCTTGTGGTGCAAATAGATGAAGGTTGCGACTGGTCAATGCAATTAGGCATTGGTGATCAGGGAGGAGCAGCTTGTTTTGCTGAAACTGCTAAGGATTTGAAGCACGCCAGTGGTGGAGAATCTTCCGCCAGTGGTGGTGAATCTTCAGATGAAGAAAGTTCTGGTTATTCAAGGAGTTCAGATGAGGAAACCTCAACCTCAGGCGATGACAATGTATCTAGTGGGAGAATCGATGAAGATATCGATGAATTGTTAGGAGAAGCTGCAGCAAGGAATGATAGAAGATCTATTCTGGTGGATCAAGCTGCTTATTCTTCTTCTTCTCTTCTTTCAGCCTTTATGGCTAATGGCAGCAGTTCATCAAGCCAGGTATGTGTCGATGAACCAAATGTTGTTAATTGTGATAATTGTGCTAGCTTAAGTGATAAATGTGCTGATTTGGATGCTAATATGTCTGAGTTGCAAAGCAAACATGATGCTTTAAATGCTGAATTGTTTGACTTGCAAAACAAACATGTTTCTTTTGATGTTAAGTGGTGTGATTTGCAAAGCAAACATGAGGCTTTGCAAAACAAATATGAAGTGACAAATATCCACAATCAAAAGTTGATAGTGGATCTCTCGAAATGCAAAGAGGCTAACATGTTTTATGAAAACCATGAAAAGGAATTTAAAACGGTGGTTGCAAATTTAAGAAAAGATAAAACCGAATTGACAGGAGTTAGCCTGTACAAAGTGTGAAAGTGAGGTGATCCGGCTTAAGCTAGACAGTTATTCTAACTCTAGATACGTGCTGGATCACATCATTGGCACACAAAAAGAGAAAAAGGATGTCACTTGCATTGGATATAAGAAATGTCCACCACCTGTTAGACAAAATTATGATGCAATGCCTGATGAGGAGTTTAGAACTCATTATGAGGAATCTGTTCCTTTAGACATTGAGGAATTTGCAACGGGACTTGGATACAAACCGGAAGTATCATCAGATTCGGATGTGTCAGCAGATACATGTGTGTCCTCTGCTGAACAGAATCAGGATCCTCCAGTTATTGTTGAGGATGTTGATTCTTCAGATGATGAATCTAATGATACTGACTCAGCACAGTCTGATGCGGTAATCAAAGAAGAGGACATACCTCTTGAGAATCATATTCTATGTGATCCTCCCGCAAAACCTGCTTAGACTATTCTGGTCGAGTCCACGTCTGCAAAAGAGTCTGAGAGTGTGAATTTGCTGTACACTCTTGTGGGTGATGATAAAATCTACTCCGACAAAGATTTTCCTATTAAGAATGTTAATCAATCTTTAATTAGTAAAATTTTTGAGGATTCAACAAGTAAGTTCTTGGGAAAGACAGGATCACACGTTGTGGTAACACAGTGTCCTCCAATTCCAAGAGCTGAAATTCGCAAACAAAATGGCAATAAAAAATTACCAACTGAAAAAGTTCAGCAAAATCGCACCAAACCAAAGGGAAAATCACCGACTCAAGGTCAAAAGAAACAGACCCATAAAAAGGACAAGGAGGTGAACTTTGTGAAATCGACGGGAACAGATAAACTTGAAACATTTGCCAATAAATCTAACTTAGATCATGTTAATCAAGTTAAAATGTTGAAAAGAAATGAACCAAATAGTTCAAAACCAAGTACCTCGGGATCACAAAGTTCATCATCAACAAGACAATCACATGATACTACGGGGTTTGTAGAACGTAGATCATGTTTTTCATGTGGCACATTTGGACATATTATTCGAAATTGTCCATATCTTCATAAACAAAAAGCCAAAGTTGATGATCCCCGTGACCAAATTGACCGCAAGCGATCTGCTCATCAAAACCAGATCCCCGTCTTGTAAAAGAAAGGGAAAAGAAACAGAAATGCCAACTGGTTAAGAAAATTGAAAAAGCAATCAAAACCGATGTGGTTAACAAAATAACTGTTTCTGTCAAACCAGACAATTCAAAAACTTCAGACAATCATGAAGTTAAGATTTTAAAGAATAAAACTGGTAAAACAAAACAGACCTGGAAACCAAAAACGGTTACTGATTCAGGGGGAACATCACAATTTCCACAACATCGAGAAGTTCAAGTAACTTACGTTGATGAAAATGGAAGACCCAAGACCACAAAGGCTTGGGTCCCCATCTCCAACTAATCATGTGAGTACATGTGCAGGGTGTTCCAGGAGGAACTTTCAGCAGTCATTGGATTGTTGATAGTGGGGCATCCAGGCACATGACAGGCGACACGAAACTTCTCTACGACGTTAAATCTATTAGAGGAGGTTATGTTGCTTTTGCTGGAGATAAAGGCGGATATATAACAGGAGAAGGAATGGTATCTAGCGGGGTTGTAAGTTTTGACAAGATCAACTTTGTACAACAGCTTGATCACAATCTTCTCAGCGTTTCACAAATCTGTGATAAACAGTTTTCAGTACACTTTGACGCGAATGGATGTTACGTGCTGAAACCCGACTTCAAGATTCCAAAAGAATGGATTCTCTTATCAGCTCCAAGGATAAATGATCTTTATGTCCTTGATATGAGCCAAGCTATTACGACGACTGCACAAGCAACTTGTTTCATTTCCAAAGCCACGGAAAAAGACTCAATCTCTTGGCACAGACGTATGGGTCACATTCACTTATGAAAAATGAATCATTTGGTGTCGAATGAATTAGTGAATGGTGTTCTTCTTAAAAATTTCCATCTTCAAGACGTCTGTGTTTCATGCCAAAAAGGAAAGCAAACTAAGAAACGACATCTGACAAAGAAGATCAACACGGTGGCAGTTCCTCTTGAACGTTTGCACATGGATTTGTTCGGTCCTGTCAAGCACAAAAGCATCAGGAATGATCAATACTGCCTCATGATAACTGATGATTATTCAAGATTTTCTTGGGTGGCGTTTATGGCTCACAAGAGTGAAACTTTCGGTATCATCAAAAACTTTATCATTCAGATTGAGAATTTGTATAAGTTGAAGGTTAGACGGATATGCAGCGAGAATGGTACAGAATTTAAAAATCATGCCATGGCGGAGTTTTGCACATCAAAAGGTATTCTTCACGAATTTAGTGCGTCTTATACTCCTCAACAGAACGGCGTCGCTGAACGTAAAAACCGTACATTGATCGAGACTGCTAGGACTATGTTGGTAGATTCGCAGTTGCCCATTCTATTCTGGAGTGAAGCTGTGGCCTCCGCATGTTACACGATGGATCGAGTCCTTACAGTCAAAAGACACAACAAGACCTGCTTTGAGCTTCTTCATAAACGGAAACCAGATTTGTCATATCTTGAACCGTTTGGAGCTCCTTGCACAAAGATCGATCCTAATGGAAAGTTTGGGGCAAAAGCTATTGAAGGCCACTTTCTTGGTTATGCCACCCCGAACTTAAGAGTCTGGAATCTACAGACTAAAAGGATTGAGGAATGGTCTGAAGTCAGAGTACAAAGACACACTTTGCCAGTCAAAAATCCGGGTCAGCCTTGGATGTTTGAGTACGATGACTTTTTCAATTCGATCAATGTTGAAGCAGTTGAAGAAAATGTTGCGGCAAGGATGTTTTTCGAGAGTGACAACGCAACAGAATCACCGTTGGTTCGTCCAATTATTGTCAATCAAGAACCATCTTCAGTGAACAATAATGCTCTCGACAATGAGGATTTTCATGATGCAACCGAACTGAACGAATCTTCAGAGGATGAAGAATTTCTTGATGCAGATCAAGAAGGTCCTACATCAGCAGTACATGGTACTTCAGAGGCTACACCTCCAGTGGACGCCCCTAAAACAGCTGAAGCTACTGCATCATCCTCTTCGTCAGTTCCGGGTATTGAATTGGTTGTTGATCTAAATCTTAACAATCTGGGTACAAATATTCCAGTTCAAGATAATCCAGAAACAAGGATTCATAATACCCATCCTCAACAAAACATCATCGGTAATGTACAAAGTGGCATTCAAACAAGAAACATGTTGCGAAACAACAACAACGCAGGCTTGTATGCGGCAATTCGAGAATCTGGTCAACAGAACGATTGGTCTTTCGCGTGTTATGTCTCACAGGAAGAGCCAAGAACTTGGAAAGAAGCTTTGAAAGATAATTCTTGGGTTGAAGCAATGCAGGAAGAACTGCAACAATTCCAGAAACTTGGTGTCTGGAAGCTCGTAGAGAAACCTGCTGATTACAAGAAGATTGGTACCCGTTGGGTGTATAAATGCAAAAAGGACGACCGTGGAATCGTTATTCGCAACAAAGCAAGATTGGTCGTTCAAGGTTTTCGTCAGATTGAAGGTATCGACTACAACGAAGTGTATGCACCTGTTGCACGTCTGGAAGCAATTCGGATCTTTCTGGCTTATGCCTCATTCAAAGGATTCAAGGTTTACCAGATGGACGTCAAAAGTGCATTCTTACATGGTCTAGTCGAAGAAGAGGTGTATGTGGAACAGCCTCCAGGTTTTGAAGATCCTATTCATCCCGATCGGGTTTGGTTGCTGAACAAAGCTCTCTATGGTCTACATCAAGCACCGCGAGCTTGGTACGCAACCTTATCTAATTATCTGCTGGAGAATGGATTTCGCAGAGGTCTTATCGATTGCACTCTCTTAGCTCTCTATGGTCTACATCAAGCACCGCGAGCTTGGTACGCAACCTTATCTAATTATCTGCTGGAGAATGGATTTCGCAGAGGTCTTATCGATTACACTCTCTTCATAAAAGAACAAGATGGAGATCTTCTACTGGTTCAGGTATATGTGGATGATATTATATTTGGTTCTACTAATAATGTTATGTGTAGGGACTTCGAGCGTGTAATGCAGGATAAATTCGAAATGAGCGCTATGGGGGAGATGACATTCTTTTTGGGCTTGCAAGTGCAACAAACGAAGTCTGGGATTTTCATCCATCAGACTAAGTATGTTCAAGACATCTTGAGCCGATTCCAGATGTCCGACACATCGCCCATTGGTACCCCACTGCAGCAAAATCACGGAATCAATCCAGACTTGAAGGGTGCAGTTGTTAGCTATTCATACTACCGCGCGATGATTGGATCCCTTATGTACCTCACAGCATCAAGACCAGATATAATGTATCCAACATGCCTGCTAGCCAGATATCAAGTGAATCCGAAGGCCTCACATCTTGCAGCTGTAAAAAGGATTTTTCGTTATTTGAAGAATTGCCTAGACACCGGTCTATGGTACCCTAAGGATGATAACTTTGATTTAGTCGCTTTCAGTGATTCTGATTTTGGCGGATGCAAAATCGATGGCAAATCCACAACGTCTGGATGCCAGTTTTTAGGGAATCGCCTCGTAACATGGCAGTGCAAGAAGCAGACTTGTGTCGCTACATCAACTTGTGAAGCTGAATACATTGCTGCCTCAAGTTGTTGCTCCCAAGTCCTGTGGATACAACAGCAAATGCGCGATTACGGTTTTGAATTCCTAACTACTCCTATTTTAGTCGATAATTCTGCTGCCTTATCTATCACTAGAAATCCTGTGCAGCATTCAAAGACCAAACACATCAAAATTAAGTATCACTTCATACGTGATTGCTTTGATAAAAGGCTAATTGATGTTGTTAAGGTCCATACCGATGACCAACGTACCGACCTTTTTACCAAAGCATTTGATAAATCAAGATTTGACTTTTTATTATTGGTAAACGGCATTAAGGTCAAGCAAGAGTAATCCGCATCGGAAAATCGTTTTTGTAAATATCTTTGTGTTTTTAAAATTATTGTAAGTTTGTTGATTTTAGGGGGAGTAAATCCAAAATTTGAAAAATTCAAAAACATCGAAAATTTCAAAACCCAAAAACAATAGAAAAACAAAAATGAGTTTCCTGGCGAGCAAAAGAGAAAATGATAGTACATCAGTGGTCTGTTGAAACCTTTTTAAACTGAAATGCAAAATGAAAAATGTTAAGCAGCTCTATATAAGATGTATCGGTAGGCTCACAATCATCTTAAAGTGTGCAGGGTGATATAAACTTAAATCGACTGAAAACCAGGTGGGAACCACTCATTGGCATATGGTCTTAGTACCGAAATTTCGTTTGAGAGATTGCCGAGGTTCTGAGATATGTGGTCTTTATGTTGTTTATCATCTGGGTATCATGGTTGTTTCTTTTACCGAAACAAAACGGAGACGAAGTCTAGATCTTCCATGATATCATACATACGTGTACATACTGCATACGACCTCAATAAGTGATCAACAATCACATGTCCACAAAAACAAGTGATAATATATCACATTTATCCGGGAGTCAAGTTCGTCTCTTTGCTGTACGAAAGTACTGACCTGTTCACGGACTTGCTCTTGTGCCCTTCATGCATCTGAAAATCAAGTTCCTCATCAATAAGCGATTCTATCACATAGGGCTTGTTTTCAATACAAAATAAGAGAGTATCTCACATTTTCTTATACGGTCAAACAGATGATAAATGGTATACTCACCAGTAAGATGAACCCTCGTGCATACCTTGATACGGGAATGTGTCGTGATGTGGATGAACACCGGTCGGTAAGTATAAATCATACCTTAACGTATCCCCTCGCCATGATTACATATGATAAGTTGAGCTTATGTGGATAACAATACCGATAATCGTTATAGGATGTTTATCTAATTGTTAACAAAAT
Organism: Helianthus tuberosus; assembly: GCA_030545235.1. Taxonomy (NCBI): domain Eukaryota; kingdom Viridiplantae; phylum Streptophyta; class Magnoliopsida; order Asterales; family Asteraceae; genus Helianthus; species Helianthus tuberosus. The sequence continues at coordinate 145,436,940 of CM060399.1, forward strand.
GAACAACAAGAATGTTTTGGCATGACCGTACACTGATATGATTCTCTTACCCTCGAAACTCGCAAAAAGAATGTTTGTATATATTTTCTATTCTTAGTTTCTGCAACTCTGTATATATTTATTTACTGCTTTCAGTCTTTAAGTTTGAAATATTCAAAATTCCGAAAAGATTTTAGGTGTGTTTTAATATAAACTTTATAAAAATAAAAAAGATTTTATTTCTGCTTTAGTTTTGATTAACCGATGTTGGAACTCAAGTCCTCGTTGCCTGAAATCTGATTGAAAACCAAAACGACTGAATCTTCATAAACGGTCAGAGTTTGCAAGTTTTGAAAGTTAATAATCAAAATTGAAAAATCTGTTAACTTTTCAAACTAACTGTCGGACGGTAGTTGAAAACATGGTCACATATGTGTCGTTTGTTTATGTTAACTATATTCCAAGCAGTTGTTCTCATTATGCGTTTAGATTTCTTGCATGTGCAGATGCTAAAGGCGAAGAGAACGTGTTCAATGACAAGCTTCGGAATGAAGAAACGACGTGAAGGCACTCAAGTGATAAAGATGATCGAGTTGCCGCTGATCAATTATCAACACCACAAGGATCTCAAGTATTGAAGATCAAAAGATTCACGAGCATAATCAAAGGGGGAGTTTATTGATACACTTCCTAAATGAAAGCGGGAGTTTGTTAATACACTTTCTACTTAAGATGCGTGAAGACTTTTAAAGATCCTCCGATATGAAAGATATGGAAGACGAACCTCACGAGTAGCGTCCAAGGGGGAGTTTGTTGATACATATTATGTGGACGCGACTCGGTTCAGTTCGACTCGGTTCGGTTCGACCCGGTTAGGTTCGGCTCAAGCCAGACGTCATGACATTCCTCCGTCGTGCGCCCCAGAGTTCGACACGCGAAGCACGGAGAGCCGCGGACCAATTCCCGCTGACACATCATCATGACATCATGATGATGATGTCATGATGATGTCACATATATGCCTAATCTTTGCAATATGAATTCTAGTAATTCATGCAACGTAGATTAGATTGAAAATGCTATTTGGGCCAATTGCCATTGAGTGGGCATGTGGTATCTGTTCGTCCACTCCATGCATACATGATGAAATCAGGGGCCCAACAAGTGACGAAGACCAAGTCCCAAGCCCAGGCCTCTCAAAGTGACGAAATCACTTTGATTTCGTCAAAGACAAATGTGATTTCGTCGTGATAAATGGATTTCGTCGAAGACATTTGAGTTCGTCATCCTGTTTTCGTCGGCTTCTTGATTTCTTCGATGTGTTTCAGTATATATACACAGATAACAGACAGAACACAGTCATGAGTCTGCATAGACTTTGAGAGCGAACACACTGTAAACACACACACACTGAGAGTTTTTGAGAGCATCTTGTAAACATTTATTTGTAACCGTTTCATACGCATTAATATAATGGAGTGTTAATCGTTGAATCTTTGTGTTTTACGTGTTCGTCACTTGGTTTAACTTACCCGTTAGGATTCCGCACTTTCGGGTTTGTCGAAAAACAGGGAATAGAGGTTACTCGATCCTCCGGGTGGACCTACAAGAGATTGAAGTGAAAATTGGTGGTTGTGTGTGGGTGTGCTTGGCCGTAGGTTAGAAGAGAGGAAGGAGAAGAATAAGTTTGTTGGTGTTGTGATGAGAAATGAAGGGTATGTCTCATGGGTTAAACTTATAATACTTCCACCAACTTAGTCTAATGGGTTTTATGTTTAGTAAGTATAAACAAGATCTAATTAATTAATCAAATAAAATCAAGGTGGGACCCAATGTTGGGCCGTGAACTAGGTGGGGGGGGGGGGGTATAGCCTAGGTGATAACCATATAATTAGATTATGGTTAGATTTCGAGTGTTTAGTTAGGTGATTTAGTTACTAGTTGTTATATGATGTGTTATGATGTTCGGGAACCATAACTAGCTTGGTAATGTTAAAACAATGCTTCTAGTGAAAATTTGGTGTTTCGGGTAATGTCCGGTTGTTCGGTTGGTTACCGGTTCGTTAAGGTGCTAAACTATGCAGTTTAGTGTGTTTTATGTTATCTTTTGTGCCAGTTTTGATTCCCGACACTTAGGAAAGCATTCAGGACCATTTAACCATATTTTTGCATGATATTAGAGTGTTTAAATGCTGATTTTTGCTGATTTCTGCAGTTTATGTGAGTTTTAGGCACTTTCCGGCACTTAAACTATCTCTAGGAAGACAGTTTTATGATCCTTACTTTCCTACACACCATACTAGTGTTATTCTTGGTTTCTGGCTCATTCTGTATCCCAATACAATGTCTGTCAATTTACTGAAATCCGTCAGCATTTTTCTGATTTGTCTGCTAACTGTGCTGCCGGTGTTTCGTGCATTATTCGAATCAACAAAGTTTGCATACAGTAATGATATGTCATTTGCAATATATGATGCTCATGTATGTATATGGCAATAATTAGTAAGCAATTCAAGTAATTAATTGTAATTCAGCACAGTCATTAAGCACTAATCATTGTTTAATAATTGTACGGATACCCGGAATTTTGACAGTTGTCACACACATGCCTTCTAGCCCTATCAATATACTTTTTCACCATTTCGTTCAATTTCTGCTTGTCAACGATTAACTAGTCCAACAAAGAAAGGATCATATGATTGGTCACCACCTACAAAATTGTGTTTTCTTCTCCTTTTGGCCCTCTTTGCAGCTCTTTCTAGAACTTTGAAATTCTCATCGTCATCACTAGCAAAGTTATCATGATCAACACTCATGGCTTCTTGTTCATCATTGCGTTAGTCACTTAGTTCATCATTTTCCTCAACATCAATGTTAACAATAGACCTAAATTACCTCATATCTACTTCAACATCCTCTACAATATAATCAGGATCATCTTCATCATTATCCTCTCTATTCTCACTACCCTCACTGCCATTGCTACCCTTAGATGATCCATCATCACTGTTTACCTTTTTCAGTATCAATCTCATTAACACTTTTTATGAATTCAACATACAATAGTTGGGTCAACATCCTTACATGGATCAGATTTCCCTTCAAATGTGTTCAACACCACATGTGAATTCCAATGTCCAACATAAATTTCTATAAGCTTAATTCCTTTTCAGACGTGATCAAACATACATTCAAAATCATTATCATAACCTAACACTTTAAGACCTAAATCCAAACACAAACTAGGAACCTTAAGATGAAAATAAAATATCATATCACATGGATATCCAGTTGCTTAACCATTTCCTCCAATACATCAACACCAAAATCATCCATATCAACACTATCAATGAAGTGTGTTGTACCACCTACGTGATCAGAGTGTCGTTCCCCGGTCAAAGATAAAATTTATAAGCCCTAATTACCTCAAACTAAGAGTTAGTCGTAGCAAGGGGTCGAACCTCGAAAAGTCTATGATTTGTGTTAAGCTTTGATTGATTATGAAGTGGAACAACTTATGAAGCTTGCTAAATTGAAATTTTGTTTGTTTGTTGAAAAAGGTGTCGGAATTTGACCGACAATTTTACTATGAATTACTTACAAGATTACTTAAACTATTGCAAAAGTTGATTACTTGATTTAAAACTATAATTGAAACAAGGTTCACACTCGGTTCAATAATCGCAAGACCTAGGGTTCCTAAACATTTTAACTTGATTTAGTTGAATTAGGTGATTAACGAATTTAGTGTCATGTGGCTTAGGTGCCAAGAGCTATCAACGTTACGAGAACGGACCGCAATGCACTTCGTTACCAAGAACATGTAAATTCTATTATATGATAAGGCATAATTGCACATAAACATTTCGCAAAGTCAAATTTAATCTTCACTCGATAATTTACGAATCCAATACAAATGCAAGACAATTATCATAAAATTCAAATGTTTAAAACTACTTGTAACAAAATCAAATTAAGCACAAATGTTGAAACCCTAGAAATTCTTACAAAATCTACCCCGGGGTGAAACCCAAGGAGAATAGTCGTTCATGGTTGATGGAACAAGATCACCGGAGGATGAACACGAGCCACTAGCCATGATCATGATTCTTGGAAGAGCGATGAAGGTTAGGGTTAGGGTTGGATGGTTGGATAGTGATTATGGATTGGATGGAAGATGTGGGATTGGTGATGATGATTGATGGATTAGTTTAGGATTATGATGGATGATGGTTGTGATGATTGGTGATTAGTGAAAGGTTTTGAATGATGGTGATAATATATTTGGCTCCCAAGAACTGATGATTATGTTTTAAAAACGTAACTCCTTATTATTTCCTTTCAAACTCGGTCAAACCAGCCAAGACACAAAAATCAGCGTTAGGAATAAGGGTCGGTGATGCGATGTGTTAAATAACTTTGTGTCCGATGCTTTTTGCTACTGCCTACGGGCAATGTTGGACGACGTGATGCATCGGCCATGCGTCACCATGTGTCGCCAACGCCACTTCCATATCCGATTTCCTGTTTCTTCCATTCTCGCACCCGGTTGGTCCCAATCGCATCTCGATGCTCTGCAAAGCTCCCGAAAGCCTCTTTAAACTTAGTTAGACCTGAAAACCGCAAATTCTATCAAAGTAGGCTATTCGAAACTCAAATTCATGTAAAACATAAACCTTAAAATGATTAAGAGGCAGGTTTTCAACCACGTATCACTACGTATGCCCTACTTGGATACCTAGAGAACTCACCTCCATGGTGAATCTTCACAAATAAAAACGTGGGCATATCAGCTGCAACAAAAATCAGAATAAAAGTTTATCATTTTAACTAAGATGCATGATCAAACCAATTCACTACTAAACTTACTGTAAATGGAGTATGGGTCAACATCTTCTACAATTTCACGAACCATCCAATATCCACCGACCATCGATCAAGTGAATGTGGTTTTAAGTTAAGCATAGGGTCGATTTTAGGAGATAGGGGAAAAACTGGGATTGTCTTCGATTATACAGGTGCAAATCAACAACATTACTGAAATACCCCTCATGCTAATTAACGATCAACAAAGGAAACATTGTAAAGTGTAGTGCTTTTCAAACATGAGTGGTGTAACTGTCCAAAGGTTTCTTAGGGGCATCAAAATTGATTTTTGGGTCAAGCGACATGGTTGTAAACTGACCTTTACTCTTTTATCTAATATACAGTGCAATTCAAATCATTAAAGGCTCATGTCTTGTCTTTAAGTTTTTACTCAACTAGGGAAAAAGCCCGTGCGATGCACGGCATGCATAATAGCTATTGTTTGTTCGTGGTAAGACGTATGACACGGCCGGTGCATAACATGTAAGACAATACGCCTACAAAGGGGCGTGCTTAAACTTTATTAAACCATGGACCATAAGTTGTTTCCTTGGCAAAACTTGCCGGTCAAAAAGAAGTGAAAAAAAATGTCTTCCAAGGAAAAAAAACATGAAACAGAAAAAGGAAAAACGCATAAACTCTCGCACACCTTCCTATCTTATTGGATAACACATAGACCAAACTTTAGCTAACGCATGCAACCGTCATCCCCAATCCCATCACCAGCCAACTGACTGCAGTGAAATAACAAAAAGAAAACTATTAAAAATGGTATACTAAAACAAACATTGCTCTCTAGAAGACAACGGGGTTTTCGCACCCATCACACCACATATCGTTGTCTTCACGCCCCACACCTTTCATGCAATTCCCACCGCCACATGTCAGCCTGAACCACTCTTGGCTATTGCGTATGCGTTTGACTTCAACACGACAGGTGAATTCAGCACTCTGCATATATTACCAGCATAACTATAAACTTTAACCATTTGATTAAAAAATGATAACCAATATTGTGCTTATCCAAAATGACATATCCTAAGTGTATATTACATTCTAATGCAAAGCTGATTTGACCTTAACCAAAATGACCAACGTTTACATATGCTTGGTTCGCCACGAACTACGTACACTCTTTATCTACCCAATATTTAAATTACATTTTATGTTTTCAATAGATATTTATAAACGTGAATTCGGTATTAAAAAAAAACATTACTTTTTTTTTCGGTATTAAAAATGTGAATTCGGTATTAAAAAATATTTATAAATATCTATAAATGTGAATTCCGTATTAAAAAATAGATTTCGGTATTAAAAAAAATTAATTTTTTTTCAACCGCAATATAGTCCTCCTATGTGATGTGGATACAACCAACAATCGTGTGGGGTCAGCTTGGTCGTCACAAACTATACGAATTTTGATTTGGTTATTGTCTGTCAAACTCGTAAACTGACTGTTAGGTTTTAACATACGTATGTAAGTCCAAATAGATGTCTGATTTAATGTATTAAAAAATAAGCTTGTGGCTTCATATAACAATCAACTCATACATGCATATGAAAATTGTATGATCATATGTAATAACAAGCAACCTGTCACGAAGTCATTTCTTGATTTATAATAATACCATAAAAGGATGAATGTATATATATATTGAACATATGGTTCTTTTTGAGTCTAAACTAATCAAAAACATCCATATTTATTTAGTGGCAATCTTGCTGTCTAACCCAAAATGTATGTTAGAAAATCTAGCACCAAGATCCCACTAAATGCGTTTTTGGTTATTGGGTTACCTTTGTAAATAATCCTTCAAGTATCCTTTTAACACAATTAAATTAATTAACTTAAGATCAAAATAAAAAATATATAAACTCATTTGGGTAATCATATTATAATTATCCATAATTAAATATTTAGCATATATAGTTAAGTTAATATTAAATTTAAAAGTATATATTTCTTTAACATTATAATTTTATAAAAGAGACGGTCGAGATAACAAATTACGGAGGCTGGAATTGTGTCATGCGTCCTCCATAATATTATGTGTAGAGATAGAGATATATTGTCCTTTACTCTTCGATTTCGATAAAGATACATAATCTAAAATGAATATTCTATATATACAATGTAGTTTGTAGGGGGCATACCATGTGATGCTTGTTTCTTCTACCGTGGGTCAAGATGGCTTCTGGTGTGGTCCATTTTTCTGAATACCCAGCAACAGAATCGTTCCTTGCCATGGCCACACGTGTAGACAGAGCGGTTATAGGTTGTTGGAGAGAAGGCGGGTATGGGCTGCAATATGGACAAAGATTTATAAAGCCATTTAGATGGTCTTTTGGAATGGACAACATTAATTAACACAAAATTAAATGATGATTATTATGGGAAAATGATAAGTCACTTACTTTTATTAGAGTGAAACCGAGAAGTTAGGGGTTTGCATACAAAGGGACATAACAATTATAGACACATTAATATAATAAAGTAGAATTAAAAACATCATTAAAGCTGTATTTATGAAGGTAAATATGTAGTTAGGGTCTGGAATCAATGTCCTTTAATTGATGTATGGTTAGAATATAATTTAATGTCATGTTAAATTAGAAACCATACATGCTGTAAGGAACATGTATAACAATATATCACTAAGTAACATTAACTATTGAGTATTTTTAAAATATGGTTAAGAACACATAGTAAATTAGGTGACATACAATTATTATGATTGTCTCTTATGTTATAATTATTAACAGTATTATTATTGTTACTACAGTTACATGACATCATGTGCATACACACAGCTTATCTATACTAACATCACAGGAACTTAATTTATGGTTCAGTTTCTAAACGAAACTCTACTCATGTGATTAAGATTCTATATAAAATAATACTTTAAGTTTAATAGTAAAGTATGAACCACATGCATATGATATAAAAATATAGTAACCCACACACACGCATGGAACTTTCAAGGAAGTTGGTATACACATGTGGCTTGGCTTTATGTAATTATTTATTTTCAATTTATACTTCATCTTCCTCATGCTATAAACCAGTTAGTGGGATTTTGTGTAAGAATGTACATTAAAACCTGGTAAACACAAAGTGAATTTTATGAAACTGGATTCATGTGTCAAGTTTTAACAGAGAAATGCTTAAAATAAAAGGAATGGCGTGTGGGTTGAACTTGTGGCCTTTCAAGGTTAACAGGAACACCAACATATGCATCAACCAGTAAGCTTGGCTCGCTGTTTAGTGGTTATTTAGTTTTGTTCGATATAAAAAAAACATGTTCAATAGGACCCCAAATTCTCAATTTACTCTATGAATCCTAATTCCTAATGTCCAGAAATAAATCATGAATTCTTTATTACTGATAACATGATTAATTGTGGGGATTTCGTACAGAAAATAAAAGCGACCAGAATAATTGTAAATATGGTACCGATGTTGACGGGAGGGCGATGATGCGACCGTAGTCTAGTGTCGTCGGAGTTCCGTATCAGGTTGCAATGGTAGTCTGTCGGTTCCGTCAATGAGGAGGGTGACGGTTTAAACAATCGGCGGCGTAGACAATGGTTTCATTTGAGTAGCGTCGGCAGTGAGTGGCGTTGAAGCGATTACGAATGTCGGTGGCGGAACATAAACGAGGTATGTGGGGTGGTGATTCAAGTTTGTGCGGAATTTTGTGTGTGTGTGAAAACTTGTTTCTCTGTGAATAGTTCATCACATATTGTCAGTTATAGTATAGATAATAGAGATAATAGAAAGGCCTTTGGTTTCCTCAACCGTTACAAATGAAATTAATGTTTGACAAATGAGAGGCTCATAATGAAGGTTGTAAAATATTAATCAATATTTTAATCAATATTAATCAAAAAAAAAAAAACTAAATTTTTAAGTATTTATTTTAATCAATATTATTTTAAAAAACTAAATTTTTAACTAAATTTTAATCTTTAATTTTATTTTAAGTCTAATTTGTTACAATTATAATATTAATTTTATTAATTTGAAGAAAGAATGTATTTAAGAGACTCATGTATTTAAGAGTCTCATTAATGACGGTTGTAAAATAGTTCATATAACTAAATTCTAAATTTTTAATTATATATTTAAGTCTAATTTGTTACAATTATAATATTAATTTTATTAATTTGAAGAAAGAATGTATTTAAGAGTCTCATTAATGAAGGTTGTAAAATAGTTCATATAACTAAATTCTAAATTTTTAGTTATATATTTAAGTCTAATTTGTTACAATTATAATATTAATTTTATTAATTTGAAGAAAGAATGTATTTAAGAGTCTCATTAATGAAGGTTGTAAAATAGTTCATATAACTAAATTTTTAATTATATATAGATAACCAATTAAAGGCCCACTTAATTAAATTGAATTGTGTAACGTGAATAAAAATTTAAAAAAACCAGCATGGACGATTGGACGAACTAAAGAGTCCTGCGAACAAACAAATAACACTTGAACGATGCTTGCATTTATTATATTGAAAAAGAGTTCTTTGCGATAGTTGCGATTGAAGATGTTATGGATCATTATCAAAACATGAAAATCCGTAGGAAGCAACTATAAAATGTATTTTTTCTATTATATCAAATGACTTTGTATTTTTCATTATGTTTTTCCAAGGGCATTCTAATTATTTTTTATTCTTACTTTTATTATGTGATTCAACCCTACTTGACTTGACCCAAAAAATTTAACGTTAGGTTGTTATAAATCCTAGTATCGAAAAATATGACACCATATAAAAAATTTTTCTAGCTCCACCAATGTTTGTATGAATTTTACCTTTTGTTTATTTAAAACGATTTCTTGATGTTCGTAGCCAAAGCAATAAACATAACCAGATCTAATATTGGGGTTGTTGTTCGGCTTTTGGTTTATTCGGGTTTGTTGTTATAGAAATCCTACACGTTACCTGACTCAAATAAGATTCGGGTTAATTGGTTTTGGGTTTATTTGGGTCAGGTTAATTGGCATACGGGTTTTTAACTACAAGTTGCAAAGCATACTTTACAATTTAACTTAACATGATATCGATTAAAATAAAATGTTGAATAAAATCCCTCTTAATATGATATTTCGTTCAAAATCATATAGTAAAAACATATAAACTAAAAAAAACGTTAAATAAAATAAGTACAAAACAACACTGTAACAACCAATCGTATAAACTAAGAAAAAGTCAAATCGTATCAACCAAACCAAACATTTTTAGTTATTTAAACATCTAGCGACCAAACGAAACAAAACGTCACGTTCAAAACAAAAACAAAAAATATAGAGGAAAACTAGACTCTTTTATTTTGTATGTATACGTATAACCTACATAACGTCTTGCTTGCGGTATGCGCATATAATGTATATATGTGTGGGCGCTCGGGGGGGGGGGGGGGGCAAAAGTGAAAGTGCACTAATGTTAATGTTATTTTACAAAATTTCGTAAAAATAACGTTAAAAGAGGGGGATGGTTAATCATGCATGCATCATGTGGTGGTGGTGGTGTTAGCCGAAAGACAAGAGAGTACATGCACTAATCGGTCTTTGTCTCAATTGCTATGTGCCTTATGTCCAAGGCTTGATGCAAAACTACTATCGAGGCCGGGTCTCACTGGAAGCAGTCTTTCTATTCCTACAGGGTAGAGACAAGGTTATCTACATCTTACCCTCCTCAGACCCTACCTTACCTTTGCTATTGGTGGGATTTTCTGAATATGATGATAATGATGATGATGACGAGGACATATAACTGACATTTTTATGTGAATTCCTTTTTATTATATAAGTAGATACGAAGTATCATTGACATTTTTATGTAAATTCGAGTTAATCAGGTTAACCTAATTAACATTTTCAACCCAATTACCAATCCAAATATTAATTTCGTGTTGCCGGTTTTATCTTGTTCGGGTTTGGGTTAATCTGGGTAACACCATAATCGAGTTGGTGTTAGTTTTATTCGGATCGGTTTTTAAGTTATCGGTTAAAAAAGCCCACCCCTAGCTAAAACAAATAACCACGACTTGGGCTTGTAGTTTAAAAGGCCATTGTCTTAGCCCAATCTAATACAACGGAAAACAACCCTGTCTCAACGGCTAGTTTCGAAATAACCCAATAGTCACGCGCTTCCCTCTTCCCAACGGTCATATTTTCCCTTTTTCTCCCCTTGTTTACAACCCTAAATTCCCATAAATCGCCCTTAAAACCCCTAATCTTCTGTCTCTTTTCACCACTCTAATCTTTCTGTAAATCAATTCTCCTGTGACCCTTTAATTTCCGGTGATATCTTTTTGATCAACTTCAAAAAACATAAAGGGTTTAATGGAGACTCCACTGTCATCAAGAAGTATCACAAGATCATCAAGTGAGTCTTCTGATCCATCATAATTTATTTTTTTCAGTAATTTATCATCTGGGTTTTATTTTTTGATCCTAAAAATTGTGATTGTAGAGGGTTTTTCTATTTTTAATTTAATTTTTGCGAATTTATCATCTGGGTATTTTTTTTTATGTTAAAAATTGTGTTTTAAGGAGTAGAGAATCAAGTTTTTTTTATATTATAATTTATTTATTGAGATATTTATCATCTGGTATTTGTTTTTTGATGTTAAAATTTGTGTTTGTAGAAGTGAAGAATCAAGGGTTTTATATCATATAATTTATTTGTTGAAAAATCTATCATCTGGGTTCTGTTTTTTAATATTAAAAGTTGTGTTTATAGGACTGGAGAATCAAGAATCTACTAACAAGGGTTTCTTGAAATCAAGAAATCAAGAAAGAGAGAATTCCGCATTGATCGATATAACCAACGGTTCGCCTATCGTAGGGCTTGCGATGGGGAGTTTAAAGACTCCATCATCAAGATGTTCAAAGAAAAGGATGATGATTCCCAACAGCGAATCGAAAAACGCCACAACTCCGGGATCCGGTGAGACTTTGTTGAGGGGTCAAGTGAAAACCCTGTTGAAAAAAGTGGAAGAAGAGGGTGTGATTTCAAAGATTTGTTTTGAACCCAACCCTTTGATTTATAAAAGGTTTTTGAACTCTCCAATGGCTGTTCTTGCACCTACACCTGCTAACACTCCTCAAGTTTATAACTTTAGTAATAACAATGGTTTGGAATCATTTACTGTCTCTCCTGTTGCTGAAAACTTCAGTTTTACTCAGGTTTGATACAATCTTTATTGATGTTGATTAGGATTATTGTATTTGTTTTTTTTTTAACTTGGTTTTTTTAATGTAGTTGCTTAATGAGGTTATTGCTGAATCAAATAAAAAAGATAAGGGTGAAAAGCATGAGATAACAAGGTCATTGTTCATGGATGATTCTGAATCATCTGACTGTAACTCTCTGCTGACATGCCAAGATTCCAATTCATCCGGATGGTCGGTTCAGGTAAATGTGAGCACAAGTGAGGAGCATAAAGACAATGAGGTGGTGGATGAGTTGTGTGAAGAGATGAGCAAGATTAGTGTCAACAGCAAGACTTCTGAGTTCAGTGGGAAACACACAAGATTTATGTATGACAGTGATGAGGAAACCGAAGGAGAGTTGTTGTTGTCATCATCAAAGGGAAGCATTTGAGGTTTGCGAAAAGAAGATGAATTTGTAATAAGATGTTGATTGCTTTGGTTGTCTTTCTTGTGACACCAATTATTGTTTTGTCTAAGGTTTTGAAGTTGAATTCTTATTGTGTCTAAGGTTTTGATTTGAACATTTGAGAGTTCATCAAAGTTATGTTAACTTTTGTGTTCTTTACAAGCTTGATGTTAGTTTAATCCAAGAAAAGTTTGATAAAAAATCATTGTGAAAAAAGATGCATGTTAATGTCATGTTTGTATGAAAAAAAAAGGATGTGCTTGGCTGTGAAACTCGATTCGTGAATGAACCATGAAACTTGATTAGTTAATGAACTTGAAACTTGACTGAAAGTTTAGTGCTTTCAAATTTTTTTAATTGTTCTTGATTGTAACTTGTAGCACGAAATTGCAATGTCAACAAGAAGTACTCTTCAAAAGAAAAAAGAATGATATATATAAGAAAGTTCTATAAATTTGTCATCAAACTACACTTAGGATCAATTCCGTTCACGTACCTGGGTATACGAGTGGGAGCCAATATGAATCGAGTCGTCAATTGGGAGCCGGTCATGGAGGTTATGCGGTCTCGGCTCTCTAAGTGGAAGGCGAACACTTTATCTATAGGGGGGAGGGTTATTCTTATTAAATCTGTGCTTGAAGCTATGCCAAGTTATTATTTTTCGTTATACAAGGCTCCTATCACAGTGTTGAACCGAATGGAATCGCTTATAAAGAATTTTCTGTGGGGAGGCAATGAGGATGTTAGGAAACTTCACTGGGTAGCTTGGGATACGGTTACTCGGCCAAAGAAGAAGGGTGGGTTGGGTTTGTCGAGATTGTTTCAGTGTAATCGGGCGTTGATATCTAAATGGATTTGGCGATTTCGAACAGATCCTGAATCATTATGGACAAAGGTGGTCACGGCGATACATGGGTCAAATAGAAGTTGGGAGGTGTATCCGATAAAAAAAAATTTGACGAGTGTGTGGTCGAATATTGTTAAAGAAACTACAAGACTTAACAGGAGTGGGTCGAGGTTTAGCGACTTGATAAAATGCGCTGTTAGAAATGGGAAATCGGTTCGGTTTTGGCTTGATATTTGGACTGGAGATCGGGCTTTGAAGGATGGCTTCCCGGCGCTTTTTAGACTGGAGGAGTATAAACAGTGTCTAGTCTCTGAGATTTTAAATACGGATGGTTCGTTGAATATAGTAAATTGGTCGTGGAAGAAAGCCCCGTCTTCAGAAGAGGAGCTACGAGAATTAGTGGATCTTGGTGAGACTCTTCGGCACACCTCGATTAATAGCTGTCAAGACGATTGGCGGTGGAATGGAGATAAAGACGGTTGCTTCTCGGTCTCGGCGGTTAGAAGATGGTTGGGAGATATCTATGAAGAAAATGGAGATGCTAGGTTTGAGTGGTGTAAATGGCTTGTGACCCGTTTAACTTACTCCACATAAAATGAGTCGATTTGGGCTAAACTAACATCAAGCTTGTAATGAGGACCTGTTTTGTAAATATGTAAGGTTTTGGTTGTGTTTGGCTGCCGGTTTGGGCTAGCCTGTTCTAATGAAATTTACAGTTCAAAAAAAAAAATTTATAGTAGTATACCACTCTATAAGATTTTGGTCCACTATATACAAATTTACAACTGTATTTATACGTACTAGCCCAATCACGTCATGCCGACCCTGCAAATAATAGTACCACACTCTTTTAAGGATTCACTAAATAAGATCTTGTAGATAAATATCACACAAGTTTGATGCTTGGGGAGTTATACAAACTGACATATAACACCATTAAGTAATTAGTTGGTATATTAGTTTTCTCCTAACAAACTTCTTAAACCTTTTCAAGTGCACACAAATGCCCTTTACCACTTCAAAACCTTTTCAAGGATTCACTAAATAAGATCTTGTAAATATATCGTTTGAGGATCTTTTCCCAAATGCCCTTTACCACTTCAAAAGTCACACAAAATGACATATAACACCATTAAGTAATTAGTTGGTATATTAGTTTTCTCCTAACAAACTTCATTTGAATGTTTAGAAATATTGGCATCTACTAATCTATATACTAACGTCAGGAAATAAGTTTGAAGCCTTTGAGTTGTTAGTTTAACACATTTTGACTCGTTATAAAACATCTTAAACCTTTTCAAGTGCACACAAACCACCCTAACCAGATTATAATAAGTGTAAATGATCTATTGCACCAATCGTTGCCAATTAATCTAGCCAAAAGCCCAAAACACCCATATGATTTTTTTTTTTTTTTTTGGTAATTTTGGCATAAAACACCATTCTTACCAATTTTTTTAATTTTTTTTTTTACCATTTTCAATGCTTTAATCAAATTTTATGATCTAAACCAGTGTTATAAAAGTCGGATTCCAAGGCCTTATACTCGGCGAGTACTCGGTCCTCGGAACCCCTCCGAGGCGATTTCTCCTAGTCGGACTCAATTAGTCGTCGGCGGTCAAACTCGGTCAACGTTGGAGAGTAGTCGATCTAGTCAGGACTAGTCGAGCCTAGTCGGCCTAGTCGGTCAGCCTCGTTTGTTAACTTTTCGGAGAGTAGTCGGGACTAGTCGGGCATAGTCGGCCTAGTCGGTCAACCTCATTTGTTGACTTTTCAGAGAGTAGTCAGAGAGTAGTCTGTCAAGTCATGACTAGTCGGCCTAGTCGGTCAACCTCGTTTATTGAATTTTATATTATGCTTATTTTGACATGGATTATGCTTATTTTGACTTGAATTATGCTTATTTTGACATGTATATAATGTCCAATAATTAATTTTCTTTATATTTACTATGTCCGAGTACTCCCCGGCCCCGGGTATTCCCCGAATACTCCGAGTACACCCAACTCCCCCGTTGGCCGACTAGGGTCCGCCTAGCGACTTTTGCAACACTAATCTAAACACCTTTCAATAGTTATTCTAGCTCATATACATCAAATAGTATTGATTAAAACATCATTTTTCATTCAATCACCATCTAATAAACATCAGTCGGTAATGATCAAAACATCATTTTTGTTAACAAACATGATAGGAAGATCGAACACAGAACAAACACAAGAAATAGCGACAAAACCAGGTGACAATCTTATTAAACCAACCCAAATATTTGCCCCCCAATACCAACTGATCTTACAAATTGTAAGATCATTAAACAATACAAAAATACAGATAGAATCAAGATGATCATCCACTAATGATCATCAACAACAGAAGATCAGTCTCTCTATAAACACAGATAAGAGACTACAACAAGATCTTCAACAGACTAACAACTATAAAAAACCTTAATATTACAGAGAGAAAGTGAAAGTATGTGCGAGAGAATGAATGGGCCCTCAGATCAAACAGAGAGCTTTTATATGCTCGCCACACCATATTTACATCCAAGTCCAAAAGAATGTCAAGAGATGATCGAAGTCTCTGAATATTTCCACAAAAGCCCCTATACTCTCACCTGATAACATACTGAGCAACAACAATAACAACCAAGATAACAATAAGCCTGGCCCATATATAATATTTCCACAAAAGCCCCTATACTCTCACCTGATAACATACTGAGCAACAACAATAACAACCAAGATAACAATAAGCCTGGCCCATATATAATAACACAATGAGCCCAATACACCTAATACACGAGCCCAACAAGTATAAGCCAAAAGTCCAAATGAATGAACAATCAAATACACTTAACATATTTCAACAATTTTTCATACAATCATCATTTAATATACATCAGTCAGTAATGATCAAAACATCATTTTTCATAAAATCACCATTTTAGGCAAAATTACATTATTTTAACCAAGAACACCCTTCATTTCTTGAGTTTACTACCATATATCATCAGTAATTGCATTCTAATCAGTTCTATACTGTTATCAATTGATGATCAGAGAAATTGATAATCAGAGAAAAACATTTTTTTGTATTGATTGTTGTGTAATTATTACAAAGAACCAGAACAACATTTATAGTAAATTACAAGGAAATATTAAGTTGAGCATTAATGACCCTTATTGATTGAGCCTTAATTTGTAGAGGATGATGGAGTTGATTGAGCATTAATAACAGACCCCACAATGTTTATTCTTTTTAACACTCCCCCTCAAGTTGAATAGTGGGGTCTCCAATGTTCAACTTGACCAAACACTCGTTGAAGATTTTTCCATTCACAGCTTTTGTTAATATGTCTGCTAGTTGGTCTTCTGATCGGACAAATGGAAGCTTAATGATCTTAGCCTCCAATTTTTCCTTAATGAAGTGTCTGTCTACTTCTACATGTTTTGTTCGATCATGTTGCACTGGATTCTCTGAGATCTGAATTGCTGCTTTGTTGTCACACATAATCCTGCTAGAGTCTGTTGGAGGGAAACCAAGTTCGGTTAAGAGTTTTTGTATCCATAAAACTTCTGCCAAGCCCCGAGCTATCCCTCTGAACTCTGCCTCTGCACTTGAAAGGGCAACTACCTTCTGTTTTTTGCTTCTCCATGTAACAAGGTTTCCACCAACTAAAGTGAAGTATCCTGATGTTGATCTTCGATCTGCTTTATCTCCTGCCCAATCCGCATCAGTATATGCTTGGATCTCTAAGTTCCCGTTTGATTTAAATAATACTCCATGGCCGGCTGTTCCTTTGAGGTACCTGAGAATTCTCCAAATAGCTTCCATGTGGGAAACTTGGGGTTGATGCATGAATTGGCTTACCACCCCTACAGCGTATGCTATATCTGGACGGGTGTGTGAGAGATATATCAATTTTCCCACCATCCGTTGATATCTTTCTTTGTCTGCTGCTTTTGCTCCTTCCTCTATATGAAGTTTATGATTCACCGCCATAGGAGTATCCGTTGGTTTACAATCGATCATTCCTGTCTCTGCCAATAGATCAAGGATATATTTCTTTTGGGAAATGAAGATTCCCTGTTTAGATCTTAAAACTTCAATTCCAAGAAAATACTTAAGTCTGCCCAAGTCTTTCATCTCGAATTCTGTGAACAAATTTCCCTTTAGCCTTTTCATTTCTTCTTCATCATTTCCTGTGATTATCATATCATCAACATAAATAATTAAACAAGTTATGAGTTTGTCTCTCCGTTTAAGAAACAAAGTATGATCTGAGTTGCTTTGTTTGAAGCCATATCTCTTCATGGCTAGGGTGAACCTCCCGAACCATGCACGAGGGGATTGTTTCAATCCATACAGAGATTTTTTTAGACGGCAAACTTCTCCAGTTTTAAAGTTTTCTGTGAACCCAGGTGGAGCTTCCATGTAAACTTCTTCCTTTAGCTCTCCATGAAGGAATGCATTTTTAACATCAAATTGATGAAGTGGCCATCCTTTATTTGCAGCTATTGAGAAAAGCACTCTAATTGTGTCGATCTTGGCAACTGGAGAGAAAGCCTCAGAGTAATCAATACCATAGGTCTGAGTGTAGCCTTTAGCTACTAACCGGGCCTTATATCTTTCAATAGTGCCGTCTGGCTTATGCTTAACAGTAAAGACCCAGCGACATCCTACTAGTCTTTTTCCTGATGGAAGAACACACTTTTCCCATGTATCACTTTTCTTCAATGCATCCATCTCTGTTTTCATTGCTTCTTTCCAATTCTCTGATTTTAAAGCCTGCTCGACAGTGGTTGGAGGTTCTTCAGAATATAATGAAGAGATAAATGCCTTAGCTTCTTTTGATAAGTTTCCTTTGGCGATGTTTGCCATCGGATACTTGGAACTTCGAGTCTCTTTTTCTGGTGAGTATCTTTTTGGAGGAACCCCTCTGTTCGATCTTGGTGGAAGAACATATATTTCTGGTGTTTCTTCTTGTATTGATTGTTCCTGCAAAGGCTCAATTTGCTCGATGGTGGTCTCATTATTAGAGGCAATAGTATTTTTAACAAACTCGATATGATCAGGAAGGTCAGAAGAATGAGAAGGTTGAGTATCATCTACCTCAGACGTCAGGTTGGGAGGAGCATCTTGGGTAGCACTGATATTGGGGTCCTCAGATTGTCTGGATGGTTGGAGTGACTCATCTTGGGTACTGTGATTAACTTCTTCAGATGATGGCATCCATTTTAACCAACTCAGTGTGTCATAATCTCTCTCCCCCTGACCACTGTGTTTGGTATAAAAATATTGGGTTTCAAGAAAGTCACAATTCATGGTGGTAAACATATGACGTCTATTTGGGTTGTAACATCGATATCCTTTTTGATTGACTCCATACCCTAGGAAGACACATTTTTCGGCACAAGGTCCAAGTTTGTCGCGTTCAGTTTTGGGGATATGAACAAATACGGAACAACCAAAGACACGCGGTTTTAGGGTGAGAGTTGGAGGGATATTGGTAAACTTTGACAGGGTTTGAAGAGGAGTTTTGAGTTTAAGAGCATAGGTTGGAAGGCGATTAATGAGGTAAGTAGCTGTGGCAACAGCCTCAGGCCAGAATGATTTAGGAACTTGGGATTCAATTAAGAGAGCTCGGGTTATTTCTAGGAGGATACGGTTTTTTCTTTCAACAACACCATTTTGTTCGGGAGTATGTGCACATGAAGTTTGATGAATCATTCCTTTTTCTTGAAAAAAATGTTTCATGGAATTATTCACAAATTCACTCCCATTGTCTGATCGTAAAATTTGGATGGATTTTTTGAATTGTGTTTGGATCATGGCATAAAACCAAGTGAACTTTTCGAACACTTCAGATTTATGCCTCAAAAAATAGATCCAAGTCATACGGGTACAATCATCCACAAAGAGTAGAAAATACCTAAAGTTTTGTCCTCCAATTATAGGAGCCGGACCCCATACATCCGAGTGAATTAATGAGAAAGGTGAATCCACTTTTGTGTTGTTTGGTTTGAAAGTTGATCGATGGCTTTTAGCAAGCACACAAGTTTCACAATTTATTGGTTTATTTGAAGGAAAAAGTTTAGGGAATAAAAGGTGTAGATAACCAGTGGACGGATGTCCGAGACGCCTATGCCACAACCAAGCTTCCCGTCTTAAAGTTCCATGAGCAAGCATCACAGTACCTTGTTGAGTCACTGCATCCACGTAATACAATCCTTGACGCTCAGTGCCACGTCCAATGATCACTCCCGTCCTGATATCCTGTAAAATGCAGAAAGTGGGATGCATCAGTACCGTACAATTGAGTTCTTTTGTCACATGGCTTATTGATAATAACTTGTGTGATAATGAGGGAACATAAAGACAATTAGATAGTTTCAAAGTTGGTGAGATCCCAATGGTTCCCCCTCTTTTTACATCCATTATCCCTGCATTCGCCGTTTGGATGTGGTTTTTTCTTGGGTTAGAAAATGAGCTGAAGTCTGATAAGTCGTACGTCATGGTGTCAGTTGCCCCGCTATCGAATATCCATTGTTTATCTTGTTTTTTATACCAAGTTTGAGCCATATCGGCCCTTCCAACATATTTATGGGCTGTTTTGCACTTTCTAAAACTTTCTTCAAGGAAAGGATTAAATGTTGCTGTATATGATATTTTCATTTCTTGATCTATGGATTCCATCAAAAAAGATTTAAGGGTGCTTTATCTTCCACCCACATAAAAAAAGATTTAATGGTGGCTATTGAGAAAAAAGCACAAAGCACCCACCAAAAAAATATCATATACATCTAAGTGGCCATTGAGAAAAGCACCACC
The DNA here is from genome assembly GCA_030545235.1 of Helianthus tuberosus. Taxonomy (NCBI): domain Eukaryota; kingdom Viridiplantae; phylum Streptophyta; class Magnoliopsida; order Asterales; family Asteraceae; genus Helianthus; species Helianthus tuberosus. The sequence continues at coordinate 145,457,107 of CM060399.1, forward strand.
CTTTATTTGACCGTAAAGATTGATATCTATTGCCAACAAATATAGCACCAAAGCTTGAATGGATAAAGATTGATATTCAAAGTTGGTGGCGGCTTATCCATTCAAGAAATGAAAATAGTGCTTTATCAATGTCAAGCTTTGGTGGTTGTGGTTTTGGTGTGGTGGTGTGCGGCGCCGGGTTGTTCAGATCTGCGATTTGGTTGTTGAATCAGGAATCGGAGAATCTAAAAACGGTTGTGATGATGGCGGTGTATGCGAGGAAGCTTGACAGGGCGGAGCAGCCTGCGGCGATTGAGAGAGTGGCGACGGAGGTGAGGCGGTTGATTGCTTCGTAACGTGATTTGTGTGAACAACGAACACCAGTTATCTTCTATGAAGTTGGATTTTTCAGAATCGATTGAACAGGTTTTTTTTTATTATTATTTTGATTTGGTTGGGATTTTTGGTTTGAGATAGGTTGTAGATGATGAGCAAAGTGTTTCCAAGGATCAGAAACACCGCTCTGATACCATGTTATCAATTGATGATCAGAGAAATTGATAATCAGAGAAAAACATTTTTTTGTATTGATTGTTGTGTAATTATTACAAAGAACCAGAACAACATTTATAGTAAATTACAAGGAAATATTAAGTTGAGCATTAATGACCCTTATTGATTGAGCCTTAATTTGTAGAGGATGATGGAGTTGATTGAGCATTAATAACTGACCCCACAATGTTTATTCTTTTTAACATATACGTCATATATGGATTGTCTACACATGTAGATGCAATGAATAACACATTCTTGCCTTTGGTTGGACTTGCGAAGAATAACACGTATTCTGGAAAAATGATCAAGAAAAGTTCAAAGATCTTCAAGATTTTCGAGAGAAAAAGATGGAGAGAAATTCGAAACAGTGATGAAAACTAATGAGACCTCCCCTATTTATACCTATCGCGTTTAATGCGATGGGCAAACGTGCAGACCGCAATGCGCAGGAGGGCGAATAAGGAAACTCCACGTCAGACGGGAAAACCAGAATGACGAAGCAAGTAGGCGCGTAGACGTCGTGTGCCTGAAAAAACCAAAAAGAGATGTCTGATGCTCCATACGTCAAATGTTGTAACAGTGTTAGACGTCACATCAGCCGCCACCAACCCTTATCCTAGAGGAATCTTTTCAAATTTTAGATGCCCACCTACGAAAGGGCATTCGCAAACAAGGAAGGTAAAACACAAGCCCCATCAGAGGCGGATCTCGAACCGCCCAATAATGGCCAATCCTCAATCAAAGAATTACACAACTGTGTACCACCAGTGGGTTATCACCCACAAAGCACCATTTACGGAAAAAAAAAAGTCAACTAGTTCAGAATTCTACCCGCTCATTCGCAAGCACTTGAAGAGATATGGTTTTGGACCCCCCGCGTGACCATATTAAACCCTAGCGAACCCATGACTAAATTCGTCTAAACCCAAAAATAGCCAACTGGGTTGTAATAAACCAACCGCAAGTGATTCCCGCGGTGTGGTACTATTCCAACACGAAGGAGACAAATAGCACAAGGTGAAAGTGACTTGTAACTAATCACTGTTCGCTAGGCGCTGTACTGGGTGATCTCCACTAAATGCCATTGTGCAGGGAACAAGAGGTACAACCAAAAGCGACGTGTTGCCAATCACAAGACGTAGTCCACTTATCCTTAAACCTCTACTAACGGCTTCCAATAAACGGGACAACAAGTACACCCAGAAAGCGATGTGTGGCCAATCAGGGTCCGAGGACGTACTCCCACCTCTGCGGGCACTAACTATCACGAGAGAGGGGACTAAATGGATATTTTTATATTGTATTTTAATAATAATGATAAATGTAATTTTGATTTGAATTTAATGTTTTTTAACGAAGTTCTCGCATTTATCACAAAATATATCTATACTATACTACTATATTAAAGAAACTGGGTTTTCTACTCTTTTGGTCATTTTACATTGTATACACATTTTGAAGCAACATGTACAAGAAAACCAAGCTATTTTAGAGGGTGTAAACTTGCTCATTGTCTAAAAATTTAAGACAGTTTAGGGGCATTTTAGGGATTTTAGCACCCTCCTCTCCCCATCCGTACCAGTTAAGAGGCCAGGCCACGTTCTTCTTTTCAACTTACCTACGCCCTAATCAATTCATGCTATTGAATGCCTTAATTAACCATCTTCAATGCAAGATCAACAATCGTTCCATCAATTTCCTACACCCTAATTGATTCATGTTATAAAGGAGGTGAGATGTGAGAGTAGGGGAGAATTCCACAACTGAAGTTTTCGGCATCGTCATCGCCACCCTCACTGCCACAATCTGACGCGATGGCTGTTTGGAGGCGAGATTATTCAACACCGCCGGCGACGGTGGGTTCCTAGCCAGGCTCTGACTATGTCGATGCAAATGGTTATAGCGGCTGACGGCGAGGAAGGTTGTTTAGGATTTCGATCTCCGAATACGAATACAGTTATACAGATGTTGATATTTGGCAGTGAGAAATACCTGAAGAAAAGCAAGCAGCAACAACGTTTTTTTCCTTGACATTTTGGGTCTTCTCTCCACAAGTAACAAGGTAATTTCAAAGATGTTTTTTTTGGTGTGAAATCCCCTTAATCTAATATGCATGCCACCTGTTTGATGAAAGTCCTCAATGAATAAATAGTCTCATATACCATTGTCGTGTTTCCATGGATGATTTTGTGTTTAAATATGAGTGCGTATAACCCGAATTATGGAATGTAGGATTTGTTCAAGGATACGAGGGTGAAGGCGATGACAGTGGGTTGCATTGATACATCTGATTTTTTTTTTTTTGGTGGATTTGATGAATTTGGCATAGATTCGACACTTGAAGCTACTGTATTTTGGGTTATTGAACCGACTAACATCAAGGGTGTGTTTTTTTCTTGGTTTCCCTAATTTTGGTATTTACTGTTTATGTTGCCATGAGTTTATTGCATTGTCATTTTGGAATATCTGATTACTTTGATAAATACGCTACAGAAAAGGAGGATCTGGTTAGATCACTTGAAAGATCGAGCTTAACAATCTTGATTTCGGCGTCATACTCTTAAACACGGAGCCAGACTATAATCTTGTAATCTTGAGTCCACATATGACAACAAGATATTTCAGCGAGTGGTATGACACTTATTACTGTTCTATATATCTAATCAACCGATGTAGTTTAACAATTTCTACATTTTTTTTGTCAGCTGTGATTTCATTCTACTTATTGTTGATAATTTTATTGTAGGTAAGGGTTTCCAGTATATTACACAAGCCGTCACCAAATATAACATAAAGACACTGACCTAGAGGCATCCCCTCACTGGATTTATGTATTTCTTTCTACACATAAGGCCTATGAGTTCCTTCCTGAGTCTGGCAAGGTCTGATATGATTATTGATTTTTCTAATAAAGGAATGGTGATTCCAACAACAAGGCTGTGGGTGGCTGGAGCTTTTTGTTGCTATTGTTGAAGCCTCCTTTAGTTCCTGGATTACGGGTATGTTTTAGATGCTATTTTCAACAAAGATTTTTTAAGGTTTTCATATTGTTTGTATAAATTATATAATAAACATACTTCTTTTATATGACAAGAATACACTATGTGAGTGGCTATAGTCTTTGTTTCAATTTGTGTTGCAGGGGAAAACTAAGGAGCTAGGATAATGATGTAAACTGTACTGTATATGGTGATAATTGGTCAACTTTGTTTTCATATTTTGCACCTACACACATATTTTTCTCATTGATGTTCTCTGTGTTTCTTAAAGTAAATCACTCGGGTTTGAACCCCGGTGTGAGATTTTTTTCTGTTTGGGCCAGCTCATGGTGTTAGGAAATAATCGGGCCGCAGAAGAACTAATAGGTTTTTATGATCTGAAACCAAGAAAATGACTGGTTCTGATATTTAGATTCTGCGCAGAGATTATCTTCCACAGTTTGAATCAGTTATTTAATGATAAACTTGTACAGGTTCGTTGTTATATTCGCATCCACCCTAATTCCAGCTACATCTACACCTCTAAGTTTATTTGGAATTGCTATAATATTTATATTTCTTAGTGTGTCTGGATATGTTATATGAAATCATCATATGATTGCTTTTATTTGAAGTTATAAAATTCAGTTTCATTGTTCAGATAAGTGATTTGATTTGTAATTATCTTGAAACTTTCACTTCTACGGCCAGCTTAGTTTTCCGATAGCGTAGCATGATATATTCTTAATTGTTCTCAGGTCATGGACAAGCTCGGATCAAGTCTTTGGGATGTTTGGAGTTTATTAGGCCAATCGTAAGATGAAGAAAATTTTGATGCCATTGTTGTGCATAATGTTTTCTTTTCGTTAATTATTTTCTTCTGCAGGATGACACCAAACACGACAGCTTGTGCATTGAAAGCTTTGTTGTGGTTTTTGTTTTAGGATATAAAGTATCAGATCAGGTTTGTTAGATCTGTATGTTGCTATATTTTGGTAAATGAAGTTGAATTTGTATGCATTTGAGTGAACACATCACTTTTAAATGAATTTGTTTATTATAAGAAAATAATTACTCTTCCTCCCAAACTATGCCTTTCGATAAAGTCATGTGTAGTATGATCATTATAAATAAGTATGCGTGAACCATTAAAAGAATAACCGTTTTATCATGGACTATTATTCGTTAGAATCAACTTGAAACATGTTTTAAGCAGTCTTCAAACTTTTTACATTTTTGGCAACTTGAAATGAGTCAAGCAGTGGTTCGGAAGTAGTATGGGGTTTTATAATGTAGCAAAATCTTGCTGAATTCATATCGGGTTTTAAGGGTATTTCGCTAAATCTTGATGCAGGTTGAACTGGGTATATGCTAAGCAAAACTATGGCATAAGCTGGAATTAGCACTATGGCTTATGGAGTTGCAAAGGGTAATGCTTATATCATACAGGTACTCGATTCAGTTCTGTCAATGGGTGGGTTGGTAAGGTGGTGTTTGTTTTTTTTGGCCAGAAGCACTTCTGGCCACTTATGTCTGCGTCGCGCAGACGCGGGCAGACGTTTCATGTCTGCAACTTGTTTGTTTTCTCGCAGACCTTTCATTAAAAAAGGTCTGCGAGACCTCTTCTTGGCACAGACATTGACCCAAGTCTTCTTGGCACAGACCTTTACCTCTTCTCACCTCTTCTTCCACACCTCCACCCCCACATCCCCGCCACCACCTCCACCACCACATCTCCGCCACCACCGCCACCCCCACGTTCACCCATCTCCTCCACCCGACACCCCCAATCACCTCCACCATCAAAATCGCCGTCATCATCTGTTATCATCATCATCATCATCGAACATCATCGTCTTCATCTTCGTCGATCATCATCATCATCTCATCAACATCTTCATCGATCATCATCATCACCGCCGTCTCTCTCTCCTCGTACTCTCTCTCTCTGGATCTCTCTCTCTCTCTGTTTCAGAAACCCCCAAATCGATCGGTGAAATTAGGGTTTCGGTGGAGGTGGTTGACGGCGGCTGAAGTGGTGGCGGTGGTGCTTGGTGGTTGCGACGGGGTTGGTGGGGGAGGAAGGAGGTTGGTGAGGCAGATGGTGGTGGCGGTGGTGCTTGGTGAGGCAGATGGTTGTGGCGGTGGTGATGCAGAGAGAGAGAACAAGAGGTTTGTGTGTGTAAAGTGTGTGTTTGTGTGTGTTGAGAAGATCTTTTGTAGAATAAAAAAAACAAACCCTCTTCTCCTTGCAGACTGCAGACCTTTGGTCCACCTCTTCTCCTGCAGATGTGGTCCGCAGACTGCAGACCTTTTACCTCTTCAAAAACAAACACCACCTAAGTAAATGTGCTAAGATGTGTTAGGTTTGGTCAGGTCGGGTCGAGTTGACCTCAATTAGGGAGTGTCAAAGCAGGTACTTAATTAGGGCATTTCAGATTTGGCTTGAATTGTTGGGTCATTTCTTGTTACGGATTACTCATGGTAAATCAGTACCCTCCTCCCCCGGCCCTCATTTCATAATTTTACAAAAAAAAAATGCTATTTACATATAGAGTTGGATATGGTATTAGAGAATGATTGCTGGTGATCTGCAAAATATGGTGGTACTAAAAAGTTGTAAAACACTTTATTGGTGATCTGCAAAATATAGGTAAGGTGTAGAAAGATGGAAAGGTTAAGTGATAGTTCTGCTACAATGATTGTACGTGACGCGTTTAAATCTGTACAGTTGAAGACATATTCGCACATTTCTGTTTTTAAGCTCATGTTTCCTAGGCTTACTTTCTTACGTCTGTGCAGTGCCCGATTTGAGAGGAGATCGGGTTTCTACTCCCATCATTGACCAGGTACATGCGTTTATAGTGCTCGATGTTGGTGAGTTCTTTAACTTTTGCATTGGCTCATTTCAATATGCAGAGAATGTTACGACTTGTGTTTCTTGGGATGGTAATGGGCACGGTTTATGCGTAGTCAAGAAACTTACCGTCATACATGCTCTTACACAGGATTTGGAATGCCTTTGTGATCATAGATCTTATGACGTAGTTTTCCTCTTACGTCTCATTTTGCCACGTATTTTTCTACTTTTGTACAAAAATAATGTTTGGGATTAATAATTGATATGTATTTTTTTATTTCAGTACAGAGGATAAGATCATCGTCTGGTAGCATTAGAACTAAACCAGATTGTCTCTAGGTTAGTTTGATATAAAAATATTGTCATTTGTTTATTGATCACAATGTAAATTTCCAGCACTATTTCTCAGCTTAATAGTCAAACTATTTATTAGTATTACTCAAAGTTAATTAGTTTTACTGATTTGTTGCCTTCACTAGAATCTTGAATTTGTCTTTTAGCAAGAGAGTGTTTATTTTTTGTTTTTGAAGGCTCGCATAAACTTAGCACAATGGTTCAACAACCTTTGAAGTCAAAACATTTTTACCTGCAAAGCCCTTTTTTATTGAGAAATTTAGCAAATTGCAGTTACAAAATGAGTTTTGGAGAAAAATGGTTCAAGTTAAACTTAAAGTGGACGAGTCTTTCATATCTACCCGTGAAACCGAACTTTGGTTTAAGACATGACAATCCATGAAATCTTGATTGTCTACAAACTTAAAGTTAGTAGGGGTGGGCCAATTATGTGTAGAGACAAGTCGTCCTCTTGAAAAAGAATTACTATAATTTTTAAGCAAAAATCTCAATTACCCCCTTAAAAGTTTGATTAATCCCTCTATTGTCCCCAATCCGTCCTAATAAATTGGTTAAGCTCCCCAATTGTCCCCATTGAAAAATAACACTGGATGTTAGTAAGGTTTTCTGCGCATTCTTGTCGTTCAACGGTTTTCATGTTAGTATTTAGATTCCAAAAGTCACGGTCATTTAGAAACTAGGGTTTTTATTACTTTATAATGATAGATTACAAACTCACACATGGGGTTCATATGTAACTTTCATGATTCTATTTGATTACTATGTTTATGAATGATATTTCCCATGCGTGTGTTTGTTATTATTTAATTGAGATTTGTAAAACATAAATAGACTAAACCGATGCTATGAATAAGAAAGCTAACAAACGTACTATACAATATATCACGAGAGAATTGATAATCTAACTGAAATGAGTACCGCATTGCAAATTGCTGCCCCCTGCCGCATCGCGCGGGTGTAGCTTACAGAGGCGGACCTAGCAAGGGTGGTGGGTGGGCGGGCGCACCCCTTAAAAAATTGGTTAAACCCCTCATCCGCACCCGTTGAAAATATTATTGAGGCATCTGATGGTCTACAAAAGGCCGAGGTAAATTTTCCTAATTATTCACACTGTTAACATGTTTTAACCATCACAACGGAAAGAAGTATACAGGTTTAAATGTAGTATTAAATTTATCTACACGAACACACACACCTAGGTGTTGTTTAAAACGAATGAAGTTTGATTTGTTTTTGTAACTTTTTTGTCCCACATTGCAGAACTCAAGGCCCATCTTCCCTTTCATGTGCAACTATCAATTCTTTGTTTATACTCAATTGCTATATTAGTGGTGTTAACAAATTGGTTTTAAAAATAAACTGTGTGAACTCGTTGGGCAACTTGCAGTAAATACCCGCGGCAACGCGCGGGCCTTCCCACTAGTAAGTTGTTAAGATAACTCTCTCCTTTATACGTGTGTGTGGGGGTGTTACATCATATAGTTATCACATGTTGGTCTTTTTTCAGATATTTCGTTTTTTAAACATTCTTTAAGCTACCCAAATATGATGTCTATGTCCAAAGTTACCAAAAAGCTTGGTTTTTACGAATAAAAACAAAAAAGGATAACCAGGGAAAGAATATTACTCTATGTTATCACGTTTTGTTCATTTTCGTTATCTTTCTTGAAAACAAAAACATCACCATACGTATTTTTATATTATATATGGTATATCTTACATGAAATATTTATTAATTGTCTATTTAAAATAGCACTATCATATTAGTGCATCCCTTTCATTAAGTTTTCTTTGTGGGTTGACGATTATAAATTGTATAATGGACAAGATGGCATGGAAAAAAAAAAAAAATTTGGTGATATACATTAAGCTAACCGCTTTACTGGTATAACTTAATGATATTAAAACAAAATATATCATAGTTGATATCATTATATGAATTTAGATCTGGTATAACTTAATGATATTAAAACAAAATATATCATAGCTGATATCATTATATGAATTTAGATATGTAACTAATAGCTATTTTATATTAATCTATATCTATATCTATATCTATATATCTATATACTATATATAAGCATTTCCCATGTCTAAAATAGTAATTTAAACCTAACTTTTTAAGATGGCATACCAAAAGCTAGAACAAATTCCTATATTTTTACAACTTTCTTCCTTTTCTACCCTTATATACAAGTTTTGAAGCAACATTTACAAGATACTGGAAGCCAATACAATAGAGATTTAATTTTTCATCACCTCTCCCAAATATGCCCCCATTCAATGTCTTCATCGAACAAAATATGTGAAATTGATGACGCAGATGTAACTGTGGAAACAATTAATACTGAAATCAATACGAGATTGAAAGCTTCACCTGCGTCGCTTCAAATTACCCTACCCCCTCCATTTACCGGCAATTGAATCCCCCTATCCCTATCAATTGAAGCCACTTTAAGCCTATTTTTGTGTGTTGTACCATTCGTCCTTCAAGCAATTGGCGTTTCGAAGCAATATCGATTTGGAATCAGGCTCTGGAGGAAGAAATTTAGATTATTTTGCAGTTGTGATTTGATATGCAGAAGCATTTGCCAGGTAATTTTCGTTTCATTATTTGTTGTTTTTGAGTTGCAATCTGGTCGAATCTTTATTTTCTTTTCGGTAACCGTTCCTCAGATGCATGTAAAAGGAGTGCAAACTTGAAGTATATACTTGTTCCTTCGTTTTCTATGATTCTATTTCCATCATTATTAGTGAATAGTCCTAATTGTTCTACATTCGTACCCTGTATTTTCTGAACCAAACACTAAATGAATCTAAATTCCTATCTTAGTTTTTTGTTTGCAGTTTTTCTTATAATGTTCATGTTGTTATACATCTGTATAAATGAAATATTTTTTTATGTTTTTTGAGGAAGCATATGGAGTGTTAGTTAGGTGTTGGTTGCATTGATATCTCTTGGTAATAATTCTTAATATAAATTGGTTATGCAGGTCGAGGAGTTTTATTCTTTTGATCTTGATTCGCTAAACTGGATTAGGTTAATCTTTAACAAATGATCTTCGGTGCAATTTATCTTTATTATTTCATTGTTTTGTCGTTAGTTATTCATCGTTTAATCTTTTCTTATTAATAGTTTGTTTGTGTCATTTCTTTTTGCGATGCGATGAACCTTAACTTTTGCGTTACAGGGATCTTTTGTAACCAGCTTTATTGATTGGTTCTCACGCTTACTGGTAAGAAAATCACTAAATTATAGAGCATGCTAATTTGTGCTTCCTTTTAGCAATAGTTTGTTGAACATAAATATTCGAGTACTGATTATTGTGCGCGCGCTATTTTGGCCTTATGAAAACAGAGTAAATTAGTACTTTTGTGGGTGTGATTCCACCAGGTATTTGTTCAGGGGGGAGTTGAGTAGGTTAATGCTGTTTTCAAATTATTTTTTGGGTGGGCTTTCGTCTATCTCGAATTGTTCCTCACTTTTTCGAATTCGACTTGAAGATAATTTGTTTTCAGGTGATACTGATTTGGATTTTAGGATTCTTAGTGATATTTCTTATGTTGATTTATCTGGAAATAGGTTTACTGGTGGGATTCCTTATGATATATTTCATGCTTTAAGTCTTGAGCATTTTAGCGTGTCAAATAATCCGAATCTAGGAGGAATACTTCCCGAAAAAGCATGGTCATTGCCGGTTCTTCGCAATTTTTCGGCCTCATCGTGTAATATTTCTGGGAATTTCCCTGAGTTTCCGTTCTGTAAGTCGTTATCGTTTATGGTTGGTATTTGCTATAATTATTTAACATCATTTTCAACCCCTTTTGTTGATCTGCACTTGATTACGGTTTACAAGATCACTGGAATATATAATTTATGCTTGGTGTTTGGTACGATTCTCTAAAATCAATGGTTTTTGATTTGATCTTGTGAGGTTTGATGATAAAAGACAATCAATAAGAGGCAATGATGACTAAATTTGATTTGATCGGGTTTCAGATTCACCGCATTTGGCGTGGCAGATTCAGAAGATGGTAACTGCAAGATATGTCTTTCATACTGCAGTTGCAACCTTTGTTGCGGCTAGGGTGGTGTAAGTGTGTTTATGTGATGGTAAAATAAATATGACCCTTAATGTTTTGCAATAAAATTATCTTTGATATCATATGGCTATTGCTGTTTGAATCTTTCATTTAGGAGCTATCTGTTTTACTTTGTATTAGTGGTTGATAATTCTGATGCAGAAAGAACTTACACCCACCTCAATTCATGTTTTATTTTTTCATCTTTTGTTTTTATACCATCAATGCGCCTTTCGCCTTTAACAACACATTTTGCTGAAGAGCGAGGGTTTTGATGTTTGTTTGTTTGTTTAGAATAGGTACCCATGTCAAGCTCCCTGGTCCTTTCTTGAAAGAACCAAATGTATACGGATTTCACACCTCTTACAATAAGATGATACGGTTCATATGAACTAGGAGGCGTTTACAATAGGACGATACGGTTTGTGCAAAGATTCTGAAATTTTGAAGATACCTACTGGTTAAATATATAGTTGCAGCATTAAAATGATGATTGTACAGGCTTTGTGAGGCTTCAAAGAGTATTAACAAGTAAAAATGTGAAGCGACTAATGGTGACTGCCATGAAGCAGATGCAGCTGTTGGTTAGAGTCCAAACACAAATTCAGTCACGTAGAATCCAAATGTCAAAGAATCAAGCACAAGAACAATCATCATAAGAAGTAAGATATAATTTCTTGGCCTTCTTTCTAAAATACATCGCTTTTTGTTTTAACATAAGATATATTCGCAGTCAAAAAATTCCTAACAAAAACAGCCATTTAATAAGCACCAAAGAGATTACAAACTAGAAAAAAAAGCAAAATTGTCGATCACATTAACTATTTATTAAAAGTCTTTAAGAGATTGACAATTGGTTTGTAGGTCAATATAATCCAATAATCCAACTATAACGACCAGTTCAGAATGGCCATTTTTAACCGAATATAAAAATAACAAGATTATCGTCGCTCCATCCCAAGTTTTTTAACCCGAGTAATAAAAATAGGTTTTTGGTGACCCACGATTATGTTGGAGACATAGTTTTGATGCAAAATTTTTAATTATTAATTGATTTTTGTGGTAAATAATAATGCAGCATAGGAAGTTGCTACTGCTTGTGCGTTGGCGCTTGGAGCAGAGTAACTTATTTGCATTATCGATGGGCCAATTTTGGATGAATGGGACCGGTTAATCAGATTTTTGACACTTGAAGATGCTGACATGTTAATACGTAGGCGAGCCAAGCAAAGCGAGATTGCAGGTCTGCTCTTCTCTTCTGCTCCTACACACTAATGGAATAACGAGGATTCCATTTTCCGGTGTCGGTTTCGTCATTACAAGAGTGGTAGGGTTGTTTTCAGAGAGTACAACCGTTACTCCGATTGTTTGGTTGTGATAGAAAAGATGCAAGGGCGGACTAGAGTTCAAGATAGGCGACGAAGCTTGGTGTTTGTGGTCCGATCGGAGGTAGTGTATGGCAAGCGTTGGTGAATCACCCACTGACTTTTTTACTTTTCAAATTGCAGGAATCCAGTTGCACCACAGGTACATCTTCAATGATCAGGCGGTTTCTGATCCCTCACGAAGCCCTTTGCTCAAACCGTGCACGTCGAAGTCCACTCAGTACAAATAGACGGAAGGAAAATCAACTTAGTCGCCACCACCGCTGCCAAGGTATACGATTTTCAGTGTTTTTTAATAGGTTAATTGATTTCACTAATTACGTTTGTGGACATTAATTTTCGATTTAGTTCTTCAGATCCCGTAGATTTGAACTTCTCTATTCTAATGTTTAATTGTAGAAACCAGCAAGATGATTATATATTTGGGATGATTTTGTTTGATCTAGGAGGCTGAACGTCCAAGATCCTTCAGGTTTACATTCAATTTAAGTTCAGCTTCATATATTTTTATTAAGGATTGAAAACAGTTGGGTCGATTAGGATTCCGATATGCATTACGGAACTGGATTGACTCAGTGTAGATTTTGGGTTTGGGTTTTGGCTGAGTGTTGTGGATGCCTTGTTGACTCATCCGGACTGTCTGCACCAGCACCATCATTCGGACCACCTGCACCGTCATCTGTACCGTCTGCACCTGCACCGTCATCCGTACTGTCTGCACCTGCACCAGCACCAGCACCGTCATCCGTACCGTCTGCACCAGCACCATCACCATCATCTGAACCGTCCGCACTGCCTGCACCAGCATTTCGGTTTGTGAGAATCTCGAAACGTTAAATTTCGCTGAAAATAATCTATCCGGTGAGATACCAGTGAAGTTAGGAAGCTTGATGAAGTTGAAGTTTCTTAATCTGTCGTATAACGATCTTTCGGGTTCGATCCCGAACGGAAACACGTTTAAAACGATGAAGTGGAATATATGGAGCCCTGTTTGGCAGAATTCGGGTTTAAAACAATATCTGCAATGGAAACAGGTATGAGGTCCTTTCTTACCTAAAAACCCGATTTTAATAACTATTTTTTTTACTTTAATAGCACCCAACAAACATGATGTGTAATAATCGAAACGGGTCAGTTTGATTGTGTAATTATTTTCTAAAATTATTTATTTTTTAATAAAAAAATTAGTTCATCTAATAGGATTACATACAATGAACGAGAAAAAAATAACCTGTTTCGACCCGTTTATGTCTAAAAACCATACAATGAACGAGTTTCGACACGTTTGACCCATGAACGAGAAAAATATAACCCGTTTCGACCCGTTTATGTTTAAAAAAATAAACAATGAACGAGTTTCGACCGTTTAGGTGAGTTTATGTCTAAAAACTATACGATGAATGATTTTCGACCCGTTTGACCCATTAGAGAAAAAAACAACCCGAATCAGCTCATTCGTAATAATCTATAAATCATTCAACTTTACAGATCTTGAAATCTTAAGTCTACATATTTATATGACAGGTGAATGCAAGGGTCTCATGGATCATGACCTGAAAGATGATGTATTCGGCTTCGGGGAGGTTGTTTTGGAGATTTTGACTAACGGAAGACGAAAAAATGGTGGAATAAGCATTCACAAAACACAAAAAAATGTTAGATTGAAATATTTCGATGTAATTATTAAAAGTTTAGTTGAATGATCCAACAATCACATTCCGATGCCTCGGTAAGCGAAGTTCGACGACCCGTTCCCGTGAATCTCTCTGCCTTTAGTTTAGCATCGGCATACAGGTACCGTTCTATAATCTTTAATAATTTGAATAATTCTGCATTGCAAATAGCATTTTTTTATGGCATACAATGTTTGATACCTTTTTCTTTTTGGGAATAGGTTATGCATCAAGGAAACAAAAAGTTTTTATAATGTTCCTTCAATCTATTTGCTGCAACTTGTACGTTGACATGGTTATTATCAATTTTCGTATGGAAAGAAGAAATTTGCCACAACGACAAGAGTTGTGACCATTGCTTTATAAGCATCCTCACTCTTCCTGGTGTACTTGCATTGTTTAATGAAAAGACCGTTTACGTTCAGAAGCATCCAGATTTTTGCAGGCTCATACGTAGCATCAGGTGTAGATACTAAAGTTTTGACAAATCGAATTGATGAGCTTTCTGAGGTTTGTAGACACACTTGTATGATTTTTTTAGAACTTTGGACCATTGAGGCCGCTTGAGTTGAATATGGTCTATGTATCACAGAATGATAGAGACTGAATTGAATAGAGATGATGAAAGCAAAATCTGTCACTATATTGATAGATTGAAGAAGACAATACAAAATAATAACCACCAAAGTGGCCAGGGCTATGCCCTTCTCAATGCATAAGCATGAGCCTAACAACTTACTAATTTCTCTCCTTACTTTCCCTAATGACTAATGCCTTATTTATATAAGTAGTAATTACACTAACCCTCCCTTCACAATTACAATATACTATTACGTATGCGATTTCTATCATAGAAGCATGACATTTTTTTATTACTACAATTTTTATAGGAGATAGGGTTGGTGTTTAAGTGTTGTAATTTGTGACAAAGATTTGCAGTAGACGTGTTGGATTATTTCTTGAAAATTTTGGAGTAACCTTTATTACTTGTGGTTCTCTTATGTATTCATCCCTCTTCTTTTGTTATCTTATGAAAATAAACCCATATAGGTTTTGACTTTTAAGTGTCTTGAAGATACATGTACAGTGTTTATGTATAAAATTGTGTTAACATAGTTTTTAAGACTTTACATTCATTTTGATTGCAGTGGTTAAGATTAGGCGCATGACCACATAGCCAATAAAGCATACAATTGGTTGACGTCGCAAAGAAGATCAAGATTACAAATGGCTACCTTGGCTTCATGGCCATGTTTCCTTACAAGAAACGCCACTGAAGATGAAGAATCCAACAAAAGATTAAGTTCGAAACCGAAAATAACAAGGTGGCGCCATCGATATCCGAAATGAACAAGGCGGTGCTGCTGACGATTGACGGCGACGAGAAGGGGTTGGAGCTTGAGACACTTTTAAGAGCGTCTGCATATATTTGGGTGCCAACGGTTCGAGTATAATGTAGAAGGCGGTGGACGGATCGGAGTTTGCCGTCCAGCGGATCAAGGAGAGTGGTTGGAGCTATTCAGAGTTTGAGAATCACCAATCTAGGTAATGTGCTCCCGCCGCATCGCGCGGGCACCACACTAGTCTTCTTAAGTAAATAACACAAAAGAACACAAGACCATCATATTAAATAGCCTTGATGTCAAATTTGTTGGCGCAAAGAGAAAATTCACCAAAACTGAGACCAAAACATTGATGGGTTTATTGGAAAAGACTAAAGTAATCAAGTGGGGATAGGAGAAGGGTCATAATCACAATAAAAATACAATTGAAATTGAGTGGGGCTCGTCCAAATCTAGCAACATTTGATCTGTCAATACATGGTGTCATCCGTATATGTCATATATATAAGGTGGGGTTTTAGAGTAAACACTAGTGTATTTGTGTGCAGGGGCGAAGGATAAGAGGGGCGGGGAGGGGGCGCCCGCCCCCCCGAATTTTTCGCTTAGTAGTGTCATATATGTAGTTTTCGTATAGAAATTTGTGGGTATATACGTTTTCGCCCCCCCGGTTCTATAGAATTTTTTGGGTATATACGTTTTCGCCCCCCCGGCCGAAAAATTCAAGCTTCGCCACTGTTTGTGTGTATATATATATATATAGGATTAAGTTCAAGTGTGAACACTAGTGTAGTTTGTGAACTGAGTGAACTAATCCTGGTCATACATATATATAGATTAATGGTCAGGATTTGATGATGAAATACACTAGTGTATTTTACGATTTGATGATGAAATCCTAGGCATCCACGTGTGTAAATCAATGGCCAAGATTTGTTCACTCAATTCGCAAATACATTAGTGTTCACTATAGAACCCCACCCTATATATATATATATATATATATATATATAACGTGGGTTTCTAGAGTAAACACTAGTGTTGGTGCATATTTCGTACGTCTGCCATTGTACGAATAGTTAGATAAAGCGTGTGTTGAATATTGTATAGAATAGGTTTAGTTGGACACGGTTTTGTAATTGTCAAAGCCAATCCGATCGGATGACACATAGTGTGTGAGTTGTCTATAAATAGAGGGCTCGGGCTCTCATTTGGACAGGCTTTTGGTTCCCAGAGGGGAAATGTTGTCCAACTGGTCTCGTGGTGCTGTAAACGTTGAATAATCAATAGAGACCAGATTGAAATTGACTAATCGGTGTCGTATTCTGTTTCTACTCCTTCTTAGTCGTAATAAACGCACCGAACACGTCGTTTCGGGACCGAAGGTCCGTCGAACTTACCGGATCCTGGAATCAGCAACTAGTGTATTTGTCAATTAATTAAACAAATAATGGTCATTGATTTACATAAACAAATCGTGAAATACACTAGTGTATTTTCAACATCAAATCCTTATCAAATCCTAACCATTGATTTACACTTGTGTATTGATAATCAAAGACTATGATTAATTCACACAGTTCACTATCAAGGGTTTGTTCTGTAACACCCCGTGTTTTCACAAGTCAAGTCAAAGTCAAGGTTTAAGTCAACGACCGATTTCGCGCAACTTGACCTGCAGGAATTTCTTTATTTAATCCGTATTATGTGGAGTAAGTGTTGTTAATGACAATAATCGAGGTGTATTCAATCGACCTACGACTGTGAACTATAGGAAGTAACAATGCGATAAAGTTAACTAATCAATAATCAAGCTATGCTAATCGAATCGACATCAAATTCGCAACTCGAGCTACGTATTTTACTTGTTATTATACGTGTGTGTGTGCCTTACGTGTTACCTGTGCATGTTTATTTATGTTTTGTTGTGGTAATCAAGCGAACTCAATCGAAACTCGAAATCTAACTCGAAATGCAGTCGAACTCGAATCGTGAACGAACTATGATAATTGGTGGAAAATAGATTCTGCGAGATATGAGTGTTTGGGACTAAAAGTAATTTGACTAGGAAACCCTATCGAATCGAACCGCTCGCAATCGAAATCGAAATATCAAAAATCGTCGCGCGAAACACTCGAAAAGTGCGATTGATCGATCAGGCTCCCAGCCGATCGAACAGCCAGCCGAACGGACTGCTGTCCGATCGAGCTGCCTGGCCGATCGGTCAGCACTTACCCCTTTTGGAATCCTATAATGTAACAACCCTCGGTAAAACCAACACCCTCATAAATATTATGACACTCTAGTATATTGTAAAAAAAAAATCCCAATATGTTTTATATTACACCCCGTATGTGAAAACCGAGCCCGAAATACGTTAGAGTATTTAAAATAAATTAAAAACAAGAAATAGTAAGTTGAGGCGGGCCGCGTAGACCCACCCCAACATCTCACGCGGGCCGCGACAGATCATGAAAGGCGGAGACATCCGGTGCTGACACGTGTCGACATCGTTGCGGACCTACTAGCTGACCCAGCTAAGCTATATGTTGACCGGGAGTTGACGCGGGCCGCGTAAGGCTTAGCCTTACCTTACGCGGGCCGCCTGAGAGTCAATATAAGGAACTATAAATAGATGGCATCGGGTTTCAATTTCCGTCGCTCACTTCTTTCATTCTAAACGAAATTCTGAAGTATTAAGTATTATAGTCGGGTACTATACCCTTAATTAGCGAGGTTCTGCTCCGTTGTAAGTATTATAACCCCAGTTTCGTAATAGTTACGTTGCCCGATTGATTTAGGGTTCCGTAACAACTGTCGTGGTTCTGCCCGACGTAGTTGTTGGAATGCCGTCTCCGGGAGGGTATCATTAATAATTTCAAAGGGTTATGATACTAACCAATGTACATTTGTATAAATTATAGATTATATCCAGGAAACCCTTACGAAAAGCCTAAGACAGCAATGTGAGTTTATTCTCTTTTTGTAAATCTTTTTGGTAATGTTTTACCAAACCTTAAATGTTTTACTATGAAATTTAGCAGTGATTGAGTCTTTGTAGTTCTTCAATTACAGCCGGTATGTTGGGGTTTTGTATACAAAATTTGTACTACTTGTGAGTAGTAAGTCTGGATGACAATACGTTACCATTGGACAATGAGTTAGCCAATGGGTAATATGACCCACAAGTCTGGATTGATAGTACCAAATGGAGTAATTGTGTAGACTAAACAATGTGATCGCTCTCAATACTGTTCACTGTGACTTTTGATTTAAACTTGATTAAATTGGGATTCACTCACCAGTATTTCCCGCTGACAAATATTTTTAAAACATGTTTCAGGTAACCCAATGTGAAAGCCAATTAGTAAAAAGCCAGCTGGAGAGCACTGAAGGCTTGGGGATAATGTGGCTATAAAAGTTACATAATAAACGATGTTTTAAATTTAATAAAATAGGGTGTGTCCCTATAAATGTATTGTAATAAGAAACTTGGGTTTTACCCATGTGATTATTAATATTAAACAAGGTGGTTTTTACTCTGATAAATATTTCCTAACTACGGTCCTGATGTAAATTCCGCTGCAAGATTAAATAAACCCTGATACCACCGAAACTCTGTGATCGCGTCCGCCCGTTCCCGGGGATCAGGGATCGGGGGTAGCGACAGAAGGTGGTATCAGAGCCTAGCCACTGGTCTGAGCCAAAGAAGTGTTCTGCTGACACTTAAAATTCTGAAATTTGTGTTAGGAAATAAAATTATGGAAATATATGCATAACTGTATTTAATTGTTATGTGTTATTTGACTATTTGTTAGTTTTCAGTATGAGTGATCAAGGAACATCAGACGTGAATCGTCAGTTCTCTGAATCACCTAGGAATGAGGGTACATCATCACAGCCTGCCCTTTCAGGGTATACTGCTGATCAGGAGGATGGAATATTTGCTTTTAGAGCTCAATCTGAAGAACCATTTCCTAATAAGAAACGAGGATGGTTCAGTAAAAAAGCTTTTGCTCGTAGGAAGAGAATGAGAAAATTGCAACAGCAAAGAACTTTAGCAGCTATTAAGCGAGAGACAGATGCCCATACTCAAGATATGCTTAATAGAAGACTAGCAAATTTCCATATCTTAGCTACAACTGCTGCTGACCCAAGTTTGGAACAACTAGTAGCCCCACAACCACAAAACCCAGAACAACCTATGGAGATAGAAAACCAGGAAAACCAAGTGGAGATGCACGACTTTAACCCAGAAGAAATCCCTCGGGTACCTGCACCAAACCCCCTAGACCCGAATTACGACCCCTAGTGGGACGATAATAGGGACTTTGTGCAACGTTACCTTATCCAGGATTATCCACCCATACAGAACATAGAAGCCTACCCATGTATGGACCCTTTAGATCTCTATTACCAAGATGATTATATTAGGGAGATATTAGAGGATCCTTACCAATTTCAGAAACTGTCACCCCCATATCAGGAACCCGCACACCAGATTCCAAACCCAGTCCTAGAACCTGCACCCCCAATGAGTGCAGAAAACGTTCAAGAACTTAGGACTTTCGGGGAGGAAATTTTAGAAAGCAGTGAGAGAATGCGTCAGGTGGGAGAACGTCTCGTATGGAAGTACGATGAACGCAATATGGATTTTTGGATGAATCCATATCCGTGAATGTTAGAATGGAGGAAGCGGTAGTAATAATAATATAATAAAAATAAAAATAAAATAAAATATGTGTGTACGGATGCATATTACTATTTTATTTCTGTTGGTATTGTAATATTTATTTCTGTACTAGTGTGTAATAGACGCATAAGTATATGAAAAGAGTATAGTAGCAATGATCTACGTTTTTGGCTAGATTGTGTGTTATGTGATTAAATATATTAAAATATTAATTGTGATATTAATATGGGATAAATGTTTAAAATTCAGATGGCCGACGAAGAAAATCAAGGAAATCTGAATAACGATAACCAGAGTAACATTAACGTGGTTAATGATAATCCGAGTATCAATAACAATCAAGTGGACAATAGTGCTATCCAACACATAGTGGCACAGAGAATTATAGATGCAATGCCATTTATTCTCCAAACTGTTAAAGATGCTGATAATAAAAGTAAACATAGCAGTAAACGACCTGTTGAACCAGAAAACAGTGTGAACAATGGACCTGTACTTCAAATGCCCATTCCCAAAAGAAGAAGAACCGTGCCTTACGGTTGTTCTTATAAAGAATTCTGGTCTTGTAAACCAATGGAATTCTCGGGCAATGAAGGAGCCATTGCAACCTTGCGCTGGATAGAAAAGACTGAGGCAGTCTTAAGGATAAGTAAGTGTGCTGAAGAAGATAGAATACTGTTGGCTTCTAATTTGTTTAAAAATGCAGCACTAGAATGGTGGAACACTATCCTCCAAACAAAAGGAAGTGATAGAACCTATAATATGGAATGGGAAGAATTTAAGGACAAGGTAGAAAGGAAATTCTGCCCACCCAATGAAAAGGAACAGATAGCAAACAAATTCCTAAATCTTATGATGACTGGTGTAGATAGTAAGGGGTACACTAAGATATTCTTTGAATATGCTAGAATAGTGCCAACTCTTGCTTCACCAGAACCAGTGTTAATCTCTCGTTATATTTGGGGATTAATTGGAGAGATTAGACACATAGTCAAGGCAGCTAGACCTCAAACCATAGAATAAACGGTAGAATTAACAAATACATTGACTGATGAATTAGTCCGTACTAGAGAAGAGGATCAGAGGAGGAACTTAACTCAAAGGCTTACACAAGAATTCCGTTCCGGAAATTATAATCGTAGGAATATGGGTTCTACCTCTGCAACATACTGCAAGGTCTGCAAGAAAAAGCATTCGGGAAAATGCTCCACTCTCTGCAATCATTGTAAGATGCCAGGACACAAGGAAGAAAATTGCAGAAGAAAAATCAGTAATGGATTATGCTACAACTGTGGAGAAAAAGGTCATATCAGGCCAAACTGTCCGAAACTGACCCCAGCTGCAGACAACAAGAATACTAAAAATGCCAGAGCATTTATTCTAACTGCAGATGAAGCCAAGATGATTCCAAATGTCATCGCTGGTACGTTTTTAGTTAATGATGTTTTTGCTAAAGTATTATTTGACTCTGGTGCAAACCAAAGTTTTATTAATACATCATTTTGCAAATTTCTAAATCAGTCATTAACTAAACTACCACAAGAATGCGTAGTAGAGACAACTAATGGAGAAACCGTTAGAATTTCTGAAATCTTGCAGGGAGCAAGAATAGAAATTTTAAATCAGAAATTTATTGCAAACCTATATCCCATGAATCTGGTAGGATTTGATGTTGTTTTAGGAATGGATTGGTTAATAGCCAATAAAACCAGTATTTTATGTGATCAAAAGTTGATTCAAGTAAGTTCACAAAAAGGTAAAATGATCACAATTAAAGGAGATAAAATTTCTAGGTCTACTAAATTTATCTCTGTGATGAAAACTGCAAGTTGTATAAGAAAAAGGTTCTATAGTGTATTTGATTTCTATAATCACTAACACTAAAGGAAAGGATTTAAAAGATATTCCAGTAGTATCTCAGTTTTCAGATGTTTTTCCAGAAAATTACCAGGACTACCTCCAGATAGAGAAGTTGAATTCAGAATTCATTTAATACCAGGAACAGCACCGATTGCCAAAGCACCTTACTGTTTGGCACCAGCTGAAATGCAAGAATTGAAGAAACAATTAGATGAATTGTTGGAAAAATGATTTATACAACCGAGTTCGTCGCCATGGGGATCGCCAATATTGTTTGTTAAAAAGAAGGACGGATCAATGCGTATGTGCATTGATTACCGTGAATTAAACAAAGTTACGATTAAGAATCGGTATCCATTACCGAGAATCGATGATTTGTTTGATCAATTGCAAGGAGCTCGATTTTTCTCTAAAATCGATTTAAGGTCAGGATATCATCAATTAAAGGTACAGGAAGAGGACATTCCTAAGACCGCTTTTAGAACAAGGTATGGTCATTATGAATTTACTGTCATGCCATTTGGTTTAACCAATGCCCCAGCTGCATTTATGGACATGATAAACCGAATATGTAAGCCATATTTGGATAAATTCATAATTGTATTCATCGATGATATTCTAATTTACTCTAAGAGTAAAGAAGATCATGCAAGACATTTGCACGCACTTTTAAGTTTATTAAGAAAGGAAAAACTTTATGCTAAGTTTTCAAAGTGCGAATTTTGGTTAGAACATGTACAATTCCTTGGACACTTAGTCAATCATGAAGGAATTCATGTAGATCCAACAAAGATCGAGGCGATTACGAAATGGAAAACCCCTGAATCACCTACCGAGGTTAGAAGTTTCTTAGGATTGGCTGGTTATTATAGAAGATTTATTAAAGATTTTTCTAGAATAGCCATTCCCTTAACTAAGTTAACTTGTAAATCTGTTAAGTTTGAATGGGGATTAAAACAAGAAGAAGCCTTTAAAATTCTTAAGCCAAGATTAACCCATACACCTATACTAGCATTACCAGAAGGAACTGAAGACTTTGTAATCTATTGTGATGCTTCTAAGTTAGGTTATGGATGTGTGTTGATGCAACGCCAAAAGGTTATAGCTTATGCATCTAGACAACTTAAGAATCATGAAGAGAATTATTCAACCCATGATTTAGAATTAGGAGCTATAATTTTTGCTCTTAAGATTTGGAGACATTACCTTTATGGTAGTAAGTTTACCATATTCACTGATCATAAGAGTTTAAGATATATCTTCAAGCAAAAGGAGTTGAATATGAGATAAAGACGCTGGATGGAGACGCTCAGTGATTATGATTATGATATCCAGTATCATGAAGGAAGAGCAAATGTAGTGGCAGATGCTTTAAGCCGAAAATATCATGAAATGATAAGAAAGGTACGTTCTCTTAAATTAAATCTACAAGTAGATTTAAATGAACAAATAAGAGAAGCACAAGAATCAGTAATCAAGGAAGATACTGAAAAGTTAAAAGGTATGTTGAAAGAATTAAAACAAGGAACAGATGGAATTTGGAGATTCCATGAAAAGAGAATGTGGATACCTAAATTAGGAAATTTACGCCATCTTATATTAGAAGAAGCTCATAAGTCCAAGTATACGATGCACCCAGGAAGTGATAAAATGTACCAGGATTTAAGGAAAAATTTATGGTGGATAGGAATGAAGAAGGACATAGCAGTTTATGTTTCTAAATGTTTGACCTGTTCACAAGTTAAAGCTGAACACTAGAAACCCTCAGGTTTGTTACAACAATTAGAAATGCCGGTGTGGAAATGGGAATTAATAACAATGGATTTTGTTACTAAATTACCCAAAACTAGAAAAGGAAATGATACAATCTGGGTGATTGTAGATAGACTAACTAAGTCAGCTCATTTTCTACCAATGAAGGAAACAATTAGTATGGAACAATTATCTAAACTGTATGTAAATGAAATTATTTCTTTACATGGTATTCCTTTATCAATTGTTTCTGATAGAGATAGTCGATTTACCTCTCATTTTTGGTCAAGTTTCCAAAAGGCAATGGGAACTAAGTTAAAACTAAGCACAAATTATCATCCTCAAACGGATGGAAAAAGTGAAAGGACAATTCAAACAATGGAGGACATGCTTAGAGCTTGTGTAATTGACTTTGGAGGTAATTGGGACGATCACTTACCTTTAATAGAATTTTCTTATAATAATAGTTATCACACAAGTATCAATGCTGCACCATTCGAAGCACTTTATGGACGAAAGTGTCGAACCCCAGTCTGTTGGGCAGAAATTGGGGAAAAGCAACTATCTGGACCTGAGATAGTGCAAGAGACGACTGACAAGATTATTCAAGTCAAGGAACGACTGAAAGCAGCTCGTGATCGACAAAAGAGTTATGCCAATAACCGACGTAAGCCATTGGAATTTCAAGTAGGAGATAAAGTATTGTTGAAAGTCTCTCCTTGGAAAGGAGTGGTAAGATTCATCAAACGGGGAAAGCTAAGTCCCAGGTATGTTGGACCTTTTAAGATTATTAGAAGAATAGGACCTGTAGCCTATCAACTACAACTGCCAGAGGAAATGGCAGGAATACATGATGTGTTTCATGTATCTAATCTTAAAAAGTGTTTAGCTGATGAATCATTGATAGTACCTCTTAAGGATATAGAGGTAAATGAACAACTCAAGTTTGTAGAAAGACCTCTACAAATTGAAGACATGAAAGTCAAGAATCTCAAGCATAAGAGACTAGTTCTAGTCAAAGTGAAGTGGGACTCCAAGAGAGGACCTGAGTACACATGGGAGCTAGAATCAGAAATGCAAAGGAAATACCCGCATTTATTTCAATAGATCTCGAGGACGAGTTCTAAAATAAGGTGGGGAGAATGTAACAACCCTCGGTAAAACCAACACCCTCATAAATATTATGACACTCTAGTATATTGTAAAAAAAAAAATCCCAATATGTTTTATATTACACCCCGTATGTGAAAACCGAGCCCGAAATACGTTAGAGTATTTAAAATAAATTAAAAACAGGAAATAGTAAGTTGAGGCGGGCCGCGTAGACCCACCCCAACATCTCACGCGGGCCGCGACAGATCATGAAACGCGGAGACATCCGGTGCTGACACGTGTCGACATCGTGGCGGACCTACTAGCTGACCCAGCTAAGCTATATGTTGACCGGGAGTTGACGCGGGCCGCGTAACGCTTAGCCTTACCTTACGCGGGCCGCCTGAGAGTCAATATCAGGAACTATAAATAGATGGCATCGGGTTTCAATTTTCGTCGCTCACTTCTTTCATTCTAAACGAAATTCTGAAGTATTAAGTATTATAGTCGGGTACTATACCCCTAATTAGCGAGGTTCTGCTCTGTTGTAAGTATTATAACCCCAGTTTCGTAATAGTTACGCTGCCCAATTGATTTAGGGTTCCGTAACAACTGTCGTGGTTCTGCCCGACGTAGTTGTTGGAATGCCGTCTCCGGGAGGGTATCATTAATAATTTCAAAGGGTTATGATACTAACCAATGTACATTTGTATAAATTATAGATTATATCCAGGAAACCCTTACGAAAAGCCTAAGACAGCAATGTGAGTTTATTCTCTTTTTGTAAATCTTTTTGGTAATGTTTTACCAAACCTTAAATGTTTTACTATGAAATTTAGCAGTGATTGAGTCTTTGTAGTTCTTCAATTACTGCCGGTATGTTGGGGTTTTGTATACAAAATTTGTACTACTTGTGAGTAGTAAGTCTGGATGACAATACGTTACCATTGGACAATGAGTTAGCCAATGGGTAATATGACCCACAAGTCTGGATTGATAGTACCAAATGGAGTAATTGTGTAGACATAAACAATGTGATCGCTCTCAATACTGTTCACTGTGACTTTTGATTTAAACTTGATTAAATTGGGATTCACTCACCAGTATTTTCCGCTGACAAATATTTTTAAAACATGTTTCAGGTAACCCAATGTGAAAGCCAATTAGTAAAAAGCCAGCTGGAGAGCACTGAAGGCTTGGGGATAATGTGGCTATAAAAGTTACCTAATAAACGATGTTTTAAATTTAATAAAATAGGGTGTGTTCCTATAAATGCATTGTAATAAGAAACTTGGGTTTTACCCATGTGATTATTAATATTAAACAAGGTGGTTTTTACTCTGATAAATATTTCCTAACTAAGGTCCTGATGTAAATTCCGCTGCAAGATTAAATAAACCCTGATACCACCGAAACTCTGTGATCGCGTCCGCCCGTTCCCGGGGATCAGGGACCGGGGGTTGCGACATATAAATACCCTTGTCATTGTCATTCTTTCTACTTTTGGAAACCTCTGACCGACCTGCACGCTCAGCTCACCTTTTCATAGATTTCTCTCGATTCCGGTAAGTTTTCGTCCTAAATCTTGTACTTTCCTGATCTATACACACTCCTACACCTTTCTATCTTTCAAATCTTAACTTATAACAGTGAAATCATCAAGAATCAAGTGTTCTAGGATGATGTCATCATGGGTTCTTGAAGAACTTCATGTTTTGGCCTCAATCCACCAAGAATGACTTGGATCTAGCCGATTTCCACATAAACAAACAAAGATCTTTAGTAGATCTAAACATATACACGGTGAAAAAGGATTGAAAGATAGTTTTCCAACTTTCTTTCAACTCTTTTACACTCAATGCCTTCAATCGGTGGAAATGGAGCTTGGGCCGATTTACAAATCACTTCGGTGGTTGTATGGCTCAAGATCCGAATTCTATCCACAAGGTTAACCGACTTCGGGTGAAACGTTAAACTTCATTCCGAACAGTCCACCGACCGGATTTGGGTGATTCCTGTCCGACTCGAGGAACCAAGTAAGGACGAGGGATCTATGGTTCTACTCGTTGTCAAAATACCTCAATAAAACGACAGACAAACAGAACAACCAAGTGATAGACGAAAAGGCTGATCAGGTCAGGACGCTGACCGATCGGACTGCTGTCCGAGCGGACAGCCAGCCGATCGGATAGTCAGCCGATCGACTGGCCAGCCGATCGGCTAACACATGGTCCCACACAATCAATTTATTTTGAAGACTAGTATTGAACGAACTGTTGTTCGATCGAACTACTGTCCGATCAGATTACTCTTCGGATCATGAGATACTATACTTCAACACTTAATCAATTTTTCAACATGGTCAATGCACTAGAAGTGCCACCCGATCGAACAGCCGTCCTATCAGGTGACACCCTGTTGACCGATCGAACAGCAGTTGTGTTATTCGATCGATCAACTGTCTGATCCACTGCACCATACTTTACATTTCATTTAAAGTCTTTGACTAGTTGACCTGTCCGATCGAATACCTGTCCGATCCAAAGACTAAACATTGAAATTCATTTGAATGCCTAACCGATCGGGTCGTCGACCGATCGAACAGCCGTCCGATCGACCGACCTGAAAGGTAAAGGTACTTCAATGTTTTCAAATACTACAACGAAAACTTCAAAAGACAAGCCATCATACACAAACACATCCTTCTCGAAGGAAGGAACAATCCACTCGAACAGCCATCTGATCGGCCTACCGACCGATCGGACAGCGGACCACACGGGCTGTCAGCTGAACGGTCAGCCGTCCGATCGAACTACCGTCCGATCGACCAGCTGTCCGACTCTCCAACACTTGTTTTCTGTTTTACGTTTCACTTATCATTATGCTACCGAATCTATTCAGGCTAACTTAGGGGCTGTTTGGTAGCCTCTTAATGACCATTCAGATGCTACCTCTTAATGGTTTAAAACCTCTGAATGAATAAGAGGTAACCTCAAGTCTGAATGGTTAAGAGGTAACCTCTGAATGGTAAATCATCACATGTCACATTCTTCTACCTTCTCATTGGTAAAATTCTTAATGGTTCCATTAAGAGGTAGCCTCTTAATGACCATTCAGAGGCTACCAAACAGACCCTTACTCGCTAAGCGCTCCCTTCAATCCATCAATCGCTGTGAGTATACTCGATCCCTTTTTGCTTTACGCACTTTTGGGTGTTACATACGTTACGAATATTCAAACTACAACTATCACACTACTCAAACTATTTGAACGCTAACCATTAATGCATGTTATATGTGGCTTATGAATGCTTGTTTGTTATGTTTACACATGGAATGCTATCTACTTGCCTTAGCAACGATAGTACTATAGTTTGGACTCAGCACCCGCTCACACGGGGGTTGTTAAGGATCTTTTACTTGCATGGATTACGGTGGCAATCATGTATTGCGAACTGCCTCGGGCAGTCAACCCGCAGTCATTGGTATCGATGGATCTATGTCGATAACTAACGTGCTTCATTTCACTATGTGTACGTGCTGGTTATGCGTAAACGAATTCAAACTCTATATACTATTATCAAACTTGTATGCTCACCTTTACATTATATGTATTGACTTTATTTTAACGTATGTGACAGGTGTTTAGGTTGTTTGTATGCCTAGCTCACTGTGAAATCGAGGCTAGGAAAGGTCTAGGATGCTCTCTGCTCAGTGATGAAATCAAAGCTAGGAAAAGAATATTTGCCTGGATTTATGTCTGTAATAATTTATTTTAAATCTGAGTTGTCGGAACAGAATATTTGCCTGGATTTATGTCTGTAATAATTTATTTACTGTTTGAGACATGGTATGGGACATGTTAATTTAAATTGAATGGTAATGATAGTTGTTATGGAAACTTCTGGACAATCTGTTTCGCTCAGTGCCATGCCCCGATGATTCCGCCATCGGTTGGGGTGTGACAGATTGGTATCAAAGCCATAACTATAGGGAATTAGGCAAGACTCGACCTAGTCCGGGTCGGTGTCTTAGAGACCTAGTCTATAGTTAGGAACCAACAGACCGACTTGTGCATAACCAGTAGGGACTATGTGCGAGCTTACTTCTCGCTATTCTCGTTTATGCTACACTATCACTGCACTTGAGTTTACAGCTATGTATAGGCGATAAGGTCGAGATTAGGAGTGAAAACCCAAAAACTTTTGACTAAAATGCTTGAACTAATGTTGTTTTATCAACTTGTCGATGATTTCTTCTTTTTCAATAACGAACGCTTCTCCAACGGGGGAATTATACCAAATCAGGAGTGAGATCCATATTTTGATGAATAATCTCCTCTATTTTATCAAAACAGGAACGAAGTTGTTAAGCCAGGGGTGAAACCCTAACCTTGACGACTTGTTCCGCACCTTTTACAAGATTCTCACCAAAGTCTCGACGGACTCCAACGACCTGAAGTCACGACACGACTAACAGGATGTGTGCCCAACGCCCAAGAATCGAGGCAAGGACACAATTCTGAAAGTCAGACGTAGACAACAAGTCCTTGCGAATAGTTGAATCACTTTGGTTAGTCAATGTCTAATAGCCGCAGACAATCCATTTCTCGATTTTTATATGAGCCCGCAACTGTCGGCTCTGATGTTTCGTCGATTTTATGTGCTTATATATGTGTTTACCTGTTTATGTGTTTGAATTTTGGGGATATACTCGATTTTTGCTTTTACTTCGATCGACACACACGACTCGCACTGCATTTCTATCTCAAATCGCTAACAAATCGCTAAATTATGGATGACTTTATGCTACGCTTATACTACACGACTCAATATAGCCAATGCGAACGCTATATTCGAACAACTCGCGAAATTTGAATAATAGGTTTTGTATTCTAAGGTAGTCAGAATGCTCTACGTGTTTCTATACGTACCTCATGTGACTAGATGCGTATGCACTTTTGTGATTATGTGCCCTATGTGCTTATGTGCTTCTGTGTTTATATGAATCTGTGATTTTGTGCCTATGTGTTTATGTGATACCTGTTACATTGCGTGTTCCTAAGCTTTAGTGAGTAGTAGACGTGTGAGGTGAGATTCGAATACATGTGTTGAGTTCCGTGGCGATGTCTATTGTAGACAATGTCGCCTGGATCCCGTCACGCACTTTCTCTGTCACACCCTGTCTTTTGCGGAAGCGTATGATGTGTGACTAGCTTGTTATCATTGCATTCAATCGTAATAAACAACTACATGATCAAAACGATGTTCATCCATTCATGAAAATTTGAGTATTACAAACACTTGTTATTTAAGTTTTCAAAACACGACCTTTGACAAGGTTACTATTCAACAAAAGTGGATGACATCTAAACTTGTAGTCTACTTCTAGTTACGACACTTGCGCCCAAGATCCATCCTGTCACCTGAAATACATGTAATTTTGGAAAACATCAACATAAAGTTGAGCGAGTTCATGCGTTTTTGTATTTCACGTTTTTATACTTTGTATGAAAACATAACATGTGTCATGTATTATTCAAGTCTTTCTTGAGTACCCCACGTACTCAAGTATAATTCCCGTTTTCTTGAGTACCCCACGTACTCAAGTATCATTCAAGTTTTCTTGTGTACCCCCACGTTTTAAATGATTGTTTATACAAGGACATTAAGGCACGTGAGGACATAGGGAGCATTAGTATATTCTCCTTCAAGGCATGTGAGGACATAGGAGCATTAGTATTTTCTCCTTCAAGGCATGTGAGGACATAGGAGCATTAGTATTTTCTCCTTTAACTGTGTCGATTACCCTCGACTGTGTCGATTAACCTCGACTGCGTCAATTTCCCTTGACTGTGTCGATTTTCCCTCGACTGTGTCGATTTCCCTCGACTGGGACACCGAAGCACTCAAGAGGTCACATAAGGACCCTGAGTGGGGCTCGGCCGTACCCGTTAGATCTAACCCTCGTCCCTAATTAAGTATTAATGGCATCTCAATATTTAGTTTAAGCTCACATGATCTAGTATTTTCTAGGCTTTTCTTAAAGCTCATCATATTGCACTCACCACGAGTGCTTCTCGTATTCTCAAATCATATTGCACTCGGTTCTCGTTCTCACCAAGAGTGCTTCTTGTATTTTTACCCTTTGTAAAAATTATAATATTTGTAACATGTATTTCACCCCCGAGAGTTATAAAACCAAAAACAGTTAGAGAAAAGGGGGAGCATGAACTCACCACTTTGCGTTCCTTGCGTCGTAAACTTCACCGGATTTGCTTAATTAACGTCGTAACCTATACGCGTTTTCTTAACGTTAGTCACTAGACTTGCGTCGCACAAGTACAGTCACTCTCTTTTGTACATATTCTTGTGTTAAAAATATTCTATATTTTTAACTAAGTGTTTTACTTATATTATTTTCTCAAAAATTAATATAAGTATCTCATGTTTTGCACTTTGCACCCGAATTATGTATCTTGTACGTTGTATGTGTATTTTTATGTTTATACCCCTCATGAGTATTTAGTGTATTTTTAAGTCTTAATACACTAGCAAGTATAACACATACTATATACACTTAGCACAAAAGTTGGTGATAAAATAATATATATTTTTCTCTCAAAAATATACATACTTATATCCATTTTTATTCTTGAAGAAATCCTCATTTCTTATCACCAAAAATTAGGGAAACCTTGGTAATACTTTAAATACATTTTTAGGGAATAAGTTTCCCAAAAACTTATATTTTTCTAAGTGTCAAAATTTATAAAAATTTTGACAGAGTTTCCCCTAAAAATGGATGTTTCCCATGTTTCCAAAACATGTGTTTGTTTTCTTTTAAATCGTCCACAATCATCAACAACAATTATCAACAATAATCATCAACAACAATCACTAATTTCTCCATTTCATGAACTTGAATATTTACAAAAATGTGTAGTAATTTACTAGCACATTTAGTAAGCCTTGTTATCTTTAAAAATAAGTTTAATTTCTTAAAAACTTTATTTTTAAAGAGTATGAAGTTTCACAACTTCTAGTCAAGATTCACAAAAATATTTCTTTGTTGAACTTCCTTGTTACACAAGTGTTTACACACTTCTTTATTTACTAAAAATATATTTAGTTCATGTAAGATCCGGGTTTTAAACAAGACTAATATTTTTTGCTTGGTTCTTCCGAAAAACCACTTGTAGATCTTTAGATCTACATGTTTAGAGTCTTATTTTACAAGAAAATTACTTTTACTCAAGTTCATGTCTTATGAATGGATGGATCCATCATCTTTTAACTTTCTAACTTTTACATCCTACTAGTTCATGCTTTCTAACATGGACTAGTATGTCTAGATGATGATCCATCTTGCTTTTACTAACAACAACATCAAATAATAACAACCATACAAGATTCACATGATTTACACACATATCTATTCTTTACCCAACTAGTTTATCTTTCTTTCAAGACTTTTAGTTTCGATCTTGTGTGTGTTTGATTTTTAACCATTAAATCATCTATTAACCATCATAAACATGAACAAGATGGAGATTTGAAGCACTTACTACTAGCACAAGGCTAGGGAAGTTCAAGAGGACAAATGTGGTGGATAAAAGAAGATGGTGAAGGTCCTTCAAGTTCCGTTGCTTCCACACTTCCTAACTTTGCTTCTTACACCGTTGTATACCAAGAGAATGGATGGAATGAAGCTTGAAATGAAGATGTGGGTGGAGGGTGTTTGGGCCGTAGCCTTTGGAGAAGAAGAAGGAGGGTATGTTGTGTTGAGAAGATGGAAGTGTTAAGGATGGTTATCTAGGGGATTTATAAGAAAACCTCCAACATATGTTTATCCTATGGATTTAGTGTCCTCATAGTACATAACAATATCACATAATTTAACCAACAAAATCCATTAAATAGGCCATGAGGCCGATTCCTTTAGCTAGGGGGGAGGGATCTAATTGCAAATTTTACTCAATTAGTTAGCACATGGTTCGAATCCAAGTATCTAGTTAGGGTGTTATGTGTGTTATTAAATATATAGTGTGTTAGGGTGTTCGGGGACCCTAACTGACTTAGAAAAATAGAAACAATGCTTCTAGCATTATTTTGGTGTTCCGGGTATTGTCCGGTTGTTCGGTTAGATACCGATTCGTTAAAGTGCTAAATTACACTTTTTAGTGTC
Organism: Helianthus tuberosus; assembly: GCA_030545235.1. NCBI lineage: Eukaryota > Viridiplantae > Streptophyta > Magnoliopsida > Asterales > Asteraceae > Helianthus > Helianthus tuberosus. The sequence goes on from CM060399.1 coordinate 145,489,900, forward strand.
TTTTAAGTACCTTTTGTATCCTTTTCAACTCCCAACACTTGGGGAAGTATTCTGGATAATAAAACGAAATTTCTGCATAAAATTTCAGTGCTATAATGCTGATTATAGCTGAATTATATAAAATTCGGCACTTAAAGTGCGTTTCGGGTGCTTTTTAGTGCTTATTTTTGTTTTCGCAATGTCTATAAATTAAACCCTTATATGTACTCTTGGGTTTTAATGTACTTTTGTCGTCGGACCTACACCTAGGCCTCAATTCTAATGTCTGACTGCTTTCTGCAGTTCTGTTGACACAGTGTGTCTTACCGGTGAGTTTACTAATATTTTTGACGCAACGCTATCATAACATAATTCTTGTAGCATATATCATGCATGAATTCACTTGTATGGAATTCAGAAATTTATTTTTCTGGTAAACCAGATCATGCACAGTCGTTTAAGCACGAATTACTGTTCATCTCGTGTACGGAATGTACGAAAAAGTGACGGTTGTCACATTCTCGTCAGGAAAAGAGAGACAAACGCCTTGCTTCCATCATCGCCAAAAGTGTGGCAAAGGTCGTGAGTGATGTTTACGAGAATGCCAGCAAATCGTCTGAGGAATCGAGAACCGAAGCTCCTAAAGCTACCGCAAGACCCTTCAGTTTCAAGCAATTCAAGGCGTGTGGGCCAAAAGAATTCACTGACGAGGGAGGTCCCACTGCACTATTTCACTGGTTTGATTCCATTGAGGTTACTCTGCGACAGAGTGGTTGCCCTGATGACCTCCGTACTCTGAATGCTACCGGCGTTTTCCAGTCCCGTGCACTAGACTGGTGGACGGCCGAGAGGAACAAGCGAGGGAACGATGCAGCCTACGGTCTATCGTGGGACGAGCTCAAGGAAGTTATGCTTGAGGAATTCTGCCCTCCTCACGAACGTCAAAAGCTAGAAGATGAATTTTGGCACATACAGCAAAAGGATGGTGACAATGTTGGTCTCACTGCTCGTTTCAAACAGCTCAGCATTATCTGTCCCGATCAAGTCAAGACTCCTGACATGACAATCAAGAAGTACATCCGGGCCCTGCCCGACTGCGTGGCTGATTTCGTGCAAGCGGCTAAGACTACGACGATCGAGGAAACTTATCTGCTAGCCGCTGAAATCAATGACAAGCGGGTTAAGGATGGTGTCTGGGATAAGACTTCGAAGCATCTGCATCAAGCTACCACTACCGCACCAATTGCTGAACCCACCTCATCAAGCAACAAGAGAAAGAACAAGAGAAAGAACAGCTCCAGCAACAAGAACTGTGCGATCACTGCTGCACCAGTCCAATCAGTACCAGCCCAACAGCGTCAAGTAGCGGCGCCTGTGGCTAATGCACCACCCACAAAGCGTGCATACACTGGGCCACACCCACTCTGCCCTACTTGCACCTACCACCACCCGACTGCTATTCCTTGCCGCTTTTGTGCTCATTGCAATGTATACGGCCATTTTACTGCCAATTGCCGTAATCGACAAGCTCCTGCTCATCAAGCTCTACTCACTGCCCCACAGGGTCAACAAGCTCCTCCGGCACCCGCAGTCAAAGCCAGAGCCTGCTTCGCATGTGGCGACCCGAACCATTTCGCCAACATGTGCCCAAACAGGGTTGTGAAACAAGAGCCTCAGCAACAGCAGCCACAGCAGCAACAACAACAGCAGCAGCAACAACAGGCCGCACGAGCCAGAACTTTCAACCTCAACGTGCGTCAAGCCCAGGCCGACAACAACGTGGTCAATGGTACGTTCCTTGTGAATGGTATGCTTCATGTTTGTTTGATACTGGAGCCGATAACTGCTTTATGTCGTTCGAATTTGAGAAACTCCTTAGTCGTAAACGCTCCCAACTCTCCTCGACATTCGATGTGGAAGTCGCTACCGGAAGAACCATCGCCGTCAATTCTGTTATCCGTGATTGTACTCTTGAGCTCAACAATCACATCTTCCCAATCGACCTCATTCCGATGCAACTCGGAAGTTTCGACGTCATAGTAGGCATGGACTTTCTTCGGGAAAACCATGCTGAAGTTGTGTGCTTCGACAAGATGATCCGATTTTCGCTCGCAAATGGTGACTTATTGTGTGTATATGGCGATACTATGTCAAAGGGGCTCAAGCTTATGTCATGCGTGCAAGCCAGCAAATATCTCTGCAAGGAATACAGGGCTTTTTTGGCTAACATTGTAGTAGCGGAGAAGGAAAAGAAAGAGAAGAAGGAAGTGAAAGATGCTCCTGTTGTTCGTGAATTTCCTCATGTGTTCCTGATGATCTTCCAGGTTTACCGCCAAGTCGTGATATCGATTTTCGTATCGACCTCATTCCTGGAGCCAACCCTATCGCCAAAGCTCCCTACCGACTCGCGCCGTCTGAAATGCGCGAACTCTCAACCCAACTCCAGGAATTACTTGAGAAAGGCTTCATTCGCCCGAGCACCTCTCCTTGGGGCGCGCCAGTCCTTTTCGTCAAAAAGAAGGACGGATCGTTCAGGATGTGCATCGACTATCGGGAATTGAATAAGTTAACTATCAGTCCTTTTCGTCAAAAAGAAGGACGGATCGTTCAGGATGTGCATCGACTATCGGGAATTGAATAAGTTAACTATCAAGAACCGCTATCCCCTACCCCGCATCGATGATTTGTTTGATCAGCTACAAGGCGCCACGTGTTTCTCGAAGATCGATCTACGTTCAGGATATCACCAACTGCGTATACAAGAGGAGGATATACCCAAAAATGCATTTCGTACTCGTTACGGCCACTACGAATTCGTTGTCATGCCTTTTGGTTTAACCAACGCACCAGCGGTTTTCATGGATCTGATGAATCGCGTGTGTAAACCATATCTCGACCGTTTCGTCATCGTATTTATCAACGACGTCTTGATCTATTCCAAATCGAAAGCCGAACACGCGCAACATCTACGTTTGGTTCTCGAGTTACTCCAGGGGAACCAACTCTATGCCAAGTTCTCTAAGTGTGAATTCTGGTTGGAGGAAGTTCAATTTCTGGGTCACATTGTTAATAGTCAAGGCATTCACGTCGACCCTGCGAAGATTGAAGCAGTTAAGAGCTGGGTTACACCCAAGAACCCGTCTGAAGTCCGCTCTTTTCTCGGACTAGCGGGCTATTATCGACGATTTATCGAGGGATTCTTAAAGATCGATGTACCGCTTACCTCTCTCACGCATAAAGACAAGCCTTTTGTTTGGAAAACCGAACAAGAGACTGCCTTTCGAACCCTCAAGCACATGCTTTGCAATGCCCCTGTTCTCACGTTGCCCGACGAAAACAATGATTTCATTGTCTATTGTGATGCTTCCAACCTTGGTCTTGGTTGTGTTCTCATGCAACGGGACAAGGTTATAACTTACGCATCTCGTCAGCTCAAAATCCACGAGAAGAACTATACAACCCATGATCTCGAGCTAGGCGCGGTCGTTTTAGCATTAAAGATTTGGCGACACTACCTGTATGGTACCAAGTGTACGATCTTCACTGATCATAGGAGCTTACAACACATCTTTAATCAGAAGGAACTTAATATGCGTCAACGCCGATGGGTAGAACTTCTCAACGATTACGACTGTGAGATCCGTTATCACCCAGGCAAGGCAAATGTTGTTGCTGACGCACTTAGCAGACGGAGCTATCTGCTTAGCACTCGTAATGTTCAAGCCCAACATGATCTCGAAACCCTTATCTGCGAAGCTCAACATGCATGTTTTAATGAACATACCTTGAAGAAAGAAAGAATCTACCACGATGGAGCCCAACTTGTGAGCAAATCGAATGGGATATTTCACTTCCTAGACTGAATTTGGATTCCCATGCGAACCAATTTGCGACAAATTCTGATGGACGAAGCCCACAAATCCCGGTATTCTGTTCATCCCGGTGCTAACAAAATGTACCAGGATCTTCGTTATAAGTACTGGTGGCCGGGTATGAAAAGAGATATCGCTCTCTACGTCGAAAAATGCCTAACTTGTGCTAGAGTCAAGGCCGGACATCAAAGACCCTCTGGCTTACTCGAACAACCACCAATTCCCATGTGGAAGTGGGAAAGTATAGCTATGGACTTTATAACCAAGCTACCACACACGTCATCAGGTCATGACAGTATTTGGGTTGTGGTCGACCGCTTGACTAAATCAGCTCACTTTCTGCCAATACGAGAAGACTACAAGGTAGAACGATTAGCCCGAATCTACACCGACGAGATCATTTGTAATCATGAGACGCCTCGTGACATCATCTCTGATCGTGATGCTCGGTTTACCTCGCGACTGTGGGGAAACGTTTCAAACGGTACTCGGTACATCGCTTAATCTAAGTACCGCTTTCCACCCTCAAACCGACGGTCAGACTGAAAGAACGATTCGTACTCTTGAAGACATGCTCCGTTCGTGTGTCTTAGACTTCGGTGGTAATTGGGATAAATACCTGCCGTTAGTCGAATTCTCGTATAACAACAGCTACCATTCTAGCATCCAAATGGCACCATTCGAGGCATTATACGGAAGAAGATGTCGATCACCTATTGTATGGCACGAGATCGGTCATTCGCAATTAACCGGTCCTGAGTTATTACAAGAAACGACAGACAAAATTTTCCAAATTCGAGACAATCTGGTGAAGGCTCGGGATCGACAGAAAAGTTACGCCGATAAAAAGCGCAAGCCCCGTGAATTTGGCCTTGGTGACTACGTACTCCTAAAGGTATCACCTTGGAAGGGTGTAGTCCGATTCGGCAAAAAGGGAAAACTCGCGCCTTGATATGTTGGACCTTTTAAGATTCTGGAAAGGATCGGAAAAGTCGCCTACAGACTCGAACTACCGGAGGAACTAAGTAATGTCCACCCGACTTTCCACGTGTCAAACCTCCGAAAGTGCCTAGCTGACCACGACTTACACGTTTCTCTCGACGATCTACAAGTGAACGAAACATTACACTTCGTGGAAAAGTCTGTCGAAATCATGGATCGCCAAACCAAGCAGCTCAGACGCTCACACATTCCTATTGTGAAAGTCCGATGGGAAGGCAAACGAGGCGCAGAGTTCACTTGGGAACTCGAAAGCGACATGAAGGCTAAGTACCCGCAGTTGTTTAAAGAGTGAAGCTAGAGAGAGAAAGTAGCATTGTGATTCTAGTGCTTTGTACGATTTTAGTACGTTCTTGTGTGTTTGGTCACGTTCGTGTACGGATTACGCAATCGTTTCGGAGTCAAAACCGGTCCAAATAGAAAGTTCTCCAACGTGATTCACGGCGTTGTACAACATTCAACTTAATTTCGGGACGAAATTCCCTAAACAAGGGGAGGCTGTAACACCCCGTGTTTTCACAAGTCAAGTCAAAGTCAAGGTTTAAGTCAACGACCGATTTCGCGCAACTTGACTTGCAGGAATTTCTTTATTTAATCCGTATTATGTGGAGTAAGTGTTGTTAATGACAATAATCGAGGTGTATTCAATCGACCTACGACTGTGAACTATAGGAAGTAACAATGCGATAAAGTTAACTAATCAATAATCAAGCTATGCTAATCGAATCGACATCAAATTCGCAACTCGAGCTATGTATTTTACTTGTTATTATACGTGTGTGTGTGCCTTACGTGTTACCTGTGCATGTATATTTATGTTTTGTTGTGGTAATCAAGCGAACTCAATCGAAACTCGAAATCTAACTCGAAATGCAGTCGAACTCGAATCGTGAACGAACTATGATAATTGGTGGAAAATAGATTATGTGAGATATGAGTGTTTGGGACTAAAAGTAATTTGACTAGGAAACCCTATCGAATCGAACCGCTCGCAATCGAAATCGAAATATCAAAAATTGTTGCGCGAAACACTCGAAAAGTGCGACTGATCAATCAGGCTCCCAGCCGATCGAACAGCCAGCCGAACGGACTGCTGTCCGATCGGACAGGCTGTCCGATCGAGCTGCCTGGCTGATCGGTCAGCACTTACCCTTTTTGGCATCCTATAAATACCCCTGTCATTGTCATTCTTTCTACTTTTGGAAACCTCTGACCGACCAGCACGCCCAGCTCACCTTTTCGCAGATTTCTCTCGATTCCAGTAAGTTTTCGTCCTAAATCTTGTACTTTCCTGATCTATACACACTCCTACACCTTTCTATCTTTCAAATCTTAACTTTTAACCGTGAAATCATCAAGAATCAAGTGTTCTAGGATGATGTCATCATGGGTTCTTGAAGAACTTCATGTTTTGGCCTCAATCCACCAAGAATGACTTGGATCTAGCCGATTTCCACATAAACAAACAAAGATCTTTAGTAGATCTAAACATATACACGGTGAAAAAGGATTGAAAGATGGTTTTCCAACTTTCTTTCAACTCTTTTACATTCAATGCCTTCAATCGGTGGAAACGGAGCTTGGGCCGATTTACAAATCACTTCGGTGGTTGTATGGCTCAAGATCCGGATTCTATCCACAAGGTTAACCGACTTCGGGTGAAACGTTAAACTTCGTTCCGAACAGTCCACCGACCGGATTTGGGTGATTCCTGTCCGACCCGAGGAACCAAGTAAGGACGAGGGATCTATGGTTCTACTCGTTGTCAAAATACCTCAATAAAACGACAGACAAACAGAACAACCAAGTGATAGACAAAAAGGCTGATCAGATTAGGACGCTGACCGATCGGACTGCTGTCCGAGCGGACAGCCAGCCGATCGGATAGTCAGCCGATCGACTGGCTAGCCGATCGGCTAACACATGGTCCCACACAATCAATTTATTTTGAAGACTAGTATTGAACGAACTGTTGTTCGATCGAACTACTGTCCGATCGGATTACTCTTCGGATCATGAGATACTGTACTTCAACACTTAATCGATTTTTCAACATGGTCAATGCACTAGAAGTGCCACCCGATCGAACAGCCGTCCGATCAGGTGACACCCTGTTGACCGATCGAATAGCAGTTGTGTTATTCGATCGATCAACTGTCCGATCCACTGCACCATACTTTACATTTCATTTAAAGTCTTTGACTAGTTGACCTGTCCGATCGAACACCTGTCCGATCCAAAGACTAAACATTGAAATTCATTTGAATGCCTAACCGATCGGGTCGCCGGCCGATCGAACAGCCGTCCGATCGACCGACCTGAAAGGTAAAGGTACTTCAATGTTTTCAAATACTACAATGAAAACTTCAAAAGACAAGCCATCATACACAAACACATCCTTCTCAAAGGAAGGAACAATCCACTCGAACAGCCATCCGATCGGCCTACCGACCAACCGGACAGCGGACCACACGGGCTGTCAGCTGAACGGTCAGCCGTCCGATCGAACTACCGTCCGATCGACCAGCTGTCCGACTCTCCAACACTTGTTTTCCGTTTTACGTTTCACTTATCATTATGCTACCGAATCTACAAGTTCAAAAGATCAGAAATCTCATGCACGCAAGGTATAAAGACACTACCCCTGCACCTATCCTCGAAAGTGTTGATGATGCCAAAAAGGGGGAGAAAAACGACTCTGAGGAAAATCTTTCAGTAACTTCTGCTGAAACATCTGTCAAAGAAAAGGAAAAGGGAGGTGATGAAACCCTGAAAATTCAAGCAGATGATGAAGATACACAAATGAGGATCATTCAAAGTCAAGTCATTCAAAGAAAAGGAAAAGGGATGTGATGAAACCCTGAAAACCACAACTTCTGTTCCCACAAAATCATTTACACCACCAAATATACCATCACCACCTCATCACTACCATCATCCCCTGCTAAAAAGCAGAAGACAACAGATGTTACAACATCTGTTGTAATGGCAACAGTGGTTGAAACACAAGTTGTTTCAACAACTGTTAGTCAATCACCTATTTCCTCAAACACTACCATTCAAAACACTGTTCCAACTGCTGTTATCTTCAGACAAAAGAAGATTCAAAAACAGAGGGATGAAGAGACAAAACAGGATAAAGCAGCAGAAGATTACATGATAAAAATGATTCTTCAACAAATGCTGGCTGAAAATCCTGTGTCATCAAAGGTTGCAGACTCTGCCCATGCAGTCCTTACCAGACCACCATCTCCAAACTCATCTGCAAATAAACCTCTCCCAAGACACCCATTGGGTTCAAAAATACTAAAATGGATGTCTGATCAAAAGACCCATGTATTGACTTTGCTCAGATCTAATGGTGTAGTGAAGCACATATCAAGGGAACAAGCACTGGGCCTGGGTGTTGAGGATCTGCAAGATCTCCTTGAGCTTACACTTTGCAGGGATGAGGAAGACTCAAGTTCCAAGGACTTTGAAGCAGAATTTAAAAGACAAGCTAAGGAACTTCTGATGAGGTAATAAAGATCCAGAATAATGAAGGGTTTTGGCATCATCTGTTCCAGGGGGAGATTGTTGGGATTGAACCCTACCAGAGGAACAGATGATGTAAAGCCAAAACCGGATCAGGGCAGTGAATCCATAAAACCGGATCAACACACTTTTCCTTTGTAAAGTAGTCGTATACCAGCCTTTATATAGTCATGTAAACGCCTCTGTAACAAGCCAACAATTTTAGACAAAGCAGAGTTTTGATGTTTTTCAATCCGGTTTGACACATTTCTGTCTTCTACCGTAACCCTACATTTATAATCAATGTTTTCATAACCGGAATGGACATCGAACCGGAGGTCTTACCAGTTCACTGGTCGAACCGGATTAAAAACCCGGATGACGTCATAGTTAATTTATAATTTAAAATATTTAACACTTTTGTTCTATTCTATTAGGTTAAAAACTTAAATTGTGCTCCGCCGCTACAACAGTTGTTTCTGCATGTTGCATGACCTTTGTTGACCATCTTATTAATGTTGAAGTAATTTTTCTTGTCTCGTGAGAGCTGGATCGAGAACGAAGGTTCGAAGTTGATGTTTATGGAAGGCTGATATTAGATCTGGGTAAAGTGATGTGTGTAAAATGCAACATATAAATTACATCAAATAAGGCATAAACTAACCCTTTTTAAGTACTAATATTGGAAAAAGAGTGTTTTTGTCTTCCTTTTGTATTTTCAGGATTAAATGAGCTCAAAAACACAAAAGAAGCAAAAAGACAGCTAATTCCAACATAAATACAAGGAAAGGAACACTAGTGGACTGCCCGACCCCTCAACGGCATCTTCCCAAGCAAAATAGAGAAGACAGAAGGCTGAACACGCCCCGTGCTCAGCCAGCACGGGGCCGTGCCCAAGAAGCAGCAGAAAAGACAAACCTATAGAAGCTTCTATTGCCCACCACGGGCCGTGTCCAGCGGACACGGGGGCGTGTCAAAAGTACTGCAGGCGCATTAATTGTAATTGCGAATTACAATTAATGAGGAGAGAGAGTGTCAGACAGGCACGGGGCCGTGCCCAGCTCTCTGTTCAGCCTATAAATAGGAGTGCTTGGATTCATTTCAACTCATCCCTTGGCACACCACCTCTCTCACACTTCATCCACCACCCACCACCATCACAACACCATCATCCACCACCATCATCCATTGTCCATCGTAGAGTGTGTGAGTCGTCTCGGGATCCAAGATTGATCGTAAGAGTTCTTGACAATCAAGGCCATGTTTGCCTAAGTCTCTTACATCACTTGGTGAAGACAAAGTGTCTATTATAATACTTTTTATTTCTAATCTTTTGCACTTTTTATTTGGTTTTGTATTAATGACTTTAATAACTAGTTACTTATGTTGAAGGTGATCTTTCCTTATCGTTTGTCCGTGGTGTCTTGGCATTATTTTACCGTCTATATAAAATAAAGGATTTTCACCATTCATATCTCCACGGTCTATATGGAGGTATGTTGGCTACCTGGTCGGGGGTTAAGGGAACGGTTTGGTAAAGGTCTTGCCATTGTTCAGCGTTTAGAGGTCCTGCAATGGACCTGGGTCAAATTTAGTAGGACCTCCTTCAATGCTTCACGGTATTGGATGGCGGGGGTCCAAACTCTTTGATCCCCTCATAAGTTAACTACTATTAATACTATAACCCGGCTATTTAGGACTGTATCCCTGCTGACTCAGACTACTTAGCCGAGGGTAACGTCACCGCCAAAAGCGGGGCCTACCATAATACTGCATTAATAACTTAATTCATTATCTTCCAATAATCCACCCTTTTAGGATTGTATCCTTGCTGACTCAAACTACTGGGGTGAGGGTAACGTCACCTTCAAAAGAGGGGCCTACTACAATAACTAAGATAATCTCTTAATTATGTGCAAAAGTGCGGAAATAATCAAAGGTTATACTAGATACGAGTCGGAACCAAGTGATTCATCTTGTTTATCTGTTTTTCTTTTTATTTTATTTTCAGCATTTTAGTTAGTTTTTATTTTTCATAGTTTAAAACCTTTTTTCTAAACTTTTTATTTTGGTTAGACGTTGAGGATAAACCGGTACTAAAAGCTCTTGTGTCCTTGGACGACCTCGGTATCTTACCAACGCTATACTACGCTCACGATGGGTGCACTTGCCCATATGTGTGTTTAGTGTTAGTAAAATATCGTGTTTTATAAATTTAAAACTTGGCTAAAATAAGTGTTAAAGGGGCTTAAAATATACACCTAATATATACGACACTTTCACGCACATCAAGTTTTTCGCGCCGTTGCCGGGGACACAAGGATTTTAGGAAAGCTTAAAATCGACGGCCTAATCATTTTTTCAAAACGGGCCCACATTTTTCTGCATTTTAGTTTAGTTTTGCATTTACAGTAGGTTGAACACGGGCCGTGCTCGCTGAACACGGGGCCGTGCTGCATATTTTTCATAAAACACCCAGTAACAGAAGCTTGAACACGGGCCGTGCTCACCGAACACGCCCCGTGCTCAACGAAATCAGTAAATTTAATTAAAACGCCCAGATACAGATTCTGAACACGGGGCCGTGTCCACTGAACACGGGGCCGTGTCCAGCCTCTGTTTCCGTTTTTATTTTTGTTTTCTGATCTCGAGACTCAGTTGTGGTCTGCTGAGTGATTCTTATGGATCAATACTCAGGAGGTTACAACTACACCTATGAGGAGGATGATTATAGGGGTAACTATTGCACTAATTGTCGTAACACACGCTCGGTTCAAAATAGTCGCTCATATCAACCATCCAATTCATACACCTATTACGAGGAACCCAGGTACGAGCCATCAACTTCATACACATCCTATGAAGACCAAAGGTATGAACCTCCTCCCTTATACTCATATTTTGATGAACCAAGGTATGAGCCTTCATACTCATACTTTGAGGAACCAAGATATGAGCCACCACCTTCGTATGCTTATTATGAGGAACCATGGCGTGAACAACCCACCTCATATGAGTATTATGAAGAACAAAATTACGACCCTTATCCATCATATGCTTACAATGAAGAACAATGGTGTGAACCATCTACTTCATATGGGTATTATGAGGAACAAAGGATCGAACAACCGGATTCAAGCTTTGAAAATTCCGACTCTTTTTCTATAACCGAAGTAACCGAGAGGATATTAGAACACATAAGAGTTATCGATCGCTGTATAAAAGAATCTCGCGCAAGGGAAGAGGAGTCTCGCGCAAGAGAAGAATTAAAAAGGGAAGAGATAACTGAAATTGTAAAAATGGAAGAACAAATAAGTGAAAAACCGACACATGAGTTAAACAACGAAAAAGGTGAGTCCGACAACGTTAAAATACAAGAAGAGTCTAATTTTGAAGAAATTAACCTCTTGTCACCTTCTTTCGAAAATTATTGTTTAGTACCCACTCATGCTAAGTTTTTAAAAGAGTTAAACACTAACACTAAAATTGACGAAACGGTAAGTGTTAAGTTAACTAATGATCAAACCTCGCTAATAAAAGAAGACCCATTTGAAATTAACATTACACCGGTTCCATGTTTTTTTCAAAATTCATTTATTAGTAATATCACAATCGATAAAGATCTTTATGTTAACATAATGCCTAACTACATTTTCGAAAAATTAAGTATTAGTGATTTTTCTCCACTTCAAATACCCATTTTTCTATCCAATCGGAAAGTAATAAAATCAATCGGTATTGTTGAGGATGTATTGGTTCAAACAAATCAAATGGTAATCCCGACCGATTTTGTCATCCTCGATGACGCTCCTCTAGTGTTGGGACGACCATTTGTAAAAACTCACGAAGCTTTGAAAAACCGGAAGTACAACAATCTACCTCTTCAATTAGGGGCATTCAAAAAAAGTGTCGACCTTGAGCGATCAATGAAATATCCATTCGGCAATGATGACCCCCTAATTGAAGATGAGCCAGAACCACCTGATAAGGTGGGTCTAGCCAAGGACCCTTATAAACGTGGCGCACCACGGAGGCATTCCGCGGAACTATCCTTAGTTTAATTTAGATTAATTTTTATGTTCTCTAGTTAGTTTTAATTTTCAGGAATAAAACACACTCATTGTGGTAAGGGATGAAAAGGGGAACGAGAAAAATGACCTCATGCACAAAAAAAGGCAACCCAACAATTCTCTCCAGTTCAGAAGGTTCAACACGGGCCGTGCCCAACCAACACGGCCCCGTGCTGAACCACCTGCAGAAAACGCCCAGTTCAGGTAACTGGACACGAGCCGTGCTCACCCAACACGCCCCCGTGTCCAGACTTCTGTTTCTCTTGTTTTAATTTGTTACTAGCACTTGAACATGGGGCCGTGCCCGGATAACACGGGGCCGTGTTCAGCGCCCAGTAACACAAATTTTTGCTTTGTAAACACCATTTTACACATCTAATCAACCTAAAAATTTATTTTTGGGACACATTGAGGACAATGTGTAATTTAAGTGTGGGGGGGATGCTAAAGCCTTGCATTTTGCAAGTCTTAAATACAAGCCTTACACAAAACTCTATTGGAACCGCTAATCACCCCAAATTTTTTCAAAAAAAAAATTCATTTTTCTTACTTGTCTAGGTTTAACTCGGGAAATTCAAGATCTCAAAAAGGTTATATTTTTACGAATTTACAACCGATAGCGTAGTGATAAAAAGAACCAACATAAGAAAATTATGAAAAGGCATGGCAAACTTAGTTAAAATTTGATTATATATACTTGATCACATAAAAAACCCATTCCCACAAAAGTGAGTTTTGAGCCTTTATTGAGCACACAAATTTACATCTTTAGACTAAATGCTCATTTTTCGTTTCTTGTGTGAATAGCCGCTTGGTTCTTACAACTCTAGAACTTGCCATGACGATACATTCCCGGTCCTTATCAACTTAAACCCGAGTAAGTAAATGATGGAGGCATTAGGACTAACCTTTTTTATTTCTACACCATTATTTTTCTTTTTCTTTTACCACCTACCCAAAAATCCCCCTAGTTAGCCCCTTTGAGCCTAAACCTTTTCATTTCATCACCCAAACCAAAAACCCTTTTACCCACCAAAACCTTTTTCATTTTTAACCCTTTGTTTTAGTAACAAGTTCGGTTTTTCGTATGAAAAAAAAAAATGTGTTGATGATGAAGCAAAAAGAAAATAAACAAACAAGTTCATCAAAAATAACTTTTTTTGAATAAAAGCTTCATCAAAATAAAAAGTTACAAAAAAAAAATATATAGAAAGTCTTACGAAAACCGACACTTGTTACGCTTTTCGCCCTTTTTCTACTAACCACTAACCACTATCCCAACCACCTACCTTTAACCCAAGCCTAACCCTTAACCCACAAAGTCCTCTTGATATTTACAAGGTATAAAAGTTAAAAAGGAGGAGGATTGATTGCTTGGCAAGCCTATGGTAGGAATAAGTTCCATGCCGCTCTCGAGTGATTCACTAAAAATACACCTTCGGCCGAGTGTGAGTGATTTCTCCCGTGAGGTATGTGAACTTGTATATAAATAGAATTTTAAAAAGGCATGTTATGCCCAAATAAGTAATTTCTCCTATGAAACGTTCTAAATAAATCATTACGAATAGGATTGTAAATAAATAAAAATAAAACCCAAAAAGATCTTGGACATCCCGACACTCTACGACAAGCCCAAAACCTTCTATTCTACCTATTCCATTTGGGAGTGTAAGCCACATATTAAAGAGTTTTGCTTGAGGACAAGCAAAAGTTCAAGTGTGGGGGTATTTGATGTGTGTAAAATGCAACATATAAATTACATCAAATAAGGCATAAAACTAACCCTTTTTAAGTACTAATATTGGAAAAAGAGTGTTTTTGTCTTCCTTTTGTATTTTCAGGATTAAATGAGCTCAAAAACACAAAAGAAGCAAAAAGACAGCTAATTCCAACATAAATACAAGGAAAGGAACACTAGTGGACTGCCCGACCCCTCAACGGCATCTTCCCAAGCAAAATAGAGAAGACAGAAGGCTGAACACGCCCCGTGCTCAGCCAGCACGGGGCCGTGCCCAAGAAGCAGCAGAAAAGACAAACCTATAGAAGCTTCAATTGCCCACCACGGGCCGTGTCCAGCGGACACGGGGGCGTGTCGAAAGTACTGCAGGCGCATTAATTGTAATTGCGAATTACAATTAATGAGGAGAGAGAGTGTCAGACAGGCACGGGGCCGTGCCCAGCTCTCTGTTCAGCCTATAAATAGGAGTGCTTGGATTCATTTCAACTCATCCCTTGGCACACCACCTCTCTCACACTTCATCCACCACCCACCACCATCACAACACCATCATCCACCACCATCATCCATTGTCCATCGTAGAGTGTGTGAGACGTCTCGGGATCCAAGATTGATCGTAAGAGTTCTTGACAATCAAGGCCATGTTTGCCTAAGTCTCTTACATCACTTGGTGAAGACAAAGTGTCTAGTATAATACTTTTTATTTCTAATCTTTTGCACTTTTTATTTGGTTTTGTATTAATGACTTTAATAACTAGTTACTTATGTTGAAGGTGATCTTTCCTTATCGTTTGTCCGTGGTGTCTTGGCATTATTTTACTGTCTATATAAAATAAAGGATTTTCACCATTCATATCTCCACGGTCTATATGGAGGTATGTTGGCTACCTGGTCGGGGGTTAAGGGAACGGTTTGGTAAAGGTCTTGCCATTGTTCAGCGTTTAGAGGTCCTGCAATGGACCTGGGTCAAATTTAGTAGGACCTCCTTCAATGCTTGACGGTATTGGATGGCGGGGGTCCAAACTCTTTGATCCCCTCATAAGTTAACTACTATTAATACTATAACCCGGCTATTTAGGACTGTATCCCTGCTGACTCAGACTACTTAGCCGAGGGTAGCGTCACCGCCAAAAGCGGGGCCTACCATAATACTGCATTAATAACTTAATTCATTATCTTCCAATAATCCACCCTTTTAGGATTGTGTCCTTGCTGACTCAAACTACTGGGGTGAGGGTAACGTCACCTTCAAAAGAGGGGCCTACTACAATAACTAAGATAATCTCTTAATTATGTGCAAAAGTGCGGAAATAATCAAAGGTTATACTAGATACGAGTCGGAACCAAGTGATTCATCTTGTCTATCTGTTTTTCTTTTTATTTTATTTTCAGCATTTTAGTTAGTTTTTATTTTTCATAGTTTAAAACCTTTTTTCTAAACTTTTTATTTTGGTTAGACGTTGAGGATAAACCGGTACTAAAAGCTCTTGTGTCCTTGGACGACCTCGGTATCTTACCAACGCCATACTACGCTCACGATGGGTGCACTTGCCCATATGTGTGTTTAGTGTTAGTAAAATATCGTGTTTTATAAATTTAAAACTTGGCTAAAATAAGTGTTAAAGGGGCTTAAAATATACACCTAATATATATGACACTTTCACGCACATCATAAAGCTTTTCGTTAAATCTGCTTAAACTGATGTCTGGATTCACCATTCCCGGTTGAACCTCCGTCCCTGGGTCACCGGTTTAACCGTCGGCCGTTTCTAACCAGGCGGTTCATTGTAAAACGGGCTAACTATGCCGAGTCGGACCGCCATCCTTTCCGATCTCCGGTTCGACCGGTCGGACCGGCCGGGCCGCTCCGGTTGTGAAAACGTTGTTTATAATAACAATTGGTGGGGGTGGGGGTTTAGGTTTTTGGGTGGTGGTGGTTTTTTTTTTTTGTGTAGTGGGTTTATTTTTAGGAGTCTTTGTGTCACGGCCCCCGACCCGGTTTAACCCGTTTCAGGAGCCGCGGGACAGAAAATCCCGTGGTATTTATTTAACAGCGGAAGTTTTCTTCAGGATCTTTTTAAAACTGCAATTTTCCCGATTATTTTATTTCGCAACTCGGGATGAAACCCCGGTAATTTACAATCATAAGATTTCACGGAGAAATCTTTATTTTACAAAACATGTTTCTTTATTTTATATTGAGCCACTTCCTTAAGCTTGTAGTGCTACGCGGCACTTTTCCTGGATCACAACAGATCACCTGAAACATGTTTGAAAAAGGTTTTGTCAGCGGGAAATACTGGTGAATCATTCATTTTACTAAAACGACCCGTTTGTTATAATTTACAGTATTAAGAGCGATTACAATGTTTCATGTTATCAACCAACTACCCACAGTACTTGTCACTCGACATTCATCGGTAGCCTCTGAGCCCGATGGTGTCTGTGACTATGGTCATATCACTCATTGGCTAACCCGTTGTCCAATAGTGACGGTTATCAAGTAATGTATACAAAACCCCACATACCGGCTGTAATTTGGTGATTACAAAGACTTAATCACTGTAATTATAACCTTGAAAATAAACATGCTTTTGAAAGTAATTTGATAAAAAGAGAATGACTCACATTGCAGATTTAATTTGAGCAGAGCCTAGCCTACTGATTAGCCTTTTAACCTAATTTTAATAACATGCACACAAACTAGGTCAGTAACTAATACAGCATTTACGATAACTCACGAGATTAAACCCTCACATCGAATGACAAAGTGCGATACTTAAACATCCATTGAATTAACAACGAATGACAAAGCATAAACCCTAATGTGGGCAGCACTTAAACATCCATTGGATAGTTTAATAGATCGGACATTGAATCGTATCAGCGATCGAGTTATTACCCTGTATTGCCGCAACGATTTGTGATTCGTGTGTGTTTTGGACTGTTTCTGCTATAACTCAGTGTATAATTTGAATTTTTACGTCGTTCAAGTGCCTAAATTCCAGTCCCAAAGCCCTCTATTTATAGGTAAATTTTGACCCCCCTCGCGTGACGCGAGGGGTACCCCTGAGGGCGTCGCGTGGCGCGAGGGGTCACCTATTTTCATAGGGTAGCTTCGTGTGTGTGTAGGCTTGCTGAGTCGACAGAATTTGTAAAATTCGATTTTGACAGCTTGTTATTTAGATAATCGTAACTAGGGTTTACCCCCCCTGAGTTTTAGGGGCCCTGATCCTGATTCTGATTATTCTGAAAATTTTAGGGTTTGTGCAGAATTACTTGGGTGTCTTAATTAGGGTTTCCTATTGGACAAATTAATTTAATAAATGTGACTTTTGATGAGAGTTGTTACATCCTCCCCACCTTAATAAAAATCTCGTCCTCGAGATTTACTGGAATAAGTAGGGATACTTTTTCTTCATCTCAGATTTCAGCTCCCAAGTGTATTCAGCTCCTCTCTTTGAATCCCACTTTACTTTAACTAGCACTAGTCGTTTGTGCTTGAGAAACTTCACTTTTCTGTCTTCTATCTGAAGAGGTTTCTCAACAAATTTTAACTTTTCGTTTACCTCTATATCTTGGAGAGGTACTACCAAAGATTCGTCTGTTAGGCATTTCTTGAGATTGGATACATGAAATACGTCATGTACTCCAGCTAACTCTTCTGGTAGTTGTAAACGATAAGCAACTGGTCCTATACGTTGAATCACTGGAAATGGTCCTACGTATCTTGGACTTAGCTTTCCTTTCTTACCGAATCGAACAACTCCTTTCCAAGGAGAAACTTTCAACAGTACTCTTTCTCCAACTTGGAATTCTAACGGCTTACGTCGATTGTCGGCATAGCTCTTTTGACGATCTCGAGCTGTCTTCAGTCTTTCCTTGATTTGTGTAATCTTGTCGGTCGTCTCTTGCACTATTTCCGGACCTGACAATTGACTTTCTCCTATTTCTGCCCAACAAACTGGAGTTCTGCACTTTCTTCCATATAGTGCCTCGAATGGGGCAGTTTCAATACTTGAATGATAACTATTGTTATAGGAGAATTCAATTAAAGGTAAGTGATCGTCCCAATTTCCACCAAAATCTATCACACATGCTCTGAGCATGTCTTCTAGAGTTTGGATCGTCCTTTCACTTTGCCCGTCTGTTTGAGGATGATATGCAGTACTTAGGTTTAGTCGAGTTCCCATTGCTTCTTGGAAACTTGTCCAAAAATGAGAAGTAAAATGACTATCCCTATCCGAAACAATGGAGAGTGGAACTCCATGTAAGGATACTACTTCATCTACATACAACTTGGCCAACCTTTCCATGCTAAAGGTTTCTTTCATAGGTAGAAAATGAGCTGATTTGGTTAATCGATCCACAATTACCCAAATCGCGTCATTACCTTTTCTGGTTTTGGGCAACTTAGTAACAAAATCCATTGTTATGAGTTCCCATTTCCATAATGGCATTTCTAATTGTTGTAGTAGACCTGAAGGTTTTTGATGTTCTGCCTTAACTTGTGAACAAGTAAGACACTTAGAAACATATCGGGCTATATCCTTTTTCATTCCTATCCACCAAAAGTTATTTCTTAAATCTTGATACATCTTATTGTTTCCCGGGTGCATAGTATACCTAGATTTATGAGCTTCTTCTAAAATTTGATTTCTTAATTCTCCCTGCTTAGGTATCCAAATTCTGCTTTTGTGGAATTTCCATATTCCATCAGCTCCTTGCTCTAACTCTTTTATTTGTCCTTTCATTCCTTCAGCATCATCCTTGATTGCTGTTTCCTGAACATTCTTTATTTGTTCCATTAAATCTAATTGTAGATTTAATCTGAGAGCACGAACTCGTCGTTGTTTCTCATGGTACTTACGACTTAAGGCATCTGCAACTACATTTGCCTTTCCTTCATGATATTGAATATCACAGTCGTAGTCACTTAGGATTTCCATCCATCTCCTTTGCCTCATGTTTAACTCTTTTTGCCCAAATATATATCTTAAACTCTTATGATCTGTATAGATAGTAAATTTACTTCCGTACAGATAATGTCTCCAAATCTTAAGGGCAAAAATTACAGCTCCTAATTCTAAGTCATGAGTCGTATAGTTTTCTTCGTGCTTTTTCAATTGCCTTGATGCATACGCAATTACCTTCTTGCGTTGCATAAGCACACATCCTAATCCTAGTTTTGAAGCATCACAGTATACTTCAAAATCTTCAGTCCCTTCTGGTAAGGCTAGGATTGGAGCATTGGTTAATTTCTGTTTTAAGATTCTAAAGGCTTCTTCTTGTTTAGGTCCCCATTCAAACTTAACTGCTTTACAGGTTAGCTTAGTTAATGGTACAACTATTTTGGAAAAATCCTTAATAAACCGTCTATAGTATCCAGCTAAACATATAAAACTTCTAATTTCCATTGCGGATTGTGGAACCTTCCATTTGGTAATTGCCTCTATCTTAGCAGGGTCTACATGAATCCCTTCGTGATTCACCATGTGTCCTAAAAATTGCACTTCTTGTAGCCAAAATTCACACTTCGAGAATTTGGCGTAAAGCTTTTCTTTTCTTAACAAAGTTAAGAGTGAATGCAAGTGCTGACAATGTTCTTCCTGATTTTTGGAATAAATAAGTATATCGTCGATGAAAACAATTACAAATTTATCCAAATACGGTTTACAGATCCTATTCATCATGTCCATGAATGCTGCAGGTGCATTCGTTAATCCGAAGGGCATGACTGTAAACTCATAATGACCATACCTAGTTCTGAAAGCAGTTTTAGGTATGTCTTCTTCTTGTACCTTCAATTGATGATATCCGGAGCGTAAATCAATCTTAGAAAAATATCTAGCTCCTTGAAGTTGATCGAAAAGATCATCAATCCTAGGTAACGGGTATCGATTCTTAATTGTAACCTTATTCAATTCTCTATAATCAATACACATTCTCATTGAACCATCCTTTTTCTTTACAAACAACACTGGTGCTCCCCAAGGGGATGAGCTAGGTTGTATGAATCCTTTACTTAGTAATTCATCTAATTGCTTTTTCAGTTCTAACATTTCGGTAGGAGCTAACCGATAAGGTGCCTTGGCTATCGGTATAGTTCCTGGAATTAGATGAATTCTAAATTCTACCTCCCTATCTGGTGGTAATCCTGGTAAATCTTCTGGGAATACATCTAGGTAGACTACTGGTATTTCCTTAAGTTCTTTACCCTTAGTGCTAATGATTACTGAAATCATATACATTATTCCTTGCTTTCGTTCATAACTAGCAACTTTCATTACTGATATGAACTTCATGGGCTTACGTGGTTTATCTCCTGTAATCATAATTACTTCTCCAGTGGGTGCCTGAATTTCTATGGAATTCTTATAACAAAGAATTCGAGCATGGTTGGCTACTAACCAATCCATTCCTAATACAACATCAAATTCGGCTAATTTCATAGGTAATAGGTTTGCAAAGAATTTATGACCTGAGAGTTCTATATTTTCCTTTTGCAAAACTTTATCTATGCTAACAGAATTTCCGTCTGCCGTTTCAACTGTAAAAATCTGCCTAAGTTTGGTTAAGGGTAGGTTAAGATCTTGGCAGAATGAAGTATTAATAAAACTTTGGTTTGCACCAGAGTCAAATAATACTTTTGCATACACGTTGTGAACTAGAAACGTACCAGCTATTACATCAGGAATCAGCTCGGCTTCCTGAGTAGTTAACTGAAAGGCTCGAACATTCTTTTTGGTAGCTCCGTCAGCTGGCTTGACTTTGTTGTCTGCTGGTTTAACCAATTTAGGACATTCTGTTTTGAAATGTCCATTTTCTCCACAGTTATAGCAGATTCTTGTTTTCTTTCTGCAGTCTTCTTCGCGATGGCCTGCGACTTTGTAGAAGTTACAAGTTACATTACATCTTCCATAATGTTTCTTTCTGCAATTCCTGCAGAACGGCGGAATTGAAGATTGCCCGGTTCCTCTTCTCCTGAAGCTACTATTATTACCCGTACGAAATCCTTGGGTAATTTTCTGAGCCAGTTCCTTCTTTCTGTTTTCATCTCTAGTACGTACCAGTTCATCAGTTAGGGTGTTAGCTAATTCCACAGCATCGTCAATAGTGCGGGGTCTCGCAGCTTTAACGATGTTACGGATTTCACTAATTAGTCCCCAAATGTAGCGAGAAATGAGTACCGGTTCTGGCGAAGCCAGTGTTGGTACCACTCTAGCATATACAAAGAATGTCGAAGTATAACCACGACAATCTACACCCGTCATACGATGATTTAGGAACTTATTTGCCATTTGACCTTTTTCATATTCGGGACAGAATTTTCTTTCTATAAGACTTTTAAATTCTTCCCAGTTCATGGCATAGGCCCTATTTCTTCCTTTAGCTTGTAACACCGTGTTCCACCATTCTAGCGCCCCTTCTTTAAAAAGATTTGACGCGTACATAACTTGATCGTCTTTGTCACATTTACTTATTGTGATTACTACCTCGGTTTTCTCTAACCAACGCAGTGCCGCAGTCGCTCCTTCATTGCCTGCAAACTCAGCGGGTTTACAAGCAAGAAATTCTTTGTAAGTGCAACCAGGTGTTGCGACTTTCATTTTCTTAGGGAGCGGAGCTTGCCGTGGTTCATTATCGTGATTAGTATGATTACCGCCTCCATTTACGCTATTACTGAAGTTATCTTCAGAAATACGTTTGCAGCAACTATTGCTGGAATAGCATTGGCTATTCCCTGAGCAACAATATTTTCTATGTCTTGTCTATTTAGAAATTGATCCTCCTGATGTTGTTCAGATTGATTAACTTCGTTAACTGGTTCATTACCAACGTTTACCATCTGGTAATAATTTATATAATTTATTAGTATCAAATAAATAACAATCATACAAAATCATCATATAAATTTCACAATACATATATGGCCAAAACTATCGATTTCTCGATTCCCATTTTTATATTTTATAGTATGCATCAATACACACCATTATCTTACAAAGTTTTATTTGTAGTTATTTTACAGACTATTACTATTACACAACCACAGTTTCATAAACCCACTATCCTTTGTCAGTTGGTATTTTAGTAACGGTGTTCCCTCTCATCGTATTTCCAGGAGATCTGTTCTCCTACTTCCCTGATCCTATTTCCGGCATCCATCAGTTCTTCGCCAAAGTGGCGAAGTTCGGCTAAATTCTCATTGCTCATAGGTGGATTAGGTATTGGTTCAGGGTCGAATTGAGGAAGGAAGGAATAAGGACTGTTGAGCAGGTTTTGGAACTGCCAATCATTCGTCCACCACTCATCCATTCCTAAAGGTTGGGTGTGAATTATAGGTTCTGGAATTGCTGGTTCTAAGTTTATAGGTAGTTGAGATTCAATAGGATGAGTAAAAACATTACTATTGACAGGCTTAATAGTATCACAGCTTGCCAATATAAAATCCAGCTCTTCCTGCAATGTCATTTCCTGATTTTGCTTAGAGCTTTCTCCCATTTCTATTTGGGTTTGTTTAGATCCTCCTCCAATCTCCATTTCTATTTTCTTAGAATATTCTTCAAACTGCATTCCCATCTGCCTAGACTCTTCCCCAACTTCAATTCCCTTCCCTTTATCTAAAGAATTTTCTATTTTGGGAATCTTTCTAGTGACAGGTTTCCTCCTACGCACACGTCTCCATCCTACAAATCTCCTCTTTTTCTTGGGCTTGGGTTTCTCCGGAGGTGGAGCATTGAATTCATTAGGTTCTTCTATGTCAGGTATATACCTATTGAAATCTCTGGAAACCTCTATTTTTACCGGATAGAGATTTAAATTCTGAAGGGCGTCAGACAAGTCGCTCATGCTGTTATGCAAAATACACATAATTACTAAGTTAAAAATTATAACAAAATTTCATAGAAATCCTTTAAATATTATTTCAGTCTGAGTAACTACAAAACAAATTAAAACACACGAGGCTTTATTGTAAATTTATTTATTTACTAAATAAGATTTCTGGACTGTAGGTGATAAAGGTGCTAAAACTTGGTCAAATTATTTAAAGATTTGCATTAACTGCTACAGTAGCTAGCATATAAAGATCTGCCCATTTCTCATCTAACTTGTCCTCCCAAGGTGTTTTACTGGTTAATTCCTGGGTTTCCTGTTTAATCTTCTTTTCTCGGAATTTCTTTATTTTCTCCTGACTCTTCTTTAAAATTAAACTTCTTTTATTAGGAGAAAGTGGTTCCTCATATTGTGCCTTTCGCACAAATATTCCTTCTTCAGGAATTACAGAGTGATTTGAGGATTTTGTTTGGGATGAACTTCCCTTCTCGTTGGATGACCTATCTAATTTAAGATAGATGTTTGACAACTTTTGCTTACCCATACTGTACATAAATATTCAATTAATAAAACACATAATCACAAAAATAGCAATCAATGAAAATTAAGTATTTTCTAAATACTTAATTGGCTTAAATCAGTGGCTCTGATACCACCTTTTTCTGTCACGGCCCCCGACCCGGTTTAACCCGTTTCAGGAGCCGCGGGACAGAAAATCCCGTGGTATTTATTTAACAACGGAAGTTTTCTTCAGGATCTTTTTAAAACTGCAATTTTCCCGATTATTTTATTTCACAACTCGGGATGAAACCCCGGTAATTTACAATCATAAGATTTCACGGAGAAATCTTTATTTTACAAAACATGTTTCTTTATTTTATACTGAGCCACTTCCTTAAGCTTGTAGTGCTACGCGGCACTTTTCCTGGATCACAACAGATCACCTGAAACATGTTTGAAAAAGGTTTTGTCAGTGGGAAATACTGGTGAATCATTCATTTTACTAAAACGACCCGTTTGTTATAATTTACAGTATTAAGAGCGATTACAATGTTTCATGTTATCAACCAACTACCCACAGTACTTGTCACTCGACATTCATCGGTAGCCTCTGAGCCCGATGGTGTCTGTGACTATGGTCATATCACTCATTGGCTAACCCGTTGTCCAATAGTGACGGTTATCAAGTAATGTATACAAAACCCCACATACCGGCTGTAATTTGGTGATTACAAAGACTTAATCACTGTAATTATAACCTTGAAAATAAACATGCTTTTGAAAGTAATTTGATAAAAAGAGAATGACTCACATTGCAGATTTAATTTGAGCAGAGCCTAGCCTACTGATTAGCCTTTTAACCTAATTTTAATAACATGCACACAAACTAGGTCAGTAACTAATACAGCATTTACGATAACTCACGAGATTAAACCCTCACATCGAATGACAAAGTGCGATACTTAAACATCCATTGAATTAACAACGAATGACAAAGCATAAACCCTAATGTGGGCAGCACTTAAACATCCATTGGATAGTTTAATCGATCGGACATTGAATCGTATCAGCGATCGAGTTATTACCCTGTATTGCCGCAACGATTTGTGATTCGTGTGTGTTTTGGACTGTTTCTGCTATAACTCAGTGTATAATTTGAATTTTTACGTCGTTCAAGTGCCTAAATTCCAGTCCCAAAGCCCTCTATTTATAGGTAAATTTTGACCCCCCTCGCGTGACGCGAGGGGTACCCCTGAGGGCGTCGCGTGGCGCGAGGGGTCACCTATTTTCATAGGGTAGCTTCGTGTGTGTAGGCTTGCTGAGTCGACAGAATTGTAAAATTCGATTTTGAGAGCTTGTTATTTAGATAATCGTAACTAGGGTTTACCCCCCCCCCCCTGAGTTTTAGGGGCCCTGATCCTGATTCTGATTATTCTGAAAATTTTAGGGTTTGTGCAGAATTACTTGGGTGTCTTAATTAGGGTTTCCTATTGGACAAATTAATTTAATAAATATGATTTTTGATAAGAGTTGTTACACTTTGTACACTTCTTATTTTTAGGAGTCTTTGTATTTGATCCTAATCCAACAATTAAAATTACTAAATTGATTTCACAAGCATATAATTTCATAGAATTTTATGTGGAGTAAGTTAAACGGGTCACAAGACCCATTTTATACTCTCTTACCTTTACATTCAAAATGAATGTTTATGCACCATATTAACCATGTTATACCTTAGTATAGAATCTAGGGATGAGCATTTAGTACTTGATACCTGTATTGGCACGAAAGTTTTTTATACTGATTCGGTGTCCACTTTTTGGCGCTTTCGGTACCGGTATCGGTACGGAATGTTTTTGATACCGATTTGGTGTCCACTTTTTGATGTTTTCGATATCGATATCGGTACAATACCGATTCTTACCTTCAAATCCCGGCATAGTACCGTACCAAACATTTTCGGTACCGGTACCAATACCCACTTTTGGAGATTTTCGTTACCAATATTGATACCAATGCCAATACCAATATCACGCTCATCCCTGATAGAATCCTGACATTCCATACTGACCCATGACAACACCAATTTACACCAAACACATGTCTTCTAATATAATACCACCAATTCACCATGTTAACCCAATACAAACGTGCTTATCCAAAAAAATCAGAGTTGTCCCTGTCCTGATGATTTAAATGCAACGGGTGATCTCAAAAAAAGCCCTTTAGCTTAACGAATTATACAAACTGTTTTTTTAAACTAAAATTAACTTTATAACAATAAACATCCAACAACACACCCAATTTAGGTCTGAACATCCAAAAGAATTAAAATACACACAATTTAGGGCTCAACATTCATTAAAACACTCAGTTTATGGTTAAATTAACAATATAAATTAGGGCAAAACTATGTGAATCAAGAAAGTGGAACAATAAAAAAAGGGATATTGAATTTTAATAATCCTAAGTTTCACCTGTTGGCCGATAATAATCCCAACTTTAAAAATTTTCTCCAATAATCCCAACTTATAAAAGTTTGGCAAACATATAAGAATTTGGTCTTCTCAATAGATTCAATTACACCTAGAGACTCCTTAATTGATTTAAGTGCACCTATGTTAGAAAATGATCAATAACGGCCAAACTTTTACAAGTTGGGATTATTGGAGGGAATTTTTAAAGTTGGGATTATTATCGGCCAACAGGTGAAACTTAAGATTATTAAAATCCAATAACCCATAAAAAAACATACTTTGATTGGGCTTTGGTAGTCACTGACATCAATTCCGGTGGTGCCGGTGTGGCTGTGGTGGTGGACTGGCGGCGTTAAGACCTGAAGTGACAATGTTGATTGTTGAATGTGTCGGTAGCTGCTGGAATCAAACAACGACCACATAAGTAGCTAGGGTCGTCTAAACCGCTCGCCGCTTGCTCGGAAAATGCTCGTTCGATTTGAGGATCGGTTGTAAAGAAGTCGTTCTTGAGCAAAGGTCTGCTCGGCTCGATTTGGCTTGAATTATTATTTTTAATTAGTATATATATATATACATATAAAATACATATATAAACACGTATATATATATATATACATATATTATTTTCATACAATCACCATCTAATACACAGGGGAGGGTTCATTAGGGAACACTAAAAAAGTGGGGAACCGCGAAACACTCTTAAAAATTCAACTTTACATGTTAAAATCAACTTTTTCTAATCTTTTTTTTTTTTGACGCTTTTCCTTATAAATACATGTAGAAACATCTTTAATAAAAAATTAAAAAACTAAAAAATAAAAAAAAATGTTTAAAAAACAGTTATAAAATATATCTTATAAAATACTTAACATATTAAAAATATTTTTTTTTTAATTTTTTAGCGCTTTTACTTATAAAAATGAATAGAAACTATTCCAATAAAAAAAATCATTTTTGTAAAAAAAAAACATTAAGCCTTTTTTAACTGTTTTTTTTTTAGTTTTTGATTTTTTTTTTATTAAAATTGCTTCTACAAGTATTTATAAGGAAAAACGCCGAAAAAAATTAAAAAAATTTTTTTTAACATGTTAAGTTAAACTGTTAAGAGTGTTCCCCAGTTCCCCACTTTTTTAGTGTTCCCCAATGAACATCACACTATACACATATACACACAGATACAAATTATACATATTTATATTCACACACCTATATATATGGCATGTTTGGGATTGCTTTTTGAAACAACTTATTGACTTATTAAAAAGTCAATGAGGAGAAATAGTGTTTAAACAAGTGAAAATAATTTTTTGCACAAGGGGGAAAGTCATTTTGAAAAGTTGGGATAATTTGGCTTTTTTTAAAAGTCTTTTTAACTTTTAAAGAAAATATTACAAAAATGCCATAATCTAACCCTTTTAACTTTTTAAAGAATGTTCTTTTTGATCATTTTACTTGAATAAACTAAGCCAAACACCTTTTATAAAACAATTTATTGACTTATTGACTTTTCCTATCATTTATGTTAATCCAAACATTTTTTTTAAACTCATTTTGGATAAGTAATAAGAGCACCCACAATAAGAAATATTTAATATGTGTTTTTGGGGTGGCACATTAGCACTTGCCCAAAACTCTTTCTTGCCCTTTCACAAACAAAACATCTATCAAAAACTTATATTCTCTCTCCTCCCTTCTACATCAAATTAACATTAATTCCTCCCATTCATTTTTCCTCACATACAAGACCATACTCTCTTTCCTCCATATCAAACCTTCTCTCCTTAAAAACACTAAAAATACCTCTATTGTGGATGCTCTAAGCCAATATGTTTGTTTGCCAAAAAAATGCTTTTTGAGTTGAATAAGCAATCCCAAACACCCCCATAGACACACATACATATATACATAAATATAAATTAAATTTATAATATTATACCACTTTATAAGATTTTGATCCATTATATACATATTTACAACTGTATTTATACGTACTAGTCCAATCACGCCATGACAACCCTGCAAATAATAGTACCACACTCAATATCACACAAGTTTGATGCTTGGGGAGTTATACAAACTCACCTTGTGTCTAGATATATCGTTTGCGGTACTTTTCCCAAATGCCCTTTACCACTTCAAAAGTCACACAAAATGACATATAACACCATTAGTTGGTATATTATTATACTCCTAACAAACTTCATTTGAATGTTTAGAAATATTGGCATCTACTAATCTATATACTAACGTCAGGAAATAAGTTTGAAGCCTTTGAGTTGTTAGTTTAACACATTTTGACTCGTTATAAAACATCTTAAACCTTTTCAAGTGCACACAAACCACCCTAACCACATTATAATAAGTGTAAATGATCTATTGCACCAATCGTTGCCAATTAATCTAGCCAAAACATCCATATGAATTTTTTTTTTTTTTTGGTAATTTTGGCATAAAACGCCATTCTTACCATTTTTTTAATTTTTTTTTTACCATTTTCAATGCTTTAATCAAATTTTATGATCTAAACACCTTTCAGTAGTTAATCTAGTTCATATACATCAAATAGTATTTGATCAAAACATCATTTTTCATACAATCACCATCTAATATACATCAGTCGGTAATGATCAAAACATCATTTTTGTTAACAAACATGATATGAAGATCGAACACAGAACAAACCAACCCAAATATTTTCCCCCAATACCAACTGATCTTACAAATTGTAAGATCAGTAAACAATACAAAAATACAGATAGAATCTGACTGATGATCATCAACAATAGAAGATCAGTCTCCCTATAAACATAGATGAGAGACTACAACAAGATCTTCAACAGGCTAACAACTATAACAAACCCTAACATGACAGAGAGAAAGTGAAAGTATGTGCGAGAGAGTGAATGAGCCCTCAGATCAGACAGAGAGCTTTTATATGCTCGCCGCACCATATTTACATCCAGGTCCAAAAAAATGTCAAGAGATGATCGCAGTCCCTGAATATTTCCTGAAAAGCCCCTATACTTTCACCGGATGACATACTGAGCAACAACAATAACAACCAACATAACAATAAGTCTGGCCCATATATAATAACACAATGAGCCCAGTACACCTGATACACTAGCCCAACAAGTATAAGCCAGAAGCCCAAACGAATGAACAATCAAATACACTTAACTCAACATATTTCAACAATTTTTCATACAATCACCATTTAATATACATCAGTCGGTAATGATCAAAACATAATTTTCATAAAATCACCATGTTAATCCACTTGGGAATAGCCCAGTGGTGTTGGTGAGTTTAGATAGAGCTTAGGATAGGAGAGGTTAGGGGTTCAATCCCCATGGTGTGCAAACGTTAGCCATTCAAAAAATAAATAAATAAATAAATAAAATCACCATGTTAAAATAATTACATTATTTTAACCAAGAACACCCTCTATTTCTTGAGTTTACTACCATATATCATCAGTAATTGCATTCTAATCAGTTCTATACGCCATATATGGATTGTCTACACATGTAGATGCAATGAATAACACATTCTTGCCCTTTGGTTGGACTTGCGAAGAATAACACATATTTCTGAAAAAATGATCAAGAAAAGTTCGAAGATCTTCAAGATTTTCGAGAGAAAAGGATGGAGAGAAATTCGAAACGGTGATGAAAACTAATGAGACCTCCCCTATTTATACCTATCACATTTAATGCGATAGGCAAACGTGCAGACCGCCGTATGCAGGAGGGCAAATAAAAAAACTTCACGTCAGACGGGAAAACCAGAATGACGAAGCAAGTGGGCGCGTAGCCGTCATTTGCCTGCAAAAAGCAAAAAAGATGTCTGATGCGCCATACGTCATACGCTGTAACAATGTTAGACGTCACATGTCACACCCCGATATTTCCACGTATTACCGGTGGGCCCGGTGGGGAGTATCGTGACGTAGTTGATATCATCATAGTCAAACAACACAATATATAAATGCACAGCGGAAGCAAAAATAAATATATTACAATCCGAATATAGAGTAATATCAAAGTATTACAACGGAATGTAAAGGATCCACAGGCGGATCAAATAAAAGGAAACATTGTTCAACAGACTTTGGCATCTAGAGCTTGCGAGACTTGATTATTGATGCCTGGAGTAGCCAGCCTATTACGTGTAGTACCTGCACTTAGCCTTTTTGGAAAATACGTCAGTTTACACTGGTAAATACAACTTAACTGACTCATTTTGGAAAGAGTTTGAAAATTGATTTGAATGCACTTCTGCAAAATATCTTTTATAACTTGGGACAATTATTTGTATATAACCTTGTATACAGTTTTACTTATTTGTCGTCCATCAGGGCCGGTTTGTAGGGCCGGACAAGATTAACTGACACGCCACAGGTATAATGCCCACAAGGATTATATTCCTCTAAGTGGATTACCAGTTTTTACATAATGCATCTGTCAGGTGTACGCCTACACCCCGTGCTTAGGTCGTGGCCATTTCTTTGAATGATGCCAAGGATATCCGGGACATGGTCATTTAACCCCCAAAGGCCATACACCAAATAATACATATTAAACGGGTCATGCAAATACATCAATCACAATCCGATTTAAATGACTACACACCCGACCAAGCGGTACTTTTATAGTACCGTATCCCAAGCCCGTATAGGGAAAATAAGTTAAGAGTATTTACCTGAGCAAAGTATAAATCAAATACAGCAAGTGCACGTAGCTTTTACTGGGCTCCTAATCTGGAACGAAGGTTTTTAATAACCTATTAGAATCCTAACGGGTCTTTAATTAAGCTTAGACTTAGACCGGTTAGTTTTCAAAAGGAAGACACGGATCAAACGCATGATAAAGCGAAGACCGGTTTAGAATGTGGTTTTTGACCCGACAAGCTTGTATGCTTATTTAATATGGGTAACTTGAACACATTCTGGATTTTGAGATAAAGATAATATGGTTTGACCCGTTTCGGCTAATTTATGCCAACTAGAAACATAAACCGAACCGAAGGCGCAAGAAACGTAACGGGTAACCATAAGGGTCATTTACAGGTTTCCTAAGTTAATATGCCTTAAACATGTTGTGATATCAGTAGGATACCTTCCATTATGCCCAAAACGAGTTAAATCTTAATTTAAGCCCCGAAGGGGTATTTTGGTCATTTTAAAGGTTATAAAAGAGATTAAATGAAATTCTGAGATTCGGGTCTGAATACATCAGTAAAATAACCTATTTTAACAGGTCATATCAGTTGGTGAGAAGTCTTATTTGACAAAATGGTTTTAAACCCATACTAGGTGTTTAATACGCGTAAAAAGTCATTTTAGGCGATTTCCCGGTTATACAGGAAGTCTGAGTTTTCTGATCAGGTTATAAAGTTCAAAATACTACATTTATTATATAAAATCAGTAGCAATTGGATTTGGTGTCAAAATACTATGTAGAACTCATTTTATAAACAAAAAGGGTATAATTGGTATTTACCGAATCAACGCCATAACCCCATGTTATGAGCAGGTTAAAAATAATTGAAAATCTTTAAAAATCCCAAAATATTATAATACATCAGTGGATAAAATGTTTGGTGTTAAAAATTTGGTTTAGATAGGCTTTATGCTAATGACGCCGCTTAATTACTAAAAAGCGTTCTAATTACGTCATTGAGCATAACTCCTAATCTAGACCTCAAACTGATGTGAAAATTTAGGGACATGTTTATAAATCAGTAATAAAGATTATTGTCCTTCCACATTTCCAAAATTCTCGTTTTATGGTCAAAAGGGCATTATGGTCAACATTAAGCAATTAACGGAAACGTGTAAACGAATGGGGCAAACAACGAACCAATCACAGAGGTTTATACCAACATGTAACCTGGTCCTAAGGAAGTCCTAAGGCATATCTAAACCCATCTAAATTGGGTCAGAACTGAAGTCAAAGCAAAAGTCAAAGTTTTGCGACTTTCGGTTCCGAACCGGGTTTAAACAGAAAATTGTCGGATCAAACAAGCTTAGACCAGTTCTTATACTTATTACCAAGTTATATGAGTGATAAAATAGGTTACATGCCTTCTACATTGCTAATTATGCGTTAATTCGAAAATTAAGCTTCTGTTGACTTTTTATAAACAACTTTGACCCGACAAAAGTCTTAGTTAGAGTGGGAATCAGAGGGTTCCCTTTTAAGGGTTTATTGTCCACATAATTACCAACTTATAACTACCTTCAATTCGACTAATCACTGGACCATTAATGATTAATCGCTAAGTCAAACGTTAATTACGACGGTTTGACTTTTAAGCTAATAACTAAGTAAAACTCAATTAAGAAAGGTCAAGGGTACTTACCAAAGTCCTATGCACGATTAGTGATGCTTGGGGACTGATCTTATGCTCCAGGAAGCTCCACAAATGCAGATGGAAGGTGTGATCAAAATGTTGCAACATGAGGGCCTTTTTATAGTAAATTTGAGGCCTTGTGATCATGACAAATCATGATACAACTGATCATGGATCATCCACAAGAGTCCCTAAGGTCTAAAAGCATCTAGGGGTCGCCCATGGAGTGGAAAATATCTTTCTAAGTCGGTTACATGCTCAAAACAGCCAACAGTCAACATTCTGGTCGCTGTGCATACCTTACGGACCGTAAGGCTTGACCCTTACGGTCCGTAAGCTCTTTACAGAGGGCAAAAATTTTTGCCCTTTCAAGCTCCGAACAGGCAACTATTGTAATACGATTTTGGACCATTATTTTCAGTATGGGGCCTCTTGTTTGGGGCATGAACAGTTTATACCACCTTGATATGATATAAAGTTTTCTTGGATCCTTTTGAAAGTGTCGTAAATGAAGGTTGTCGTGCATATCCTCGTAGGATCCCATTCTTGTGTAATTTGAATCAATCATTGCTAGCATTTACCGGATTTGTGTATAACAGATGTTTTTAATATAGATTAGGGTCTTGGGATTTATAATTAGGTCGTTCAGAGGTATTTAATTAACATGTCGACGCTTTTAAATCCTACCATACATCCTTGACTAGATCCGGGTTTATAACACTTTGTCTTGCACGACACGTGTCGTTATTTTATTGAACACGAATTTTTCGAGGTGTTACATCCTCACCCCCTTAAAAGAAATCTCGACCTCGAGATTTACTGAAATAAATGAGGGTACTTTTCTTTCATTGTGGACTCAACCTCCCATGTGTACTCGGGACCTCTACGGGCATCCCATTTAACCTTTACTGTTGGCACATGCTTCCTTCGAAGCTTCTTAACCTGTCGATCCTCGATCGACACAGGTTTTTCAACAAACTTCAAGCTCTCTTCTATGTGCACATCTGTATGTGGTATGACTAGTGATTCATCAGCGAAACACTTCTTCAGATTGCAGATGTGGAATACATTGTGAATATCACTGAGCTCTTCAGGTAATTTTAATTTATAAGCAACTGATCCGACACATTCGATAACCTCGAATGGTCCTATGTATCTCGGGCTTAACTTACATTTCTTACCAAATCGCATCACTCCCTTCCAGGGTGATACTTTAAGCAACGCTTTATCACCTATCTCGAATTTCAGAGGTTTACGCTTTAGATCTGCGTAGCTTTTCTGCCTATCCCTGGCAGCTTTCAGGCGGTCACGAATCTGGACAATCTTGTCCGTCTTTTCAAAGACTATTTCAGGTCCTGTCAGCTGGACATCTCCAATCTCTGCCCAACAAACGGGCGTTCTGCACTTTCTACCTTATAGGGCCTCGAAGGGCGCAGCCTTAATGCTGGTATGGTAGCTATTGTTGTAGGAAAATTCGATTAACGGCAGGTGGTTATCCCAACTACCACCTAAGTCAATCACACATGCACGAAGCATGTCTTCCAAAGTTTGGATGGTACGCTCACTCTGCCCGTCCGTCTGAGGATGGTAAGCCGTACTGAAATTTAAGCGCGTGCCCAAAGATTGTTGGAAACTCTTCCAAAAATGAGATGTGTATCTAGTATCTATGTCAGAGATAATAGACACAGGTACGCCATGTAGAGATACAATCTTATCTACGTACAATTGGGCTAACATGTCGGAGCTATAGGTCTCCTTAATGGGTAGGAAATGTGCTGACTTAGTCAGTCTGTCTACGATCACCCATATCGTATCATTTCCTTTCCTTGTCTTAGATAACTTGGTGATGAAATCCATTGTCACCATTTCCCACTTCCATGTGGGAAGTTCAGGCTGTTGTAGCAAGCCTGACGGCTTCTGATGTTCGGCTTTGACTTGCGCACATGTCAAACATTTAGCTACATAGGCAGCTACAGACTTTTTCAAGTCTATCCACCAATAGTTTGCCTTTAGATCCTGGTACATCTTATCAGCTCCAGGATGAACGGAATATTTAGAACTATGGGCTTCCTGGAGGATAACATCCCGAAGTCCTCCATAAACTGGAACCCATATTCGTCCATTTAATCTCAGGATTCCGTCCTTGCCATAGGATAACTGTTCTTCAGTTACTCCTAGCTTTTCGTTAGGATAGTTAGCTTCCAACACAGCTTCCTTCTGTGCAGCTAACAACCTTTCATTCAAACCATTCTTTATCTCAATGCTCTTGGCATTGATTCTTATAGGCTTCACTCTTTCCTTTCGGCTTAAGGCATCGGCGACTACATTTGCCTTGCCAGGATGGTATCTTATTTCACAATCATAATCATTCAAAGTTTCCATCCAACGTCGTTGCCTCATGTTCAAATCCTTTTGGTTAAATAGGTGCTGGAGGCTCTTGTGATCAGAATAGACCACACATTTGATACCATATAAATAGTGCCTCCATAGCTTCAGTGCAAATACAACAGCACCCAACTCCAAGTCATGGGTGGTGTAATTCTTTTCATGCACCTTTAACTGACGTGAAGCATAGGCAATAACCTTGCCTTTCTGCATAAGCACACACCCCATGCCAGTGTGTGAAGCGTCGCAGTAAACCACAAATTCTTCGGTACCTTTAGGAAATGTCAGTACAGGAGCGTTGCTCAACTTTTGTTTCAGAATATCAAAAGATTCTTGCTGCTTGGGTCCCCATTTGAACTTAATATCCTTCCTAGTCAAGGAAGTTAGGGGTGCAGCAATCCTTGAAAAATTTTCAATAAAGCGCCTGTAGTACCCTGCCAATCCCAAGAAACTGCGAATTTCTGTGGGCGTCTTCGGCTCTTGCCAATTCATAACTGCTTCCACCTTAGCGGGGTCTACTTGGATTCCGCGTTCACTAACCATATGTCCAAGAAATTGGACTTCACGAAGCCAAAATTCACATTTAGAGAATTTGGCATAGAGCTTCTCATGATGTAGAAGTTTAAGAATACAACGAAGGTGTTTCTCATGGTCAGCTTGGTTCTTCGAGTAGATGAGAATGTCGTCGATGAAAACGATGACGAATTTATCTAAGTAAGGCTTGCAGACACGATTCATGAGATCCATGAACGCGGCAGGTGCATTAGTGATCCCAAAAGGCATCACTAGGAACTCGTAATAACCATAACGAGTCCTAAATGCAGTCTTGTGTACGTCTTCATCTCTAACCTTCAGTTGGTGATAGCCTGACCTTAAGTCAATCTTAGAGAAGTAACTTGCCCATTGCAGCTGATCGAACAGATCGTCGATCCTGGGCAATGGATACCTATTCTTGATAGTGACCTTATTAAGCTCACGGTAATCGATGCACAGACGCATCGATCCATCTTTCTTCTTGACAAATAAGATTGGTGCTCCCCAAGGAGACGAACTAGGTCTAATGAAACCTTTGGCTAGAAATTCATCTAGTTGTGTTCTCAATTCCTTCATCTCTGTTGGTGCCAACCTATAAGGTGCTCTGGCAACTGGTGCTGCTCCAGGGATGATGTCAATTCTGAATTCTACTTGCCTATTTGGTGGTAAACCAGGTAGTTCTTCAGGAAAAACTTCAGGGTATTCAGAAATGACAGGGATATCCTCAATCTTAGGTTTTGGCTCATCAATAGTCACTTGTGCCATGTAGATGACACAACCCTTCTTTAAACACTTAGAGGCCTTGAGCATAGACACTTGCTCAGGCAGTCCATGCTGGGTATCTCCCTGAATGGTAAGTGATTCACCAGATGGAGTCTTGATCACCACTTGCTTCTTATTGCAGACAATCTGAGCCTGGTTATGAGATAACCAGTCCATACCCAAAACTATGTCGAAACCGGCTAACTTCAAAGGAAGCAGGGACAAAGGAAAAGAGTGGTTCCTAATGGATATAACACATCCATCTAACACATTTGAGATGGTTTCTATGGTTCCATCAGCTAATTCCACCTCATACCTCACACTTAAGGTTTTAACAGGCAATTTCAACATTTCACAAAACTTATTATCTACGAACGACTTATCAGCGCCTGAATCAAATAGCACTCTCGCATAAACATCATTTATAAGGAAGGTACCTGTGATCACATTGTCGTCCTGGACGGCTTCCTTTACATCCATCCTGAAGACCCTTGCATTGGTCTTCTTGACCTCTTCAGGCTTCTTGGCGTACTTAGGGCAGTTGGTCTTGATATGCCCTTTCTCATTGCAATTGTAGCATGTTGCGTCTTTTATCTTCTTGCACTCTATCGTCTTGTGCTCTTTAGACTTGCATAAACCACATGGAGGTGATCCTGATTGAGACTTGGTTTCAAGCCTGCATTTTCCAAAGTGGCGTCTTTGGCAAGTCGTGCACTTTGGCTTCTCCTCTGTTCGCTGATTACCCTTGTTGGACCCAGACTCTTTCTTGTGGTCCGAATTACCCTTGTGCTTCTTGTCAGATCTTCGTGAGGTATCATCCTCACGCTTCCTCTTACTCTCTTCAGAGTTCTTAAGCGACCTTAGCCTGACCGCATCTAAAGTGAGGGACAAAGATAGGTCAGCTGCCGACCTAAAAGTGGCACATCTTGAAGCCTTAACACTGGCTTTGATTTCTGGGGCCAAACCCCCAATGAAGCGAGCAATTCGCTTGGGTTCCGGTGTTATCAGATACGGAACTAGCCTAGACAGGGTATTGAAAGTGGTGAGGGAAGCTTGACAATCTAGATTCTTCATCACCAATGATAAGAAATCTGATTCAATCCTCTCAACCTCGTGTTGAGGGCAGTAGTTCTCCTTAATGAGAGCAACAAACTGTTCCCATGACAAGTTGTAGAGTGGGATCTTCCCAGCAGCTTGAATGAGAGACTTCCGCCATGCTAGTGCCTCTCCCTTGAACGATTGGGATACATACTTCACTACATCTTTTTCAGCACAACCGCTGATATCGACAACTGTGTCCATTTCATCCAACCAGGTCATACAATCAATTGCCCCCTTCTCCCCAGTGAAATCCCGGGGTTTGCAGGAAACAAAGTACTTATAGGTACAGGACTTGGTACGCGGTTCATTATCGAACACTATCCTCTTGGATGGAACACTGTGTTGATTAGATGAATGTCGATCGTCATCTTTCTTTGGTTCCTCTTTCTTAGAGGGTGGCTTGCTGTGAGCCTCAGAATGAGTTTTAGGGACAGATTTAGAGGGCGGTGTGGATAGGTCCTTGCTTCGAGTCCCGCTAGATTCATTATACTGCCGCTCCATAGCTTCAGACACAGCTGTATTAATCAGTGTACGGAGTTCTTCCCTGGTTATATTAATCCTAGTATTCTCATTATTCTCCAGGGGATGACTGTTGATCTCATCAGAGTCAGCCATGTAGTTTTAATTGCTACAAAAAGAAAATAAGGGCAAGGTTTATTTAGAAGCCCATACAGTATTATCGTTCTTGACGATTTATTAACCATGGTTTTTAATAACTATTTTTGTTAATTTGTTAAGCATGCATATATTCAGGATCTTTATTACAATCCCTAATTATTGTTTTGGTCAAAAATTACCGAAGTAACTTAGTGATCAAATTAGTAAAGTGAGGTAGTGTGCTAGAAAGTGTATTTAAAAATATACTTGTTAAGTTATTTAGAAAATCAGTATTCAGGATACGGCTCAGGATATTGAGTTGTATCTATGATCAAACAATGAGCAAAAGTAAAGTAAACGACACGAGATGTACGAGGAAAGCCCTTGATCAATCTAGATCGCCGGCATAAAACCTCGGGAGCTGACAATCGCAGCTGCCTTGTTCTTCTATTGCTTCAAAAATCAGGATACAGTGCAGGATGTGGTACGGATCGACTAAGTGTTACAACGAAATTTGAATACAAGTGTGGTGTTTGCAATGAGCTAGAGAGTGAAAAGTGTACGAGAGTGTTAGTGAAAAATTGTGTGTTCTAAGCTGATCCGCCCCCATCTATTTATAGTAAAGATAAAATAACAAACTGCCCTAAACTTCCGGGATCCACCGAATATTCCTTCATCGAACGTTGTAGACCTGGTCTTTCGGGCTCAACGTCTTTCCTTCAACAAACTCGCCCGAGTCTTGAGGAGAAGAAGTCCACTTGACCGTTAGCAAGTCTCAGCCTTTAACCTGCACGTGGTTAATTCAATAAACCTCAGGATATCGCCCAAGATGTTAGCAATATCCTCTTCCAGCATCCTGGTGACAAATAAACAAACAAAGGCAGGATATTGGTCAAGATATGTATGCAAAGAAAATGACCCCTAACAATTGTCCCCAAATATATCAGTTGGGATACCAATCCAACGGATATATTTCAAAAATCTTATCCCATAACTCAAGGCATTTAAAACGAAGCGACGGTCAAGATCACATCGTAACTTCCAACGCGTTTTTTACTCAATGGAGATCCACGATGCCCCTATATCTTCTCTTTTCTTGTTTGAAAAGCAGATATCTTCAACAGAACCTTCAGGTAATTCTCCATTTCCGATCTTCTTCCTGTCAATTTACTTCACCTTACTTGCAATGGACGCCGAGACCTTCACCCAGCAGAATCTTCTTAAAAATCCCGAAAAGGAGATCTGCGCTTTCGACAACGCAGACATTGCAGCTTTAAGAGCCTCCGGCGCTTTCCCCGACAGCACGGTCTTTAGACCATTCGATCGGTCAATCCGATCGGATGTTTCTTCCACCGAATGGGTCTGTTTCCCAGCATATCCTTTTTCATTAGTTCTTCGATACCCTTTTCCTGAATTCATGATGCAATTCTTTCGAATTACCGGCATCTCTTTTGCTCAAACCATGCCCATGGTTTGGAGAGTACTAATTGTACTCAACCAAATCAAAAACCTCCATTGCTCCGATCTCTGCATCGAGGATTTACCTATTGCTTATCGCCTCCGATCCCACGGCTCTAGCCGGTTCTTGCTCTTCTCGACTTCCAGCAAACCCCTGATTCTCAAAGCCACCAAAAACGAAGACGGATGGCAACGCAAATTCTTCTTTGTCAAACGAGATTCCATTGCTGAGGGTGCCAACCTTCCGGTGGAGTGGTTAACCACCGGTAGGATCATAAATATCCTCATAGACCATTTGATTGTTATCTTCTGTTAATACTCTTCTTTTTGATCTTTATACAGTGAACTTCAAGGAAGTTGCTCCCCCTACCGCTGACTCAGAAGAGAGGATCAATACCGTTTACCGGTTACCTGCAATAGACAGGACTTTCACCACACACGTCCCGAGTTCCAGTTAATACTCATCATCCGAGATGTCAGCTAAGATCCCTGAAGTCTTCGATCTTGACGAATTGGACAGCTATTCTGACCAGATCCAGGTCAAGAAAGAACCTAGCCCCAAGACCACAGCTACATCCAAACCCAGCAGCTCCAAAGCCATCATCATTCCTAAACCTTCACCGGCTACCAAGCCCCGGAGTTCAAGTTCTCGAAAAAGGAAAGAACCCGATTCCCCTGTCATTTCTGACACCTTTCCTTATGAGAAGCACGGGTTCATTGAAGCCAGCGGGTTTATGACTTCTTTTCTTAACCAGGTTAGTATCCTCATATCATATCCTGCAATTTAGATTATTTTCAAAGATTTAACAATATTAATCCCTGTCCTCTTACCTTTGTAGGGTCTTGAGCGTTTGGTTCATTTATATCAAGAATCCTGCAAGCTTAATAAAACACTTGAATCTAAGCTAAAGGAAGCAGAAATCACAATCTCCGACCAAGGTATGATTGCTGCCGCCAAATCTCGTCACTACGAGGAGAAATTCAAAGCTATGAAGCAGGAACACCAAGTTGCTCTCAACAAAGCTACTCTTCAAGCTCAAGCCGATCTGGAAGCCGCTCATGTGCAGTACGAACAGGATATGGTCAGCTACCGGGAGAGCCTCAAAAGTTCCGTCGTCATTTCTCTCCTTCAAGCCAGGTTGAAGATGGCTCATGAAGCCAAAACATTAGGCTTCGAATGTCCTTCTTGGGATGTTGGTGCTTGGGAGACCAAGCTGAAGAACCTCGGCGGCACCTCTTCCAAATCAACTGTCGACGAACCTTCTAAAGCAGTTGAAAAAGCAACCGATGCTGAGAAGGATGCTGAGGCGGATCCCAAGACGGATGTTGCTGAAACCACTATGGACCAAGAAGGCACTACCCCCTAGAGCTTATTTCCTTTAAATCATTCGAACAATTTTATGTTTTTACGAACAATTTATTTCTGTGTCGAAACAATTTGATAGCCGAAGGTGGATGGGTCCTGGGTTTCAGGATGAAACCTTCGGTTATCATCCAGTATTGATTGCTTCAAGAATAATTTCATCTTTTTATTTGTTTGTTATTGCCTTGCATTATTTAGTATAACTCTTATCTTTGTAAAAAATTTCATATCGTTATCTTATAAAATATCCTGATCAGTATGCTCAGAGATATACTGTAAAAACCTTTTATTAGATAGAACCTCCAAACGTTCCTTTAATTTTGTAAAAATTTCTTTAGAAAGTGAAAAACAATCTATCTTTTTTAAAACCAAGTTTTGATAATATTTAAATGATCATAGTTCCAAACCGATACTAGTTTCAAACACCCTAATCAAATATCCTGAAAAGGACTTTGAGAATATATCAGGATACTTAAAATAATGTTACTAAAAACTTAGGCGACGTTTACAAAGGAAAGATCATACCAGAAATAGGGTATAAACCTATTACCAGACTTCAATCCCTTTGCAACTCTCCCAACAAAGGTGTCCCCTGTGCAAGGTACTTAGTGCATTAGTTCCGAGCCTCATTCTTTTACTTTACATCACCATCTTGGCAAGGATGTCCCCTGTGTGCAATATTCAGAATACTAGTTCCGAACTTTGGCCTTTGAGCTTTACATCACTGCCTTGGTAGGAATGTCCCCTGTGTACAATGTCTTCAAACACTTAGAAATCTTCTGAATGTCAGTTTCCATTGTATAGGCAACTTTTTACGTTCCAAGGGTAAAACCCAAGGATGTACTGGAGATAAATCCCTTGTATCCTGGGGAAAATCCCAAATTTTCATGCGCTACAGGCGGGAGTGTATAAACTCCAAGACTTAGAAAGGTGAAAACCTTTAAACCTTAGAGAGTATGAAAATACCCTTTCGTGAGAGAGGGTGATCAATCCTCATATACCTTTAGGATTCAGGATATAGCCAACAGTAACGAAATTGTCAGCCACTTTTACATGGACTGGTCCCGCCACCTTGAACTATCCCTGAATAACTTGCGCTCCAGGCGGGGTGTTTAAACCCAATTCGGAAGAAAGGTGAATACCTTTAAACCTGTGAAAGGACCAGTATCCCTTAAACGTGAGAGAGGGGGCCAATCCTCTAATCTTTTGAGTTATCCTGAGTACATATCCTGGAGCTATATCCTGAAACATATCTTGCAAAACAATTGTAAACTAAGGTGGGTGTTAGCTTGGCTAACACCCCTCCGATGCTTAAGTTAGTATTGAGTTTCAAAGAATAAATTAGACCAAAATATATTTAAAAAAGATAGAATTCATACCATTCTGAGTTAGAAATTGAATTCTAAACTCACTTGAAATAGAGCTTAAGGTGTATAGCATTCCAAGACCTCGGTAGCATATCTCCCTCCATATTCTTGAGTCTGTATGCTCCCTTTCCTGCTTCTGATTCAACTTCATATGGTCCTTCCCATTTTGGAGCTAACTTGCCATCGGCAGGATTAGTAGTATTCTGAAAAGCCTTTCTTAGCACCCAATCTCCAACCTTAAATATTCTGGTCCTAATATTCTTGTTATATGCCCTGGATATACTCTGTTGATATACTGCCATCCTTAGCCTTGCCGCATCTCTCTTCTCATCTATAGTGTCTAAATCCTGACTCAAGGCTTCAGGATTCTGCTCAGGATCACTTAAGATAGATCTTGCAGTAGGTATTGTCATTTCCGTTGGAATCATTGCTTCTGCTCCAAACACCAAGGAAAATGGGGTTTGGCATGTTGCATTTTTTACCGTTGTCCTATCAGCCCATAAAACAAAGGGTAATTCTTCTGCCCATCTTCCTTTTTTGGCTCCAAGCCTTTTCTTTAAGTTATTGACAATTATCTTGTTTGAGGATTCTGCTTGTCCATTTGCTTGAGGATGTACCGGAGTAGACGTAATCATTTTGATTCCCCAACTCTTGCAAAAGTCAGTAGTCCTCTTACTTATGAACTGAGAACCATTGTCACAGATTATCTCGGCTGGTACTCCGAATCTGGTCAGGATATTTCTCTTGATGAAGGATACTACTTCTTGGTCTCTAACTTGAACAAATGCTTCTGCTTCAACCCACTTAGAGAAATAATCCGTCATTGCTAGCATAAAGACTTTTCCTCCCGGAGCTTTTGGTAGCTTTCCCACTATATCCATACCCCACTTCATAAATGGCCAAGGGGAAACAATAGGATATAATGGTTCAGCCGGCTGATGCAGTATGTTACTATGTCTTTGACATGCGTCACATCTTCGAACATATTCTGCGGCATCTTTTCTCATTGTCGGCCAATAATATCCTGTCCTTAACACTTTTGAGAATAACGACCTGCCCCCAGTATGGTTACCACAATCCCCTTCATGTATATCCTGAAGTACTTCTTCGGCTTCAGGATCCTCCAAGCATCTCAAATACGGTCCTGTAAGAGATTTCTTGTATAAAATATTATTTATAATAGTGAATCATGATACCTTCATTCTAAATGCCTTAGGATTTTCATTTTCAGGGATGTGTCCTTCTTTGAGATATCTCATGATTGGAGCCGTCCAGGATTTAGGATCCTCTTCAGGATGTTCTGCTCCAGGATCCTGAATACCAGCAACTTCTTTATCCTGAGGATTCGTTGCAGGATATAAGACATGTAATATTGGTATTTGCGTCCCTTCAGGTATCCTGATCGATGATCCCAAATTTGCTAAGGCATCCGCTTCAGCATTATCCTCCCTTGGTACCTGTTCAAGTATGAAAACATCGAAATATCCTGCTAATTTTTTGAGAATATCGAGATATTCGATTAATTTCTCACCCTTAACTGAATAGGATC
This sequence comes from Helianthus tuberosus, assembly GCA_030545235.1. NCBI lineage: Eukaryota > Viridiplantae > Streptophyta > Magnoliopsida > Asterales > Asteraceae > Helianthus > Helianthus tuberosus. The sequence goes on from CM060399.1 coordinate 145,533,366, forward strand.
CATTAAAATGGTTAGTAATTAACAAAGAGTCAACATATACTTGCAAATTTTTGATATTCATGCTCTTAGCCAACTCTAATCCTGCAATTAAAGCCTCATACTCTGCTTCATTATTAGTAGCAGGAAATTCACACCTAATAGCCTGGGGTAATATGTCCCCCTGTGGTGATTTTAGTAGTATTCCTAATCCTACTCCTCTTACATTAGATGCACCGTCAGTATATAATGTCCAGGATTCTGAGGATTCTCCTAACTGTTGAACTTCTAGGTCTACCTCATCCTGAATGTCACTACTAAAGTCAGCCACAAAGTCAGCTAAAGCCTGAGATTTTATGGCATTTCTAGGTTCATATACTAAATCATAAGCACTCAACTTTACTTACCACTTGGCCATCCTGCCTGACATCTCTGGTTTCCTAAGCACATTTTTGACAGGATAATTTGTCTTAACATGTATCCTATGTGTCTCGAAATAATGTCTAAGCTTCGTTGATGCCATGACTAATGCTAGTATTAATTTTTCTAAGTGAGAATACCTAGTTTCGGCATTTAGCAAACTTTTACTAACATAATAAACAGGATATTGCTGACCTTCATGGTCTTTTATAAGAACGGCACTTACAGCATTCCCTGATACAGCAAGGTATAGGGATAGTGGTTCACCATTTTCAGGCTTCATCAATAGAGGTGCGGTTGATAGATATCGCTTCAATTCCTGTAGGGCCGCTTCATGCTTCTCACCCCATTCGAATTTTTTGTTCTTCTTCAGGATATCATAAAAATCTTTGCATTTCTCCGAGGATCTCAAGATAAACCTGTTTAAAGCTGCTACTCGGCCTGTTAATCTTTGTACATCCTTCATGTTTGAGGGTGATTTTATATCCAGGATAGCTTTGATCTGCTCTGGGCTCGCTTCTATCCCCCTTTTTGTCACCATATATCCAAGAAACTTTCCTGCCCCCACTCCGAAATGGCATTTAGCAGGATTCAGCTTCATGTTGTATTGATCCAGGATATCAAATGCTCCCTTGATATCCTGGAGGTGATCCTTAGCCTTTTTAGATTTCACCACCATATCATCGATATATACCTCCATGGTGTCCCCCAGTTTGTCTTTGAACATCATGTTTACCAATCTTTGGTATGTTGCACCTGCATTTTTCAAACCAAAAGGCATAGCTGTATGACAATAAATACCTGTTGGTGTCATGAAGGCAGTATCCTCCTGGTCAGAAGGTTCCATTTGGATCTGTTGAAATCCTGAAGATGCGTCCATGAAGGTCAGCATTTCATGCCCGGCAGTGGCATCTACCATTGCATCAATGTGGGGAAGAGGAAATGGGTCTTTAGGACAAGCTTTGTTCAAGTCTGTGTAGTCCACACAAACTCTCCATTTCCCATTTTTCTTCTGTACTACAACCACGTTTGCTAGCCACCTTGGGAACTTAACCTCCCTGATCATTCTGGACTTCAATAATCTCTCAACTTCCTCCTGGATAATCGTGTTCCGCTCAGGAGCAAACTTCCTTCTTTTTTGCTGCACAGGCTTGAATGATTTATCAATTCCAAGCTTGTGAGTGATAATATCTTTGGATATGCCTGTCATATCCTCATGCTTCCATGCAAACGTAGACATCCTGCATTTCAAAAAGTTAATTAATTGTTCTTCAATATCATGAGGGATATTGGTCCCTACGAGCACCGAAATATCGGGATTATCCTGGTCCAGGATAATTTTCTTCACATCCTGCTCCGGATCCTCCACGATATCCTGGGTGTTGGTGCATGTTATGTGACAACAGCGTTGGATTGGTCTTTGGATATTAAACGAGTTTGGGCCGCGAAGACTTATGAAGACTGAATAGAATTCGAGTTTGTTGAAGCCCAATCTAGTCCAAGTTTGTATCAAGTTAAAGTCTATCTAGTTTAGCCCGAAATGTAAACAGAATTCGTATGGGCTTGGCCCAGTTCGAATTGTATTGGTTGTGCTATATAAACAACCTTTACCTAGAGTTTTAGGGTTAGACTTTTGGAGACTTTTAGGCAATTGAGAGAGAGTTCGAATACACAGATTATTGGCTGTGAGTTCGTGAAGATCTTGAGTGATTGTAAACGTTTTCGTTGGATAATCATAGAAGATCGGTTGGTAAATCGTCTGGTGTTCTTGTTTCTGTTTATTTGGTTTATCAAGGGGATTCCGCACCCTTGGTAGATTGTCAGTTTTGTTACGATCCATACGGGATAGGGACCTACAATTGGTATCAGAGCGTTTGCTCTTGTGTACGGTTCAAAACTGATTTTACAGACTCAAGGATTTTGTTCGTTTGAAGATTTTCGAATTCGGTGTGAAGAACAGTGAAGAACATCGAAGAACATTCAAAAATTGTGAGTGTTTGATTCGTTTTGATTATTGATCTAATTTGTTTGCTTGTTTTTAGGAGTTTCAGTTGGAAAGTGATCAATCAGAAGATTCTGCGGTGTCAAAGGTGCTGATTTTGTGGGATTTTGGTTGAAAAATAGCTGGTCTCGACTCAAGGTTGCAGGTCTCGACTCGTAACAAGTGATCTCGACTGGTACTGTTCACTCGCAACCGTGATTTCGACTTGTGCTGGTTGACTCGCAACCGTGGTTTCGACTTGTGCTGGTTGACTCGCAACCGTGATTTCGACTTGTGCTGGTTGACTCGCAACCGTGATTTCGGCTTGTGCTGGTTGACTCGCAACCGTGGTTTCGACTTGTGCTGGTTGACTCGCAACCGTGGTTTCGACTCGCAACAGAGATCTCGACTCGCAACAGTGGTTACGACTGGACTGTGTGGTTTCACTGTTTCGTGTTTAGAGAATTATCCGCAACTCATCTGGACAAACCGTTTGCACCGTTGGACTCATTGGATTTTTAGGACCAAAAAAAAAAAAAAAAAAAAAAAAAAAAAGGACTCTGGAAAATCCCGAAAACGGTTTTAGACATTATATATCATTGGAATCGTAATCTCGAGACGAATCTAACGGTATAATTTAGTAAAAACAGGTTTCGGACTAAAATTGTACGGTTTAACCAGTCTGCTTAAGTTAAAATGTCGAACATGTCTAAATTGAACGAGCTTTTAAGGATGGAACACGAGGTAGGCACAACGAACAAACCACCTAAGATGATGAAGGTGGAGAATTACTTGACATGGAAGGATAGGTTTCAATCCTTTGTTGAGTACCAGGACACTCGTATGTGGATATGTATAGACGATGGGTATGTGAACCCAACTCATGAGTTTGAGGGAAGACAACGTATAACTGCTTATGTTGATATGGATGCCGAACAAAAGAAAATGTATGAGGCTGAAAAGAGAGCCTTGGCTGCCATTAAAATGTCTTTACCTGATGGCATCAAGCATACCTTTAAGAAGTACACTACTTCAAAGGAAATGTGGGATGCACTAGAGAAGAGATATGAGGGAAATCCTGATGTAAAGAAGAACAAAGTTGATCTACTGAAAAAGCAGTTTGCTGTCTTCAAGTTTATGAAAAATGAGTCACTTGAGGACGTCATCACTCGATATTACCATCTGATGTCGGAATTGGACAATTATGATATAGATTGCTATACTGACATAGAGAAAAATGACAAGCTGCTGGATGCTCTTCCTACTAAATGGGATATCTACACTCTCATGATAAAGGGAGAAGCGGATTATGAAACAAAAGAGCTGGAAGAAGTAGTTGGAAAGCTAAGAGCTTATGAGCTCAGTATGAAGAAGAAAGACACTGGATATGATCAGGTTCAAGATCCAGGGATTTACAATGGGCTTACATCTTCTTCATCTCACGATGCTTCTAGCGACTCTGCCACTGCTTTTCTCTCGCGTGAAAATGAGCAGGTCATAGTGAATGAGGATGGTAATGTGTGTTTTGTGGCTGCATCGGGAGGATCAACTGGAGCTAAGAGAACATCAACTGCTAAGCAAAGTAGTAGTTCAAAGTCGATGCCAATGAGTGTGAAGTCTGCTGAAGAACATCTTGCTCTACTTGCTTCTTTTGTTGCTTCTTATGAAAACTACATTCAGGGGAAGATATCTGATCCTGCCGTTTTAGATGAAGATTACGATCAGATTGACCCTGATGATCTTGAAGATATGGATTTGCAATGGCAAATGGCCATGATTACCAGACGTGTGAAGAGGTTCATGAACAGAACTGGAAGGAAGTTTGTGGGGAAAACTGTTGGTTTTGACAAGACCAAAGTAAGGTGCTTTAACTGTCAAAGTTATGGACATTTCGCTAGAGAATGTCAAAAACAAAAGCAAGAGACGTCGAGTCAGAATTCAAACAACAGGAATGCTTCCAACAACTCTAACTCAAGAGCATTGATCTCTACTGCTCGAGAAGGTTCATATGACTGGAGTATTCATTTGGAAAATGATGAAAATGTCACTCAAGCATTCATGGCTGAGATTGTCCCCGTTGATGATGCTGAAGCTAACGTGGATGCTGAGGTTAAGAAGGAAAATGAAGCTGAGGAAAAGAAGGCTGATCAGACAACTGATGCTGAAAAAGAAAAGCCAAAGTCTGAGCATGAAAGGGAAGACGAAGCTAAAGATGAGATCATCAAAAGAATGGAAGCTCAACTTGCTGCTCTTATGGCTAACTCAGACAAATCGACAGGAGAGGTAAGTAACTCTGCTACTTCTGTTTGTTTAAAGTGTCGTGAATTACAGGGTGAAGTTGACAGATTGTCAACTCAAAACAAAAGTCTGGTGAGCGAAATATCTAACGTAAAAGAATCAAATTTCTTTGCTAAAAGAAATGAGTCATCATATTTGAAAAAGATAAAAGGCTATGAGGCTGAAATTGAAGTTTTAACCAGCAAACTAAACGAAAAACTTCAAGTCATAGACTTAGCTCATGACATGATGGCTGAGAAAACAAAAGAAATTTCTGACAAATGCAAAGAGTTGTCAGATGCACAACTCAAAATTATTGAACTTGAAAAGAAATTAGGTCAATTCAGGGATTCTACTTTTGTTATGAAACACATGATGGGTGGGTTAAAGAAGAGTAATGACAAGACAAGTGTGGGATTCAAGGGCTTCAATGAAGTCCCACCTCCTCTTAGTCATGACTATTCTTTCTTACCTGATGAAGATGAGTTCACAGACTTTCTGTCAACATCACCAAGTAGTTTCACATCTAGTCAAGGTGATGTGTTTGAAGATAATGATGCTAAGAAGGTCAATAACAGCAAACCTGTTTTGAAAAAGAAAAATTCAAATCCTACGAATAAAAATCCAACTTTTGTTAAAAAGGTTAATTTTGTTCAAGGAAGTGATATGAAAAATGAAACAGCTGTTATAGAAAATGAATCAAATGTAGAGTTTGCTAAAAATAAGAACATAGAAAATCTTGAAACTAAGCAAACTGAACCAAATCCTTCTAAGGCATCATCATCAACACCAGAATCTAGTTCAAAGGCTTTAGCTGAGAAGTCTTCAAAAAGGAAATCGTGCTTCAAATGTCACACAAAGGGACATGTAGCTAGCTGCTGTCCTAACAAAAAGGTTGAAGCACAAGTTAGTGAGAAACAAAGAGGGAAATCACCTGAGAAGCAAGGTGATAATGAGGAGAAAGTCTCAAATTCTCCAAAGAAATCTGCTCCAAAGCAACAACCGGGTGTTGCTGGTGGTGTAGATAAGGCTGAAAAAGGAACTCCACAAGTTCCTCGTTTTCAAAGAAATCAACCAAGATTTCAGCCTGAATCTACATCAGGTAGATATGAAAGACCTAGAAGTAACTCACCAAGAATGAAAAATCAAAATTCAAATAATTTCAGAAGTCAAGGTCAATATCAAAATCGATACCAAAATTATGGTGGTCGAACTTTTTATAACAATGGCTTTAGAAATTACAATCAAGGTTCTTGGAATCAAAATCAAAATTTTCAAAGGACACATAGTCCAAACACAAATAGGTACCCTCAGGACCAGAGACCTTATGGAAATCAAAACCAATTTCCATCAACAGGTCCAAGATCCAAGACTCAAGTTAGGAGTGATGGATGTTGGATGGACGTTCAAATAGTTGGTGAATTTGGACGACCCAAGACCATTAAGGCTTGGGTCCCCCAATCTAACTAATCTTTTGGTTGGTGTGTGCAGGAGCTGCTAAGGAGGATTATCAACTTATGGTATGTTGATAGTGGCTGCTCTAGGCACATGACGGGGGATGCGAGGTTGTTTTCTGAATTTGAAGAATATGATGGTGGACATGTAAATTTTGCTGGTGCTAAAGGTGGTAGGATAACTGGACGAGGAAAAGTGACGAATGGGAAGATCACTTTGGACAAAGTGAACTATGTTGAGCAGCTCAAACACAATCTGATGAGCGTGTCACAAGTCTGCGACAAGGGTCACTCGGTCCATTTTACCAAGACTGAAGCATTGGTGTTGAAACCGGGTTTGGTCATTCCAGACGATTGGATAGTAATGCGTGCACCAAGGAAAAATGATACTTATGTCATGGACATGGGTGCCAAGGATCCAACTGCTGCGGTGGCGTGTTTACTGTCAAAAGCATCTGAAGCTGAATCTATGTTGTGGCACAGACGCATGGCCCACATTCACTATCGCAAAATGAATTATATCATAAAAAATGAGCTAGTGAAAGGGGTTCCATTGCTGAGGTTTCAAGTGGAAGATAAATGTCTTCCATGTCAAAAGGGAAAACAACACAAGAAACCTCATAAGTCTAAAACAGTAAATTCCATTAATGCCCCTTATGAATTACTTCACATGGATTTATTCGGTCCAGTGAACATGAGGAGCATAGGTGGAAAGTACTACTGTCTGGTTGTCACTGATGATTACTCACGTTATTCATGGGTTTTCTTTTTAGGTACAAAAGATGAAACAGCAGAGATGTTGATAGATCTTTTTACAAAATTGGAAAACGTCCATGATGCAAGGATCAAGAGGATAAGGAGTGATAATGGCACAGAGTTCAAGAATCGGATTCTGGATCTCTACTGTCTTCGAAAGGGAATAGAACATCAATATTCAGCTCCTTATACTCCTCAACAGAATGGAGTCGCTGAGAGGAAAAACAGGACGTTGATTGAAGCCGCCAGGACGATGCTTTCAGATTCAAAGCTACCAGTTCCTTTCTGGGGAGAAGCTGTGAATACAGCTTGCTATGTCCTAAACAAAGTTTTAACTGTTAAACGTTTTAACAAAACTTGTCATGAGTTGATGTTTAACGAAAAACCAAACTTAACAGGCTTTGAACCATTTGGATTACCCTGCACCATTGTGCGAAACAAGGATAAACAAAAATTCGGTGAGGTGGCTGACGAAGGCTACTTTCTAGGTTACATGCCTGGCACACCGAATAAAAGGGTTTTTAATCTCAAAACTGGTAAAATTGAGGTTGTTTTTAATGTGGAAATTACTTCCTATAAACCTCAACAATCAACGAGTGGTCCTGCTATATTATATGATTATGAAAGTGTGTTTAAATCATTTAATATTCCTGAGGTTTCTGATGCAGATGATTCTCAGCTAATTCAAACAGTGATTGGTGAAGACGATGAAGGCGAGTTCATGCCTAGATCAAATGTTGATATTTCAGATGCTCCGGAAATTTCCCAAGGTGCTGCTGATCCTGATTCAAGCGATAGTGACTCTGAACCTATTCAGGGGGAGGAGTTTGTAAATCCGTTTGCAAATCAGAATATTCAGGGGGAGGTTGGATCAAACCTGGGTGATAATCTTGAAGTCGATGCGGTTGCTTCTACACGAGCAAATAGAGATCATCCAGTTGACATGATACTTGGAGATCCTACTGCAGGTGTTCAGACGAGAAGAAGCATAGCAGCGAATTCTGGGTTATTTGTTTCGATTGAGAAGACTGGGATAGTGAATGAATGCTTGTATAGTTGCTTTATTTCCCAAGAGGAGCCGAAGAACATTCACATGGCTCTTAAAGACAATTCATGGGTTGAAGCTATGCAAGAGGAATTGGCCCAGTTTGCGAAGTTGAAGGTTTGGGAGTTAGTGGACCTTCCTAAAGGTGAAAGAGAGATTGGCACTAAGTGGGTGTTTAAGTGCAAGAAGGATGATAGAGGTATTGTCACGCGCAACAAGGCTCGGTTAGTGGTAAAAGGGTTCAATCAGCAAGAAGGGATAGATTATAATGAAGTGTTTGCACCAGTGGCAAGGTTGGAGGCAATTCGTTTGTTTCTAGCTTTCGCTTCATTCAAGGGCTTTAAAGTTTTCCAACTAGACGTGAAGAGTGCATTTCTTTACGGGAAAGTCCAAGAAGTGGTGTATGTCTCACAACCAGATGGGTTCGTTGATCCAGACTATCCAGATCGAGTTTACAAACTTGATAAGGCTTTATATGGGTTACATCAAGCTCCTAGGGCGTGGTACGAGACACTGTCTACACATCTGATCAAAAATGGTTTTGAGAGAGGTCAGATTGACAGTACACTGTTCATCAAGAGGAAGAAGGAAGATTTTCTGCTGGTACAGGTATACGTGGATGACATCATCTTTGGGTCATCAGATGAGAACATGTGTAAGGAGTTTGAACAGGTGATGAAGAGTAAGTTTGAAATGAGCGCTATGGGTGAGCTATCTTATTTTCTGGGATTACAAGTTGAACAGAAGGAGGATGGGATGTTTATTCATCAAACAAAGTATGTGTATGACATTTTGGATCGGTTCAAAATGAATGATTGCTCTACTTTCAACACACCCATTTGCGAAAATCACAATCTCGGCCCAGATCATGAAAGTACTGAAGATGTTGATCCTACTCAATACAGGGCGATGATTGGTTCTCTAATGTACTTGACTGCTTCAAGACCTGACATCATGTTTGCCGTATGCTTGTGTGCCAGATATCAGGCGAATCCAAAAGAGTCACACATGAAAGCAGTGAAGCGTATTCTTCGTTACTTGAAGGGGAAACCTAAACTTGGGTTGTGGTATCCAGCTGATAGTGATTTGAGGTTCGTTGCTTACACTGATTCAGACTTTGGAGGATGCAAATCAAACAGAAAGTCTACAACAGGTGGTTGTCAGTTCTTAGGAGGCAGGATCGTGTCTTGGCAATGCAAGAAGCAATCCTGTGTGTCTACATCTACGTGTGAAGCTGAATATATTGCTGCGGGTAGCTGTTGCTCTCAGGTTCTCTGGATTCAACAGCAGATGCGCGATTACGGTTTGGATTTCACTCGTACTCCTATTATGATAGATAATAATGCCACTATTTCAATCACAAACAATCCCGTAAAGCACAGTATAACTAAACATATTGACATACGTCATCACTTTATACGGGATTGTGCTGAAAAAAGACTAATTGAATTACATCGAGTCGACACAGAAGATAACCTTGCTGATCTTTACACAAAAGCTTTTGATCGAGCTCGCTTTGAACACTTAGTCGAACTCAACGGGATGAGGAATCCTGAATAACTGGTTTTTCATAAGAATTTTGTAAATAGTTTACTGCTTTTCTTAAAAATCAAAAATACAAAAACATTGAAAAATCAAAAACATAAAAAAATAGAAAAATAAAAATGAGTTATCACTGTGTGAAAAAGAAGAAATGATAGTACATCAGCATGTTAGACTGTCACACTCAAACTGAATTAAATTGCTTAAGTGTGATAGCAGCTTCATCATATGATGTACCAGTAGGCAAAAGCATGAAATAATCAACTTACCAATGTGATATAAACATAAATGCACTGAGTATGAGTGGGGAACACATCAGTGGTGTATGGTTTAATGACCTTAAATCGTGCGTTGATAGATTGCCAAAATCTGAAGTTTTGGGTCTTTATACTGTTATTTCATCTGGGGATATCTTGGCTGTCCGTCTGTTAAGAATTAAAATTGTACATGACCCCAGGAAAGAAAGTCACTTGGAATTAGCTCATTTCTATTTGAATGTCTGTATGTTGTCCCGATACACACAATTTTGATCTGATTCTGAAATCTTCTCTGAAAAAAGTCGTGTACCTCCTCTGCTGCATCCAGATATATGCTGACCTGGAGGTGCTAGGCAACGTCAGTTTCTGCTGCATCCAGATACATGCTGACCTAGCTGTACGTTGTCGCACTATAGATCTAATACACCCGAAAGAGGCCCTCAAGTGCCCAAATGAAACCCAATAAACCTATATCAAACTGAGAAATCTCATTTGATCTGTATATTATACCATCTCTCCTAAAGATCTATTCTGTTCTCTTCTCAACCTATTCCCAGTTAAGATTTCAGAAATCTGGATTGGACTTGTGAAATATGTGGTAGGGAAGATACTTACATGATAGAGTGTGCTGTTTATATTTCCAGGATTTGATTACTATTTATTTGGGTGTTCATTGTTAATCAATTAAAACATGATAAAACAGATTATATGCAGAAATAGACACTGTCAGGATATCTTAAAGGATGACATCAGTATACTCACCTACTACGATGAATCTTTGTGCATACCTTGATCGCGGGGGTATATCCTGAAGTGGGACACACTAGTATATCAGATATAAAATTACCTTAACGTATCATACGGTAATGGTACTTGAAATGTCCATGCATTTGTTTAAGTGGACAAACATATTGGTAATCGTCTTGAACTGCTTTTCACGAAAAATTACATAAATAATTAACTAATGGTGTGAAATAGTTTGATTGTGCTGATATGATCTTCTTACCAGTGATTCTCACAAAAATAGAGTGTTTATTGCTTTTCGTATTTCTTTGCTTTCAGAAAATACAAAAATACAAAAATAGTGTCTTTTTCTGTTAAAATTCTTAATGTATGAAAAACTGTTATTCTTGGAGGAATTGTTACTGATAGGGGGAGACGGTGTTAGTAAGTGGGTTCAAAATTTTGAAATGATGCAGGTTATAAGGTGTTTGATTAAAAATTGTTGCGTGTTGGTGTTTAACTTGAAAATGCTTAATCTGATACAGTTTAACTATCTCTTGAATAATAATAATTCTTTAACTATGTTGAAAAATTCTTATGGTTTCTCGAGATGTTTGTTTTATAGTATACAGATTGAAGCAGTTTGTTGATGAGAAGTTGCTTTGAAGAGATGAGGAGTTTGTTGCTGCTTGGTAGAATCCTCCTTCTACAATGCAGAGTGGATGTTGTGAAGACTTACTGAGAATGCTGAATCACAACTTGGAAGATTTGGTGATTGGATACATCAGCTTAGGGGGAGTCTGTTGCTGACAGAATTCATGTTGAAGCTGACGCTATCCAAAGACCAAAAGACTGTGAGATTCTGAAGACTAAAGTTTCCTTTGCAAGCTATTGTCAAGGGGGAGTTTGTTGGTGCATGTTATGTGACAACAGCGTTGGATTGGTCTTTGGATATTAAACGAGTTTGGGCCGCGAAGACTTATGAAGACTGAATAGAATTCGAGTTTGTTGAAGCCCAATCTAGTCCAAGTTTGTATCAAGTTAAAGTCTATCTAGTTTAGCCCGAAATGTAAACAGAATTCGTATGGGCTTGGCCCAGTTCGAATTGTATTGGTTGTGCTATATAAACAACCTTTACCTAGAGTTTTAGGGTTAGACTTTTGGAGACTTTTAGGCAATTGAGAGAGAGTTCGAATACACAGATTATTGGCTGTGAGTTCGTGAAGATCTTGAGTGATTGTAAACGTTTTCGTTGGATAATCATAGAAGATCGGTTGGTAAATCGTCTGGTGTTCTTGTTTCTGTTTATTTGGTTTATCAAGGGGATTCCGCACCCTTGGTAGATTGTCAGTTTTGTTACGATCCATACGGGATAGGGACCTACACTGGGCCCGCGTCTTTAATTGCTATGCTGCACTAGGTTTGGTTGAGGATTTCATCGAGGATGAGTAGCATTCTTTCGCCTCCTGCTGATCACTATCAACTTTGACCACTCCCCAAGGGGTAGGTATCTTGATGCATTGGTGATATGTCGATGGCACGGCCTTCATATCGTGAATCCACGGTCTTCCCAGTATGATGTTATAGCAGGATAGATAATCCATCACACAGAAACGTTGTATCGAGTTGACTCCTTCAACGTATACTGGCAACTTTATCTCTCCCACTGTGTTTCTAGCCTCTCCACTGAACCCAACAAGCACGGTAGACTTTGAAGTGATATCCATCGGAGATACATTCATTCTTTTTAGAGTTTCTAGTTGGATTATGTTGACGGAGCTGCCATTATCAACCAGTATCCTGCGTACAAAATGGTTAGCCACATATAACGTTATTACCAGAGCATCATGGTGAGGATCCTGGACAGTATCCCTGTCATCTGCATCAAAAGTGATCACTTTGTCAGTTGTGAGGGTAGTCATCCTGACAGGTTTGTCTCCCCTTTCGGCCTTAGCTTCCCTTGCATGTCTCTTTGCTGCCGAATACGAGGTCCCACAAATGTCGGATCCTCCCGAAATGAAGTTGATTATCTTGGCATCGGCGGGAGGTGATGCTGCTCGCTCAGGATCCTTCTCAGTATCCTGACCCTTATTCTTCTTTCTTCCTAAGAGATCTTTCAGATATCCCTTGCTTAGAAGATAGCTTATTTCTTTCCTTAGAGCAATGCAATCCTCAGTTACATGTCCGAAATCTTCGTGGAAAGCACACCATTTTGACTTATCTTTCCAGTCAGCCTTTTGTTGATTCTTTCGAGGCCACCTAGCCTTGTCCCCTAGACCCTGCATAGCATACATCAATTCAGGAATGTTAACAGAAAAGCAATATTCAGACAACTCAGGATACTCTTCAGGATCCTCATCTTCGACAGCATTCACTCTCTTGTTTTCATTTCTACCATATGGCTTAGGCCGATATGACTTGAATGAGGATTCTGACTTCCTGTTAGTTGACTCATAAGTGTTAGATGAGTTCATCCTTTCTTGCATCTTCCTGTCATCTTCCAGACGGATATATCTCAAAGCCCTGTTACGAGCTTCGTCGAGATTCCTGCAGGGATTCATTACAAGATCCTGATAAAACTGAGAATCCTTTTGTAATCCCATCTTAAAAGCTTGCACAGCTGTTGCAACATCAAGATGTGGGATATCCAAGGATTCTCGACTGAATTTGTTCACATAATCCCTCAAGGATTCCTGAGGCCCTTGAGTTATCCTGTAGAGATCACTGGTTAGTTTCTCAAAACTCCGACTACAAGAAAATTGACTGTTAAATAAATTAACCAAATGAGCAAACGAAGTAATTGAGTGAGGAGGAACGTTTAACAGCCATTTTAAGGCTGATCCTGTTAGAGTAGAACCAAATTCCTTGCACAAGCACGCTTCCTTGAGCTCCGGAGGGATAGGGTTAATCTCCATTCTTTCCCTATACTGAGCAATATGCTCCTCAGAATCCGTAGTCCCATCATAAAGCTTCATGTTGGGGGTTTGGAATCTCTTTGGGATCTCAGCATCACAGATAGGATATGCAAAACGAGATATCTTGTGGCTGTCCTGGGACACTTCCGGGATCGGCTGGACCACCCCAGGTACACTAGATATCATGTCCTTCAACTTCTGAAGTTCCCTAGTAAGTGCTGATGTTACACCTGTATCCTGCAAAGTTCCACCATTGTTAGTAGCATGAGTATTATTATTATTTGACACGTTACCCGTTGGAGGATTTTACCCATATCCTGAAGCATATCCTGAGCTCCTCATGGTTGACATCCTGACCGAGGAGGGTATTTCAGGAGTATGATTCTGAGGAAGACTGGGCACAATATTCCCCCTGTTATCCTCAGTATACACAGCTGAACTGAAGTTCAACGCTCTGGGGTGTAAGGGAGTGACATTGTCCTCAGCAGATCTGCTCGAGCCAGACTTCAGGAGTTGTATTTTCCTTAAAAGCATTTGGTTTGTTTCCTGTTGCTGCCTCATTTGTTCCTGGACACTTCCAAATAAGGTTAAAATTTCATCATTAGAAGCTAAAACGGGAGCAGATCCCTGGACACTCCGAGTAGGGATAACATCTTGAGATTGTGTAGAGGCTGGCATCCTTGGAGGAGGTGGTGGAAGCACCGAACCGGTAGTAGCAGAAGTCATAGCAGACACAGTAGAGGAACTCATGTTTGATCTTGAGGCCATTATGGACAATGTGGCAAAAAGTTTTGAAAACAGAAAACCGATTAGCGATTTGACAAAAATTTTTAGTAAAGAGAGCACCACTTTCCCCACGGTGGGCGCCAAATTGTTTTGGTCAAAAATTACCGAAGTAACTTAGTGATCAAATTAGTAAAGTGAGGTAGTGTGCTAGAAAGTGTATTTAAAAATATACTTGTTAAGTTATTTAGAAAATCAGTATTCAGGATACGGCTCAGGATATTGAGCTGTATCTATGATCAAACAATGAGCAAAAGTAAAGTAAACAACACGAGATGTACGAGGAAAGCCCTTGATCAATCTAGATCGCCGGCATAAAACCTCGGGAGCTGACAATCGCAGCTGCCTTGTTCTTCTATTGCTTCAAAAATCAGGATACAGTGCAGGATGTGGTACGGATCGACTAAGTGTTACAACGAAATTTGAATACAAGTGTGGTGTTTGCAATGAGCTAGAGAGTGAAAAGTGTACGAGAGTGTTAGTGAAAAATTGTGTGTTCTAAGCTGATCCGCCCCCATCTATTTATAGTAAAGATAAAAGAACAAACTGCCCTAAACTTCCGGGATCCACCGAATATTCCTTCATCGAACGTTGTAGACCTGGTCTTTCGGGCTCAACGTCTTTCCTTCAACAAACTCGCCCGAGTCTTGAGGAGAAGAAGTCCACTTGACCGTTAGCAAGTCTCAGCCTTTAACCTGCATGTGGTTAATTCAATAAACCTCAGGATATCGCCCAAGATGTTAGCAATATCCTCTTCCAGCATCCTGGTGACAAATAAACAAACAAAGGCAGGATATTGGTCAAGATATGTATGCAAAGAAAATGACCCCTAACAATTATAATTTAATAATGGCACAAAAAGGCCTAGTCACGTAGACAAGTTTAATTTATAAGCCCAGAATTTATGGAATCGAGGCATTAGGGTTTGAATCAAAGTTCATTACCTTTTCTTGACAGGGAGTTGTAGGCTACTACTGTCTTTAGTCCCAGAGGACGTTAATTATAGCCCGTGGGCACTTCATCTTTCAGGGATGATTATATAATTAAGGGAATTTAGAATAACCCATTTAAGAATGACTTATGTGATTTTATCGTATCACATTTTGTCAAGCATGTTAATATGCTTTCAGATTTTTAACAAGGATTTGAATCCTTTGAATAAGTTTTACCATCTTGGCCATGTCTGTAATGACATTTAGGCTAGGTTTTACCCTTTAGACTCTTTTTAATATTTAACGCAGAACAATCCTAAATTGAAATGTTAACAAGGATCTGAATCTAATTGTAGAACTACCATCTTGGCCCTGTCTTAAGGTGACATATGGCTAGGTCTTGTCCTTTTTAGATATTGCCATTTTATTATAATGGTAGATCTTATAACATAGGAATGATATTTTAAATATAATCGTTCCATTAAAATTTAAACAAGCATATGGTTGCCCTAAACGGGACTTCTACAGAAAATGACTTGCCCATGCAAGGGCTAATTAGAAAAAATAACAAAGGAACCAAATAAGGACAAAATAAAACGAATTAGGATTTGTCCTATGTTCTTGTCTAGACTCAAGAATGTGCAACTGTGTAACTGAGATTAAACACAAAAAAAGGCTAGCGTTTAATTCACTCAGTGTTGGCTCTGATACCAACCTGTCACACCCCGATATTTCCACGTATTACCGGTGGGCCCGGTGGGGAGTATCGTGACGTAGTTGATATCATCATAGTCAAACAACACAATATATAAATGCACAGCGGAAGCAAAAATAAATATATTACAATCCGAATATAGAGTAATATCAAAGTATTACAACGGAATGTAAAGGATCCACAGGCGGATCAAATAAAAGGAAACATTGTTCAACAGACTTTGGCATCTAGAGCTTGCGAGACTTGATTATTGATGCCTGGAGTAGCCAGCCTATTACGTGTAGTACCTGCACTTAGCCTTTTTGGAAAATACGTCAGTTTACACTGGTAAATACAACTTAACTGACTCATTTTGGAAAGAGTTTGAAAATTGATTTGAATGCACTTCTGCAAAATATCTTTTATAACTTGGGACAATTATTTGTATATAACCTTGTATACAGTTTTACTTATTTGTCGTCCATCAGGGCCGGTTTGTAGGGCCGGACAAGATTAACTGACACGCCACAGGTATAATGCCCACAAGGATTATATTCCTCTAAGTGGATTACCAGTTTTTACATAATGCATCTGTCAGGTGTACGCCTACACCCCGTGCTTAGGTCGTGGCCATTTCTTTGAATGATGCCAAGGATATCCGGGACATGGTCATTTAACCCCCAAAGCCCATACACCAAATAATACATATTAAATGGGTCATGCAAATACATCAATCACAATCCGATTTAAATGACCACACACCCGACCAAGCAGTACTTTTATAGTACTGTATCCCAAGCCCGTATAGGGAAAATAAGTTAAGAGTATTTACCTGAGAAAAGTATAAATCAAATACAGCAAGTGCACGTAGCTTTTACTGGGCTCCTAATCTGGAACGAAGGTTTTTAATAACCTATTAGAATCCTAACGGGTCTTTAATTAAGCTTAGACTTAGACCGGTTAGTTTTCAAAAGGAAGACATGGATCAAACGCATGATAAAGCGAAGACCGGTTTAGAATGTGGTTTTTTGACCCGACAAGCTTGTATGCTTGTTTAATATGGGTAACTTGAACACATTCTGGATTTTGAGATAAAGATAATATGGTTTGACCCGTTTCGGCTAATTTATGCCAACTAGTTACATAAACCGAACCGAACGCGCAAAAAACGTAACGGGTAACCATAAGGGTCATTTACAGGTTTCCTAAGTTAATATGCCTTAAACAGGTCGTGATATCAGTAGGATACCTTCCATTATGCCCAAAACGAGTTAAATCTTAATTTAAGCCCCGAAGGGGTATTTTGGTCATTTTAAAGGTTATAAAAGAGATTAAATGAAATTCTGAGATTCGGGTCCGAATACCTCAGTAAAATAGCCTATTTTAACAGGTCATATCAGTTGGTGAGAAGTCTTATTTGACAAAATGGTTTTAAACCCATACTAGGTGTTTAATACGCGTAAAAAGCCATTTTAGGCGATTTCCGGGTTATACAGGATGTCTGAGTTTTCTGATCAGGTTATAAAGTTCAAAATACTACATTTATTATATAAAATTAGTAGCAATTGGATTTGGTGTCAAAATACTATGTAGAACTCATTTTATAAACAAAAAGGGTATAATTGGTATTTACCGAATCAACGCCATAACCCCAGGTTATGAGCAGGTTAAAAATAATTGAAAATCTTTAAAAATCCCAAAATATTATATTACATCAGTGGGTAAAAGGTTTGGTGTCAAAAATTTGGTTTAGATAGGCTTTATGCTAATGACGCCGCTTAATTACTAAAAAGCGTTCTAATTACGTCATTGAGCATAACTCCTAATCTAGACCTCAAACTGATGTGAAAATTTAGGGACAAGTTTACAAATCAGTAATAAAGATTATTGTCCTTTCACATTTCCAAAATTCTCGTTTTATGGTCAAAAGGGCATTATGGTCAACATTAAGCAATTAATGGAAACGTGTAAACGAATGGGGCAAACAACGAACCAATCACAGAGGGTTATACCAACATGTAACCTGGTCCTAAGGAAGTCCTAAGGCATATCTAAACCCATCTAAATCGGGTCAGAACTGAAGTCAAAGCAAAAGTCAAAGTTTTGCGACTTTCGGTTCCGAACCGGGTTTAAACAGAAAATTGTCGGATCAAACAAGCTTAGACCAGTTCTTATACTTATTACCAAGTTATATGAGTGATAAAATAAGTTACATGCCTTCTACATTGCTAATTATGCGTTAATTCGAAAATTAAGCTTCTGTTGACTTTTTATAAACAACTTTGACCCGACAAAAGTCTTAGTTAGAGTGGGAATCAGAGGGTGCCCTTTTAAGGGTTTATTGTCCACATAATTACCAACTTATAACTACCTTCAATTCGACTAATCACTGGACCATTAATGATTAATCGCTAAGTCAAACGTTAATTACGACGGTTTGACTTTTAAGCTAATAACTAAGTAAAACTCAATTAAGAAAGGTCAAGGGTACTTACCAAAGTCCTATGCACGATTAGTGATGCTTGGGGACTGATCTTATGCTCCAGGAAGCTCCACAAATGCAGATGGAAGGTGTGATCAAAATGTTGCAACATGAGGGCCTTTTTATAGTAAATTTGAGGCCTTGTGATCATGACAAATCATGCTACAACTGATCATGGATCATCCACAAGTATCCCTAAGGTCTAAAAGCATGTAGGGGTCGCCCATGGAGTAGAAAATATCTTTCTAAGTCGGTTACATGCTCAAAACAGCCAACTGTCAACATTCTGGTCGCTGTGCATGCCTTACGGACCGTAAGGCTTAACCCTTACGGTCCGTAAGCTCTTTACAGAGGGCAAAAATTTTTGCCCTTTCAAGCTCCGAACAGGAAACTATTGTAATACAATTTTGGACCATTATTTTCAGTATGGGGCCTCTTGTTTGGGTCATGAACAGTTTATACCACCTTGATATGATATAAAGTTTTCTTGGATCCTTTTGAAAGTCCCGTAAATGAAGGTTGTCATGCATATCCTCGTAGGATCCCATTCTTGTGTAATTTGAATCAATCATTGCTAGCATTACCGGATTTGAGTATAACAGATGTTTATAATATAGATTAGGGTCTTGGGATTTATAATTAGGTCGTTCAGAGGTATTTAATTAACATGTCGACGCTTTTAAATCCTACCATACACCCTTGACTAGATCCGGGTTTATAACACTTTGTCTTGCACGACACGTGTCGTTATTTTATTGAACACGAATTTTTCGAGGTGTTACATCACATCATCCCCTACCAACCCTTATCCTAAAGGAATCTTTTCAAATTTCAGATGCCTACATGCGAAAGGGCATTCACAAACAAGGAAGGTAAAACACAAGCGCCCATCAGAGGCGGATCTCGAACCGCCCAATAATGGCTAATCCTTAATCAAAGAATTCCACAACTATGTACCCAAAGTGGGTTATCACCCGCAAAGCGCCATCTACAGAAAAATAAAAAAAAAGTCAACTAGTTCAGAATTCTAGCCCCTCATTCGCAAGCACTTGAAGAGATATGGTTTTGGACCCCCCCCCCCCCCGGCGCGTGCCCATATTAAACCCTAGCGAACCCATGACTAAACTCGTCTAAACCAAAAAACAACCAACTGGTCGTAATAAACCACCTGCATGTGACTCTCGTTGCGTGGTACTATTCCAACACGAAGGAGACAAATAGCACAAGGTGAAAGTGACTTGTAACCAATCACTGTTCATCAGGCACTGTACTAGGTGATCTCCACTAAATGCCATTGTGCAGGGGACAAGAGGTACAACCAAAAGCGACGTGTTGCCAATCACAAGATGCCAGTCCACATATCCTTAAACCTCTACTAATGGCTGGTAATAAACGGGACAACAAGTACACCCAGAAAGCAATGTGTGGCCAATCAGGGTCCGAGGACGTATTCCCACCTCTGCGGGCACTAATTATCACGAGAGAGGGGACTAAATGGATATTCCTTGACAACGACGTCTCGTTCAACCCTTCTCCAACCTCCTTCAACCCTTCGGCTATAAATACCACACTTCTCCAAAGGTGAAACCATTCCGTTCACTCTACTCTCACTCTAAACTTATAATTTCTCTCTCTAGAAAGAAAAATACTTATTCTTACGTTGGAGGGTGGTTACGAGAGAACCCCCCCACCTATTCTTCTCGTAACGAGCTCACGATGTTGCTAGTTTTGCAGATTCGAACAAGGATTAGAGCTTGTGTTTAAAACTTGTGATGAGAAAGAGATAGGACAAAAAGAACAAAATTAATTAATTAGTGAGAGAAATCATTTAAGCTTTACAAATTTAGTTTTCAGTTTAAATTTTTAATAATAATTGGGCTCGCGATTTTTACGCTCTTTATAACCGTGAGAAATAATGAAAAAACCAATAAAATTCAATTTTTATGCTACTATTCTTCTTATTATTAAAATACAATACTTAAAAAAAGAATTTACTTTCCAAGCAATCCATCATTTCTTTCAAAATTACTCTTAATAAGCTTTTTACATACGTGTAAGTAATTTTTTTTACATATGTGTAAATGGTAGTTTTCTCAAGTGCAAATTTTCTTTATTTATCAATGCATGTAAATTTAAATGTGTAAATTTATTTTTTATATTGTATTAATAATAATAATAAATGTAATTTTTATTTGAATTTGAATGTTTTTTTTTTACGAAGTTCTCGCGTTTTTCACAAAATATACAAGTTATTAAGATAACTCTCTCCCTTTGTATGTGTGTGTGCGGGTGTTGCATCATATAGTAATCACATGTTGGTCTTTTTTTCCAGATATTTCGTTTTTTAACGTTCTTTAACACAATTTTATAAGTTTATATGTGTAAAATTTTGGGTACTTGATTCAATTTCGCTTTCATTCGATCGACACACACAACTCGCACTGCAATTCTACCCCAAAACGTTAACAAATCGTTGAATTATGGGCGACTTATATTACGATACACGCTTATACTATGCTCGAAAAATCGCAGACGATGAATGATATATAATAGATAATAGAGGTAGTCAGAATGCTCTCCGTGTCTCTATATGCCTCTAGTGACTAAGTGCGTATGTGCTTCCTGCTTCTTTGCTCTACGTGATTAGGAATTATGTGATTATGTGCTCTACGTGCTTATGTGATTTGTGCTCTATGTGTTATGTGCTTTCGTGAATGTACGTGTTACTGAGCTTTAGTAAGTAGTAAACGTGTGAGGTGAGATTCGAATACAATGTGTTGAGTTCCGTGGCGATGTCTATTGCAGACGATGTCGTCTGGATCCCGTCACGCACTTTCTCGTCAAGAAAAGAGAGACAAACACCTTGCTTCCATTATCGCCAAAAGCGTGGCAAAGGCCGTGAGTGATGTTTACGAAAATGCCAGCAAATCGTCTAAAGAATCAAGAACCGAATCTCCTAAAGCTACCGCAAGGCCCTTCAGCTTCAAGCAATTCAAGTCGTGTGGGCCAAAAGAATTCACTGGCGAAGGAGGTCCTACTGTTCTATTCCACTGGTTTGATTCCATTGAGGTTACTCTGCGACAGAGTGGTTGCCCTGATGACCTTCGAACTCTGAATGCTACCAGCGTTTTCCAGTCCCGTGCACTAGACTGGTGGACGGCCGAGAGGAACAAGCGAGGGAACGATGCAGCCTACGGTCTGTCGTGGGACGAGCTTAAGGAAGTTATGCTAGAGGAATTCTGCCCTCCTCACGAACGTCAGAAGCTAGAAGATGAATTTTGGCACATACAACAAAAGGATGGTGACAATGCTGGTCTCACTGCTCGTTTCAAACAGCTCAGCATTATCTGTCCCGATCAAGTCAAGACTCCCGACAAGACAATCAAGAAGTACATCCGAGCCCTGCCCGACTGCGTTGCTGATTTCGTGCAAGTGGCCAAGACTACAACAATCGAGGAAACGTATCTGTTGGCCGCTGAAATCAACGACAAGCGGGTTAAGGCTGGTGTCTGGGATAAGACTTCGAAGCATCTGCATCAAGCTACCGCCACCGCACCAACTGTTGAACCCACCTCATCAAGCAACAAGAGAAAGAACAAGAGAAAGAACAGCTCCAGCAACAAGAACTGTGCGATCACTGCTGCACCAGTTCAAACAGTACCAGCTCAACAGCGTCAAGTAGCGGCGCCTGTGGCTAATGCACCGCCTGCAAAGCGTGCATACACTGGGCCACACCCGCTCTGCCCTACTTGCACCTACCATCACCCGAATGCAATTTCTTGCCGCTTTTGTGCTCACTGCAATGTATACGGCCATTTTACTGCAAACTGTCGTATTCGTCAAGCTCCTGCCAATCAAGCTCTACTCAATGCCCCACAGGGTCAACAAGCTCCTCCGGCACCCGTAGTCAAAACCAGAGCCTGCTTTGCATGTGGCGACCCGAACCATTTCGCCAACATGTGCCCAAACAGGGTTGTGAAACAAGAGCCTCAGCAACAGCAGCCACAGCAGCAACAACAATAGCAGCAGCAGCAACAGGCCGCACGCGCCAGAACTTTCAACCTCAACGTGCGTCAAGCCCAGGCCGACAACAACGTGGTCAATGGTACGTTCCTTGTGAATGGTATTTATGCTTCATGTTTGTTTGATACTAGAGCGGATAATTGCTTTGTGTCATTCGAATTTGAGAAACTCCTTAGCCGTAAACGTTCCAAACTCTCCTCGACATTCGATGTTGAAGTCGCTACCGGAAGAACCATCGCCATTAATTCTGTTATCCGTGATTGTACTCTCGAGCTCAACAATCACATCTTCCCAATCGATCTTATTCCGATGCAACTCGGAAGCTTTGACGTCATAGTAGGCATGGACTTTCCTCGAGAAAACCATGCTGAAGTTATGTGCTTCGACAAGATGATTCGTTTTTCGCTCGCAAATGGTGACTCATTGTGTGTATATGGCGATACCACTTCAAAGGGGCTCAAGCTTATGTCATATGTCCAAGCTAGCAAGTATCTCCGCAAGGAATACAGAGCTTTCTTGGCTAACATTGTAGTAGCGGAGAAGGAAAAGAAAGAGAAGAAGGAAGTGAAAGACGTTCCTGTGGTTCGAGAATTTCCTCATGTTTTTCCAGAGTATCTTCCCGGACTACCGCCAAGTCGTGATATCGATTTTCGTATCGACCTCATTCCTGGAGCCAACCCTATCGCCAAAGCTCCTTAACGACTCGCGCCGTCCGAAATGTGCGAACTCTCAACTCAACTCCAGGAATTACTTGAGAAAGGCTTCATTCGCCCGAGCACCTCTCCTTGGGGCTCGCCAGTCCTTTTCGTCAAAAAGAAGGATGGGTCGTTTCGGATGTGCATCGACTATCGGGAATTGAATAAGTTAACTATCAAGAACCGCTATCCCCTACCTCGCATCGACGATTTGTTTGATCAACTACAAGGCGCTACGTGTTTCTCGAAGATCGACCTCCGTTCAGGATATCACATACAAGAGGAGGATATACCCAAAACCGCATTCCGCACCCGATACGGTCATTACGAATTCGTTGTTATGCCTTTTGGTTTAACCAACGCACCAGCGGTTTTCATGGATCTGATGAATCGCGTGTGTAAACCATATCTAGACCGATTCGTCATCGTGTTCATCGACGACGTCTTGATCTATTCCAAATCGAAAGCCGAACACGCGCAACATCTACGTTTGGTTCTCGAGTTACTCCAGGGGAACCAACTCTACGCCAAGTTCTCCAAGTGCGAACTCTGGTTGGAGAAAGTTCAATTTCTGGGTCACATTGTTAATAGTCAAGGCATTCACGTCGATCCTGCGAAGATTGAAGCTGTCAAGAGCTGGGTTACGCCTAAGAACCCGTCTGAAGTCCGCTCTTTTCTCGGACTAGCGGGCTATTATCGACGATTTATCGAAGGATTCTCAAAGATCGCTGTACCGCTTACCTCTCTTACGCATAAAGACCAGTCTTTTGTCTGGGGAACTAAACAAGAGACTGCTTTCCAAACCCTCAAACACATGCTTTGCAATGCTCCTGTTCTCACATTGCCCGATGGAAACAATGATTTCATTGTCTACTGTGATGCTTCCAACCTTGGTCTTGGTTGTGTTCTCATGCAACAGGACAAGGTCATAGCTTACGCATCTCGACAACTCAAAATCCACGAAAAGAACTATACAACCCATGATCTCGAGCTAGGCGCGGTTGTTTTTGCATTAAAGATTTGGCGACACTACCTATATGGTACCAAGTGTATGATCTTCACCGATCATAGGAGCCTGCAACATATCTTTAATCAGAAGGAACTTAATATGCGTCAACGCCGATGGGTGGAACTTCTCAACGATTACGACTGTGAGATCCGTTATCACCCAGGCAAGGCGAATGTTGTTGCCGACGCACTCAGCAGACGGAGCTATCTGCTTAGCACTCATAATGTTCAAGCCCAACATGATCTCGAAACCCTCATTCGTGACGCTCAGCATGCATGTTTTAACGAACGCACCTTGAAGAAAGAAAGAATCTACCACGATGGAGCCCAGCTTGTGAGCAAATCGAACGGGATATTTCACTTTTTAGACCGAATTTGGATTCCCAAGCGAACCAATTTGCGGCAAATTCTGATGGACGAAGCCCACAAATCTCGGTATTCTATTCACCCAGGTGCCGACAAAATGTACCAGGATCTTCGCTATAAGTACTGGTGGCCGGGTATGAAGAGGGATATCGCTCTCTACGTCGGAAAATGCCTAACTTGTGCTAGGATCAAGGCCGAACACCAAAGACCCTCTGGCTTACTTGAACAACCACCAATTCCCATGTGGAAGTGGGAAAGTATAGCCATGGACTTCATAACCAAGCTACCGCACACGTCATCAGGTCACGACAGCATTTGGGTTGTTGTTGACCGTTTGACTAAATCAGCTCACTTTCTGCCGATACGAGAAGACTACAAGGTAGAACGATTAGCCCGAATCTACACCGACGAGATCATTTGTAATCATGGGACGCTTCGTGACATCATCTCTGATCGTGACGCTCGGTTTACCTCGCGACTGTGGGAAACGTTCCAAACGGCGCTCGGTACATCGCTTAATCTAAGTACCGCTTTCCACCCTCAAACTGACGGTCAGACTGAAAGAACGATTCGTACTCTTGAAGACATGCTCCGATCGTGTGTGTTAGACTTCGGTGGTAATTGGGATAAATACCTGCCGTTGGTCGAATTCTCGTACAATAACAGCTATCATTCTAGCATCCAAATGGCACCATTCGAGGCATTATACGGAAGAAGATGTCGATCGCCTATTGTGTGGCACGAGATCGGTCACTCGCAACTAACCGGTCCGGAGCTACTGCAAGAAACGACAGACAAAATTTTCCAGATTCGAGACAACCTAGTGAAAGCTCGGGATCGACAGAAAAGTTACGCCGATAAAAAGCGCAAGCCCCGTGAATTTGGCGTTGGTGACCACGTACTCCTAAAGGTATCACCTTGGAAGGGTGTGGTCCGATTCGGCAAGAAAGGGAAACTCGCGCCTCGATATGTTGGACCTTTTAAGATTCTGGAAAAGATCGTAAAAGTCGCCTACAGACTCGAACTACCGGAGGAACTCAGTAACGTCCACCCGACTTTCCACGTGTCGAACCTTCGAAAGTGCATAGCCGACCATGACTTACATGTTCCTCTCGATGACTTACAAGTGAACGAAACATTACACTTCGTGGAAAAGCCTGTCGAAATCATGGATCGCCAAACCAAGTAGCTCAGGCGCTCACGCATTCCTATTGTGAAAGTCCGATGGGAAAGTAAACGAGGCGCAAAGTTCACTTGGGAACTCGAAAGCGACATGAAGATCTCTGCGATCGCTAAGGTTTTCATCAACGGACTGATCGGTAACGTTACTCTACCTGTGCTCCGATTTAAGCGGCATGTTCCGATCAACGTTTATCGACATTGTTAAAGGTGATGAAGAGTTTAGAAACCCTAGAATGATTGTGTTTTTACGGGAATAAAACGTGATGCTTGAAAAAACGTCAATATATATGGCCCGTATATAGTTATACGGCCCGTATACAATTGGTAACATCAAAAACCCACAAAAATAAATCAATTGAGCCGTATACGTTTTACAAATCGTATACACATGTATACGACCCGTATAACTGTATACGGGCCGTATATAATAAAACAAAAAAAACATTCCCTGCGCATTTTTCTATTCAAAAACATTCTATACGGGCCGTATAATTGTATACGGCCCGTATACAATAGGGGATGTGAAAATAAGATATAGGGTATGTGGGAATAAGGCACCCCTTTTTATATTGTATTATTAATAATAATAAATGTAATTTTTATTTGAATTTGAATGTTTTTTTTTGACGAAGTTCTCGCGTTTTTTCACAAAATATACAAGTTATTAAGATAACTCTCTCCCTTTGTATGTGTGTGTGCGGGTGTTGCATCATATAGTAATCACATGTTGGTCTTTTTTTCAGATATTTCGTTTTTTAACGTTCTTTAGCTACCCAAATATGATGTCTATGTACAAAGTTACCAAAAAAAACTTGGTTGTTACGAATGGAAACAAAAAAAAGGATAACCAGAAAAAGAATATTACTCTATGTTATCACGTTTTGTTCATTTCCGTTATGTTTCTTGAAAACAAAAACATCACCGTACGTATTTTTATATTATATATGGTATATCTTACATGAAATATTTATTAATTATCTATTTAAAATCGCACTATCATATTAGTGCATCCAGCGGATCCAGAAATTATTTGCTGGGGAGCGGATGATGTGTTCAATCATATTTTCAAGGGGTACGATCGGGTTTTTTTACCTAAAATATACACTAATTTTTTTTTTCAAGGGGTGCGGCCGACCACCCTGGCCAAAGGGTAGTTCCGCCCCTCAGTGCATCCCTTTCATTAAGTTTTGTTTGTGGTTGACGATTATGCATCCCTTTCGTTAAGTTTTCTTTGTGGGTTGACGATTATAAAAGATAAATTATATAATGGACAAGATGGCATGGAAATAAAAATAAATAAAAAAATTGGTGATATACATTAAGCTAACCGCTTTACTGGTATAACTTAATGATATTAAAACAAAATATATCATAGTTGATATCACTATATGAATTTAGATACGTAACTAATAGCTATTTTATATTAATCTTCTTAAGTAATTAACACAAAAGAACACTAGACCATCGTATTAAATAGCCTTGATGTCAAATTTGTTGGTGCAAAGAGAAAATTCTCCAAAACTGAGACCAAAACATTGATGGGTTTATTGGAAAAGACTAAAGTAATCAAGTGGGGATAGGAGAAGGGTCATAATCACAAGAAAAATACAATTGAAATTGAGTGGGGCTCGTCCAAATCTAGCTACATTTGATCTGTCAATACATGGTGTCATCCGTATATGTCATATATATAAGGTGGGTTTTTAGAGTAAACACTATTGTATTTGTCAATTAATTAAACAAATCATGGTCATTCATTTACATAAACAAATCGTGAAATACACTAGTGTATTTTCAACATCAAATCCTTATCAAATCCTAACCATTGATTTACACTTGTGTATTGATAATCAAAGACCATGATTAATTCATATATATATATATATATATATATATATATATATATATATATATAGTGAGGTTCATTGGGGAACACTAAAAAAGTGGGGAACAGTGGGGAACCAACTCAAACGAACTCCGATTGGACTCATTCCAGCGGCGTTGGAACCGTCTCGTCAAACCCTAACTAGGATCTCTTAACCCTAAATCATAACCCCTAAACCCTAAATATATTAGGGTTTGGCTTTTAGGGTTTAGCTTTAGGGTTTAGCCTTAGGGTTTAGCCTTAGGGTTTAGCTTTAGGGTTTAGAGTTTAGATTTAGGGTTTAGGGTTTAGCTTCAGGGTTTAGCTATAGGGTTTAGCTTTAGGTTTAGCCTTTAGGGTTTAGCTTTCAGGGTTTATAGTTTAGATTTTATGGTTTAGCTTAGGTTTTAGCCTTATTTTTTAGCTTTAGGGTTTAGAGTCTAGGAGTTAGGATTTAGGGTTTAGTGTAACACCCCGTGTTTTCACAAGTCAAAGTCAAGGTCTAAGTCAACGACCGATTTCGCGCAACTTGACTTATAGAAATTTCTTGTTTTTAATTATATTATGTGGAGTAAGTGTTGTTAATTGCAATGATCGATGTGTGTTAATCGTTATTCAATCGACCTACGACTGTGAACTATAGGAAGTAACAATGCGATAAAGTTAACTAATCGGTAATCAAGCTACGTTAATCGAATCGACATCAAATCGCAACTCGAGCTACGTACTTTTACTTGTTATTATACGTGTGTGTGTGCCTTACGTGTTACCTGTGCATGTTTATTTATGTTATGTTGTGATAATCAAGCGAACTCAATGGAAACTCGAAATCTAACTCGAAATGCAATCGAACTCGACTCGTGAACGAACTATGATAGATGGTGGAAAATAGATTACGCGAGATATGAGTGTTTGGGACTGAAAGTAGTTTGATTAGGAAACCCTATCGTATCGAACCGCTCGCAATCGAAATCGAGATATCAAAAATCGTCGCGCAAAACACTCGAAAGGTGCGACTGATCGATCAGGCTTCCCAGCCGATCGAACAGCCAGCCGAACGGACTGCTGTCCGATCGGACAGGCTGTCCGATCGAGCTGCCTGGCCGATCGGCCAGCCTTTTCCTCTTTTGTCATCCTATAAATACCCCTGTCATTGTCATCCTTTCCACTTTTGGAAACCTCTGTTCGACCAGCACGCTCAGCTCACCTTTTTGCAGATTTCTCTCGATTCCGGTAAGATTTCATCCTAAATCTTGTACTTTCTTGATCTATACACACTCCTACACCTTTCTATCTTTCAAATCTTAACTTTTAACCGTGAAATCATCAAGATTCAAGTGTTCTAGGATGATGTCATCATGGGTTCTTGAAGAACTTCATGTTTTGGCCTCAATCCACCAAGAATGACTTGGATCTAGCCGATTTCCACATAAACAAACAAGGATCTTTCATAGATCTAAACATAGACGCGATGACAAGGATTGAAAGAGGAATTTTCCAACTTTCCTTCAACTCTTTGTCACTCAATAACTGTAACACCCGTTCTTATAATTCAAGGTTTAACGTATATTTTGCGTAATTAATCATGTAATTAATGATTACATAATACATCGAAAATACGGGTTTGTTTAAAACTTTTACAATTTTAGTGATATACATAATGTGATTTAATTCGCCATTTAAAATAACGACAAAACAACGTTGCAGAAGCTTTGTTTAACGTGTGTTCGGTTCTTGCTCGATGCTTGATCTTCATCCGGGGCTCTCGACATTCACCTGTGATCAAAACCAACTTAAAGGTCAGTTTTGATAATTAAATAACCAATATAACAAGGTAATTAAGAAAATCCAACATTTAAATCTTGATCCACAAACAAACAATTGATTTATGGCCTCCACCGTAACTTACGATGGTACCGTAAGTTACGGTGGCCCCTGAATGTTCATATCCCCTACCGTAAATCAGGAGTATACTACCGTAGCACTTTTGGCTCCACCGTAACTTACGGTGGCACCGTAAGTTACGGTGGACCCTGCATCCAACCCTTCCATTTTGCCGCTTTTTTATACGAAAACTTTCGTATCTTTCAAACCGCTTGTCCGTTTGACCTACCGTTTCTTCCTACGTGATTGTAATTTGATTCCTCACCTTATGAGGTTAAAATCCAACATCCAGTTTAACAAATTTTCAGACTTTTAAGTCTTCGGCTAATTACCCTTTATACCAAATTTTGACCCGTTTATGTATTTTATCAAACAAACGTATTTATTTGATTTCCTATATTTCATCACTTCTTAAAATAAATGTTATATACCATATTAGGTTCTAAACATAGGTTTATTACACAAATTAAACCCGTTTTCGCTCGTATGCTTATTTTGACCCGTTAAGGGTATTTAAGCACTTTAAAGCTTGAAATCGCTTTCATTCTTTTCCAGCATCTTATTCCTACATTTCTTATCAAGAAATCTTCCATTACAACTATATGTGTGTGGATTTCAATGTGTATATCTATATGTTCCGAGTTTCACCCTTCGGATTGCTATTTTACGGCAAGACTCAAATAGAGCTATTTGACTAACATATCACATCTTTCAACTTCTATACTTATTCTAAGTATTTACTTAGTCATAAAAATCGTTTCCAAACAACCTCTAAGGGTCGTGTGTTCCATTTAGCCTACAAGGGCGTTTTGGTCGATTTTAGTCCTTTTATGACGAAGGACTCTCCCTCAAATTATTCGACCAAAATAGCACTTTAACTACAACATAATTATACGTACCTGGCCCGGATTAACAAGTAGACCCGGTTTATACCTCGTTTTTATTATCACATCATCAAAGATGACGCAATTATCCAACTTGCTAATCGGTCCTGTTAACATAAGACTTGACAACCACATTAGTCGATATTTGTCAAATGGTGTTATCACCACCATTCGACCCGTTTGGACTATATGCCCAACATTGTCTATTTAATCAAAAACATCGTTTTTGATTTCCCATTTCATATATCCATCCCATCCCGGATTTTATAACCATACCCTTTTTCTTTTACACTATTTTCTTACAGGTTCAACCCATTTCGGCTTACGCCATGGGTATCCTTTTAACCTTAATTTACATAAGTTGATACTTGACAAATTTCCATTTTTCCAATATTATCATTTTCACGTTTACAACATATCAATAAACGGGTATTCTACATAAGTGTGTAAATTACACTTACCTCGCATCCACGCTACGCTTTTCTTTCCGTACTTGCTCTGTTTGACCCGCTCCCTCCTCCAAGCTTTCACCTAGCTTGTTACGCGTCAAACTATTGTCAAACATTTACAAGGCGGTTAAGTTAGTCATTAACAATCACGACTATTCCACCTCACATATTTTCTATGCCGAAGCTACTATTCGGCTTCATGATTAGTTAACTTAACTTATCTAAAGTTAACTGCTTTCAATCACATGTTTGCTACATTAGTTCTAAATCAACATAGTATTTAGAACTCTTATCACTTCATATCACGCGTAATTGCCATATCATTCGAATACGCGTTTTCACTCTAAATTCAATACTTTGGTTCTCATTTAGGCATTTTAACAAACACCTAATGTGCATAATTTCACATATTTACTAACTAGTTTATAATTAGTTATTTTCACCAAGATTTACATAACAATCAAACCTCTAAGTCTAGTGTTCATGAATTACATCAAGAACTTATATTATAAAAATCAATTTTCATCAATTTAACACTCTAACCCGAGTGTTCATCATATTGTCAATAGACCCACTTAACTTATCAATGGATCATTATGAATTTCATAGATTATCTAATAATCCATCATGTTATTGACTAGGGTTTACTCCTAGACATCATATTACTTCAAGATTCATCCATGCATGACATAATCAAACTCGATTTCAGTTTTTCACAATTAACCTAGAACTTGAGATGAATCAAAATACTAGAATTTTGCATACCTTGTGATCCCTTTAGTGAGGTGATCACTAATCCGTGTTTAGAACTTGATTTGGGACTGAATTGAACCTCCAATTGATCAATTTTTAGTGAAACTAGGGTTTGAAGGGGAGCTCTTGGTCGCCCCTGCTTCTTGATCGAACCAGAACACACAGTGTGTGTGTGTGTTTGTGTTTTGTTTAATTAAATAACTTTTCTAGTTATCCCACTTTAACCCCTCGTGTTTGGTTCGTTATTAAGTAGGCCATAACCTACTTATTTTTAACAATATTCCCACTTATTAACTAGGTTTAATATTCCTAGTTAACTTAGCGGGTTCGGGAATCTTTATGACTAAGTTTATTTTAAGTCCCGTTAGGTCGGGCCTTCTATAAACTTTATTTCCTCAAAAGCCTTTATACTATTTTTATTTAATATTAGGTTTATTAATTTAAAATCCTAATATTCACCGGGTTACTTTTACCACTAACGGTACTTTACCCGTCTTTTAGTATTAACGTGGGTTAATTACCAAACCCGTTTTCGGGGTGTTACAAGTCTACCCCCCTTAAAGAGGTTTCGTCCTCGAAACCCTTTCTTTCTTAATTCATTGAGTTTAAACTCAATGTATTTGATCCGAGATATTATTTAAACATTAATTATACTTTTAACCAATTGTTAGTATTACCAGATAAGTATGGTAACATCTTTTTGGTCACTAATTGTCTACGTATCTCATACGACATAGTGCAACTTAAAATAACGTAATCTCGTTATTTCCACTAGTTTAATTAACTTAGCGATATCCATCGCTTTCATATACTATCGAATTCTTTATGAATCCGTTATTTTGACCCGTTTAAAGGTTTTTAATGAAGTCTTTCACTTTTAGCAGCAATTTCTTTTGTCTTCAAATTTATTTATTCGGTTCAGTCATACCGAACCTACCGCTTACAAGCAAACCAAATTTATTTAAATGACCTTGACGGGTCTCACTAATTAGACTTATTAGTCCAGTTACTTTTTACCGCTTGCTTGGTTATAATGTGATTCTACTTCACATTACATTTCTTGACCGTGATTGTGTTACATCATGTTTAATTTATATCAAAATTTCATTTTCGAAAATTATCACTTTTCAAATATATCGTCTTGCGCCTATCAGTGTCAAGACTTGTATCTTTCATGCTTACTATTTAAATTCCTATCAGAATTTATGTTTATAAAAACATTATTTCTTACTAAAACCGAAGTTTTAGTTTTAGGATCTTCTCTTTAACTTTTGTCAATTATCCACACCAGGATATTGACAGTCCATAATTTATTCTTATTTGGCTATATCCCATTACCGGGCTCATTATTCTCTTGCATTTAACGCTACCTTTATCTGGCTAGTACTCATTTGTGCCATTCGGCGTTATATTGTATTCAACATGTTTGACCTATTAATGTGAAATCCATCACTTATAAACAATCAACTTTATTCTTTATTCAACCCATTCGACTTCGAATAGTTGAACATATTTACTCACGATTTCTATATACGAGATTTTATAGTCATAACTCGTAATCCAAGTTACTTTGATTTTTCAACCCGCGTTCATGTCTCTTGGTTTACGCATGTGTTTAATTCTTACCCATCAACCGGGTGTTTTACCGAAGTCGTTATTATTGCAACCCTCCCGGTATGCATTAAGACCTCGCGTCATTTTTATATTCCGACTTTATCTTTAAGTTTGACGTTTTACAAAAATGACCCGTTAAGGGACATATTTGCATTTTCCGGGTTCGAGTGTAAGTACACTCCCTCCCAATGCTTGTCTAAATCATTTTACATGTTTGCGTTTTCTGGGTTCGAGTGTAAGTACACTCCCTCCCAATACTTGTTTAAATCATTTTAAATGCTTGCGTTTTCTGGGTTCAAGTGTAAGTACACTCCCTCCCAATACTTGTCTAAATTATTTTACATGCTTGCGTTTTTTGGGTTCTAGTGTAAGTACACTCCCTCCCAATACTTGTCTAAATCATTTTTCATGCTTCTTTGTCCCTTCACTCGGGCTCATTATTCTGATGTATTACGCTTCCGTCACTCGGTTGTGCGTTTACATTATTATCAAATATTTCGCTCATCTGATTGTTTGGGTACTTTTTAATTAGTCTCATTCACTCTGCCCTTACTACATTGGATGTAAATGTGTTCGCTATAAGAAACTCGTGGTATCATATGCCACTACTTACTTGGCCAGAGTAAGCGATTTAACACATGACATACACGACCTTTTTATAGTTTTCACATCACGCCCTATGTAAGTAACGCCTATATTCAGTTTTCTTGGAAATTATATCCTGGATATGTATTTCTGTTCAGGTTTTCCAAGTTTCTAATTTACCTATGCAACGATCATTCTCTACATGTTTGTTGCATATTGCTAATTGTGCGATTATATTTAAAAACACGCACCTGGTAATGCTTTCCCCGACGGGCGTTTCTTGCCATTAACCTTGTTCGCGATCGTTACGCGATTTAGTCCTTAGTGAGCATGCTCCTATCGTCATACTTCGGACCGTTCCTCTATCATATCCTTAATTTGTTCAACTCTTGTCATCTTTAAATGCAAGTGTCCTTCAATCAAGATATTCACAAAAGTTAGTAACATCAACTTCAATAATCGCCTGTATTATAATACAAGGCTTTTTCTACTATACGCGTCAACGCGCGTATTTTTGTCAACTATATCAATCATTTAATTAGGGTAACGTGTATTACACGGTAACCCTATGTGTTGTCTACAACACTTTAATACGCTAGACCATTAGCATACTTGCACTTACCGGATTTGCGATCAACCCTCGAACCGAACACTATTCTTTGTCAAGAGCATAAGGTTTAAGTCCAAGCATGGTTCCTCCCCACCATACTCGAATCTCTTAAACCAAGGCTTTGATACCAACTTGTAACACCCGTTCTTATAATTCAAGGTTTAACGTATATTTTGCGTAATTAATCATGTAATTAATGATTACATAATACATCAAAAATACGGGTTTGTTTAAAACTTTTACAATTTTAGTGATATACATAATGTGATTTAATTTGCCATTTAAAATAACGACAAAACAACGTTGCGGAAGCTTTGTTTAACGTGTGTTCGGTTCTTGCTCGATGCTTGATCTTCACCCGGGGCTCTCGACATTCACCTGTGATCAAAACCAACTTAAAGGTCAGTTTTGATAATTAAACAACCAATATAACAAGGTAATTAAGAAAATCCAACATTTAAATCTTGATCCACAAACAAACAATTGATTTCTGGCCTCCACCGTAACTTACGGTGGTACCGTAAGTTACGGTGGCCCCTGAATGTTCATATCCCCTACCGTAAATCAGGAGTATACTACCGTAGCACTTTTGGCTCCACCGTAACTTACGGTGGCACCGTAAGTTACGGTGGACCCTGCATCCAACCCTTCCATTTTGCCGCTTTTTGATACGAAAACTTTCGTATCTTTCAAACCGCTTGTCCGTTTGACCTACCGTTTCTTCCTACGTGATTGTAATTTGATTCCTCACCTTATGAGGTTAAAATCCAACATCCGGTTTAACAAATTTTCAGACTTTTAAGTCTTCGGCTAATTACCCTTTATACCAAATTTTGACCCGTTTATGTATTTTATCAAACAAACGTATTTATTTGATTTCCTATATTTCATCACTTCTTCAAATAAATGTTATATACCATATTAGGTTCTAAACATAGGTTTATTACACAAATTAAACCCGTTTTCGCTCGTATGCTTATTTTGACCCGTTAAGGGTATTTAAGCACTTTAAAGCTTGAAATCGCTTTCATTCTTTTCCAGCATCTTATTCCTACATTTCTTATCAAGAAATCTTCCATTACAACTATATGTGTGTGGATTTCAATGTGTATATCTATATGTTCCGAGTTTCACCCTTCGGATTGCTATTTTACGGCAAGACTCAAATAGAGCTATTTGACTAACATATCACATCTTTCAACTTCTATACTTATTCTAAGTATTTACTTAGTCATAAAACTCGTTTCCAAACAACCTCTAAGGGTCGTGTGTTCCATTTAGCCTACAAGGGCGTTTTGGTCGATTTTAGTCCTTTTATGACGAAGGACTCTCCCTCAAATTATTCGACCAAAATAGCACTTTAACTACAACATAATTATACGTACCTAGCCCGGATTAACAAGTAGACCCGGTTTATACCTCGTTTTTATTATCACACCATCAAAGATGACGCAATTATCCAACTTGCTAATCGGTACTGTTAACATAAGACTTGACAACCACATTAGTCGATATTTGTCAAATGGTGTTATCACCACCATTCGACCCGTTTGGACTATATGCCCAACATTGTCTATTTAATCAAAAACATCGTTTTTGATTTCCCATTTCATATATCCATCCCATCCCGGATTTTATAACCATACCCTTTTTCTTTTACACTATTTTCTTACAGGTTCAACCCATTTCGGCTTACGCCATGGGTATCCTTTTAACCTTGATTTACATAAGTTGATACTTGACAAATTTCCATTTTTCCAATATTATCATTTTCACGTTTACAACATATCAATAAACGGGTATTCTACATAAGTGTGTAAATTACACTTACCTCGCATCCACGCTACGCTTTTCTTTCCGTACTTGCTCTGTTTGACCCGCTCCTTCCTCCAAGCTTTCACCTAGCTTGTTACGCGTCAAACATTTACAAGGCGGTTAAGTTAGTCATTAACAATCACGACTATTCCACCTCACATATTTTCTATGCCGAAGCTACTATTCGGCTTCATGATTAGTTAACTTAACTTATCTAAAGTTAACTGCTTTCAATCACATGTTTGCTACATTAGTTCTAAATCAACATAGTATTTAGAACTCTTATCACTTCATATCACGCGTAATTGCCATATCATTCGAATACGCGTTTTCACTCTAAATTCAATACTTTGGTTCTCATTTAGGCATTTTAACAAACACCTAATGTGCATAATTTCACATATTTACTAACTAGTTTATAATTAGTTATTTTCACCAAGATTTACATAACAATCAAACCTCTAAGTCTAGTGTTCATGAATTACATCAAGAACTTATATTATAAAAATCAATTTTCATCAATTTAACACTCTAACCCGAGTGTTCATCATATTGTCAATAGACCCACTTAACTTATCAATGGATCATTATGAATTTCATAGATTATCTAATAATCCATCATGTTATTGACTAGGGTTTACTCCTAGACATCATATTACTTCAAGATTCATCCATGCATGACATAATCAAACTCGATTTCAGTTTTTCACAATTAACCTAGAACTTGAGATGAATCAAAATACTAGAATTTTGCATACCTTGTGATCCCTTTAGTGAGGTGATCACTAATCCGTGTTTAGAACTTGATTTGGGACTGAATTGAACCTCCAATTGATCAATTTTTAGTGAAACGAGGGTTTGAAGGGGAGCTCTTGGTCGCCCCTGCTTCTTGATAGAACCAGAACACACAGTGTGTGTGTGTGTGTTTGTGTTTTGTTTAATTAAATAACTTTTCTAATTATCCCACTTTAACCCCTCGTGTTTGGTTCGTTATTAAGTAGGCCACAACCTACTTATTTTTAACAATATTCCCACTTATTAACTAGGTTTAATATTCCTAGTTAACTTAGCGGGTTCAGGAATCTTTATAACTAAGTTTATTTTAAGTCCCGTTAGGTCGGGCCTTCTATAAACTTTATTTCCTCAAAAGCCTTTATACTATTTTTATTTAATATTAGGTTTATTAATTTAAAATCCTAACATTCACCGGGTTACTTTTACCACTAACGGTACTTTACCAGTCTTTTAGTATTAACGTGGGTTAATTACCAAACCCGTTTTCGGGGTGTTACAATAACTTCAAACCGGTAGAAACGGGGCCTGAGTCGGTTTACAAATTACTTCGGTGGTTGTACGGCTCAAGATCCGGATTCTATCCACGAGGTTAACCGACTTTGAGTTAAATGTTAAACTTCGTTCCGAACAGACCACCGACCGGATTTGGGTGATTCCTGTCCGACCCGGGAAACCAAGTAAGGACGAGGCATCTATGATTTTACTCGCTGTCAAAATACCTCGATAAAACGACAAACAAACAGAACAACCAAGTGTTAGACGAAAGGGCTGATCAGGTCAGAATGCTGACCGATCGGACTACTGTCCGAACGGACAGCCAGCCGATCGGATAGTCAGCCGATCGACTGGCCAGCCGATCGGCTAGCACATGGTCCCACACAACCAAATTATTTTGAAGACTAGTATTGAACGAACTGTTGTTCGATCGAACACATGTCCGATCGGATTAGTCTTCGGATCATGAGATACTATGCTTCAATACTTAATCGACTTTCAACATGTTCAATGCACTAGAAGTGCCACCCGATCGAACAGTCGTCCGATCAGGTGACACCCTGTTGTCCGATCGAACAGCATCTGTTGTCACACCCCCAAAATCCACACGCGGAGTATCACCGCTTGGAGGCGTGACTGACCAGGATCAAGCCACCAATCATATTGAACAATGTAATTAGTAAGTGTAATTCAACCAAACAATGTGAAAGGTGTTCCAAAAACCAAAGTATAGTTTCAATGTTTAGCGGAAGCATAAATGTAAAACCCAACATAAGTAATAAGTTTGTAATGTCATAAAAGGTTAACATGGCATCCACAATCCATGTTCCACAACGACTGCGCCTCCCGTGCAAGCTCCATGTGTACCTAAGGTCCTGCAAGTCATGTAACAGAGAGTCAACAACTAGTTGAGCGAGTTCACAGTTGGTTGTTCAGTTATAGTAATTGTATTGTAAACCATATGTTTGTTTAGTAACCCATATATCGTATGTACTTGAATCGCAGTCTCCTAGACATGTGTGCGAAGATTAGTGGGGGTTTCCCATGTTTTCTAGACTAGGTATATTTGTATCGCAGCCCACCCGGCATGTGTGCGAAGTTTAGAGTATGGTTCGCAGCCATTCCAGGCATGTGTGCGAAGATTAGAGTATGGTTCGCAGCCATTCCAGGTATGTGTGCGAAGATTAGTTCTATTATCGCAGCCATTCCAGGCGTGTATGCGAAGAGAAGTATATGTATCACTAGTATAGCAGTATCTACCAATAACCTTCCTCTCCTGAGGCCTATGGTATGTAATTCCGATAACAAGTTAAGCATAAGTAATCATCCAAACCCATTCCCAACCCCGGGAATCCCATGCCTTGGTAAGAGTGTGAACTCACCTTGGTTTGCTCGGTATGCTAAGTTAAGTGCTCGCAAACAATCAATCAAAGCCTAGAGTATGCATGTATACACAGTCAGTTCAAGTTCGCAATGTTTCACTTGCAATCTATGTCATAAGTTGCTTAGCAATTAACATCATGTATCACGTAAGCAGTTAAATCAACTAACAGGTTTAACAGAGTTAACATACCACAGAATTAACGTATCAACAGAGTTATCATTCCAACGGGGTTATATAACTTAACCCGAGTTAATAGAGTTAACAGAGTTAACAGAGTTACCAAACTAGTAATGTTAGGTACTTAACAGTGTTAACATGTTTGTCAAGATCAAATAACCTAACAGGAGTTAACAACTTAACAAGATTAATGACTTAACAGAGTTTGTACAATTAACAGAGTTGACAACTAACTGAATCAAAAACTAACTGAGTTTGCTGACATAAAGGAGTTAACACTTAACAGATTTATAAAGTAACTGAGTTACTAAAATAACAGATTCACATACGAGTTACAGACATTGAGCCGAAAACACTTTTGGGCCGAAATCACTAGTTGGGCGAAATCCCCCTTGGGCCGAAATCACCTGGGCCGAAATCCCCTAAGGTGTTTTCGTCGAGGTGGGGGGTTTTCGTCGGGTTCCATCATCTTCAACATCAGTTACACACAACAACCCTAATCTCAACTAACGGTTTCATCACCAACATCATACAATCATTCGATCATGAAATCATGTAGCTTACTCGATCATTAAAACGGTAATAATCATGAATAGAAACAACATAATCGATCATATCATCATCACACAAAACAAATCAAAACAATATGCTTATCATCATTACTTTTATCACTTCAATGGCCGACAATATTTAATCACCTCAAGAGGTGATTGGACCAATTAGTTTGATTGGTTTGACTAAGGTTTTGTTGATTAATATGTCACATGCAAACCGAATCATCCTTAACAGGCACACATGATCGACCAAATTATATCTCATATACATGACAGTTTCCAAAGCAACACATGTCACGCAGACCTCTCAATCCGACACATACATGCAATAATTCA
Organism: Helianthus tuberosus; assembly: GCA_030545235.1. Classification (NCBI taxonomy): domain Eukaryota; kingdom Viridiplantae; phylum Streptophyta; class Magnoliopsida; order Asterales; family Asteraceae; genus Helianthus; species Helianthus tuberosus. The sequence goes on from CM060399.1 coordinate 145,573,076, forward strand.
AATACAATCATGTCCTACCAACATCATCAATCCTAATTCAACATCATGTTTCGCATAACAAAATATGTAACTGATCAAATCATACATAACAACTCAGAGCATCATAATCATATATTCGATTTAAATCAACAATCCGTTAAAGATTAACACTAACCGAAAGAACGAGACAATAACTTGATCGCTCTAACACAAGATTGCCGTCGGGTTTTCAAAGGGTAGCAAGAGAAGATGAGAGGTGATTTAGGGTTTGCCAGTTACACGTGAAGGTTATAAACAAACCCTATATCTAAACGCTACTGGGCCAAGGCCCAGTCTGATTTCGTTGGCCTCTTGTTGGACGAAAACACATAAGGTGTTTTCGTGGGTGAGGTGTTTTCATGAGAGGTGATTTGCAAGGATCCAAATTTTATAAATTATACGCATCTCATCATTAACACAAGATATATAAATCACATACACTCTTATATAATGCACATCAAACATATATATAAAACACACTTCGAAATTAAGTACAAGGTTAAGTCGAATTGAGACCTTGAAAACTCGGGTTGTCACATTATCCCCAACTTGAAAGAAATTTCGTCCCGAAATTTAGCACGTGGTTACTGAGGAAGCTAGTAGTGTTGCGTAGTTTACTAGTTTTCTTGGGGTGTCACATCATCCCCCCGTTGATTTGGAATTTCGTCCCGAAATTCTGTAGTAGCTTGAGCCTCAGTAGTGGTTGCACTGTTCTCGAACAACTGGGGATATTTGTGTTTCATTTGATCTTCTCGTTCCCAGGTGAACTCTGGGCCACGACGGGAGTTCCAACGAACTCGAACAAGAGGTATTCTGGAGTGCTTGAGGACCTTGACATCCCGGTCCGTGATTTCAACTGGTTCCTCGACGAATCGCAACTGTTCATCGATAGTAAGCTCCTTCAAAGGAACTATGAGGGTCTCATCTGACAGACACTTCTTCAGATTCAACACGTGAAAGACGTTGTGAACTGCACTGAGTTCAGCTGGTAAGTTCAGTCTGTAGGCCACTTTGCCTATTTTCTCAATGATTTCGAACGGTCCGACATATCGCGGATTGAGCTTGCCTCGTTTGCCAAAACGAACCACACCCTTCCAGGGTGAAACTTTGAGTAGCACTCGGTCCCCAACCTGGAACTCGAGTGGTTTCCTGTCTTTATCGGCGTATGCTTTCTGACGGTCACGAACTGCCGCCATGCGTTGTCGTATTTGAGCAATCTTTTCTGTTGTGTCTACCACAAGTTCGGGACCAGTGATCTGACTGTCACCCACCTCTGCCCAACAAAGAGGTGATCGGCATTTACGCCCGTACAATGCCTCGAATGGAGCGGCTTGAATGCTGGTGTGATAACTGTTGTTGTACGAGAGCTCCACTAATGGGAGATGTTTTTCCCAGCCGTTGCCGAAATAGATTACACATGCACGAAGCATGTCTTCTAAAGTTTGAATAGTGCGCTCAGACTGCCCATCCGTCTGAGGGTGATAAGCTGTGCTCATGTCTAAACGAGAGCCAAAAGATTTGTGCATCGCTTGCCATAGTTCTGAAGTGAAGCGTGCGTCACGATCAGAGATAATAGAGGTTGGCACCCCGTGCCTTGAAACCACTTCTTTTAAGTAGATGTCTGCTAATGTAGAGAACTTGTCTGTTTCTTTGATAGCCAAGAAGTGTGCAGATTTTGTGAGTCGGTCCACGATCACCCAAATAGTATCGTTACCGCGTTGAGATCTAGGTAGGCCAGTAACGAAATCCATGGAAATTTGTTCCCATTTCCATTGTGGTATCTCTGGTTGTTGGAGTAGGCTTGAAGGTTTCTGATATTCCGCTTTGACTCTCGCACAAGTCAAACACTTGCTAACGTAAATTGCTATGTGAGCTTTCATGCTAGGCCACCAATATGTAGTTTTCAAGTCGTGGTACATCTTATCCGAACCAGGATGTACTGAGTAACGAGACTTATGAGCTTCATCCATTACAAGCTCGCGTAAACCCAAATGTGTCCTGTTACATAGTAGGCGCCGTCTGCCTTTTGTTCTAACCGTTGCCTTGAGCCGCGTAGAGCTTCAGCCCTAACGTTTTCTGGTTTCAATGCTTCTACCTGAACATCTCGTATCTGTGCAGGAAGACTAGACTGAATAGTGAGTTGCAACGCTCGTACACGCCTAGGTGTAGTATCCTTTCGACTAAGGGCGTCGGCCACCACGTTGGCTTTGCCCGGATGGTACTTTATAGCACATTCGTAATCGTTCAGTAATTCGACCCATCGGCGTTGTCGCATGTTCAACTCTTTCTGCTTGAAGATATGCTCGAGACTCCTGTGATCGGTGTAGATGGTGCACTTGGTACCGTACAGGTAGTGTCGCCATATCTTGAGCACAAAAATAACAGCTCCCAGCTCTAAATCGTGCGTAGTGTAATTCCGTTCATGAATCTTAAGTTAGCGCGGAGCATAAGCAATGACTTTATCCCGTTGCATCAACACACATCCAAGACCCTGAATGGATGCGTCGCAATAGACCACAAAATCGTCTGTGCCCTCGGGCAATGAAAGAATAGGTGCGCTACAAAGTCTATCCTTTAAGTGCTGGAATTGCTGATTCCTGTGTATTACCCCAACGGTAGATAACGCCTTTCTGAGTTAGTGAGGTGAGGGATTGTGCAATCCTGGAGAAGTCTTTGATGAACCGTCTGTAATAACCCGCCAAACCCAAGAATTGGCGTATTTCAGTTGGTGTGCGAGGTGCAGGCCAGTTCTTGATCGAATCTACCTTGGATGGATCAACATGAATCCCATCCTTGTTTACCACGTGGCCTAGGAAGTGGACTTCACGAAGCCAGAAGTCGCATTTTGAAAACTTGGCGTACAGCTGTTCCGTACGTAGAAATTCCAAGATAAGTCGCAAATGTCGCTCGTGTTCCTCCTGACTCTTCGAATAGATCAGGATGTCGTCGATGAAAACAATAACGAACTTGTCAAGATAAGGTTTGCACATCCTGTTCATAAGATCCATGAAAACCGCAGGCGTGTTTGTTAGCCCGAATGGCATGACTAGAAACTCGTAATGGCCGTAGCGTGTTCTGAATGCTGTTTTGGAGACGTGCTCGTCCCGGACTCTCAGTTGATGATAGCCTGACCTTAGGTCAATCTTCGAGTAATAGCTCGACCCCTGCAACTGGTCGAATAAGTCATCGATACGTGGAAGAGGATAGCGATTCTTCACGGTCACCTTGTTCAGTTCGCGGTAATCTATGCACATGCGGAAAGTACCGTCTTTCTTCTTCACAAATAATACTGGAGCTCCCCAGGGTGAAGAGCTAGGACGTATGAAACCCTTTTCCAAGAGTTCTTGCAATTGCTTCGATAGTTCTTCCAGTTCGGTTGGAGCTAAGCGATAAGGTGCTCGAGCTATTGGGGCTGCTCCTGGAGTTAGCTCGATCTGAAATTCGACCTGGCGATGAGGCGGTAACCCAGGTAACTCTTCAGGAAACACTTGAGGAAAGTCGCGTACAACAGGAATATCCTCTAACTTCTTCTCTTTCGTCGATGTATCTGTAACGAGTGCTAAAATAGTTGTGTGGCCCTTTCGCAAACGCTTCAGAGCCTTCAAGAAGGAGATGATGCCACTCACGACACCACTCTTGTCGCCTTGAACTTCGAGAGGTTCTTTGCCAGAACGGGGACTACGAATGACCTTCTCCTTGCATAGGATCTCTGCTTGCTGTTGGGATAACCAATTCATCCCAATGACGATGTCGAAACTACCCAAAACTATAGGAATGAGATCGATAGAGAAAGTCTGACCAGCTAAGACGAGGTTACAACCCTAGACTATGTGACCACTGTGGTGTCTGTTGCATCTATTGCACTTTGGGTGATTTCCTCGATATCCACCCTGCCTTTGACTACTAGAAGACTGCTGACTGGGGCTCTGGTAATTATCTGTCTTTCGCTGCTGTGCCTGGGATTGAACCGAAGTTGAACCCTTGCTGGAGGTTCCATCCCATTTCCGCTTGTTGTCACTAGGAGTAGCAGTAGTGATAGCAGTAGTAGTAGTAGTAGCACTGATACGTTTAGGCAGCCTGTTCTATTCCAATGCCTGGTCTGTGAGATGATGAGCAAGACGAGTAACATCTTGAATAGTAGCAAGGTTAGCAGAAGTCACATAACTTTGAATCTCTGGTACTAAGCATTTGAGGTACAGCTCAATGCGCTTGATGGGAGGATCCACCATAGTAGGACATAACACTGCCAGTTCGTTGGATCGCTTCGTAAACGCTTCTATCTCTGACCCCGTCATCTTCAGATTAAAGAACCCCACTTCCAGCTTATGGATGTCATCACGACTACAGTATTCACGTTTGATCAGTTTCTTAAAATCATTCCATGGGGTGGCATTAGCAGCCGCCAGCCCCAGCATCTAAACTTGCGCGTTCCACCAAGTTAGCGCAGTGCCTTCGAGTGTACCAGTGGCATATTTCACCCTACGAGCCTCAGGGCATTCACACATTTCGAAGACCGATTCGAGCTTCTCGAACCAGTGGAGGAGTCCAACGGCCCCCTTCAGTGCCACTAAAAGTACTAGGACAACTGTCCATGAAAGTCTGGAATGTGCATACATGTGGCTGAGCGTGTTGACTTGTCGTGTGCGTAAGAGTAAACAAAATTAAGCACAAGTGTCGGTTTACGAAGTAGGATCTAAGGATCCTAGAGTGAGTTGTGATGGCAGGTTATACCTCCTGCCTGGGCAGCTGCGAGTGCTGCAGTTACATGTTCAGTGATCAAAGCCGCCAACTGGGCTTGAGTCAAGTTAATACGTCCAGCCATGACTTCATAGCAAAGGTAACATAAGTAAGAGAGGTTTGCGAATAGTGCGATGACAGAAGAGAGTGAGCACACAAGTATTCTCAAGCAATAGGGGTTATGTGTATCTAAGCATACCATGAGCAAAGTTCTATGAAATTCTAGCAAGTAGGCATAAAACATATATCATATTACCTAAAATGTTGAGTCTTGCACGTGGAGCGAGGCGTCGTTGTGGATCGTTGAGCACTGTACAGGTTATAGTCTGGTTTTAATAAAAACATTTTCCCCTTATTAAAACCGAGTTCTCTATAACCAATGGCTCTGATACCAATCTGTCACACCCCCAAAATCCACACGCGGAGTATCACCGCTTGGAGGCGTGACTGACCAGGATCAAGCCACCAATCATATTAAACAATGTAATTAGTAAGTGTAATTCAACCAAACAATATGAAAGGTGTTCCAAAAACCAAAGTATAGTTTCAATGTTTAGCGGAAGCATAAATGTAAAACCCAACATAAGTAATAAGTTTGTAATGTCATAAAAGGTTAACATGGCATCCACAATCCATGTTCCACAACGACTGCGCCTCCCGTGCAAGCTCCATGTGTACCTAAGGTCCTGCAAGGCATGTAACAGAGAGTCAACAACTAGTTGAGCGAGTTCACAGTTGGTTGTTCAGTTATAGTAATTGTATTGTAAACCATATGTTTGTTTAGTAACCCATATATCGTATGTACTTGAATCGCAGTCTCCTAGACATGTGTGCGAAGATTAGTGGGGGTTTCCCATGTTTTCTAGACTAGGTATATTTGTATCGCAGCCCACCCGGCATGTGTGCGAAGTTTAGAGTATGGTTCGCAGCCATTCCAGGCATGTGTGCGAAGATTAGAGTATGGTTCGCAGCCATTCCAGGCATGTGTGCGAAGATTAGTTCTATTATCGCAGCCATTCCAGGCGTGTGTGCGAAGAGAAGTATATGTATCACTAGTCTAGCAGTATCTACCAATAACCTTCCTCTCCCGAGGCCTATGGTATGTAATTCCGATAACAAGTTAAGCATAAGTAATCATCTAAACCCATTCCCAACCCCGGGAATCCCATGCCTTGGTAAGAGTGTGAACTCACCTTGGTTTGCTCGGTATGCTAAGTTAAGTGCTCGCAAACAATCAATCAAAGCCTAGAGTATGCATGTATACACAGTCAGTTCAAGTTCGCAATGTTTCACTTGCAATCTATGTCATAAGTTGCTTAGCAATTAACATCATGTATCACGTAAGCAGTTAAATCAACTAACAGGTTTAACAGAGTTAACATACCACGGAATTAACGTATCAACAGAGTTATCATTCCAACGGGGTTATATAACTTAACCCGAGTTAATAGAGTTAACAGAGTTACCAAACTAGTAATGTTAGGTACTTAACAGTGTTAACATGTTTGTCAAGATCAAATAACCTAACAGGAGTTAACAACTTAACAAGATTAATGACTTAACAGAGTTTGTACAATTAACAGAGTTGACAACTAACTGAATCAAAAACTAACTGAGTTTGCTGACATAACGGAGTTAACACTTAACAGATTTATAAAGTAACCGAGTTAATAAAATAACAGATTCACATACGAGTTACAGACATTGAGCCGAAAACACTTTTGGGCCGAAATCACAAGTTGGGCGAAATCCCCCTTGGGCCGAAATCACCTGGGCCGAAATCCCCTAAGGTGTTTTCGTCGAGGTGGGGGGTTTTCATCATGTTCCATCATCTTCAACATCAGTTACACACAACAACCCTAATCTCAACTAACGGTTTCATCACCAACATCATACAATCATTCGATCATGAAATCATGTAGCTTACTCGATCATTAAAACGGTAATAATCATGAATAGAAACAACATAATCGATCATATCATCATCACACAAAACAAATCAAAACAATATGCTTATCATCATTACTTTTATTACTTCAATGGCCGACAATATTTAATCACCTCAAGAGGTGATTGGACCAATTAGTTTGATTGGTTTGACTAAGGTTTTGTTGATTAATATGTCACATGCAAACCGAATCATCCTTAACAGGCAAACATGATCGACCAAATTATATCTCATATACATGACAGTTTCCAAAGCAACACATGTCACGCAGACCTCTCAATCTGACACATATATGCAATAATTCAAATACAATCATGTCCTACCAACATCATCAATCCTAATTCAACATCATGTTTCGCATAACAAAATATGTAACTGATCAAATCATACATAACAACTCAGAGCATCATAATCATATATTCGATTTAAATCAACAATCCGTTAAAGATTAACACTAACCGAAAGAACGAGACAATAACTTGATCGCTCTAACACGAGATTGCCGTCGGGTTTTCAAAGGGTAGCAAGAGAAGATGAGAGGTGATTTAGGGTTTGCCAGTTACACGTGAAGGTTATAAACAAACCCTATATCTAAACGCTACTGGGCCAAGGCCCAGTCTGATTTCGTTGGCCTCTTGTTGGACGAAAACACATAAGGTGTTTTCGTGGGTGAGGTGTTTTCATGAGAGGTGATTTGCAAGGATCCAAATTTTATAAATTATACGCATCTCATCATTAACACAACATATATAAATCACATACACTCTTATATAATGCACATCAAACATATATATAAAACACACTTCGAAATTAAGTACAAGGTTAAGTCGAATTGAGACCTTGAAAACTCGGGTTGTCACATTATCCCCAACTTGAAAGAAATTTCGTCCCGAAATTTAGCACGTGGTTACTGAGGAAGCTAGTAGTGTTGCGTAGTTTACTGGTTTTCTTGGGGTGTCACATCTGTGTTATTCGATCGATCAACTATCCGATCCACTGCACCACACTTTACATTCATTTAAAGTATTTGACTTGTTGACCTGTCCGATCGAACGCCTGTCCGATCGAACACCTGTCCGATCCAAAGACTAAACATTGCAATTGAATGCCAAACCGATCGGGTTGCCGGCCGATCGAACAGCCGTCCGATCGACCGACCTGAAAGGTAGAGGTACTTCAATGTTTTCGAATGCTACAACGAAAACTTCAAAAGTCAAACCATCATACACAAATACATCCTTTTCAAAGGAAGAAACAATCCACTCGAACAGCCATCCGATCGGCCTACCAACCGACCGGACAGCCGTCCGAGCAGACTGTCAACCGAACGGTCAGCCGTCCGATCGGACTACCATCCGATCGACCAGCTGTCCGACTCTCCAACACTTGTTTTCCGTTCTACGTTTCACTTATCATTATGCTATCAAATCTATTCAGGCTAACCGTACTCGCTAAGCGCTCCCTTCAATCCATTAATCGCTGTGAGTATACTCGACCCCTTTTTGCTTTAAGCACTTTTAGGTGTTACATACGTTACGAATACTCAACTACAACTATCACACTACTCAAACTACTTGAACACTAACCGTTAATGCATGTTATACGTGGCTTATGAATGCTTGTTTGTTATGTTTACACATGGAATGCTGTCTACCTGCCTTAGCAACGATAGTACTATAGTTTGGACTCAGCACCCGTTCACACGGGGGTTGTTAAGGATCTTTTACTTGCATGGATTATGGTGGTAATCATGTATTGCGAACTGCCTCGGGCAGTTAACCCGCAGTCATTGGTATCGATGGATCTATGTCGATAACTAGCGTGCTTCATTTCACTATGTGTACGTGCTGGTTATGCGTAAACGAATTCGAACTTTATATGCTATTATCAAACTTGTATGCTCACCTTTACATTTTATGTATTGACTTTATTTTAACGTATGTGACAGGTGCTTAGGTTGCTTGTATGCCTAGCCCACTGTGAAATTGAGGCTAGGAAAGGTCTAGGACGCTCTCTGTGCTGTGATGAAATCGAAGCTAGGAAAAGGGGTCCTAGAAACCAATAAATAAACTATTTATGTTTAAATCTGAGTTGTCGGAACAGAATATTTGCCTAGATTTTATCTGTAATAATTTGTTTACTATTTGAGACATGGTATGGGACATGTTAATTTAAATTGAATGGTAATGATAGTTGTTATGGAAACTTCTGGACAATCTGTTTCGCTCAGTGCCATGCCCCGATGATTCCGCCATCGGTTGGGGTGTGACATTTAGGGTTAAGAGATCCTAGTTAGGATTCGACGAGCCGGTTCCAACGCCGCTAGAATGAGTCCAATCGGAGTTCGTTTGAGCCTGTTCCCCACTGTTCCCCACTTTTTTAGTGTTCCCCAATGAACCTTCCCCTATATATATATATATATATATATATATATATAGGACAAAGACTATGATTAATTCATAAATAGATTAATCAAAGACTATGATTAATTCATATATAGATTAATTCACACAGTTCACTATCAAGGGTTTGTTCACAGATGAACCTAATCCTATATATATATATATATAAGTATCCGCTAAAATGAGAACCACCTCGAGTTGTAAGAACCGCGAGAACTTTTTGATCCGGGGCGAGGTGGACCAAATTTTTTTTTTCAGAAACGTAGATGCATGTATAAAAACAACATTTGTAAAAAAAAATTCAAAAAAAAATGTCGTGGGTGTAGTTTTGAGCACCACAAGATTTTGTTTACGGGACCCGTAAATTTTCCGACCAGATTTACGGGTCCCGTAAACACAAACTTGTGGCGCTCAAAACTACACACACGATATTTTTTTTTTTTTGAATTTTTTTTTTACAAATGTTGTTTTTATACATGCATCTACGTTTATGAAAAAAAATTTGGTCCACCGCGCCCCCTACGGTGTAGTTCTCACGGTTCTTACAACTCGAGGTGGTTCTCATTTTAGCATTCCCCTATATATATATATATATGGTAGGGTTCATGTGATAACCACATTTATTGCGAAAATCAATGTGAACACAACAAAATAAACCCGCTACACTACCAAAAACCTAAAAAAACCTAACCCCCCCCCCAACCTAAGCTAAATGCTAAAAACTAAACCATAAAGCTAAACCCCCCCCCCCCCCAAAAAAACCTAAGACAAATCTAACCCCCCCCCCCCCCAACCCAACACACACACAAGCTAAATGCTAAAAACTAAATCATAAAGCTAAACCCACAAAAAAATCTAAAAAACACACAAATTTTTTTTAAATATTTTTTAATAAAAATCGCTAGTTTTAGTCTCCAAAAACAAAATTTAAAATTTTTTTATTGACCAAAAGTAGCGATTTTTATTAAAAAATATTTAAAAAAATTGTGTGTTTTTTAGAATTTTTTAGTTACTTTTGTTGTGTTTGCATTGGTTCTCTCGGTTCTCGCAATACAGGGTGGTTCCTAACGGATATATATATATATATATATATATATATATATATATATATATGGGAGGGTTATCTTGAGAACATTAAATATTGCGAGAATCATGAGAACGAATAAGAAACCAATCAAAGCTAATTTTTTTTAATACAAACCTCATTGTAATTAAAATACAACATAAAAAAAAAGAATTTACAACATCAAATAATTTATTTCTCCTCTCAAAATCACTTTTATTAAAATTTTTACACATATGTAATTATAACAAATTTACACATGTGTTAATAGCAAACTTACACATGAGTAAATTTTCTTTATTTACGAATTCACGTAAATTCAAACGTATAAATGAAATTTATAAATTGTATTTGAATATTAATGATAAGTGAAAAAAAATTAATTTGAATTGTTTTTGACAAAGTTCTCGCGGTTTTATGATTCCTTCTCACGGTTCTCGCGATATTTAGCGTTCTCATTTAAACCCTCCATTAACATATGGTTATATGGCATGTCATTTGATTCTTTTTTACATGTTGTCATCCGCATTTTTGAATTAGTTTCACTGCACAAGTGACAACCTACGCTTTTAGAATAAAAATCATTTCACTAGTACAAAAACAGTTTTTTGGTGTTAAGATTTATGCCTTTTTGAGAGCTTTTTGAGAAAGCACCAACAAATATACCACCAAATAATGAGATTTGTTGTTGCTCCTCAATAAGAGCACCATTAAATATCTAAACACGCCACCAAAAAATCAATAATAGAAACCAAATCAGTTCACCATTAAATCTCTAAACACTATAAAAAAGTCAATGATAAAAACCATAAGTCTCTAACACGTGTCAATATGCATTTACCACCATTTAATCCACTACTAGAATATCAAAAATTTTTGACACTGCTTTGATTGGTTCACTTGGGTTATCTTTATATTTCTAAAAAATAAAATATAAAAAGGTTATTGGCGCTGGTCCGTAAAAATATACATTATTTGAACAAATGTTTTTTAGTTTTATTTTATTTATAAAACATCCAAGATTTAATACAAAGGCAAATAAAACAAAAAACTATACAAACAAAAAATGTATAAAATCTACAAGCATAATGAAATAAAATTACATATTCATGGGAAGCTACAAAGAATGAGATACAAACATAATTTCTATAAAGCCATTTCCAAAAATACCAATTTAAACACATACAATCAAACCAAATCAACATAGTGTATAATTGTACATCATTGGCACTTCAAAGCATAAATGACGTCCATCGCCGTAATAGTTTTCCGGCGAGTATCTTCGGTGTATTTGATGACATCACGCATAAAATCATCAAGAAAGATCTTCAAAAATCTCAAGTCTCTTGGTAGATAAGGCCATTGATAGCTTTACGCCACATCATCGGTTTCTTGATATTGTGGAAGTCCTTCCTAAAAACTTTCCGGTGATGCTTTGCTCCTCCTTAACATTTTTCTCTCTCTAAAAAAGATTTTGATTTTAACATTGTGTCTGTATATATGTGGGTATAAAGGTTGTGTTTTTGGAGGCTTAATTTGATCCATTGATTGAATAGGATGAGAGCAATTGAAAACCATAGGATTATGATCCATGTGATGCCTAACAAAATGTTTTGGTTGGTTCACTTTGTTGGTGCTATTAAAAACTTCACCCTCAATAAATCAATTTAATGGTGATATTAACAACTTCACCCCTCAAAAAATCAATTTAATGGTGTTGTATAACTTCTAAGCATTTAATGGTGCTTTGTAATCTATTTTTTGGTGGTGTGTTTATTTATTAGTGTGATACACTTGTTATTTGGTACTTTGTATTCTAAAACACCACCAACAATTGAATTTGAAACAACCAAAAAAATGTTTTTGTACTAGTGTTTATTATCATAACCAACCTATATATATAATGTTCTCCACTACTATGGTATTTGTTTGGGATTTGATGGTATGGTACGTAGGGGATGGTGGTAGAAATTAAGGATTAGAAACGGAATAAGACAGTGCAACCACCTAACTAAAAACATCACCCTCCATTAACAGAAAATCTTATAGTGAAGTGGACGCAAAGATAATACCCTCTTTTTATTCAACTCTCTCTCTCTCTCTCTATTATAATCTTCCATAACTCCATTACACCTTTCAGTGCATGCATGTGGTTTTAAATTTAAAGTTTTTTTGAAAAAGATAGATGGAGATGGAGGAAGGATTGGTGGTGAGAGGGAGGGTGGAGATCGATATGCGGCGGCCTTTCAAGTCGGTTAAAGAGGCTGTTATGTTGTTCGGAGAGAAAGTTTTGGCAGAAGAAGTCTATGCCGGCCAGAAGCACAAACAGGTTTACTTTTCTTCTACAAAAAAAAAAAAAAAAAAAAAAAAAAAAACCAAAGTAATTTTGTGCTTGTTGACGATTTGTACC